>LR990867.1:8405110-9861665 GCA_905163395.2 Endotricha flammealis
CTAATGACATACACATGTGTAACCAACTAAATTTAAAAGCTAATACTTACACCTAATGGTCACAAATTAGCATTCGCTAAACGTATAATTAAGTCTCTGGTTAAAATTAAATCAATGTTAAGAGTATGTTTAGATCTATTTATTTAATTCACGGGATCACCGTTGAGTTGTAGAAATACATTTTAAAGTTAATCACACTTAAAATGTTACGGTGTCTTTGTTTCAAATAAACGTTTTTCTTTTCTTAAAATGTAAATGGAATATCCTACTCGTACTATCATTTAAACTTGAATTTGTTATGCTATTTTGTAAGGTAGGTGACGAGCGCGTTATACCATTAATGTCGCAAACAAGCATACGGCCCAATTGATGGTAAGCAGTCACCGTAGCCTGTGGACGCTTGCTATACCAGGACAGGAGTATCTCGAGTACTCGTGCGTTGCGAACCCTGTAGAAAGTGGAGCTCTAGACCTTACTCACCGTAGGAACACAACATGGCCGAGACCAATGCCATTTGGCTACGATCTTCTGTAAGGTGGAAGTCCTTCCCCAGACGGGCACCGATGCTCCGATTTGAGCGGATTATCTGCTGTGCCGTAAAGCCAGAGCCTTAAGAGAGGTAGTTAAGGCGCTGGCTCTACATTTTGTGCCAGATATTCAAATTAAGCATTTTAATAGAACCGAAACACAGACTGACCGACTGATGGCTTCAGAGCCATCATAGCCGATTTTCGTGTAAAAAGTTAGTGTAATAATAAAAAGCAATAGGTGTAGGGTACATTCAAAAAAAGATGAAAAATAGAAGCAAGAAAATATTTAAGATAAAAGAAAAACAAATGAAAGAGTAAAAATTAATTTTTAAATGTTTTCGGTCAGTAACGCGGCCTTCTTGTAGTATATTTTATGCGGTATTCTTCCAAATAATGCGTGCGATTATCTTATGAGAACATGAATATTTTGAAGTGGAAGTAGGTACCACCCTTACACTGAATGTCGGTGCAAAGCAGTAATGCGTTTCGTTCAGTGAGTGAGAGATCCGAAGGCTCAATTCCTTTCTCTTCTTCTTCTTTCTCCCCATTCCCTTCCTTGTAGTGTAGCAGGCGCAAGCGCAACGCATTGGTAGTGCTACTGATATTACTGATGTTCATAGGCTGCGGTAACCACGTTCCATAAAAAATTGTGAATGAAAGGTTGTGAAGTTTATTCACACGGGCGGAGTCACGAGCTCAGCTAGTTTATCATAATAGTAACCGCACAGAGATTTTATATCCCGCTTCTAAATAAACATAACGTTATATAATATTGGCAAGTTTGTTAAGGCAAACAAGTTTGTTTCAAACGCCCAGAAATGCGACTTGTTTTGATAGCTGCTTACCTTAACCCGTGACCATACGTCACTGTGTACTTCATATTTTGTCGCCTGTGGGCGTCTCGCCAAATAAACGTTCGGTCAAATTAAACTTCTTAAAAATAGTTATAAGATAGAGCTCCAATCACGGTACCATCCTCGTGACTAAATATATATGCAACTAGTTTTGTAACGATACATTTATTTTCGAAGTTAAAGAGAAAGTAAGTATTTTCACATTAAAATTTAAACCCTAATAATAACTAACTCAACACTTGCGAAATTGATGTGAAGTGAAAATAAGTTAGATATGACGAAGAGTCCATTCATGGTCTTGTTTTTGCTGAACTTCGCGAGAGTGTAGATAGCATTAGTACAGATTACTTAATAGTTTGACAGTAGTAGAAATACCGCATATTCGAGCGATTTCTTGCATTACCGCGTGCAGCATTTAGCACGCACGCGACGTGCTTGCGACCGGCGGCCATTGACCAATCGGAGGACGAACGAGACACATGAACACAATGTCATTAGTACTCGGACATTCGAACACTAATAACGCCGCTTACACGCAGAAAGCACTGCTACGCGAAACACCAAGAAAGAAGTTTATACGTTTCGTTTAGTAGTAGAGCGTGCTCAAAACAACTCCGGCGCAAGCGCAGTTGTGCAGTATCTAACAGAATCCTGAGCACATCTTTGCCTTCATGAAACAAGGGATTCGCTTAGTCCTAGTGGCTTCATGTTGAAGTATACATGTTCCATCGTCCAACGCTATACATTGTATGGGAAAAGCACAGTGGTTCCAAACACTTAGGAAGGCATAAAAACTCTTTTCAAACCTAGCTAACGTTTACTATTACTATATCCTGGAATCCATTGAGTAGTTTGTTTTGTTGATGTTATATAGTTTCTATGTATACATACGTCATATAATTATTGTTTCCCGGTGTTCTGCCAAGGCATCGTCACGTCACGACACTCCCCATTCATACTCAATGACGACGTGTCTTTCTAAAGATAGTTTGTTGGGTTCTAGAATAAAATTAAAAAAAAAACGGTCTTATATCCGTGATAAGGACAATCGTATGTGTTAATCTCCGATTAGATGGACAGACCAACTGAAGGATGCTCTTTTTACCAAATCGCAAAATTGCCAACGACAGAGGATGATGCAAACAGTTTATCCATTCTCGAATGGAATCTCAACATGGCCGCTATCTTCAGACATGAAGGAATGACCAGAGAGAGAGAGAGATGTGTTAATCCAGGCTTTAAACTAGGTATCTTAGTTCGCGCAGCCCTGCCACACGCGGTGGAAAGGATGATAGACAGTCAGGTTTTTAGTCGGTAATCCATCACTTTTTACCTTCACTAGACGGAGAGAAAATTAATATATACATACTACTTATAAGAATTCAATGTGGGTTTATTAAAATAATGTACGGAATTTATGTTCGTGTTCAGATATTTAGCAAGGTTTTAATTGTTTATAAAGTGTATAAAAGAGCATAGAAGAGTATGTACACTACACATGAGATTCAAAAGAATGGCTCTTTTTAGATAGATAGATAGATAGAATAATGATTTATTTGCTATACACAACAAAATAATTATTATAGTGAACATTAAAAACTTACAGACTAGTTATAGTGTGTCTTCTAACACATTTAAAAATATTATTTATTATTTTTTCCTCTTTCACACATTCCACCATTTTCAGTCTGCAATTACATACATATAGAATAAATATAGTATTTATAAAATTAATTATGAATACTCTAAAACTAGGTCAATGATTACTGCTCAAAAGTTTAACACGTGGTTGAGATAAAAAATATTTGACATACCCGCGCACGTTTTTCTTTGACGTTAAAGTCGTTCTTTACGCACATGTTTACCTATAATTTTTTGTCAATTTTATTCATATATTCGAATGGAACCTGAATCAGATTAGTAAAGCGATAAGTCAAGACCAAGTAAAGTTGTATTCACTGAACTTGTATTGTCCACGTTAAATTTTATGAATAGCAGCGCCATCTTTATTAGATTTTTCACCAAATCCTACGGGAATCGTGTACTTTTCGGGATAAAAAGTACCCTACATACCAAATATCATAAAAATTGGCCCAGCCATTTGAGCGTGTAGAGGTCACAAACAACACATAATCTTTAGCCTTTATAATATTAGTAGGATATAGTATTAATATTTTACTATGTCATTACAAAGTTTATTTCTTACATTAGGTACCTTTTTTTTTTTGACGATATTGTGCAAGCTAGTGAAGCGCTAACGGGATACGCTTCACCAGCAACATTGGTTTTACGTGGGCGAGGTGTCAACCCGCCGCACAACCCCCGAAATGCTGGAGGACCACACCCGTCGTTGGTCAGCGAGTCCATCGGACTTAGCCGGTTAGTGTAGCTAGGCTGTACTACCGACCATTCCCCTATCCGCCACCTTGGGGACGCTCCCCTACGCTGTGAGGGCGAGCGCGGGGCATTAGGTACCTTTACCATATAAAATAAATCTTTGTTTCTAGTTTGAGACTAGACTATAACTTGTTCACTTTTTTCACTTGTTGACTGCACTATGGCTAGAGATCCAAAGATCCAGAACAGGTTCACTGTCCACTGACAGTTTCAGTAGAGTTATTTTATTACTCTACTATGTAGTTTCGGACGTTAAATTATAAGATGTATGTACAGTCAACAAAGGAGTTGACTGACCCCCCTCTGTATATATGATTAAAGATTTCTAAATATTGCGTGAAGGGATTTACTTGAAATTTTATTTATCAATAGTATTCATGTTGTACTATGTAATTACAAAATTTCAAGTAAATCCCTTCACGCAATGTTTAGAAATCTTTAATCATAAATACAGAGGGGGGTCAGTCAACTCCTTTGTTGACTGTACTACTAAAGTTTTAATCGAATATATTTTTTTGTAAACGTCAGAATTAGTCAGTAACGTTGTAGACATAAGAAAATGTATTTAGATTTATACGTTTCATACTCCCTTTTATATTGGTTTTGTTTCGCAACATCTGATAACTGAGTTGTAATTTCTTATTCGTATTTCAAGAAACACGCGTGTAAATGGACCTTTAGGATTAATCATCGCGTATTTTTTGATCACGGATCTCAAATTTCGTCTGATAATCACAAATAACTACTTAATACTTAAGAATAAAAAAATTGTTTGTAAGTTTGCTTATAAGAGTTAATTTCCGAAATTATTTACTTATCATTTTTTATCATCTTCTTCGGAAAATTCTTTTACTTATAAAATCATATACTTAATGTCGACTTCTCAACATTTAGATTATTTATTAAATCCATGGAAAATTATTTTAGAAGTTTTATATAAAACCTGTATTTAAAATTTATATTTCCAGACAAATAAGTCTTTATTTTTATAAGGCATAAAAGCAAAAAAAGAAATTATGACTCTACATAGTCTCGCGAAGTTAAGCGAAAACGAGATTGGGGATGGGCTCTACGTCCTACTTCGTCTTCACTTTTCCTTTGTCTTCTAACTCCGTGCCTAACTTCACTTCACTTCGATCAACTTCCCACGGGTGTAGTGTAGCTAGTTTTACCAAAACAATTCCTCTTATTTCATTTTACACGAAAAAAGCATTACCTATTTAAATTAACTGTTATTATTATTATTTTTAAATTTGGGTGTAAAAAAATTATTATTATTACTTGCAAATTATTTAAAAAATCAATATGAACAAACACGCGGGCATCAGTAATGGTCAGTAATAAAAATATGCATAAACATGACATTTCATTGAGTGTTCCAGGAAGCTACTTTGATGTTGCACCCGACTTACTACCGACTCATCGTACTATAAACATATTTAAAATAATGTTTACCTGTTCATAATAGCGATGTTTAAGGAACTGAAATATTTATTTACGTTCTAAAACACCTGCGTTAGATGAGTAATAATTGTTAAAGTTATTTGAGAGGTAAAATATGGGATGATTTTTGGTGAAAAATTATGAACATTATGTGGAATAAACTGATATAAATTATGATTTCCGAACGCGACTGAACTCAAATTTTTGTGTGTTCGATTTATAAAAGTTAGGAAGGAGATGAATAACGGTGCTTTATAATTAGTTAACTTTTCACCTTGTTTTTATTAATATTAGAATAATTTATGATATGTAAACTGCATTATGTCATGTTAATAAGAAACAGGATAGGAGATGGCCTATCGTCTGCGGCGCAGTGTTGCACAAGTCACATCCAATGTCGGATTATTCAATGGTGACCATGTAGGTACATTGTTAAATTATTTTACGGAATTAACACGGTTTTCCCCACGTTATCCTGTCGTCATAAACTTTCTGATAGCTACACTAATATTATAAAACAAAAGAAAAATGCTTTATCTGAGTTTACCAGCCAGCAGAAAATTTTAATTTTGTAAGAATCCTTCTGCCATATAATCTACAACACTGGATGTGTAAAGAAACTGTTCTGAGTTTTTCAAAGTTAATGACACATTAACTTTGACTTCTACTCATTTTCTTCTAGTATTCTGTGGTTAACGGTGTTGGTGGCACAATGACCTAATATTAGATACCTTTCCAAATGTATTGTAACACAAAAAATAGCTCTCAACTGTCAAACTAAAGAAGAAAAAAGAGAGCTTGAGGCTTAATGCGGAATTAAAATTGACACGCGTTTCAGAAACTGGCTGCTACTCTGATTAATTCTTAAGTGTCTTTTAGGCAAATGATTAAGTAACGTTAAGGTAGTAAAAAAAGTATTGTATTCTAAATATTAGGGTTTCGTTTTGTAACTCTGTTGTCAAGGAGATCCTGGCAATATGTTGCATGAGTCGGGACGGGAACGGGACTATTGATCCTGGCTTCCAAGTTTTATGACGTAAGTCGTAAGGTAATATGATGTTTACTATCTGTGTCATAAATGCGTAGGTAGACTTTGATAACATTTGGTCTTCTTTTTTTTTTATTATAAAAGATTTTTAAAGAAAGCATCAACAAAATTCATGGCGGAAAAAAATTTTAGGGTGGGAGTTTTAATCAAAATATCAGAGCAGTTAACCAATGAAAGGGGTGAGCAGTAGAAAACTAAGAATAAAGATTTAGCTAATAATGTAAGCATTGTACAATGAAACGTTGTTAGTAGGTACAAATTAAAATACGAATACCTACCTACCACAAATAAATTAAAATTCGAGTAAATCCCTTCACACAATATTAAGAAAATTTTGTAAGTATACCTAATAGCTATTTATACAGCCTTGGCTCACCTTTCATAGGCTGACTGTACGATGGTGTTGTTCAGAATCATTACGTAGAATTTAGGTCGTTAACCCCATATTTCCCAAAACAAAAGCACAATATTTTTTCCTTATTTAATGACAGGCGCCCATAAATATGGGATAGCTAGATTGATTTACGCTCACAATATCCGTTTGGTAAAATTAAAACATTCGATAGCTACCTACAAATATAAACAGGTATACAGTATAATTCCCCAATAGGTAGGTAGGTTATACACTCGAGGAAAAGGTGCGGGGTATGTTTTGATGCATTCCCGGTAACCCAGGCAATCCCTCTTTTACCTACCTTATTGATCGTTACAAGCACGCGATGCATTTATTTTTTAAAATGATCACGGCAGAAGTTACCAATACAAACGCCGAAAAAATATATGTTGAATGTTTTGTCTATTTATTTTATTACTAGCTGACCCGGCGAACTTCGTATCGCCTAAAGAACCTTCATGCTGAATTTCATTCGAATAACTTCAAAACGGCAAAGTTTCATACTAACTTTGCACCCCCGTTTAACCCCCTAAGGGATAATTTTTGAGAAAAATATTTTACTCGTGTTTTATGCCTTTCAATAAAGAACCTTAATGCTGAATTTCATTTAAATAACTTCAAAAACGGCAAAGTTTCATACAAAATTTGCGCCCCCATTTAACCCCTTAAGGGATGATTTTTGAGAAAAGTATTTTACTCGTGTATCATGCCTTTTAATATAGAACCTTCATGCTGAATTTCATTCGAATAACTTCAAAAACGGCAATGTTTCATACTAACTTTGCACCCCCGTTTAACCCCCTAAGGGATGATTTTGAGAAAAATATTTTACTCGTGTTTCATGCCTTTCAATAAAGAACCTTCATGCTGAATTTCATTCGAATAACTTCAAAAACGGCAAAGTTTCATACTAACTCTGCACCCCCGTTTAACCCCCTAAGGGATGATTTTTGAGAAAAATATTTTACTCGTGTTTCATGCCTTTTAATATAGAACCTTCGGGATAATTTTTGAGAAAAATATTTTACTCGTGTTTCATGCCTTTCAATAAAGAACCTTAATGCTGTATTTCATTTGAATAACTTCAAAAACGGCAAAGTTTCATACTATCTTTGCACCCCCGTTTAACCCCCTAAGGGATGAATTTTGAAAAAAATATTTTACTCATGTTTCATGCTTTTCAGTAAAGAACCATAATGCTGAATTTCATTAGAGTAACTTCAAAAACGGCCAAGTTTCATACTAACTTTGCACCCCCGTTTTACCCCCTTAGGGGATGAATTTCCAAAAATCCTTTCTTAGTGAGCACCTACGCCCCAAAAGGAACCCCCACGCAAAATTTGAGACTCCTGGTACTTGTAGTTTCGGAGATTTCGTGATGAATCAGTCAGTGATTTTCTCTTTTATTAATATAGATAGATATGTATTTATATAATTGGACCTAGATTAAAAATGTTGTCCTTTTAAAAATATTGCTTTACTTCGAAGATAGATACGAAAAAAAAACAAGGTTTTTAAAAATAAGTTTATTTATTTATTATTTTGTGTTCTGAAAACTTTTGCAGTGGTAGCATTTTTGAAATAGGCCTGTCATAGAATATTGGCGTGTGATTGGCGTAAACAGCAATGCGTTTCGTTCAGTGAGTGAGAAATCCGAAAGCCCCCTGATGTTATGATTCATAAAGGCGGCTGTAATTACTTTCCATTAGGTAGCCCGCTTGCTTGTTTTTCTACGGTATGACTTAAAAAAACTGATTAAAAAAAATCTCTGTGAATTTGATCCAAATTCATTGTGATTTTTATTAAACTCTACATCCTATGTAACAATAAATTATGTCTTGAAGTAATATTTTATAATTACATAAATGATACTTTGCCTAATCTTACTACATATGTAATTCACGTTTGCGCCTTGCCGGCTAATTTCGAATTCCAACAACGCAAGAAGAACTCAGCTCGGCGGCAAACCAGTTGCTCAATCGCTCTCAGTTCGCGAACAGCTGTTACGGCTTGTGCATGTGTTTCCGAACGTACCGCGAATTTTCATATTACTGAACGAAAAAACAAATGTCATGTTGTCATTCGAAAGTTCGGGGCGGCCTACATGAAAAATGGCTTTTGATTTTTATTTAATTCTTGATTTATTATAAAGAATATCCTTCGGAACTGTGCGTGTGCTATAAAATAATCAGGGCCCGTTAGGCCGTTATTATTGCTGTTATTTTGCCTATGCTATTGACTTAACTAAAGTTTCACTTATTTTTAAATAGTGAAAACCAGTGTACATAAGTAAAGTTACTGTGTTAAAAGATGCGTGAAATATCAGTGCCCGTGACTTAATAATAACTGTTATAAAGTAGAACAATTCAATAAAACTCGTACTTTAATATAGGTACTATGGCATATAATGTGTTGTGAGAATATCGAAAAAGACTTTTCCAGTAGAAAATCAAAGCAACCTTGCCTCCTTTGCCTAGTGATCAAATATTGCTTGAATTTAAAAAGAGAATAATTTTATTTTAAACCAGCCAGCACCTGGTCAGAGAGCCGATTTAGGGCCCCTACCTGATTCAACCGAGTCTCAGAAAGTCTTTAGTTGAGAAATAAAAAGAAATGATGGAGTAAAAATTAAGAATAAAAATGTCCTAAATGAAGGATTCATATAGTGAGGACATTATGCTTTGTTTTCTCCAAGGGTTTGGTGATGGTGAAAGTTATAAAAATCGTGAAATCTTAGAAGAAAAAGATGAATTAGATGTGATTAGAAGGAAAAAACATAGGCAATCGCAAGAGAGTAAGAAAAGTCATAGACTGGTGACCGGAAAGACATTGAAGTTGTCTTCGGGACAGCCGGAACCTGAAGTGAAGAGGAGTTTAAGTGATCGCTTCACAACTATCACCGATGGTGGACGGAAGCCTAGAGGACTCTTGACCATTAGGAAAACTTGGTAAATATATTTTTGAATAAGTTTATTGAGTATAATTAAATTTTATTCAGAATATAGGTAGAGCACCGGTGAGTGTCTATAGGCTGTGGTGATGCTTACCATCAGGCGGGCCGTATGCTTGTTTGCTACCTTTGTGGTAAAAAAAAAACATGTTTGTTTTGTGTGGCTTGTGGCAATATAGAAAATAATTTGTTTACAATACAAAATCCTATATTTGTATTATAATTGACTAGCAACGCCATCTATATCAGATTTTTGACCAAATATTACGGGAATAGCATACTTTTCAGGATAAAAATTACCCTATGTGTTAATCGAAGATATCAGCTAACCACATACTAAATATCATACAAATTGGCCCAGCCATTTGAGTGTGAAGAGGTAACAAACATAAATACAAACTTTCGCTTGTATAATATTAGAAGGATAAGTTAAATATTGTATAAAATACCTATATGTAACCAATACTAATGAGACCTATAGAAATCCCAATATCACATTAACATAATTAAAATATTTGAAAGTTTTCATATATTACAAAATAAACATTAATTTTACAAAATAAACTGCATACCTCTCTGGTATTGTGTATATGAATGCCAATTATTTACCTGATTTACCCTGTCTGGCATAAAAAAAATAAACAGATATTACCACTATGTAATTTGTAAAAGTTTTACCCTAGTCACAGCCAACCCCTTGGCAGTGCCAGGCCCGAGGCTTCTCCATAGTTTAAAAATGATTCAGCACCTCCATACATATACAAATGGCTAAGGAAATTATGCTTTGTGACCACTTTGTGACTAACCAGCCATCATTAATTACTTTAACAAAGTTAAAAATTTAACTATGTTACCTAGACAAGGAGGACCCAAGTTCTCAGGTGGTCTCGGGCCAAATACTCCCAGCAGGTAATAAAAATGAGGAGTTATAATTGTTTTACAAACTAAAAGTGCTCATAGATGGAATCCCACCGAATCGTGTGGGGTCGATTTCGTATAAAATACATATCTCTGGACGAATACAACATCATCTATTGTCAAACTAAGCACAAGCAATGCTTTGCATACAAGGGTTTGTCTTGTGCGGGATTGGAACCTACGACCCTCGTTAACTACGCCCATACCACACCTGCCTTCAATATGTGTAATAGTTACAATTGCTTCCTAAAACAATGCCATTGTTATAAATATGTAGGTATGTACTAGATAGAAAGTCATTACTTTACATATCATAATCATGGACCTAGAAAAAAAGGCGGACACCATCACTGAAACTAAAAAGTGAAGCACATAGTAAGCCACTTCGCGTAAACGTACGAACCGGCCGGCTTACTATGGTGTGAATGTGTGCGTGCCGGTCAGCCATTTCACACTCACACATAGTTACGCCGCCATTAGGGTGCTTCAATTCTTTCTTAGCAAGATTCCGTCCGCCTTTTTTTCTAGGTCCATGATAATAATATTGCTTGGTTAAGAAATATTATGTATGTCAGTCGGTAACTAGTTTCCGGGCTCTTGATTGATTAGTGATAAAGGAACCTTGTGTTCTTTCCACGAGCCATAGTTAAACATAGTTAGGCTGTCTGAAGATTCGAATAGCGATGTCATTAATTAAATTGATACGTCAATTTCATGTCAACAAACGACAGAAATCCAATATGGTTATGGCAATTGCAATTTAAATTTCTTATTGTATATTGCCATCAGTATGGAAAGTAAGCAATATTTTATCGATTACCATATTATTATCGACATTGAGAGTGCAAAATCGCTTAGTGCCCGGTAAATATTGCACTTCGTCAATCATCGCATTTCCTAATACAAAGAGTGCAAAATCGCTTAGTGCCCGGTAAATATTGCCCTTCGGCAATCATCGCATTTCCTAATACAAACGAAAGTACTTGCAATAAAGTATTCAGATCTGAATTCAAATTCTGATATACGATACCTAAGATAAATGTTGATACCTAAGATAAAATTGATGGACAATTCGTTTATATTCGGAATTCGGAAATGCGATGATTGCCGAAATTAAATTTATACCGCCGCCGGACACTACCTATATTTTCTTTTCTTTTATCTTTTATTAAAGGACTTACCTCATTTTGCGCTTGCTAAGTTTTAATTGCTGATTATGCCTCACAGCTGAATTTGGCTTTCAGCGGGAGATATAGGTACTAACTTTAGTAGGTACTATGGCTTTGGATGGACAATTTTTTTTTGTCTAATTACAGTACGCGTCAAAATTTTGGTTCACAGTTTATAAAACAATGAGCCCAAATTTTGGCGCCATACCTATTTTAAACTTATTTTTTTTATGTGGACTTTCAAAAATTAATGGATTCCAAAAATTTTAAAATTCTTTTTTATTACCTACTACCTATTTTTACACATTTCCTTCTCAATCCTATTCTTATTTGACACGGGTGGTATGGTAATGGTACCTATATGAGCAAAAATAAAATGCAGTAAGTAAAAAATAGGTAAGTAGGTACCTATCTTGATATACGAAGTTTGTTTAAGAAAAAAAGGATAAGATTAGATTTATGAATCATAGATAGAACACCTGGCTCTCCTCGTGATAACGAACAATAATATTTTATGATATTATGATAGCACGTCAATTGTTGAAGATATTGCAACTATTTTTGATTTGTCATGTGATTTCCGGTCCAGACATAATACATGTTCATAGGTAAAGACTTCCATCTTTTTCAAATCCTTAGGCTTCCTAATCATTAATCGTAGTGGATGAAAAAAACGCAGGCAGACAGTGCGAATCACCAAATGTGGGAAGCCCACGAATAGAAGGAAATATGATGTTGCGAGTGAGAGCTTCCGCCAGGCCAATTTTATACTATGTCTAGGACAATAATATACTAGGTCAATTTGCCTATGTCGCTGGATAAAACTAGTATAAATTATGTTTATTCGCACATCCTTATCAATTATGACGGTCCGCGTCTTTCACTACAAGACGAGAAGCGTGAAAAACTTGTATTTTGGACTTAAAAATAGGAAACGTCAAAAATGTTTTTCATTCAGCGAAATACATGTATCTAAAGGTGGTATGTGTGCTGGAGATTGTACCTGCGTGCGACCATTGTATCTGACTCAAGAAGACAAGTTGTACCCATTATGCCAAACCGGTATACAGTCAATGATAAATGAAATTTTATCTTCATTTGCCAAAATAACAGATTTGTTTTGTACGATATACCTTTCAAGATTTTTTCTTTATTCCATTCAGATTACAAAATAATATTAGTGTACAATACAAATTATTAAATTAAATAAATAAAGAAAATGAATTACGTCTTAGAAAATTAATTTAAATAAACTGTATTAAATTCGAAGGCTCTATCTATGCGTCGAATAGTAATACAAGATATTTTTATTTGGAAAATTCCACGGGAAATATAACAATAAGGTTGCGCACAGTATTAAGTTGTCCATTAGTATTAAGTAGGTATAATGTTGCACAATTTGAATCAACGATGCAATTTTATTTATTAGTATTTTATTTTCCACACGATCGGGTTGCACTTCCACAAAAATGCGTACACGACCGGTGTTGCAACTATGATAGATCCGCACCATGTGTCGTCGACCTACTTTGGAACGTACCGAAATAACTGGTATCCACGTTAAGGCAACGCACACAAAGAACTTGCTTCACATTGACCATCACGACTGTCGTTCTCGAGGGTTTAGTTAATGTGTACACTCATTCCACTTGGATTCATTGACCGTAGACTATAGGGAACGGTTTAGGGATACCTTACGATAATGATACCTTAGTTGAGGCATATTAGGACTAGATTTTTTTAGGTCACACCGCAAGCAAACAAGCAAGCGGGTCTAATGATGAAAAGTGGTTACCGCCGTTTAAAATCTATAAAACTAAAGGCGCTAAAAATGCATTGCCTGCTACAAGGTAGAGAAAGAAGAGAAGGGATAAATAAAAGGGGATAAGGGGAAGAAAACTTCATCATGGCATCGTACGAAACGTATCGCTGCTTTACGCCAATATTCTGAGGTTTACTTCCCAGGTCGAGTTAGATTTCACAAATGCTCTACCGAAACGTGGTTAATAAAATAAATATAATAGGGACAAATCACACAGATTGAGCTAGCCCCAAAGTAATTTCGAAACTTGTGTTATGGGATACTAACTCAACGAGAGTATATTTTATAACAAATACAAATATAGATAAACATTCAAGACCCGAGGGCGAGGCCAATCAGAAAAAGTTAGTTTTTCATCATGACCCGACCGGGATTAGAACATTTCGAACCCGGGACCTCTGGGTAATTAAAACGAATTTCGTGTTGAGGATGTACTTGACATTGCATATTATTATGGTAATAAATAAATAAATAAATATGCAAGCATACGGTTAGGCAAATCTGCAATTATTAGACCAACGAACCAATTCTAATTAGGAATAACGTTGAATGATGTCATGAGTATAAAATATATACGTTGGTGCTTCAATGGGCGGAAGTCCATAATTTGTGACTGTTGCCGATCTCTTGGCGGTATCTTCATTATACCTTTACATTTTTCATTTGTGTTTAAATTGTGAGACTAGCGAAAGCACGACAAGCAGTAACCTGTGAGTTTAATATCTAAAATGTAGAGACTGGCTATTTACAATAACTTTAATTTAAGTAGGTACTGTAATTTTAAATATGATTAGTTAACATTACATTTATTTAAAATATACAAACCTTTAGTTATTATTCAGCGTTTTAGTATCAAAATAAAACCAATATAACATTTTTGAAATTTCCTATTCAAAATTATTAGCATTGAAAACTATTTATATATCAAAAAAAAAAAAAACATTTACAACCACACAAAGTCACTATTCAGTGGTGGTTATCATTTGGACGTTGTTATACAAAAACGAAACAGCAAAAATTTTCATTAAAAACGTTATTGAAACTAATAACAAGGATTTTACTGTTTTTGTAGTTTACACCTAAAGATGCTATTTTTAAACCATTGTATATTTTGCATCCATAAAGTGGCTCATTTCAGCTGTATATATTTTATGCAGAAAATACATTTTATGCTGACTCTACATAACATGAAGCAATAAAGAATAATAAGCATGAGATACAAACAGTTATGAGTTGCATCCTTTCTGCATTAGTAGATCCACGCCACGTGTACTCATGTAGTATGAACCCAGTTTACTTACGAATGAGGTCTGTTGTATCATTGTGCGCATGTTAACGTCATATCCCGGTTAACTGGACGGTCATAACCGTCCATTTATCTAGATTCTACGAAAATACGCATAAATTGTAATGGCGTCATATACTTGCATTTTGTTATATTTACCAGTAAGCACACATGTATTTTTCATATTTGTGTTATTACAAGAAAAGATGACATGAAGTATTTTTTAGTTAATGAACTGTCAAATTCGTCAATAATAAGTACTATTTTAGTTAAGTGTTTCTATGGCAAGTAGGAAAAAAACCTTAAAACACCAAAATCTCGACCGCTCACTTTCCAACCCTTGTGGATGGGATGGGGCCTAATTTGTTGCAAATGACCTCCTGTAGTAGTTTAACCACTTTTAAGGGTTAAATTAGAGTCACTATTCATTCTGTGACTGTTGAAACTCATTTTAGAGTTGACATAAAACCAGTGACCTTATTATTAGCTTATGTAAAACCCCACAACACTTCCGATAATAAGATTTGATAAGCCTTTATCCATTTTTTCCAAGCCTTAAAATAACATTTGTGATACGACATTTTCGAGAAAATTCTTTCGTACAGGCCTTTGCTAATTCTACTCATAGCTCGTCCCAAGCATTACTCGGGTCATTAGTTTTTTATGTCACCTCACACAGGTTCATTATTAAACTGACCGTGAACTTTGAATCATTGTGACTGTCTACTCATGTGGATAATTTTCCATTCGTACTGTTTGGTTTGATGTCTGTCACACGGGGATTGACAGGTGTATGGTATGACGTTCTTGCTTGTCATTAAACATAATGCTGTTATCCGTTTATAAACGTATTTTTAATATTATTTATTTATTTAATTATCTTTATTGACCACAATACACAAAGTACTGATACAACAGGCGAACTTAATGCTAAATGCATTC
Organism: Endotricha flammealis; assembly: GCA_905163395.2. Classification (NCBI taxonomy): domain Eukaryota; kingdom Metazoa; phylum Arthropoda; class Insecta; order Lepidoptera; family Pyralidae; genus Endotricha; species Endotricha flammealis. Next base: position 8,420,863 of record LR990867.1, read on the forward strand.
TCTACCAGTCAACCCTTGGGAGTGCAGAAATTCACGAAAGCGGCTTGTTAAAATTAAATATTATTAAATAAATATAATATACACATATACCTACATACATAATATAATAGATACAATAGATATATACATACATACATATATAATAAATATATAATACATATAGATGATTCCTATGCAACATAAACAATTAAAGGGGGGAGAAAAATAATAATAAAATTACGCGTTTAAAGATGACGGTGACGGATACATTAAACAAATGATGTCGATTCCTTAATCAAATCCAAAAAATGAGCACGCACATTCTTTTTAAAAATAAAAGCATTTTTGGTGCATCTAATAGGGTCGGGTAGCGCATTCCAGAGTCGTGAAGCATGAAGAGTGAAAGAATTAGACATAAAAGCAGAATGACAGAGAGGAGTGTAAAGTTTGAAAGAATTATCAGAACGGAGTTGACGGTCATGAGAGTCACAGAGAAATCGGAATTTATCTTTGAGATATTCAGGAGAGTTATGATTAAATAAAATAGAAAAGAGTGTTGTTAATATTCTCTGATGTCTGCGCTGGCGAATGGGCAGCCACCCAAGCTTTGATCGAAAGGATGAAATGTGATCATATTTGCGCAGACAGAAAATGAAACGGATTGCATTGTTAATAAGCCGATCTAGCTTGTTGAGGAGATCTTCATTGAGATCAGGATAACACACATCACCATAATCAATAAGTGGAAGAATCAGGGTTTGAACAAGTGTGACTTTGGTAGCAATGGGTAGAAAATGTCTGAGGCGATTCAGGGATCGCAGTGCCGACATAACAGAACGACTAACTTCTGCAACTTGCGTAGTCCAGCTTAGCGTAGCGTCAATGTGTAGTCCAAGGTTTTTGACACTGGAGCTAAATGCGATGACTTTGTTTTCGAACGTGAGAGGTGGAATCGAGGAATAATCAATTCGGGCAGTTTGTATTATTTATTATTTGTATTATCACACTTCGACACTTCTAACATCACATGTGATGACTATTTGTCGGGTTGTCATAGGAAAAATTACAATCATTTTTATTAAGGGACTTTTTCGACGTTTTACATGTTTTTTTTAACTTTTCATAAATCTTTACGTACCTAGTATAAAATGAAGTCGTTTCAGCTGTCTGTTCGCTAATATATTTTAAACAAGTCAAGGAATTTTAATGCAATATTCAAAAAGGTATCTCAGGGGTGGAAACAAGTCAGTAAAGTCAGTAAAAGTCAGTTTTTTTGAAGGCAGTCAGTAAAAGTCAGTTTTTTCAAAATTTGGTCAGTAAAGTCAGTATTTTCAGGATCTCAGCAAAAGTCTTCTTCAAAAATGTGTCTCATTCTTCTTTCAATTTGATTTCCTGTTTATTAATTTGATGATATGTTTTGATATATTTCTGTGTTGTATTTTTGCTTTATCCAGAGGTACTTTTGTTCAATTTGCTTATCCAGCGATGCGGCTTTGCTTACTTTTGAGTGCATGGGTATGCAACCCCGGATATCTTGAGCTGCGATTTTGCTTCATCCCATTCCCTCTCCAGCAAATCGCATCCCTTTTAAAGGTCTGGTCAGACAGTCGGCGGCGGTGCGTGACAGCGATGACGGGACGCTGGCGCGGCGGGAGTAGTCACGCACTGCGGGCGTGATCACGTCCCATTCCGCCGCGTCCCGTCTTACTACCTGTCTGACCAGACCTTGAGGTGAACACAGCTACAAGAAAAATTAAACTCCATGGAGGCACCCGGCACGGTGATTAATTAAATTATAACCTAGACTCTTGATGCTAGAAAGCTATAATTTGGAATGTATACGCATATTAACAATGCTAACAAAGTGGTATAATAATAAAATTTAAAAAAAAAAAAATCTTTTGGATGCTCCGCTACATGTAAAGTGTTAATGATTTTTCGCGCCGAGCCCATGTTGTTGGGTGTTGTTACATAGCAAATTTCTAAAAATTTCCGATACAATGGTCCGTTTGCGAATTGGCACCGTGCAAAACTAAAATTGGCACGTTCCCCTCCCCCCCCCCCCTCTATCTCCGAAAGTCTTATGTTTAGCTATTTGAAAAAAATCATGGTAGTAGTCCATATAGTCAACCTACAAGGAAAACTATAACGGGAGGCTCTACTAATTACAGAGTAATAGCCAACGAACTTTAAAAAGTAAAATTTATTTGACACACAAATATCATACAAATAATCGTACAAATGTCATAGGATATGGCATTGTACTCATACTCACTGCAAGCAAGAAATACGTAGCCAATACGGAACCCCGCTTTGTGCGTGGCCCGACACGTACTTGCCCGGTAATAAAGAAAAAAATTCTTTATTACTCATCTCTTGATCCTTCCCAATCCTTTGTGAATATTGTGATATTACATTAAAGGCTAGAACAGTGCAACAGTTGCAAGTGGTGTTTACCTTTATTCTGGCGAAGGTTATAATTTGGTCAGTAAAAGTCAGTATTTGGTCGGTATGTCACTAGGTTTTGGTCAGTAAAGTCAGTAATTTTAGACCTGGATAGCGCTTCCACCCCTGGTATCTATCTAATGCTAAAAAATTGCACACACACACGGGGATTTTCCAAAATTTCCATGGGAAAGAGGCATAAACACAAACGAAGTTGTGCGGGTTTCGCTAGTAGGTACCTAATTAATAAGTAAATTGTTCATTGAAAAAAAACTAAATACTATTGAGAATAAATAAATATAATATATAGGGACAATTCATACAGATTGAGCTAGCCCCAAAGTAAGTTCGAAACTTGTGTTATGGGATACTAACTCAACGATATTATGTTTTATAACAAATACATATATAGATACACATCCAAGACCCGAGGCCAATCAGAATAAACAATTTTTATAAAAAAAAAACAAACCGACTTCAAAAATGAATTTAAATAATATATAATTTCATGTGCTAGGTACCTACTGTTCTAATTGAAGTCGGTGCCACGCGTGATCAACCGTACTCGTCGTACACAGCCTTCCATTCATGCATGTGGCCTAGGTAATATTTGGTTTGGTTGGCACCGACTTCAATTAGAACAGTAGGTACCTAGCACATGAAATTATATATTATTTAAATTCATTTTTGAAGTCGGTTTGTTTTTTTTTTATAAAAATTGTTTATTTAATACTTTTTAGTGCATTTCATACAGCGGTTTTTTAGAAGTCTGATAGAAACAGTAAACCCTGGTATGTCTGTATAAGTACTGTCCGTTTGTTTGTCTGTAGCTCACTTTTTAGCAGTCCTTTTCGAATACTATGTCGAGCCTCGCTCGCTTCGCTCGCTCGGCTGTTGATAAATAATCACAAATCTAACCTAACCTAACCAAAAGTTCCCATATGAAAATTTGACAGATTCGATATACCGGCAGATCTCGATCGACCGGATTGACCGATCTGCATACGAGACGACATATTTATAAGGTATTTGTATTAACATTGATACGAATTGTGACTATGTGTAACATTATAACTTGAGAAGGCCTACTCTCTGAATAAGCGATTTCACTTTCGTAATACACTATACTGCAGTTCATGGTGTGAAGCAACTTCTTCCTCTTCGGTGCTAACAGCTGGTGCTCGAGTGTCAACTTTATGGTATAGTGAGCCTCCTAATATCGTCACTCAAGAGTCACTTGTTTACACGTGTTCCCATCATGATAATCAACGGTCTAATATATACCTACAATATTTAAAGAATTATCCTCTAACTCCTATCCGTTTAGGAGTTGTACCTTCCATTATCACCTCACCAACATGGAATGATGACTCCAGAATTAAATACATGAATAGCTAACGAAAACATAAGTAACGCGTTGTACGTGCCTTTTTTTTAATTTTTTTTTTATTATCGTCAGAAAAATGCTTTGCAGCAGCCCCACCGCCCGGGGAATATGCGGTGGGGACTGTGGGACTTACCACTAAAAAACTGACGGGATGCCACTCGCCCCCTAAGTGACGGGGCCACGGGTACTGTGATACATCCGCGACCCCGCCAGGGCCGTCCAGCCAAACTGGCCGGACCCGCTCTCCCCGGAACGCCCCGTCAGCAGCACACCGCATCCAGGTGCACTGCCGACACCAAGGACCATTGCCCCCTCAAGACGACGGGCCTTCCCCGGCTCGCCGTCTCGGCTGGGCAAGGGTCCCCTCCATCTCTGCGGTCGCAACAATGTGCGACCGCTGGCCGGGCTCTGCGAGCCGCCGGCCCCTCTTGTTCAATTTTTTAACGAGGTTTTCTTCCTCCACCGCGCCTCCAGCGCCACTCCAGGTGCCACAGCGTCCACTACGTACTTAGTGGACTCTGTGACACTTTGCGCCACCGCGCACTCCCTCTTCCAGGGTGGTCTCATTCGCCCATGTGACCCAATCCTTAATGCCCCCCGCAGTGTCTGGGTTGGCGAGACCCAGTGTCTGCAGGGCCTCCACGTTCCACCATACGGAGGTCGCCCCCGGTATCAACGGGTGGAGTAGGCCCGGACACCAGTCGGGGCGAAGACACTTTTGGGGAGGATCAGCGAGCGAACAAGTCCACCACTGCTCATCATACAGCCGGCCGAGCCAAGCGCGGCCGGCTCCACCTCTTGTTTTTTAACGAGGTTGTCTCCTCAATCGCTCCACCCCCAGCACCAGTACGGATGCAAGGGGGAGCGGATTTGTCCGCATCCCACGTACTCCATCCAAGGTAGGAGCACGGGGAGCAGACCCACCGCGTCGGGAATTTGGCCGTCGGCAAGTAATTCCAGAGTTGGTTCCAGAAACTAAGGAATTACTCGCCGACATTACCAGGGTGGACCGCGTGGAGGTATCCCAACTCCCCACCCCCGTTGTACGTGCCTACCAAATTTAAGGAGTGCCCTCGATTTACCTGAGATCCCATCATCGATCCTGATTTGGTGACAAGTTATGATGGAAAAAAAACAAACGGTCTAATCTAATACATACCTACAATACTTAAAGAATCATCCTCTAACTCCTATCCGTTTAGGAGTTGTACCTTCCATCATCACCTCACCAACATGGGATGATGACTTCCAGACGTAAAAACATGAATAGCTTACGAAAACATAAGTAACGCGTTGTACGTGCCTATAAAATCTGAGGGTTGCCCTCGATTTGCCTGGGATCCCATCATCAGATCCTGACTTGGTGACAATGGGACCAACTTGGGAGTATGCACTTTCGAATAAAAAAAGAATTTTGAAAATCGGTCAAGAATTGACGGAGTAATCGGCGGACATACAAAAAAAAAAAAATATACAATGAAACATAGAACCTCCTCCTTTTTTGAAGTCGGTTAAAAAGTTCGTTTTTCATCATGACCCGACCGGGGATCGAACCTCCTGGGTGGGTGGCGGTCTGGCGTGGTAACCATTACGCCACGGAGGTCGTCAAAATGAGAATGTTATTCGAGTGTAATTAAGAAACACTAATCCCTTCCCTATGTCCATCCAAATCCATTTGATGAAAGCCAAACGAGTGGAAGTGACCTAATCCCGTGGAAAAATTTAATTACATTGTAGGGATCGTGTAACGGTCGTCGTACACTGGCGTCTCAACGATTTTTTGTACGTGACTATTATGCCACATCCAGTGGCTGGGTTTACACGTGGTACACACACCAAGGCCATCGTACTCTTACTTATAATAATGTACTACTGAATTAAACATACTTGATCCCATCTTGATCCAATTGCTTTGATGCTGTTGAGGTTCTTTTAATTAGTCGGTTTATCTTTTTGTCTCTTACGGTTTATATAAATTATACCAAAGCGTATGTATGTTGGCATTGTGCTATCTTTTAGCCTTTGATATAACCTCATATAGACATATCTAGTATTGACATTTATATAGTTTTCTCCGTCCTAGATTTCAAGGTTTTGAACATTTTCTACTCGTGCAAGAGTCATCGGATTTAGATCCTACGATTTGACTTGAGTCAGTAAGAAAGTTTACTAACATAGGATATGGCAATGCGAAAAATGGTGAAAGATATCTTTCGTCTCGCTTAGGCTGGACAGATGTGACTTCGTCGGATCGGTAAAAAAAACAACACGAAATTATGACGAGATGCGTACAAAAAGTCACTATTCAATTATGGTGCGCAATATATCCGCATTTATATGTCTATTTATATGCCATTGTTTAAGCTGATGGAATTACTTCCTTCAATGCATTATCAATACTTTATAATAATTGAGTTTCTTTCAATTAAATTTTCTGCATAGTCACATAACAATTGAATTTGTTCATGAAGTTACGCTGGTTTCCTTGTAAATTAAAATTATATTTAAAATTTAATTAACAGCGCAACCGTATGCGTTTATCCCGCTTTCCCGTGAGAATTTCGGTAAATCCTTGAATGTAGTTTACATATAAACCTACCTGTGGAATCACCATATCTGTTGCTGCAAATTGTATTAAAATCTGTTGAGCAGTTTAAAAGATCTATGCGAACAGACAGCAGAAGCGAATTCAGTTTAGACTATGTAAAGATTTACTAAAAATCAAAAACAAAATGAAAAAAAGTAGAAAAAGTCCCTCAAGAATCATTGAAATTTTTCCTATGGCAACCCACCCGACAAATATATTGTCAAATAGTCACATCTAAAAGAGTTGACTTAATTTTATACCATGTAGAGATATCTACTACGTCATAGCGTTTTAATTACTTTTTGATAATAAATTGTAAAGTAGAGTAGGTACCTATTCGGTAGCTCCTTTTGTCAATTTACAATAAAAAAAAAAACAAAAGGCAAGACTGAAAAATATTTTTCAGTATAATTACGTATTATATGTTGTAACAGCCGTGAATCTTATTTAAATTATAATTATATTGTTGTTTTAACAATAAACGATTTTTGTAATTCATGTATGTATGATTAGTTCTGGAGTAGGTGTTGTGGAGATTTTGTCGCAAATAGATTTTATTCATATTTAAATTTAGCGTGTAGAAAAAGATGACAAATATACAAAAATTTGTGATTGTGACCTCTATGCATTCTTGATTGTAAGGGCAGTGATTTTTTCGAGTGATTTACCTATAATAAATGTTTTGGAATGTATGTATGTGTCTGTCATTTTTAATATACTGTGTATGTCGAAGAGAAGTCGTGATAAATAAATAATGAGAAAAATTATCAAAATAACATACAACTTATTTATTGTTATTAATGATTTATTCAAATAAAAGTAAACCCTCAACTAAAATTAAAATACATTTGATGGTTAAGGTGTTTTATTAAACAAAATATCAAAATATGTTAATAAAAATAAAAAAAATTTTGATACTACGATCTGTCTTCTTACCATTACCACATCTGAGGAATTGGTGGAACTTCTTTGTAATACCTGTAATGATATTAAATAAGTTAAAATAACCCTCTGTCAATCCGTATTGGTGCAGCGTGGTAGAGTACGCTCTAATCCCGTTCAATTGAAGGGAGACCCGTATTCCTGCAGTGCAGTGTAGTGGAATAATTATGGGTTGATGATGATGATGAGGAAGTTAAAATAGCTCATCACCATCCCTGCCTACTTAGCAGGGAGCTTCTTCTAATCCCATCCGAGTTCAATTCCATGTCATCTCAATTCATATGGACCGAGCTAAGAGAATGCGTAGAGCATTCCGACCGTTTATTTTTGCGTAGGTACCCATCACAGTAACCTCAGTAAACTGTGGTCCCCTTGACTTGACTTGACGACCTCCGTGGCGCAATGGTTACCATGCCTGCCCGCCACCCAGGAGGTCCCGAGTTCGAATCCCGGTCGGATCATGATGAAAAACGAACTTTTTCTGATCGGCCTCAGGTCTTGGATGTTTATCTATACATGTATTTGTTATAAAATATAGTATCGTTGAGTTAGTATCCCATAGTCGACGCTGTTTTTCCAAGTAGCGTTTTGTAGTAGTCAAAATGGTTGATTTGGTACGTATGAAGTTGTAAAAAAATGTTGTATAAACATTTAAAGTAATTAGTTATCTTATTTCTGTGTATCTACATTAAAAACTTGACAATTCAAAAAATCTTATTAATATTTTAACCATTGGTTGAGTTGGTTATGAAGTTGTAAAAAATGTTGCAAAAACATTTAAAGTATTTATCACATTTCTGTGCATCTACATTAAAAACTTGACTCTTGAAATAATCTTAACATGTTTCTAGAATCGTCGCATTTTGTTTGTTCGAAACAAGTAGATGTCACCGAAGTAAGACAGACAAGACACCTAATAAATATTCACAAAGCCGTCACCAGTATGACGATAGATGAATAGAATTGTGAAATATAAAAGAAATACGAAATACCTACTGAAGATAAAGACATATAAACTGTATAAGTATGAAATTACCTGACAAATCCTCCTAAAGGTGAAAAGGCTTTATCACTTAATGGTACAAGAACATCTTCCATCCCTTGAGGAACCTTGATGTAGTATTTGACACTATTTGGTATTAGTACTCCTAGAAAAGCGACACAAATGACACAAATTAAATATAGTATAAAGTATAGTATAAAGGTTTGTTGGAAAAAAAGATAGCCTGAATTTTATTAATTCTATAAGCATCAGGTGACTCGCTTACCTGTTGCCTTAAATCATGAATTGATGATGACTTTGTGTATCGCAGGGAAACTGTATGAATTTTTTCTGATATTTTATTTGATGACACCATAACATACGAATGTCAAGCTTTGACTAGAAACTAAACACCTAATCGTTTGTTTTAAAATCGGCCTTTAGCTAAGAAGAAGATAAATATATGCGAAATGATAAACTGAAGGAGGGAAAATTTAAGAGAATGTCTTATACCATCTGCATTGTATCTATATTTCCTTAGCAATGCTTGAATACTTGGGTGTTGAATATTCGACAGTACGACCACAGCACAGGGCTGTAAGTTTAACAAAAAACTATGTTAAATTGCTGACAAAAATAATTATAAAAATATATCTTGTTTCTCTATTTTAATAATGTTGTGTATTTTACCTTTTTAGTTTCATCAGTAACAATTTTTCCGAGTTTATAATTTTTGTCTTCATATTGTTTGCCATTTATGCCTTTTTCATTTGAACTTTCTTCAATTTGTTCAACAGTTGATTCGGATTCCTCAATGTAAGTAGGCATTGTTCCGATACCGACAGGCGCCATTCTCTAAAGTTTTACAGAATATAAAAGTGTTTATTCTTAAAAGAGACTATTCAGAAAATTCATAATTACCACTTACAGTTTGAATGAATACAATGTTTAAAGATACCACTAGAAGAAATGCAATTAATTTCATAATTAACTGGTCTAAACCGCTGCTTGAGGTGAAGTGATTGTAATCAAGTTGAAATATAGAGCCTATTCCGGTTTATAAACATAGATTGTATAACTTACCTTAATATTTGAGAGATTCACTTTAAACATTTTCATTGTTTTGAAACAATGTATCAAAAGAATCATTTTAGTTTGAAATATGTATTCGGTCTGTTGGCTTCATTTGAAATAGTGTTAGCAAATCAATAAAAGCGAGTGAGTTATTTTATTCATAATCTAAATTAGACACATTATTGAATATGCGTTTTTACGATATTATTTTTATGACATCTACCGATTTTCAATATTCTTTGATTTCTAGATATGTGTCTTTTAAATTTTTTCTATTTTTTGTTCTTTGGATTAAACTCGTTGAGTTGAGAGCCGATAAAAGGCAGTTCATAGTTTTTTCCCGGCACTTTTACTTTTGTTCGTCCTGAGTCCTGACTTTGCAGGTGACAGCGGTAGTAGGATTGTATGTTGGGCTAGCATTGCTAGATCTATTGTGGGACTCACATTAGCATTATTCGTTTGCGTTACAACATAAATATTTACAATTTGACCCTATTTAGATTTACAAGAGTCGTTACTAATAGATCTTAAATTACTCGATTTTGTATTGCACCATTCCATTTCCTTTCATATATTGCACTTGTATCGAACCAGATATTGATTGCAAGTGCATTTTGACCTTGTTTCAAATATTCATAATCAACCTACTTTGTTTGATTTTATGGAAGACATTAATAGATATGAATCAATATTATAATTACGTAAAGCCGTAAAATGAATTTATAGGTGATACGAATGTTTGACGACAGTGCGTGCCAGTAATTTCTCAATCAAGTTTCTATTCTGAGCATTTGTGTTATTCGAAACACGTGGAACAAGATCGGCAGACTGGCGGGCGCCAGTATGCGTCAGTATTGTTTACTCTTACTCTCCAAGAGTGAATCTCTCGATCTTTGCTTTTGTTCTTAATCTTTCAACGATGAGCATTTTGTTCTCAATCTGTTGACCTGAATCAGACTTAAATCAGGGACAAAGTTATAGTTTCAGCTCATTTATTTTACCAGTATGTTTTATTTGCTTTCATAACATTAACCTTACTTTTTATGTCTTCTTCTGCGTACATTTCTTATTTATTGTTGTATAAATCTTTCGCTAAATACTATTTCAAAAATAAAACTGACCTTATTTTGATGTATTGTTCTAACATACACCAAAGACGTAGCCTTCTGCGTTTTTTCCAAGGATTTTTCATTGTTTATCTGCCCTAGAACTTATGGGGGCGTTTACGAAGGACATCAAGTTAATGGAGCAAGAAATGCCAGTCAGCCATAGAGATAGTAAAGGAATAAAGAATATTATGATGGGCTTGGCATAAACCGTAATCATAAAGACACGCTTTCACGTTGTACCGGATTAGATTAGATTTTGTCTGATTTTATTATGTTCAATGTATGAAATAGATTAATTGCAAAATATTGCTTGTCTGTCTACACGGATCCAAATATTATCTGATTAATTTCACGGTCGAGGATTTACATGTATTTCATGAAAATTTTATTTTGTATGTAAATCAGTCATAGAATAAAAATTTTCTTCGTAATCGTGTGCTTCCCATAATTGGTGTAAACTACAGGTTAGCTTATGTCACTTGACCGACAGCTAATGCTAGAATTATACCAGTTATACATTTAGTACATTGGCTAGAATTATAATTATTGTAATGTGTATTGTAGCGAGCGCGTCTCTCGTGTATTCTACCCACACTAAATGTATGAATCCGATATCCTTGTATTACGAGACAGCACATCACACCTTGCATAACGTGCCAATAGTAATATTCAAATTCCAATGCAATATTAATTTAGTTAATTCGTAAGTTCGTTAGACCTTATTATATTAAACAGCCATTGTAGCTATTATGCGCTATACAAGAATTTTTCTTTACAATAGTCGACCTTGATTGGTCTCTTTGATTGTATAAACACAGCATTTATTTGAACAAATGTATGTTTTTGCTGTATCTGTCTGTTTATGGATATAAAATATTCTTGTAGCTATAACAATTTATTACAACTAGCGAGTTGCAACTGTATTTATATGCCTTTCATTCAAAATCTAACGTAGTGCAAAACCACCCGTAAAGCTAATGGTGTCGAACTGAGTGTCAAGGATTGTTTTTTATACAAATGTGTATAATTAATTATTTAATCTGTGCGTATTGTTGTGCGTAGACGTAATGAGACGAAAATTGTTAAAATATCCATTGTTTAACGTTGGTACATATTCGGTATTGTCACGTCGTAGAAGTTACAAACAAAAAAGGTAGGTCTTTCTGAAATTAATGATGTGGAACAAGATTGAGCTAGTAGAAATAATGAATGGGGAAGCGAAGCGTAGGTAAGGTCCTCCAGATGGACAGACGACCTCAAAAAGCGGAAGGATTCGAAATGCGGATCGCATCTCATGGAAAGCGTGGAAAGGCCTATATCCAGCAGTTGGTAGATGATATGATGATGGTAAAATTGTGAATAAATTCTGCATTATCGCGTGAATAAACATAAGAGCAAAAACAGTAGAAAAATCCTATATTGCTGTTTCTCACGTAGTTGTTAAGGAGGGGGGAGTCCTTTCAATACTTCCTACTCCGACTATCTTCTTTCTGATTAAATTCGTTGTAAGTTCCAAGACAGCTGTAGTTTTCTTCCCTGGGACGTCAATAAGCTTCATTGCTTATTGTCTATCTGAATTCGCCGTTGTTGATCCTGGCTACACAGGAGACACAGTGGTGGGCTTGTCCCGAATATTATATAAGGATCTAGGAGAAAAAGTAAAGAGAGTAAAGTAAGATTTTTGTCTAAAAGGTCTATGAATTGATCTTTATTGTGTTAATTTTTATTTTCTTTCTTGTGTCAAATAAATTATTTCGCTTTGACAATTTTAAAACAGAATTTGCTACTGGAAAGCTTGCTATCGTATATTCTCCAAAATACAACTCTTCTCTTTCAGTGAAACATTCTATTCTAACCTATCAACATTTTGTAAAACATGTGCATGTGCTCCTTTTAAAATATGATCTCTGGGTTTTGATGATCAGAGCAGTATTATCATGACTTGGTATGGAAAACTCTGGGTTCAAGAACTAAATTTTTTCATAGATATTTATACGCCGCGCCGCCGCCGTTGCTAGCGAGAGTTTTCGTTACCAACTCATGGTAAGCGTACTGACATAGTGGAACCTTTGCTCTATCACCAGACTACTTTAAATCACTTCAACAGTTTGTAAGGCAAATTAAAGACTAACCGAAATGTATGAAAATACACTGGGCGTCAAAAATAAGTAGTACAGTTTTAAAATTGCAATATCTCCTAAACTGCAGAAGCTAGACCTTTGAAATAAAAAAAAGTTAAAAGACAATTTAATTTCATTTAATAAAAACTTCATGCATAATATCATTTTTTAAAGATTGACTGAAAAAAAACTTAATAAATAAAAACACTATTTTTTTAAACTGTTGGCTTGTACTTTTGTTTTTTATTGTTTTCTTTATTGCTGATAAATCAATTGCAATTCAAAAGCAAATGTGTCTTCAGCGAGTAAACTTTACTAATCATGCCTCTTTCACCAGAAGAATGTGCAAGAATCATAACTTTTCTCGAAGTAGGCATCAGTATGCGTCGTACTGCAAGAACGGTGGGTGTAACTCTAAGAACGATCCAGCAAGTAAAGCGAAGATACGAAGAGACTGGAAACGATCTAAGGAGACCAAGTAATGGCAGACCCAGGTGCACTAGTACCCGAGAAGACCGCTTAATTGTCTCTACTGTGTTAAGAAATCGTCACCTTAATGCAGTTGAGGTCCAGCAACAGCTTCTTCAGACCCGAAGAGACTACGTTAGTGAGAGTACAGTGAGGAGAAGACTTGCTGAAGCCAACCTGAAGTCGTACAGGCCAGCAAATGGCCCCAAACTTGAGACAGGGCATCGAGTAGTAAGACTACGCTACGCGCGTCAACACGTACAATGGGGCGAAGAAGAATGGACAAGAGTTTTGTTCACAGATGAGTCTCGGTTTTCTTTATTCACTTCCGATGGAAGGCGGAGAGTATACAGGCGACCTGGTGAGCGATACATTCAAGGTTGCATATCGGAAAGAGTTCAATACGGCGGGGGCTCTGTACACGTATGGGCTGGCATCTCTTCAGAGGGTCGCACAGAGCTAGTGGTCATAGAAAATGGCACTCTGACTGGTGAAAGATATGCATTAGAGATCCTTAACGAGTATGCAGGGCCATATTTAGCAAATATGGGTGATGGAGCTATACTAATGCATGATAACGCCCGGCCACACACCGCTCATCTCGTACAAGAGTACATTCAGGAGGTTGGCATCAGCTTGATGGCTTGGCCATCAAGAAGCCCAGATCTTAACCCGATTGAACACGCCTGGGATGAGCTTGGGAGGCTAGTCAGAAGACGCAGACCACCCCCCGCCACCCTCAGGGCTCTAAAACAGGCCCTGATAGAAAAATGGGTGAATATTCCCCAACACCGCCTCCGAAACTTAGTGTTCAGCATGCCAAACCGGCTCCAAGCTGTCATCAGAGCCCGAGGCGGCAACACAAGTTACTAAAGTGGGAACAAGGCCCAAAACGTAAAAATTAATTTCTTGATAGTTCCTTCAAAATGGTTAGCTTTTTAGTTTTTTCCAAATTTTCAGTGTAAAACTTTACTAATGCTAAATAAAGTATTATTTTTAGAAAACTTTGTTCAATTTGCTATAAAATGACTTTTATTTCAAAACTCTAACTTCTATAGTTTAAGAGTAATTGCAATTTTAAAACTGTACTACTTATTTTTGACGCCCAGTGTATTTTATTTTTCAAATGAAAGTGAGAAATTCTGAAATAATACCGTACTCTCAAGAGATGTGCCACGATTATGATGTATGTCTATTTGTTTCAGGTCAACCGGGAATTTTACGTCGGGCGCAGCGGGTGGCGGGTGCGGGGCGCCGCGCTCCGCTCCCGCCACCCCGCTGCAGCTTGAACCTCACCCCCGCACTAAACATGAAAAGTGAGTATTGCTTATAGACAATAAGATTTAAAAAACACATTTTTTAAAATAAGAATGGTCAGTTGAACGGATACAACTTGAACAATAAAAAATAAGATATTAAGTTTAGATTTATAGGGTTTTTTTGGGTGACATATTAGGAGAAGAATGTTACTGAAGAAAAGATGAATGTGTGAATGTAAGTGACTGATGCTGGGGATAATGGAAAAAGATGACGTGCCATGTGTACCTGTGTGTGAAAAATCCATTATTTTTGTCAAGCAGTCCTACCGCCCGCCAATTCTTTCCGATCTCCATAAAAGACAAACAAACAAAACACACTTTCACATTTATAATATTAGTATGGATGAAGGTACCTATTGTTTGTATTTTCAAGTACTTGAGAGTCTCGGGGACCCTTTTATTTAGTGATAGTAGAACAACTCAACATCTGTATGAGTGATCGGTGACCAGTGATCGGCGTAGGTAGGGCTATTCCCGTGAATGCCCGGGATTAATTGATATTAGCAAGCTGAAGTGGCAGTGGGCAGGGCAGGGCACATAGCGCGCAGAACCGACGGCCGATGGGGCAAGAGGGTTCTGGAATGGCGACCACGTACCGGAAAGCGCAGCGTAGGACGCCCACCTACAAGGTGGTCAGACGACCTAAAGAAAGTTGCAGGAAGCCGCTGGATGTAGGCCGCTGCCAGCAGGTCGCATTGGATGCGTTTGTGGGAGGCCTATGTCCAGCTGTGGACTTCTTGTGGCTGAGATGATGATGATGAAGTGTCAACTGTTATCCTAACATGGATAATTGATATTCCTTAATTCTCCTGAATCCCGCTCATTCAAAAGAAATCTATTATTGTTGATTTTAAATTCGTAAATGAATGCAAGTTACGTGTTGAAAAAGTTTAAAACAAATCTCCAAGACTATGCTTTATTTCCGTACTAGCTGCTGCCCGCGGTGTCACCCGCGTAAAATTTTATGCACAGTAGCGACACCTATTTTATAACGCGCCGATTCTATCACGAGTTTTGATCAAATCCTACGGGAATCATGTACTTTTCGGTATAAAAAGTACCTTATGTGTTAATCCAAGGTATCAGCTTCCTACATACTATTTGAACGCGAAGAAGTGACAAACAAACACACAAACTTTCGCCTTTATAATATTAGTGGATTTACATTTGTTTAATAAATATTTTATTAAAATACTATAAAATATTACAATGGTCATTTCATTTCATAAAACGGACCCTGAGCGAAACTACTTAATTGATGACCCATGCAATATATCAAGATATTAACCTAATTTTTTTAGCTGATTCACTATTATTGCAAATTATCTTTATTTAGTTATCGAGGCTTTTACGATTATCGCTTTCCATGTTAATCTGTTGTGGTTATAATCAGTACTATTTACGACACTATGTAGCAAACCCGCGTTTACGATGTAAAATATTATAAAAATTGTAGTAATAATTTCAGTTACTGTTTTATATTTTTTATGAAATTATCTTATTTAAATTAACTATTTACCATTAATTAGTTACTGAAACTGGGTTTAAGTTTGTGCTGATTAAAATTTCCGGAAAATCCTAGTTTTCACAAACCCTAATGGATTAGAATGAAGGGAACTTTGTCAGTGTTTTGTGTGAAATGAAGAGAAATGGCACCACAAGAAGCGACCGAGCAATCCGTTTGGAGAGTTATGAACTTCATGTCACATGTGTTTGATGGAGTAAGGTATATTTCGTTTGTTTGTGTCTATAACGTAAGCGAAAAAATTTTAGCCTTTCTCGTATCTGATAAAACTTTGAACAATTTGTTTTGGGTGGAGGTAAATTTGTTTTCTGTCAAAATACATATTATTTATGTTTTGGTTGGTAGGTTTGGAAAGAGTCACAAAAAGACAGCAAAAAAGTCAAAGTCGAATATTTTTATTCAATTAATCCTAATTATAAGCTCTTTCGAATCGTCACAATTTTTTTTTCCTACCTTTTTAACCCCCGACGCAAAAAGAGGGGTGTTATAAGTTTGACGTGTGTATCTGTGGATCTGTCTGTGGCATCGTAGCAACCAAACGGATGGTCCGATTTTGATGCAGTTTTTTTTTGTTTGAAAGGTGACCTGTGCGGGAGTGTTCTTAGCTATGATTCATGAAAATCTGTTCAGCCGTTTTAAGATCATCAGCTCTTTTCTATTTGATGAAGGGAAATGAGCAACTTCCCCTGGTTAGATCGATTTGAAATTTGGTATGCTGTTACTGTCTTAATATTGCAAGAAAATGGTAAACTTGATCTGATGCTGCAGCATAATCTGGAACCTGCAGTATACTCAACTCCTCGTCAAATTACAGCAGATGTATCGTGTTTGGGTTCATTGGAATGGTCTCATTGAATAGTTCATTTATAGGTATAATTCACTAGCTGGGCTCGCGGCTTCGCTCGTCATACTGAATGTTTATTGCTATCGCGCTGTGTTTTTATCACCGACCCAAAAGGAGGGGTGTTTTATGTTTGACGTGTGTATCTGTATACTTTGGTGCTAGATGGTAACCAGGGTCTGATGATGGAGCTGGGAGGTGGCCATAGGAACTCAGTAATTTAACGACATAACCCCATCGAGTTTGGGCTCGTTTGATCCGTCTTGATGAGTACTTTGGTGCTACATGGTAACCAGGGTCTGATGAGGAAGCTGGAAGGTGGCCATGGGACCTCGGTAATTAAACGATATAACCCCATCGAGTTTGGGCACGTTTGATCCGTCTTGACGAGTACTTTGGTGCCAGATGGTAACCAGGGTCTCATGATGGAGCTGGAAGGTGGCCATAGGAACTTAGTAATTACACGACATAACATAACCCCATCGAGTTTGGGCTCGTTTGATCCGTATTGACGAGTACTTTGATGCAGGATGGTAACCAGGGTTTGATGATGAAGCTGGATGATATTCATACATATTTGGCAATACCTCTCATACATATTTTGCAATATTTTTTAGATTGCATATCTAAAATACAAATGAAACGGATAGGGATTAGAATAAAATAGGAACGAAACTATAAAAAACGCCAAATATTTAAAATTTTAAAAACCCCCGACTTAAAACCTCAAAAAAGTAAATAAATAATAATTATGTACCTTTCGACCTTTTAATTTTATGATATAATATTTATATTAGTTAATAGTAGTTAGTCATAATACTTCCAAAGCATCATCACGTCGGGGGACCGCTATAGACATTTAAACATAACTGTGTAGGTACTATTAACTAATAGACAGTATATCAAATTGTCAGCTAGTAATAAATTTTTACTTAGCGGTCCCCCGACGGGATGACGCTTTGGAAGTATTATGACTAACTACTATTAACTAATATAAATATTATATCATAAAATTAAAAGGTCGAAAGGTACATAATTATTATTTATTTACTTTTTTGAGGTTTTAAGTCGGGGGTTTTTTAAATTTTAAATTTAAGTTTTATTATAGTACGGAAATGAGATAGCTGGTAGCCTATAAGATCTCATAGTATGAAATAATAGTACTTATTAACCCATTACTAACGAAACCCGCGCAACGTCGTTTCCGTGTATCCCGCTTTCCCGTGGGAATTTTTAAAATGTTCTCTCCGTAAGAACTATCCTCGTAGGACTTCAAGGAATACATATATCAAAAAAAAATTAGCGAAATCGGTCCAGCTGTTCTCGAGATTTGAGCTTAGCAACACATTTTGCGATTCATTTTTATATTATAGATAAGATTTAGGCCTCGTTAGTCCTCGAGTTTTGTCCCACATTCCTTGATTATAATGCAGGCTCTACACTCTCGCGCAGTTGAGCGAAAACGAATGTGGACGAGCTCTGTTTCTTACTTCGTTTTCTTTTCTTTGTCGACTAACTTCGTGCCTTTGTCACTTCGTCGCTTTCGTCACTTGACTTCGGTTAACTTTGCGAAAGTATATTGATCCTACCTATCTAGTAGGTAGGTGTCGTAAAGATATAACAATATATCTATTCTTAAATTGTATTGTCATTTTACTATCGTAAACTTTGATAAGATGGCATATTATTTTTATTAAATAATGAAATATGAAAATATTAGGTCAAAGATCAAGAATTTATTGTTTGCTTACAAGATACAACGTTTTTAGTCGTTGTTGTGTTATGTAAAAGTTGTAACTAAGTTCAATAATTTCATACACAGTATAGTTCTAGAGAACGCCAACTTCTTTTCTGAGAAAACTGTCAATATCCTAAAATGTCTATTACAAAATGGACAATTGCCGAAGCTCAGAACGACAATTTTATTGAGGAAAGCAACGGGTAATTAAAAGCTTTTATTTAACTTGACCTGTATGTATGTATGTAAGGATGGAATCTTGGAACGAAAATTTGAACCACTTCCCGAAGACCGATTGAGCTGAAATTTTGCTTAAAACTGTAGATCAGATGACAATACAATATTATGATAACAAAATTACGATACAGCCGTTTGTGTTCCGTTTTTTGTATAAAACAGTTTCGACCAAAAACCTATAGGGTACTTCCGGTTGTCCTAGAATCATGAAATTTAACAAAAAGCAAGATGATGTAGTACAAGTACAGGAATAAATCTGAAAATCGTAAATTTGTAGTTACTTCTTCTTCTTTAAACAACAATATAATGTGACCCTACTCTTGGTACATTTTACATCGGTACATGGCTCTTTTATACCGGTTATGAATTAAAATGTATTTTATCTATTACTAGCTTTTCCTCGCGGCTTCGCTCGCGTTAATTTTATGACATAGATCTCATTTGACAACAAAACAACCCATAGCACGACTTGTGGCGCCATCTGTTGGCCGATAGCATCCCATACAGCGCCCTTTATAGTAGAAAAAATATTTTCCCTTTGGATTGACATACTTTCACGGGTAAAAAGGTAGCCTATGTTGGGCTCTGTACCCCTGACATATACAAATTTTCATAATGATCAACTGATTAGTCAAGCCGTGAAGGAATAACAAACAAACAAACTCACTTTCTCATTTATAATATTAGTATGATAGTATGACTAGTATGAGGAGCTCGATGGCGTCGCTGTGTGTCACACTCTAATATGAACACACAAGTTAAGCGACGGCGACCCTAGCCAGCGTTTGGATGGGTTATCTCGAGCTTCTTCGTGCTTCGGAGGGCACGTGAAGCCGTCGGTCCCGGCTGTTGTCGATAGATGACAGTCGTTAAGCCAAGTCGGTGGCCATAAGGCGGTTTAAAAACACCGACCTCTGCCAATCCGCATTGGAGCAGCGTGGCAGAGTACGCTCTAATCACCTTCGATTGAAGGGAGACCTGAGACCAGCAGTGGGATGATTATGGGTTGATATGATGATGATGATGATGACTAGTATGATTATGGGAAGGAACCCTCACGCTCGAGTTCTACTTGCCCTTGGTCGGTATTTTATTTTTGATGGGTACATAATCCCGTTTAGTTTGTCGCAGGGTGACTGTAGTAAAATCAGGAAATTATATAGGTATTCAAATTGCTAGTGCTAGTCATAACAAATAAATTCATTAGACTAGTACCGCCTCTCGACAATAGATGGCACTGCGAAACCTGTCCAGTGATAACTAAAAAGTAAAAAATAAATTAAAAGTAAAAAAATATATTTAAAAACAAGCTTTTATTTAATTGCGCTAAAAAGAATAAAATAAACTTTTCTTTTAAAATTTTAACTATCAACTTATAACGTCATTACACAATTTATATGACCTATAAGCTTGTCGCGAGATTTACCTGTTTAGGAAAACATAATTATCGAACTAACATTTATTCGTACTACGAGTAAATGTTAGCAATTAAATCTCGCGACTAGCTTTTTGTCATATAAATTGTGTAATGACGTTATAAGTTGATAGTTAAAATTTTAAAATAAAAGTTTATTTTATTCTTTTTAGCGCAATTAAATAAAAGCTTGTTTTTAAATATATTTTTTTACTTTTAATTTATTTTTGAGATACTTTTGGGACGAGTTTGTTATGCCTTGACAGTCAAATTATTTAAATGGTTTAATTACATCTAAAATATAATTTTATTACAACTGTTTAGTAATTATTATATTACCTATTAAGGTTTTTACGATAAAATGTCATAAAAATGCTTTGCATAATCTATTATCGGTTTGTTGACATAATTTTTTCCGACATCGTCATTAACATACGCGTCCCCTTCAAAAAACCTATCTCTTATTGAATAATATAGTTTAATTAATATGTGATCTGAAATTGCAAAATCTTTATTAATGAATACCGTCAGTAATATGTTTATATTTTAATGAATTAAAATATACAATCGACAAATATTTAACTAAATTGATTCCGTTGCAATCTACAATTTTGCGTAAGATCTTTGTTATGCAATTCTCAACTTTTACTTGCATTTATGATTATATTAGTTTATGTGTATGTGTAATATTAATGGTGAAAGTTTTGCTATTTTTATATGTTATTATTACTTATTATCTTTACAACTCTGTGTAATTTATGTAAACGTTACCTAAGTACACATAGTCTATTTATATAGTCAGACCTCTTGTATACATACACTGTTTTTTCGCCTTGAAAATGTACGGTTAATTAGCCGTGTATATGTGTACGCACGGTCGTCAGTAGAGTATGGATCACTATGAAAGCTTATACACGTGTTGACCGTAAATTTCATGGCCTGGAACGACAGTTTCTCCTTTCGTGATAAGCTGGACTGGTGATAAGCTAGACTGTTGAATTGAAAGGAAAAGGCATTATTTTCCTTTATAGTGTGGTAGTGCATTTGTGGATGGAGCGGGTTATATTAGGTATTTCTCTTCGCGATAAAGTGAAAAAAAAAATATCCGAAGAAGAATAAAACTCACCGACATAGCCAAAATCATAACCCAAAGAAAGTGGAAATGGGCAGGACACATATGCCGAACACACGACGAGAGTTGGGGTAAAGTGGTACTGGAGTGGAGACCCAGAACTGGTCGTAGGAACGTGGGCACACAACCGATGCGATGGTCCGATGACATCGCTAATGTCGCGAGGAATTTATGGACGAGGAAAGCTCAAGACCGTAAGGACTGGCGTGCATTGCAAGAGGCCTACACTCAGCATTGGGTGGCAACAACAAGAAGAATTGCATTTGTGAGAGGGTTTGCTAACTTCCTAACTTATATTATAAATGAGAAAGTGAGTTTGTTTGTTTGTTTGTTATTTCTTCACGGCTTAACTAATCATCCGATCATTATGAAAATTTGTATATATATTGTCAGGGGTACAGAGGCCAACATACTTTTTGTCCCGTGAAAGTATGTCATTCCAATGGGTAAATATTTTTTCATCTATAGAGGGCGCTGTATCGGCCAACAGATGGCGCCACATGTCGCGCCGTGGGTTTTGTTGTCAAACGAGATCTATGTCATAAAATTAACGGAAAAGCTAGCTATTTCATAAAAAGAAAGAAGGAAGAAAGAAAACTACTATATTTGATCCTTATAACTAAAACTATAGTAAGATTTTAATTTTTGTTTGTAACGAAAAACTTAAAAACTACTAGACCGGTTTCAAAAATCCTTTCACCGTTGGGATGGGAAGCTATACTATCCGTGGGTGAAATTAAAAAAAAATGAATCCTTACAAAACCCCGTGCATATCTGGGACGGGGTGCTGGTGCTAGTAGGATATACATTACAAGCTAACCTATTCTAATTGTATCATTTTTCAATATTGCTACCAACACGCTCATTTTCAGTGGGACCTTTGATTATTCGTTTAATTTTATAAAATCTGTCTCTATGAATGAAAAAAAAAAGACAACGATTTTACTTTGTCTTTCGTTATCGTATGGATAATACCTATTTAAAAAATATATATATATTTGAGTGCGTTTGACCACAATCCTGCCTGATGTTAAGCAGAGATGAGGTCTAGGATGCTACACGCAAACTCAAAAAATGCCTGTTCACTCTTGCTTTGAAAATCCCTAAATTGTATGAATTGGGAAACAGTGACGCGGGGATGAGTTCCATACTTTGGCGGTTCGCATTATGAGAGTGGATGCCAATCGACAGTGCGGTGGGTGGGAATATCGACCACATACTGATGGAATCCCTGTCTACGCCGTATCGTACGATTTCGAAATGGTGCAGGGGGAATTATATTATGTAATTCCTGTGCACACTCCCCGAAGTTTAGCATCAAGCGTGTAAATAGTGAACTGTCACGTGGAAAGGTACGAATACAAACATCATCAGTGCTCTACCGCAGTCGGCCGTCATTCCAATCAGTACAGATAATGTTGATGCTCCCCGCTCTGTCCTCGATACATACGAGCGATTGTGTACAGACAGCATGTACGATCGACTACTTTTTTTTTATAACTTTTTGTTCCACGTTTTGGGTACATCACTCCCCACTTCCTGTCTCACACATGTAGGCTTTCATCAGCTGAAGACCTATTCAGGGCTCTCATCGACCGAGCTTTGTCAAAGGTTCTTATGTTGTCAGATTTTTGGAATACCTGTTGTTCATATAATGGTTTGAATATATGATTATAATATGAATTAAAAAATAATAATATTACATAATATTTCATATAAATTAATTAATCACTACACTACATCCTCCAAGAATGATTCACTCATTATACACAAAATTTCCTAAACTGCAGTTTCCCCGAAGCAGTCGAAGCTTTTAGTTTATAGTTAAGAGACATCATAATGTCAGTTAACCAAATTCTCAGATGGAAAGATGGTAAGAAGCCGCGGTAACAGGTAGTCTACGCATCAATTTAAGTTTTGGTAATTTTTTACAACATATTTTGCCAACAGCATATTTTTTGGTCATCATCATTGGTACTTATGATATTATTTAATTTAAAACGTGAAGAACGTTTGTAATAACTTACATGTTCTGTGTGAATGCAAATTGTCTAGATTTTTTAAATAATAAAAATGTGATGTATTTCTAATAGAAAATGTTAATTTATACATTCATTGTTCTACTGTCCGTACACTGTTTATAAACGATTGCTCTTTACTTCGTTATAAAATATTATGGTTGCATTCAGTGTTTCCTTGTCTAGCAGTCTCACAGTACCGTTTGACAGCGAAGCGACCAAGTGAATGGATATCAGCTGATTAGAGCCGCCATTCTTACGATCTCTACAAGTGCCTCTCTCCATTTTTTGATGTCAATATCGGCCTAAGTATGCCATCCGAGATCAATTCACGGATCGATCAAGTTTAATGCTGTAAGGTCATTGTACTCAATTGATTAATTGAACTCATTCCCAGAGAGGTCAAGTCCGTTTCGGGACCTTTGAGCGATTTTTCGTCATTACCATTGTCCAATTGGAAAATTTACTAAAGGCTTGCTATCACGTTATCGTTTTCGATAGCTCCGACCCCTCGTATCTTATCGTGGCGATAAATTACTCCGTAGCCGATATACGATCGATATATTATGGTTATATACATTATAATGTTCGCAACAACAGTGATTCTCGCGACCGCGCACTGAACGCTGGCTGTCTCTCGTCCGTACAGTTTACTTCTACTTTTTGCCGTGCTTCTAAAACAGTTACCGCTTTATACCAGTCAGTGTGGCGAACCTCGTTAGCTTATCGGCAAATTTAAATTGCGTTTTAAAAACAGCGCTAAAACAGTGTATTTGATAACATTCGCTTCTAAAAGAAACCATGTGTTAAACAGTTTGAGCAGTAACAGTGTTTTGTGGTGCGTGTAGAAATGTAGAAAATCACGATGCAATGAATTCGTGATGTAGTGCCGGCAATAATGTGTTTCGTGGGCTTTATGTTGCCTTTATGTTTCTAGAGCTCTGTCGTGTGTTGATTTGTCTTCAGAACATTTCTCGATCACAACAGTCTTTAATTAGATTCTATTGGTATTACCATGTGCTTGTACTTTAAAGATACAGCAATGTTTCCATCGTAATTATATGGTTCTTGCCATGATGATTAATTCCCAAAATACTGTTTCTTATCTAATCGTATAAAGTAAACATTTTAAACTGTCATTTAAATTTTGTTAGCCTCTGTTAATTGTCGCCTGGTGGATCTCCCACTTGATTTAATGTGGGAGATTTTAAATTACGTTTACTGTTGTTACAAAGATTTGTATCTTTAATCTCCGAATCTGTTATTGTTTCCTTACATATATTACGAAGTAAATAAGATTGTGACTCAATTTGATTTAAAGCGAATGTATCTATTTTTATATTACTGAGGAGAGTTTTTTTATCTGTCAGCAAAACATTTGCTAATTCGACCTTATCTTATGCGAATGTCTTTGATTCTACGATTATAGGCTGAATCATTTTGATAATTCATACTGTTTTGTGCTATTTATGTGATAGCAATAATCGAATAATTTCCACATTATCAATTTTCAATTCTATGTTAACAATTTTTATTCAATTTGACTTTGCTCTTATTTAAACTAATTGCTGGAATGGAATAGTATATTATCTATTCTCATAGTTCATTTCTACTCCAAAATTCTTCTTGAATTGTTATCATTTGGTTGTTCTTTGTTAAAGTACTATAGGAAGTAATGTTTTATCTTTCCGTTAATCTTGTAATCGTCTTCGCTACATCAAACGGATGTTATTATATCCTACATTTTCTTTGATCTTCAGAGCGTGTGAAAATCGATTAGTTTGTAAAGTGTATCAGTAGAATGTGAATCACATAAAAATGGTTGACAATGCTTCATTTGAGTATTCGGATGAGTCGAGTGCAGAGAACAACAGTCTTCATCAGAATGAAGATGGGTAAGATATTTGACAATTTGTATTTTTTTTTATCTGTCATCATACTCTTATTATTATGTCACTCCTAGGGATGGTATTGCAAGCTTCTGCCACCTTACTATAACATTTGTCATTTCGATAGTATCACATCATCACATGTCATCCATAAGTTCCATAACATAATCATTAATCTCTATGCTATGGTTGTCCCTAATCATCGGGTGCGTTTTTGAAAACTCGGATGTCCCTAATAAAGGAAAATCAAAGAAAAGTTTTGAAAAAAATGTTTTGTTTTGGTCTTCCAAATTAAATTTAAAATTCTAAAAACACCCCGAGTGACTTGCAATAAAGAGTCTAATCTAATCTAAATACACTACAGGTAATCATGTAATCGCAAAAATAGAATTTTTGCAGATTGGGCTAATAGGCTAGTATATTTTAGCATTAAGTAGGTCACATACAAATATTTTTGACCGGATATCGAGAAGACGAGGGTTCGAATCCCACCTGAGGCGGGCAGGTGAAATTTATCTTAAAAAATATTTTCCAATACAAAATCAAAAGTTTTAACCTTTACATCATTGAGGACAGGCTGAGAATTATTAAGTTAAAGCAAATAAAACTGTTATCAATCGACCTATAGGAAATAGAATGGATTAGGTGAATGATATACGAAGTATGTAACTTTTGACCTCTCATATCTCTAATGTTGAACGCACAAAATTGTCACATAATATCAAATCCGCTGACCCGAAATGAAGTGGTTACTAACTTGTATATCCATACTAATCTATACTTCTATATACTAATATTATAAAGAGGAAAGATTTGATTGTTTGTTTGTTTGTTTGCATTGAATAGGCTTCGAAATTACTGGACTGATTTCAAAAATTATTTCGCCAGTAGAAAGCTACATTATCAGGGAGTGACATAGGCTATAGCTTTTCCCGAAATTCAATGTGATTCCCACGGGAAAGGGTCCGGAACTTCACGCGGACGAAGTCGCGGGCAAAAAGCTAGTAATATTATAAAGAGGAATGATTTGTACTTTTGTTTGCAACGAATTAACTTAAAAACGACGACCGATTTCAAAAATTCTTTCACCGTTGCGCGTTGGGAAGCTACACTCTCCGCGGCTATATATACAGGGTGGTCCAAGCCTGATGGATATAGAATTTTTTTAGGAAGTTGACCTTAGGACCTTTACACATCATCATCATCATCATCAAAAAACGTTACTGGAGCCTCCACAAACAGTTAACAATTTTTATTTAAAAAATCGACGACCCTACAACTCTAAAAAATCATAACTTTTTATCCGACATATTAACATGCAATTATTTTTATGGAAATTGAAGGAGCATTAGTTGTTACAGTTTTAAAAATATCACGAGTGCTGTAACCCCTGTTTATTTTTTTAAATCGGAGTTTAAAATGTTCTGTAGAGTTTGCACGTACAAAAATTTTCTAGAATTAGCATCTTAAAATCAATCTTAAAATCAATCAATTGGACTAGTTTTTTTTTCTAAGAGAGTACAGTTCTTAGATAATCATTTCCCGTTAAAAAGTTACGGACTTTGTAATTGGTTACTTCAGAAAAAAAAATGTATTAAGACCGTGAAATAAATAATAAATACATAAATAAATAAATAAATCTTTATTTCCTCTCACAGCTTAATTCTTGAATGTACATTTGTTGTTTTTACATTATATGTATATGTGTTATAAAACGTGAGAGGCTGGTTGTAGGTTTTTTTGGAAGAAAGACCTGTGTTACAGGTCGCCAGGCCCCCCTTTCTGCTTTAGATCACTATTTATATAAACATGGCTAATTGATCCCTGTTTTCAGAACTGTAAACATGTTGTGTGTGGGATTGGTAAGTATGCTGGTCTGATTTAGTGTGTGTGAGTGAGTATGGTGTGTTGGGTAGATAATTTCAGTGGGTGTGTGCGTGTGGACGATAACAAAAATATTATTTAACTGGAGTTAGTAGCTCTTCAGTTTGTTGATAGGTAAGCAAATCCCAAAATTTTAATTAAAAAATCATTTCTTGGAAACGGGTGAGAACCGATTTTTTTCCTGGCGGGTATGGGTAGGTCCTAAGGTCAACTTCCTAAAAAAAATTTTTTATTTCCATCAGGCTTGGAATAGGCCATATTATATTTAAAAAAAATATAGGGATCCTTACAAAAACACGTGCGAAGTTGGGACGGGGCGATAATCTATTATATTTAATGTTATTATATTACATTTACGTGATTATAATAATAAAAAGTCAAACCTATTGTTATATTGTTAATACAATTAACTGTCTGTCGAATGTTTCACCCTTAATAGCTTGGCCGTGGTGGCTTGGCCGATTTAGATGTTTGGTTTGGTATGTATGTAGATGGTTTGAGACATGGAGCATATAAAAATTTTGTTCCGGAAATCACCACAGGAAATACAATTGAAAATATGACGGAAACAATTTGTAATAATATAGATAAAGCTTTATAATAATTTAATGGTGACGCAAGTCGAGTGACTTAGGAAGAATGTAAAAGAAAGTACAATAATTTTGACTTGCTGCAAATTATGATTGTTTGGCGGTCATATATCGAGACAAACCCACCACACATTCCCACCGATGTGTCTCCTGTGCAGCCAGGATCAACAACGGCGACCTCAGGTTGACAATAAACGATAAAGATTGGCGGTCATCATTGGAGATTCCTTAGATAATACTCTACACGAACAACAAATGTCATCCATAGATTTATTATATACTAGCGTAAGATTGGCAATGCAAAAGAGATAGATCATAGCATACACGTTGGTTAGAGCGAGATGATAGGCGAGACCATTTGCCTATACACGCTATCGGACTGTATCGGCCTGACGTCAGCCGTGTTAAAAACAAATCTCACTTATTTTTACAAAATTTATGGTTTTTAAGTGTAGTTTTGGTGTTAATTAGACTTGATTAAATATGGTTACCTGTGCAGTGCCTGGATGTAACTCAAACTCAAAGGAAAATCCACAAAATTATATATCTTGCTTGTACACATGTATACATTCCACGCACACTAGTGTATTTTGTTTTTGGCCTCGCCTTAATCAAACCAAAGCCGATCTATAGGTACGCTAGTATATACTAAATCTATGTCCATTACATAAATGTATGTCCCGTGGGAATCAAACTCAGCGCCACCGGCCTGTCATTTCTTAGATTGATTTATTTGTGGGAAAATCTAGGTGTCGCCCAGGTCGTCCTACATGTTAACCGCAGTGATGCGGTTGTCACACGTTCTCTAAACCGTTCAGAATTGCGGTTGTCTCGTTCGTATGTTTTCGTCTATATGTTAGGCTACTTTCGCGATATTGCATTTTGCAGACAACCAAACCAAATTTCCAGCGCTGGATTACTACTAGAATAATGTAAACAGGCACTGGAATTCACTGGATCCAGTGAGCAATTCAGTGCAGTAAAAGGCAATTAAAGAGCTACTTATTAGGTTTGAAAATGTCACCTTGTAAAACGAATTTGAATGTCTCCAGATTTTTGTTCATTTTTTTCTGTGACTTTCCAAGAGATTAGTCAGAAAGCAATTAGAGCTATTAGGTTTATACTCCGAAAGTTACATGTTGCACGGATTTGTATGTTTTCAGATTTTTATAAGTACATTTTTACTAAAAAGTAAACAGTCCTTTTGAAATAGCAGAATGTAGAGATAAAATATTCTATCTGGGAATCAAAACATTGACGTATGTGCGCATGGGCATTATTCTAATTTTATTATAATCCGGCCCTTATTTTATTATTTTGGTCAATGAATTCGCTAGAACTCAACAATTTTCCATAGTCCTGAATGGCAATCACATAACAGTCCATCCCATCCAAATGTTATTAATTCAAAAACTTGCGTCGGGCGAACGTCATTCACATGTTTTATGTATTGGGGACAATATCTTATAGCCTTACTGCTTATATAATAAGGTTTATTTTGGTGTAATGTTTTATGGTGATTTCGCCCCGGGAATCAATTTCTTTGGATGCAATATAACCTGGAACAAACAAGGTCTACGGTCAGTTGTTGGTGTCGTGTCGAGTTCTGTGAATTTTGATTGTGTTGCCTTAAAAAATGGGAGTGTTTTTCTTGAGGAAGTATGAATATAATGAATTTTGTTATTATTATTCTTTTTGTATTTATAAAAAAAAAAAAACTTTATTTAATAAGACAGTTTTCCTTTTTCATACTCTTAACGCTTTTATTATTATGATTTCCATAAGCCTCGTAGTGCTCCTCATCTAATTTTAAACTAGTATCAGTTCTAATCTATTATTTCCAATATAAAATAAATAAATATATAGGGACAATTCATACAGATTGAGCTAGCCCCAAAGTAAGTTCGAAACTTGTGTTATGGGATACTAACTCGACGATATTATATTTTATAAGAAATACATACATAGATAAACATCCAAGACCCGAGGCCAATCAGAAAAAGTTCGTTTTTCATCATGACCCGACCGGGGATCGAACCCGGGAATATGAACTAGATATACTAGACTGACCAATCGCGTAGATCTTATAGACTAACTCTAGCGACGCTCCCTTGGGGTTGGGGGTCAACTGTTTTTATTAAAAATAAAAATGTCCCAGCTGCCCTCCGTGTCACCCTTCGATGTGTCACCCACCAGAAGAGTTGCTGTTGTCTCCTTCACTGTAACGCGGAGGGCAACTGGGCCCAAGGAGGTCAGTTGCCCAAGGTGGCGTCGCTAGAGGGGGCTACTGGGATACACCGATATTAATGGAAGTCGTTATCAAATTGTACTGATGACAAACTAATAAATTACAAAACATGATAGTGTAAACTGAAACAAACCACTTCCGTTTATAACGTTAAACTTGGTTAAACAAACCAATCGATCATAGGTGTCATTGCTGTAATATTACTATAAACATGGCCTTGTTTCCTTAATAATAACGTAATGGACGTATTGTCTTGTAAAGTTCCTATACAGTGTTAACTTTGTAGACAGTTTACATGTGTTGATATTTCACAGAATGTAATAGAATCTCCGTATCGTAAGCATTTAAAAGTAAAATTAAATAGGTGTTAATAGCCCTTGTTTCTTTTTTCTATAATGTAATAAGATAAGTTTTTTAACAATAGTGAAATTAATTGTATTTATATGTAATGTCAGTTAGGCTATTGATGTTTCAAATTTTGTCTCACACGTTGCTAAGAATTCATTTCTACCTTTTCTACTCCATCTAATATATTTCTGATATAACTAACAAATTTATATTCTCTCTCTATATCCATAAGACGGGACGAACACATTGCTGTGTGTCCTACCCGCTGTATGGGTGAGTGGGTATAGCCAGGATCGACAATGACGACCTCAGATTGACAATAAGCAGTAAAATTTATTGACGTCCCGAGGGAAGGAACAACAGTTATGGAACTCACAACGAATTTAATCAGAAAGAGAATTAGACGGAGTGGGACTATAATCCATACGATATTTGAAATTAAGTAACTGACTAATAATAATGTTAAAACTGGTTTTATAAGTAGAGATGTTAGTAAAACTACTCTGAACTGGTCGACCTTAGCTGCAAGGAAAACCATTTAAGCGTTTCGAACTGTTAATCAAAAGTAAGTCTTTAAATTATCCTTTCATACGTCATTCTGTCAGGACTTGATACACGAGTATCAATCTCATTAATTATCTTGTTGAACCACTTAGTTTATAATGGTTTTAAAGTGCGAGTAGAGTGGACAAACATTGTAAGTTAATCCGGGTTATAATTCCATTGTATTTATAATTCTAGTTGATAGTTCGTATTCTACTCAAATGTAATCTTTCAATTTCTTCGCTTCTACCATCTACTTTTAATGTAGGTACTTGTTTATTAGTTTTGAGTAGATTTTAACCGAATTTTATAATTCCATTGTATTTATATCTAACTATCAACTAGAAAGTTGATAGTTCGTATTCTACTCAAATGAAATCTTTCAATTTCTTCGCTTCGCAATCTACTTATTAGTTTTGAGTAGATTTTGATTACCATATTTTTTTGTCTCTGAATATTATACCACAAATTATTTTTTTTTATTCAGCTGAAACTTAAAAAAAAAAACAGTGAAATTGCAAGATCAATGGTATCATAGGTGATAGTAATATTATGCAAGTGACGGATCAGTTTCATGAAATAAATAAATAAAATGCTCCGTTTTTCTATACATTCTATTAGACTCCAAAATGCGATATTGCCAGTGGTGCTAATTCTGTTGTACATTTAAACTAAACTAAACTAATTTGACAGGACTAAAAGTATTGAAAACCTTGTCAGGGTTACAATTAGTAACAAGGACAACAATACTTTTAGTCCTGTCAAATTAGTTTAGTTTAGTTTAAATATACAACAGAATAGGGGTGTTTCCAGGGTCAAAATAATTACATTATATTTAGTCCGTATTTTAGATTTTATAAAAATATTGGACACGTATTTTTCTTTTTTCGATTAAACAAAAAATAACAAAGATACAAGGCATAAAAATTTTGGAGTGGGGGCCTTTGATGTCACCCCGTGCGAAAAAATGCCACACGGCGTAACGTCACACGTAACTTTAATGGGCTATATCTTTGTCATTTTTGGTCTAATTTACAAATGAAAAAATGTGTGTCCCTTATTTTTGAATAATCTAAAAGACGGACTAATTAAATTTTTTACGGCAACAACCCTATTGGCACCAATGAGACGCTTAAAAGTTGCGATATTGCGGACGCTTAAAAGATCTTTGACGGTGTTTCGATTTTGTTCGCCATTATGCTATAGCATGTTAACTAGCTTCATTTAAATACAAATATTTAATTGAGCAGTCTAGGTATCCATTATCTTAAACGCGTAGGTCAACGCTTATAAATGATTATAAATTTTGTTATTGGTTGCCTAATTTGTGCTGAATTAGCTAGTTAACACGAAAACTAGAGATTTTTGTTAATTTCATGTATGCTACAGACTAATACTTGCCAAGATATCGTTTGGGGACTTAAAGTTAAATTAGATCAATTGCCTAAAGTGCCCGGAGGTAGGTTATGAAAGTATGGGTAGTAAAAACATTATTCGTATTTAAAAAAAATCTAATTATGCAAATAAGCCAGTCGCCAACTTTTTCTTATTACCTACATTCGTTGTGAGTTCCATTCCAAGACAGTTTTTCACACGGGTCATTGTTAATACTAGGTACAGTCACCTCCATAAATATGTAATCACTTTAGCACCTTGTCACTTTCGTATATCATTTCAATTACTTAAGACATTTGAGTGAACATGTCAACAATGTTATAGTGACAAGGTACCTACTAAAGTGATTATATATTTATGGAGGTGACTGTACCTATATCTGAGTCATACCATACAGCTAGTCGCACAATAACATTACAGAGTTAATGACATATTTAGTGTCAACCTTTCTTTTTTTTACATTTGCGAAATACAGAGTCAGATTTAATATGTAACTTTAAAATGTATTTCTGCAACTCGCCAAAATGGTAAAAGTGTATGATGATTACATCACATAGCATAAATAAAAACTATACAAATTGCTATTTGCTAGTATTTTATTCAACCTCTCGTTAACCCCATTTCTATGTATTTAGTTAGTTTATTGCCCAATTTTCTGCGTTAAGCTCAGTTTAGTGGTCATCGTAAAATTGATTCCTATTGAAAATACGTCTATTTCTGTAATTTAGTGTTCATAAAATAGGTACCTCACATTTTAGGGCCCGCGACGGGCACTTTGTGAATGAACATGAATGATGAACCCGCGGCGTTTTTGGTGTGCGTGACGCAATTTCGACCTTTAGGGGTAGTCATCTCAAAATATATTTTTTTTAAATACAAAAAAATATTTGTATGTCTATTAAATATATTTTTAATTCTGTTAAACTATAAGACAATAGATGTGTGAGTAAGCGGTATTTCCAACTTTTAAAATATTTTTCTCCTTTTCAGACATGTGATAAAGCCATTATCGGGCTCAGCGCCCTCAGTCCGGGTGGTAGCGCTCGGGGCCACCGGCGCAGGTGGTGCAGATGGCACCGGTGCGTCTGGTGACACTACAGAAGG
Organism: Endotricha flammealis; assembly: GCA_905163395.2. Classification (NCBI taxonomy): domain Eukaryota; kingdom Metazoa; phylum Arthropoda; class Insecta; order Lepidoptera; family Pyralidae; genus Endotricha; species Endotricha flammealis. The sequence goes on from LR990867.1 coordinate 8,454,181, forward strand.
AAAACCACCAAGCAAGTCCCGACAGAAGAAGTTCCAAAGGCATTTCCCGCAAGTCGGTCCTGAAGAACGAGTGCTCAACTGTGAGTAGACTATCATTATTTTATGACAGAGGACAAACAAGCTAGCAGTTCGCCTGATGGTAAGCAATCATCGTTGCCCATGCACATCCAGGAATACAAGATAACATCTGCAAACGATTAAATCTATTAATAATAGCTTGTCGAAATCAGCCCTAAATGCAGAATGAAAAAACAAGGAGTTGCCATAAAACGCTGATCGTCGCGACTAAAAATTGCCTGTCTGTTCGAGCCTTTAATAGTTTAGTTTAAATATTTCACTGTATTGTTTTTAGGGTTAAAAATGCTATTTTTTATGGAAAAATATATCCTCCGAATACAAGGGCACACCATTTTTTGTAATGTAAACAGCTGTAGACAGAATCTCTTATACCTATGTTTGATAAGCCGTGTAAGTCACAGACTTGAATAAAGGTTTACTCAGTACCTTCGGCTATCTAATCTATGATATCAATAATAATCATGTTTTATCTACCGTTCTGCGGTACAATTCATGAACGAAATGATTATAGTTCAAACTGTTGCCGCTTGACGCAATACGACACAGTATGACACTAATTACATATTAGATTGGACATTGAAATCCTTCATACTCCATCCTTACTAATCTATACTTCGATTTATATATAAAATTCAAAGTCCTGACTGGTTTAACTATATATCGTTGATACGCAACGCACAGTACAAACCGCTGGGTCTAGAGATTCCAAATTTGGAATGTAGGTTCCTTACGATGACGTCTAGTGTACTAAGAGAGGATCTTTCGAAATTCCCAAAGGGGAAAGATTTGTATATAGGCATATTTGTAACGAATAAACTCTACTCTCTATTAATAAACAAAGATTAGCCAAGGTTTAACTAAAACATGTTTTGTCCCTTTCCAACTACATTTAATTTTCCTAGAATGACAGACAAAACAGGTTTAAGTTAAACTTTGACTAATCTTTGTTTATTAATAAGAGGGCTCTGGACCGATTGCAAAAATTCTATCACCGTTGGGTGGGAAGTTACGCTATACTCGGGTGACATAGGCTATTTATTTTATCCAAAAAAATTAGGGATCCCTACTAAATAAACCTGAGCTAAGCCGGGGCGGGCGCTAGTGGTATTAGAAACGTGAAAGATGTATGTGTATGTATGTTTGTTAATCTTTCACGCAAAAACGATTGGACAGATTTCCTTGAAATTTGAAACACAGATAGTTTATAATACGGATTAACACATGAGATAGTTTTTTTTCCGTATATCGTTACGGAAACGGGAATTTACGGATAAAACCGCAGGCCTCAGCTAGTGTCATAAAAAAAATGCAACAATAGACAACAGAACAAAAAAGTTTTTTCCTTTTTTATTTGATTTTTAAATAGACCTTATCTGTATTTATTTACGAATAAAGAGGTACTTAAATGTATTTTTGATTTTTAAGTACTTAAATAATAGTTTTATTTATTTAAAATTTATTTTTCAGATTACTCCTGTGCTCTCGTGGGCGACCTCCTCCTCCAAGGCCATCTATACATCACAAAAAATTACTTTGCTTTCTACTCAAATGTCTTCGGATATGTGACCAAGGTGAGCGACCGCCGATCAACTCTTACTAATAACTCCTTAACAAGATTACTACATAGCAACTGGACTAGCTAATACTTAACGATTCAGTAGTAAAACTAAATATGTATGTCGTAAACGAAACGATGGCATTTATTTTGAACGTGTCGAAAGAACGTATGCAAATATTCTAAATTAATGTCTTAATTTGCGTAATGAACACTCAAATATTAATAGTCTTGTTTTAGTTTGTGACTATCGGTGAATTGTTCGGAACCATTTTAAAAGTTTTTTTACACATATTATTGCCGTCACTATTAAACTAAAGAAGAAAAAGATTTTTGAATCTTGAATTTAAATTAAAAAGAAATGGTTTCTAGAAATGGTGATCTAGCCTTCTAGTTTTATTAATTTTATTTTATTATTTTCCAAACATCCCTACCATCATAAATCGTTCATAAATTCCATCTAATCTCTATAAAAGGCAGTCAAGTCGTCCGACCATGAGTTCTTTTCCATTTGCTCAAACTTGTTTCTTTCAAAATATAAAAATAATTTTTAACAAACACGTAAAGTAATTTAAAGTCAATTAATATTTTGTTATGGTAGATCAAAGCCGCCGCAAATACAAATCCACCATAAAGCCTAATTGGCATGTTCGGTCTCGTAAAATGGAAATATGAAACCATTTTAATGAGTAGTACGCAATTTATGGCTATATCTTCAAAGCATATTAATAGTAAGCGTGTATTTATCTTTGTTTTGCGAACGTATATTAACTCTTGCATTCCCATTAAGCCCACTCCCATAAGATTTGCGAAAATAAAAATTAGCTTATTTAAATTGGAGAAATTTACGCTACTTTTAGTATAGAAATTTCCAAATCTATTTTCAAATGTCTCTTGAAATGGATAGGATAACAGCTATTACGTAGACCAGAGAACATGTGACGAAAGATAACAATCTAGGAGTTGGGTTTTGGGATCTCACAATGGAACACAAAACGTCACGAATTTCTGAGAGATTGGTTCTTTCATTGTGAAACCGGCCCATTTCATAACGGCTCTACCAAACTCCAAAAGTTACCAAAATAAAATAAGAAACTCCTGTAAAGAATGTTGCAATAAAAATCGGCACGTCGGATAATCCGCTCAAATTGGAGCAGCCCGTCTGGGAAAGGGCCCCCCACCTTACAGAAGATCGTAGCCAAATAGCATTGGTTTCGGCCATGTTGTGTTCAAAAAAAAAACAATGTAATTCTGTTGGATTCGGTTAAATGTAATTTGCATAAAAGAACATTTATGATTTGCGTAAAAGCTTATCAATGGCATTGCTCAATACGTCCTGTTTTCGTCATTACAATAGGTACTGTGCCTAATAATAAATTATTTCGACATCGGACTAAAATACTTTATCCTAATAAATAAAAGTAATGAAAGATTAAGTAAAACTGTCACTAGTTACGCTTTTATGATTTATCTACTCGAGCGCACATTATGAAATTATGATGAGGTACCTACCGATAATTCAGGGAAAGAAAGTTTCATTTCATTTGCGGTGATAGTTTGAGACAGAATAGTTTTTATCCCGGAAATATCCCCGGGAACGGTTATGGCACGGTACTTATGTACTTACTATTGGCGTCCAGTTGAGAAACGAAAGAAGTATCCAGGGTCAATGCAAGTATGACTCAAGTTTTCTAAATATTTAAAGAAAGAAAGAAAAAATAAGAAAGCCATTACAACAAACACAACATTAGTTATTGCATGAATTATTATATATGTCGGATAGCCTAGCGGTAATTCGACGTGCAATTCAACATCACAAGGGCGTAACGAGGGTAGTCGTGATATGAGAGAAACAACAGTTTTAGTTCTACTTAAAGAATGTTTATTAAATTTACTAGCACTTCGGAATGACCACTGATGGAAAAGAAATGCCGCAAGAAAAACCTCAGTCTAGGTCTCTTTTTCAAATCTTTGTTACAACACAATTTAATTAGGTACAGTATCTTAATTCAACTAAATAAAAATAGACACTAGGTAAAACGCGACAGTTCCGTGACTACGAGTACAACTCTCTATGGCGCTCGACAACGAACTATGTCCATTCGAGCCCGCCAACCGCCACGGCTCCGCCCAAGCGCGCCAAAGCAACGTTTTCTCAACACGCCGCTAGATGGCGCACCCTCGTTCTGCTTAGCGTCTATGTCCATACTCATGACCGTATGCTACACTGCGACACGGCCATTCTGCAAGACACGCGTCCTCGCGTGTGATTCTGAAACAATCAACACTCACACAGCATCACAACGTTCGGTCACTCCTGACCACACATAGGACTTTCTCTTTAACTCAAATCCAAAGTTTCAATATCAAGTCCAATTTACTTCTATTCTAAGTAAACACACTTAGCTTAGCAAATCAAGTACCTAACCATGAAGAGCTTAGTACCAATAATGATAATAAAATCAATTAACAACCGAATATAACAGAGTTCGTCAAAAGCAAGGTGCCATAACCATCCTCGTGGTTACAGCTGATCATCCCTGTGACCAACCACTAGATCATCCCTGTGACCTTGTTTCATCAAACAATCATGTACAAACAACAAACTGGTTTTAGAACCTCATAGTTTTCGTCGTTACTTGACCAGCACTGAATTTAGTAGTCACTTGACCAGCGACCATTCTAAAATTTTACGCTTAACCAACGATTTCGCTTGACCAGCGATTTCACTTAACCAGTGATAGGATGCATAGTTAGATGCGCATCGCGCACTCTTCGGTTAGACCGGAGCTATGACTACATGCCAACATATGCAGCTTGAAGTCATGAAACAAGTTTTGACAAAATTAAAAAAAAAAAGCTAAATCACTTACAGTAAAATAATCATTACTCACGTCAATAAAATTGGTACTTAGACTTCATGTATTTTGCCAATACAATCTACTCAGTTCTCTTGGCCTTAACAACAGAGGGATCGGTTGTAGTAATGAGAAAACTTTACTCAAAGAAACTTAATTAACATACTACAATGCATTACATTGCATCACTTCTCATACCAACAGTGTTGGTCCAACACACAAACTCAATCCTATCCATAGGCATCGAGTCACACAATAAGTTCAGTCCATCGAACATACAATGTCAAGTCCATCGGACACATCGGACACAAAACGTCCGGTCATTACATTACATTTCAATACAGTAACACGTAATTAAATCAACTAAACTTTTCTCATTACTCAAACTTATTTGTCACTATTTCACCAATAGAAACCTTATTAAGATTTGCCTTCGTTTCATCAAAACTCTTTTAAATAAAAATGACTCAATTTTGAATAATGGAGCTAACTCTCGCTCGGCTTAACCTGACTAAAAGGTTAGTAGGTACACAGAAAAATAAGGAAGAAAGTATGCCTCATAGTAAGTTAACATAGGTAATCAAAATTTTAAAATCAAAGTCACACGATCAACACACATTACTAACAGGCCACAAACAAGGATTCCCACATGGAATCGGTATACTCAATATACCTGGTCATCTGTGGTCATCACAATGACATGGTCATCTGTGGTCATCACAATTCTGTGGTCATCACAACGACATGGTCATCTGTGGTCATCACAATGACATGGTCATCTGTGCTCATCACAATGACATGGTCTCCCATGAGACATAAAGACAAGGATTCCCACATGGAATCGGTATACTCAATATACATGGTCATCTGTGGTCATCACAATGACATGGTCATCTGTGGTCATCACAATTCTGTGGTCATCACAACGACACGGTCATCTGTGGTCATCACAATGACATGGTCATCTGTGCTCATCACAATGACATGGTCTCCCATGAGACATAGACTGCCACACCCTCAGCCGCGCATCGCGCCCTGTACGAAAATTCGCAGTTACGACTACGACTGAAGCGTGCGGTTTAATCAAATGAGTAGCCATGACAGTAAGTGTTCACACACAGTTAGAAGGGCCTTCACCGGCACTGTCCTCATCAGACTCAACATTATAAATTGGTACGTTAACTTAAAATGGCACATTACTTTCTGAGCACAATTTGAACTAAACTCTAAATTATACTCCACAATCGAAACCATTGAGCAACTATCTCTCAAAATTTAATTTCAAGTGTCTCTCACTTTACATGAAAACAAAACTTTTCAAAATTCAAAACTTAAGTCATTGCTCAGTAGTCTCCACTTTAAAATTATCAAACAATACTCTCCTCAAGAAATCCCGGGCACCTCGACTGCGCCGGTGGTCCCGTCTGCCTCGCCAGCTCACCACCATCACGAGCAAACCTGGTCCACTTCAGAGTCTGCGCACCGCTGACCCGCTGATCCCCGTCTCGCTCCATTGTCCGGAAATCGAAAATAAAACATTGTTTGAGTTCATTGAAGTTACTAAGTGAAAATAATTAAAAAAAACGTTTATCTCGAAAACGGTTGAAAATAATTAAAAAAAACGTTTATCTCGAAAACGGTGCGTCCTAGCGATAAAAGGATGAAAATTTTGAACCCCTTTTAAGAACCCCACTCTCCACGTGATACATTTGATTTTGACCTCCAAAGTCAAAAATCTCAAAGTCAAAGTTAAAGTCAAAAATACTTTATTCTGTGTGCATTAACCTTTAAATGACCTTGACCTCTAAATCATTTTGAGCATTAACCTTTAAATGACCTTGACCTCTAAATCATTAATTTCAATGAATAGTGCTAAATGACCAATGAGCTTAACTTCGTACACAGTTTCAGCTTCAACTTACACAGTTTCAGCTTCAACTCAACACTTTCAGCTTAAACTTAGCATCATACGTAATCAACACCGACCTTTTTTTTTTTTTAAAATAATATCGGAGGGTACACTTTACCAGTCCGCCACGGGCACACACACCCGTGTTTACTCGTGTCGTGGCACGTCTCTGCCTCAATTGCATTGCGACTCGGGGCACGCCGCCACCACGCCGCCGCCGCTGCACCGCCAGTACCGCCACCGCCTGGTGCGCGTCGCGTCTCAGCCTCAGCTACCCGTCACACATCGTCGAGTATCGCACAGTCATACACCTGAAATTACACCATATTAGAATCTCCATACATTTTGAGGTTAAGTACCCACCCACCATACGATACTCTTTGTCGGTAGAATCCGCTACTCGTAGTCCGCAAACTCCACCACTCGTAGTCGACGATAGTAGACTGTCCGTCGTACATCGAACACGTACTTTCTTGATTTGTCACGTCTTACCCGTCAACTAGACTGAGTGAGACCAGACTGAGATCTGTTAAACTCTCAATACCACGACTTGCATCTCACTTCTGATGTTGGATAGCCTAGCGGTAATTCGACGTGCAATTCAACATCACAAGGGCGTAACGAGGGTAGTCGTGATATGAGAGAAACAACAGTTTTAGTTCTACTTAAAGAATGTTTATTAAATTTACTAGCACTTCGGAATGACCACTGATGGAAAAGAAATGCCGCAAGAAAAACCTCAGTCTAGGTCTCTTTTTCAAATCTTTGTTACAACACAATTTAATTAGGTACAGTATCTTAATTCAACTAAATAAAAATAGACACTAGGTAAAACGCGACAGTTCCGTGACTACGAGTACAACTCTCTATGGCGCTCGACAACGAACTATGTCCATTCGAGCCCGCCAACCGCCACGGCTCCGCCCAAGCGCGCCAAAGCAACGTTTTCTCAACACGCCGCTAGATGGCGCACCCTCGTTCTGCTTAGCGTCTATGTCCATACTCATGACCGTATGCTACACTGCGACATATAAATAAATAATATAGGGACAAATCACACAGATTGAGCTAGCCCCAAAGTAAGTTCGAGACTTGTGTTATGGGATACTAACTCAACGATACTGTATTTTATAACAAATAGATAAACATCCAAGACCCGAAGCCAAAGAGAAAAAGTTCCGTTTTTCATCATGAGCCGACCGGGATTCGAACTCGGGACCTCCTGGGTGGCGGTCTAGCGTGGTAACCATTACGCCACGGAGGTCGTCATAATGTACTATTTAATTACAATATTAACTTTTCATTACATAAAAATCTTTGTTGTTTACCCTGATAATATCTTTAATTTAGTTGACTATATATTTTTTTATTATGGATAGAAATAGAAATAATTAAAAAGCCTTAAAACATCCGATAGCTCCTATTAGCTACGTTTAATACTATAATCCTATTAATCTTCCTTGACCCAATTTTTGCATACCTCCGGTGTTCAGGGCAGGGCGGGCTATTGAGGTCGTTGAACTAATTACTAGTTTCACCTTGGTACTTCCCGGATGACGCATTCCTTTAATATAAGGGCAATAGTTCCGATGTCAGTTAATTGGATGAAAATGTCAGTTGGCCTTACAATACTTTGACAACCACTAAGACCCTGTACAAATGTACGCGCGTTGGCGTTGCGTTTCGTATTACATTGAGCTCTCTGTGTGTTAGACCTCACGATGAAATGATTACAACTCCGCGATGAATAATGAAAGCGACTAAAACACGCGGCGAATTCGCCCTTTTTGAACAAGGTCTAATAAACGTAGTTTATTGAAAGCTTATCGATGTAAGTAGAATACCGAAGGATTAGTTTTGTCACTTGTGTTGTTTCTTGGTTCATTTAATTTATATAATTATATTCTTGTACAGCGCCATCTAGTCCCAAACTCAGCAAAGTACCATCGGTAGGTACTAGATCATTGATATAAATACTATCACCTCACGAAAATATTTGTTCTCGAGGAGGTATCGAACCAGCGTTCTTTGGTATCAGAGTTATCACTACCACTGAGCCCCCGAGTAGATGGTATATTAATACCTTTTAGTGTTAAGTCACTATGTTCAATATCAACATGCAGTATAATACTAACCACTATTACTGGTAATGGTATTCATACATGACCTTGTACTAACTAAGCAAGGCGATTGTATACGCGCCTTTTCTTTGAACTTGAATTCTTTGTTGTTAAACGATAAACCGTAATAATAGTGATGTGACGTCAACACACATAAATTCTTTTAATAGGAAGTATGATTTTTTTGTAAACCTATTTTTACTGAATAAAACTCTACTAACAGTAATAGCGGGTTGCAGACCAAGAACTAAACTAAGTCATTGCTAACTTAGTTTAGCTTAGTCTGCATAGCTGAAATGATTTTTCATACTTAGGTGCAGACCACAACGCGTAACGTATGTAAAACTAACTGGAAACTAACTTATCTTAGCTCTTGATCTGCAACCCGCATTAATATAATATTTTAAGTAAAAATTGATACTAGCCACACACTATAACATTATGGACAAATTAATGTCTGAAATAAAACAGTTTTATTATTAAAGTTCAATTTTTAATGAGTATTTATGTTATGCTAAGGCAGCCAACCCTGAATTTACACGGGTACACACCTATATAGGAAATTCCACCACTCATTTTTTGCTCTTAAGTTATAATTTTCGGGATGTAAACTATCCACAGTTCTCAAACTCTTTCGATACCAAACTTCGACTAAATAAATTTTTGAAAAGATGATTTAAAAGAGCTTGACATACCTAATAGCCGGTTTCTAAATCTGATTTTAATTCCATATTAAGTCTCAAGCAAGCTACATCTTTTTTCTTCTTTGATTTGACAGTGACAGCATAATATAATATGTCATTAAATTTAAAAATAGTTTTGAGAAATTCATCGTAAACCAATTTGAATTTACATTGACCATTGCTTTTAGAAAATACCAAGATTTCTATTAATGATATAATATATATTTCTTTCTTTCCAGTTACTTATCCCCACATCATCAGTACTCCGAATAACAAAAGAGAAGGTGGCAAGGATAATCCCGAATGCAGTGGGCGTGTGTACTCGCGACGAACGACATGTGTTTGGTTCGCTTCTATCCCGCGATTCCACTTATAAGCTGATGACACATGTGTGGAAGGCCGCCAGAGGACCAGAGCTGACTGCGCCGAAACCGGTACCTATTTTTACCATAGACACCTTTTATCATAAGTATTTTTACCAAAGACACCTTTTACCACATGTAATTTTACCATAGACACCTTTTACCATAAGTATTTTTACCATAGACACCTTTTACCATACATAAGTATTTTTTCTATAGACTCCTTTTACCACAAGATTGATTCATTGATTGTTTTTACCACAAATATTTTTACCATACTTTTATCGCTTGATTATTGACTTACAGTCGATACCTTTTACACTGACAGAAACTTTTAGACAACGAAATTTTTTTTTAATTTTTTTATATCACAAATCTATTTATGTGTATGAAATAATTAGCAATTTAGCGATAGGCTCAATGTATCTATAAATTTTCAGGATCTCCGTGCATCAGAAGTGGATCTAGATGCGTCAGACTCACCAGAAGAAGACAGCAGTTCGGCAGGCGCGGACCAGCATGACTCTCCTACGCAGCCTGTCAGGCGGGAGTCTGAGGCCATTATTACCGCTGGTTAGTCATTTTATATTACGCGCCAAATTTGAGCTCACAGTTTATAGAACAATTGAAAATCGATTATCGCTATGCACCGAGTAATAAGTATGAATTTTGACCTTCATCTTACATCTGCGCGAGCCAGCCGTGATGGCGACTAGTATAGTATAGGCATTTTATGACTACAAATAACGTGAATAAAGAAAAAAAAACACGCTGGCGACTCCAATTGATGATGGCCAGCATACACACTATATTATTTAATATTTCATGTAATTTTCGCCACTATTTTGTCTATATTGTTGCCACTTGATTAATACATTTTTGCATGACTGCTAGTGCTACAATAAATTTCATTCATTTCATTTAATTTAATTTCATTTCACGAATTTATATTTATACGACCTTATATTTTGACGACCTCCGAGGCGTAATGGTTACCACGCCAGACCGCTACCCAGGAGGTCCCGGGCTCGATCCCCGGTCGGGTCATGATGAAAAACGAACTTTTTCTGATTGGCCTCGGGTCTTGGATATTTATCTATATATGTATTTGTTATAAAATATAATATCGTTAAGTTAGTATCCCATAACACAAGTTTCGAACTTACTTTGGGGCTAGCTCAATCTGTATGAATTGTCCCTTATATTTACTGAGTTTTGGCTTACTCTTTCTGTGGTCCTTTCGGGCCTAAAGCAAATTTGGTCCGGTTTAGGCGTTAGACGGACCAAATTTGCTTGCGCGGTTGAAAGCCAGAGGTCACTCTTACCCAGCTCCAACTGTTACAAGAAGCCGGCCAGAGACATCACTGACATCCGGAAGACTATATGGATATCTCATATAATTTATCCGACAAGCACCTTCATACATTCATTCAATTAATTGGACACAAAATAATACATAAGTTAAATGTGTAAGAATGTTTTAATATTTTAATGTTTAATTTAATGTAATATTATTATATAATTTATTTTAATGATTGAATTTAAATTGTTTCATCTATTAGACATTAATGTTTGCATGCTATTTTATGTAGCGGATTAAGGATACTTTGTAATATTTTATAAGACCATCTGTTCACCTTAATTTGAGCAAATAAAGATATATTCTATTCTTCTATTCTATTCTACACTTTCGGAATTTTTTTTCTTCACTTTATTTAGATATACAAACAATGGCGCAATAAGATCTTACCGACACAATTGAACATTAATGTAAATCTGCCATCAGCACCATCCACCATAGAAAACATACAATTTTGAAAATATACATTGCGTATATAAGAACAAATGCGTAGCGTCTTAATACACTGGACGTCAAAAATAAGTAGTACAGTTTTAAAATTGCAATTATTCTTAAAACTATAGAAGTTAGAGTTTTGAAATAAAAATCAATCTTTAAAAGACGATATTATGCATGAAGTTTTTATTAAATGAAATGAAATTGTCTTTTAACTTTTTATTTTATTTCAAAGGTCTAGCTTCTGTAGTTTAGGAGATATTGCAAAAGTCTAACTTCTATTAGTTTTAAGAATAATTGCAATTTTAAAACTGTACTACTTATTTTTGACGCCCAGTGTAGTATTAATTAGCCTAAAAATAGAATTTCATTGAATTATTTACCTTTTTGTCGAAACTGAATCTTCAGCCATTAACGTAAGATTTGTTTTTGCAGGTGCAGCTGTGATCCAGCCGGCGCTCCTAACAGGCAGTACTGCGCCGCGCCGGCAAGGATTCCGGTGGAGTACGTTGCTAATATGTGCGGCGGCGTTACTAGCATTCACAGCCTCAATACTCTCATATAGGCTTTATTTGTTGAAGCTACAGCCACAGGTAACTTTTTTTTAGTATATCAAGTGTATAATGATGACGACTTTGTCATTTTCCCAATGATAATTTGTACCTTTCCCTACTTTCAGGAGGAGTTAAACAAGTTGTCCGGTGAAGAACTGTATTCAGAGTTGGTGCGATGGCGAACGCGGCTGCACGGGCGGGCGGCGAACGAGTTACACGCATTCCTTACAACTAACTTATTGCTTCTTACTAAGGTAAAGAAAGTGTATGGCCACGTTAAGAATATTCTGCGAGATTATGAGACCACTTAACATCCCGTTGCAAATTCTACGGGTCTCGAAACAAAAAGTTTCAACCTCGTCGCAAAGTCATGTGGTATCCCGCTCATTCCTATCTTGTATGAGCGAGACAGCGGTTGAGATTATATAAATAAATATTCTTGGACGAATCACACAACGCCATCTAGTCCCAAACTAAGCAACTAAGCTTGTACTATGGGTACTAGATTGCTGATAAACATACTTAAATACTTTTTTTTTGTAAATAAATACTTATTATACATAGAAAACACCCAGACCAAGGCAAACAGACATGTTCATGCACACAAATGTTTTGCGCAGGATTCGAACCCGCGGCCCTTGGGATAAACTGACCATTGCTAGCCACTCGACCACAGGACCTGTCAAATATACTTAAATATTTTTTTTTGTTAATAAATACATAGAAAACACCCAGACCAAGGAAAACAGACACAAATGTTTGCCTTGCGCAGGATTCGAACCCGCGGCCCTTGGGATAAAGTGACCATTGCTAGCCACTCGACCACCGCGATTGACGCGAGATTTTAACTACATATTTTTTTTTACGAGAATATACTCTGAAAAGCGGGGCGTGCAGCGTGGCGTTTTTTTGAGCGTGCTCGACTACTTTTATTTTTTCTTGGTGCATTTGTGACAATGTTTACTTAAGCGTCGCGTTTCGACGTTGTAATGAGCATGCATAATATTTTGATGTGTCTTTGACGTGATGACACCTTGTTTTTGAACGGCGGTCTTCTTGCATTGATATTGTACTTTAACGCCCGGCTACACGCCCCAACGTTCACAATTTGCGACCTAAGGGCGCGTACCTCATTGTGTACTGTACCAATTTGCAAAATTTAAGCTATTTGTAAAATTTAAGCAATTGGCAAAATTAACTAAAGCAGTTAATGTAAATTTCCAGGTGCGACAGTCCTTAGAAGCACTGTCAGGCGTAATACTAACAGACATGGCGCAAGGCCACATAGACGTACCCAACGACACGGTCTTCAGTTAGCGCATCCATTGAAGCAAACGTGGGTTCAGTTCCTTCCAGTGGACAATTACATACGTATGTTTATTTTGTATTAAGATCGGTATACGTATTCTTAATTTATTTAAAGTCTGAGTTACTTATACGATTGGTATGGTTAATTTATTAATGACGGCAAAAGTACAGAACTTTAAAGGACTTTTACGGGTGCAGATATTTTGTTATTATCAGCGCCATCTAGTCTCAAACGTATGAAAACTTAAGGGCAAAAGATAATTTTGATTGAACACTTTCTTTTTCATAATTTTACACACATTACTGTGACTGTCTGTTGTTATTACAGGGCCGCTACCATGACGGCTTAAAACAAAACAAGAACGGTTGAGGAAGGGAGACAGCGCAATACATGATGTAAGGCGACGTCTCGTTTACACAATCGTTTAAGAATAGTTATAAAAGGTCGTGGTACGGGCCCAGTAGTGACAACAGATTGTAACATAGTGTGCAAATTATCAGTTTATTTAATGACACCAGCCCATAAATATTTTTATTAACAAAAACAATTGAAAATAATTTGGTTCGCATAACATATTTTAAATTATAATTACGTAATATTTGATGTCATTATGACTAATCTGTGGTAATACTGTATGGCAGTGAATGCTAGCTCTTTAGCCAATTTAGTCTATGGTTGAGAAATTGAGAATGTGTATGAGACTGAAAGACCAGTGAGGTATGTTTTGAATTTGGAATATTATTCGTAATCTAAATAGGGTTTGTTAAAGATATGATTCTCGGTTTGAATTAAGAACATAGGGTATTTGATTGATTTTGATACTTGATAATTTAAAAATAATTTTTATAAGGATATAAACAATTCGATATGACGTCGCGCGTCGTCGCATTGTCGTAATTAAAAAAAAGTTATCTTTTTAAAATATAAATTCCCAAAATACTTTCTTATCTTAGCTGATTGACGTACGCATTACAAAATAAAAGATTATTTCTATTTTCATTCTTTTGAATATTCATTAATCAGGCGGGACACCATTTTACTAGTATGTATACATAGTGAAACCGGTAGGATCTTTTATGACTAAACTTTGAACAATTAAAATACAATCATTCCTCGTAATGTCAAATATTTGTAATCAATCAAATGCCTTGTTACATGTTAGAAAAGGAAATAGCGTCTCTAAATTCGTGTAGTTTTAGAGATAATTATTTGTATGTCCAAAGAGTTACAAATACGATCTTTGTAACCAATGATTGTGATTATTATGTACATAAGAATAGATCGGTTCGATAGTGGCTATAAGACCTTATGTTGTATTAATTGTGTCAAACACAGAGTTAGAATAAGAGTTTAGGCCAAAGGTTATGAATTAACAGTCCAAAAATTATTGATAAAAGGCGACGATTGACATGAATAATTGCTCCAAGAGAGCGTTAGATCCTGTCCGCACTGAGAAATTTCACCGCGCGATTTTTTTCAATTTCGCAATAACACATTTCATTTTATGGGAGTATCCGCACTGCGATTTTTTTTCGCAGTGCGGCCAAAGCCATACTGATTTGATACTATGCAAAACTTTCGCGCGGAAGTAATTCACATCGCATTCTCAGCGAGATTTCGCAGTGCAAACAGGCAACAAGTAGAATATTCGGCATGTCAGTCAGTACAGCCGAGCGCCTGAGTGTGCTCCACCCAGTTGGGACTTTCGTGGTGTATTCCGTTGACGCTATTGCGAATATCACCGAGAACTCGGGAGTTTAACTGCTGCATGGAGCACAATAATATTGTTCTCTACTAACAAGTTACAACGAACATATGCTCGAAGCGAATATTCATATCGAGCAAACACTCATGTCAGTTTTAACGTTTCATCAAGTTTAAAAGAGTGGGACAAAATTGAAATGCTTCTTTTGAAATATCCAAAAGAGTGGGACAAAATTGAAATGCTTCTTTTGAAATATCCAATTTTTCAGAGCAAACAGAAAACTTCTCGAGTCATTCTGATTATTTTAAAAAAATGAAAAGGATATTTTTGTTACGTTTATCAGAAATAATTTTATGCATTTAACACAAACGTGATAACACGACCATGTTAAAAAGGCAGTGGTGCTAGTATTTAGGTAAGAGTTTGTGAGCCAACATTCCTCGGTCGAATCTTCGCGTAAGAACAAATCAAGATTGGCCCAATGTTTGATTGTATTACAAATGTTTTGTCAAATATTCATACTGGGTAATTGTCACTACATTTTATTATCTCCATCAAAAATTTCAAACTAGTATTGAGATGTTGAAAAGTAGTGTTATCGATCATGTAATCGCTATCATAAATGTAAATTGTATATTTAAAGGCAATTACTACTTGTTGAAAAGTGTGTGTAGTTAATTGATTAGATTACCATACCCCACACATATCTTAAAATTTTATTTTAATAATTACATATATGAAAAAGTTCTTGTGCTTTGCGCAAAATACATCTGAGACACACATTAAAATGGTAATAAAAATGAACTGACAAGAATTAAAATAAAAGTTATGTAACTAAACATTATTCAACAGGTAGTAGAAATGCCGTTATAATTCATAAATTTTATTCTAGTCTTTGGAAACGCTCAATGGATTTGATTTCATTTCGACGTTTAGTACTTATACATTGTAATTATCAGTTTGTAATATTCTTAAAGAAATAGAAAACGTTTTATTAGATTTTAATAGTAATGTAATAAATGTTACACGTTTTTCGTTATTGGAATACGCACAGTACTATTTTATAGCATTTTTTATTCAATGATATTTGCCGGCTAAACTAAAAAGATTGTTAAGAATTCGTTAATCATACATTTTTAGATTTATTTAATAAAAAATATTTACTTATACAAAAAAAAAATCTTATAATGTATGAATTGTTCATATTTATAGCTATTCACAACAAGTATCAAGATGTTTTAGGCGTCTTATTGAATATGCTTTATTCACCCACATGGCGTGATTTCTAAACTGTCAAATAAAAAAAAATGATCAGTTTACTTAGAGAAATGTTTGGTACAACACTAGTTAAAACGTTTTTTTTTTCATATTGGCGCTAAAATGTAGTTTTCATTATTGAAACGCTAGATATAATTTACAATATAGCTTTTTATAAGTCATCGTCATAAACGAGTAATTGGTTTTTTATATTCGCTGTTATTGTATGACCTAGTTTGGTTACCAGCAGTGCCAAAGTGTGTTTACTGCGTTTTTTTACATTTCAACAAATTAGGCTACCAAAACTTATTAATACAAAGGGAAAGTGAAATTATTGAGACGTTTTGTAATCTATCAAGCCGTTTGTCAATAGTGTTATTTCATATCAATGTGGCTCTACCACAGATTACTTAATAGTTAACTTGCTCAACTGTAAAATTCAAATTTTTGAGATTTCTTTTCAGCTCAAAATAATCTTGAGACTAAACTTGATAGGTAAGTGCCATAAAGTCCATTATAACATTTAATAAAATAATTTTGGTCGTATGAACGCGCGCCCTGGCATATGTTAAGTTTGCATAGAATTCAAAGCGTCTCATTAAGGTAGAGCAGGTATTCTATTTCACGAAGAGCGTTCGGCTATGTTGTAACGTTCGCATTGCATATTGTTTTAATGTGCGTTGCCTCAGAAACGCTCATAAAATCGACCATGCACACTAAAACAATGTGCATGTGTTCGCCTTACAATATTCATACCGAACGGTTTTCGTGAAATAGAATATTGTGTAGTATAAAGTCGGAAAGTGAAAAGTCGTGACGGAATACGACTTAATTATCGTAACATCGTAAGATCTTTGATTTTGTAATTTATTCAAGTTCAAAATACCAGCACCATAAAATAACCTCAAGAGAAAAGTGATGATTTCAATCCTTTATATTAGGGTTTGTACACAAAAGTGCGATGCGACGTCGTATAGCAAAAAGTATGACGTCGAACGACGCAACGCAAGAACCAATTCGCAAGTTTATAACCCGAATTGTAAAATACTATTTCGAGTCGCAGAAATTCGCGTAGCAGTTTTATGACGGTGCTACATACAGCTTTCCTTGATGAACATTTGATTGAATAATGAAACTTTTCCATACAGTTCTGACAGTTGAAACAAGTGTTCACTGAAGTTAATCTGTCTCTGTCTAGCGCTGGTTTTATATTGTGGTGCGAGTATTTGAAATGTTATGTACTTTATCCATTCACGAGTCATAAATAGTGATCATTTATTTTTATGTTTATTTTTTTAATGTGGATAGAATAAGTCTTTCTGATAAAAATTTATTGGTAATGTAATGTTAATTCAGTAAAGTTGATTAAGAGATTACTTCAAAAACTATCAGGAGAATAAGCTTTGGAATAGATAGCGCCTGGAAATTTAACACAAGCAATATATCAATGATGAACATTTTCTATAATAAAACTCAATTTATTTCAAGTTTTTTGTAATAATTGTAACAGCTAACATTAAGACGTGATATAAAATCAATGCTTTCTTTTGGTATGATCACTCAACAATTAGAATTTAATACAATGCGGCTAAACGTCTACCGGCATATTGTAGAACGTATAGTTATGACAATCCGGCTTATTTTTGCACGGCGTAATACAAAACGGGCAACGGCCCTGCTTTTTAAAACGGCTAGCTGTTTTGTACTACGGCGAATTACGCATAACGCCTGCGACATAAACACAGAGTAGAAAAATTTTTTACCTTGTTTTTGATAATTAAAATTTATACAGAAAGACTTATCTCCAACTTGTAAATTAATAAGTCAAAATAAATGATCACTATATAATTTTATGTAATTATTATATTGTTAATATTGCCAAAGATGTGTAGACTAGTTAAGATGTCAGTGTAGTTAGAAATAGTGAGGTTTGTACAATAGTTAGAATTAGGTAGGATCATGTATTTTTTTAAATTTATGAATGCGTTCTGTTTTGTATTATATGTTGCAAATGATTTAACTGACCCAGTGAGAATATTTTCTTTATATAGTTTATTTGTATTAAGTTGAGCAAGTGAAAAATATTTTTTATCATTCCTTAAATGTTTAAGTCAATCTTTTACAAGATTTTGTGTGGTTCTAGTGTTCCTAGAGTATTTATATATAGAATTCAATATTCACTTTTTTTTCTTAAATATTTAGTCGTGGTTACAGAAAACTTGGCCAGATATCAGCAATTTTGAACATTATGGTGGAGTTTGGATATACCTGTTTAAGATTATTAATAACAAAATCGCATTGTTCTTTTAAAATCCGAAAAATATGAAGTGTCTCACGACTACTTACCATATTATATGTAACATATATGAAGTTCTTATGTAATACGTCTATGTATGTCTTGAAATGGTTACCACTTAATACATAACACTTATGTGACGACCATGTAAATTGTTTTTAAATATTTTTCTATTTGCTCGTGCAATCTGTTCTCTGGTTGTAATATTTATTAGAAGTGAATTTATTTCTACCGCGTAGGAATTGTTGACATTATGATTTACGGCCATTTTTGTATATTTGTTCACAGTTATGTAAGATTAATTTGTTGATTGTAAATAATAGATAGATGAGTTATTCAAAACTATTCATTGTTTTATTACAATCCTTATTTTCGTCAGTTGTGGGCAGTCACTATTACTACATATTTACTGACTACTTATCGACGACTACCGCTGTGGTTCCTGTATCTGCAGCCACCGACAAGAATGTAGCTGACACGACGCTGTGCTGCTTCAAACATCCTGTTTAAGATGGGAAAGAGCGCTATGATGATGATCATGACCATGAACCACGACCAATGATCAAAGATGACATATTATGATCAAAGATGACCATTCTTATTTATTAATTGATCCAATTAGCTAAAGGCATACTAATGCCATTTGCTAAGACAGGCTTTTGCGGGAGCGTATGTACCACACTGACCGTGACCACGATTATGACGATTGCACATAACTTATGATCATCAATACTAGTAGGAACATATCTTAAAATCTTATTCCACGGCCTCCGTGCCTCAATGGTTACCACGCCAGACCGTCACCCAGGAGGTCCCGGGTTTGATCCCCGGTCGGGTTATAATGAAAAACGAACTTTTTCTGATTGGCCTCGGGTCTTGGATGTTTATCTATTTATGTATTTGTTATAAAATATAATATCGTTGAGTTAGTATACCATAACACAAGTTTCGAACTCACTTTGGGGCTAGCTCAATCTGTATGAATTGACCCTATATATTTATTTATTTTAAAATAATTTTTATTTGGTTTAGATTTACCCAATCAAAAATTTATAGTCTTCGATAGTTTTTATTCAGTACTATAAAATGTATGAATGCACTTCATCTTTTTATCACTGTCACTATAATAATGATTGAGAAAAACACAATTTAAAATTATGTAACTTTAATCAAAAATAAAAACAAAATTACTGTTAAAATGAGCGAGCCGAGTATGCAAACAATAAGATTAAATACAAAACAATACATTTGTAGTACATTTTACAATAATTTATAAACATTTACTACCTACAATTTCGTTGGTCAAACATGTCCGCTACAATGAAATGTAAGTTCCTAACGTTTTTAAGTTCGGGTAGTCAGGTTTTATTTTGATAGCACAACTGTATCCATAAATCAAGACTTGTATGAAAAGGCATTTCTTTGTTCTACAACAGTGACCAAGTTTACAGAAATATGCCAAGTTCTCTCTTTTTTCATGGCAGAACGAGCTAGCGGCTCATCTGATGGTAAGCAACCACTGCTGCTCATGGACAACCACGACTACAAGATCTTTGACGCGTTGCTCACCTATAAAGTAATAAAAAAGGAAGGGGAAGCAGGAGCTGGTTCTCTTCATCTATTTCTTCTTATGGAGAGTCCTTTGCTTCTCTGCGTGTTCAACAAGCTTTTTATCAGTGGCTAGTCCCTTTCTGTTTCTGACTGAGTCCATATAAGCTTTAGCACGATTTACACCGTCCCATTTCTCACCCCAATGTAGGTATTCTTCCTCGGTTTTTGGCCGCCAAAAGGGATCTATGTCAATCACCTGAAAATATACATAATAATATTATGTTACAATTAATTTCATAATTTATACACACGTCTACATTTCACCTAGGTAAGGTTTCACCTGGTCCTATGGTAAGTTAGTCGACGCTGACCTGGGCACCAGACAAGGGACC
Source organism: Endotricha flammealis (assembly GCA_905163395.2). Classification (NCBI taxonomy): domain Eukaryota; kingdom Metazoa; phylum Arthropoda; class Insecta; order Lepidoptera; family Pyralidae; genus Endotricha; species Endotricha flammealis. The sequence goes on from LR990867.1 coordinate 8,474,605, forward strand.
TATGGTACATAGAAAACACCCAGACTCAAGACTCACGCAAATTATATTTTCTCTGTGGCTATTTAAAAAGGAATTTTTATACTACTAAGATGGCAAACAAGCATACGGCACGCCTGATGGTAAGCAGTCACCGCAACCTATAGACGCTTGCAATACCGGAGCTAGCACGTTGCCGATCCTGTAAAAGTGGAGCTCTGGAGACCTCACCGTATGAACACAACATGGCCGCGACCAATGCTATTTGGCTACGATCTTCTGTAAGAAGTGTGTGGCTTTTTTGCCAACTGGGACAACTGGCTGATATCGGGCACTTAATAGGCAGAAAATACTCTTTTTTTTTCTCTTTATTTTTTTTACAAATACTACAAATTCATTCTCATTTTCTTTTAAAAGTGGTTAATGCAAATAGGACTTTATTGAAATGGTGAGTATATGGTCAGCAATACTTTCCAATAGGGTAATCTCCTGTTAGTGCTTTCATTTAACATAAAAAAAGTAAGTACCTCCCAATGACTGAATAACATCTGCGGTGCGGCCAATCCAGAAGTGTGCGTTCTAAGCTCAAGCGCGAACTTGAAGCTCTCTGCAACTGGCATCAAAGCTCGAACTCTGAATGACGCAGAGCCACTCTGCAAATCGCTGGCTACAACGCGTCCACCACGTCTACCCAATGCTGCATACAGTTTTCCTGTAACAAATAAAAATATCGTTAAAAGATATTAAAAATATGGATAATTATTACACATAAAATAACGATATATAATTTTAATCATTTAATTGAAATAATAATAACTATACGTAAACTAAACTATTATATATAAGTATAAATTACCACCATTTTTCGAACAATCAAAATGGATCCATAGATACTTAATAAATTTGAAATTTATTCTGTCTGCAATTAACGCTGAATTGAAATAGATGAAATTTATGGAAGGATAATCCCCAAAACCATAATGAGAATGGAAACGAGAAGAAACAGATGTGCGCGTAAAGCAGGCGATTAGTCGAATTAGGCCATTCATGTTAAGTCGATACTCGATAGATAAAAAAATTACAGTCAGCTGAATTACATAATCCATCACGCAATCTGCACATTTCGCAGAAAGATTCATGTTCAGTTTCGAGTATAGATCATAATCATATCCCATGTATTTTTGCAACAGAATTCGCGGTAGTCGACGTTGCATTTTTTACAATATTACTGGAAACCACCGCATCTGCCTCGTCTGAGGAATCGGAAGCCAAAAAACTCATCGAAAAAAGTTTGCTTCGTGATGTGATGTCACCGTGTCACCGGAGTTTGACAAATATCCAGTGGTCACTCGCGTAGAAAAATTCCTTGCTTCTTACAGATTCGTTGCGGTCATTTTGAGATGAAAGGGGGATTTCCGGTCACGGGCATGTATCCGGTACTCGGGCACGTCCGAGAAGAGCCCAGCCAAAAAACTAGTTCGTATTTACCCAATAAATAAGGGGGCTTTTTGTACCACCAAACCATATTTGAACTTTCAATGCGCTAAGAACGTTAACGAAAAAAGATATCATTTGGTAACGGGAAATGCACACTTTGATAATTGCCAGAACAGTCCGCTTGGAATTTAGACAAGTATTTGAGGTTGCCGATAAAAACAAACGATTTCGGCCGTAGTTACGAGGGAACGGTGGAATGTAAGGCTCTGTGCAGGTTGGTGAATGAGTCAAAGCTCTTAGAAATGGGTGGTTCATTTGAAAAATATAGTAATTCAATGGTCATTTACCATAACAATATACAGGGTTGACTGAATCTGTCTTCAAGCAGACAAGTTTAGATGGCACACGAAAGCTGGATTATATTCATTTTATACAAGTATTTATCATAGGTACTGATTGTGATTTGTAACAATAATTTATAATTTCGAAACTCGGAAGATATTTTTACCACCACCACCAAGAGCTTTTGATTAAAATTGAAATTGGTAATTAGGTTTAAATGTCAATTAGTTACCAAATTCCCAAAATCACTTTAAATAAAGTGTTGTCGTTTTAATATTTCAAATAAAATTATGATGAAAGGCGAACAATGGAAATCAGCTTTATCCATTTCTCTGAGGAGTCTCGCAATGACTGATGCAAGCAAAGACCGCGCAATTCGACGCGGCGCGAGACCACATTTCCTGTGGTTTCATTCAGTAAATAATAATTACACTTTATGAATGGTCCGCCGTCTTGTAACGAGTTCGAGAAAGTTATTTTTATGGAGCCGGTAAGTGGCATGAATAGTTTCGGTGACGACTGTACCATTGTTTTTCTATAACCTGTTTTCGCGTATGGAATTCACAGATGATTTCATTGAAGCGAGATGCGGGTTTTTTATGATATCAGAGAGTTTTTGCCAACACTGTTATGTAATTTAGATCGGTTAGTCAATAAGTTATTTCATATACAGTCTATGAAATAACTATTTAAGAAAAATATGTTTCCTTTTTCAATAATTAACATGACCAGCGCATACTCGTCCCTACACGATATGGGAGTATGGGACAACTGATGATGTTAGACAGTCAAGAAAACTGTCGGTGTTTAAATAAAATCTAACTATACATATAAAAAAGTAATTAATTGTAACTAAGATTTTCTAATTGATTTTAGAATGATAAATAAATTTTTATTTGTATTTTAGCTTTCAGAAAAAAAATATTAAGTTGTCAAGCTAGCCCGCTACCAAACTACATGGTTTTTTCAACCTCTTCAACTATATTGGTGATACATACTACAATATTGCATCATAAGCACAGACTCAAGTGAGGCATGGTCAGGACTGTAGCTTCACAGAAACACCCAGAGTGGTGTCTCATGCACTAGCAAATTCGTTTCTACAATAAGATCTTAATTGAGTTATTAGAAGTCTTCACTTAAAAGGAGGTGACTGCCAACTTTCATTTCATGTATATCTTTTGATTCATCGTTTCCTTTTATCCCAATTAAATGTTGGGAAATACCAATAATTACTGTTTATTTTAAGTGTAACATTTTATTATAATTTGCTTCATTAAATTTTGGTAAGATTGAATCAGATGTCTTTTTATTGGTACTTTTCGATTTTATCATAGGACTTTGGTAAAGTTTTTATGATATATTTTAAAGTTTTATTGTCTCCTTTGATTTTTATAGGGATATGATAGTTGATTTTTTATTTGTTGCAACAAATAATATTATTGTCGTCACAGACAAAGTAGGGTAACACTTTAGCGTGTCTAATCCAACATTTAATAAAGGCAGAACTTATCAGAGATATTTTTAGTGACATGGTACTAAATCTTTAATCTATCGTTGACCGTATCATTTTCTTATTCTCACCACATTACTTTCTTTGCTGATAGTATTATTTAGCAAATCTTTTACTGTGTCCGTACTTTTTTGTGCATTTTTCTGTTTTGTCTTATCAAATCGCTGTACATGCAGTCATTTCATCAGTCACTTCAGCTACTCCCACGTCATTAATAATGCAATCTTTTCACCTTTTCGATCTACCTCTGCGCTTTCATCAATCTACATTCATTCTCATTACTCTCCTGACTCAATTGTGTCTACTCCCTGACTCCCTAGAGATGTACTTACATCTGTCTAGGAATTCTGTCCAGTAAAAAAGACTTGTCTGTGTAATTTTGCAATATATTTATAGTAACGGTTGCACCGCTGCGCCCTATATCCTTATCCGGGTGTAACGGGGTATCGTCGGCTCCCAGGGACATCCGTCTGACGTTCAGGTATAAATCTAAATAGATGACGCAAAATTCCTCTGCGAGTCAACACTTTCTATAAGGATCACACTGTTGTTGGTGGGTTTCGTCCGTTCTGAAGGGACTGGTTGTGAAATTTTGATAAATAAATATTAAAATTATAGTCCTTAATCATCCTTCGAAATGTTATATTGATTGAATATATTATGGTCTCTACACCATTCTTGTTCTGCCTAATAGATGGTAAGAAGACAGACACGTAATTCTTACATAGGATGAAGGCATTTGTGGCATCTATTTAGACTTATATCATGATGACGTTTTATTGACTGGTACGAATTTAATCGATATTTTATACTATCGATACGATATGAATCGATTTCAAGATCGAATCGTCTGTAATGAAGTCGCATAATTTTCTGTGCAATTTAATCTATAATACTTCCTTACTTGTATATGCAAATGACATGGATTAACATAGGTTTGAGTGGTTTATGCCACATTCGCTCCACTTTGCGCCCTTTTATATTAGTTTATAAATAATATGTAGGTTTCTAGTTTAGAACGACCTAGACGGGAAATACCCACTAATATTATAAAGGCGAAAGTTTGTTTGTTACCTCTTCACGCTCAAATGACTGGGCATTTTTTTATTATATTTGGTATGAAGGTAGCTGATACCTTGGATTAACACGGGGCACTTCTTTTCCTTAAATATACGCGATTCCCGTACGATATAATCAAAAGTCTGATAGTCAATGGCACTTTATAAAATAGATGGCGCTGCTGTGCATAAATCGCCAGACCGCCACCCAGGAGGTATCGGGTTCGATCCCCGGACGGGTCATGATGAAAAACGAACTTTTTCTGATTGGCCTCGGGTCTTGGATGTTTATCTATATATGTGTTTGTTATAAAATATACTATAACTTTATTTAGGTATTTATTTATTTATTTATTTATATTTATATAATACACGCAAACGAAGTTGCGTCGCGCGGGTTTCGCTAGTTTCCACCGAAACAGAGTTGTAGAAAGTAAGATGTGTAGAACACAATAGTAGGTTCTCGAAGTGTTAATTGTGGGTTAACAGGCCTGTGTTTTCTTGTCAAGCCACCTGACGATCACTGACTTCGCTTGACGCCTGTCATCAGCCGGGCTAACATGACAACCGCGACAAAATTTTCTCGCTCCGCTCTGCCAATAGCGTATCTCGGTTATATCTACAGTAGACAAAACAGGCATTGCTATTGGCGAAGAAGCTTTGTCGCGTGCAAGAAACTATCTCGAGTGTAAGCATGTTAGGCTGGCTGGACAATAGTCGGCAACGACCACTTGACGCGTTCTCCAAAACACAGACGATTATATTGAGATGATGATTTTTAAATCCATCCAAGTATTGGAGAACCTACTGATTGTAAGGGCTCGCTTTTCTCACGCCACTTTATATGATTTTATTCCGTCCTGTCCGAAGCCTTGCTTGTCATTTATCATTTCCCTTGTCATTTATTAATTCGTTACAAAGAAAGATGCAGTCAAGTCGCCTGATCATCGTATGCATCGAGTACGTACCCTTATCGTATCTTTGGTTAAAGACCTTATTTCTTTCGTTGAAATACAAAATGTATTTAAAACATTTTTTTACAGCTGTGCACTATTCAAGCACTAACTTGCTCTGTGTAAAGGATGGTAAAGGAGAGTAATCAAGGGAACTCAAAATAAAATAGAAAATAATATGATAAAATAAAGGTTACATAGGATCAAGTACAAAGAAGAAATATATAAAACACAATAATGACAGATTAAAAATATAAAAACTTAAAAACAAAATACTGGTACAATAAAACACTTCCTAGCCAGCAACTGAAGGCTAAGTTCGTAATACTTTGAGTATAAAAAAAATATCGCATAGAACATCATAACTTTTCTTTCTCTGGTTCTGGTCCCACAGCTCTTACTTTTAAAACGGAAAGGTGAGGTGTTATTAACAAATACCCTCGACATCCGATCGGTTTTAATTTGTTCTTATGTTATTCGTTATCGTGACGGGAAGTCGCGCAGGAAGGGAGTAAAAATGATATGTCGGTCGACGGTAATAGCCACCCGGCACGGATAGGCTTTTTACTCGATCTCCCACCAGTTTCCATAATGTGCTCGTTTTCACGGGAAGCGGTGATGAGTTTTAGTAAAATTATGGACTATGTGTCTGTCAAATCACGTTTTTAAAATATACATAGTAAGGCCGTTTTTCCACCGCCACCGTCACCGGGACGTCACTGAGAACGAGATGACGGTGATTTAGCGATACATACATTTACTATGGTCGTATGTCCACCGCACGCCCGTCACCCGAGCGCCGTCATCCCGTCTGCCGATTTATCGCTCAGTTCGGCCTTTCCGTTAGAACCCGGTCCGAGATTGTGACATTTGCCAAGTTGACGTGACGGCGAGATCGTCGCGGTGGACAAACGATCTCCGTCACGTCAACTTCAATCTCGGCCAGAAATAATCTCGTTCTCGGTGACGTCCCAGTACAGATGGCGGTGGACAAAAGTACATAAAGTGTAAATATTGTTAATTACGTCTAATAAACCTTTTTTCTTCTTCTTTCTTTCTTTCTTTCTTTCTTTCTTACAAAGATAATTGTTCATTACATAAATGTTTACATATTGCGTGGATTGACCTACATCATATAAACTACGGTCTATTGTAGAGTAACTAACCTTTCCAATTTTATCTGTAATGTAAATTCCATTCTAAAAAAGCTCGAAACAACCGTCTGATTTAAAATTAAAATCGATATGAAATAAACATGAATCGATTAAAAATCACTTTGTTACGTTAAAGCACACAACATTACTACAAAAAAAAAATATAAGCTAATTCAAACACAATCGTTGAATTTCACTAGAAATCTTAAGGAGGGAAGCACCTTAAGATTTCCAGCGAAATTCAACGACTGCGTGCGCGCTGTTTTTCTCCCTCATTGATGTAATGCTCGAATCTGTAACGTTACATCATGCGAATGCTCCCGGTGAGGGAGCACTTTTATGTCAAGCATTATGGAACGGAATATAAAAAATAAATAAAAATAAATAAATAAATATATAGGGACAAATCACACAGATTGAGCTAGCCCCAAAGTAAGTTCGAAACTTGTGTTATAGTATACTAAACTCAACGATACTATATTTTATAACAAATACATACATAGATGAACCATCCAAGAAAAAAACTGAATATTCTACATATAATTTGACCGATTTAGATTCCTACAGTGTAATAAATATCAATGTCTTTAAGTAAACATGACGTCAACGAGTAATTTATAAAATTAATTATGACTTATTTAACAACCTCTTAGATTCATATCAATCTGATTTATTTACTGGTTTTTATGTAGTTACGTAAACAGTAGGAAACAAAGTAACAAATTAACTATTAATCAAACTCAAAACGTTTATGAATTAATCACTTTTATTACTTAACAAGCGACGGTAAAGGGAATTTTTCGCTTTATTTTTCATGGAAATATAGCCTATATTTATTATTAAACAAAGATAAACCAAGGTTTATCTTTGTTTAATAACTAAAACTTGTTTTGTCATCTTTTTAAGAATGACATCGGCTGCACAGACCCGATGGTCGAGGGGATGGCAATGGCTATTTCTCAAGAGTCGTCGTCTCGGCTCGAATCTTGCCTCAGACATAGATTTCTATGCTATATGAAATGACTTCTCACTATAGCAACGTATTTCCAATAATTTATCTAACAAATAAGCTAATTAAAGATAATCAGGAACCTGCGAAATCGGCGCTTATTCATAACCCTTTACCATGCATCATCACGAATCGGGTAACACACAGTAATCCGGTCAGTCCAAGTCAGTTCTGGTCAGTTATCCGATGAAAAAACGGACGTCTGCAAGTGCTATTATGACGATTCATTAACACTTATAAGGTCTAGACATAGGCATACAAAGTTACTAAAAATGCTGAAACTGTTCGCCTTTTTCTATAGTAGGTCCTGGTCTCATCCGCCTCAAGATGCCGCTAAAAAGTTATTTCCTGCGCAACACCTGTCAACGCCTCGCCATTAGCAAGGACCCGTCGGACGAAACGTTTACTATAATCGCTTCATCCGATGACGGTAACATAATTGAGAATCAAAATCAATTTTCACACGTGATTTTGAAATCTTTTCATAAATAAAAAAAAAAGATTTTGCAAGCAAGTACATTTATAAGAAAGGAGACTGGGCAGAAGTGGTCTATGAACCAACACAAACATGGGTATGGAATTTCTAATAAGGGTCCTTAACTAGACCTTCATGTGAAGAAAGATCAGAATCGGTCCCGGCAGTTTCGAGATAAATGGCAGTCTTATAAAATTCTTTCTTCTACGATTATTTCACAGTGAAAATCAATAGCAAAACGAGTATAGAATTTGTGACAGGATACCCCTACTAGACCCTCATGAGGGGCATCAAAATCTGTCTCGGCAGTTCCGAGATAAATGGCCCTTCAGAAATTGCATAGTCATATTGCTGTTGATACTCTCAAAAACCATAGCAGTAAGGTTATTCATAAACTGGCATTTATCTCGGAACTGCCGGGACAGATTTTGATGCCCCTCCCCATCAGTATCTAGGAGAGGTACCCCATCATAAATTGCATACTCACATCGCTGTTGGTTCATAGACCACTTCCCATACAAAACTGCTCAGTCTCCTTAGCAAGTAAGAATTTTTTAAAATCCTACTAGCACTTCGCTAGCGAGCACTAGCTTTAAAATAGCTACCGAAATTGCAATACCCTGTCCAGGGTCCATTTCTTAGCGTAGTTCTTAGATTTAAGCTCTTTATTGCGTGAACTAAAGAGCTGAACTACTTAAATACGATTGGACACAATAGGTCACTTAAAAATAAGTCACATTTTTAGTTAAAATTTCGTCGAAATTTAGTTAAAATTTACTTATCAACTTAATAGGTGAAAATCAGTCTTTACAATCTAGAAAGTCTTAATTTCATTTTATTTTTACAAAGGTTGCTTCTCAATCGGGACGCACGGTAAAAAAGTTATTATGGATTGAAATTACACAAAATTAAAATAAGTAAGTTGCCAAGGTCTAGCAAGCTAACTAACAAAAGAGTAATTCTATCTGTAGGACTAATCTTAACATACTCCATTGAATATGTAAATAAATAAATATATAGGGACAAATCACACAGATTGACCTAGCTAGATACTAACTACAACTCAACGATGCTATATTTTGTAACAAATACAATAGATAAACATTCAAGACCCAGGCCAATCAGAAAATTTCGTTTTTAATCATGAAACGACCGGGATTCGAACCCGGGACTTCCTAAGTGGCAGACCGGCACGGTAGCCATTACTCAACGCAGTTCGTCAAATAATCAAATAAATAAATGTAGGTACAATATCAAACAATGCGAAATGTTACCCATCCTCAAACACCTGTATTCAATTTGAGCTATGTCGTAATTGTTATGTAACCTACTTCCACCTACCCACATTAGGGTAGTGGGTTCGAATTGCGGCCCACTCGTGAAGCCCACTGTTTCCTCCACATCTTATATGGACGGCTAATTAAACAGCCTGTGGAGTTCTTTCATAAAACTTAGCACAAAAGATAAACAGGTGTACAGTCGCTTGCATAAATGTTTATTTTATTTCTTTAAGTTAATTTGGATAGTCAACTGCATATATTTCAAAATCCAAAGGTTCAGTTTGTACCTTTTTTTTCTTTGGAATATCTTTTGTTTCTTCTTTTTGAAAACCAGACCATTCACGTTGGAAGTCCCAATTTTACGTAAATGAAATTTCTTTATCCAGAGAGTAGATTTTCAAAGACACAGTCTCCAGTCATATTTTACACATTATTCAGTATGTTTTAAATATTAGATAAATAAGCTACTCTAAAAACTACCACCGTTTCGGAAACAAATCAAAATGATCACTTAGAAAAGAATTGGTAAAAGAAACCCAATTACGGCCTTTTTTGTCAAAATTGTTAAATGAGATCAATTGAAACTAATAAAATAATAGTTTTATATCCGTCGTCTAGTACCCATAACTTACCTATATAGAGCCTAACTTTAAGACTAGGTAGAGCCACGTAGATCTGTGTGAATTGTATTGAATTTATGTATATATTTTTATAGTAAAACAATTGTATGTACGAATGTACATACCAATAGGTTGACACCGCCCACAAGTGACACTGCTCTCTTGGCTATGTTTAACGCGTCGTATAAAGAGTATGTAATTACAACCTCGACTAGATTGCCTGTCAGCTTATTCAGTTTATATTTATACATTCATGTATTATAACGACTGTATTATGATAACAAATTATTACTTAATACGTTCAAATGCTGCGTTAGGTAGGAATTAGCGAACAAAGAAAATACAACTGATGCCAAAAGCATTACATGCGTAAGTTTGTAACTATTTTGTTACTTCTTCACGCTCAAATGGCTGGGCCAATTGTTATGATATTTGGTAAGTAGGTAGCTGTTACCTTTAATTAACACATAGGGTACTTTTTATCCTGAAAAGTGCGCGACTAAGTACGTAAAATATGATAGTCAATGACGCTTGATAAAGCGTGTTGTGTGAAATACACGCAAACGAAGTTGCGCGGGTTTCGCTAGATAGGTTAAAAAAAAAAAGATAGGTTTAAAACAAAGTTAATTAGACGTAGCAAACGGAGTTCCCTTAACGGAGTAATTTCCGCATAAAAACTATACAATGTGACAGTCCAGATATTAAGCTACGCTACCAAATTTTAAGCAAATCCATCAAGCAGTTTTTACGAAAAGGAGTAACAAACAAACATCTATACGTTTACACATCCATCCATACAAAATTTCGCATTTACAATATCTATACGTTTTTTACATAAATAACAGCCAGTTTCTGAAACTCATTTTAAAGTTAATGACACATTAAATTATAGCTGTGACTGTCAAACTGAAGAATAAAATAAGATAACTTGAGACTTACGAAATAAAATTAATATTATATTAATATTATAAATGAGAAAGTGAGTTTGTTTGTATGTTATTCCTTCACGGCTTGACTAATCAGCCGATCATTATGAAAATTTGTATACATATTGTCAGGCGTCTAGGCTACTTTTTATCTCGTGAAAATATTTTTTACTATAGATGGCGCTGCAATTGCGATGTCGGCCAATAGATGGCGCCACAAGACGCGCTATGGCTTGTATTGTTGTCAAACGAAATATATGCTGGATCTATGTCATAAAATTAACCGCGAGCGAAGCCGCGGGGAAAAGCTAGTAACAAATAATTTATTTTCAGAAGCTAGACTAGACACATTAACTAATATTCTATTCGGAAACTTTATAAATCCTTGCCGGTCTACACGTGTCCTTTGAAACACGTGTAAGTCTAATTCATTCAAGTCAATACCTCAATTTGTTATTTATAAGTAAACAGCCTCATTTGGGGGATAAAAACACAACCGTTGGGACGTCATTCTTTTGGTTGACACGTGTATCGTAAATCCATACTAATATTATGAATGCGAAAGTGTGTTTGTATGTTTTCCTTTTTTTCACGTCGAAAGTAACGAATGGATTGACATGATTTTTCGGGGAAAGGTTAAGGTCTGGAGAGTGGCATAGGCTTTGTATCCCGGAAAAACATCTCATTCCCACGGAAATAAAGTCAAATCAATGGCAGATCCTCCCGGGCGAAAGTCACGGCTAGTTATGCATAGTTATGCTTTTATTTCGCATCAAGTTACATGAGACTTAATATTCGTATTCACTTTGTAGGCTATTATTTATTTTACTAGATTATGCCTGCGGTTTTGGCCTAGAAATCTCGTTCTGGAATGATATATGCAATGCTTTATGTCGATTACAGCATGGGGTACTTCAAAAAGGGTGTGAAGAGGTTCTTTCCAGGTCGGCAACGCGTTAGTAATGCTCCTGGTATTGCAAACGTCCATAGGCTGCGGTGACGGCTTACCATCAGGCGGCCGTAAGCTGGTTTGCCACCTTAGTGGTATAAAAAACCTATAGTCCACGTCCCCCCACCGATGAGCGGGTATACAATACATCATATAACATTTTTTGCTCTCCTTCACATAATCTTCGAAATTATACAGGTTTCCAGAGCGCTCGAATGACTGCAAAATCATCGTCGGCTCCCCCTAGCGCTATTGTTAAACTGTTATAAACTGTTTACCAAATTTCAAGCAAATCTGTCCACACTCTCTCAGAATAGTAAGCAGCATTGCGTTTCGTTCGGTGAGTGAGATATTCGAAAGCGTCTCCCCCATCTCATTTCTCCTTCCTGTCAAATGTCCAAGGAATTGGTGGATTCATTGATCTATAGGTGGATTTGAAATTGGAATAAACATTTGACGACAAAAGCGATATGTACGACGGCCTAAAAGATTGTATGTTTGATATAATATTCATAACATATAATAAAAGATACAAATAACATAAAATTATAGTTTACAAAAATATGTACTTTTATTACTAATACCTGGAATTATCAATGAGGTAGTCGCTTTTTAAGAGTTATTTTCAAAACCCCTGCTTAGGTCAAAAATATGAATTACCTTGAGACAAGTCGAGTAATTCCTATAAAGACCGACTTTTAGTAAATAAGCGCAAGAAAAAAACTTGCGTCTAACTAATGACATTTTTTATTTATTTATTTAAAATGCTTTGCCCTGAATGACTGACTGAGAGATCAACGCACAGCCTAAACCGCTGATCGTAGAGTTCTGAAATTTGGAGGGATCTCCGATAAGAAAGGACCTTCCAAAATTCCCACGGGAAAGCGAGAGACACGCAAATAAAGCGCTAGTTTATATTACATTTGTTTTCCGATCTTTGGAGCATATTTAAATTTACAACAATCACGCCACTCGAACTTACTTCCGTGTACAATTAAAACTAAAAGTCATTATCTTGATAAAACAGAAAGCTGTGAACCGTACAAAAACTTAGTGTTTAATAGCAAACAAACTTGTAACATGTATCGTAGAGTTCTAAATAGTTTTGTTATTTCCTAAAAAGTTTTTATATGCTTTTGCACGCAACGTTTAACTTTTTGTTCCTATTAATAACATCTTCAGGAATAGTTTTTTTTTTAACAGACCGGTAACGCGTTGGTTTACCTTTACCATCAGATGACCAGAAGGCGCGATCCAAGCACTAAATACTTCTATGAAACTTCAATAGTAGGGTAGGTAAACTTTAAAATTGTATAGGTAAATAACGCCCTCTTAGTGCACAAATGTTGCAGTGCCCATCATGGTCCATTTGTATTACCATTAGCATTTAATATAGACCGTATACTTTGATGCAATAAAAAAAATGAGTACTGAGTATTGAAATATTTTTTTCGTATTAATCCATTTAAAAACAGATTCAATACAGGATTACGTAGAAAAGCTCTTGTGAATTTTATCAAAACAACAACAGTTGTAGCACAAAGGTGATGTCGAAATCTCAAGTGCCTAACCGGATTTCTCACTTCTGAGTAAAGAACAAAGCCAGCAGGCAAGTACAAAAGAATTGGAGTGCGCGTGCCAATCATTCGTCCCTTTCACACCTTGAGATGCAAAAAATGCTGACCACTCGATTCTCAAGTGGATGTAGTAGGGTTTCCAAAATATATTCTACTAAGTGGGATAATATTGGAATACCCATTCTAATCTATACTAATATTATAAAGAGGAAAATTTTGCATTTTTGTTTGTAAAAATAAACTCAAACTGGACCGATTTGAAAATTTATTTTACTCTTGGGAAGTTACACTATCCGCGGGTGACAAGCTATTTTTTTAATACGGGCTTATAAAAACCCCTGCGAAGCTGGGACGGGGTGGCTATTTTTAGGTAAGTCTAAGTTTTTATTTCTCTGACATTCTGACGGTGAATTGCACAAAATCAATTTAATAGTGCACAAGACCATTAATGACACATTATATTAAGGCAGTCACTGTCAAAATGAAAAAGAAAAAGAAAGACTGAGACTTAATGTGGAATTAATTCTTTGTCGTAACTGGCAGTATGGCACTCGAGAAAAATAAACACTTAATAACATTCTGTATGTACGCATTTGGATCACAGGATCATGTAATTTGTGTCTTTTTCGCATAAATGGATACAATAATAACAGTTGTCTATACTAATATTATAAAGAGGAAAGATTAGTGTTTTTGTATGTGATGAATAAACTCAAATATTACTGGACCGATTTCAAAAATTCTTTCACCGTTGGTAAGTACATTACCCCCGGGTAACATAGGCTATATTATATTTTCAAAATAATTAGGGACCCTTAGTAAAACCGTGCAAAGCCGGGGCGGCGCGCGGCGGCGGCGCTCCGCTAATCTATAACTATACTTCTATACTAATATTATAAAGAAGTAAAGTTTGTGTGTTTGTATATTTGTTAAATTGTAAGGGGTAATCTCGGGATCTACTGAACCTATTTTAAAAACTCTTTCACCAATAGAAAGCCACATTATTGCTGAGTGTCATAGGTTATATAAAAAACCGAAAAATAAAAAGGCTTTTACGTGGTAGTCGGTTTTGCAAAGTGATTTGGAGAAAAAATGGTCGAATGAAAGCGTTTCTTACGAACGTCTGTACTAAAAAAGGATTATTAACATTATGCCCAACGAAGTGGGCACGGGTCACCTAGTCAATAATAATAATAAGAACATTATTACTTATACCCTTTTTATTTTGGTCACCCTACTCTTAAGGTATAGTCTGCTTTATCAAACAATGCACTCCTTACGTTGGAGTGCTGGCCCTTTCTTATCTGTTTTACTGCCCTTAAGGCCCTTCATTTTAGAACCATCAAAGATCAAGGAATTCCCATAGTCGAAAAAGCCGCCTCGACAGATGGCATGAGGTATTATAATACTTATAGTTATTGAATTTAAAATAAATAGATAAAGTGAAATATCTATAATAATTCTTAATTGACGATATAATGCTTGATATGATACTTTACAAAGTATAGAATATTGAACTAGGTAACTTAAGTAAGTAGTACGTACTAATAATTCTATGTGGACAAAAAAAAATTTTTATCTGAAAGTTTCACTTTTTCTTCAACAATACCTACACACACAACATTTTCTGAAATATGCCAGATATGCCACTAAGAACAAATATTTCAATATGCCCATGGGAATGGGAATAATGGGATTTCAGTAGGTCCGTTGTTTTATTAATTCTCCTACTGCATTCTTTTGATTCATATGAATATAATTACTATACTTATTTTTTTTTTACAGACATTGACGACTTCTTTGCGGCATTTTGCACGTGTATATTTTCTAGCGAACATTATTATTTGATTTATTCTATTTTGTGACTATTTGATTACACCCTGTGTGACGTCACTTATGACCCCGTTACTTATTTACGGAGGGTATTCGCATGTCGTTTTTCATGGCTTGAAAGCACGCAATGTAGCAATGAATGGCTTATTATCCCGAATATTATAAATATCTTTTCTAAGTAAAAGTAAAATTAACTTTTGGAAAAAGGATATACTTTTGACAAGGAATAATCACTTATTGTTTGGTTTATTTAAAAAAATGTATTTGAAGAGAATGTTTTTTCATGACATAAATCATATTTAACATAAATCATAACATTATATTTTATTTTACTTTTATTTAGCTTTTCCAAATTCAATCTAAGAACTAGATTCCTATAATGTTAATTAAATAATCGTTTTCCACACTCGAAGTATTTTTAAGTTTTTTTTTAGATGATTCCAATATTATATACTGTATAGCTCAACATTTTCATAACGTGTAGACATAATACTTTAATTTCAAACCTTTTGGAAAGGATGGTAATTTCAATTTCTGTGGTTTATTCCATTATGTGAATATAAAATTCTTGAGAATTTAGCAACTTTTGACAAACAAGTATTCATGCATCGAAAGCCCAACTTAATATACTGACAATCAGTCCCAACTTGATATACTGAGTAAAAGGAACAAATCAAAATTTATGCCAAGCAGTTTTTTACCAAAATTTTACGTTACACAACTTTCTATAGTCATAGTCATATAGGGCTGTTGTCGATAAATTACAGTCGGTTGAAAACACCGGCCTCTGCCAATCCGCATTGGAGCAGCGTGGCAGAGTACGCTCTAATCACCTTCGATTGAAGGGAGACCCGTATACCTGCAGTGGGATGATAATGGGTTGATATGAAGTATGAAGAACTTTCTATAAACCTATAAAGTCGACTCCCGAAACTTATACCTAAACAAAATAAAATAATAACCACGTGCTATGGTCGCCTACATATGCTATAAGACGACAAGTATATATTTCTATACATAAGTATAGCTACGACCTGCAACCAAGTATGTATAGTAAGTACAACGTCTGTCCGTTCATTCATAAGAAGCGGTTCATTCATGCAGGCTCGAGGACGTGAATGGGAGCGAGCGAGACAACCAATCTTAAGGTAGTGTTACATGGAATCTTTAACAATACACATGAATGGTTTAAATTCTGTTCTACGAAATTATGAATGGCATTGTCTTATTGTTTACGTGGCATCGCTTTGTTTCATCGAGTGGTTGTGAGTGGGGTGGTAGCTTTATTAATTTTAATCGATTGTTTATTGTTTTTCTTTTTCATTCATACAATTTTTACTTATTCGGCGAATAAAAATAAAACTTGGAAATACTACAACGTTATGATATTGTGTTAAATAATATTTTTTTTGTTTTTTATGAATAATTCATAATTAAAATTAATTATTTGTTAGTCAAATAAAAGAACTGCAATATGAATGTTTTGTGAAGCCTTAGTTTCATTTGCAACAACTTATTAAAAAGCCACTCCTTTATTGACAAAGATCAGCCTAGGGTTAACTAAAACTTATTTTGTCACTTTCGCATTAAATTTTTTGCTTAAGAATGACAATGACAAAATAAGGTTTAGTTAATCCTTGGTTTATTTTAATTATTTATTAATGGAACAAGAGTTAGTGTAAAAGAAAATATATTATTATTTTGTCATCAAAAATTAAACTAAGTATCAAAATACGAATTTCTCTTAACCGAAAAATAACTTGGAAAATTATTAAAAAAATATATTTTTATTTACTTAGTTACAACTTAATACATTGTGGATGCGTCTTTATATCAGAGCAACAAGATTGTGTAAAAAAAACATCGTCGGTAGGAAGTCAACCCGAGAACGACCGAACCATCTTGATAGATTTAAGATGTAGAAAATAAAATATTAATATTATGCAATAGTTTATTATATTGCAATATAAATATTTGACAGACAAAAGTGTCTCATGTATATTCCATTCTTTTATACTTGGCACAAGATTTCCACCAAAATTAAATGTTAGTTTTTGAACTAATTTGTCATACTTTATGGTGGTAACATAACGTTGTTTATCGCAATAAAAATGGTTTGTGAACGGAGTCATGTTTATTTAATATGGATTTATGATTTTTATTTATAGTTGTTAGGCAATACTGGCCATTCATATTTTGAAATTAATATATATTTTAAATCAGAAAATAGCAATTGTGCCAAGTAAAATGGAACGGAAGATACATGTTTTGTATAGTAATAAGCTTACTTAGCAATATTTTTTGCAATAGTATCTATAAATTGCTGTGTTAATTAAAATGGAGTTAGCATTTTTATATTAATTTAATACCCCAACTATTGCACAAGGTATTATAATAATTATATAATTTTAAGTGTCTTTGAAATTATTGAGTCTTGATTTCTAAGACATTCAAAAATCAATCTGTCTGAACTGGTGGTAGGATAAGAAAAGATGAAGCAAAGAGCTTGTAATAAATAGGTCTATTTGAATAAAAATATTTAGTATTTTGTATTCTAAGGATATACCTATTGGGAAGCGAACGGAGACTTTTGCCTGGCAGTGGGCCATAAACATGACCCATACTTATAAAAATACATACAGATATAGACTTAAGACTTAAGTTAAACGTATGTAGTTAGTAAGTAACCTTAACATGAAATAATAAATTGAGAATTGATAACAAACTGTGCCATGGAAACTTGTCAATGACATTACCCGCGTCTCTCACTATTATTACTAGTATTATGAAAAAGTTCGGTTTGTCACAAAAATTTAAACACTTTTTGTATTAAAATCAACTATTCCATTTAAAAAAGTATAAATGATAAAAAGCAGGAAAGCTCTTCAAGCACCAAGACTGTTTGCTCGCAGTCGGAGGTGGTTATACCAAACGCGTAGGCCAGCCAGCTCGTACCTGGGCCGACGCGCCCGTTGCCAGTCCGAGCCCGGCCGTCAACGCGACACGCGACCCAATCGCAGCCAACTGCGACTAATCGACGCGACTTGTCGACAGTGAAGTGACCAACCAACGCCATGCAAGTGTTCGCGCCTTTGATTGTGGCGTGGCTGGTAACCTGCGTCCGCGCTGTTATTAGGACTCCCTTAGAAGCCTTTAGGCCATCGGGTGAAATTCATATACGAAGACCCGACAAACTACCATTTCTACCACATAGGAATAGAGGTTCTATTCCATCTAAGAGCGGACTTAAAACTCTTTATCAGACCGGGGTAAGTGTTTTGACTACTTTCGACATTCTTATGAGACATTTAACGTTTCTAGAATTCTAAGATATTTTGTTATGATAATTATCGTGTGGACGATGACACCCCAATTTTTTTATAAATATATATTTTGTTAAAATATTTTTTATATTGTATAATAATACAAATATTACAGCACAACATATTCGTAATATTATGAGCATAATTATGGCTACTTTAAAAACAAATAACACATAATAATGTTTTTTTCTTCAAATTTTAATTATTTGTAACATATTCTTCAATAAAATATTATTCAGTTGATTTTGCTGTGTTTTTAATAAACATGTTGTCTTTATCTGTGATACACTATCACACCCACAGGATATCAAGGATATAGGCAGATGTAACATTCCAACTGTGATACCGGGTTATTTGAAAATCACGATGCTCTTTGGTATGAGTAAAAATCATGTTTGTATTTTTGTTTGAAGATATGTAGTAATAATATTTTACTACTTACTAGGTACGGTAGATACTCGTATTATTAATATTTTTTACTATTCCTATCCTAGATATAAAAATCACATTTTATTTTAGCAATACCAAACCGATGATTTCAAAATAATCTCATTTTACGTTTGTATTTTTTTTATATTATTCTTATAATATCTAAGTAATAAATAGCGAAGTATTTAATATTATTAATAGAAATAAATCAGATGAGTAATAAAAATCTGGTAAATTAGATTCAAATGATATTATCAAAAAGTATAAAGTACAATTATCAATCCTCTAATATTAAGTTTAATTACAGTAACTATACTAGAATTTCTCCGAATTACCATGACACATATTTTTGAAATTCTCATGAGAATAAGAACAACTTGGATTGGGCTGGTAATTACAGGCGTTTATAATTAACAAAACAAAATATTTTCTCAAAAAATCCTAAATAAGAAGTTGAAAATCAATATACTTCGAAGAAAAATGATAGTGACCACACAGTTATATGTAATTAGAATATTTTTATCACTACAGGAGCGGAAGTAAAATGATTGAGCAAGTAAAATGGCGGGCTACGTTCGTTAATTATATAAATTGTTGAAATCACATATATATTCAATTATCCAACAGATTAAACAGCTACACGTGAAACTTAATCGAATAAATATCCTTGATTTACCTTACAAATAATGAGTGAGTAATTATATTATAGCACAATTAAAGGTTATATGAAATCAAGCCTTTATCGACCTCGGTTGTCAAGTGGCTACATTGGTCACCGTGACATTGAGTCACTGGTTCAGTATCCGTCGCAAGGAATGACAGAAGAGAATAGAGAAAGACAAAATTTAGTGTTGACATGGTCGCATGTGCTAATCAAAATTCCTAAATTTCCTTTAATTGGCTCAAAATGTTTTAAAACTGTTTTTATGCATTGTATAAAGCTGTTGGTTTTCCTAAGATAATAAAATAAAAAAAAAAATAAAATAAAAAAAAAATGTTAATAAAAAAATCTCAGTAGAAAAACTAAAAACATGAATTATTATTTATTGAGACTTTGGAGCACTTTTCATACTGCTTGACACAACAAACGCTAATATAATTTAGATGTGTCATTGGAAATACTAATATTACAGATTACTTTCTTTTATGGAAAAAGTTGGCAAACAAAGAAGCGGTTTACATGATATTAAAATGATCACAGCTGCCCATGGAGCACAGAGATACTACAGGCATCTAAAGGAGTGCTTGAACCTTTCCCAACCAATAGGACGGAAGGAGGAAATAAGGAGAAAAGAGATAGGAGTTGGACTTCTGAATCCCTCATTAACAGAATGAAACGCATTGTTGCTTCGCGGCGATATACGCGAGAGGAGGGTACTTCTATCGAGCTAGGCCATGTCATATGTATGCTTCTACCAGTCCACAGAGAAAAGATTTTTCTGGTAACTGGTATGAAAAACGTTTGGATTTATGTCTATTAAGTTTGTTTTTATTTCTAAATATGTTCACTAAATGTTTCGAAGAAGTTTTTAATAATAATAGGCAATTTGATTACGTACTTTGAAACATTGCAAAAATGATAAGACATCCGACGTTATTCTCTTTGAATGTTACAAAAAATCAGTATATTTAATCTTAACTTCAAGTAGGGAATCTAAACATATTGATACATAATTATACTATCTTTCTATGACACATCATAGCGGTGTACGTACAATATAATGTGTTCGGCGTAGGGAGACCCGCTGAGCAATAATTAACTAAATCCAGTTTAAAAACCAGCTTAGTTTACACATTCACGATGACTAATAATTCCACGAACCGCGCGAAACCGAGGGCCGAAATATAATCATAATAAAATCGTTTATAACAATATTTCTTTACAAACACTTTCTCTAAGTCAAAATGATATTAATATTTCTTTGTATTAAATTAAATAAATCTATTGGCTACCATCATTAGTCATTTACCTACGAATACCACGTTAAAAACCAGAATGGTTTTCTGTATACAGATTGTAACCTCTTAAACGTATTACGCAAAATGTTGGAGTGCTCAAATACATTGATTCGAAAATTATCCAGTAAAATCACTAAAGCACCTCCCAAAATATATTTCAAAATTTAATGCATTGATTTTAGTGTTTCTTTCAAACACTCGACACATTCCTTCGATACAATCTCCTCTAGTCAATAATCAAAAACAAATAAGTTCCGGATGTCAATTCTTGTCCGTCATATTTCAAAAACAACGATAATCATTATTATACCTAATTTCAAAGTCGATTCGAGGAGATAATCACTGTAAGCTAGCATCCGATTATTCATTCAATCTTGTCTTTAAATTAAAATATTTGTTGTTTGAATATGTACTGTGCGGTGAAGGTTTTAAAATTGAGATTGTTTGTTATCAACAGATGGTTTTAAAGACGGCATTGTAAGGTGAGGCACCCACTGTGCCGGTGCGTAGGCGCGCGTAATACCAGTAGCGTTTTGTGGCAGGTGTTCATTCACTAATTTTTATCTTGACAGCTTCGATGACTTACGAGTCGGGACCCGGCCCGTAGTGTCCTATATGGTTAAAAAAAGCTTTTTTATGTCACTGCCTTTTAAACACATTCGTAACGGTAACCGTTCGAGTCTTTAAAGAATTTAAAGTCATCTTGTGTTTGTCCGTATTAAGTTTTATGCGAGGGCTTAAATTTTGACAGTATTAAATCTGCTTTTACTTCACGATATAAGAGGCATAAGTACAGGAATTATAAGAGAGGGATGCTTCTACATAAATATTGTTTGTAGTTAGTATAACTGGTCTCACATTTAACAATAATCAAAGTATTGTAGTAAATTTATAAATTGTAAATTGTAGAAGCACCGGTGGTAATGTGGTAGTTCAGTCAAAAGCCACGTAGACAGAAACAGTTGCAAGATTGCTTACAAAATGACGTGTTTGTCATAAAAAGTGGTTGCGATAATGGTGTTTTTGGAAACATTGTAGCAAAAGACATTATAAAACATTCAGTATTTGACGACGCAAACGCAGCGGGTGTTGAAAAGCGGTTGGTCAGTGACATAAATCGAAATAGATGGACGGCTACCGCGACTGTACCTTCTAGCGTCAAAATTTTCAAATGCTAAAAGCTCAGATAAAAGGAATCTTTTTTGATACTGTAAAAGATCGACTCGAAAACTAAAATTGCTTAGTGGTGCCGTATTGAATTTGTAAAATTATACAATGCTCAGAAACTAGCAACTCTCTAGTGTAGATCATAGTGGATAGTAAAAAATGAGACTTTTGGTTTGATTCATATTGTTGGTGAACTTTATGGCATCTATTTAGATTAGCATCTGTGTTACTGGTAAATAACGCCAAAGCTTTGCCGAGCCGAATGCTGAAATAGAGATTTGAATAACAAAGCATAGGGTGCCCTTGATCTGGCCGACGACACACCTATCCAATATACCGGCCCTTTAATCTTACAATGACACCTGTGAATAGCTTCATAATGTACTTGGGAACTTGAAAAAAGCTTTTGGAAAAGCTCAAACAATCAAACTTAGATATGGAGTTGACTGCGCATTGAGAATTAACAAAGTTGAACGGTGTTACAAAACTTTTTGGAAATCCCGTAAAACGTCTGATATTTTCGTCGAAATTTCGGAATAGTTTTTCAAGATTGATATAAAAGGTTTTTTTTATCGTTATTAACAGTAAAAGTTTATCTCTCAGTCAGATGATGGATAACAGAGTTTCTTTTTATAAACGAAAGGATAAAAATGGTATAAAATTGCATGATTGATCATGGATTCCAATATAATATGTTTTATTCGCAATACACAGACAAAAATACAAATAGTATAAACGAGAACATACAGACTAGTGTCGGCAAGGCAGCCTTAATGCTGACGGCAATCTATTCAAATACTGTCAAGTGTTCATCTGTCTCAAATTTTGCGGATATGTCCAAGCAATTGCTGAATAGAATAATGGAGTTGCAATTTAGCTATAACCGTTGTGATTGACTTTAAGTATATCAAAACGTTTTAGTTTAGACAAAACGTCCGTCTCATCTTCGTCTGGGTTGGCGATTATTGTCAGCTATTTTGCACACAATCTCTTCTTCTTAGTCGTACACTCTTGTCAGAGTGGTCGTGATTGCGCAGATGAGGTACACGGAGAGATGTTGGTTGGGTCGTAAACTTTCTCAAGGATTGCTTTCCTAGCGATTTGCTTCCACTCCTGCCGGTTAGAGGCGCTGCGTGTATGTACATTGGACCATGGTAGACTCCGTAGCTTTTTTTATAAGGTCAGTCCATCGAGTAGGTGATCGGCCGCGTGATCTCTTGCCTTCAACCTGACCCTGGACCACCAGTCTCTCCATCGAGTTCTCATTTCTGGAGATGTGCCCAAAGAACTTCAGTATTCGTAACTGCACAGTTGACGACAGTCTACCCTTAACTTGCAGTTCTTTCAGGATGGAAATATTGGTGCGAAACGCCGTCCACGGGATCTTTAGGAGGCGTCTCCAGCACCACATCTCTAATGCATCGATCTTGCGGCGATCCTGCAGTCTCAGTGACCAAGTTTCAGCTCCATATAGAAGGATTGGGAAAACAAGGCACCTCATCAATCTGACTTTCGTTTTCTTGGTCCACAGTTTAGGAATCGCAATAGCCACTCCCGAAAAACTATCGTGTCATTTCCGGAGAAATAGATGGTGTGCTTCTCTGAGTCAAAGTGGCCGCTACCCTTCCAATGTGTTTCGCTGATTCCTGTGATAACGAGCCTGTATCGCTCAAGCTCTTGTTCTAAAATATGAAGTTTCCCATCGCCAAGAAGCCCTCGTACATTCCATGTACCGATACGATGATCCTTTCGTAGGTTGACGTTATTACTTCTTCCAGTAGCATTTTTTCCATAAGATGCCTGGTTGCCCGCCTCTTTATGGCCGGTAACCCATTTCACACCCTCAGCCCCGGAAAGCTCAGGGCGCCGGTCGCTACGCGGATCGCCAGGCGGTCTTACATTGTTTACATTCGTACTCATCATTGCAACTCTCATGGGACAAATTAATGTAGTAGGTTCCCGTTACTTTCTACATCGCGGTACTATAACCTCAGTGGCTATAGTAATCCAAGAGTGAACCGGTTCAGAACATATGGTTCTTTCGCTTCACTTCGGTACTGATGGATACCGCTGCCCTCCATCAGGATCCAGGTATTACGCCCCTGTGGCTCGCCTCTTCCGCTGGTTTGGCCGTACCGACAACTGTTGTCCCCGCCCTTCCCCACCGTTGAGGTCTTCACCCGTAACCCTGGGTACGGGATCCGCGTTATACCCCGCAGAACTGGGTCCCTGCTGAACTTCGCCATCTTTACATTCCGGCCTACTAAAATGTAAGATGCCCACCCCCGCGACGAGGACGCGTCAGACAGGAATTGCCCAAGTGAAGAGTAGAGAAGTTGACTCTACTCCTCCAGGGGCCGGGTTAATGGACGTGTATGACCCCACGCCCAAAGGCACACAATACATAATAATATTAGCCTATATTGAATATACCTTCCATTTGGTCAAAGACTTCTTCACTGTCGTAGTTGTTTTTGTAGTGTTTTTGGAAATTACCTACCTCTTTAATTTACTTTTATATCACTAATGTAACGATAAACTGCTTTCAGCAAAGCATGGACTATATATTTACCATCTTGTTTAATTGTCACCAGATATTTTTCAGTTATATTGATTTTTGTAAGTTTAAATTCGTAATCTAAAAATCACTTATATTTTTCTATTACCTTTTAAAGATAATTATCTTTTAGTATTTTAAAAGTAGATAAGTCAAAGATATTACTAGGAGACGACATATAGCTAACGTCAATTAAAAATAATTTAGATATTGTAGCAAGATATCCTACGCTTTGCATGCAGTTTGCGTGTAAACACCAATAGCAGTATATCATGTGTCGTGTTGTATTGGCCTGAATTTATTTTGACACGCATGATCTATCTCTAGAATTAATTAGCCCATCAGCAAAGCTTGAACGAATGCACAATCCTCAATTAAAAGATATAGTATTCAGAGTTTTTAAAGTTTTCTTCATTAGTTTAAAAAAACTTCAATATGAGTTTTAAGTCTAGGATAGGATTGGTTAAAATTGAAAATATAGACGCAATATATATAATATCAACTGATATTTTGAAATATGAGACAGATGATGTGCAAGATAAAAAACAAAATAAAGCCTTATCGGAGAATATTCTGAACAACTGAATGAAAGAAATAAGAAAATAAAAGTTAATAATGATAAAATCGTATGTATACCTACTTGATAGACATTGAGTAGGTATGGATTTTAATACACGCATGTTAATTGCCATATTGTCCAAATTACTCAATTTGAAAAAGTCACAGTTTGCAATTTAAAATATTATACAATATAGCAATTTATATCTAAAATATCAATATAACAAAACATTAGTGAATAAGAAGAGACTGTTGATCGGATTTTTAATTTAGATAGACACAATCAAAGATATAATGTATAAGGCAAATAAGGATATCCTTTGTCTATGTTTAATCCGGAAAAAAAAGATACTTGTTTCTAAAAATACCCTGTAAGTCTGACCTAGTAGAATTGCAGAAAAAGTAGCCCCGTCACCGCGGCGCCATAACGTAATGTTTAACTGTTTAATAGAGATTGATTATGGGCTGATATTATGAAGTAATATCCGGAAAACGAATGCCTCGATTTTCGTGGTTGCAAAAGCCGAGTCATTTTTGCTGAAGTCATGGTATCCATTACTAAAAATAACATTGCTTTCAGTGTCTTTTTATTTAGGACAAATAAATGATCACCCTTGTTTTGGACAAAGACAATTCGAATAGCCTATTTTACTAATGTAGCATTCTAATGGTGAAATAGTTTTTGAAATCGGTCCTGTAGTTTTTCAGTCCTTTACAATCATATAAAATACAAATCTTTCTTCTTTATAATTCTGACTTTTTAGTTAATCGTGTTTCAGACTAAAGCTTTCTTAACATCTTTAAGTTTCGGGTTAATTTCCGATCTTTGTTGATTCCATAACATAAGCCAAAAGATTGTTTCTTTACTACTAGATTATGAATTAAACTTCTATGATAAACTTTGCTTATGTGAAAGTGATTTATTCGTTACGTTTCCATTCCTAAGGACAAACGATCATCATGAAATTTTACATACACATCATCCCGAAAACCACAAAGTACAATTCACGCGGTCGAAGTCATAAAACAAAGTGACAGTTTACATTCTGCAAATACGTATTGTAAAGCCATTCAATTGTTTATTGGACGAAATGATATTTTATAACAACCGCTTCCTTTATGATCAGCTACTGGGTGAAATTCGGTTTAAGTATCAATTAAATGTATTTTATGTATTGAAAGCTGCAATACTTTATTGCAACACAGCTCCATTTTATCATTCATTCGGACATTTCCAAAGTCAGGAGACATTTTATTTTCATGAGGTATATTATTATGACGTATAGCCGGCAATGTGTTATCATTCTGTCTGATGTCTGACCATGACAGTTGCTTACTATTAGATCTACACGTTTGACCTCTATATAAAAAGAACAAATAGGTATCGAAAGAACTGTAGTTGCCGTTGGGTAATAAATTCTTTCATAAAATTCCATAATTGGCGCTATCAACACGATTATGTATGTTTAATACTAAAAAAAACGTTCATTTTATTACACCACATAATACGAGAGCTCATTAAGTTGATGTTGAAGGGAAGGTCATAAGATCGGATGCATCGGACGTAACGGGAGTCGCCACCGACACCGGAGACACACGTGTGCAACTTGAGTGTGAACGAGTCTTTGCACATTGGAACAATACAGAAATGTGAATTCGTAGGCGCTTTGACTGCACCAACATTTAATACGTAACGGTGCGGTAGAATTGACGCAGTTGATTTTATTCTAGATTAATATAAATCATCATAAGACTTTATTGATATCCTGCCGTGCACCAGCCTTGTCTAATCCGAATTTCAAATTTTACTACAAATTAAAAAAAAAACTGTTTTATATGTAGGATCTAATGAAAATGGAAATAAGCTCAAATTAAAATTTGAAGGAATATGTAAATAAAGCAAATACAAAACTATTAAATATCTGAAAAGATTTAAAAAATCTCGAATAACTGGACTTTTGTAGGTGGGAGTCGTGAAACTCAGACTGTAGCTTGAAAAATTCAATTCTCATAACCCGCCAATACAACAGTATGGTGAAGGTTTAAAACCAATTTCATTGAAGATTTTACCAATGAGATAACAGTTGATGATGAAGCACTTAGAACACAAGTAGAATGAAAAATAGAGTAATCGCATTCAATTCTATAATACACTTTGATCGTACACCTTTTTAGGTTAATTCTTTGCGCAATTCACCTATGTATGCTACCCAATATTGGATCTATTGTAGCCCATGGCATCCGGGCCCTTTCAAGACGCACGTGTCCTGAGACGGATGCCCGGTGCCAGTTAGATTCTCGAGTGTTGCTTCAAGATAAGTGCTTTAGAATTCTTAATGATCGTATTACTATACTACGCATAGATTTAGTATATACTAGCGTACCTATAGATCGGCTTTGGCTTGATTAAGGCGAGACCAAAAACAAAATACACTAGTGTGCGTGGAATGTACATGTGTTCAAGCAAGATATATAATTTTGTGGATTTTCCTTTTAGTTTGAGTTACATCTAAGCACTGCACAGGTAACCATATTTAATCACGTCTAATTAACACCAAAACTACACTTAAAAATCATAAATTTTGTACATATAAGTGGGATTTGTTTTAACATGACTGATGTTAGGGCGATACAAGCCCATAGCGTGTATAGGAAAAACGGACTCGTCTATCTATCTCGCTCTTACAAACGCGTATGCATTGCCAATCTTCTTACGCTAGTAAGTTAAGTTATAATAAATCTATGATACTACGTAACCGGGAACTGCGTAATGCATGTTGTGTCAACATTTCATAGCGTGATTATAATGTGCTTTGATGAAAAAATGTTGAAATATGTAACAACCATAGAAATCAGAAACAAGAGGGCGGGAGAAGTGATATAGTACGCTGTTACATACTGACGTATCTTGCCTATTATATAGTGCTTATACTCACAATGAACGAATAACATTGCGTGTTGGTAGGCGGTAATGACTGTGTAATAAATGACTCGATCAGAAAAGAAGTGACTACCACGTCTCTTGCCATATCCGTGTAGTTTCACATATCAAAGATTTAGAAAAAAATGACGAGGACGCAAAATATGTGATTTCATTTCGAATTTTTCCTAAAATTTTATATGTACATTCATAAAAAAAAATTGTCTTAAAGTGTACAAAAAGCTTAAGAAAAATAAAATGGAATCCGCATCGCATCTAGCCCGGGCCGCTTGATCGATGTTTATTTTAAACGGTGAGTGAGTAAAAAACAAGGAGTATAGGTTCTTTTTTGAGTTTTATTTTCGTTTTTTGTCGCGTAACGCAGGTGTCGTTTTGGGTCCTGTTCCTGTTCGGTTGCTTATTAGTTTTTTTGTCCTTTTAATTTCTTTTCTTGGGATCAGCTTCGAAGCAAACCTCGGCAAGTGTTTTGATTTTAAATCACAGTTATTTTTGAATCAATTTACTATTTCACTTGTGTTATGAAAGTGACACCTTTGTGTGATTTCGAGATTTTTGATCTTGTTCAGTTTATGGTTTAAAAAGACTTTGAACTAAATGCTTCAGCTGTTAACTATTATGTTTTCAGTGATAAGGCTCTAGTTCATGATGGATCAAGTCTAAGTGTTTATCATATATTTAGATCGATAATATGTATGCTATTTTAATGTCATTAAACTGTCCTCATTCCGTTGCTCATTCCGTTGCGTTGGGAGGTTTGCAATCGAAAGGTTTTAGGTTGTATAGTCACAGAGATTTTAGGTTGTAGTCGATGCTCTAAAAGAGTACATTCTACCAGTCATATGCCGCTTGGCGTAGATTATTAATTAACTTTCATCCTCAAAGATTATGCGTGACACTTTGTATCCATCGTTGGCTTTATAAGCGTGTCTATGGACACGTGTCCCAAGATCCGTAGCGAAGCGTAAATTCTTCACTTCTTTTTGTAATTCATTGTTTGAATCCACGGTTAAAAAGAGAGAACTTCAACATTTTTTCTATCTACTCATGTAACGTTTCGGGTTTACGTTCCGAGGTCACTTTTTACACCCACTTTTTCTGAAGACACGTGTCTTGCTTTGAGACGAATCCTTATTGTTGTTTTGGAAAACTAAACAAAAAATTCTTAAAATCAATACTACAGTATTTAGACTGGTCCGCTGGTCAATACCTTCTATCTGCTTATAATAAATGTTGTGCTTAGTTTTTATTTAAGAAAAATATAATATCATGTTCATAAACCATTACATATTTTTTTCCGGTCAGCTTTTTGGTTTTGTTTTCGAAATTATGGTATTATGTGTAGATTTATTTACATAGGTATTCTTGTTCAGAGAATGTGCCTGTTAAATACTAGTTTCTGAATAAATTACATTATTTCAAATAATATTTCCTACATAGCGGAGATAGAAAGCTGCTTTTCGACTAGAATAAACTAAGAGAAAAAAAATGCACAAAAAATCACATCATGAGGAAAATGATGGATTTTTCCTAACACATGTCTGATCGAAAGCAGCCTTAGGAAATATTCCATTCATAAGTTAACTATGTCTATACATATATGATTATATGTCAAACAAAACATGAACAATTATAACGAGGTTTTTGGAGGCGGGAACGCCCGAGGCGTCGGACGAACGGCCGGATGCTGTCGGGTCGCCAGTTCGAATCCAGGGAATACAGGTAGCCGAGAACAAATTACTAATCTGCGTAATTATATAGTGGTAGTAACGTATTATTTTGTAAGTTGTGTATTTAGAGATCAGGCTTGCTTTTATTTTAACAAGGTTTTGAAGGTTATACTAACCCTATAGTCATTTTAATCCCTTTCCGTCTATATTATTGATTAAATTCGATGTGAGTTCCAAAACAGTTTACTTTGTTCACTGCTTATAAATTTGTAGGCGCCGTTGTTAATCTAGGCTGGGCTAGGCTATATAGAAGACAGAACGGAAGTCCCCGAGTGTTGCGGCGCGGCGCGCCTAGTCGTGCGCGCGCCGCCAATCGTGCCGTAGCGTAGCCCAACAAGGGGGTCTTCGGACGACCGCCGGTGGGGCAGCGGTTGTATCATTGTTCCCGCTGCCCCGCCTATCTAGGCGGATGAGGTGGCAGTCAGTCAGGTTTTTAGTCGGTATACCCCAAGTGGTTAGAGGGGGAGCCCGACATACCCCCGCCGCTCCCCAAGTGGCGGGGCATGCAGCAATGCATTTTCCTGACTTAAAACAAAAAAAAAAAAAGGCTATATAGAAGACAGTAATGGAAATGTATGATAGGCTTGTCCCTGTAATGATATACCCACCACTGTAATTGGCAGTATAACCATTAAAGCCTTTAATAAATGTGAATGTATAACAGTACAGACAATGTAAGATAGTCGAATTTTCGTAACAAATCGATATGACAGGTATGTCGGAAAGTCATCTGTCATTGTCAGTTTCAATTTTCACGATTAATAAAAGTGTGACACTGTTAATCCTTACATTGTTGGTATTTAATTCCACACGAACGAAGTCACGGGTGAAAGTTATATAAAACATTTGGAGTTCGAGAAGGCGATACCTTATACGGAAATATACAATGTTGTTCGTGAATGCTAAGGGAATTCGCGCACTACTCTACCACAATTGCGCCGATCAGTTTAGCCAGTTGACATTTTGCTTGTGAAGGTTAGATACCCCAGGCCCTAGACAGTTATGAGTCTAGCCAGTGGCCAATTGCTTGACAATTAATACGAAATTAAAAAATATATGTTTTGTATGAGTTTGGAACTCCTGGGTTCCGAAATTTTGACTGTCAGAATAATTAATTGTTGAAATTACAACTATAAATTACCTTTGACGTTGGCCATTACTTCCAAATGTTTGGCATTTAGACCTATATACCACAAGAGTGATGATTGTGGACGCTATGTATTGGGGACTAGAAATTCAGGAAGGTGGGTATAGAGAGAAAACGATAGGAAAGGAGTTGGGCCTTCATATCTCTTTCTCAACAACCAAATTTCTAAAAAAAAAATACATTGCTATTTCACGCCGATATTTTCTGAGAGGATGGTGAATGACAACACAACAAACAAAGTATTGTTTGTTGTGTTTTACGATTAAATGCTAATCTAAAAAATATGCTTTTTGTAAAAAGGCTGCCTTGTTGCTAATGCACTAGTCTAAGTCATCCATGTATAATGTACCACTTTGTTGTGTATTGCAAATAAAGCATAATTTATCAATCTAGTCGCTTAGTGCAGGTCGTTTAGTGTGCGAGATTCCTTATGGAAGCCGGAAGTGTTTCCTTCGAAGTGTTAAGCGCACGCGCTGTAATTTACTACTTATTTGGGCATACATTGTTGAACTTAAAGCTCAAGATATTTATTGTGACTAGGGCTTTTCAATCACTTTCACGGACAAGTTAAGCTTAAATTAACTTTGGTTTATTTAAATATTAAATAGATGGAACTATTGCTAATCGTCTTTTAAATTAGCAGCTAGTTTCTGAAACATGTTTTGATTTTAACGCCACATTAAGTCTCTAGCTATCTCTTTCTTCTTTAGTTTGACAGTGACAGCCATAATAGAATGTGTCATGCGAAATAATGCGTTTCATTAACTGGCTGTTTATGTATTACATAAGTCAAAAATAGGTTTAAGCCCATTTAGACCACGCCCGTTTATTGCCTGTGGCATACAATAATGTCAAAGCAATAATTGACATGCATCGTCTAAATGACAGTTGCTTACAATTTTTGAAGGACAAATTATTGCTCCTACTAGTTTGCATGCAATTCTTGAATGTGCAAGAAACTCGTCGTCTAAATGAGGCCTTACTTTAATTTGGCTGTACGGACTATAAATATGTACAACAAACTTAGCATACATAAAGCTTATAACTTAAAGATCTTAATCATTACAATGTTAGTTCACACTTTTATTTCTATTGTATGCATATTAAGTAAAGTACTCATGTATTGTTTGTAAGTTTTATTACGTGCTTCGATACTTGTATCTGAATTAGAATATATTTATCAACTATTTTATTACAGTTTTTGTTTAATTTTATTAGGGTGTTCCCACAGCGATTACAAGGTAATGGTCACTCAATAACACCATTATAAGTAATTTATATTGAATAATATGGTTAAAATTTTAAATAATATCATAAAGATTTAAAAATCTGTTCAAAAATGTACATCACACCGTTCTGTAAAATTTATTTTTAGATCGAATAGTTCCGGCTGCGAGCTGTTAACTCAGTTATTTAGATCAGACTACCTGTATGACCTAGGTACCTAAATAAGCTCCATCACCAATTTATATCTCCTAAAGGAAATCATTATGGCAATTTTTATGTAGTAGTAGTAGGTACCTATCCTAAGCAATACTTTCACTCGTTACATACATACATACATGTAACATTAATTTTGAGGTTAATCACAAAAGTTTAAAATGACCAAAAACTAAAAAAAGCAAAAGACAACTCCAAAAAGGGATGCGAGCGAACAAGAAGGTTGTGGAAGGTCGTATAGGCTCCGCCAACAAATTATTTCATTGACTGGTTGCATTCGAGCCACCTGTTCGATGCACCGGACGCACCCCCCTACACCTCCCGACCCCTCTAACATCCAAGCCTACAGATGCACATCTTATTACCGCATTGGAGTTTCAAACTTAAGAAGAGAGTGTTTACGGTTGATTTTAAGTTACAATATAGTGATTAAAACTGTCGCCCTCGGCTTATATATCCCAAAAAGATCTAGATACATTCGAGTTTCGAGCTCTTGTGTTACAAATGGTCAGCCTTGGTTTCGGGGACATGCGATGTTATGGTAATTAGACCCAGGTTAATTTTGTGGCCTGTTTAAATATTCAGGGGTTTTATTTTAGTAAGCACAAGAACCTTCTTTTTTTAAATTAAATATTAGCTCCATTAACTTTGGTTTCGAATGATAATTTAATGATATTTTAGAGTTGAATATTTGTTATAAATATTTATTTTTTAAAATTTAGGGTTCTTTATTTATAATTGTGACAGGAATAAACGAGTAAACATTAAAATTTTACTAAAAACTTAACCAACATTAAAAATTGTAAAATTTGTAGTATATTTATATTATTTAATTAAAATTTGTGCTTGTATATAAGCAATAAGACGGATTTGTTGCTAAAAACTAATTTTTAAATCGATTATCAATAAGAGTAGACTCCATTATTATTACGGCGAGTTTAAAAAATAAAATCATTTATTTTGCAAGTAGATTTACAAGAAATACTTTTACGTTTATTTTCGATTGTATGATTGTGTGATGTGTCTTTCTCCTCGACGCCGATCCGATAGAATGTTAGGTATGCTTTAACATTGGTGTAGGTACTATTTCATTCCAAATACATCATACAATAACAGCATATTTCTATCCACTGCTAAGTACAATATAATATGGCATCCCATAGGTCTCCTTCACAGCTTATCACCGTACATTTCTCTTCTAGAAATTCATAAGTATTCGGCTGCTTTCTTGAAGTTATTTCATCAAGATCTAGAATAGTTTAATGTGTAGCAATTTTTTTTTATGTCTTGTGTTAAGCCTACGAGTAAATGATCGCACCACATTTTCCTCCATGGCCTATAGATATCACGCCATTAAATAAATTATATTACTGTCCTCTATTACAAACAACAGTATCTAAACTGTATTCTAATAAAAATTTAAAGTTAATAAAACTAAAAAAATATTAAATTCTATTTTTCACAATTTTAATTGATTGTGACATTCTAATTGTAATGTTCTTGAATATGGATTTTAATTATCTGAAATAATCATTTTTATTATTATTTTTATTATTTATAAACGTAGAACATTAAAATATTAATTATTATTTATTAGCAATTTTAAGATAAAGTCTTAAAATTGCTAATAGTCCATCTACTTTAGTGGCAACCACTGATTATGTAATTAATGAAGGACTAATCGTAAGTGCCATTTGGATGGATGTTCTAAGTATATACATCGAAACTACAACTGTCTGGAAAAATCAGAAAGATAGATGGAGTAGGAAGTTAAAGGAACTAAATAAGAATGGAGTTAAGATACTGTTAATTTTTTTGTAACCGAAGAGATTGATGTTACGACTGTCAATATAACACAAAAGTGGATATTACCGTGTTTTTGTCCACCTTATAAGGAATTCTACCACGAAATGTAAATCTCGCGTTACATTAACATTCAAGGCGTGGCTTGCCCCGTTCAAAGCTAAGTCAACAACCCATACATTGTGTTCTAAGGTTTTTGTGTCAAACACAAAATATATTACACAAAAGGGCTACGTCCGGTTACGGGATGGTTCCGCGAAATCTATCGCAATGCATAAGAAACGGGAAGTGTATACGGAACAACGAAAAAAAAACGTTTCTCCACACCTCCGGGTACAGGGCTGGCACAAGTTGTTGGCTATTTTATTTATTCCTAGTCTGATGTAGCTCTAGTGAGACTTCGCCTAGTCTAATAAAATTTTGTTTTTTTTGAACATTATAGGATACGTTTATAATTCGCATAAGTTCCAAATTAAAATAAAAAGAACAATAAAAGCTTATCAGCATTATAAATTAGGAAGAAATATTAAGTAGATCCAGAAGTTCAGATCTGTCTGATTAATCGAGAAAAACCAAACTAAACTTGAGAACATATTTGTCTAATATACTATATTATTATGTCAAATGGTTCGAAAAAGAGTTAGCAGATCTGTGTGTAACGATGGCTTGTTCTAATTTCCTTGTAGACTTTTTTTTTACAAAGTCGGCTTTCATAAAAATATAAACTCTCATGGGAATTAAAACAGCGATACATTTGTGTCAAAGTAATCAACTTAAACATTTAAACAGTCTTCAATTAAATTCGTATATACGAGAATAAACTACCAGTTTATCAAGTACCAAATTATTCTCAGGGCAAGTTGTTATAAAGGAAATCAACGCTATTAAAGTTAACTTACAATTTGATTGCGAAATTCGTTCAACTGTACTTTGCCGTAGCCCTGGCAATTGGGAAAAAAACCTCATAATAAACAGGTCTACTTTCCGGTCGGAAGTACGACCGATGGTCCTTTTTGTTGGGAAAATAAATAAAAAAAACAGAGCACATGTGCGTTCAGAATCAATGATTACCATCTTTTGTATGCAATCTGTGTTGTGCAGGTGTTATGGACACCTTAAAAATTTTCCCACGATTTTTTTTTACGTATGATTGATGGCAACATTTTACATGAAAATGTTTTTGGTGGGATCTGACTTTTGTATTCTTCATGTGTATATTTTTATTGCTTTGCGAATTGCAGATGCGTTATTTTATTGTTAATGTTGTATGGAGATAATGGTTGCATTGTCAACGACTTGATACTGAATGACTTTGGCTTTGCTAGAAGTCTGCGATTATGAACTTTACTCCTTACTTTATTTATTTGTTGTAAGCGGCTTTTAAATGTCGTAGCGCGATGTTTTAAAACCTATCATTCCTTTAAGAATTTGGCTATTAAATGCAAAAATATTTTTTCAAATCTACTAGTTCTAGAGTTAGGTGCTCCTCGGAATATATTTAGTATAAATTCGTTATTATTCCATTTGTAAATCTGATAAGAAAAGTCGAAATTTATTTATTTTTTGTACTACATTAATAAAATATGTACAGTCACATCCATAAATATGTAATCACTTTAGGACCTTGTCACTTTCGTATATAATTTCAAATTGCATAAGACATTTGAGTGAACATGTCAACAATGTTATAGTGTAAAGTACTAAAGTGATTACATATTTATGGAGGTGACTGTACCTAGGTATATTGTAAAGTTGTATTCCGAAATAATAATACATAACATATGAAGTTGTTTTCTAATTTGTTGATCTATGCAGGTATGCAGTATTGTCAGTAATTAATGAATTTATTGAAGTCTATGTATTTAACTTAATTTGTTGAAGTAGGTATATGGTATACAATCAGTTAGAAATTTTGATCTTTTTAGAAAAGTTTTTACACACTTTTATTATAAAACAATACCCAGCAAAAGTAATTAACAATTCTATAACAGAAACTCAAAGGAAGCATGGCATATTGGCACTATGCCACATGTATACGGAATGTGAACTGTGGACATTATTTATAATAGTCAATCAATGTTTACTATGCGTTAACGTAACGAGAATAATAAACAAACACAGATATAAAATAAAATAATAAATAAATTGTCAATATTTGTTTATAATACATTAAACATAACGTAATATCGTTGAGAATAAACAGTCTATTTAGGCTGCTTACAATGACCATAAACTTAATAACCCGACAAATTGTCAATTTGTCAGTTTTTGACAAATAAGTGTAATTGTCGCGACGAATGTCAAAATGCGACGAGTATGGCGGAGTATCACCTTTCAGTAATTGTCATACGCAGGAAAAGACAATACTTACAGTTTTGACAAGACGACAGAAGACGTTGTTAGTTAGGGTTCTTGTAGAAATATCGGTTTTTTAAAGTATCCAATATTAAAAATGTAAAAGACCAGAAAAAATAGGATTAAAGAAAAATAACAAGCACCTCAATGATCTAATCTTATTATGCCGGAGATTTGTTCTAAATGGCAATCTTAATTTAACAGTACGAGTATTATGTAATTTGTATTGTTAATAAAAATTATTTTTTCTTTATTCCAGGTATCAGAGGAGGACCTACCGGACTGCAGAGCGAGGCAGGTCTGCAGTAAGGTGGACCTGTATGATGCTGCACAGCCGTGGATCGAGAGGAAGTGCCGGTGTTTGGGCCACCGACCCTGTTCTAGGTAAAATTACACTTTATGTATGTTTTATATATTACTAGCGAAACCCGCGCAACTTCGTTTGCGTGTATCCCGCTTTCCCGTGGGAATTTTGGAATGTATGATACTTTAAAACCTTCCCCTTGAATCACTCTATCAATAAAAAAAACTCCGTTGCGTAGTTTTAAAGATTTAAGCATACAAAGGGACATAGGGACATAGGGACAGAGAAAGCGACTTTGTTTTATACTATGTAGTGATGTTGCCCGTGAAAGTGATTTTTTAGTATTGAATCTAAGTATATAGTAAATTCATCATCATCATCTCGGCCACAAAGAGTCCACAGATCAACTTTGGCAAATATATAATTTTATAAATAAAATAAATCTTTATTTTGTATTTAATGTCGTAAGTACATGTAGTTCAAAATTGAGACAAGAATTGCGTGTGCGTGTGAGTGTGAGGTACACTTAACCTAATGGTGTGCAATTAATTTGAAAAATAAATAATATTATATTTCTTTAAATTTCAGTGATCTATCAGCCGACGACAACCACACACTATCTGACAAGACGACATTATACAAGACATGTGAACCAGTAAAAAGATTACCAAAATGTCGTTACTTCAAGGATGCTGCTTGGACAATCTTCTCATTCCCAGATAGCAATGCTACCCAGCAGATAGTCAATTGTCACTGTCCAAAGAACTCAGTCACTTATTTGCTGAAGAAATTGCCTTATACGACACCTAGCGGCGAGCAAGGAAACCAGTATCAGTTCGCGTGCTCACCGTTAAGCGTAAGTTTCTTTGTTAGTTCGCGTAAATACCGCGTGGCAGCGTTGTTGCATTGAAGTCGAGTTTTATTAGATGTATGATAAAAAAAAAGTTTTATAATGCAGAGTTAAAAATATTAAGAAATATTTTGCTATATGTAACGTTAATCAATAGCAGTTTAATAATTCACATTTTAATTTTCTTCATTTAGTTATTTTATTTACATAAATTTCATGAAATAATGATTTATAAAAAAAAAATGTACTGGGCCTTACGCATTAGGTGAAAATAGAGTTACTACACACAGACCGGATATAGGCTTAGTACCTAAATAAAAAGACGCAATCAGTCAAATAACACAAGTTATGGTCACGTACAACATCCATACAACCATAGAACGTGTCGCTTTCTGTAATTTTGTTATAGAAAACCTATTAATAAATTTCTTTTCTTACAGAGACTCCGTTGCTCTAGAAAGGAGCCGTGCAAGTTATTCAGTGCGCGCCGGAGGCACGAACAAATTGATGAAGTAAACGCCAACACTATATGCCAGTGTCCCAGAGACCACACATGCCCTAGACATCACACGGAACCTGGAGTACTGCCTGGAGTGACTTACGCCACTGAGGACATCCGCACCTACCATGGATACTGTATGCCCGAAGCCCCAGACGTCTACCGATTTGTAGGTGACAAAGATTGAAAAACAAAACACTAAACTGTAATTGTCAATGTAATGTACTTAACTCTAAACCTGTGGGTACATTGAACGTTGCGTCTTTTATTAGACATTTTGCTCATGACCTGTGTAGTACAAAAATCAAGACATCGATGGAGTTGATACGGAATATTACGGAAAAAGATGAAGATCAAAAGTACTTTTAAGTTCATTATAGTGTTACACACTTGTGCCATAATTCTTTGCTACGATTTTTTTGATGCGATTCGCAGCATTGCGTTATGGCCGTATCGGCGTCAAAATACGAGCGAATTTCTGATAAATTGTTAGTAAAATGTTTCTTTAATGTTATTATATATCTTTAAATTCACTGCTGATTGCAATGCAAATTATAAGAAGCATATGCAGTCATAACTAAAATCGCAACAAGAAATTCGCTCGTGTGAACAACGCTAGTGATACAGTATGTAAATAATTAGGATATCGTAAATTGTTACTGTTAAAATGTAAATATTATAATTAAGCGATCATTCCAAACGTTTTAGTATAAATTATTATTTTTCATATTTTACTTGCCATAATTAGACCAGTCTTCCAAATAAGTCATGAAGACAATTTGTTCATTGTTTTGTTTATGTTAACAATATTGTATAATAATTATTGTTATACTACGAGTTTTATGGTTACATAATAAATTAGTGGAATTCACTACTATTGTGTTATTTGATAAGCTTTGAGTCTTAAACATTGCACGAAGTCTGCGTAAAACCAAGAGACAATATGTTCCCCAAAATGACAACTTAGACTGGGCGTGATACACAGTTCAAGTATTTGAATATTTCTTTTGACAGCTATGTTTTTTAAAACTTTATGTCATGCCACACGGCAAACAAAAGTGATGCTGTCTCTTGCGTCAGGTTAAATCTAATTTTGCTTAGAGTAAACGCGTAGTCTTGCCGTGTATCTGTGTTTTTACGTTTTGATAATTTTTTGTAAAAGAAAAATCAATTCTTTTTACTCTAATTATGTTAAATCACTGATTTTAAAGGTTTAAAATGTAAAATATTTGTTAAATTTTGTCTTCCCTTAGTATCTTTGTTACAGTTTAAATCTTTACCAGTGATATTTTATAAAACGAGAAAATGTTTTTTTATGATTTCGACAAAAAAGCAGCTTTAGGTCTATCGTTAACTAAAGGGGAGATGATACTATACTGAGTCTAATACTATACTAATGCGGGCTCTACACTCTTGCGAAGTTGACCGAAGTGAGGAGAAAAGTTAAGAGGAAAAAGATGAAAAGCCTGTCTACATCCTCGTTTTCGTTCAACTTTTCGAGCTGGTATTAGACATCGTCCATCACCTTTCAGCCTTCCTTTGGCGGACGATACGCCCAGCTGCCTTCCTCTCTTTTGTATAATCTGTCCCCTTTATTTTTATCAATTAAAATAATTTATTGGCTTCATTTTGGTGTTCCAGAAGCTTCTAGTTTACATATATAAACTGTCTATTCAGTGCCGACTCTGCCGACTGCCATTTTGTCTGGTGAGAAGGCTATGACATATTTTTATTAATCTTATTACGATTTTTTTTATTAATAAAGGGGGGTTGTGTTATTAAACCTGCAAATTTTGTAACTTTTGAGAATATTACGAAATTATGAAAATTTTAAATTATCATTTTTTTACAGATCAGTCGGTTGCACAAAAGTTTAAAGTTAATTAACACATTAAATCTTGTGCTGTCATTGTCATATTAGGAAAAAAGAAAACTTTAAACATAATTATAAAATGCTGTAGTGCAACTCTCTGTACCTATAGGTATAATTTAGATTTATTGTAACTATGTACATAGAAAAACAAGTTGATGTTTTTTTTTTAATATACCGATGACGTGGTATGTCTTCCTTATTTGTTTTATATAGAGTAAGTTAAATTATTGAGAGAAAATGAATAAATGTTTCGATATCATCATGTTTTATTTATTTAAATCTTATTTTAGTGTAACATGTGCCTGGAGAAATGTACAATCAGCCAATGGAAGAGGTGTGCAGGACATAAAATTCAATTTTTTAAATATTAATTTAAAATATTGTATTTACTCGAAATTTTATTTATCAATACTACATATTTACTTATATTGTATATAGGATGTAGGTAATCACAAAGTTGTATAACGATGCCTACATTTCGCATAAAAATATTTGTTGGCAACGCGTGAGTGATACCCCCTACAGTGATGCTTATCATCAGACCGGCCGTATGCCTGTTTGCCAACTTTGTGGTATAAATAGACGCCTTCTTGGCACCTTGAAAAGGTTGTCTAATGAGGGATGTAGAAAGAATATCAAAAGGGACAAACCGTGAATAAAAAAATTAAAACTATCCTACACCTTTGTTTTTTTTATGGGGGACAAAACTTTGACGGACGAACGAGGCTTTAATCTCCAAAGTTCGCCTTGACTTACATGTTCATTTAATTTATATATACGCGCAATGATACCTCAATTATTTATTTAAATTACAAGTAATAATTGTAAAACCATTATCATTACGTGCGGTCAAGTGCGGTGTAAGTAAAGTTTTATTGCGCAAAGTTTGATGTCGAGTTGACTGTACTTAATCGCAATTTACTACTAATCGTATAACTTTTATTATTTTCTCGAATGAAGATGGTGGTCGATTAGTCGGAAGAATGTTGTATTTGATTGCAGAGTCGCAACAGATATTATATAACATGCAAATAATCATCCATGTAACCCTATGTAACCCCACCTAAACCTAATGTTAATTCTGTATTGCTAGCCCTGCTTACTCCATTCAGAAATTAGTTGCCTCGAAAAAATTGCTTTTAGGAATAAGGCCGTCTTGCTTAAACACTAGAGTCTGTAATTTTTACTGTTTACTGTATTACTTGTTTGTGTATTGCAAAAAAGCATATTTTATTATCTAATTTGGATGGATATGAAAAATCTCAAGCTGCTCCGTGCTTCGGGCATGATCCTGCCCAAGGGGGCAAGAGTATCCGCTCGATCGCTATTGGATTGTTACTTTTAGGTACTCTTTATAGCTAAACTAGCGCTAACTAAATACAAAACTAAATGAAATCGGATTGTATGCTAACCAAATAGTTAGTAAAGTATAAAATTTCAAGGGTACGAATTAGGATTTGCTGTTAATTTTGCATTTGAAATTATACATAATTGAAATTAAAATCGCGATTGCTATGCAGAGTAACCTAGCTAGTGTCGATAGATAACAGCCGTCAAGCCAAATCAGTGACAGTTAGGTGGCTGGAAAACATTGATATCAGCTACACTTGACTTGACAATAATTGCAGAGAACGCACGGAAAATAAAGAGAATAGTCACTATATTTATTTTGCACTGAGGAAAATGCATTATATTTTAAAGCAGGTACATCAAGTTTTTTATAACCATAAGTCACACTATTAAGAGTTATCACTGATTTGTCACACTCTGGGGTTGAGCCTCACCTGTATCTGTAAGCATGGGATTACATTTTCTTCTATTTATTTCTTTGGAACGTTAATAAATTGCGAACAGCGATCGCACCAGTACTACCGATCGCGCTTCCGCTGTTTCTTCAAATGAGGCCCAACCTTTATCTTCTGGCTTTGTCATAATTATTTCACTTAGGTATGTTTTAAAGAGAAAAAACAGTAGACTATACTTTTTTCTTTATTTTCGAATTACTCATAGGTACAGGAACAATTAGGATTAGGCGGAAGCCGCGGATTTTTATAGTTTAACACTATAAAAAAATATTAATACAAAGAAGAGACATTACATTCAAAGTGACAAAAATGGTGAGGTGCCTGAAAAACATTTTAAAGTCAAAGACACATTAAATTAGGTCTGTTATCACTACTTGTCACTGTCAAACTAAAAAGAGATAAGTAGCTTGAGAGTAATTGTAGAATTAAGATAAAAATGCATTTCTGCAACTGGCTGGAAAAATTACAAACGTACAGACATTAATACCAAAAATTTTATAATTTCACTTATTACAAAACCCTACGGGTTTCAATAATCTCTCTTTCGCCGTTGTCTAATAAAAATAAAAAGGCATACTGTGTTGATTTTTGAAACGGTTAATCGAATTTTGTATCAGCACAATGATTTTTATTTGCTTCCAGTCACGACTCGAACATTTTGTGTAGAAAGTGAAAATGGTCGTCATCTTTGGTAATAGTCACGTCATTTCGATACGTATTGTAATTAATTATAATTCTATTGACGTAAATATTTTGAGAGTTATATTCCGTGACACATAAAGTATTGTATTATTTGAAATACTGTTTTTGTATTTCTTGTGGTGTATGTATTTTGAGAGTAAATAATATTCGTGTCATAGTAATTTTAAGGCATGGAATTATCTTTAAGAATGTTTTGTAATGGTTTTAATTGTAACTTAAAATTTAATGAAAAATATTTAACAAAAAATATCTTAATTGCGTAAATTAGTTAATTTTTGCATCAAAAAAAGTGATACTAACTTTTGAGGAATCTTTTACGTGTGATGATGGCAATTTCGACATATTTTGAGTTGTATACAGTGCGTTATGTTTAGAATTCTGACGTTACAACATTACACACAACTGTGCATGTATCTAGCTTGTATATATTATCTAGTCTCGTTCAATAGTAAATAATTCAGACAATGAAACGATTTACTGAAAAAGTAACGGAGGTCAATCAATAATTCGTGATTTTAGCTCAGCATTGGCAATGATAAAGTTTTAGTCAAAATGGAACAGTAAAATTAATAGCATAAGGTAGATTTTTAGATTAAAGTGTTAGTGTTTAATGATTATAGGTACAGTTAGTGTTTATGGGAACAATAATTCTCTCCATGGAGGAAGTGTCAGTGCAAAGAAGGCATTTTCTTATAGCATTATTATATTTCACTAAATATACTATTATGGAAGAAATATACCTACATATTTCTTGGAAATATATAAAGAAACAAGAGAAAAATGATTTATATCATGTGAACTGATACTATTATGAACATCTTGCAGTAATATTAATTGAGTATTGAATTTTCAGTATGAAAAGAAAACTATGTATTTCTAGATACCGCTACGTAGATTGATCTACCAGATATTCCGCTCCTGGATCTCTAGCTTCTTCCAAACTAAATTTAATTTAAATAGGTTTAGTGTAAGCGTAAAAGTAACAGACATGTATCGCATTTATAATATTAATATAGTTAACAGCCAGTTTTTCAAAGGCATTTTAATATTTTGTCTACATCTCATACATCTCAAAATAACAGTTTTTTTTAGTTTGATAGTGACAGCCATAATATAAAGCAATTCACCGTAAATCAACGTAAACAGTTGTCTCGATAAACGTAGATTAGCGAATTCTTAATTAAAACATTTTTTTATCTTTTTCGCACTTCATTTAACTTCCACAAGAATGACAGTGACAAAGAAGTTTGTTATATTATGTAATTGCTAAGGCGTATCATAAAACAAAAATAAATCAAGTCGAATTTACGATACAGTATCGCAACTTCATACGTTTAAGTAAAAACCATAACAAGGAAACGAACGTACGATTGCTCATAAATTTTATTTGCAAGCGTGTCTAATTCCGTACGGTAATTGAATGTAAGGTAAGTATATTCGTGACTAGGAGTACATCCTTTGCGGGACCGTGGTTGAGAGTCATTAGGCCGACCACCCGTGTCTATTTCGTCTTGTACCCTAAGGCGCCTGTCACACAGAGAAAATAGCGTAGCGCTGATGCATTGTCACGTTTATGAATCATATAACCTGGAGCAAACGTCGACTTGTGTCTACTGGGCGTGCCGTGTTTTGTTAAAACAAAAACTTGATATTTTCGATTCACCTTCACGATTTTTAGGGTTCCGTAGTAAACTACAAGGAACCCTTATAGTTTCGCTATGTCCGTCTGTCCGTCCGCGGTGCATCCCCTATAGGTAAAGTGGGAATTAAATTTTTTTTTCGCACCGACCCCATCTTGTGGGGTATCGTTAGATAGGTCTCTTAAAAACATCGAGCGTGTGGGAAGATCATTTTCCGAGACAATGATCCGTTCGCGAATTATTAACATTTGACGTGTCAATTTTTGTTTTGCACGGTGGTCCCGGCCCCCTCTATCTCCGAAAGTCTTGTGTTTAGAAATTTGAAAAAATTCATGGTAGTAGTAAGTAGTAGCAATAAATGCGTAACCGATACGGAACCCTACAATATGCGTGACCCGACACGTACTTGCCCAGTTTTTTTATACATTATTTTTATATAATTGAATTATTTTAGATTATCTACTTTGGAAAAAAATTATGTAGGTAATATTTGGATATATTTTTGAACAATTTACCATGAAAATTATTTCTATTCCATTTAATTTTTGTCACAAGTGAGTGGGTTTTACGAAATTTTTTAGAACACATATTTT
This sequence comes from Endotricha flammealis, assembly GCA_905163395.2. Taxonomy (NCBI): domain Eukaryota; kingdom Metazoa; phylum Arthropoda; class Insecta; order Lepidoptera; family Pyralidae; genus Endotricha; species Endotricha flammealis. The sequence goes on from LR990867.1 coordinate 8,519,379, forward strand.
TTATGTCGCCCAAAGGAGTGGTCACAGGATTATGCGAGGTTTTCGGAATGGGAAAATTGAATGATTGTTCTATCTGGCTGGGGTAGCTTTTCACTGAGAAATAAAATTCGTATGCCATTAGAATATTTTTTTAATATTTGTAACAATAACTTCGTTTACTTTCTCGTGGAAATTCCGGAAAATCCTTATTCTTTGGCATAATTAAGAACAAACGGATTTGTTGCACTAGTCAGGACTATATTTTTTTTTCCACCAAACTACGCAATTCGCGTTCTATCTAACAAGCATCTTACAAATCGCAGTGCCTTTATATTTACGTCCTAGGTTTTATTCTGTGCGACTTTAATGGTCATAGACTGGTGTATGCTGGTATGAACGGTACTCATTACCGTACTGCTAAGTGCGAACGATTTGGAGTTTTTCGTTTTATTAACTTCCTTATAACAATATTTTTTTAGAGAGATTTTTTATTAATATAATTTTTTAGTTTTGGATAGTATCCTTATCTTATCTCTTACGAGGTTAAGAGAGCAAGTAGGGAAAGAAAAAATAATCAGAGTCTTCTCTAATTTCTTACGTCTTAGATATAAGGACTTCGACATTTCTTATAGATTACGGATCTCCCACACCGAGTACAGTGTCCTTCGGCCGAGTGCTCGGTACATATGGACACTTTGACGAGTGTCTCGGCCGAGGAGAGTGGCGAGAGAGTCACTAGAACTATGATTTGTTTACAAAACCGAGTACCCACTCTCTCGGCCTAGTATTGTTTTACTGTCTCGCCACTGTACTCATTAGGTGTAGAAGATCCATTTTGAGACGCGAAAATGCTAAAACAAAGGAGAAGGGGATGAATTTGCGCTTCTCTAAATCCTCCTGTATTGTGACGTCAGTGTTCAGTTAATAATGTCCTAGTCAAAAGTCAGTAAGTAACAATTTCCTTATTATTTCTACAATGTGCGTACATTACATTGTTACAATGTGTGTAACAAAGTAGGACGCATTGTTAACGAGCATGAGTTGTCGAACAGTACCGAGAACTTAGAATTACTTAAATACCGGGTTGCGGACTGACGGCAGTTGCTCTATTACAAAGTTAGTACGCCAAACCCTTAGGTCAGTTTAGGCTAGAGTCTAGCTAGGTAACCCCCCAGGGGGGTTACCACGCCACCTGCCTCCTATCTCGATAGATATGATCAGTTCAAAGATCTTCTTAATCAACATAATTGAATAAATATTGGTTTAGGTGAAAAATTTAGAAATCTTAATAATCTTTATATTATTTGACAGCCTAGTAGTGACCCCCTGCCGCCAGAAGGAGCGGTTCCGATCATTGTACAGGGACTGATGAACGTTTTTTGTGACTTGAGATTTTCTATGTAAGTAAATATAAAGGTATTTACAATAACATATTCGTTGTCTGGTACAACTTTGGAACCAACTTCAAGATAGGTAGAGCACAGCGGATAATCCGCTCTAATCGGAGCAGCCCGTCTGGGGAAGGACCTCCACCTTACTGAAGATCGTAGCCAAATAGCTTTGGTCTCGGCTATGTTGTGTTCCTAGGGTGAGTAAGGTCTCCAGAGCTCTACTTGGGGGGGTTGGGAGGGTTGGCAACGCGTGAGTACCCCCGGTATTGCAAGCGTCTATTATATAGATGGGGTACGGTGATGTTTACAATCAGACGGGCCGTATGATTGTTTACCACTTTTGTAGTGAAAGAAGGTGGCGTAGTGTGAATTGTGTACAAGTCATAATTTTTTTAAAGATAAACTGAAGGAAAAGAGATAACAGCTACGACTAAGCTCGGTTTTCATTCGTTCCCGGTGAGTCTTGCGTTTTAAGAAGAAAATAAAATAAATACTAAGACATCCATCATTCATTAGCGGACATACAATCTAAATAAGTTATTCTATGTCTTTGTCTGTTTGTCGGATAACATATATTGTTATTTGCATATAACTACTGTCGATATAAATAAGAAAAATATAGTTTTTTTTTTGTTTTCAGAGAGTAGGAGCTTACAGGCATTTTTACCAGTCGAAGAGTACAAACAGTAATAAAGATTTGTGTTATACTACTTTATAAGCTACCACCATTCATATAATATCCAAAACTAGAGCATTTTATTTATGAGTAATATTTCGTAATTGTCTTTTCAAATACGAGAGTTGCACAAAATTATATAAAAGCTAATGTTACATTAAAGATAATTTTATAAGTATGGATAAGTACAATGACAAATGAATCACGAAACTATTACAAAGTAGCTATTCTGAAAGACTTATTTCCTACGGTACAAAATCAGCTCTATGTGCTACTGTAACAGATCCCATACTTTCGATACCACAATAAGTCAAACAATCGACTAAATCTAAGCACGATATAGGACAAAGAGAGGGGTCTTAGCCATTCAGAAAGGCAAACTCATGGAAAGCTCTCGCAACGATTTTATTTACGTTGGAAATGTATTAGACGTTCAGTTTCAAGGTAATCGACATTTTTTTAAATGGTAGTAGATTTTGTGACATGGTTTACCTACTCTTTTACAACATCAATGGATACTTAGTACCGGCAAAATGAGTTGGTACCGCCCTGAACTTAGTGATGTTCATAAGCGGCGGCCATCATTCTTGTTTGGTTTAGGGGGCTACTCGTCCGTGTCCAATCCAAACTGATGCGCGTCTCGGACTCGGACCAATTTACCCCTATTAAAAATGATACGGTGGGTTGTTGGTTTGTTATAGTAAGATGTAAAAAAAATGTTTTCTGTGTTTAAATTATACTGAGAGAATAATTTGGAACCAGATTTTATCACATCGAATTAACTTAGTAACTTAATGTCTTGGCGCAACGACCCTAAGTGGTTCTTGGCCTCCGACACCAGTTGACAACACGATTTGTGGTTTGGTAAGTGTTCTCGTCAGTCATTAAGCTCTGAGCACTTTACAAAGTTTTTCTCCTCAACTTTAATCAGAAAGAAATTACGAGTAGAAAGGACATCTATATTACAGGAATCAAAATATTGTTGTTTGCTATTTTGATTTATCCTCATCATCAATATCTCAGCTACAAGAAACCCACTTCTGGACAAAAGCCTCCCCAAAACGCTTCCAGTATGACCGGTTGCCTGCAGCCAGCGGCTTTTGACTATTTACTGGGACCTAAACTGGCTCTTCTTAGGACAATTCTGGCGTCTGAACTGGTGGAATTCTAAGAACAGACGTTTCGACAGAGCTTGTAATAGGCCTATTTGAATAAATAAATATTTGTATTGTATTCAGTAAAAAACAAAGCGGTAATATCTCACGGGCAGTATTCCTCTCGCACCGAAGCACGTCCGCGTTCCACCGCGTTAATTATGGGTGGCGCTCAATCAATTTTCTGGGTGCAGGCGTTCCAACCGTCAAACGGTCGATTGCTTGCGAATATTTACTGTTTAAGGGCCGATAGCGAACAGCGGGAATCGAAACGCTAAGCAGAGCGGATCTATAAATAAATTAATCAGTTTTGTGTAAATTTATTAACGGAACTATCAACACCCACTTAGACTTGAGTGGTTAGAATAACCGCTATAAACGGGTCGCGAGTTGAGGAGGAGGCGGCGGACGGAGACGTTGGAAAGAAGGGCATTAGTATCCTAATACTAAAAATGTAGAAATTAGGATGATACTCCATCGCGTAAAAACAGGCCGTAAGATTTGGTAGACACATAAACAGTTATACAGGAAATCTAAAAAACCACTAGCAGTTCCTGCAGGATATAAATTAACGTTAAGTATTGGACACAACATCTCCATGAAAAGAGCAAATTTTAATTATGATAGTGTAAAAAGACAAGCCGTGGGCATACCTACACCGACGAAAAGACACCTAAAATAATCTTGAAAAGTGAAAACTCAATACAATTAACATTGGAAAGTAATCAAATTGCTATTTATACATGCTGACGATTATTCCTCAATCATCGGTCATATATTGTCACTGCGTCGATATAAAATCATTATTTAATCACTGACCGATGTATATAATGGCCCTGAAGAATGAGTAAAAGTGTTTGAAGCGAATTCACACCATTATTTTCTACCATAGGTCATTAAGCTCAGTTATACCGTCGCCATATTGATTGCTCTGAGAAAATATTGTTGGTAATGTTTGAAGAATCCTAGTTTCCACGTACCTTTGTCTGCAGTATGTTGCAAGTAAGATAAGTACAGTGATTATTTAATTATGTTTAATAAGACTAATTTGAATTAATTATTGAGGACTTCGCGCTGCCTCCTGTGGCCACGTTCAGACGACACTCGCCCGCTAAGCGCCCCCAGTATTCGCGAGTTAAATCTTCTATTGGTTTCCTACATTTAATATGGTTAGAAATAGATAAATAACATATTGTAATAACATGTTTCTACCTATACAAAATATATGAAATCAATAGGCTTCTAAAATCTTTTACGTAATGTTTGGAGTTGTAGAGCTTTTATTAAGCGAAAGTAGGTATAGTATAAAAGGGAAGTACCATCTTCGCATAGAATATTGGTGTGAAGCAATAACCACCTTATTTTACCCTTTCTTCCTGATAAAGATCGGCACAGCGACAAAGGAGTCGCCGAAGAGACACAAGGATGTCTCTTACCATCTAATTCAATCTCTTTCAAAAAACAGGAGCAGCGTGGCACAGTACGCTCTAACCACCTTATCCCTGCAGTGCGTGCGAGATGATTGTGAGTTGATGTGATGATATCAATGTAGAAGAAATTATAGTGAAAGTGAATCTCTCGATATCTTAAGATTATGTTGATTTACAAGATAATACAAATGACAAAAGATACCGAGTATATAATTGCATAGAAAATGGTTCTCGAGCACTTTGTATAGACGCAATAAATCTAAAAGTAGCTATCTCTTTTACAATTATTATGTATGTTAGTATTAAAGATATATTACGTAGTGTAAAACTATTTTAATTGGTACAATCAGCGTCAAATTTACTGATGTATCTGCAGCAAAAATTATGAGATCTATTTCATTTTTCCTATACATAATTTACATTACTAGGGATTAAGATTTATTTCCCTTTTAGGAAGTTTTCGTTTTAGGAAGTTTTTTTAAAAGTTATACGGCAGACAATCAGGCAAGCGGGCCACCTGATGGGAAGGTGGTCACCGCTTATAGACATCAGCAACACCAGGGGTACTACCAATGCGTTGTCCACCTCTGACGAAACCTCTTAACCTCTTAAATAGTCCTGTCATGGTACGAAGGAAACACAGGCTAGCTCATTCCACATCCGTATAGTGCGAGCTAAGTTATCGTTTAGTTGTCCTTTTCTTAGGAATCGTTCTCAATCTGAGGGATTTATGTCTACTATACTTCCATAGATACCGATAATTGTAGCATAATGACCATCCCGACAGATGATATAAAATTCAAAACTGTTTTGGTTAATTAATTATATTGAGGGCTCCTATCTTTAACACCGATTTAGCATTTTATATTTTAGATTTAATTTTATGTTGAGACAAATTAATGGCACTATTTATTGACATTCCGCGTACTTAATGTTGTATGTATGTACCTAGTTTTAAATTTTATGTTGAAAAAGAAAAGAAAAGTACGATATATTTTTAAATGACAAAAAAGGCCGTAACTGGTTTTCTTTCGCCATTTCTTTTTACCAGTGGTCATTTTGCTTTTGTTTCCGAAATGGTAGTAGTTTATAGAGTAGATTAATTTATACAAATCATTTATTACTGTATACTCTGACAAGAGAACGTGTTTGTGAAAACCTATTCTCTGAATAAAAGTTTTGAATTTGAATTTGACTACTTTGGATGCCTCAAACGATACGATTACTTTGACTGCTTACATTATAACAAAACGCTCAGATGATTTTGTCTACTTTCGGTCTATGTGATGCCGACTGTACTTTATTGAAAAGAAAATTGCATAGCAATTATCTACAGTGTTTTGTGGGGGTATGTTGACTATCTCAGTAGTTGTGATAAAAGGGGATTTCGCGTCGGAATAATTTTAAACATTCACGATTTTCTAAAGTAAAATATTTCAACTTTTTCTATAGAATTCAATTAGTGTTTTCACTTTTTAACTGAGAATGCAATTAAACAGTGGGTGTAGTGTCTAGAGATTTATTTAATGGAAGCCGTTCAAAGTCTGGTTCTTAGTATCTAGTCTTTCTTGATTACTACTATGCAATAAATATAAGTTTATAAAACAGTCGTACAATAATTAAAATAAGTGTCAGTTTATCAATAGTTAATACACCAGCTTTAATACATTAAACCCTCAAATCAAATTATGTTAAGTGGCGGGCGGGACATGCGGTAAAAAAAAATCCCGAACTTACTAAAGGTATACAGCTCTTGCGTAACTTGCCTTGCCTTTTTTACGTGTGTCTTGTTGTTGCGATTCGGAAATGTGATCAGAGAGTGAAGAATATGTTCAACTGGTTCTTCTTCTTTCGCGTGCTTCCCGCAACTTAATGTCAATTGGTGGCAGTGTTTTAAGTCACCACGGTCACTGACTTGACGACTGTTGCCTATCGACGGCAGTCGGGACCGACAGCTTAACGTATACGAAGCACGGAGGAGCTCGAGATTTTCTAAATCCATCCAAGTATTGACTAGGGTTGTCGTTGCTTAACTGGCGTGATCGTTGACACGCGCAACGAGACCAAGCTTCTCTAGTTAAACTGGTGCGGCTAAAGAGATAAAAGCTGCCCGCTGTCGTTTTATTATCGCTTGTCTGTTACTATAGCTGTCAGTTTGCTATCGTAAATTTAACATAACCACGTTGAAGATGGCCGCGTTCAATTAAATATACATTTATTGTATCTACCACTTCATTAGTCTAGGATTTTCGCAAGTTGTTTTGTTCGGACCACCGGTCTTGTTGTCGATTACATGACAAGACTGCATGGGTATTGCTATGAAAGGTTTATTGTACTGCGGTAGGAGACTATTATCTAATTAAATGTAGCTTCTGTGTGGCTCATCGCTGTAGCCCATCGATTTATAACAAGCAAGCGGGACACGGAAAAATAGTTTTATAAATTACTAAATTGTCCGAGTTGCCTACATCAAAATTTGAAAGTAGTAAACTCGGATACGTATCAGTTTTTTGGTGTCCGAGTCGCCCCCTAAATCAGCCACTGGCTTGGCTTACCGCCTCCTATGTTGTAATACTTGTAATACCATAGGCGCTACCAATGCGTTGCGTATAGGGTATAGAACCGGGAAATCCCGGTACCGAAAATCCCGGGAATTCCCGGTTCTTTTATAGCTGTAAAAGAACCGGGAATTGAAATACAAGAACCGGGATTTCCGGTACTTTCGGGATTTTTTTATTTATTCAATTACATGGCAATTGGCAACACTGACGCTAGTGACGCTACGTGCGATCGAATATATTTTGATGGTCAACCAACAATCGAGTATGTTTTCAAGAAAAAGTAAAAAAAATATCTAAACTATGACTTTTTTGCAATTTTGCCAAAGAAAATGTTGTCTTTAAAAACACCTTTTGACAGGTCCTGTGGTCGAGTGGCTAGCAATGGTCAGTTTATCCCAAGGGCCGCGGGTTCGAATCCTGCGCAAGGCAAACATTTGTGTGCATGAACATGTCTGTTTGCCTTGGTCTGGGTGTTTTCTATGTATAATAAGTATTTATTTACAAAAAAAAAGTATTTAAGTGTGTTTATCAGCAATCTAGTACCCATAGTACAAGCTTAGTTGCTTAGTTTGGGACTAGATGGCGTTGTGTGATTCGTCCAAGAATATTTATTTATTTATTTAACCTATGTTTACAATGGTTCTGAAACGGTTTTTATGCTTCGAATCAAGATCACGAAGTCTCAATTTTCCCAAGAATTGTCTCAAGTCCTGTTAAGATGCAAAAAAATTGCTCTTCAGTCTCAATGTTTGTGGAGGAAGCATGTTCTATGCGTTCTTTTTGGGATTTTGGTCTGGTGATTGCGCAGGCCAGTCTAAGACCGAAATGTCATGCATGCTCCTGAAGCCAGCTGGTCACCACTCGCGCTGTCTGCGTACGGACATTAACACCACAACCTTTCAGTCAGTTGCGAGCGAGCGACAGAATCAGTGGTGTCCAATCGTCAATTTTTATTTAACACAAACAACTGGTGCTCTGACGAGAGCATTTGAAGAAACAGCATTGCCGTAACATTTGGCTGTTTTTTCGCATCAGTTAGCAAAAATCGGTCTTCGTGCGTATGGTCCTTGCGCTTCTGGCCATGACATTCTTTCACTTACTTCCCCAGTAGCATGATAACGTTACTTTAACCTTGATTGCTGCAAGCCTTGCGACAAGAGCAACTTTTTAGCATCATACCAGGACTTGGGTAATGTCGCCCAAAAAGATTTGATTTATGACATGAAATAGTTATTTGTTATGCAAGGCTGCAAAGTTGTTTTTTGGCGCGAGTACTTTATTGAAACCTGAGCTAGCGAAGGATTCTAGGATTGAACCACGAGCGAAGCGAGTGGTTTCAAATATAGAATCCTGAGCGTAGCGAGGGTTTCAAAGGTACGAGACGCAGAACAACTTTGCTGCCGAGCGAAACACACAACTTTTCACCTCACTATTAGGAAAATGCTAGGTGCAAGAAAAACGCAAATAATATAGGTATTAAATAAGTGTTTATTTTCTTTCATTCGGTGTCGTGCTGGCCAGTTCGATTATTCTAAAAATAAGGTTGGCACACTGGCATGAAATAAGTACCTAATAATGCATTTTCAGAGGACTGGCGGTATAAAAAATTATAGAATAGAAAGGTTCGAATTTTAAAAATTCTTTCCACGCTAGGGCACAAAAATATTTTTTCACCTCACAAGCTTGGAAAAAATCTGTTTGTCATTCGAAATCTGAGCGCAAAAGTGCATTTTGTGCCCTAGCGTGGAAAGAATTTTTAAAATTCGAACCTTTCTATTCTATAATTTTTTATACCGCCAGTCCTCTAAAAATGGATTAATACTTATTTCATGCCAGTGCGCCAACCTTATTTTTAGAATAATCGAACTGGCCAGCACGACGCCGCATGAAAAAAATAAACACTTATTTAATATATTATTTGCGTTTTTCTTGCACCTAGCATTTTCCTCGCTGTAGTGAGGTGAAAAGTTGTGTGTTTCGCTTGGCAGCAAAGTTATTCTGCGTCTCGTACCTTTGAAACCCTCGCTACGCTCAGGATTCTATATTTGAACCACTCGCTTCGCTCGTGGTTCAATCCTAGAAACCTTCGCTAGCTCGGGTTTCAATATAAGTACTCGCGCCAAAAAACAACTTTGCAGCCTTGCATAACAAATAACTATTATTGATAGCTGATTTTTCGCATAATTGCAAAAAACTGCATAATTTTTTAGTTTTTCTTTGTGACGACCGTATTAAACAAATACGGTCGTTACTGTCTTGTATCATTATTTCACTTTTTTAAAAATATTTACGCAATAAATATAATATTATTTTACTTTTACATGTACCTAGTCCAATAAATGAGCTTTCTAAAAATAAGTATGTCTAACAAAAAATGTGTAAATTGAGCAAAATCAAAACATCCCTAGGCGGTGTTGATGTATTGAAAAAAAAATCCCGAAAGTACCGAAATTCCCGGGAAATCCCGGGAAATCCCGGTTCCAGCATAGTCCGGTACCGAAAATCCCGGTTCCTTGAGATAGTACCGGTTCTCTATACCCTAGTTGCGTACAATGAAGGGAAAAAAGAGACAAGGAATACGGAGAGGATGCAGTAAAACTCAAAACTTTTCAAATTAAATACATTAAAATGTAGTGCTCCATGGGCTACCATGTGGTACTTACTATCCACTGTTATACCTTGCTAGCTTGCCAATGTCTTATATAAAAGAAAATATAAATTATGACTATAATATACATAGTTTATTGACTATTACGCTATAAAATGTCTTTGTTCTTGCTTTCTTTGGGTCCATATTGAGTATTTTGAGATCAATCGTTTTATTGGTATTATTCACAATAAAATTTCACTTTAGGGCATTAAGTCGTGAGCAATATTTTGTTGGGCGCACTAAATATGGCACTTAAGACTTTTACATTCGATATTGTCAACAAAAACGTGAAGGCGTAGTCCATTTATTGCTGACTTTCTATACGTACAGTTTGGAAATTTAAAGGCGGTTGAATATATTCGCCATTATGTTTACTAATACAGTTATTTACAGTCCCGGACATTTAAATGTATCAGTAAACACACGATTTAATAGGTACATGCATATTTATAAGCGAAAGTAATCTGTTTGTATGCATCTGTTATACTGTTAGTTTAAGATCAAAGAAAGTATAGGGGATTTTTTTTGCGTCGGAAATCACCCGGGAACAAAAATAACGAGACTGTCTGGGTTAAACCGCGGGTGTTCGTTAGTTTTTTTATGCCACAACAATTAGATGTCTTTTGTCGAGATCGTTTTTTTATATGACTAAGGTGGCAGATACGTCTGCATGATGGCAAGAAGTCACCGTAGCCTATGGACATTTGCAATACCTACTACTAGGAGTATTACAATCGCGATGCCTTGTAAGTACGTCATTACGCCCTTTTCGGAAAAGTCCATGTTGAAAAACCATATTTATTTGTCGATATTATGCACTTAAACAAAACTGAAATGTCTGTTTGTATTAATCAATACATATGAGACAGATTTAAAAAAATTGTATTCGAATAATACAATTGCGTGGCATAGATCTCAATTCATTTATTCAGAGATTAGGCCTTCACTTAACACACTGGCTGTTTGTCATAAAAAATTTGATTCGTTAGTTGGTAATAAAAAAAATGATGTGCCATTTTCACAGGCCGGGCACTGCACTCTAGTTGAATAGCGATAATTGATTGAGCTAGAGAGCAAATCTCACCTAATGGTCGGTCAGTTCTGACCTACCTTTTAGTCCGATTGTCTTTTGAATCACTCGCTAATTTACCATTTTACGCATGGCCAGGCGTATTAAAATAAAATGCTTATTGCTTTTTTGTATACACTTGATTCGTTTACATGATCTTTGTTTACTATTCAAAAGATATTTACATATGAAATGATTGATAGTAGGTTTGTATGTTAAATTAATTTCATACTCATTCATACTCGTACGTACCTGTTACGTTCTATAAATGAATTATTTTTTCCATCTTGACTTATGTATAGTATAACATATATAATATTGCTATTATAATAAATTAATTAGTTTTTTTAAATGTATACGGTTAGATGAAAAGAGGTTACCGTTTGCCCAGTAGCGGGGTCGTATTATTAATTGTTAAGTTAAACAAATAAAAAGTCAAATATATTAAAAAAAACCTGTTCAAATTAAAATCATGTTGAAAATGCAATACCCGAAACCCGCGCAACTTTGTTTGAAATTTGAAATTTCTCTCCGTAAGAACTATCCTCGTATTTCAAGGAATATTCTAAAAAAAGGATTCGGTTCGCCTGTTCTCGAGATTTGCGCTTAGCAACACATTTAGCGATTCATTTTTATATAATAGATGTAGAGCTAAGGTAGAGCTTTAAGATTTATTAAATTTTTCTATTTTCACTTTCAGTATTTAGGACTTTGAAGTTAACAAGGCGTTTTATATTGTTTTCATGCACTTTTAGTTTCGTATCAAAATATCATGTTCCGGATTCAACTGGTATTCGCGTTCCGTTGCGTACGATAACAGCTTTACGTTTAGGGTTGTCCAAATCATATTAACATCAATTTATTTATTACGTTCAATGAACGTTTGAGAAATTATTAAAATTATTTGATCTAAGTACAAAAAGTTACATACTTAATCCAAATAGTATAACAGACAGTTTCTGTAACGTATTTAATTTCTACATAAAGTTTTAAGCTATCCCTCTTTTTCTTTAGTTTGAGACTAGTAATAATAAAATAGCTATAACAAAATAACAGTGTCATTATTTTAAAAAAATCTTAAAAAAACTGGCTGTCAAACAATTAAACTTTGTCCAGGAATAACCAATAAATATTGAATGAGATTAACCCTACCACCAGTACCTTGACCTTCACGAAAACCTAGACCAGATAGGGCAAATTGTCCCTCCTTATTTTTATGTATTACATTTAATTGTAGATATATTTATTTATTAGGAAACATATTTAATATCTAAATATCTAATTAAATTTTGATTGATTTATTATCTTATTTGCGATCAATTAGCTATGAATTAATAAATGTTTTTTTTAAATATAGTATTTATTACTATAAAGCAAAATAAATTCTTGTTAATTATCTTGGTGGTAAAAAATGCAATTAATTATGAACACAGCATCGATGTCAATTAACAAAAAAAAACTTATATTAATAATTTTAATCAATTATAAATTACTTCCCATATAAAGAAAACCGAAGAACATCAGTATGAACTGATTTATTATGTCTTCTAGGGATATTTATGAGGGCAAACTAGGATATGCAAATACCTTATATTATAACTAATGCTGTGCCGGATATCTATATCCGTATCCACGGACATACGAGGGATAGGAGAAATTAGTAAACGTAATTTTTCGCACATCTTAAAAAAAACTAAATTAAGTATTTATTCCTTCTTTTCTGACCTATGATTTTTGTTCAAATTTTGAATGTAATTCAAACAATAAAAAAAGACATTTGTCACCTTTAAATTACATTCAAAAATGGAAAAAAAATCTGGTTGTAGTTGTGGTGGTAAAGTGACGGGTCATAAACTAATCTGCTTCTGCTGTTTCATCATGAGTTATCGTCATATAATATGTATGTAAGTAGTATTAGTTAGTTTTATCAACCTTTGAGACATCTTACCTGACATATTATTTTATCGAAACTTTCTGAAAAAGTTCCTATATTCACGACATATTCTTAGAATTTCTAATATAGTCAATGGGCGATTAGACAGCAATGAACTTCAACCAAATAATTCCATTTTACTTTCTATTAAACTGCTTTTGTTACATAGTTTTCGTTCTATTCAAAGATAAGTAAATGTCCGTATTTGTGTCCGTGAATATCTATTTATAACAATACAGCACATCTCTAATTTAAAACATGTTTCCTGTCCTCTGAGCTAGAAAGGAGACGACATGTTGCCTCAGCCACAAATGGGGTAAAGACTCAACTTGAGAATGTATCTCGTGGAAACCTTTAATTGATAGAATTCTTTCACTTAAATGCGATGCCGATAACGTCAATTACGTTTCGAGCTGTTGACACCCGACGATCGGTATTACCGACAAGTCGGTATTATCCGGCAAGAGACAAACAGAGAGTTGTACATACCAAACCAACGCACTTCTTTTTATTTCACGTTTTCAGCGAGTTTTTTAATTTTAATTCCTCTTAAAGTCTCAAGTTGTCTCTTTATTCTTCTTTAGTTTGATAATGACAGCTTTAAGTAATGTGTCATTTACTTTAAAAATGCGTTTCAGAAACTTGTTGTATTTCTTTTAATTAAATTACACAATTTCACTATGAAATGAGAGAGATAGCCTTCCAAAGAATAGACATTGTTGAAAGTACTATAGCGAAGTGCGAAGAGGAAAAGTATCAAATTTCATAATAAAAAATATGTAACTTAACATTTTTGATTACCAGTTATTTTACACTTGTATTACTCATTCATTTCTGTTCTCTTTTGGAATCTGTTTGAAACAAAGCGATTAGTCTCGCCAGCATGTGTTTGAAACAAAAAGATATTAGTGATATTACCATTAGCAGTTTTTCGAATTGTTAACTTTTTACACAACCAGTTTTTTTATATATAAAAAAGTCTCTTTTTACACAACCCTGTATGCAAAGCAATCGCATTAAACATTGTTGGAGAAAACGACAAATTCCGTTAAACATTACAAGTGGACCATCTAACAAATAAGTCACAGTGCGAATTAATGACCGACAACAGCCGAACAATAAATACTTACTGAGTAGCGTAAAATGAGGTGAAGTTGATAATTGTTTTTGTCGGTTTGTAAATTCTAGGTTATGGCGACTTTAACAAGGTCCCAGAGGACTCAGATAACGTTAAATTTGATTATATTTATTTTTTAATTATTTGATTTTTATTTTTTGTAAAACCTAGGGATTTTTTTTTAATTTCCGAAAATCCTCGTACGTATTAAACATTTTTTCTATTTAGTTTTTGTTAAACAGTGCTCTTGACTCACCTATCTATTGGAACTGCATTAAAATCCTAGTCCTAGTTCTGTCTGTTCAGTTAGGTCTTTTAAACTAGTATCTAGTTTATAAGACCTAACCGAACAGACAGCACAGCGGAAGCGACTTCATTTTATTATTAAGTAAAGATGTTAAACAATTTTTTTTCAAGATAAATACTATTAAAGGAGCTCGATGGCGTCGCTGTGTGTCGCACTCTATTATGAACACGCAGGTTAAGCGACGTCGACCCTAGCCAGCATTTGGATGGGTTTCGTTATCTCGAGCTTCTCCGTGCTTCGGAGGGCACGTTGAGCCGTTGGTCCCGGCTGTTGTCGATAGATGACAGTCGTTAAGTCAAGTCGGTGGCTTTAGGGCGATTTGAAAACACCGGCCTCTCCCGATCCGCATTGGAGCAGCGTGGCAGAGTACGCTCTAATCACCTTCGATTGAAGGGAGACCCGTATCCCAGCAGTGGGATGATTATGGGTTGATATGATGATAAAATAAAATTGTTTCAATATTATCAAATTATATTTAAACAATGTAGTTTGCAATTCATTTCAACACAATATCAGAACGACAAAGTAACACTTAAACACATTTTCTTATTATAAATTGTGTGCCAAGTTTAAATAAATTGAATATCAGCGCATTATGTCATTGCTATGTAATAAGCATTAACAATTATGTATTACTGACAAGAATGATGTAAACACCTTTAGCTATAAATTTAAACACTTTGTAACAACAAAAGTAAGTAAACATTCTATTGTATTCATTCCATTTCATTCACACATAAGATGTATAGGTGAGTAAGAAAGTAATTTATAGCGTACTAACTTTGAAATTTATTTGCACGCTACTACAAAGATATTGTACTATAGCAACACCCCGGACACTCCATACAAACGTCTCGTTATAATCACCTCCTACTATTACATGAACAGAAGAACGTCTGCACACACTGCGCGCATGTGTGTGTGTGCAACACGTGACCACTGTGCCTTTCAAGTACCCCACTCGTTGTGGGCGAATGCTGCGGGAGGGGAGGGGTCGCCCGTTTTGGTGCGGGGCGGGGAGTGGCCATTCTGTACGTTAGTACTATTATGAATTCTGTGCTATAGCTATAAAATCGTCATACCAATGTGAATGAAATAGTCAAACTAATCGTTAAAGAAGATAAAATAGAGGCTACATAGGAGTCACTGCGGAGAGTCTAATGTCAAAATGAATAAATAAAGTTAAGCAACGATAACTACAGTCAGTATTTGTATGGGGACAATCTCGAGCTATCGTCAACACAGTAATTGACTGTCAGTTGGACTGAAAAGCCTTAAAGTTTTGAAAACGCAAGACGGTAATAATCATAATCCATATTGCTTCATTTGGTATAGGCTTAATCCTAGACACGAAGTAATAATAAATGACTAATGCGCAGGTAGGTATGGTGACACCTTAACAACAATCAGTGGAGTAGTGAGCATGAGTTCTCCAATTACTTCCGTATATTCCAACTGGACATACAGTAGGGGGTCCACACGAGTTTGTAATTAGGTTATTTATTGTAGTGGCAAGATGATAAATGCGACAAATGGTTAAATTAATGATTGTATGAGCTTGGAAATAAATTAGAGATTATCTTAAGATAAGAGAATAAAATTGGTGTTACATAGTTTGACAGATTGAGGCTTAATTGGTATTGACTCTAGATCTCTAGGTCTCTCTCTCCCTATTGTCGTAACAAAATTTCAATCTCATCTCAAACTAACGCACTATCTCGCTCAATTTCTGTCGTATGAGTGAGACAGCGATTGTCACTAGATACGAGAATAGGGGGGGGGGAGGAGACTGGTCCTAAAGACGCGGTTACAATTTCTCACGTAGGGCAAACTAAATTCAATTTATTTTTATTTGGACTAAAAACTATACTGCCACCTTATAGATAGTAGTAATCGCCCATAAACGTCAATAACATAAGGGTTGCTAATGCGTTATCCGGATAGGTTTCCGGACCTCTTACTCATGAAACGAAATGCATTGATTGGTGCTTCATGCCGATATTGAGAGAATACTTCCCCAGTCGAGCTTCCCTATTTCATAAAATTCTTTTATGAAATAGGGACTATGGATTACAATAAATGCTCTACTACTTCGAATTAGAGACTAAATTCTTATTCTTAAGCAACTTAACGACGAATAGGTTTTAAAGTCTAAGCAAATAGGACTTTAGATATGTCTAATCAACCTGAATCATTGGCTGAGTCGTGTGTGTTAGATTAGCACGATGTCTGAATTATCGTCTTGATAACTGCACCGGTATCTTCCATATCGATGAAGCTGTATATTTAATTAGCCCAAATTGATTATGCCACCCGTATACTTTGTACGGTAAATAAATCTATATACCTACATTATATTTATTATTATTTTGTGTTTACTCAATATAGTTAATTTTAGACTCTAAGTGGTCTTCGAAATGGATGGCAATATCGCGCGTATTAGAACTGAATAAAAATTAATGTATGTTAAAAGTCAGTATTTGGACGAGTTTAAAAATCTCAAGTTCCCCGTGCTTCGGAGGGCACGGTCCACATTGTTGTCAATAGATGACAGTTCATAAGCCAAATCAGTGACCGCCAGCTGGACTGAAAACACTGACACCGGAAAAAACCGCCATTGAAAGCAACTCTGGAGGAGGAAAAGTAGGAGACAAGACATAGCTATAGATTCCTCTGTCACAACACGCCTAGTCACACCGATTCATGACCACCGTCTCATGTGCTAAACCTAAGGCGACGTATGGGGTTGAGTTCAAACGTAGATGGATCTACCTCTTTCAAGAACATTGTATACGCAAGAATGCTCAACATGAAATCTTCCCGTTCTCGTGGTTCAATGATTTTGTATGTAACAGCGTATGAGACCTTGTGTTCCCTCTTTCTATCTTATGTTTATGTGTTTGCTATAACCATACTAATATACAGTAGCACAGAAGCTACCAATAACTTCGAGTATAGTGAAAGCAAACAAAAATCTAAATTGATGGGAACTAGCCCATGGATTCCATCAAATCAATATTGAAATTCCTCTTTTTGACAGAAATATGTTATGAAAATATTTATCGGTATTAGCACATAGCTGTTAACTTGACTATATTGGACTTCCAGCTTGCCACCTGACAATTTGAAACAAGTAAATATTTGCGATGCATGTGTGGGCGGAAATATAGAGAAAAACTTGACGTATGTAAACATACACACGACAACCAGAACCAGATATAGGGTCGGTGAAAATCTTATGGAGATGCGTCGGGCGTATTATTGTTACTATGCTCGACGCACTAATGCATCATCTGTTCAGTCTTCTTCTTCTTTTCATGTGCTTCCCGCAATTTGATCAATCGGTTGAGTGTGAAAGGTTGAGAGTTTTATCATAAATTTATCTATTCTGGCCTTAGGTGACCAATAACAATGCTAGAGATTAAGGTGCGGAGAGTTGTCTGGCGACAAATGGATATACATTTTATTTTTTTATAAGTATAGCTAGAATAACATTATTTAATGTGTAGTTTGGCGAGTCAAATGTAGATTCATGGTTGTAGATGTAGATGGATGTAGGTTTGAAGTAAACAAAAAAGGTGTTATCAATTTGGATGACAGGGTCTCTATAAAATCTATTGGAAAACGGTTAAATTTAAACATTGCTACATGCCAAACAAATGATAACTTCTATGTTACGTATACAAATATGCAAGTACAGTAACAATCCAATAGTCACGTATCACTTTTTACTGCGTTAAGGTGTTAAGTAATTGTTGTCATTGAATGAGACCGACTTGGTACCTTCTTATTATATGTTAGGGCGAAAAAATACAACAGTTAAGATTGCTCTGTGGGACGAGTTCTTTCATATATAACTGTTTTAGAGGTCATACGTAGTGTGATACGTTAACTTTTTTTGGCTGACATGAAGATTCCACATTTTTCACAGCCTGATGTCAAGCAGCAATGTTAAATCTTAGCTTATTGGTCTGCAACGAGGTTGATAAAGATTTTTGCCTCTAGAAATTCTTATCATTCTGATTCTAATATACAATAAAAACTTCGAAAACCTAAAATTAGTTTTACTAACTATTTCCAAATTTTGAAATAATATTACATAGATAAAATTTGCTTATTTGCAATCACAACAGTAGGACACAGTATACATAATTATCTTACACATTAGTGAAATCGCAACAAGGCGGCCTTATTGCTAAAAGCAATCATTTCTAATATTATGTACAAATGTCATTTAAAAAAACAATCATTTCGACACCACTTAGTTTTAAGATCTAGATCGTAAATGATTCAAACAGGAACACTTTAAACGAACAGCGATTGTAGAATAATTAATTTATCATTCACAGTAAACTTGCTTAACACAATATTTTTATTAAAATAAATGAATTATAACTTCCAGGGAAGGGTTAAGAAATAAATACACAAGAACCGCAGAATATCAAGGAATTCCGTGATAAATGTTAATCTGATGTCGATATTGCTAACGAAGAAAAATTTTAAACACTTTATCTCTCTATTGGAGACGATGAATCGATGAATATTTATTTTTATTTGCATATACTACTGAATTTTAACGATGCTGCAATTGTGGATATCCTTCGAGATTCTACTTGAGAATATAATAATTGAAGATATAATATTGATAATGGTGGAAATCATGTGTGCCAAGTGTCGTTCAGTCGTTGCCATAAGAAAACAAGAAGGTATTCGTTATCATAGCGGCTGATTTAGAAGTAGTACGTTTCAAATTGATTAATTTACACCGATATGGTCTTTGCCATGACCAATGCTATAGATGAAATAATAAGACTAGAGACTGAGGACACTTTGTGACTCTACTTACAGATATGATAATAAAATAAAAGTAGCCAGTAGCTTTCAAATGCAAAAATGAATATACGTGCGTGATTAGAAAAAACAGATGTACGATGCAAGAACATTTTAAAAGTGCATAATGAAATGAATTGCAAAATTTAAATAAGATTGCACTTGAGCTTTAGACATCATTAGTGTGCTTTTTATTTAGTATATAAATTATGGAGTTTTCATGCATTCCAGAATATAGGTAATTTTTTTATTTAGGTATGAAATTAGATAAATTTGACATCTCATGTTACCGAGGGGTTTTATTGTACTCTCCGGTTTCACACGTGTAATACCAGAAATCCTAATGTTAGATAAATTCTCTATCGCACGGGCAGGAACGACCTCTAACCCCTTCTCACCCTCATTCTAATAATGGAAACTGTATGAAAATCTTCAACAATTGTTCGAGATTAGCCCGAGCACACAACAAACTCAGCTCGGCGGGGGAATTTAATTTATGAGATGCACTGTAGATACCATCAAAACGGATGATCCTCCTTTTGTTAGATGGCTTCTGTTGGTTATAAAACATAAGTAATCTTAGAATCTGAATGCCAACTCCCGGACCTGGAGATTTCTTAAGCCCTCGCGCACGAAGTGATCTAACCGTAGAACGCATTTGTTCGTACGTTCGTGAAATAGGTGGGAAAATGACCATTGATGATGGATAAGTTTCATCTCTGCATGTTTGACATCACAATAAAGTCCCTATTAAGGATGGAGACATTAGAAAAAGAGGAAGGGATGAAGAAAATTATATTACAGAAAAATATGGTTTGATGGTGAGAAGGTGAAAAGTGTAGTGAAGTGACAGCAATATAGAATATAAAAACCATAAAGAAAAAGCAAACATAATAACTATTTACAAAGAGGTTCTTGTTTAAAGTTCGGTTTGCTACAGTCCCGATGACTATAAAAAAATAAAGTAATACCACTTACTATAATATGTATTTTGTTACTTACTAATTTAGAACTTTATGAGTATATATGTATATCGATGGGTACGTTTTGGTCGAGAGACAGTGGCAAAGCAAAGAAATAGCTAACAGTAATAGCTAATAGATTTACTTAGTCTAAACCACACAATAGTTTTTGATGTGACAGATAAATAGAAGGATGCGTAAAATGGTTTCATTGTAGGTGTAGAAGATTAATGAGTACAGTAAAAGAAATAAACAGAGGTATTTAGTATCAGAAAGCATGAATAATGTAATGTCAGAAGTATTTAATGCAATGAATCTATATATAAAGAAAATCGTGAATCAAATAGATGACTGCATACTAATTGCCTAGGGCCATAGAAAATGTTTGTAAGATAGTTGAGAAATATATTAAGCCCGGTTCTAAATAGAAATTAGAAATATGACACCGCTTCCGTGTTGTCTCCCGTTATCTGTGATATTATGTGTAAAATTCTGCAAAGGTAAAATTTACCTTAACTTAATTTTCATGACGAAATACCAAATAAAACCGAAAAAAAAATAACCCCAATTATCACTGCTTAAGTGAGGATATTAAGTGTTTTTTGGTTAACGGTGATTATTTTTATATTACACTTTTTACGTATGACAAAATGTAATAATAAAACATTTTACGAAAGCAGTAAAAATACTACTACTTGAAAATATAAATCGCACAACTCATAACAGGAAATTGTTCCAAATCTTGTCAGTTATTGTGTCAGTGTGTCTATCACGTGCGTCACATAAAAATTATACTGATTTAGATGTTGTTTCACTGAATACGTGCCTGTGGAGCAAAAGAGTCAGTTCCATCACTTTATAATGACATCACGATTTCTATGGATTAAGATACTTAGCTTATGAATTGATGGGAATGATCATCGTGCTCGTTCGAGCAACCAATAATTTCTGTAATCTTTTAGCGAACTGCTATTAAACTGAAGTCAGAGATTAACTAAAAACTTGGCTGTATATGTCTTGAAATTGTGTGTTTTGATTGAATGTGGTATCGCTGTATTTAGTCATGATATAAAGAAGAAAATTATCAGCCATGGTTTTCACACAAGATCTCACAGCTTTTTGTAGTGGAAGGATTGTAAGAGGCTGGGGGTTTGACATTTTAATGTTTTTCATAAAATAGTCCTGCCCTGTTAATATGAAAGCTTGTGAGGATTATGTCGGCTAATCTTTCACGTAATTGCGACGGATTTCTTTTAAATTATGTAGTTTACCTATAACCTAGTTTAACACATGGGTTTTATCCCGGAAATCAGAGACGAGATAGCCGGTGTAAAACCTCGTGTCCGATAGTTGAGATATTAATATTTTATTACGATCATGAATTTACTATAGCGCATGTTGGACGTAAAATTAATTAATTCATTATGCACTTTCTCTAGTTATGAAGTAGGTACATTTTCATCAACTCAAAAGCATTTGAGTTTCTTTATAGGCAACTAGCGGACTGCCCCGGGTTCGCCCGGGTTACTAAGGATCTCTAATTTAAAAATATATATATTATATGTTAAACTCGTTTAATTACCCTCGGGTAATGTACCTTCTAAACGGTTAAATAAATAAATAAATATATAGGGACAATTCATACAGATTGAGCTAGCCCCAAAGTAAGTTCGAAACTTGTGTTATGGGATACTAACTCAACGATATTATATTTTATAACAAATACATTTATAGATAAACATCCAAGACCCGAGGCCAATCAGAAAAAGTTCGTTTTTCATCATGACCCGACCGGGGATCGAACCCGGGACCTCCTGGGTGGCGGTCTGGCGTGGTAACCATTACGCCACGGAGGTCGTCAATTATAATTTCAGATTTTCAAATTGAAATCAGTTCAGTAATTTTGAGTTTGTTCGTTACAAAAAAAATATATACAAATCTTACCTATTTATAATATTAGTAGGTATAGATAGGTACTATCTGCTAGAAATGGGCTATATACATAATTTACTGTCAGAACAGAGGTTAGACGCTTTCATCCTCCTACGCAGGTACATGAGACTTGTGTGAGACGGAAAATCCAGGGTTTAAAGTAAAGGAGAGTACAGACGATAAACAAAACAGCTATGTATGTATACAATATATTATTACAATATAACTTGTGGTATATAATATTTCTATGTAAAACTGCAACATATATGTGGTAAAAACGGGTTAACGCACACTTTTGGATGTTAATTAACCATATTCTTATAATAATACAGTCTGGATTAACCTTTACATAGCTCGCTCTTCCTGTTATATATTTATCGATATCTCTACTGATTTGACAGTTAATATAGATGAGAATAAAATATAATCTTAAGAGTCTAGTTAGCGTATTTTTTTTGATGCACAGACGTTGTATTGCAGAAAATGCGACGAAACATTAAATAAGAAAGAAAAAACATGAGACTTAATTAGTCATTTAGATGTTTTTTGTGAAACTTGCGGAAAGTTATACAGCTAAGACTTTTTTTATTAAGGTAAAAAAACAGTATCTGCCAGGTTTAGAAAACCGAATGAATGCCTACTTGCGAGTACGGTCGCAAACCACCGTGTTTTCGACTATTCAACGTAGGTAACGTACGCTAACTGGAATTTATCAGGAGCCTGTGAGATCTAAAGTTTAGACAAATCCCCCATCATTGTATATTAGATATGAATCTTATCCAGTTCAATGGATGCGCGAGTGAGCGTTATTTATTATTGATTAATTACAAATTAATGTTAATTATGCTAAAAATACACATGGTACATGATTGTTTGTTTATATTTACAGCTAAATTATCTCATTGATCGTTAATGAACCACTTCTAAGTATAGAGCGTCATGGATGAAAGACTGCCACTCCGTTATACGATTGCATTTATAAATGTTTTGCATATTATGTACATCGTGTAAGCAAAGGCGGCCCAGTTTCATGATCATAAACACCTGCGGACTATAATATTATGTCTAAAGTATGTACAATCTAGTTGTGACTAGTCTTCTAAGCGATAGAATAAATAAGATAGCATTAATGTATACATACCTTTATAAACATGGAGAGACTTTTCAAGGAATTATATTAAAAACGAGCATTTGTTTTAGTTGCACCATTTACTTTAATATTATGGGATTCAGATTACAATCATGATCATCAGTCATGATCGTGAAATAATCTACTTATCTAAACCATAGAATACATAGCAAACTTTCGTAGTTTATGGATTGCTTGTTAATGAATGTAATGTTTTTCGCTTTATCTAAATAAATAAAATAAAAAACAAGTTTATTGTATGATATTCTTCGTGCTCCGCGTCCATACTTTATCATCTTCTTCCGTACGTAGAAGATGCGCTTTCGAATCGAACAATAGTCAATATTAATTTACGCCTACATGATATGGTATCTAGCAACTTTACGGCAGAATTAGTCTAGACTAAGACCAAAAGGATAAGTCTCGTGGGAAATGTTACACTTGCATTGTATCTTATAAGGAATAATATTAAAAAAATATAGTAGAATAGTAGTAACTTCTTACATGCAAGTGATAAAATCTTTACTATGTGATGTGAAGTGATTAAGTTTCAATGTATAAGGAGCGATACTGAATTTTTGTGATAATTTATAGCTAAGCGGTATTTAAGTGAACGCGCCGTGTTACTGCCTCGTTCTCATGAACCCGTGTAAGCTAGATCTTACATTTTATTTTTATTGGACTGCATGTCATAATGCTCTCTTCGACTACACTTTCAGATTTTAGTCGGTATTCCCCGACAAGCAGGGCGAGTTCGACATAACGATATCGACTATGCTCAGGTCGGTAGGCGTATACGTAAAGCATTCCCTAAAGTAAAAAAAAGGTATGTATTTTGTGCCAATTGAACTAGTGGGAATGAAGAAATAATGTTTGTTTTTAGTATTACATAAAATTTAAAATGTCTGTAATGTCATAAAAATCGTTATAAAAACACATTTTCGTAAGCAATGAAATTGGTATCGTAGATATCGACGACGCCTCTACCTCAAATAGTGAAATAAATAAAGTATATATTTTTATCAATGTCGGCCTTTCGGCCTTTCTATCTACATGCTTTACATTTGCGGTGAGTATTGTTTTTTTTTTATTATTTCAGACAAAGCGATATATGTTAAACAATTTCTATTATTATACAAATAAATGGAGCGTTCAATACCAGTACACGACGCATTACACAGTCTGCGGTCGTTTGAAACAAATTTCAGGAGACAGACGTGAATCCGAACAGACACGAACCGATTACCGACGCGAGAGATTGAACAACGGTACATTTTACAACCACCAGGCAAATATGAAATGGAAAAATTGCATAAACGCTCTTAGTTAGCTACAAATCGGTCGTGATACGTTCCGTAACGGGAATCGGATTAACTCTCATCATAATACTACATATTATTTACTGCCGTGCATGTCCAGTTAATAGCCAGTTAATTTTACCTAAATAGGATCCTTATTAACGAGGGAATATATCTGAAATACATTTTGCTCTTTCACACTGCTCTGTCATAAAGTAACCTGTAGAACTGTGATTGATTCAAAGTCGTTAACGAAGTAAAAAGCAGGTACAAATTGTGCAGACTTAGATGGTGCATGCGGTGACGTATCAAGATTTTTCGCATTTATTGTTGCCTTACGGGCGGATAATGACTGCAGTTAGTACGTCGGCCGCATCTGCATTGCGTTCCGTAGGGCGGATTGAAGTAGGTGAACGGTGGCGGGTTGTCTTCGGCGCTCGCGCAGTCTCGCTCGCTACGTTGCCGCGGCCGCACGCGCAAGCCGCGCCATGAACCGTCCAGTGATCGTCTTCCTCGCGCTCGCCGCAACCGCCCTGCAGGTCGTAGCCGCCGAACCCCCGCGACCGCGACTCATTGATTTCAACCCTTTCGCATGGCTTCCCTCGAACCGGAACCGTTCTCCATCTATCATGGATTATTTTTTCCCGCCTTCCAGGACTCCTAAACAATCCAGCCTGGATCCACCGGCCGATAGAACTCCGCCCCAAACAGCTGCCACTCAAACCACTTTCGATAACACTCCTGTCCCTACAACCCTTACCGAGGAACGTCCTACCACCCTTGCGAGAAAAGTTTCAACTAAAACGAAATCTACGATTCCCGCTACCGCGACAATACCACCTAAAACGAAAAAGGTTACACGTAAACCTACAACAGTCGACACAACTTTTGAAACAAAAACTACACAAACAACGAAAATTCAAATGCCTCCTCCAACCGTAAAAGTCACGACTGTGCCCTCCACTTATCGGCCAACGAAACATTACACGATACGGCCAATTGTACGGACAACTGAAACGCCGACGGTTCAAGATACAGAAACAACTAGCGACAGCACGGAAACCGTTGCCGATTTGGACACCGCGGGAACCACAGTAGTGGATGTAAAAGACACAGTGGCTACGTTGAGCACCGCAGACGACACGAAAGCCACGGATGCTGGGACAGCAAGCACCGCCTTTGTAGAGTCAACGACTCTGACGGACAGCACGGCAGCTGAGCCAGCTGACAGCCGCGAAGGGTACTTGCCGCTCCGGGACAAGCCCCAGCAGACACACGTCAAAATCAACGAGCAGACGAAGAAAGAGGTTAGTGATTTAATACTATCTTAAGCGTTGTTTTTCTAAATCGGTTACAGTCTAATAGTTACAACTTTCCTGTCTTCTATTACCGTATTTTCTCGATGTGATCGTAAATTTCTTCGCTTTGAATACGCATCGACTGCACATAAATATGTCCAACGTTAAATGGTAAAATGTGTAGGGCTAAGAGCTTTGCGATAATCTGACCCGCCGACGTCAGTGTGGGGAGTATAATTTTCTTTTAATGAGACCTGTGAAAGGTTACCCTGCATTCATCAGCAATGTACATTTTCCCACATTTAAACATGACATGAATTATTTATATCCATGTAACTCGATCAAATGGGCAGTAAACATGATGCTTCTCAAATAAAAAATACACTTGTTACGCCCCATTATGGACTGTGCATTTTTATACGATTAGAGCTTAGTATGTATGTAATTTATAAATAATGCTTTGCTACCAGAGTTGGTAATAAATCAATTACTTCGTACGTACAAAGTAAACTGTAAGTCAATTATTCGTTCTAATTTATACACCGTTAACATGGTTTAAAAAATTACTCATTTTTTTAAGAAGATAAAGTAAAAAAAATATTGAATCAGTAAACAAACAATGCATATCAAACGTTATGTATAAAATCATTATTATAAATAATCCTGCAGGTACAAAAAATCAATGAGGAACACAAAAAGCAAACCTGTTTTGTCGTTAAATCGGAAATTCTGACCAGGAAGTACACGTACTTAACGTGAGATGTGCTTAAGAAATATATAAAATAAGATAGATTATGGCAGAAATAATAAATAGTAACTACAAGGATAATGTTTAAACACTATAAAAGCAGTGAGAAAAGATTGCTTACTCTTGTATAATTGAGCGTTGATGATAGGAAAGGGTTCGCAAAACAGATGATTAAGTTCATACTTGTTTTCATAAATATAACTCAAGAAACCTGTGAAGAATATTTTTTAAATTAAAATTATTACTTGCAAGTGAACCAAAAATAGTACTAGCTTAATTGTTTTTTAAGTTAAGTGAAATAAATTTAACGTCAGATTAAAATAATGAGCAGTAAAGAAATTGAAATGATGCATTCATTTCAATTTCTCCATCTCTCCATTCATCAAATTGTAAATTAATAATAATTAATGTAAAAAAAGTTATGAATGCAATTTTATTGTGTAAATAGGAAAAAGTTTTGAAGACTCAACGGTTGCTTTTACGACTATATTGGAAATATTGTGACATTAATGGTATTTATTTACGGATTACGATACGAAAATTGTCTTTAAAAAATAGTAGTACAAAACTTAAACGAAGTGTTTAATTTTTTTTTTGAAAAAAATTGAATAAACGACATTCAAGCGCAAATTAGATCCTAAAAATAAAATACTTCAATTGTGGTTAATTTCAAATGTCAATGCATTAACCTTTACTTATCCGTTGAATTATTTTAGTGAAGATGTACAAAAAAGACATTAATATACAGACTAGAAGGTGGTACTTTCCTATCATTAGTAGCGTTGTGGTCGCCGGGGCATTGGCGGAAGTCCGCAAAAATTTTGGACAGCAACAAATTTACCTTGGTTTAGAGAACCTATTCAGAACTGAACTTTCACTCTTATACAGTCAATCTATCATAGGTAATGATGAATGAACGAGCATTTTCTAAAGTCGGATGATCTTTTGTTGGAGACATTAGCTTTGTCACTAATTAGTTTTAAGAATTCATAGATTCAGTAAAATGCTCTCTAGCCACAATGCTCATAGTTGTACATCCATTCTATTTCTGGTCAAAAGTTTTTCCTGTCTGTGCTTCAGAATGTATATTTCTCTAGAAATTTGTAAATTTTCATTTGTTAACAACATCAAGTAGCTAAAGTACAATATTCATCTAGTACTAGTTGCGATTAATTTATAAAAAAAATATGATTCTACCTATAATTGCATAACTGGTTCACGGAAGGCATATTATAAATTCTGCTTTTCTTATACATATATTAAGAGGTGGAGTGGATGCACGCTATAGGGCTAGAGTAACGTTCATGTCTTTTCTTGGGAAGTGGACACTCTGAGAACCGTTTATAATCAATTTTACTTTTTTGTATACCCAGCGGTAAGAGTAGAAAAATAACGGTGGTAGTGTGAACGATCTTTTTATTTTAAACACTTTAAGTTAATTCTGCAATACATAATGATCTCATATTTCTAATATCATGTTACTTTGCATATAATGCTTTAACAAAGGCACATTTAGGATTACTACCGTTAATTGTTATCGCCTTATTGTCTATATTCTCTCATGTGAAAAAATGCTATGAGAAAGGTTATATCAATGCAAACTCATTACGAGACTACAGATTGATTACAATTCAGAACGGAAGCACAATCACTGGTGTTAAATAAAAACAAAGCATATCTGTATAATTGGATAAAAGTATAGCGTATAGTGCTACAAACATCTTTATGAACGTGAGTGACGTTTGTAGGAGGGCGTTACTGTGGCATATTTTCATACATTTTGTCAAAGGCAAAGGTGAACTGTCAAAAAGTGACATACAATATGAACGGGAGTTGTAGTTCCAATTTCGGCCACGTTCATAAAGATGTTGGTAGATCTGTATACTTATTGAAGAAAATGAATACTGAATGAAAATTTAAAAATAAATATGTGAACCAGTAGAGATGAAATACCATAAATAATATAAACAAAACAATAGTGCATAGTGTAAATGATATCAAAGATGATTAATTTTAATATTAAATAGCTAACATAAATAGCGTAACTTCTCTAGAACGAATAGTAATACAAACAAAGCATTCACTATCGTAAACAAGGTAGTAAAAATTCAATCAAAATGTAACCAAATAAATCTCACTTTCGCACGGCAAGGTAAATAATTCAGAGTTCGCGATACTAATCGTGGCTAATTAATCAGTACGCAGCATTACTGGTAGAAAGTCGATAGCCAATCTACCGATGGTCCGAAGAGAAAGGGGCATAGTAAAGGACAGTAGAACTGGGTTGGAATAGTTAGAAACAAAATTGACTATTGACACTATTGGGATGGAAAAGTCTATGAAAACTGAGGTTTGAGTTTAAACCAACGTTATATTTTAAAACTGTAATGAAAGTAAGTACAATCAAAGACTTAACAAAAATTGATGTTGTATCATTATTTCAAGCAAGAGGTACGTACACCGACAAGAACTCGGTTCTTAAATTTAAAGAAGAAGAATCATTATTTAATTTTTTGACGACATTCTGCACGAATGTTTTTATTATAATTTATATATAAAATAATTAGTTAAATTATCTCAGACCATATTCATCTTTATTATTTAGATTTTCTATTGATTGCAACATAACATGCATTATAGTTTCATTTACGTTCTGTCAGTGGTTTCTGAATGCACAGCATGACATTTTACATACATTTTAAAGAAATAAATCCCACCAATTACGGAGACCACTCCGTTACTATCAAAAAAGAAATGGGTTAGCTAGACTTTGAAAGGACCACCCTCACAATATCGGCGTAAAGCAGCAATGAGTTTCGTTCGGTGAGTGAGAAGCCCAATTTCTTTCCATTCTCCTAAAAGGTTATCCTTATTTCCTTCCTTGTAGCAGATAACGTAGTAGTGGCGCCTATGGTATTAATGGTGTTCATAAGCGACGATAATCACATTCCATGAGGTGACCCGCTTGCTTGTTTGGCGGCGGTAATTATTATTCATGAAAAATATAAACTGCTTTTCACACAATTCCTGATCTCATTAGTTAAATCCAAGCAATCAATATGCACAGACAAAATGTCTAAATGTTTTGTTATTCACAATTAGTCTTCATGTGGTACAAATGACTTGATGTCTAACTACTATTAATTTTAATTACTCTTAAAATATTTATTAGCTTTCGTTTGTTTCAAATCATCGTGAATGTCATTGTCGCACTGTCGCACCTGTGTGCAAATTCTCGACAGTGATAGTTGCTACGTGCGTACTCATTTGAGGTTTTAAATAGTGTCATGAAAGCAGGACAATCGACGTTTGCTAAATATCAATTATTTTATCTATAAGTACAAACCTATCTACCGCCAAGGTTATTTTATGCTTCCATCTAATGTCTCAAACTGTCTCACGGTGCTACGGGAAGTCATTATAAATTCTTAATCCTTCTAATTTCTTTCAGATTGTATTTAGATTATCTTTTTGCGATGAATTCGTTGTAAGCTCCAAGACATTTCAAATTTTTCACGGAGATGTCAATGAGGTTTCCCGTTTAATGGCAATTTGTGGTCGCTGTAAATCCAAACTACACAAGAGACAGCGGCGGGTGTCTGAGGTAGACACGTCTCGACTATCTATTTTAGGCATCTAAGGTTCTTTAGCAGAAGAAATCGCTTAGTTAAGTCCAACTGTTGTAGTTACTTTAATTATTTTTCTGCAGTTGTAAATATTGTTTTGTAAATGTGTAAACATAAGGAATACATATTATCTTAACATGTAACTAATAATATACTAACTAAAGGATAACAAAATATAGGAAACTACCAATATATCGTAAGTTTTAAGTTAAGTAAAGGTTCTCATATAACTCAAATTAATTGAACTTTCATTGGTGTAAATTTTTTCTAGCTGAGAAAACTGAGTCATTACTATCTCAGACAGGACTAGTTTTCCCGGGAAATATCACCTACCGGTTATTGCTATCATTATATTGGTATTGATAACTAATAAATTATTATGCAGAATTATGAATTATAAATGGGAAAATGTCTTCTTGCTTTTTTTTCCAAATGAAGCAATGTCTTCTCCTGTACCTTCTGTTTCACTCTAAACCTCTGACGAGACTCATCTAGGGTCATGGGTGAATTTGGGCAGCGGTAATTGCTTACCATCAGATGAGACGGTACTGGCTTTGCTCTCGGACATTAAACTTGGAAGAGTTTAAGAATAAAACTATTTACGCTAAGTAGCCTAATACCTAAATCTTTAAGATTAAGTAATCTCAAAGAGAAACTGCAACCAACAGCTAATCTGGATTAAGGAGATATAACATTACCGGTTGTCAGGAAATTAAGCTTTAAAAGGACTGTACTAATGAATAGAAGATATTTAAGGAAAGTAAAACGTAATGTCTAGTAACATATATGGATGAATAAATGAATAAAAGTAATTGCCGATTTGTAATAGGTACCTTATAAATCAGATGAATAACTAAAAAAGGAAAAATAATTTACTATTAGATAGATGATTGCGCAAATTTGAATAATCAAGAAAATTTCAACGGAATTGCAAATCTTTGATGTTATAAAAAGAACTGTTACATTTCGATTATAATGAAAATTATAACATTTTCTGGTTTCTTGTAGGCAAAGATAAGAACATGATCAGGAACTTGATCCTGAGACATTTTTGATGAATGTAATTGTACAAGTCTCAGGTAAGAGACAGTTACAACGGGATAGAAGTTTAAATTTATATATGCAGTATAAGAAAAACATGAAGTCATGAACTGTCCCCTTATTAGGATCGTAGATCTGAATGTCAAGTGCTTCAGTGAAAGGCAGTAACGATGTGGCTTGGCTACGGTAAACTGGCGTTAAATTCTTGTTAATTAAACAGCAGTGTTGCTGGAGAATACATTTTATATTTAAATATTTAAACAATATAAATTAACCAATTCATTTCTGATCATTACATGCGGTAATGAAAAATATATTATATCAAGACTTCTTAAGTGGATTTAAGTGTATGAGATTTCAATGAAAACTAAATAATAATTTCTCAAGTTATTTATATAAATGCACTTAATAAGAATAAAATATGACAACTATCAAAAGATTAGACGTTAATAATAAGCAGCTAGTGGAGCGATTATTATTTTGTGATAATGCTAACCACTTAACATAATCTTCTGAAAACTTTATATTGATGGTTAAGCTCATTTGCATGACATTCTATTTAAGCTAAGCGATATTGATTATTACGATTCAAATACATATATATTTGTTGATAAGAAAGATAATAACGTAGATAGTAATAATACTGACTATGGGTAACACGTAGATCTTAACCAAACCTTGCGCAATTTCTGATAAACGGTATATTGTACCGAATAGCATGTGTCATCAACACACCGAGAAGAAGAACATGGACGTAAGAACTAATGAATGTATACACTGATTTAATAATGCGGTAACAGATGTAGAAAAAGACTGGTTACGACGTAACCTGCAGCGGCATGCGACGACCCACATTAAAGCCATCATTCGTTCAAGGCCATTTGTTATTGCATAAATGTTTCGTGTTAGAATCGCATTTGTATTTTTGCATTAATTGTTATGCGTTTGTTATTGTTTACCAACGACATTGTGTTCATTGTTGCACCAAATATGTTTTTCTACTGCCGGATGCAGTCTGCTTTCTTTAAATGGATCATCTTTGCATTATACACTATTATTAGGTCTGAATTATTATTGGCCATACCATTTCTGATTTGGAGCACCATTTAATATAAATCACTGCCTATAAATGTACATGGTCTTTACATTAATATGCAAAATTGAAGTACTTCATTCAAATTAATTTCTCCAAATTTAGAATTCGTATCCCGTTTTCTAATTCAAAATCATCATGAATCTAATCTCAGTTCACCTGGAGTTTCCTGTATAAGATGTATTTATCGCATTGGCTTGGCAGTCTACCGTTAATGAACATTTTCCTTTAAAATAATACAGTTAAAGTAGAATATTTATGTGCACTTCAGGTATCAATTAAATTACTTTTAAGTGCATTTGATGCCTTCTCCCAAGTCCTCCCGCTACACATTAGCATTTTGTGGCTTAGGTCTAGATTTCCAAGTTTGTTATCAGTGTATTACGCCATGAATGATCGAACAGGGTCCAGTGTTGTCAACTTTGTTGTAAAATGATTTTGCTACCTGACTAGTTTGTTCATGTAAAAGTACTTTATGGTACAATTAAGTTATATGTTTGTTTTGACAAAACCGTAGTAGTAGGAAAGCGATACTTTTGTTTTATTAGCATAGATAGGTACTACAATTTTATTAAGAGTTGTATTTTTACGATGATAAATTAAGTAAAAATTAAACGACACCGACAAGTAACAATTTTGCATAAGTTACCATGTTAGTAAAGGAACTTTATATTATCATCTAGCTTTTCTATTGCCGAGGAATTTTTAATACCAAAATTTTTGGAACCATTTGTCATCAATTTCGGATGTTACGCGAGCTTGCATCGAATGACATAAACGATCCGTTTAAGCCAATCAAGATGGCGTCACGATTTGTACCGTAAAATGTATTTATCCGCTACACTTGACACGCGACCGCCACACGCAAGTCGAAACGAGATAAGTTACCGTTTTAGAGAAAACCGACGGACAGATTGACAGTTACGTACCAAATCGTGCAACGTTTCATTAACGGTGGCGTCCTTGTTCTTGCACTTGAAATAGACGAGTAAATGAGGAGCAATAAAGTTTATACCGTTTCACACTTCGAAGCACAGTACAGCAAGCCTAGTTTCCTTACGAGTGATGTTTTGCGGTGATATACGATGTACGGGAATTGGTCCGTAAGTTATATTCAATCAATGTAAAACAATTTATAGAATATTAACAGATAGTGAAGATCAGATAATTTCAAATGCATCGAACGATAAAAATAATTACAATCAAACAAACTTTCCAGAGGTAATAACATGGTAATAGAAGAATCCATTTTCGGAAATGAACAATAAAATGCCGATACACACTATTCAATTGGATTGAATCAATGACATGGTATAAATCAAAAGTTGTGATCTCACGACAGAATGTCATTTAGTGAATTGAGTAATGGTTGTTTCACGTAATTAAGAGCCGAAGTATAGCAAAACAACGCTGCGTCATCAAACGCATAACAAATAGTAGTAGGAAAGCGAAACTAACAAGTTAATAAATTGTAGAAAGTGTACAGAATTGATTTTGCTTATAGTATGTATCAAGGAAGCTAGCAATTCGATGGCGATAGAAATTGTATTATTTTATAGCCATGAAAACACAGCAGATGCTACTGCATGTTTAGGATAACATATGATAACCATAAAAGGAGAGATATGAATCGTAAAATCCAATTACGGGAACATCCAGTCTACAAGTATAAGCAACCACAGATGCAAGACTCTAAAATGGAAACCGCTTGATAATTTTGTATAATATTTTAAAATTTGCTGTTTTTATTAAAATACGTTACATTATTTAAACCTTTCAACTTGGTGATTCATGTATGGGTTAATGATAACATTCTAGTTTAGTTTTTGTTTTGCCTTCTGTGTCACGTCATTGTTTTATTGCTGAAGATTATGTGAACATTATCTTTTTTGTTTCCAGCACTTAAACTATAAATATGATTAAACGTTTTTTAATAATTATATTTCAGTTCTATGTGATGGTTGTAAGTTTTTAGCGATCATTCATGCAGTTGGTGATTAAGGTCGATCAAAAGGGAAATTTAAAATGTACTATCAATATGTATGTTGTGATTTCTTACTGTGTATATTAGATTTTAATTGTTATAATTGACCGCTGATGAAAAATAATTTTTAGAAGTAGCTTTCTACTCTAATAACATAGTTTACAGCTATTATTTATCTTTGTCCTCTTAATTTTTCTGATCTGGTGAGTATTTACAAAATAAAATGAATAAATTAATGTATTAGAAACTGTTTAAGAAAACAATAACTACATGAAATAAAAAAAACAAATCAATATAAAATTTCACTTGCACATGCTGTTAATTTTTAAAACATCCATTTGTTTAATAAAATTGAGTGAAACAAATAATACCTATCAAGTAAGAACATTCTCAATGCAGCATATTGAAATCAAAATATTGACGACTCTGAATATGGAACGGAAGTTATCAGAAATTGTGCAATGCAAGAAAGTATTGACCGTGAGAATATTTTTTCTGCAATTAATACCTTATTTTATATTAAGGATAAGAAAGTCGATAAAGCCAAAAAATATTTAAAAAGTGTAGGGCTTTTAATTTTAGAAAGTAAGACTTATGTTAATTAGTAACAAACATTTTCATTTTCACTGACAGTATATTGCCAATAATTAGCTATGCATTTGGAGCGACGACGCTCGAATTGTCGCAGTCAAATAGAATATGTCAAGTAGAAACGTGAGTTTAACTTAAACATTAGTAGACAAATTGTCAAGTGCAACTACGCATAGTGTGATTTCCAATGGACAAATAGTTCCAAGCACTTTCTCTTTTAAGATCTAATTGGAGGAGTAATTGATCAACAAGATAGAAGATACATTATACCAATCACTATTAAGCATTATAGATTACTATGACATGCATCAACATGATACATTTTTTAAATAGAAGTCAGGATGGTGTAATTTTATCTACACTAGATAATTATGTAATAAGGAGCCTAAATTTGCATACATTTTAGATATAACGCGTGCCTATTTAATGTTGAGTCTACGAACTTGAAACCCTAAAGAAAATATTTATTAATATTATTTACAAACTCTAGAGAAAGTATCAAATCAAATCCATTATTTGGAAAGACGATTTTCAATAACCCTACTGATGATCTTTGACTCCACTGTCAATCTAATTTCGCTATTCATGGGAATAATAGCATCATTGTCGTAGACAACTATGACAGGCATTGCCAAGTAGATAAATGATGTTATATTCGACATAATTATGTAACTGGTAAAAATTATAGTTTACTTTGCAAACTTAATATCGTTTGTTACAAGGTTGTACAAAATCTTTTACCTAAACAGATTTAAAGAAGATGTAGCAACATAGCTTTAGAAGATGTAGCTTAAAACATATTACAATGATGAATACTTACCTACAACTAATGAAGTCGTAATCAATGTTAACAGAACTTACCTGAAAAAGGACAAAAAACAGATTAATAATGTTATGATGTCATGATGTGAGCGAATTCCAATTTGTATGCATAACACTAAAGCCTATTATATTAGTGGCCTCGGGCGAAAGTTACCGGTATATCTGACCTCTCAATTCATTACAAGATAACCGAAAGTGAAATTAATTTGGCGTCAAGATTATTTTGACAGTGATTTTATTAACACGTGTTCTTATACTACTGCACTCAATTGAAACGAATACTCGGCTGCGAGTGAGGAAATGATTCGACTTTTTGCCTATGTTTTGATACCGGTAATAATTATCTGACTCAGAATTTTATCTCAAATAGAATCAGTCGTGAGTGAAAAGAATCGTAGCGTTTTTATAAGAAGATTGATTTCATCCGTGTTAAGTAATGTAATTAAACTAGCAGATTCTGATTTGAGATTCTGCCCGGGCTTTTAGATAATGTTTCATGATGTAACATTATGTGGTGCTTGTCCATTCTGTGGTACTGCCATGGATACGACCACTATGTTTTATGCAATTTAAAAGTAATCTGCTTCATCTTTTCCTTTCTCCCTCTGTATCACATTTTTCATAATTTAAGGTGACACTTCTTAAAGGTGTCACACGTTCAAAATAAAATAATACAAATTATGGATTGCAGAACACTTGTTTTCTCATGAGGAGATTCATTTTGTGGTTAGCGGTCATAATTCTCGAAGTGGATTGTAATGTCTGTTAATAATACAAATGGAAGCGAAGTGGTAAATCATACGGCATGTAGGTTGTGTAAGTAACGAGTACTTACTAAATAGGCTACATGTACAATTGTACACGGCAAATGTAAATGCATTTGATGAATCGCAATAGCGTTACAAACAGAAGACTCCAAGTTTTCCATCACGGATTCGATACGCCGCATTGCATCTTTGCAAAGATAACTTTGCACTTTGTAAATGATTTTCAATTCTACTATAGTAGAATAAAGTTTATTTCTAAATACCGCTGTGTCAGCACTTCGTTATCAAGTACAAGTGTGACATTCCAGACTCATATAACAAGTTCTGAGTTTTTTATTTTTTTTATTTCCTGAGAATATTTAACATTTTAATAAAACTTCGTACTAATATTAACAGATAATTAGCTTTTTTGATGTTCATGATGAATTATCCATCATACGAAAAAGTGTTTTTGAATCATCTGAAACGTGATTTAACCTCATGTCTCCACGCTGTTACAAAGGCGGCGTCCCTTGATATTTACTTGAATCTAGCGGCTTTCATAATTTTCTATTGAACATAATGACTTTACAGCTTAGGCGATTATATAATAAAGTATCCAGGGTAAGGACCGGATGGTTATTAGGGTCGATTCATGGAACAAAATTGCTCGATACAGAAATTACTGCTATTAAAACATTAATAAACTGTGTGATCCTTTAATCATTACATCATAGTAATAATGTATATAGTTGTAGAAAGTTTAGCAATATTGTTGTTAATTACAAAATAGTTTTACAAACTTTATATTTGGTCCGTTCCAACAAAAACTTGAAAGAAAAGAGGACTTAAGTCTACTTCTTTCACAGACTCCTAAGCACTCTTCACAGTATACACAAAATTGAATAATTATATAATACCGTAATTATTATTATCAGATTAAAGCTTAGACATACAGAAGCCGCTGACGACGGCGCTAGAGACCGGTATAATTAATTAGTTCCAAGTATCTACTTACTTCTATCTCCCATGAACAGGCGTGTGATGACAGGTGTTAATGTACAGAATAAATGTAGATAAGAAATTATACACCGATTAAAGAGGTATCAATCATTGACTCTTAAATATGGCTTTCAAATAAAACATCACTGGTTCAGATCAGCTGGTTTTTTTTTAACTATAATACTAAGTTGCATTTAACGAACGAATTTCTTAAAAAAATATATTATTGTAATCTCTGTTGGTTTATTTTAAAATGATTAAAAATTTTGCATTCATCATAATTATCATTACAGTCACAAGAAGTCCAGTGCTGGAGCTGGACATAGGCCTTACTTATTATTTATGGATATACAAGATTTTCATTATGCAGATTGTTGTAAAGTTAAAACCACAAACAGTATGTAAACCAGTACCAATATACGATTTCCTGCCAACTAGATCACAATTTTTTGAATCACTTAAAATATTTAATTGAATTAATAGAAACATGAAAGTTTAAAATGTACAATCATACTAATTGCATTAATAATTACAAAGATTTTACTTGCCCAACTTAAAATATTTTTAAAAGACTTAATACAGATTTTCATTTAAATGAGATAGTAGTAGTGAGAAACTGGAAAACAGTAAAGCTGGTTATTTTGACAGTTGCAGTCAAGTAAGTGAAATTCTAGTAATATTTGCACGTTCCTCAAATATTTTATCAGTGGTAGAGACCGTTAGTGTAATTACAGTTGAACTATATCTAGAGATTAAAGCTATGGTTGTTGGTGATACTACAAAATAACAGTATATAGAAGATTTTGAAACAATAATGTTAGCTGTTTCTAAAATTTATCTTTCTGTGATCTTTCAAACATGTAGAAGATTTCTAGAAAGATACAAACTTGTTTATGTGGTTAAACCAAAACATATTTCGCGAAAATGCACGTTTTAGATGACCCGATGAAAATGACATTCAAAATATTCCGTTTCTACAGCACAAACACTGAACTACTACTTACAAACACACTAGATACTACTTACAAATTCATCTCTAAAAATTCCGAATTAAGTAAGTATGTATTCATACAAAGAGACAAATAAAATAATATTTGACTAAAATGCAGTGAACCGAAGCTAAACATCACTGCCAACATCTTGAAGTTGAAATGTAAAGTCAACCTACAAACAGTTATATGGCTCATAGTTAGAGACGACCGTAAAAGTAATGTTTTAGTAGCCGTAATAATCGTTATTTTTAGTTTTTTTCTAAGGTAGCAAACCTAAATTGAAACGATTAAAATTTTAACATGAAATCGAGCGCCAAACTTTCGATATGCGATATGTCCGAGCGAGGTGATTAATTAATCCATGATTAAAGAGACAATTTAATGGAATAAACAAACAGATTCGTCACGTAGTAAATGATAACCGCAATAAAGAACGCGAGAAAGAACTTCTACGTTAAGTGATGTATTAAAAAGATAAATGAATAGCTTATGAATGGTATCGTTATGATAGCAAATCAGTAGGTGAAATTATCAGTGAAGCCATTATACTGCCATAGTTTTATCTATAGATGAGGCATATTACATCCATCTGGCCTACCGTTGCTGGCGCATCCAACGGAATTGTGTTCAATAAAGCACTGTGTCGGTTAGCGGTATGCACTTTTTTCCCTTGCTTCGTTGAATGGTTTATCAAGGCTAAATTCGACAAGCTAGCCTTAATCGCCGCTAATAGTTGAATTCTTTAATACGTTTGCTATTAAATAATTTAATAGATGTATAAAAAGTTTTGATTGTACATCGGTTTCTATCTCATAAAAATACGTTTCGTAATCTATTAGGTTAGAAAGCAAGAGTTGATCTCAACATATAACCAAAGCGTTAAATAACAATCAAGTTCACTTTTCGATTCTCGTCTGTAATGATACAATCCGCGATAAATAACTCTGCAATCACAAAAAGTGGATAGTTGGTACACGTACTTAAACGGCCAGATCACCTCTCACTACCGATAGTAACTGTAGGTACAGCGTTTGTAGAAACAGAACTGTTATGGCAACTTGCTGCATCATTTGCACACTACATTACTGGACATAAATTGTCGCCAACTTACATCTGTCATTGATATACTCGCCTTTCATAAATAAGAATTTAATGCAGATTGCTAATAGTAATCAACATGGTTTAACAGCAAGAAATGTCATTAACAGTATTTGGAGCATGCGAACGTGGGAAGCTTGTCATTCGAGAATAGTACAACAGAGGTGAGCGCGAAGTGAGAATAGATTGTCGATTAAGAAATATTACTTTAGCATTTTCTCGCTGAATTTAAGTTAATATTGTCCGCGATATCAATGATCCGTTCTACAGACATTCTGGTGGCAATCTTGGAAACGTGACCACTGTTCTTGTTTGCATTGCGGTTAAAGTGGCTATAAGCGACGAAAGTTTCAACCTACATTGGGATTGAGCACGTATGTATCATTGAAAATTGCCCTGCTTTGACTTTGGTCAAATTCTATTTATGTCACTGTGCTGCACTGCGGAATAAATGCATAGGTTGCCCGCAAAGTGGTCGGAATGAGTATTGAAAATCGTGATATACATTCCGATCACGCGTCTTGGCAAAATTTGCGTGCTGTAGACTCGTGCCATGTAGTTTCTCGGACTTTTAATAACTCTGTTTAGCATAGTTTTGATTGTATCACGAACAAAGTCGAGTTAAAACCAAGAATATGAAATTCTCTAATTAACATGAACTTGTAACGTTAAATCATAATAATAAGACGCATAATTTACCACACAGAAATTCAAAACAAACAAAGATTCCAGCGTATAGGCATATCACAGTTACAATCACAAGAACGTGCTGTCTGTCTGACGTCGTGACAGCGATGCCGCGCTATCTAATCCAGATTTGAAAAACTTTTCAAGATTCCGTGGAAACCATCTCAAGGGAAGAAGATTTGCATCAGATAAACGCCGATCATATAAGTATCCTTATCGCATAAATTATTTTGCGTATTAGATCCCGATTGAACTGAGATTCAATATATTGCAAAATTACTCACTAAATCGCCATTTCCTTTAAACATGTTTGTTTACATACAGTAGGTTTCTTGTGATTATTTTTCATTACTCAAAATACAATTGCAAGATATAAATAGGCATCAATAACACAGGGAACAGGAAGCAGGTAGTTATGACAAGCTTAAATGTAAAAACAAACGCATAAGAATGAGGTTGTATACTCAATTATATCTGATGTCCTGTCTACAAACTAATGGAGCCCTTATAAGGTACTGTTTCTAGAGAAAGGTTAGACACCCACTAGCCCAACGGTAATGATCGTGAGATTTGAATGAAACAACTTGACATAAAATAACTAAAATAAACCGTGAATGCAAATGGAGACACTTCTGTTGAACTATTGCAAATTATAAACGAATTAACACAATAAACCGTGGTATGTGACAGTCAGAAATTTATTAGTAAGTAGAAATTTATTGTTAAGTGTTTTATTATGGAACATTCCAACTATGAAGGAAATTATGAATCACGAAAATGTTAAACATAAGCGGTAGTTATTGACGAAATGATATTAAACTCTTTATAAGGTAATCAAGAAATAACTTCTGGGGTAATAACGATGACAGAAAAATGTCTATACATATATTTTCTTTGATTGATAGAATTACACATAATTAGTTAACTTACAATATCGTGACTCTTAGGTATTCGTATACTTGGAATTAAAATTGCAAATACTTACCAAATTACTAAATTGTTGAATTTTTTTAAAACTATTTTACTCACAAATTTAAAATGGTACAAATACAATATCGGTGAAAGTCCGGTACACGGAAAATAGCTTGGGCTCTATCATTATGAACATATTAAGGATAACTTTATTCCAATTAGTAGTATCATTACATAACGATTTTATTGACAGGCGACCTCAAAGTCCGCACAAAAGGCGAGGTAATGGGTGAAAGCAAGAGAATTGAATCTAAAGGCTTCATCATCCGGTCTGATAACCTTACTCGCTATTGTGAGTGAGCTGACAGTACCAAAGCAACAATTGGAGGAGTCGGGTGCATTGAAACGAGCTTTTCATTTTCCTAAATGAGTTGACGGTTGTAAACTTGGTCGCGGATGGGTTATTAGGCATCGTCGGTAGCATTGACGAGGTCGATCATTGCTTGCTTTCACAGCCTTTGAGCTGTCAATAAAAGTTCTTTGAGGAGAGGTGTTATTAATTTATTGTTTACGATTCATAGAACCTGATATTTAAATTACAGAGAATTCTCTAGTTACAATTCTCACCAGTATTAAATCGTGCTCTATTGTTCTTCGTGGTTTCACGCCGAGAATGGACGGCAGGGTCATTGATGAATTGGCGGTCTAGTGGCACACAGTTAACTTGATGTATTGAAGCGCATGTCGATGCGTGCCCAGTTCACGGCTCACACGCCCCACAAACCCTTCACCTTCGACATGGCACTACCGTGTAGGTTTTTGTGGTATTACTTTGTACTCATCATAGAATTTGTGATAAGTATATAATTGATGAAAAAAATGCGTGAATTTTAATATCAGCAACGTCAATGATCTTATTTGCATGGATACTAATATGTGATAATAATGAATTCATATCGTTTATTTTTAGTATTTAATACGCAAC
Organism: Endotricha flammealis; assembly: GCA_905163395.2. Taxonomy (NCBI): domain Eukaryota; kingdom Metazoa; phylum Arthropoda; class Insecta; order Lepidoptera; family Pyralidae; genus Endotricha; species Endotricha flammealis. Next base: position 8,561,422 of record LR990867.1, read on the forward strand.
TGTGCTAAATTAAATAAACATATTTTCTTCAACCCTAAACCTAAGTAACAAAAATCTATTCATACTGTCAAACTTTCTCCTCTATGGTATTCTGAGTTTATGATATGGAGAGTTTCCTATTGAATTTTTGCAAAAATATGCCAATTTATTCTTCAGTGTAGTACAAGCCATATTGCCATTTAATTTTATGTTATATGCCGCCTGCAATAATCTTAACATCGAAGAAAGCTTCATTACCATGATGTGAATGTTCTACTCACATATTATTAATGAATGGGAATTTGCAAATGCGGCTCGATGTAAAGATTTTACCACTAAAAGGCTATTTCTATCCGCATTACCATCATAATATTATTCGCACGATACAAAGCACTATAAAACGTCGGTTCGGTTGTTCGGTCGATGGCATAGCGAGATGCACTTCACGCACATTTGTACTGAAGTCGAGTGCAAGATATCTCCCGTTACTTACAAATTCCACGGCTGCCGCACAATGGGCCCGTTGAGCGACTCTGTCGATGGATAATTTGGGCCCATATTGTGTTGTGGGCGAAGGGCCCTGAGGCCATGAAAAGGCATTTTAACACGAGCAGCCAATGGACCGGAAACGCGTCGCCACTTTAATTGAATCCCGAAGAAAAAAACGCAAAGACAGATGAAATTAGTCGCGTAGCCGAACTAGCCGATACGGAAAATAACTGCGATCCGATCAAAATAAAGGCTTTTGGTAGCTCAATGACATAATTACCGTTAGATAGAACTGATAAGCAAGAAAATGACTTGTAGAAAGTGATATCTAATGCAAAACACTATGTAAAATAGACAGGGCTCAAGGAATATAGACAAGGCTCAAGGAATGTAGACAGAGGCAAGTTTTTCTAAGAAATGTCGTTTATTCATATTAAATTCTTGGAAAGTAGCAATTGCAGGTTTACCAAATACATACATCTGGACATACCTCAACTTAAAGTAGCTCGAAATTCCAAAAGGCCAGTATATCCTTACACGGATTGTGCTTTCTACTCGTGACTTGTAAGTTAGAACTGTTTACGACTGAATATTAGTTAGTGGCTTCAAGAATCCCGTGGATATTAATAATGACATATAGCTCTTTTAATTGCATGCTCATTACTACTTATGAACATTAAAGACAAACGTTCTTGACTTTCTACGAATATGCTTTGTCCGGTTTTCGCATTCAGACCTCAATGGGTCTTGCAAATTTATGAGGACCTGTAAGGCATGTTGTCTGACCACCGTGAACATCATTAAGGTTAACAGATTTTACTATGTAAACACTGTCTGTATGTAGATTAGTATTTTTATGACAGTCAACTATTGAACTTTCTTTAAAAATAAAATTAACAATCAATCAATTATATTGGGGGTTTTGCTGCACCACGTCCGTAGGCTTTTTACCCTAGAGACCCTACACGTAATCCCCGGGTGGTGCTAAGGGTGCAGCCGTAATTGCTTGGTGGTAGGGCCTCGGCCCGTATGGCTAGCGACCACCCACGGAACTAAGTCTGGCGCCAAATAGCCTTTGGGCTGTGTTCCGCCAGTTTGTTCCGTGAGCCATATCTCCCTCGTCCGAGTGCTGTAATGTTGGTATTCTGTAGGTCCTTGTTTTGTATGGGGCATGCTAAGTGGGTTGGTTGTGACAGGTTGGCGCGGGGGCCAGGGAGACCCGATGAAACGGTTCGTCGCTGGCCGCCCGCCAGTCAGTAGGGGACCCGAACCTGGGCATCACTTTTTCAACCTCCGGCCCAGGAGGCTGTCCCGCCAACTGCGCGAAAAATCCTGAGGATGCTTGTCGTGCCGGAGTAGGAGACCGGAGTGGACCCGCCAGGCGTCTTCGGGGGGGATCGGGGGCCCTTCCGTTCCCCGTGCCAGCTTTACGCACTGCCCATCCTTCAGCAGAGTCCTGCAATAATTCACCTTTGACCTGCTGGATACCAAAATTATAGTACTCCTTATAATCCCTACCTAAACAATAATTTACTACAATGGCAAAAAAGAAAAGGAATAGATTTGGTTTTTCAGCGGCGCCCCTTTCCACACTTCGAGTGGACTTTTGCAACATCAGGGGTTTACATTCCAACCTGAACGCCGTACACCACCACCTAGAAACGGTGAAGCCCGCCTTACTCTTTTTGACAGAAACTCAGATATCACCTCCAGCCGACATCTCGTATCTCAATTACCCTGGATACTATTTGGAACACAGGTTTCTTCCCCGCGCTGGTGTGTGTGTGTTCGTCAGGGGTGATATCTGCTGTCGGCGTCTTAATGCCATTGAGGTAAGTGACGAATCTGTTGTATGGGTATGCGTAGAACAGGGAGGATCTTCTCGTGTCTACGCTTGCCTATATAACAATCGTCACGGCGTAGGTGAGACAACTCGGTTTTTTGAGCACATTCAAAGCGCTACCGACAGGGCTCTTGAGCGGTATCCATCTGCTGAGTTGGTAGTCTTAGGAGACTTTAACAGTCACCACTCTGAGTGGCTAGGGTCAAGCCGTCCTATCAACCCTGCTGGGAGATCTGCTCATGAGTTCTCTCTGGCCAATGATCTCACGCAGTTGGTATCAGGACCCACCTATTTACCGGACGTTGTGGGTCGTGATCCTTCTTTGTTGGACCTCCTGCTAACCTCTCGCCCTGACGGCTATCGGGTATCCGTCGATGCTCCTCTTGGAACATCCGACCATTGCCTGGTCTGTTCAGAGGTGCCCCTTACTATACCTCACGGGAGTCGCCCTAGTGGGTCTCGTAAGGTGTGGCACTATGGTTCAGCGGACTGGGACGGGTTGCGAGAATTTTTCGCTTCGTACCCATGGATTCAGCTTTGCTTTTCCTCAAACGACACCAACATCTGTGCTGACGCTGTAGCAGACGTCATTCTGCAGGGAATGGAATGTTTCATACCATCCTCTGTAGTCCGTCTCGGCGGAAAGAGTCAGCCCTGGTACGACAAGCCTAGTGCCGATGCAACTCGTCTCAAGCGCGAGGCTTTTCGTACCTGGTCAGTGGCTCGGGCTCAAAACAACCCCGATGCCCTCAACCTGAGGAAAAAGTACAATGCTGTGTCGAGGTCTACAAAGAAGACTTTGGCCAGAGCAAAATTCGAATTCATCGGCGGAATTGGGGAGAGGCTAATTAGTTACCCTTCTGGGAGTCGTGCTTTTTGGTCTCTCTCCAAGGCTGTCGAGGGGAATTTTTGTCGAACCACCTTTCCACCTTTGCGCAAGCCGAATGACCTATTAGCCCACACGGCAAAGGAGAAAGCCGATCTTCTGGGTAACCTCTTTGCCTATAATTCAACTCTGGATGATGGGGGAGCTGCACCGCCATCCATCTCTCGGTGTGATGGTACTATGCCTGAAATTAGGTTCTCTCAAAAGGCTATAAGGCGTGTACTTCTCTCCCTAGACATCCGGAAGTCCAGTGGGCCTGATGGCATTCCGGCAATCATTTTGAAAAAATGTGCTCCCGAGCTGTCTCCTGTGTTAATGCGCTTGTTCGAGCTTTCCTACACATCTGGAATGGTGCCGTCTTCGTGGAAGCTAGCCCATGTGCATCCGATTCCCAAGAAGGGTGATAATTCAGACCCATCAAATTACAGACCGATTGCTGTAACTTCTTTGCTCTCCAAGGTGATGGAGCGGGTTATCAATACCCAGCTCCTTGGTTACCTCGAGGATCACCAGCTGATTAGCGACCGTCAATATGGCTTTCGTCATGGTCGCTCAGCTGGTGACCTTCTTGTGTACCTAACACACCGGTGGGCAGTGGCCATCGAGAGCAAGGGCGAGGCATTGGCTGTCAGTCTTGACATAGCTAAGGCATTTGATCGGGTCTGGCACAGGGCTCTGCTATCAAAACTTCCGAATTACGGTATCCCCGAGGGGCTGTGCAAATGGGTTTCCAACTTTTTGTCTGGACGGAGCATCCAAGTCGTCGTTGATGGATGCTGCTCCGATACCAAGGCCATCAATGCTGGAGTACCCCAAGGTTCAGTGCTATCTCCCACGCTGTTTCTTCTGCATATCAATGACATGCTGAGCATCCCCAGTATTAATTGTTATGCGGACGATAGTACGGGAGATGCTTATTATACTGGCCGAGCAAATGCCTCTCGTTCCGATGTGTCGGAAAGCCGATCTAGACTTGTGTCAGATATTGAACACTCCTTGGAGCTAGTTGCTCAGTGGGGCAGACTTAATTTGGTCAACTTCAACCCATCAAAAACACAAGTCTGCGCATTTTCAGCCAAAAAGAATCCCTTCGTCATAGCTCCGCAGTTCCAAGGAACACCCCTCTCCATCTCAAACAGTATTGGGATCCTCGGTGTCGACATTTCAGACAGCGTGCGGTTTCGGAGTCACGTGGAAGGCAAGGCCAAACTTGCCTCGAAAAAGCTCGGTATACTTAACCGGTCCAAACGGTACTTCACCCCAGAACAGCGGCTTTTGCTGTACAAGGCACAAGTGCGGCCTCATATGGAGTACTGTTCGCATCTTTGGGCCGGTGAAACTGCTGACTTGCTCAATCCTCTTGACTCCATTCAGAGGCGTGCCGTAAGACTTGTCGACAATCCCATACTATCCAGCAAGTTAGAACCACTGGCTGATCGAAGGGATTTTGGCTCCCTGTGTGTGTTCTACCGGCTCTACAATGGGGAATGTTCCGAGGAACTTTTCGATCTGGTGCCAACAGCCCAATTCCGCAACCGCACCACCCGCCGTGGGCTGGGTGCTCATCCCCACTACGTTGACCCTCTCTTGGTGTCCACGCGAAGGTTCGAAAGAACGTTTCTTGCTCGCACTATACGGCTGTGGAATGAGCTCCCAGCCTCTGTGTTTCCTTCGGACTATGACATGGGACTGTTTAAGAGGTATATTAGAGGTCTCGTCAGAGGTAGGCAACGCATTGGTAGTGCCTCTGGTGTTGCTGATGTCCATAGGCGGCGGTGACCACTTTCCATCAGGTGGCCCGCTTGCCTGTTTGTCTGCCGTATAACATAAAAAAAAAAAAAAAAAAAAAAAAAAAAAATTAGAGTTCCGCATTTCCATCGTATTCGTAATATTTTTCGCACGGTTCCTACAATCATAAAATAATGTAAAAAAATTGCATTGTAATTTAATGCTTGTGAATCTTCTGATCACTCATACTTATTTGAATATCATAAACAATGCACGGGAGCAGCTACCGATTGATGGTGAATGTAGTGAAACCGGCATAGTTTTTACTTAATTTAGTTAAGTAATAAATAAGCATCTTTGTCAGATAAAAACTGTCAAATATCAGACAAAAACTGACAAATATCCTATCAGCAAAATAGTCTTTTTCATGAAATGTCAACGCTAACAATGGTGACCATGCGACGACGGTTGTCTGTCATTGCCGCTTGCGCTTTTATTCTCAGAGGCGTCACAACCCAGAAAGGGAGTCAGTGGCGTGAGAATCGCCGCAGGTCATAGCAATGTTAATGTGGCACTCACGAAGAATGGACACATATCACTTGTGCATTAGCACCTTTGAATTCACATCGAAAGTCAACTGTCTGAGTACATGAAGATGATCAAGATTAAACAAGTACTCTGCCATTATAATATGTTCCTCCTTTTCTTTGTTGTACAAAGCTATGTGGTCAATAGACCACATAGCTTTGTACAACAAAGAAAAGGGGCACATTAATATTTTATCTCTCATGGCATATTATAATTATTATTATTACGGCCCACAACATAAATTGATTAATATAGTTTCCACTTGATGCTGAATTGCTTGTATCAGAAATAGCAGTTTACAGCAAAACTACTAATCATTTTGCATTTGTGGCTATTTGCCTTTAATCAAAGAAAAAAAAAACACCTTTTTAAACACAGCTGTTAAAAAAATGGGCATGGACTTTAGTCATTTTGATGTATGTTGTTGCTATACTAGGAAGTTCCAACAAACCGGTAAACATGAATCATTTATGTTCAATCTAGTTTGAAGATGAATGCTTTTCTAAAATAAAAGCTTTTAAATAGTCCATAGATGCAGCGACGTGGTGACATCCACATCCGTTGGTATATGGTATGGATAAGCGTGACTTGAGTAACAGTCGGTATGCCAGTGGCTCCTAACCTGGGTCAGGGCATTACCTTAGGGCTTATAGGACGGGCTAGAATCAATTTTGTGAACGTCTCAGCAACTATGTTATGAGGTTATAGTAATCCGAGAGACGCCGTGGCAGAGCCCGTTAGTTGAGGTTCACGCGGTACCGTGAAATTATACAAACCAATCATTGAGACCGGTGACTTTCTGTCCCGACCTTAGATGGATGAAAATACGAAAGTAATGCTAGATGATAGTTTTACTGTGATTATAAACCATATTGTTATAGCTCAAATAATGAATCAAGTCATGGACAGTGAGGTACTTTGAATGCCCATAATCTGTAATTAATATAATTAGCATTAAATAAAAAATAAAGAATCTCATGACAATCTCTAGAAGATTGTGCATGAAGATTATAATACCAATCTAATTATAATAACAAACAATACAAGCGGTAATAAAGTGATTGACACGTGGAAAATGGCATGCATTACAAAGCAACAGAAATGCCAACCACTAATAGACATGTCAATTTATAAATTCGCGACTAGCCGGAGCGAATTTTCAATCTGCGGGATCATATATCTTTGTCAGACCTCAAGAATTTACAGCGGACTGGCGTGCGTCGAATATGTTGTAGTCGACAGCTTATGGCCATTATTCTAATAGGATAGAGCTAGGAAAACTAATATTGGCTATCTTATACCTTTTATAATTTTTGGTATCAGCTGATTTTCAGTGAGTTCTTTACAAAATGTGTAAACACAAAAATTGTTTTCGTCATCATATTGCTGGTATGAATTCTAATGTCATTTTTGCGTTATGACGACTGTACATAACGATGACATTATTATCTCGATGCAATGTTGGAATTGACCAATTAGTGTCAAAGTGATCAATCTGGTCTTGTGATCATCCAGGTCACAGCAGATGAAGAATTAAATGTCTAGATGTAAAAAAATGTTTCGCAAATAAATTGCAAATATAAATAATTATGATTACTTTTACGGAAAGGAGGAAAAGATTGCATTGCAGGCAATGATAGAGCGCATGTAATATTAATAAACATAGGTTGATTACTGTATTGCAGTAACATATGCAAAATACAGTTAAGGTCGTAAATATACAAGATATCCTTATGGCAAGTGATATTAACTATAAAACCTTATTCGTGACTTTAACGGCAAATGACAGGTGACATCGCCCATCCATAGCGGAAATTCAAAGAGCTATTACAAGAGTCGGCGATAAAGATGCGAGTCTACCCCTCGACGATTTGTGGTTTGAGTCAGGAGGGAATACGGACGCTAACTGCAAGCTCATTTCCACTTCAGATTTAAGGCAAACCGCAGACACTTCGCACTTGAGGTATCACGACACAAAATAGTAATATAGGTAGTTAATCTATGAAGATACGTCTGAAGTACTTCGGAATTTATTACTTTACGAACAATAAAAAAATATTATGATAGAAATAGACTTACATTTATTATTTCTTTCAATGGCAAATCGAGTAATATCTGAACTAGTTCTAGTTTTGTTGCGGCAATGCAAGACATGTAACAAGATTAATGGGGAGTTTTCAAGTTGTCTGATTATACTATGATTTTTTCGCTGTGGTGCATAAATATGAACAACGTGTAATGATGAAAGCATACATCGAAGTTACAGGTGCGTGAGGCGTTAATCGCATATTTGCGTCAGAGTAAGTGGGGCTTTCGTTTGTCAGTATTCACGGAAGACTGAGAAAAAACGTTTCCGACTTGAGTATCGCACGGCATATTTGTCTCAATGAAGTAGATCGGTTGTTTGCAACAATACAACTGGGTGAGACGCATGACAAAAACTTTATAAACACAATAACAGAGGTTCCCGACCTTGCGTTTCACCTCGGAACTGGGCTGTGGTCGTGGACGATAGTCCCAGTTTAGTGAATGTTTCAATTGCATAGCCATCTGTAATACCGTTTCAAGTACCGCTCAATCTGACATAACTATGCTAACAAAAGATAACAAGACAGTAGACCACTAAAATGAAAATTTACATTATAATTAAGCAACCGTCCTCAAACAACAATTTTCAGGTGTTTGTCATCGAACTAACTGGAATAAATAGATTCTATATTTACATTGGTATGTCGGACACGAAAAATACTTATTATGTATCATAAATAATGCATAAATAAAGCCAACATTACTTAAGCATAAGATCTCGATAATGTAACAAAGATATTAGAACAAAAAGAAAGGTTACTACCATGAAGCGTTGTAATGAGCAAAATTTGAATAATTATTGTGCTAGAGAACTCCACAATGCATATTTACTGAATATTCAATATCGCGTGGGAAAATAATTGAAGAATAACAGTAATACAAATGGAGTTTTGATGCTAAACTATGGTTAAGTTATAGGTACGAATATAAAATTCACATTTGAAAAGTTGGTTTTCACAAAGAAATTTTAAATATTATGTAAAAAAAAATAAGCAAATATTAATAATGGATCTCTTACTCATCGAATGAAACAGATTGTGAGTGAGGAGGTAATAATTCTCCGGCGGAGCTACATTAATTAATCCCGCTCTACGACTCTTCGATAATCGATAATAATATTGTATTACTAGTGAAATGATCCTAATTCGTAATCCAAAAAATTATTAAGTATTATTATAATAGGAACTCAATAAACTCGGGATCCGTTTACTAAGCACATGAAATAAAGTATGTTAAAGAGACCGACGACAATACGAATGCCGTGTCGCGCCTTGCAAAAGTCACGCAACGCTGAAAACGTAAAAAACTAACGTTAATTATGTGTGAACATTTTGTCCAATTGATCGGAAATCATTAACACATAAAAGAAGAACAAAATGATGGCGTAACAACAATTAAAATTGAAGATAAAAACACTTTCATTTCGTATTAAATTTTCAAATAAAAACTTAATGACATGTAGACGTGTTAAATTAATGGCTGAGAATAAACGATGCCAATTGTTTTAAATTGTAACAATTCCCATACAATTAAAGATAAAAAAGACATATTCGGTGCCAAAAGTTAAAGTGAAGCTTTATATTTGTTTAAATAGTGAAAACGAGAGACAAAAACTGACCTAGATGTGCTAACAGGTGCCTCCGGTGTACCGACTATGTTTAGTGAACCACAAAAGTTTTTACTAACAAAACTTTTTACTTCAGCAATCATTTTTAGGGCTATGGAATACGGAATTTTCTCTTTTTGTGCACATGAAAATAATCCAGAGATACTCTCGATTTGATTACAACTATTTTAATGTAGCGATTCTTTTTCTTTGTTTTTGGCAAGTCGATGATTACTTCCGGATATCTTTCTCACAAATCAAAACATAAAATAAGAAAGTAAATGTTATCGAGCGATCTCGCAATTGGATTGCTATTGCCAGTGCAATGAATCAAAAGTTTCCAAGTAAATGATGAGAAACAATGCTTGAAGATATTATCAAAGACGTGCAAACGTAACTAAATCACTTCAAACTGATACGTCCTGGTCACTGAATTCAAGTAGGACAGCGAAAACGCGATTCACCTTTGATATATGATTGATGTAGCAGATAGAATAATAGGAGGAAGTTTACAAGATTTTCCTTTACTAGTAATAAATCTATTTAAATAATTAATGTTATAACCTCTAGCTACAGTCATTGCACTGAACCGTTTATCTTCAATTTTCAATTAACTTTATCTACTCACATCTTTCGTTCACATTTCTTAGAACTCAATGTTTCTAATGCGAAAATTGATAATCGTATATGTACACAAGAATTATTGTTCTCACAGTCGAGTTTCCGCCTATAATTGCCTGCTATTTATGTTAGTCATTTGATGAAATAGAAATGCGATTATAAAAAGAAGAAATCGAACATCTAGATCTTTGTTGTCTTAAATTAATACAACGACATTAGTTTCATTGATTTTTAAGGTTATGTCGAAAATTAAATGTAGTCAATACTTTAGCCAATTCAATATCCATTTCGCATTTTCAATAGTTACAATTATTTATGAGTTACTGCTTAAATAAACAAAATTCAGTAGTAGAAAAATATATTAAATCAAGACCTCACACGATTGTAACTTATCTGCATAAGACAACTGCAAGAAAGCGCAGCGCGTGCGAAGCAGCGTTCCATTGACCTACAATGCTCCAACTTACCTACATAGTACGTAGGAAAAGAGCAACCTGCGATTAACCCGCGAATATGATGTAGGTATGGCACGTAGCAAATTGTTAAGTAGAAATATACAGTAATTTGATGACAAACCATTTTAAGACTTTCTTCTCAATTGTATCTATCTAATACGACCATCGGTTTTGATTGGATCCGTGCTGATATAATTTAGCAATGTTCTTATTATACATAGATGGTGATGTAGATATAAATAAACATAAACCAATTTTAACAGATTATAACAATTTTTTTGGTGTAGTAAAAATGGTAATTTTAAAACCTGTAAAAAAGATTGGCGTTGTTGGAGACAAAGATGTAAATGTAGAAAGTTTGCAAAAAGGTGCTGACACCACCGCAAAGCCGCATTGTTTGAAACTAGTCAGGAAAAAAATTGCGACGGCCTATATTTAAATGATTGGAGAGAAGTCATTTTCACAGTGATTAGAGACCAGTGCAGCGAGTGGCAATCATAGAAGAACCTTAATGTTATAATAGTGCCGACAAAGCAATGTGGATAATGAAGAAATTGTAATGGACAACAAAGTAACTGAAATTGTTAACCTGTCTTATGAATATTTAGAAAGGTCTAAAGTCAATGAGATAGTTCACCTATTCGCATCAATAGTATTGCTTCCTCGTTCCTGATGCGATCGGTTCGGGAATGGAATTCCGTTCCTGCGGCCATATTCACCGCAAGTTATTATGATGTGTCGAAGTCGGGATACATAGGTCACATAACTAAGAGATTTGCAGAGTGAGAGTAAATAGTCGCTTGCCTTCCTTTAACATTAGTTAAAATAATAGGTACTTTAATATAGTATAAGTGCGGAGTGACACGAATGTCTATTGATATCCGAGTAGACGAACGGTAACCTAATGGTAATCATCAGATATCCGGTAAACCGGGGCTAATGCACCGGCAAATTGGTAAGAGTGTTGGTTCTGTATGACGACTTTTTGCATCCAATACAACAATAATAGAAGCTATACTTGTCGTTAGTAAAGTGGCAGACAGTATATACGTTTTATGCATAGGGTTCGTGGAAAAAAACTCCGATCTGTCAATAATAATTGGACTTCCGAATTACAAAAAACGGGTTTTTATCCGTTTAATACTTAACGATACTTTTTATATCATTTAGGCCGTGGCGCTTCACGCCTGCCTGTCTTCGGCCACGCAGCTGCTATTACCAAAAGGATTTTTTTTACTATAACGTCATGTTAGGACAATAAAGATAAAGAAAACGTTCTATAAGAATTACTTGTTATGTTCTAAAAATATTGCTAACGGTTTACACAACATTGTTTTTTTCCTATTACTTACATAAAATAGGAACTATAATTTTTTTGTAAAAGGTATTTACCATCAATTCAGATTTTACTTTTACGTACTTTCCTTTTTATTAAATAAATGCTATTTGAATACGAAATACCAGCGTTGCGTTAGTAAGCTTAATGAGAAATTAGTAGGTAGAGACGCGGCGGAGTGTATCAAGTCAGCTATGATTAGTTTCATTACTTTCTCACTTTGCACGGACAATGTCTTCTGCATTAGAGGCAAATAATACGGTTCTAAAATTAAATATAGACATTTTTATATTGCAATAGTAAAAAGGTGATTTACAATATCCGATATGATACCTTCCCGTCGAAACCTTTGTGAAAACACCGAAATAATAATACACCTTTAGTATACACCACACCATATTTGCATTTTTGCCATTCATAACATAACTCATACCTTATAATGTGATACATATTATGCATGCCTGTTTTACAGCTTTTTTCGAATTCTAACTCCTTAATAATGTTAGTCCGTTTCCTTCTGGTTAGGATTTTATGTTATATTAATTTAATCTTCGACGAATCTTTTAATAGTTTTAAAGCAACGACCACAATTAATGAACAAACAAGATGTTTTGTTGTTTTTTTTTAAATCATAGTCAATACATATTTCATTAGAAACTTGTCGTGATTAAAATTCCAAACAATGAATTACACGATACTTAAAAATATAGGCAATAAAACTATTAGACATATTAATTCAATTATTGTAAAACTGTGTTTATACATGCGGATAATATGACTATTACATTAATTATTATCATAGGCGTGGTTACATTAGAACGTTTATCTATTCTTTTTATTAAACTTTCGCTCGGTAACAATACGTTTTGCATTCTTTTTTACAACATACAAATCGTGACTACTAAACAAAGAATCTATTGTTTACCCTAAATATATCAGTTAGGGTCATTCGAGATACATTTACGATATTAGTTTTACAAGCGTCAGTCGGAGTTTAATGGCAAAGGAGGCTTGCAGATAGCAATCTAAGGCAGACAACACAAATAAACGGAAGGGCAGATTGACATACCGATATATCTAGGCATAGCGATGAAGATGTTCAAGCCTTAACGATAGGGGTATCTTTGGAATTCTTAGAATCAAAACTGATTGAGATTGCGGTGACCCTCTATAATGTTTTCTAATAGTAATTCTATTTTAAATGAATAGAGTTTTAATATTGATACGAATCAATAATAAGGATGCGCAATCAACTTTGTTATTTGGAAAATGATAATTTTAAACCGTGTAGCGTAGGCTTTAAATGTCTTTTAGAAATAAATTACATTCGAGAACAAAAACTGCAAAAAACAGTATTGATCAAGAAAAATTGCGAATTGAATTACAATATACTAGCACGAAGAATCTTTATTTATCATCACTATCTTTCTCATGTTAACATTTTAAAATATAGAAATAGAGCGAAGTTGCTCCCGAAAGCTAACAAAGGTGCATCAGTTATGATAGGTCAATGATCAACAAGTTCAATAGTATGAAGATACAGATCTTGTATCAAACTGAGAAACAGCTATGGGTCAATGATTCGCTATCAGCTGTTATGTTTTCAAGATCGAATGGATTAGTTTAGACTTACAAGGCAAGATAGACTCGATTAGACATTGATCAAAGCAACCACGGACGCAAACAGACAACCCAAGTTTTTCTATTGACATGAAATCCAAGGGTCTCAATCTTTTCTTACTGTACTTAGTAGGTAAGTAGTAATCGGCAACTCTTGAACTGACATCAAATGATTTAAGTGTCTAAAAAAATATAGTTTATACACATTTTATTTAAGGACTATTTAAGGAAGAATTTTTTTAACGACATATTAATAGCGTTGCTTATGGAATTAGTCGGCACTATAAGTTTTTCTTGTTTTGGAATGACACTTGGAGTTAATGAAAAAACAGCGTCGAACAAGGATAATAAATTATCGTTTTGACAAAGACACGTTTAGTATATTGCTATTGTACTAAGTCATAAAGAAAATAAATGAAGATGATTAGACATTGATCAAAGCAACATAGTAAACGCTCTGTCAAAGCAAAATTAATATAGACAGACAAAAAGCGGTCATGCAAGACTGGAGGTAGAAAAACGAGTGGAAGGGTTCAGTGCACGGGGTCTCGACTATTCCCGGTTGTTTCCCATGTGATAGTAATAACGCCTCACAATAAGCAATCAGTTTTACCACCTACAGGTGGAAATTACCTTGAGAAACATAGCATTTTTGGCTCATTACATAGGCGCCATGTTCGATCATGATTTGCAGCATCATTAAATTTGAGCACGCGTGCGATTTAGTTAAGTGTAATAGTTGAATTGGAAATAGTAGATGATATTGCAAAACCATTACACATATTATAAGATTTAAACTTTTGTAGAACGTAAATGTGTCACCAGAAAGTTCTGTAGTCTAGTGTGTCTTGGTAAAGAACCTTTAACCTGTCTGTATGTAGTGACAGACTCTAACGTCAGAGACGTGAAGCATCAAGCATCATTGTTTGTCGTGTGCAGAGACTAAATTAACAATTAAGTTTTATTATATGATGAAATCCGCGAATTAAAACTTAACGATTTAATAATCAAACGGAAATTAATACGATCATATCTTGATATTCATGATTATTGAATCCGTCTGTGACCAATGCGCGTGCAACCTGATTCAGGAAATATTAAAGTGTAATCATTACATTACTTTAATTTTTATCTTAGTTTACGGAGATATTCAATTTTATTACGCGTAGCCGTAGTGGATAACGTGCTGGTAAACAACTTAGAAAAGCAGTCCTTCGTTAAAAACCCGGGGTGGCATAAAATGGGAAGTATTATACAATATATAAATCTGAAAACAGGAATTCACTGGCCCGGCGCTGAAGGAAATTATCGTGAGAAAATCTACACGATCAAGAAATTCAATTTTGAAACACTATGCTAGTATCCTCTGGGTTGTGGAGATTTAACTGCAATCGCACCAGATAAAATTAGTTTCTGCTTTAAAGTCCGTCATATCTCCATATGATGCTCTAATGCTCATGTGCATGTGAAGATTTGGAAACAGAATAACGCTACGATGAAGTTATTTATTTGTTCTAGTAAGGCTCTAGTACAAAATAGACAAAGAATGGCAAAATGGTTATCAAAATTTGTCAATATTCGAAATAGACGGAATAAGTTTTCGCACTTAACCTGTACTTTATGTAAGCCAACAATTTTCGCCTTTCCAGTTTAAGTAATGAATATAATTTAATCTTTAATGAAATGCGAAATGACAAACAATTGCAATCATATTGTTAAGTGTTTATTTAATATATAATTAAGGTTTCGAATAACAAGGAGTAATTGATAGATGCGATAAAGTATACCGTATAATACATGGCATTAACATAACATGAGACTTGAAGACAGTGGTTTAAATAAGAATATTTGATTTAGAGCCGGAAGCGTCGTATACGCAAATTGTTTATATGCACGCAATACGCGAATAGCTTTCTAATTAAAAAAATATTGTTCTAAATCAACCTTTTAGAATTCGAAGCTATTCATGATAAGTACTGGATTATTCTAGTGATCAAAATCAAATTGTTTTTAACAGCCAACTTTGTCTTGCTGCACGGTAAAGGCGTCCCCAACTTCACCAATTCTTTCACATTTTGATCTGTGCTGGTCAATCTCTTAATTAAGCATAGTGTTCATCTCTCCAATGGTCTTCTTGGTCTTCAGCAACGAAGTTAATAGGTTTAGGGAATTCAGCGTTTTACAAACTCTGCAACTATTACAGACTATACAAATAATTCTACTGGTGTTATAGTGACTAACCACTTAACCAACGACGTCGTGATGACTGCCATTTTAAAATTTACTTTTGATGTATTATCAGAAGTAAACTTTAACACTTACATTACACGTTTTATAATAGTGTAAAGTAGTTGTTAGTTGTATAACATCATTAAGTAAGAAAAATTACTTTTAAGTGGTAGTTCGAATCTTAAGAAACGATCAATTAAGCCATCATTATAAAGCAATTTGTCAGCTTTTGGAGTGTATTTATACCGAAGAAAGTTCGTCGCGTGCTTATACAAAAAGAGCAGAGCCATCAGATGAACAATCACCTTTTTGATTAATGAATGGTGTGTGAAATTGAAATAGCTCTTGGGCTTTATATGGCCTCAAAAGTTACATGTGCTTCATCAAACGTCACAAAATAGTTGAAAATTGTTTTAAAAATGGCAATGTGAATTACAAGCATGATCTTAGATAATATGTTTTATTTGCAATACACAGACAATATACAGGATAACTTATAGACTGTGTTTGTTGCTGTTTGCAAAAAGGTGGCCTTATTGCTGACAGCAAACAGACAGAAATAATGAGAGAATTATAGAAACATGTAGGTCAATTTGCACCATTTTCATGTGGGAGTTGTGGAATTTATATGGTGTTAGAGTATTTATACAAATAGAATAATATCTATACAATTTGACTGGAGAAAGTATAAGGCGATCAAAATAATATTGGTTTTATGATTGTCTAAAATTACATGAACAAATTTTTGAGCAAGACAAAGAAGGTTTTGAATATCAAAATCATCAATGTAGAATAAGTAGAAGCGGAAATTGTGGAGAATATAATTGGCGTTATATTTTAATGCTTTTTCATATTAATTGAAACGAATAGCACAACGGTAATACCAACAGTAATAGAGCACATTAAGAACTTATTAGGTACTTAAACAAATTACTATATAGACCAATTATTATTTAAACGTAAGTAATCTTGCTCCTCTTCTGAATATCCTCTTGGGAATTGGGATTACAGACATGGTAAACAACACTGTATAATTGTTAACAAATATTCTGCTATCGAATGATGACATTAAAAATAATACTTTCCAATTGTGAACGGTCATAAAAGTACTAACAGCATCGAATTATTCTCACAATAAAACTGTTAGTCAAGCCCAATAAATCAGCAGATGCGCAAAAGAGGCCTTACTTCAAATTGATGAATACGTAATAACAATTGTAAAAATTTCTAAAGTACGTTCACGGTGCAAGGTTAAGGCAGTTCTCTGATTAGAAGCGATTAGCGGGAAGCGAGTTGAACAAATCTCTCGGTCTTTGCGAGCGTTTTTTCTTTGATAATTTATTTTTTCATTGTCCCAGGATTGTTTGGAAATTTCGAGACAAGGTTTCCAAGGAGTTAGTCTTTTACGTATCTATTTATGGATTACCAATTTATAGATTACAGTAATTTCAGGACGAATTACAAAATAGATCTTCCTTTTATATTGAATCTATATTTTATTACAAACCGAAAGATTTGTGGTCGTTAATTCGCTGTAAGTGAGACAGCTGCCTTACTTGAACCTCTTATTGATCCAAAGCATATAATTTAGATGGAAAATTATAGGTGAAATCGTATAAATGCCCACGGTGGTTCAATGAGATTTGTAACGTATTGTACTAATGTTAAAAATATGAAGCTATTTTCTAGCCCTTTCTCTGTAGACTTTCTATTTTTACTTTTTCGTGCAACTGTTTAATAGGTAATATTACTACGTGTATTGCTTTTTGAACTTGTGTATTTTAATGTAACAAGTAAAGTGATTATTCTTTCATTGGTTTTGAGGATTCAGGAACCGGTTCCGGTTTACCGGTGGTCAATTTGCTTTGTTTACGAAATGGTGGTGGTTTATAGAGTACCTTATTTATTTAATACTAACTGACCCGTGCCCACTCCGTTAAGCATAATGTTAAAAGCCTTTTTATTTTTTGGTTTTTTATATAACCTATGACACTCAGCAATAATGTGGCTTTCTATTGGTGAAAGAATTTTTAAAATCGGTTCAGTAGATCCCGAGATTACCCGTTACAATTGAACAAATACACAAACTTTACCTCTTTATAATATTAGTATAGAAGTATAGATTTACAGAATAATAATATGTAACATTCTCATTACGTGTCTAAGAGCCAGCAAGGGCTTACGAATAAAATATTTTTGAGTTTGACCAAAGACCGAAATCTGATTTTTTAATGTTAAATAGTAACTTCCACATGTAACTGGTGCATGTTGTGTTCACCAGTAACTGTTTGTTATAATCATTTTTATTGTTGTTCTTGTAGTTTTTAATTAAGTAACAATGTAAACAAATGTTGGTGATCCTTAATAAATAAATAAATAAACTTATGAACGGAGCGGTCAGAAATAAATACTCTAAGGGTCATAATAATGTATTGGTTATTACAAAAGGTTTGGTGGTCGATAGAACTAAAAAAAATAGTTAGATTGTTATAATATGACAGACTGTCACGTTGTGAGCGGGAGGAGCGCACGCACGTGCGACACTCACTTTCGTTTTCGGCGCAAACGTTCATTGTAACACTGCCTTTGTTGCTACGCCGTCCATGTAAACAAGATGTAAGCCGTTTAACTCTAAATAATATTCTATTCATATTTGTTTGTCATGAAAGACTCTTTGCAGAGTAATCGCCTTTAATCCTCTTGCTTATGCGATAATGAGTCAGTTTCCTAATTTTTAGTAGGTATGCTTTCGAGAAACCTGTAAATATACATGCTTTCGAAAGATCTATGAAAGATTCGATATTAATACTTGGGTAGGTATTAGTTTGAATTTTTTTATGATTTTCAATATATTTTTAGATTCTGGGGAAGGGGACGTTTTTATCCAGCAGCTACATAATGTAAGGTTAAAAAAGCTATTAGTATCAATTCAACAACTTCGGTTATTTAAATGGACGCACAAGCTTTGCTTAATATGAGACTAGATCTCTTTGTGTTCAATGTTCAAAAGCGTCTAGGTTGGTATGGGTATGGTTTATTTAAAATAACATAACATAACATGCCTATTGTTAAAAAATATTCTCATAATTATTAAGTAACAGAAATAGCACGTGAATTTCTGCACTACCGGTTTGCTAGAGAATGCATGTAGCTGTAAGCCCATTGTATTTTATCAATTTTAAATACATAAGAAAAAAAAACATGTTTATAGCTAATTACTATATAGCGTACAGCAGAATGTTGTTAAATGTTGAAAAGAACATGTTATAAATAGTTAGAACACATGTACAGTTGGCTACACAGTATGTAATTTTTTTCTTAAGCCGTTAACATGGTCACAAGGTCTAACATTGTATACGTATAATCAAGTTAAATTGAAAACAGGTTAAACACATAACTACAAATTAAGTATTTATCATCTCGTGCAAAACAAGATAGTGTGAAACAAAATCGGTGCAAACAAGCAAGTTTATTTTTAGTATCATTTTGTGAGCAAGAAATGGCTTTTAAAGAATTTCTTGTCAAGGAGACAGTGAAGGTTGATTATTCAAATCTGGTACGAATTCCGATGCGTCACAGAGACGTTTGGGCAACTAGGTTAAGTGAAGTCAACACAGACTGTAATCTTGATAGATAACTCAATAGTACCTTCATCTGTGCTTATGCAAGAAAAGTCTTACGTGTGTAATTTTTTTTCTAAATATTGTGTTGTGTTTTATACTAATCGCCAACACGGCTGAGTGGCGCAGACGTAAAACAAAGTTCGAAATTCATACTGATTACTCAGTGCATAACGACAATCGATTTTAAATTGTTTTATAAACTGTACGTTCAAATTTTGGCGCGTACTATAATGGTAGAAATAATTGTATTAAAAAAAAAAACATGCATAGTACTGGATCTACTGGAGATGCACATCCATATTTCGTTTAGTGTGAGCAGTCACAATTCAACCATTTTTGACCTTCTCCGGGTCATGGTACATGGCGGTGATATGTGATCCGCCAGCTCTTAGTCCTTCTCTATCACAAAATTTAGATTTCGGTTACATTCTTATACCAATCAGTAAACCGCAAATTGATCAACATCAAAAAAGTCTTCTTTGACATGCTAAATCAATACAATAGCGTCATCTATTTAAATTTATGCCTGGTCACCAAACTGTTAACAGAAACAACTACAAAACGCTAACTGCATGTCAGGAGGTTTTACTAACGTTCCGCGAGAATAAAAGGGACAAAGTAGAAAGCAAAACATTCCCTTTTGATAGTAGCAACTTTCCTAAGCCACTGTACAGATAAATGAATAAATTAATTCTAGATGACAGACTAATATTTGGTTTTTTTCGAATCTTTTCGAAAATTATTTCGATCCTTTTCATGTATGCTCTTTATTGACAAGTTATTGAGTAAAACTACATGGTTTAATACATTGGTTTGGATCCGAGGTTTAAAACATTGTAGACAAGAGGCTTAATACCAATTAAGCCTGGCTTTCAAAAGCCCTTGGTATCAATATCAGTATCAGGGCCAGCGTTTGACGCAGTGCCTATACAAATTGAAGTTCGGAGTTGGTTTTTAACCGTGAAGCCGGCAACACATTTAACTAGAATATTTTCAGGGAATAAAAACATTAACTATGTTGTTCAGTAAACATCCAAAATATATTAGTCTGTATCTGTATTGTCTTACACATATTAGGCTTCCTGTAGACGACGCCGGAGACGCGCCGAAACCGCACCAGTGCCGCGCCAGCGCCGGAACGCAAAATGGTGTATACGAAAAAAAATCGCATCGGCGGCGCCGCATAAAGCCGCCGTAAGCTGCAGTGTTTATGCGATTATTCCTCATTTATGTTAGTTTCGGCGCGTCTCCGGAAGCCTTATGGTGGTCGCTCCCGCATGGCCCTCCTTTTTTTCTCCTATAAACGTATATTTGTCACAAATACAAAGAGAAGCGCTACTATTTATAATTTATATGATGATTAATCAGTAGATATATTGTGTTTATAGTTGGAACTCGCATTTTATGAAGGTGCAATGATTGAAATTTGTTAAAAACTTAAGAAAATTTTAATTTCGCTGTTCGTGCGGGAGCAACCACCTTAATGAGAATAAATGCTTCCATTGAGTTAAGGGCCTACGTCGTAAAATTATTGCGGCCGACTGAGGCCGCCCCGCCGCCCGTGCGACGCATATATCAATCCCTGCTTCGAGAGACAGAGATGGGACACCGTGAACCCGGCGAATTTTTAACACCGTAAGCGCCAAAACACATTTAGGCTTATTTAAAATTAATTAAATGAGTTTTTTAATATTTGTTTTTACAATATCTAGAAAACATTAACGTCTTTCTTTATATGAAGTTTAAAATTTATATTATTTACCGTTTAGAAGTTACAAGAGTCCTGAAAAAAAATACAGAGGTTACTTCGGATTTTTTTTCTATCGAGGAAATGCGTTACAATCGTGTTTTGGCTCTTTCCAAAATTTCGATTATATGATGAATTAATACATATCCAAAAATCTAAGTCTAAATTTTAGTAGTTTAGATTATATTTGGTTTTTAAGGACCCTACTTTTTTCACATAGCCGCTTAACACTTAAGTACTTCCTCATAATAGATTTCGAAAGGATACAGCATAGTGTGAACTTGTGAACTTTATACGTTGGATCACGCAAACCATAAACGGTTAGTGACTACTAACAAGGTTTCGAGAACCTGCTATTTTCAAGTAATTTCAAGTTACTAATTGTAAGACAACTTGCATATTAGTACGGTCAACAAAAATAAGTACACGGGAATTATAGTTATAGTATAAAACCTACACAACAGTGAGAATTTTTACTGAAACTTAAAAAATCGTACTTAATATTATAAATGAGAAAGTGAGTTTGTTTGTTCGTTTATTTGTTTGTTATTCCTTCACGGCTTGACTAAGCAGCCGATCATAATGAAAATTTTAATACATATTTGTCAGGGGTACGGAGCCCAACATGGGCTACTTTTTATCCCATGAAAGTATGTCATTCCAATGGGAAAATATTTTTTCTACTATAGAGGGCGCTTTATGGAATGGGCTATCGGCCAGCAGATGGCACCACAAGTCGCGCTATGGGTTGTTTTGTTGTCAAACGAGATCTATGACATAAAATTAACGCGAGCGAAGCCCCGGGGAAAAGCTAGTAATACATTATATACATAATTTGCATGTATTGGTAAAGACAAGTTAATAGTATAATTGATTATTGCAATTAATACGATAATTATCATATTTTCCCTTAAGCTTATAACAGATAGTCTTAAATTATACCTGTCATACATTCTTGAAAGGCTATATTAGATTATCGTACCTGATTAATGTAATACTTTCATACAATTTCACGGTATTTTTCACTATTTGATAAATCGATCATTTATAAAATCTCTGTGATTTGAGATCACTAGTATAAACAGCTATAATAAAGTTTAAATCGTCAGCCCCGTTAACACGTTTGTCATCATCTGATATAAAAAAAATAATAGCAATGAATAAAAAGCCAGCAATTTTCCTTGAACAGAACAGAACATAACAATAGAAATGCCTCCTAGTCAGCTAACAGGCCGCCGCTTCTCATAGACCGCTAATGATGGTACTGAGATTACAGCAAAGCTATCAATTTTCTCAAAATAAATATTTCCCCTTAGCCAGGCGGAAGCCACTACTATGTTATTCGAACAGGCGGCGATTTTACTACGCAGCAATCATACTCGACGAAAGGGCAATTTCCTAGGCTCTGTTAACTTAAGGCACGAACTAGCCAGAAATTGTAAAGAGGCAGCCGCGGTCGGAAGGTACGATGAAATAATAAATCACTGTAATAATAGTTATATGCCGGAACGGGGATTTATGTTAGGAAAGAAGAAGATAATCGTGCTAATAATTCAAAAGTAACGCAATCATTTGAGATCTTATATGTTTATGTTATAAAATATAATATTTATATGGCGAAATCATTTGCACATAGGTGATGTCAATGAGACAATGTTAACCGAGATTTTTCAAAATTCCCACGGGTTACATGAAAACGAAAATTTATTAAAAGTATTTTATTCCTAAGAGTAAGAGAAACTTGAAAGTGTAATATTTGGACATTGGATCTAAAACATGCGCGAGTGAAAATTACTTTGTGTTTTTCGCATGCATGCATGAACCACCTACGCCCACAATACAGTTAAAATATTTTCAGAATTTTCTGAAATTAGAAATCTTTCAACGTTACATACAATATATTAATAACTGTTTATATAAAATAATGGGAGATTGATGAATGAATGACTACCATTTGATGGTATCGAGATCATTTGTCATCTAAGAAATGCCTCGAAGTAGTTGTTTGATGTATTATGATCACATTACAGCTACTTACATCGCTGGGAGATCAGATAGATCACGAATATATTAATGACTTCATTTAACATTAAAGAAAATGATACTGATACATTATACGATGTAATTAGATACCTACTAAACCCCAGTAGCTATCAGTCGATTTTTTAAAATTAAATAAACGTTTGTTGTGTGGTACAGTCTTCTAAAAGGTTCAAGTCTAGTCTATCTGTCAGATAAAATAACTTTTAAAACATCAGATAAGTAAGTTGTAGATTTTGTTAATAGGGTTAGTAACATGGGTTACTCTTAATGATCCAATAAACTTCAACGGGATAACCTCTCATGCGTTCCTGTAAAAAAGGGTCTTGTGTTACCAGACGGACAACGAAGTGATTTTATAAGGGTGTTCCGGAACCCTAAATATACAAGAAAAATGTGTTATTCACCAGATAGTTATCAACATAATTTGAAGTAACATCCTCTGAAGCTTATAACCATTAAAGTTAGTAACGACAGCTTTACCAATTACATGTAGGAATAGGGCCCTAAGCAATGCAGTAACTTGAATTTTATGGTATTTAATATTTTACGTCTATGGCCATGGATAACATCTATAAGTAATACCATAAAGACTTACAAGAAAATTGATACAATTATATTATATTGCTAGCTTTTCAAACAAATAGCTATGCTTGACTCTATAAACAAGAAAGTTGTGTAAATTCACGAATTTTTACAAAAAAATACGAATCTTTATATAGATATATCAATAACAGGTATATTTGTGAATTCGCCATCGAAGTAGTGTGAGGGTCATGGCGGAAAAGCAAGAAGACATTGAAAGGACGAATTTAATGGTAATTTGAAATCCTGAACAGCACAAACCCCAACCGAGAGAAAATTTAAAAAATTGGGGAGCCTTTTAGTTTTTTTATGCAATGAGATGGTAAAAAAAATATCGTATACATTGTTAAATACGTCCACATTAATGGAAAGTTATAGAATTTCATAATAAATTTATGAATCACGGAACTGTATTAGTTTACGTAATAAAAAACATCAATTGCATGATGATTTTTATTGTAGAAGTTTTACAACACATCATTTATATAAAAACATGATCGCCATTTTCAATGCACTTTGATACGTTTTACAAAAGCGATTTCAAAATGACTAGCAAATTTAGATATGTATCATAACAATATTTAGAAATTGACCATTCATGTTGTTTGTCATGATGTGATTGATCCGTACACAATGAAAATATCTTCTAAAAAGAAAGTTGAATGTATGTATTGCAACAAAGAGATAACTTATTCAAGATTTCCATGAGAACAGTACATCATAAACTGAAGTGTTTTCCTAAAATGAGGTAAATGCTATGTGGAGATAGAAAACTTGTTGATGCTTTTGTTGATGCTATAGAAGCTGTAGGTAAAAAATATGTAAAACAATGAGTAATCTACAAACGAAATAGATAATAAAGACACATCAACCAAATTAACACTTTTCGAATTCGTACCAATAGATAATAATTACTTCAATATTCAATAGAACATCGAATTCTGCAGAGCAAGATCACAATTTGAGTAAAGTCCAATGGCTCCTATAAATTTTGTACAGAATATAGAGGCGATGTAATCAATTAATAACCTTGAAATAGCTCTCTACGTTACGATAGAAATTAAAGCTAGGATTCTTATTGCAGTTCCAATGCTGACTAAGTCGTGATCGGCGGATGCTTTGGCAATAACTTGATATATAGCCAGTTGCTGCACCTCTGCAAATAGGGTCATTGTTATAAATGAACCCGACGTAGTCATTTGTACCTCGAACACTACAAGAGCGCAAACATTATAGATGGGGAAGTACTTATTGTTGTTTAATCACGCTCTGAAAGTAGATTAGGTTGAAAGCCTGTTTATCAATGCTATGTTTTCCGTTAAACTCTTTGTTAAGAAAGCAGAAAAAATCTGTGGACGTAATAAAATTTCACGTCAGGAAAATATTTGTGAGCGAATAGGCATTAGCATGACATTAACCTGAATTCTTGCATTTTGTTAGTGCAATTCAAAAAATGAATATACATGCCTATAAAAACTCCATAAATATGAATTGCAGGCTTAACTTAAATGTGGATGAAAAGGGATGGAGATAATTGAGATCAAATAACAAAAAATAATAAAGTAATAACAGTAGGTACAGAACTAGACATTAAGAACTTAGCTAGCGTTATCTACATGATTTTATCATTGCAAGCAGTGCGAGTTCAAACGTTCAATGCGATTTATACGATAGTCGTATACGCACAATTGGCTATTATACTACGCATACTCCAGTACGTGTTTAGTACAACTCGTGCCGTGGCGGAAGAACTAGCTAATGACCGTTGTTCAGACTGAGATGGGAACAACTGACAGCGGCAATTCTTCCGCAAACTTACGAGTGGAAGATTGTACTAAACTTTACGTCCATGTGCAATTTTGTCGCTAGAGGCAAGGGTCCTTATTCAGGCTTAAGATATATTTAAAAGGGAACCGTCAATGTCTGACAGATTTAAAAGCATTAAAGACGTGGGAAGAAATAAATGACCGCGAACTAACTAAAACTCCAGTGAACTGGTTATTCACGGAAAAGTCGACCGTCAGGAATGCTTTGAAATCATTTGTTAAATAAATTATGGTACACGTTAAACCAAATCAAGTAATCATTAAGAAAATCCTCGATATACATAACATATCGCCAAAACATGTAGGTACATAATATAATAAGTTTACAGAAATAAATATTACTTAGTTTAATAAAATAGTTGACATAAAAACATAGTTCTTTGTTATGGCAATAATAAAAGCAATTGAAAGTTTTTGCTAAAATGCAGCACGAGTACAATCACCAAATTCTTAACCATGCGGCAGTTCATTGGCGTAAAAAATAATCTATACTTATAAAATCATTTGTTCTGATTAGGGTTCTCCTTCACCGGGAGCATTCGCGTGTAATGTTACGCTCAGATTAGAGCATTACAGCAGTGTGGGGGGCGAACGCTCGTCAGTCAGGGAGGTAGTACTGTAATGTAATGCTCAAAGTCGAATCTAAAATGTTACATTACACGCGAATGCTCGCGGTAAAGGAGCACCTTTAAAAAAATCCTTCAGGTTTCTGAGTTAACAACTGAGTTTGATTTGTATCACTCAGAAACCAGTTTTTGTAATGTAGATTGTTTTCCTAAACTGTTAAGTATTTAGGGCGTATCTCCAGTTTCCATTTTTTATTATAAAGCAAGTTAACCAAAATCCAGAAAGTTTTTGCGGCGCTATGAGGAGTGTAATTATGATTGATTAATGCAAAAACCAGTTCGTAAACTGTCACACGACTTGCATAACGTTTACCGTTAATACCAAAGACGTAGATGAACCGATAAATGCCAAGACAATAGTGACGAGTGAAAAAGAGACTAATCGGGTACAACGGAGAATGATACCGATATTGACGGAGATTACCGCAAGCCGAGAACGGGACCAGCCTTTGTGGGCGCTTCCTTGGCCGCAAATCGTGGATACACGGAGTGGACAGCTAGATTTCACAAAAAATATGCCCAATTGAGCTAACCCAGGCTCATTTAGAACCGCCGGTTTTTACTACACACTTCCGCCACTATCATTTGACACAGCTTTTATAAATTAAAATAAAATCACCGGCAACACAAAAAGTTTGAATTTATAATTCAGCAACGTCGAGAGTAACAGTTTCATTCTGGGAATCTGTGGTTTTTGCTGTACATCGAAAGTGTTTGCTTGAATAGTTTAACGCTCTTATATTATTAATCATATTTGACCTAAAGTTTAAGTTACCAGTTCTAAAACTAACTTGGAGAAATTCAATGAAAAGCAAGTACTGATAAATTTAGCACGCTCGTCTGATTTGAAAATGGACGGATGCAACGCTTTCGACACAGGTGGGCGTCGTCCATTGCATTGTTTAGGATCCAAGCGAGAGAATTATGCAGAGGTTTGCGTGCATGAGAATTTATAGGCAAATGGGCCGATTACGAGTCTAGAGTCGCGTGAGCCAATTACGATCCGCAGTGTTCATTATATTATGGGAAAGAGTGAGTAAACTAAACAAAGCTACATCTCCCATAGAGCTGTAAGTGTAACGTACGATCGTAGTTGTCTTATCGCTTTATCGGCTCTCTGCTACACTGCACGTGTCGTGGCATGCGAAGATGGAACTTCGTCGATAATAGAATATTGTCCCCGCATTGGAGGGCGTTCTTGTGTTAGACCATACAATAAAGAGCACTGGTAGTTCTGATGTAAATCTTTGCCCACTCGTTTTCAATGGCTTTCATTGTTCTATTTTAACGTTACAATCCGAAAGGGTTTCTCTGACTTTCGAGCGCTTTGAAACCGAGCAAGCGTATAGTTAATAAATGGAAATACAGGCGCTATTGAATTTATTGATATATTGCCAATTTGGGAAATTGTGAGAACGTTAATAGAAATATGGGTATAACTTTAACTGAATACAATTTCACAGTTAGAATTGAGAGATGAAATCGGCGATGCGCCGTGCAATGTTAGGTAGGATGTTCAAAGCATCGTATTATCTCAATATTACGAATCCACGCATTGCCCGTAAGGCACGGCTAGATTTAATATGATAAATTTAATTCATCTTGTTAAAAGATTATCGTACGACTCGGTTCGATGTCAGCGCTCGCGTAGGCAGTAGGGTGCTATCGGGTTGTTGCATCGAGTTTGGCCTCAGAACAGGCACACTATATTACCTATACGACGCTATTGAATTTTATTTACGCGACAGGAAGTCAATGACGCATATTTGATAGCAATGAGATTGAAACAGTTCTTCTCGTTTTATCTTGATGGCTTAACTGCATTTGATATCTTATAATATCGTTTTCATACGTTTATAGACATGAGACTGAAAGATATAGGCGGAAACGAGTCCTGACGTGTCTCGTCAGCAGTATGTTGGATTCATGCATTTGAAATGGTTAGAACACACACTTTGTAATATCGTGGGTAGTAGTGGCTCTGATCACATTATATAAATCATTTCTTTTGCATTTTTTATGATACAAGATAGATTATTTTTAATTCTATCCACTGCCTTTCAGTCAAACATTAAATTATGAAATCGGCTTACACCAACAGTGTTTCCTAGTAAATACAATCTCGGGGCCTTTAAACCAGACCGAATAAACATGTCAAAAGTTGGCAGGGCACAAGTAGCTCTCACGAAGTTGCGAGTGTTTATGGGCGAGCGGTGATTATTTACCATCTCCTATCGGATCCGTTCGGTTAATTTGTCTACTATACAATAAAAAACCTTAACGGACAGGACCGTGCGTCGTGCTTAGGATGTCACAATTATTTCATAAAAACATTAGTTTAATATCACAACTTTTGGCGACCATCGGTTCGCCATTTCTATTTATGAACAATCTACGATTAACAATAGGCTTTCTTCTATTGGCTGGTTACTTTGGCACGTTCCACCTGCTCACTTATCATTGAATGACACCTCACGAACTAAAGGTTCTTAGGGCTGATTCAGACATGGCAGAACGCACGCACGTTTGGACCGCGTGAAAATTGGTTATTGTTGGGCGAAAGCGCGAACGACCTCTTATAACTATACGAAAATTGAATGTAGCCTTATAGATTCACCTTATTTTCTTACTTGTGGAACTTTCTTTTGGCAGTTTGACGACTCCATTGTCTATGTCTATAAAAAAGTAATACTACTCTACTTGCACAAAATTAATATTTTAATTTATCATGAATTATCAATAATTATTTACTATATGTTTTTATATATTATAGAAATCCCCTTCTCCTGGAAATTTTGATAAACTGACGATGTTAAAACCATTGCGATGTTTATGTGCCGTTTTTTAAGACTTGTTCATTCCACACCATTGTGTATAACACTCCGCGCATTCTTCTTATAAATTTTAATGTACTTATACCTACATTGTAACTAATGAGTGGAAAAAAGGAGAGAAAAAAAAAGTACAAAATGACAATAAAGGCCGTAACCGGTTTTCTTTCGCCATTTCTTTTTACCGGTTGCCATTTTGCTTGTGTCCGAAATGGTGGTAGCATATAACGTAGTTTATTTTCTTTATTTAAACAAGTTGTAAATGACAAGAAAAAGTGCCTATGAAGGTCTAATTTCTGAAACAAACGATTTCATTTCATTTCATTTTGGATAAACAGTGAAAATATACAGATACGAGAAAAACCATTTTGTTTTACACTTTACGTACGGTTTTTTATGTATCTTAAATCTATCCGCCTGAATACTGAAAGTAAGTATTACATGACAGAGCTGTAAAGCTGGAGATTACACGAGTAATTTAATGTAATTATATTTTCCAGCTGGATAGTACAGGGACATTACATAATTCAACAAGATAACGATTAACCAACGGGCTCTGAGGCTAGCGTCTGTGTGGGATTGTCGTATCTGAACATATCCTTATAAAAGCATTCGCTACACTCGCTTCCTATTGTACAAGTTCCTCCTACGTGCCAGTTACAACTTTGCTGTCTTATTATCCCTGCTTAGCTATCCTTGAAATGAACGTAATAACCATTTAGGATCCAAGACGGGTAAACACCTGGAGTTAGGTCCATAGATTATTTTAACTACTGTATTTATATGTATCAGCTTATGTATACATATCTTTACTGTTTAGTCTTCTTCCTTGTTGTTGTTAGCTGGTGTTAGTGTTATCAAGCCATCTAAAGCGGTCTCTAGACCTTGATGAGGCTTGACGCAACGTCAAGCATGCCTGTCAAGCATCCGCACTCATTCAGCGGTCCGAGCCACAGTGTAAACTCGATCAGAAACATTAAAACTCAAACTTCTAGACGATCAAGCATGCTTGACAAGCATTTCAAAAAATTTACTTTTCATCAAGTATTGTCAATCACGTAGTTTGCTTGTCATGCGCACCAAGCTTCGTTCTAAACGGCCAAAATTGCTTGACAAGCACCTAAAATTCATGTGCTTGTCAAGCAATTTTGATCGTCTATGGACCTCTTTACGATCATTAACGATTGCCATCAACAGCAGTCAAGACCGGCAGCATGTTCCCTCTGAAGCTCGAGATTATATTGTCTAGGGATGTCGTTGCTATTCTAGTTTTGATTACTTATGTTACCCGCAAATCTGACATCAATGTCAACCAGAAAAAAAAACTTTTATTCATAGCTTTTTACATTTACATATACATAAAGATGGTGCGAAATAATAATCTCAATACATTTTCAGAACAAATATGAATGCAATCCGTTTAATAGGAAATAGACGTGCTTAGTCAACTGTGCGATTAGTGATTACATGCTTGGGTAAAGTAATTAGATTTGAAATGAATAAATCGTTTAATTAATTATTACTTGAAAAAGGTGGTTTGAGATTTATGATATTTAAAATTATGCAATTAAATATTACTAGGCTTTATTAGATCTTTCTTAAATACTCTCCCGTTTAATGAAACGGTAAACGTATAATTTTCTAGTGATTATTTTAATAATAAGACTTTATATCAAAATAACGGAGGTCGGTCGCCCTTTGATATGGGAAAATACGTGACAAGCAATAACATTTGACGGAACTTTTCAGTACTTTTTCAAATCGTCTAACAGTAGGTACAAAATTAAATTGTAATTAATTTATTCATTGCAAAAACACGGTGTAAATAGGTTGTTAACATAAAAATAAGAACAGGCATGCTTCGTCAAAACATGACATGCAAATGTATGTTTGGACTCTAAACATAAAATATCATAACTTATTTGAACATTGTATAATTACCATATTATTGAGTAAACGTTTATAACATACCTAATTGATTAAAAAGATGTTTGACGCAGGAAGTCGATTCCAAGCGGTCGTGGGTACTGGAAAAGTTTGAGAGAGGATTATGTCCAGGTCCAGTAGACTTCTTGGCTGAGATGATGATGAAAAAGATGTTTTACAAAAGGATTAAAATTTTACGCTATACTACTATTTTTAATAAATAAATAAATAATAAATATATAGGGACAATTCATACAGATTGAGCTAGCCCCAAAGTAAGTTCGAAACTTGTGTGTTTTTACATTATCTCAGATAAAACCTATGTTTAAATTGTCGCTACTTGAATTTTTACGGACGTTTATGTGATGTCCATACAAAAAAATTAAAATATAGTAAAGTTACTAATAAATTAATGTGCATAACAGCATTTTTAATTGTTTAAGTGATTTTATAGAGCTTGTTACCTTGGATTTTAGCTAAGATAAGGGAGATTTAGTAACTAATTCTTTACTGCACATTATAGCCTGAAACTCGATCTAAAGTCTATGTGTAGATAAATAACGGATGCTGGAGGTAAACACGAAAGTGCATACTGTTCTTTAAACTAAGATAAGATTTCACTATCCAAGTAAAATATCTCCTAAATCAATCCTATCAGTATCTATAGTAAAGAAGCAATTTTCGGATTACAAACTTAATGATTGCAATATGTGACTTTTATTGTATTCTTGTTTTGGTGAATTGCGATTTGTAATTTAATTTTGAATTTGAATTACAAATTGATGAATTTTTGAATGTTTGACATTTGAAAAATTCGAATTTATTCCTATAAGAATGCGAACATACAAACAATCAATTTAAATTCCGAATTCTGTTAAACGTAGATTCTGTTGTTCTTTGAGTGTTTATTCTTGCGTTATTTTATACGATGTTTTTTTTTGCGGCCAGATAGCGGCAAATTACATATCATAGATTTATTCTGAACTCTATGGGACAGGTTACATCTCCAGTCTGTGAATAATGGTCCCTAAACATTTCTCAATACAACGGCTGTTTGGCATAGACCAAAGTTCAGTCACGGAAAATTCCCATTTGCATATTTATATTTTCGTCGGTCGTGATGTATTTTATGTAGATTTTGCAAATACGGATATCTCTGTATCTCACGACTAGACTGTATCTTTCGTTATTGGTTTAGAAAATCTAAGACTTAATTTTGGTATATGGATCTCTCTGAAATCAATTAAACATTAATTAAGTATAGTTATATCTTCCAGTATTAATTTTATCTTCATGATAAAAATGTACATTATTTATGGGTAAGCATGTTTATAAAAAAATATCTAAGATAAGTTTTTAATATTATAAAATGGATTAGAAATCATGAAAAGTTCCAACTATTAAATCGTTTTTTTTAATAGCCATGTATGTCCCACTGCTGGGCAAAAGCTTCCCCCTTTTCCCTCGGGTTATTAACTATTTATATTTTTACCAAAAACAAAAAAATGCATTTTCTAGATATAAAATACTTGCAGTGCACGATCTAAAATAATTCTAATAATATCAAATCTATTAAGATAATAATTTAATTACAGTGGCAATAAATAATACGAGTAAGTTACGGCTGTCTAGCCGTTTAGATAAGTTTTACAAATATCCGATAAAATTATGCCTAATAAATTTCTAATTAAATCAATTAACACGACATTAATTCAGAGCCTTTAATGTGGACACAGGGACGGTAGCTAATCAGGCACGGGGTGAGCACGTCAATGTATATTTTAAATTTATTTTTATAACAAACACATTATATAGATAAACATCCAAGACACAGACCAATCAGAAAAAGTTCGTTTTTCATCATGACCCAACCGGGATTTGAATCCAGGACTTCCTGGGTGGCGGTCCGGCGTGGTAACCATTACGCCACGGAGGTCGGTGAATTACGTGAATTAGGTACAAAATTTAATAACGAAGCTTACATTATTAGCATTAAAATCTTTGTTCTTAGTTCCTTAAACTGATCACCTATGTCACCTCTGTAATAGACTGTTCTTGATTGTTGTAACAGGAAGTTTGATAAAAATTAGAGCTGTTCAATCACAAAATCAAATTCACAATCTTAATTATTGTCAAATCCCAATTAGTCATACTCTTTTGTTTGGCCTATAATTTTCTATTAAATTCATAAAATGACAACGCAATTTCAAACCAATTTTGCTATCTCGATTGTTTTACAGGCATATGTCTGCTAGGATTTCTATTTATAGCCACTATTTATATTAGTTACTTGGTTTTGTGTGAAAAATATTGCGTATATTATATAACAGTATACAAGAAAATATCTAATTATTATATTATTTAAGTATAAATAAGAACAAACCCGTAAGGTATAAAACAGACAAACATGGGAAGAAATTGTGATGCCGTAATAGTAATAATCTCGTTCTAAGACTTTTTCCTATAAAATTGTATAGAAAATATTATTCTATACAATAAATCTATAGGAAAAAGCCTTAAGAGAAATGAAGAGTCAATTTTTTAATAACTAATTATCTGCATTTTATTCTCATCGTTTCAATTTCACGTATTCAATATCAATGACATAATAGAGCATTTTTTTTTCTTTATAAATGAACACTTTCACTGTAAAGGCACTATTTATTTAATTAAACTAATGATAGAGGTCGCTGGCGGCTATGAGTTGAATAGTGTGTACTTTAATAAAATAATTTGAGATAATGACTACTGTTTAATGGTGTAATTACAGTAAAGTGATATTTAATTGTAGATTAGAAAATAAATGTCGTATGCTAGTTTTTAGGGTTCCGTAGTAACTACAAGGAACCCTTATAGTTTCGCCATGTCCGTCTGTCTTTCTGTCCGTCCTCGGTCTAGCGCCGAGACGCTTAATGCTAGAAAGCTGTAATTTGGTATGTATTTTTTTTGGGGTGCCTCGTACGTAATGTAAAGTGAGAATGATTTTTTTTAGTCAACTTGTTTTGGTTAAATAAAATTATGCTTTTTTATTTTACCACAGTATTTTTTATCACAGACACCAAGTGATTTTAATGAAGGGAAATTTACAGTTACACAAAAACATAACAAGCGACTTTCCTTGTTCAATAATGCGGAAGAGAATGAAAAACTAAACGATGGATATCTTGTAGAGATTGATTATGCTAATATTCTAAAAACATAGACACAATGTACTACGCTTTTTGGACGTAAGAAAATAATACTATTATTTATATACTATATTTTAAAATAATACTGTATTCTTCGGATATGAAGTTGGATCGGGAAGTTATGATAATATGCACGCATCTTATCTGTCCCAAAGAAAATGTAATATAAATTTATGTGTGTGTAACACATAAAATAAGGTACAATTTAATTATGTCACTTAAAAAAAATCTATTTTCAAAAGAAAAACAAATCCAATTCGAAACTAATTTCAACTTTTGTCTAAATATTTCGCCAGTCACAACTCCTTTTATTATGACTTTTATGACAAAGACAAAAAGGTTGTTTCTGGGTCAAAATAATTACATTATATTTAGTCCGTATTTTAGATTATAAAAAAATATTGAACACGTATTTTATCTTTTTTCGATTAAACAAAAAATAACAAAGATACAAGGCATAAAAATTTAGGAGAGGGCCTTTGACGTCACCCCGTGCGAAAAAATGCCACACGGCGTGACGCCACACGTAACTTTAATGGGCTATATCTTTGTCATTTTTGGTCTAATTTACAAATTAAAAAATTAATTTGCTCTTATTTTTGAATAATATAAAAGTCGGACTAATTACATTTTTTAAGGCAACTAGCCTAATCAGCCAGTCAGTTCCCTGATATTAATCACTCGTTCCACTGTTCGGTCCCCCATCCCCCAGTAAATCCTAGGTGACTTTTTTCCACTTCAATCAACAGTGGATCAAGGAATTATGATTATTTTATATGCCACTTGGATCCACTATTCATTACGATTTTCAAAAGATTTTCTGGTAGTTTACTTATCTAATTAACACCATCTAAAGAAAACTGTTTTTGAACGACTACATTCGCGGTCAAGTACACTGTTATGTACTTGAGACTTGTTCCTCTTTATCATAAGTATCTGGTAATTTGCATGACAGCTAGTTACGATCAAGTTTACTCGCTCACGCTTCAAGTATGGGTATTGAAGATTTACATGTTATGTTATCACGGTCATCTTGCATAAGTGATTTACACAGAGCACAATATGACATTGCTGTTTAAAAGATATGTCTTAGAAGATTATTAATTGCATTTTATAATTTAAAACGTAAAACACACGCAGATAGATTCGGATCGAGCGTGTACTCGGGTACGCAATACTACGGAATCAGTTCATATAAACTAGTGTACAGTCAAGAGCAGGTTGACCTTTACATATTGGACTTAGTGCCATTCTTAAGTTCTATGTTATAAGAGCTAAAATTGTACTGCAAGTGTAAAGCTCGACGTGCACCTGACTGTACATAGTAGATTTATGGATCATGGCGTTTTATGAGCGTTTTTCATAAAAATCCATAGCAAATACTTATATCTAATGTCGATATTTTAGTAACGAATGTTTTATATAATTCTACCTATGCATATAAAATTCTTTGTTCTGAATGACATGCTGACGGACCCAACGCACCGAAAAACCGCTAATACCAGAGACCTGAAACGTGGAGGGTGTTGTTCTTTGTATGTACGTAGGCATCCGACAAGAAATGGTTTTTCATATTCCCACGGGAAAAGGTATACTCTCAAATGAACTTGACGGGTTTCGCTAGTATTTCTATAACCTTCTTTGGAATGCCTCTAGAAATGGCTTCGCATTGACAACTAAACAGACGTTTGAAACAATAAATTATACTAGACTATTATGGATAATCTAAAAGGCTGGCAAACAAGCAATTGTACCTTCCATCGATGGTATATTGATTCAAAATATACATTATTTATTAGAATAATACGAATTTATACAACTGTTTGTTTATATCGGATTGGGAAAATTCTCTTTATTGTTTGGTAATATTTGTTATGATACGCTGTATAACTATACTGTTAGTAACTGATAGTCTTGTAGGATTGTAGCGACACTAGTGACCCTATTTGTCCAATTTCAAATAGTCAGAACAAAGACTACATAGTCAGTCGCTTGATCAGATGATTGACCATATTTATTTATTTGATCAACTATGAATGAATGAATGATCTTTATTTGTTTTTAAATAGGGTGTTACATTAAAATGTTAGGTGGTATACATTACAGTCGCTTATACCTATTTAGCCACACAAGGTAACATACAAAATAAACATTAATTACACACAAATCAAGCATCTAACGACTACAATAATAGGTATACAATTAAGACATTTGACCATTAATTAGTGTTTGTCAAAGTAATTAATTGTATTCATAACGCAAGCAAGTTCTATTAAAATTTTATATAACAAAAGGTCCACCATTTTATATTTTTTGCAGTCTGTTGTGTGTGTCTCACTGTAACGCAAAAGACTTCCATTATTATAATTCTGTCTCATTTGGGCATGTGCTTAGTCAAACAGCTTCTACATAAAATTATTATTATTATTATAAAACGTAGTGTCTTTGAAGTGGCATTTATCATTTTTCTCTCGGCAACCGCAACATTAAGCCAAACATAACGCGATATAACTAATTGTCTAATTATAAAAACACGCATAAGTTAAATATTAGTTACTCACACGATATGTATCCAAGACAAACCGGTATAGAAAAATAGTAATACTAGAACTGGAAGAAATACAGGCTTAGCGGCACTTAAACAGTCCGTAACGAGAAACTGAAGTATTGAATAACCACTCCGCTATCCTATTGAATACTTGAATTTAACCACAAAAGCGTTAATTAATGTTACAATAAAAAAAACTTGGGTGGATAGACGGCTTTATAATTATTTTAACGTTTATAAAATAAAATGAATAAATACGCATAATGGGATATTTAATTACTTATTTATCTGGGAGTTACATGATTACTGTGCAGTCAGAGATTCTGTGGGAATCTCAGCTGCGTCTGGAGTCTGGAGTAAGACGAACGAAGTTTTATGATAAGGTCACCTCCCCTAGACCCTCGTCTTCACGTCAGACCAAAACCTATTCCGGTAGTTGAGAGAAAAGTTGAATCTTTTATTAAATTTTTCCTACAAGAAACTACTAAAAAAGATATCTTATAGAATTTATGATAGGCCACCAGTCTTCGACTCTTATATGAATGTAGATTAAAATCTAACCCGCTTTTGTCGAGTCTAGAGAAAAATAAATACTTTTGTCAGTTCAAACGGCTGGTTTATTGACTACAATACAAAAGTACTGATACAATAGGCGGACTTAATGCTAAGTTGCATTATCTACCAGTCAACCATAGGGAAGTGCAGAAATTCACGAATGGGGTTTTATGATAAATATAATAATTATATTATTTCCCTTTGTAGTTTATAAATCATCAATATTTATTTAACTTTATTGACCACAATACAAAGTACTGATACAATAGGCGGACTTAATGCTAAGTTGCATTCTCTACCAGTCAACCATAGGGAAGTGCAGAAATTCACGAATGCGGTTTATGATAAATATACATACATAGTAAAGTTAAATAAATATTGATGATTTATAAACTACAAAGGGAAATAATATAATTATTATAATGATGATTTACTTTCAGTTATCTAGCAAATGCGCAGGCACTCTTTTTTTTTAAATAAAATTATTGTGGATATCTTTAGGGTTCAGGCAGCGCATTTCAGAGTCGTGAAGCTTGGAGAGTAAAGGAGTTGGACCTAAATCCTGAATGAAAAAGGGGATTATATTGTAACTAGCTTTTCCCCGCGGCTTCGCTCGATTTAATTTTATTACATAGATGTGGTTTGACAACAAAACAACCCATAGCGCGACTTGTGGCGCCATCTGTTGGCTACAGCGCCCTCTATAGTATAACAATTATTTTCCCATTGGAATGACATACTTTCACGAGATAAAAAGTAGCCTATGTTGGGCTCTGTACCCCTGACAATATGTATACAAATTTTCATAATGATCGGCTGCTTAGTCAAGCCGTGAAAGAATAACAAACAAATAAACAAACAAACTCACTTTGTCATTTATAATATTAATAGTAAAATAGTAATAGTATGAGTATGAAGTATGATAACTATACTTTGTCCATGCAATAAAAATATTATTAGTCATAATCATAATTGATATACACATAAAATTCCTTTGCTACTAGACTACACTTATGAAGCCTTCCGTACATATTATTATCTTGCACTTGTTATTGAATATTGAACACGTATTCAAATTAAACATATAAGAGGCGGGTTCAATTAAGCTATAAATAGGCAAACATATCCTATGAGAAATTTAAATTTTAACGCTATCTACTATTTACTTACTAAGTATTTCCGCCAAATGGCGACGCGGAGGGCTTTCTAGAGGGAATACCTGAGCAGTGGACTGACATTTCCGCCCTATGATTGGTTTAATGACTACTTGTAACAAATCTTATTGATTTTTATAAATTTTTTTTGACTTACGGTAGACAAACATGCGGGCCACCTGATGGGAAGTAGTCACTGCCGCTTATAAACATCAGCAACATCAAGGGTGGTTGCAATGTGTGCTACAAGGAAGGTGGGAATGGAGAAAAAGACTGCTTCATACCATTATTCTGTGGGTGGTACTTCTCAGGTACCACACAAGACCCAGCCCATTTTATGAACTCTCTACAACGTCTAACTAAAACGCTCTATCCCTTTTTTCTAATTACAAGCGAACGCGCAATTACGTTGCTTTTTCAATCATATATAGGGAAATTTCAGTCTGTTTTCAGTTCTGGCTACCGCCACCGTCGTTAAAAGTACACAGGCTCCTCAAATTACTCAACTACCTCGTACCACATTCAGAGATTTTCAGAGGGCATATCTCGTACCAAAAACAAAAATATAAAACGAGCGAGATAGCATTTGAGAACTGCTTTTATAATGAGAATAGACCTAATTGATGTCAGTAAATTTTTTAGCCCTATACGACAATATAAAGTCATAGTTCTCACGAACCTACCTTAACACATAATAATGTAATATGACCTCATCGATGTTTACGAAGCAAGCATAAATCAGGATATGTCGGAAGCTATTACATAACAGTTACGTAGGAGTGGCAACCCTGAACTTGTGTTGAGGTTGGTCTCGGCCAACGAACGCGGGCTTCGCAGATTGCAATGTCTTGATACTTTTAAATATCCTTACTCAATATTACAAATGCGAATGTTTGTGAGGATGTATGGTGTTTGTTACTCTTTCACGCAAAAACGGCTTGATAGATTTGCTTGAAATTTGGTACACGGAGTATAACCTAGATTAACACATAGGATTTTTTATCACGGATATCAGTCCGGGAACGGGAATAACGGGATTTCGTAAAACCGCGGGCACTATATTTCTGATTTATTATGTTCAATACAATTTACTATACCTATTGGATTCGTTTCGCTTGATGTAGACAGTACCTATGCAAGTAAAGAAGCCGGAAGTGTATCTTTTTTGCAAGCTTTAATGCTTTAGTGATAAGGTATAATATTTGAAGTTATATAATCATTTTGTTTTAATATTTAGATGATGTCCTAAGTTTCTATCATTTTCTTGTTTAGTATTTATTTTCTTGTCATGCTAGCCCTGCCCACTCCATACAGAAATTCGTTACCTTAAGGTTGCCTTGAAAAGATTGCTTTTTAGCAATAAGGCCGCCTTGTTGCATTTACACTAGTTTTTAAGATTGATTTTTTTTTGTACTTTTTCCTGTGTGTAATGCAAATAAAGAGTATTCTATCTATCTTCTATCTTTATTTATTTAAAAATGGTAGGTAAGTAACTATTTTTTAAATAAGTAAAGTTATCAATAAAATAAAACAAACGAAAACGATAATGATAATATTTAAACATTCGTTTATAAATAACCATTTGTGGGCCATGCAAATGATATGTACTTAAATAAATTATTATGAATAAAACTCGGTAAAAGATTATTAATATATAACGTACAATTGGCTATCAATTTAATATCTTTTAAACATAAATTAAGAAATAAATAAATAAACTATAAATATCTGTAATTGTTGGGAACTGTATAGCTGTAATGCACAGATTACTATAAAATAGCAATTATGTCATGAAAATTATACAACCAACCAGTTATTATGTAATGAAACTTGGAGTACTGATGGACATATTGAGACGAAGCGACTACTCGGATGCATAATAAAACCCTAATCGAGCCATGCGATTCATATCGATATAGTGTTTCCCCACTTTCTAAGTCCCGAATAGACTAACCATCTCAAAACCCAGTCAAAAAACTACACTGGGCGTCAAAAATAAGTAGTACAGTTTTAAAATTGCAATATCTCCTAAACTGCAGAAGCTAGACCTTTGAAATAAAAAAAAGTTAAAAGACAATTTAATTTCATTTAATAAAAACTTCATGCATAATATCATTTTTTAAAGATTGACTGAAAAAAAACTTAATAAATAAAAACACTATTTTTTTAAACTGTTGGCTTGTACTTTTGTTTTTTATTGTTTTCTTTATTGCTGATAAATCAATTGCAATTCAAAAGCAAATGTGTCTTCAGCGAGTAAACTTTACTAATCATGCCTCTTTCACCAGAAGAATGTGCAAGAATCATAACTTTTCTCGAAGTAGGCATCAGTATGCGTCGTACTGCAAGAACGGTGGGTGTAACTCTAAGAACGATCCAGCAAGTAAAGTGAAGATACGAAGAGACTGGAAACCATCTAAGGAGACCAAGTAATGGCAGACCCAGGTGCACTAGTACTCGAGAAGACCGCTTAATTGTCTCTACTGTGTTAAGAAATCGTCACCTTAATGCAGTTGAGGTCCAGCAACAGCTTCTTCAGACCCGAAGAGACTACGTTAGTGAGAGTACAATGAGGAGAAGACTTGCTGAAGCCAACCTGAAGTCGTACAGGCCAGCAAATGGCCCCAAACTTGAGACAGGGCATCGAGTAGTAAGACTACGCTACGCGCGTCAACACGTACAATGGGGCGAAGAAGAATGGACAAGAGTTTTGTTCACAGATGAGTCTCGGTTTTCTTTATTCACTTCCGATGGAAGGCGGAGAGTATACAGGCGACCTGGTGAGCGATACATTCAAGGTTGCATCTCGGAAAGAGTTCAATACGGCGGGGGCTCTGTACACGTATGGGCTGGCATCTCTTCAGAGGGTCGCACAGAGCTAGTGGTCATAGAAAATGGCACTCTGACTGGTGAAAGATATGCATTAGAGATCCTTAACGAGTATGCAGGGCCATATTTAGCAAATATGGGTGATGGAGCTATACTAATGCATGATA
The DNA here is from genome assembly GCA_905163395.2 of Endotricha flammealis. Taxonomy (NCBI): domain Eukaryota; kingdom Metazoa; phylum Arthropoda; class Insecta; order Lepidoptera; family Pyralidae; genus Endotricha; species Endotricha flammealis. The sequence continues at coordinate 8,602,535 of LR990867.1, forward strand.
ACGCCCGGCCACACACCGCTCATCTCGTACAAGAGTACATTCAGGAGGTTGGCATCAGCTTAATGGCTTGGCCATCAAGAAGCCCAGATCTTAACCCGATTGAACACGCCTGGGATGAGCTTGGGAGGCTAGTCAGAAGACGCAGACCACCCCCCGCCACCCTCAGGGCTCTAAAACAGGCCCTGATAGAAGAATGGGTGAATATTCCCCAACACCGCCTCCGAAACTTAGTGTTCAGCATGCCAAACCGGCTCCAAGCTGTCATCAGAGCCCGAGGCGGCAACACAAGTTACTAAAGTGGGAACAAGGCCCAAAACGTAAAAATTAAGTTCTTGATAGTTCCTTCAAAATGGTTAGCTTTTTAGGTTTTTCCTAATTTTCAGTGTAAAACGTTACTAATGCTAAATAAAGTATTATTTTTAGAAAACTTTGTTAAATTTGCTATAAAATGACTTTTATTTCAAAACTCTAACTTCTATAGTTTAAGAGTAATTGCAATTTTAAAACTGTACTACTTATTTTTGACGCCCAGTGTATATATAAGCCATTCGAAAGTAATGAGGTTCAAATAGTTTCATAAAAAATATTTTATACATGCGATACTTTTACTGAGACCAAAAAAGTAGTTTTACGATTTTTTAGCTTGTATTTTGTGTTTTAAGAAAACGCTTTTCTAATTTTCGATAATGCATAGTGGCAATCTTATTATAACGTTTAATTATTGAGTTCGTTGCAAATGTGGTGGAAAAACATTTTTGCTTTTACTGAATATTCACATTGAGGGAATTGCGAGACAGACGTACAGTTAGATAATATTTATAAATGGACAAATGGTTTTAGATGTACCTTAGAAGAACATAAATAATATGATAGTATCAAAACTCAAAGTCGTGGTGTACGTAATCTTATAGATGATTCATTTATGTCATTTTATCAATCTGTTGGAATCAGGGCCTGCATGCATATGCAGCATGCATATTTTATCATTTCCATCTCTATTCCTAAGTAATCTCGATAACATTTCAATGTTACAAAGTTGTATTTATGCTAAATATAGTAATATGCAAATATTAAGAAAGACATTCTCTTAAAAATATTTCTAGTACAAATAAATAAAGAAAGTAAGGAATTGAATTCGATATGACGAGAAACTGACTAAAAAAAAGGACGGGTTGCACTCCGGGAGTGCCGGCAGAAGTGAAAACTTAAACATCAACGTTGTGCATTTTTGAATATTTTGGAATGGTTAGAGAATCTTACGCTTTTTCGATCAGGCTACGGATCTGACGCGAGTTTAACATTTTTACCCATCTAAAAAAGTGCCAAGCGCCGCTAAAGAAGTTTTCATTTTAAAAAAAAATTTTTTTTTGTTTTATTGAAAAGCATCAAGACAATTGGTCATCATATAACTCGCTTATAAATTGACGTGTATATTAATGTAAGCTGCATCGCATTAATGTTAGTTCATCGAGAAAAAGGCCAGTGTTCCTTGGCAAAACAGCGGCAAAAAGAAAGTATTGCAGTACGATTTTCACATCGCAGTTTTTATTTCGATCGAACGATCTCTCTTACATACATATTATAAATAACAGAAGAAATATTTTAAGTATAACATTTATATATAATGCCGTTTTCTTGATATGTTTACATAATCTTTTAAATCATGTGTGACTTTATATTATGTGATTTTCAGTCAGTGACGAATTTTCGTTTGCCAGAAAATAAAAATATTTAATGGTATTTAAAAATGTCCCTTAAAACATAGTTAAGTTCATAATTTATAGTACGCCGTTACTTCATTCTTATAAATAAACTAGAGAAACCCGCGCAACTTCGTGTGCATTTTTCCTTTCCCGTGGGAATTTCAAAAAATCCTTTCATATCGGTTGCCTACATCATACACCACACTTTTCAGAACACACCCAAAAAATTTTCAAATGTAGAGATATTTTTTTTTTTCTATTTTTATACTTCTCATTACAATCTTTGCAGTGGGCGTTTATGAAATAGGCTAGTCCGACCGGTGAAGAGCCACCCTTTTACAGAATATTGACGTGAAGCAGCAATGCGTTTCGTTCGGGGAGTGAAATATTCGAAATTCTTGTTTGTCACCTTTGTGGTATAAAAAAAATCTAACTTATTCCTCATACTATTTCTCGCTATATCCTGTTTTTTCCTGTTTATAGGTCGGCAATGGGTTAGGGACCCTAGAATCTATGTGCTCCATAGTCGACGGTAATCACCTAATATCAAATGATCCATATTCCTGAGCTTATTTTCCAACCACTTCCGTAAAAAAAATGTAAAGTGTATCGTTAATTCAATACCTACAACCTCATAGCCTACAACAACACTACGAAATAATAGAGCGAGTCGACGTAATGAGATTTCCTATGAGTGAGAAAGAGACAATATTAATATGTATGCCATTTAACCATTGACCAATTTAACTTGAACCCTGTCAAATATTATAAAATTTAATATTTAATTACTTACTATTTATTATCGATGAATGATTCAGTCCGTTTTATACATAGTTAGAATTTTAGCTGTTTTTCCGATATCACAAACAGAATAAATAGACGACATTATGATTGAATATTCACAATTTATAATTACATGACAGATGATACACTTCACTTCACGGATGTGTCAAAATGAAATGTAATTGAAATCAAAAGGAGTAAGGAGTATGAGTATTAATATCAACTCGAAGAAAATTACCCACAAAATACATTTTTTTCAAGAATTTCAATAAAATAAGAATCACATCTTCCATCAATTCTCTTAAACAATTTTTATGCAAAATTTGAAGTAGATTGGACCAAGGAATCAAGTTGTCCCATAGTAACTTTACACCCCTTTTTTACCCCCTTAGAGTTCGAATTTCGAAAAATCCTTTCTTATCGGACGCCTACGTCTTATAATAGTTCCACCTGCCAAGTTTCAGATTTTTACGATGAGCAGTTTAGGCTGTGCGTTGATTCTCAGTCAGTCAGTCAGTCAGTCAGTCAGTCAGTCAGTCAGTCAGGACAAAGCATTTTATATATATAGATAAGTTTATACCTAAGTTCTTTTTAAAGCTCTAATAAAATTGAACTGAAGGAAATCATAAAAATATTAAACATTTCTATCTAAAATCAACAAAACATTATTTTGCTAGTCCAATTCTGCATGGGCTTCAATACTTTTTCTTTTGTTTCGTGTTGAGTTTTCTTCTTATAAGAATCAAGGTCTATTTCTATCTCATCATCGTTTTTTTAAATTAATTTTTTGCTCGTAATATACTGTTTGTACACTATCTTTCGCGTTACGTACTCATTAATTTATGTGTTCCTGAGACTTCACGCGATATTATTTCTATTTCCCGACATTTAAGTCAAGTTGGATCAGTACTTATGAGTTAAGAAGTATATTAACAATTATTATAACACGGCAACGCGCGATTTAACATGACTTTTAGTAAACGTAAAATTAAAACCAAATCCATTACTTCTTTTTTATGGAAAGGTTGGGAAACAAGCATGCGGGTCATCGCTACCCATGGAGCACAGAGACACCAAAAGAGTCCAGGAGGGGGCTGATTCTCGACACAAAAACCTATTCTATTTCGATTCAAACACACTCGCTGTCCCGTTCAATTCCTATTTTGTATGAGTGAGACAGCGATTGAATTTGAATCGAAATAGAATCGGGTTTTCTTACGAGAATAGGGGGTCAGGTAAAAACGACTAGGTAGTTGTTTCGATAGTTCGTTTATGTAAAAAGTTTTTTTAAAGTTAATGATGAAATAAAAAAATCTTTTTATAATGTAGATTTTAGTATCATTCATCTTGATTATTAGAATTTCACAATTATGTATGGGTTACCGGTTTACGCCCACACAAAGCTGCTACCAAGGTTTTAGTGCCTGAAGGTATAATGGAGAAATCTTTATGATCTAGATAGTTTGAAATTACAGTGTTAGAAAACCATTAATTCACAAGAAAAAGGTTTATTAATCGAATAAAGAACAAACTCCATCGAGAAAATGAGATTAGAATTGTGACATGTATTAGCAAATAGTTGTTTAGTGTTATTAGACAAATCATTTATTCTCTCACACCAAGTCCCTTGTAGAAAAGATAAATTTTAAGTTATTTATTTATAAACTAGCTGTTACCCGCGGCTTCACCCGCGTAAAAATTAGCCTATGTTGGGCTCTGTACCCCTGACAATATGTATACAAATTTTCATAATGATCAGCTGCTTAGTCAAGCCGTGAAAGAATAACAACCAAACAAACAAACTCACTTCTCATTTATAATATTAGTATGAAGTATGATTTTAAAAATGTTACTCAATCACACAAAATGGGAATAAATAGTGCCCGGCGTTAATTTTTTTATTGCGCTATTGTACTAGGGCAATCAACGCATTTCCAAATACAAGCTAATTATCCGTCAATTATTAGATATAAGTTCTCCCTAATAAGACAAATTAGAAGTATTTAATTGAGAGTTAATGAATCAGAATTTGTAATCACACTGATCACAGTAAGTATGTACATTACTTAGTTCTAAATACCACACAGGATGAACTCAAGTTTTGCACGTATGTGCCATAAAAACATCTTGTTACATGCCCAGTTATTATACTATCCCATGTCAAGATAGAAGCTTGGAATCTTAGCAGGAACGCAAGTTAATGATAGTATTAGTTAATTGCACAGTAGGCAAATGTCTAGATAATTGAAGTTCATATTTTAGTAGCAAAACGAGCCAGGTTACCTGATAAGTAATCACCGCTGTCTAAGAACACTGACTCTACGGGAGCCATTTTGTGCGTTAATTGCCATTGCCAAGTTTTATACCATTACTGATACTTTTTAATGTAGTAAATTATTACAGAAGATAATTTATATATTAAGAAGTATTTATTATGAAATTTTATAAACCGTTGAAATACAATATTTACTACACCATACACTCCAAACACATCGGTTTAAAATAAATTCTAAACAATTGACATTCAATTATTTATTTATATCAAAAATATTCGAAAATACTACTTTAAGAATTTTTAATTTTAAAAAAATTCTAAAATAATCCTAATCCATTGCAAAATAATCCTTTTCCATCATAAAAACATTGCCAAAAAAGTCATAGAGGAGGTAGATTTTTGATTCTACATAAATAAATAGGACAAACAGAAATAGTTTTTCCTCGTGGTCTTACTAATAGGCCAAATTAGTAGGGCCACGAATAAACGGGGCAATTTTGTAATACTACAGAATACTACTAGCATTAAATCTATTGGTTATTTGCGATCGTGTAAACACATGTTAAATCTTTTCTTGGAGAGATCTGCGCCAAATTGATCGTCGGTTGTAAAGTCAAGCAATATAATTAATGATATACATCGTTATCCTAAAATATATCTAACGTAACACAATATCTCAATCACAATTAAGGTTCCACCATTAAAACTGGATCATAAAATCGAACTGTGAAATATGGCACAAATTAAACGTACTAGTTTACGGTTGGATCATGCTACGAGTAACTTGACAAATATTTGTTACGCTCAACTATTTTCCTCGGTTAAAGTGATTCCGATTATCACTGGCCAAAACCGAACTTCGATTTTCAGAAGCACTGCTGTATTTTGGAAACCCGAGAGTCAATTCTCGAAATAAAAACAAATAGGTAACTCTTCTAGTCTCAAAGATATTAGATTTTCGCCGATAAATTTGACGATTGACGACCTCCGTGGCGTAATGGTTACCACGCCAGACCGCCACCCAGGTCCCGGGTTCGATCCCCGGTGGGGTCATGATGAAAAACGAACTTTTTCTGATTGGTCTCGGATCTTGGATGTTTATCTATATATGTATTAGTTATAAAATTTAATATCGTTGAGTTAGTATCCCATAACACAAGTTTCGAACTTACTTTGGGGCTAGCTCAATCTGTATGAATTGTCCCTCTATATTTATTTATTTATTATTTTATTTATTTATTTAAATATATAGTAAATAATGATACGAGATCACCTGGAGGGCTACTACGAAACGTAAATCCGATACTTCGGCCGAAGTATCGGAAGAATTTTAACCATGAATTACCAGGTATTTCATAGTTATTTTAGTAATTCCTTGAATACTATCCACGAAATACCTTGTACTTTATGATTATTTTAGTAGTTCATTAAATTATAACCACGAAATACCTTGTAATTCATGGTTAAAATTCTTCCGATACTTCGGCCGAAGTATCCGATTTACGTTTCGTAGTAGCCCTCCTGGGAGGCCACCTGATTTGGTTATTGTCCGCATACTGTCACTTTTGTATATACTTTTAATTAGGTACTGAAGACTTGTCAACAATGTTATAATGACAATATACTACAGTGATAACATAATGGTGCTGACTGAACACGCTATTCAAACAGCGACGACCAGCCAGTATAATTAAAACCATCCAGTTGACCAGTTTTAGAGATCTTGAGAACCTTCGTGCTTCGGATGATCGTTAAGGCAACCCACTATACCATCTAGTATTCAGAAAACATTGAAACCTTTTACTCGCAATTGGCACCAATAAATTACAGTAAACATACGAAATTAATTAGCACCATTCTCAATCTTACTATGAATTAATTAACTATACTATTGTATTATTCTCAATTCTAAAAGTTACATGAATAATGAGAATTTAATAACTTTTGCATGGAACTCGCTCACGTCATATTAATAGTTTTACCTGTTTTTGCATTGTGGGAATAACTTACCACGTGTTATGATTGATGAGAGGAACCCGACATTATACTATGTCGCGAAAATCAGCTTATAAGGTATGATTTGATCGTGAGAACTAACATTGTAAGGCTTTCTGGAATAATGTGGATCAAAATGATTTATAGTCGACCAGTTTGTTGTTCTAACTCAGGAATACCCAACCACGGGTATGTGTCATCAACGTATAAAGAATTGTAAAGAATGACACGGTGAAACTCTTTTGTACTGAAAATAGGAAAGCAGCGGAGCATTAGAACAAATATTATTTAATAATAATCCTTAGCTCGACGAAAAAAGATTGGTATTTCAAAAAATGATGAGCAATATTAGCAGGAATCATTAGTCATGAATTGGAAACAAGACCTGATAGATAACGATATCCAGGGATCGTAAAATAAAATTTATATTATGGTAATCAATCTTATGAATTGTTGAAATTATAAATTGCCATTCCATATTTGTTAATTTTAGTATTAGCCTCTTATGGAGTACATTTAAAGACGAGTTCGAATGGGAAGTGTTGATAAAATGACAATTTCCCTCATGTGTTTTAATAAAAAAAAACTCTCCTTCCTTCCAATCTTAACTGCGGTTTAGCTGGTGTCTCTGTTTCAGGCCAGGTCATATATCGACAGCCGAGCTATCCTCAGACAAAGTTTAGAAATTCTTACACTTACGAACTTATTCACTGGCCGATGATCAAAATTCTACATTTGGAAGACAAAATTTTGTATTTAGTTATAAGCACTTGCCAAATACATGGGATTTAATTTAAGTTTTTTATTATAGTGGCAAACAAGCATACAGTCGGCCTGATGGTAAGCCGTAGCCTATAGACGCTTGCAATACCGGGGTTATATGTGTATATTTTATTGTGTTTTATGTCAAAAAATGTGATTGTGTCATGTCAATAAAATGTGCCTCCTAAAGATATCATTATGTATATAGGTGGTGCACAATGTAATCGCATGCAATTTTCTCAGTAAATGAATTTGTAATTCTTTTGAGAAATAAATATTCTTTTACCATAATTTGATACGCGCTACAATGCTTGAAGGCTCCTTATTTTATAAGCTCTTAGACCAGAGATATGCTAAATTGTGAATATTATCCAACGGATCGTTTACTTTAATGTAACTTAGCTAAACACTGTTGATAACGGGAACCAAAGCTGTTTTTCTATAGAGAGATATGTGCTAAGGATGCGAGGTGAGGTGAGGTTACGGCCTAGCGATGAGTTAAGACCCCACACAATCGGTGGAAATAGTCACATATTTACGTAAATTAGCGTAAGTCCCGGTCACCGTTATGCTAGCTCTACACTCTCGCGAAGTTGAGCGAAAATGGGTGTCTACTTCGACTTAACTTCTCCTTTGTCTTCTAACTACAAACAAGCGGGCAAAGCAATATCTGTACGTAGTAGCAGCAAGACGCAATACAAGACGAAATTGTCTGTGGAAATACTTACCGAGCAATATTGCGGTTGGAGTGTAGCCTTAGGGGCACTATTTTTAGGACTTAGAAAAATTTTCTGAGTTGGAGTATAGGCACTATGAGACGCCAAGAAAACATGAAAAAAGATTTTTTTGAGAAAAATTTTTTTTTGGACTTAGATTTTTTTTTCGCTAAAATTTTTTTTTTAAAAAAATTCTCCGATTTTTCCCTTTTTTTGGTCCCGTCGTATTAGGGGGGCACTTACGAACACTTTTAGTCCTATGCACTAACCGCGTTCGGGCTACCATTTTCGAGATATACGTCGTATTGTAAAATGACCATATTCAAAGAATGGCCAATTACTCGTAAATGGTGACCTTTAGGAAGTTGATGTAAAGGACCAAAAGTGTTTCTAGTTGCGCTCCTGACACGATGAGGACAAAAAAAGGGGAGATATTAAGAAAAAAAAAAGTGGATTCAAAATTTGTCAGAGTCCTAAAAACGCTGTTTCTGGGACTCTGAAATTTTTCGGATCGTTTTTTTTTCTTCGTAAAATTCCACCTTTTTTTGGTCTCATCTTATCGGTGGAGCACTTACGAACACTTTTAGTACTTTGCACCAACCCCGTACGGGCTACTGTTCTCGAGATATACGCAATTTCGAAGAAAGTCGGATTTCAAAAACTGCAAATTTCTCGAAAACCGTAGCCCGCACGGGGTTGGTACAAACGACCAAAAGTGTTCGTAAGTGCCCTCCCAATAAGATGAGACCAAAAAAGGAAGAGATTTCACAAAAAAAAAACGTTGCCCCTATCCCTACAATAGCACTGAAAATAGAGTTTAAACTTAGAAAATTTTTGAATATTTTTTTTTTTCTAGAAATCTTCCCTTCTATTGGTGTCATCGTGTTGGGGGAGCACTTACGAACACTTTTAGTCCTATGCACCAACCGCGTTTGGGCTACCGTTTTCGAGATATACGTCGTATTGTAAAATGACCATATTCAAAGAATGGCCAATTACTCGTAAATGGTGACCTTTAGGAAGTTGATGTAAAGGACCAAAAGTGTTTCTAGTTGCGCTCCTGACACGATGAGGACAAAAAAGGGGAGATATTAAGAAAAAAAAAAGTGGATTCAAAATTTGTCAGAGTCCTAAAAACGCTGTTTCTGGGACTCGGAAATTTTTCGGATCGTTTTTTTTTTTCGTAAAATTCCACCTTTTTTTGGTCTCATCTTATCGGTGGAGCACTTACGAACACTTTTAGTACTTTGCACCAACCCCGTACGGGCTACCGTTCTCGAGATATACGCAATTTCGAAGAAAGTCGGATTTCAAAAACTGCAAATTTCTCGAAAACCGTAGCCCGCACGGGGTTGGTACAAACGACCAAAAGTGTTCGTAAGTGCCCTCCCAATAAGATGAGACCAAAAAAGGGGGAGATTTCTAGAAAAAAAAACGTTGCCCCTATCCCTACAATAGCACTGAAAATAGAGTTTGAACTTAAAAAATTTTTGAATATTTTTTTTTTTCTAGAAATCTTCCCTTCTATTGGTGTCATCGTGTTGGGGGAGCACTTACGAACACTTTTAGTCCTATGTACCAACCGCGTTTGGGCTACCGTTTTCGAGATATACGTCGTATTGTAAAATGACCATATTCAAAGAATGGCCAATTACTCGTAAATGGTGACCTTTAGGAAGTTGATGTAAAGGACCAAAAGTGTTTCTAGTTGCGCTCCTGACACGATGAGGACAAATCAAGTACTATTGAGTCAAACAGATAAGCCGAAAATAGACGACAACGCGTTGATTGAATCTTTTCAGAAAAATTCGCGCCTCACTCGCTTCGCTCGCTCGGCGGTGTTATGATCACAAGATAACCCTAACCTAACCCACCAATGTCTGTCTGAATATTGGTGGGTTAGGTTAGGGTTACCTTGCGATCACAACACCGCCGAGCGAGCGAAGCGAGTGAGGCGCGAATTTTTCTTACGATTCCACTTTGTGGCCATCTTAAAACTAAACCAGTCGAGGATTTTGCCATTAGTTTTATCATAAAACTAACCCAGTCTAGGTTTTTAATGAAAAAACTGGATATTTCCAGGTTTATGGTAAAACAAAGCAATGATTTTGTCTTCTTACGGATCTTGATCAAAAGCCTAGGATTTTGATCAAAAACCTGATTTCATCATAAACCTACGACAGATAGATTAATATCGGAATGAAATGAATAGCATTTGTTGCTACAATGTTAGAATGGATTTATCTAACAAAGTCTATGCGATTTCGGTCAATTTCTGGTTTCGTCAAGTTTTTGGCAAACAGAAGCTAAGCCAGTTCAGTTTACACTTTCTCTCTAATGGTATAGGTTTTGTAAATTCGCTGCCCGGGCGCGGTTGGTGCAAAGGACTAAAAGTGTTCGTAAGTGCCTCCCCCAACATGATGAGACAAAAAGAAGTGAAGATTTCTATAAAAAAAAAACTAAGTCCCAACTCCCTTTTCAGTGCTATTGCAGGGATAGGGGCAGCATTTTTTGGACTCGTGACAAATTTTCGAATCGATTTTTTTTCTTTAAATTTTCGCTCCTTTTGTCCTTATCGTGTCGGGGGGGCAACTAGAGAAACTTTTAGTCCTTTAAGTCAACTTAGTAATAATCACCATTTACGGGTAATTGGCCATTCTTTGAATCTGTTTTTTTTTTACAAAATGGCGTATATATCGAAAACGGTAGCCCGGACGCGGTTAGTGCAAAGAGCTAAATGTGTTCGTAAATGCCCCCCCAATAAGATGGAACCAAAAAAAAAGGGAATTTAAAAAAAAAATTTTAGCGAAAAAAAATCTAAGTCCAAAAAAAAATTTGTCTCAAAAATTTTTTTTTTCATGTTTTCTTGGCGTCTCATAGTGCCCCTAAGCCAACTCAGAAAAAAATTCTAAGTCCTAAAAATAGTGCCCCTAAGGCTACACTCTGACCAATATTGCATTTATAAGAGTACTAGCGAAACCCGCGCAACTTCGTTTGCGTGTATCCCGCTTTCCCGTGGGAATTTTGGAATGTATGATACTTTAAAACCTTCCCCTTGAATCACTCTATCAATTAAAAAAAACCGCATCAAAATCCGTTGCGTAGTTTTAAAGATTTAAGCATACAAAGGGACAAAGGGACAAAGGGACATAGGGACATAGGGACAGAAAAAGCGACTTTGTTTTATACTATGTAGTGATAATATAACAATATTGCATATATAAGATAAGTACCATAATTTTAACTAGAAAATTACGGGATATTGTTGTTAGATATTTTCTTCGTTCACCATTCATATTCCTTTATATCTCTGGTCAAAAGTAACCTAATTTATCATTTTATGTGCGCGATTAACTTTTTTTTCAGTACACATAATCGCGCACATAAAAAGATCGTTTTGAAATGTTCTAAAACAGACGGGAAACGCAACTGCAACGAAACCCAATCGCGAGTTCCCTGCATGCCAATTTCAATGAAACTAGTTTGCGATGTATTTCAAACCGATTTTAAAAAGGTTGCGTCATGTGTCAAAGGAGTCTATGATAGAAACTCCTAGAAGTTGCAGTTTCGACATACCCCGGACACTCCATACAAACGTCTCGTTATAATCACCTACTACTATTACATGAACAGAAGAAGTGTGCGTGCAACGCGTGACCACCGTGCCTTTCAAGTACCCCACTCGTTGTGGGCGAATGCTGCGGGAGGGGAGGGGTCGTCCGTTTTGGTGCGGGGCGGGGAGTAGTCATTCTGTACGTTAGTACTAATATGAATTCTGTGGTTTCGGCACATTTGGGTTTCACCGTCTGTTCTGGGCCAACAAATAGGTTATCTACAATAATATAATGTTAAAGTGGAACCAGTGCTAAATCTCGCAAAACAAAATGTATTGTAACAATGCAAGTACCTTTGTATGCTTAATTTTAATAGCTCATAATTTGTAGACATTGATAGAAAATTGCGTGGGTACGCATTATAATTATTATGGTTCCCTATGGTGCGTATAATCTTTAAACAAGCCTATAACAAAGTATTCACACGCGATTTCTGAATTAATTAATGTACATTTGTCTCTCTTTACCATGATCGTAGAAAAAAGTGAACAACGTAATTATCTAGAGGTATGTTTGCACTGACTATGTAAAATAGAATACAGGAAGAAAGATATTACAATAGCTCCCAAGTTCTCGTTTCCTGAATATTAAAATATAGTTCTGTTCAGTGAACGTTGCTATAGTTAAAATTTAATAATAAATATCAATTCCACCAACCTTCACATATGTTCATCGTTCATCGCGCACGCACGTCTAGTGTCAAATTTCTGCACTGTAATATCAAAGATTTTAACTTGAGGCTGTCAAATTACATAAAATCGTGCAGCTTTTGTGCATTAAAATTATAAACTCATGAAAACGTAACTTTATATTCTAATGTTGTCGTGAGATTACAGACACCATCAATTAATTAGAGAAGTTGCTGCGTTTTCTATTCATATATAATTATATCATATGCTACGAAGATCAGATGCGCATGAATGCATAAAACAACACAAAAACAGCCAACAGAGTATGACAACTAACTGATGGTGCATCGTCTAAACCCCTAAAACCACTAGTATCCATAACTCGAACATTCAACTTGGACGTGACGTCCGGTCTCATTGTTGAAAACGTTTGGTGGAGGATCCAGGTTCGCTTGCCCTCTCCTGACTCATCTGAACTGGCATGGCCTGTTATCGATGTCGGAATCAGTACGGTACTGACGCTCAAAAAGAGCAGTAACTTTATAACAAACTATAAATCCAGCAACGATGTTGCGTTTGCTGAATCGTGGTTTACGACAAGTGCTTTGCTTGATAATGGTGAGATAACATCTGTACATGTGATAACACGTGCTATAAATAAAGTTTTTAAGCCCGACAAAGTGAAAGAAGTTTAATTCTTAGAAGACAATCGATTAAAAAACCAAGTGGTAATCAGAACGGTCGGTGTTTTCATAGAAAAGAGTGAAAGTTGGCGTGGCGGTAATATATAAAAACAAAAATGTAACTATTTTAGGTATAAACTTAATGAAAAGTTAAGCAAATAGTTTCCCACTGTGCGCTAATATTTGTATTGAAGTTGTTTGACAAAGTATAAAATTACAGCGTGTTTTAATATATTCTTTAAAATAAGTATTTAAAAATTAAGAGATTCTTAAGACTTATAAAAGACTAATTTTGAAGTTGATCCAATTTATGCACGGTCAAATTTCTATAGCATCATTAAGTAAGATGATAGTACTTTTAGAGTTTCCGTTTACAGTTTTATCAATTTGAAACGAGTTGTGAAAATTCAATAAACGTAAAAGAAACAGACAATGCCCAACAACAGTTATCTTGTTAACAAAATGTCGTATGTAATGCCATAAGGTTTTTTGTTGATAACGAAATAGAAAAGTTTAGATAGACAGACACAAAAAGATCATTGTTGTGAATTAACATCCAATGTCAATATACAGGTTACTAGAGCAGATGAGAGGGACGATCTGTGAGGGCCAGATAATTATCAAAATTAAATTTCACAGCAGGTGCACATTGTAATCGATGATGGAAACCAGAAAGTTTTTGTCGATAACCAATAGTTCAATCCATTACACATGTCATTTTCTTATTACGGTCTACAGTCCAAATAAATGGTACTATTGAAGAATTAAGATGATGGGTACTAAATAGAACTGATTGATTTAGAATTGAATAGCCACAATTCAAACACTGATAGAGGCAAAGTAGAAATTTTTGAAAACTACAGCGAAATTGTAAATGAAAAAAATACAAAAGATAATAATCGTTTAACAGGTTTATTAACCTGATCTAGCGACGTGACGACGTAATCGGTATAAAATCGTAAGGTGCATGACCGTGAAGTATTGTATCGAGTAAGAACCATCGCGCACGAATGATTCTGGACATATCAGGCAACGTCAAAACATCTTTTAATCATCTAGTTAGTATCAGAAAAATATTTACCCCATTCATACCGGGAATGACCAATTAAAGTAAACAAATTGATTCTATACAACTTTCAGGCACCGGAGTTAATTTAATTCTAGATAACAGTAAGGATACTGTAATGAATGAGACTGTATATCAGGTTGACACGGAACTGTATTGAATATAAGCAATTGGTATTAAAGCAAATGAATAGCAAATCTGCGTACAAATGAAGACAGAATTCAAAAGATTTCGCATCATTGTGACTATAACTAATGACAAGACGTTTGAATGCTTACAGTAGATTCATAAATTTTAGATTGCTCGTAAAATTAAATTTATCCTCAGCCTTTTCATCTACGGATACCATACCTACGCAATAAAAAATATTCACTTTATATTTATTTTCTTTGGACACTTTAAATAAATTCCATTGACACGTCCAGCACTACTGGTCAGCACATTGTGACAATATGTCTGACAATACGATACGTAGTAGCCATACTACGGGCTGGTAGAGGTAAATTTTGTGTTGAACTACATTTAAAAAGTGAAATATAAAATTTTATTCATTACTTGTTTCAGACAGTGCCATTGCCCGCGGGTTCCACTTCAGTTTTAGCGAAGCCAACGAAGTATCACTACTATCCGCACAATCAACACATTTACCTTCTACCGGAGTGTGCAATACAACAGGTAAAACAGTTCTATTCTTGTCTACATAATTGAAACTATCACAAAATAGCGTATCGAATTTGTTACACTAAATGCATTTACTCGAAATCAAATCAAAATGTATTGTGGTAAATACAGTTACAAAAGCAATTCGAGACAATACGCGAAACTATTTCCGACGGATCATGCACAAACTCAGCAAGATTTGAAAGAACGTTAATAAATTAATGAAGAAATAATTTGCCGTAACGTTATTTGCTTCAATTACAAAAAATTCTCATGCTATTGAATATTTTATTTACTGAATATTTTCAAGACATTTGAACCATGCGCAGAAATGATCGCTAACTCAGTCAAGATTGTCGTGCAAGATTATTCCATTGTTCAAAAGTATTTTAGTAATGAAAATGGATTTTGCAGGTTTGCAATGCAGTGTACGTGAGATTGAACTATACGCAGCCACTATGCGCATGCCCGGCGAGATATCGCGACCCGTGCTCGGCGAGCCTTAACGCCGACGACCTGCATACCACGCGGCTTACCACTGATTCCAAAAAGAAGGTAACCAGTAAATTGCCTGAACTATCCGCTATATAGAATGTGGCTGAATAAAGAACCAAGATTCTCATTGTACCCTTGAATGTGTCACTGTGCCTTTCATGCATAATAGCGTTTTATCGTATAGTACAAATTGTAAAAAGAGTAAGATTTTGAGATGAGTTTTGTTCAACTTAACCTAGAAATGTCTTGCACCGTAACAAGAATTAAAGACCTAAATGTTTGCCGTTATTTCAATAGTAATTATTGGCATTACCGAAAATCGATCGAGGTTTCGTATTGAAAAAGTTCTTAATTTGATAATCTACATTTTTTACTATCCAACCTATCAATTTGATCAAATGCCACTGACTACTGTGGTATTTGAAACCTTCACCGTCGAGTTATTAATCAAATCAAAATTAAATGGGACACCAGTGATCATGGTCATGGTGCGGAAGATTGTTACCAAGCAATAAATCTTTTGTAGGGAGATCCTCGGGAGGTAATACGAGTTACGATACGATGTAAACGATTTATCGTAGAAGCCGCAGTGGAAAGTGGCATGGGACTATTTATTTATATAACTGTATTTTATGTGCAGCTAAACACTTTAAAGAAGTTTACAAGCTACTGAAACCGCTCAATATCGTGTTCTTTACAATTTTTCATTGTAGCCTTTCAAGGCTACTTTCTAGCATATTTTATCCTTAATTCTACATTTACTTAATATTTTTATCTCGTGCTTAATTAGACAATGAAAGTGTGAGATTTTACTTACTCACCGTAGGAACACAACATGGCCGAGACCAATGCTATTTGGCTACGATCTTCTGTAAGGTGGAGGTCCGTTCCCAGACGGGATGATCCGATTTGAGAAAACTTTCAATATAAAACTGTTTATTTAATTTCCAGTACGCATCAAAAGCAGTAACACTGGTGAAAACATGCGAGGCTGTATCGGAGATGCGAGAATGCCGGGCACCAAGAGATTGGTCTTTGCTTGCGCTCCAGAACATAAGAACGGGAAAGTCACACTATCTTGTCATTTGTAGGTGCCCAGAGAACCATATACTTGGTAAGTAGTATTAAAAAAAAAAATATGACGTGTTATAACGGCACTAGAAATATTTCATTTGGCTACCTCTATTACGGTGCATGAGATAGAATACGCATGAAGACAGAGGAGGTGAAATTATAGGGTTTCGTTAGCATCCTTTGGGCATAAAACCAAAGAGATGATGTTATCTTATAATTATATTGTCAACGTTCTTTATAGTTGTTTCAACTTTTTGTTATTCTACTTTGACGCAATAGTTTTTTAATATATTTTGTTTTTATAAAATATAATTATTTTGTCATTATCCGATCATTGTCACCAAAAACTAGGTTACTTTCGTCCTCAATAATCTTTATTTAATGTCATATGGCTGTCGTCTCTTCATTATTATTGATGAAGACTTATAAATTATGCTTTCTGTCTTATAAAACCATATTCTTTACAAAAGATACGAAATGTTTTCTTTAATTTACAAAAAAATCGGTTGTTCCAAGGAATTTTTCTTGCCATATTTACAGTAACTTACATAAAAGTTTTTTTTTATTTTGGTAACTTACAAATAGTAAGAATGTGTTAAAAAACTTAATTTGAATCTCTGTATACAATGTTCAGAAAGAGGACTGTTTTGATACAAATTTTATTTTTTAAGAGATGTCCATTATTGATTCCGGATTAATCTTAAATTTTCAAGCCTTGTTGAAGATTACCGGAACGAAAAATAAGTAATGACGTAACGTCATTGAGTCAACGTAAAATCATTGGAGTCTATTTTTAGAAGTTGTTGCTTTTTGATCGATAGAATCTATATATATTTCACTGTATATATTTACTACAATATCGTCTTTATTGACAAAAAAATAAGGACTAATATGATGTATTATTGACAGGCCCCGATGGTTGAAAGAAACACTCTTTAGCATTATTATTATAATATAGATTTATTATTTTATTTATGTTATTTTTTCAGAAGGTCCTATGTCCCATGACCAACCAACGTATGCATCTGTTCCTGGTATTCGAGTATATGGGATGATATGTGTTCGTCCTACAACAACTTATAATACTGGTAAGTAATAGTGTTAAGTTATTTATTACTTATGATATTATCCCGCCTTAGGTATTTCATATCCTAATTTGTAACAGAAACGTGAGTAGTAAAAGATAAAAAACACTATAATTTCATTTGTTAATTCATTGATTTTCATTCTCCTGATGAACATAGATAAAAATAAAAAGATTTTCTCTCATTTCTCACGCTGTATCCTTTAATATTAGCAGTACAAATTTAGATCTTATGCAGAAGGCATTAAAAATTTATTTTACATTGATTCGCAGTAGCATAGAGTAGATTAATTTATACCATTTTTTATTGTATGTGCATTTTGATTAGATAATATGAAGAAGTGCCTAGGTACTCTCTGAATAAACAATTTAATTTCGCTTTCTGGTATAACATTCCTGAGAACCCCTAGCATAAATTATTATTGTTCAGCTGGTTCATTATCTATTATGATAATGTAATTATTGTAAAAATTGATAGAATTAGTAAAAAGTTTCCATCTCGTTTATACCAAATATGAAATGAGCGAGATAATAAACGCGTTCGAAATCAAATTATAAGTGTCTTTGCTACTAATTCTTTACCTTAGCAGCTTACTCTATGTCCAAATCCTTGTTTTTGGTACATACGTGTATGACATGACGACATGACATATAAAATTATCGATTTTTAAAAACCGTATTTGAATCGACAATTTTATATGTCATACACGTACATAAAACAAGGATTTGGACATAGAAGAAGCTGTTAGGAGACTTTTAAATTTTAGAAATTTCTGGTGAAAACTAAGACTCATTCTTCTCTTGAAAAGAGTTATTATCATTTGTCATTTGTTTCAGGTTACAACCCAAATAAATACACACGCGTTGAAAGTTCAACGAATGCATACAAAGTGGACTATTCTCAACCTCATTCGTATCCAGATAAGCCAGTGTACAACCGGTACCACACCCACTCGTACCCCGAGTCAAATTTCTACAACAGAAGATCTAGAGTCGCGCGATTCAGACGAGCGATCTCAGATTACCCCCCGTTTCCATGGTACAAAGTAAAAGAGCTAGCGAAATCATTACATTGGATTTAGTTTAAATACCGTTTTAGTATAAGACAACCACGTCACAGTACACAGACTTTAATAAGACAACTTTATAAATAATAGGTACTCCATTTGAAAACAGTCATTATTAAAAACATGAATATATTTAAAAAAATCTAATTAAACAATTTTAGTATTTTGACAATAATTATTCTAAGAACATTTAGATAACAGTATAGTAAAAGTAATAAACATAGCAAAATTAAAAGAGTGTGGAAAAATAATTATGTATAAAGTTACCTTACTGAGACAACTGTCTACTGTGACCACGTTGGGTTCATAAAGGCTTTACTTGTAATCGTTAGAATCCGCCTCTTTGAATTCAACATAATCGATTAACAGGTAAAGTAGAGTACTCACTATGTGAACAGTAACCGCTAAAACCGCCAACCGCTTCTATTTCGCGATTGAGATGGGAATTATTCTCAATGATTTGTCACGGTGTTGATTGTACAGAGTTTCACCCTCGACATCGTAACCCGGATTCTAGTTATGCATTGTAATTCACTCGACACTTAATCTTACATGGTTTTGTTACGATTATATGATAGTAGAGAAAATCTTTTCCAATCAACTAAAAGATTTTGAAATGTTCTCATTATTTAAATGAAATGTGAAAATAAAATTTAGAATATAAATCATAATTATTATAACAACGATTCTTATGATCTTTATTATGAATTTTGTAATGATAAAAAAATATATTTTGAGAAAACTCTGTATTAAAAGTTTATAAAGAGGAAAGATTTGATAGTACGTTTGTTTGCATTGTTACTCCGAAACTACTGGACGGATTTGAAAAATTATTTTACCGTTGGGAAGCTAACACTATCATCGTGTGACATAGGCGATATTAAAAAAAATAATCTTTACTAAAATTCGTGCGAAGCAGGTCGCTAGTATGTGTGTAATATGTGTATCAGTACAGAGGAGTGACAGATTCAGAGCACACGACCAAACAGATGGCTTTATTAATCTGTACCTCATAGCTCATCTCGTACTTTGCACTCTTGATACTTTCAGATCGAGAAATTATCTAATTAAAAATAGATATTTATTAGCACAATTTAAAAATATATAACAACGCAGACGAGTGATAAAGATAGCCTCAATAGCAGTCTCATATGCGTAATACGAATTTAAGTAATTTAAAAGGCCAATAATGTCGAACTTTTACACAAATTTCTGTCACTACATTCATCCAGCCGTAACATAATTAAACAGTACCTACCAGTTAAGTAATAATACATTACATAAGGTTACATAGTCACGCAGTGAGCACTTGGCTTTAGTTTCAGAGACGCTTTTGCTTTTACATATCCGAATTAGTTTAGTCTACCGAATACTCTTCCCAATCTAAACTCATGTTTAGTTTGTTGAAAGTACTTACTACTTAATGAAGAATATCACCTTTTTTACCTTACATTAAGTGACTACAGCTGTAATTTGGTGCAGTATAAAATTGGTAATGATTGTAATGTCTTCTAGTTATTTAAGTGACCCAGTGATATTCTTCATATAAATATTCAAAAACTTGATAAGACTTGTTTTAAAATAGATGGACTGCGTCGATTGGACATAGGCGTGTAGTAAAATTTATAATATTACAGCAAGAATTCGTCCCGTAACTTGTACGTTGGGCAATCTAGAGTAAAGTACGCACCAAAATTTGAGCGCACAGTTTATAAAAGATTTGAAAATCGATTGTCGTTATGCATTGAGTAATAAATATGCGTTTCGAACTTCGTTTTACGTCTGCGCGACTCAGCCGCGTTGGCGACTAGTATAATATTTTGAAGGCTACATAATGTTTTGTCTATTTTGAATGGATTTACTACAGTGAGTGACTTTATAGAGTAGAAATTAGTGCAGATACTGTGAAGGATATTTTTACATAATCCTGAAATTAAACATGAAGTTTTGCTGCTGTTAGCGTACAGAGGTTAGAAATAGAAAGGTTTTTTCCAATTTTATAGTCCATGTTAGGGTCTGTATTTGAACAGCACGTTGGCGCGGGCTGATTCCACGTTTTATTATGTCCAACAACAGTATTTGCTTCGTACTGTTCAAACGCAAACCTTTCTTGCGTTTGTTCCTGTACACGCCTATCGTCTGAAAACTCAATTTCAAACTGTTATAATTAATAAGTACTGCATAATATTGAAACATTTAAGATTTCAACCAATGATCGGTGATATTTGTGTGTACACCAATTTAATTGACTGTAATAGGAATTTATTGACTGCTGATCAGTTCTAATAATAATATAGATCTGCTTGTTTGGTCACGTCACGTAAGAACATGGGCGTGCCCGGCTACGCCCATGTTTGTGTAGGCACCGTAGGAGAGCCCGACAGACACCCGTCACTTACTCAAGTACAGTAATGCACTTACCTGGCTGCAAAAAAATAATTAAAAGCAGCCCAGGCAGCCCTGGCTAAGACCATAGCTATCAAATCATCTTTCGAACAAACAAAAAACAAAATCGCATCATTCACATTGAATCTATGAACATGAATCACAGACTACAAATATACATGTCAAACTACAACACCTCTTTTGCGCCAGTGTCTAAAATCAAAAGAGGTGCCACACTAGCCTTTGGTTTATATTATACCATTTCTGGATACCTTTGATTTTAAATAGGTAGTACCTTACATGAACAATGTTGTAGATCCATGACCATTATTATAGTCGATTCAATAAATAATTAATAAATTGTAACAAATTATCCCCACCAATAAGGAGATGGATTTATTTGGAAATCTATTAAAATAATTAATTTAATATTAGAATGTACACAAAACAATGTGATAAGAGATTCAGTGGCTTTTTGTGTAATTTTCGATGCATTTATAGCTATTTAAGAATTAGTTGTAATTAATACAGTATTTATTTAAGTAAACCATATTTATACTTAGTAATAATAACTGTGTAAATAGTAGCGAAAATTACAATATTTGTAATTACGAAAAAAATAAATTTGACGAATTTCTACACTTTCGTTTTATTTGACTAGCAAAACCGACAGCGGCGAAACTTCGTTTGCTTGTATCTCGCTTTCCAATGCAATTTCGGAAAATCTTTTCTTATCCGATGTCTAAAGGTCGCTGTATACGCAACGGGATAATAAAAGGACGGGACGGGGACGTGACTTTTTGTTCGACACGGCCACGTTCCCGTCCCGTCCGTGTATCCGCGACATATGCATATTCACATACATTTTGTATAAATTTAACTTCCCGTGTGGTTCGACTTATGTATCGAACAATTAGGATTTTAAAATACTGTTCGTTCGATTGATCGAATAGTGAGCACCTTTAAATCATAATATAATCAAAAGTATACATGGTTCGACTTATCTATCGAACGATGTGTATTTTTAAATCCTCTTAGTGCGATTGATCGAACTGTGCGATCGAACTATGTTGCCGGAAGGGGAAAAAACACGTTACGTATACAGCGACCTTAAATCCTACACAGAACACACCCTCCAACCGCCCTATACGATCAGTGGTTTAGGCTCTGCGTTGATTCGTCGATTTTTAAACATAGTAAAAAATAGATATTCGTCCTACTTCCTACTAATATTATAAAGGCGAAAGTTACACTTATACTTCCTACTCGGACTATCTTCTTTCTAATTAAATTCGTTGTGAGTTCCAAGACAGCTGTAGTTTTCTTCCCCGGGACGTCAATAAGCTTCATTGCTTATTGTCTATCTGAGGTCGCCGTTGTTGATCCTGGCTACACAGGAGACACAGTGGTGGGAATGTGTGGTGGGCTTGTCGCGAGTTATACTTATACTTTTTATCCCGATAGAATTTGGTCAAAAGTCCGATATAGATGACGCTGCTGTGCATAAAAATACACGCAAACGAAGTTGCGCGGGTCTCACTAGTAATATTATAAAGGCGAAAGTTTGTGTATGTTTCTTACCTCTTCACGCTCAAATGGCTGGACCAATTTTTATAATATTTGGTATGTAGGTAGCTGATACCTTGGATTAACACATAGGGTACTTTTTATCCCGAAAAGAACGCGATTCCCGTAGCATTTGGTCAAAAGTCCGATATAGATGGCGCTGCTGTGCATAAATCTAAACGCGGGTAACACCGCGGGCAGCAGTTAGTACATAAATAGATTGTCTATTGAGATGAATATATATGTACCTAAATTATTATTAACAGTGTTTGGTGAATGACTTCTTTTCTTTAGTTAGGGTACTTGCTTAGGGTAACAACTGCTTACTCCTCCTACGTACTGCGACGGAAGACAACACTCACACACATTAACACTTGTCTACATAGAAATATAATTATATAATGTTACTTACCTAATACTTTCTGATCGACGACAATATCGCAAGAGTACATAGCGGCCATCACTCGTTGTGGCTGTACTTGGAACGCTCTCCTACAACCTTCTTTTACAGCTGACATTATTTGACCTGTAAAATAATAATAATTATCTTTTCATTATACGGTATTATTGAATAGCTCTCCTAAATCTTTTTAAGAGGTTGGAAAAAGAGGATTCGGGTCAGCTGATGGTAAGTGCCCATGGAACACAGAGACATCATGGAAATTTCTGAGCCGTTGCCGGCCTTTAACAGGAAGAAAGGAGGAACTATGAAGAAAAGAGATAATGCAGGAGTTGGGCGGGATGTCACTCTCACTCACCGAACGAAGCGCATTGCAGCTTCACGTCGCAATTCTGTGGTGGTACTTCACCGTTCGAACCAGCCCAATTTAAAAAAAATCTCTAACAAAACTTAGTTTTTTATTTTTCGCGCACTTTGACGGGTGATAAACATCAATCTTTTTAGAAAAGGGTTAAATATTGGGTTGTATAGAAAAGTATTCTACCTCCGTGGCTTAATAGTTGCCGGACCGCCACCCAGAAGGTCTCGGGTTTCGAATCCCGGTCGGGTCATGATGAAAAACGATATTTTTCTGAATGGCAAGGGTCTTCGATGTTTATCTATTACATATAATATCTTCTTGTCATGTATATAAAAGAAAGTCGTGTTAGTTACACCGTTTATAACTGAAGCACGGCTGAAGCAATTTGGCTGAAAATTGGTGGAGAGGTAGCTTAGAACCAGGAGCAGGATATAGGATACTTTTTATCCCGGAAGGGTAGGGTAGGGGTAGGGTAGGGTAGAGGTAAGATAGAGGTAAGGTAGGGGGTAGGGTAGGGGTAGAGTAGGGGTAGGGTAGGGGTAGGGGAATTGTCTCTAAGGCCGAACAAAGTTTGCTGGGTTAGCTAGTTTGTTATAAAATATAGTATAGTATCCCAAAATACAAGTCTTGAACTTACTTTGGGGCTAGCTGAATCTGTGTGATTCTATATATTTATTATCAAAGTTCTGAATAAAACAATATTTTCATACAGATAAAATATTAAGTAATGTAGAATCACCTGAAAACGGTCCAAAAGTATGTGACGTATCATCACTTTCGCTTTTATCTAACGTCCACTCAGTTACACAAAACGCGACACCCATCATGGGTTCTTCACATAATGGTCCAGATAAAGTCGCGAATTGAAATCCATTAATAAAACTGCTCTCATACTCAAATCTAGGATCACCCTCTTTTATCTCCATATCATGATTCAAATACTTAGTACTATAATCAGCAGTCTGATTAAGAAGAACATTTGGACCACAATTCCTAGGACCTACAGACCAAATTTGATTGACAAAGTCCTTCCATTCCGGACCTAATTTTGTGCAAATACTTTTTAATTCTTCTTTAAAAGTTGCTATTAGTTTCAACATATGATCGGAGAGACGATTAGTTCCGTTAATGTCAAGTTCATTAAATTTGCTCTCTATATCAACATTAGAATGTAATTTTTGTATATGTTTTGATATAGCTTTTAGGAGTTCTGTAGAATTTTCTAATAAAGCTGTTATTTCACTTGGTAGTGATTTCGCTTTAATTTTTATTCTACTCTGTTTGTTGTTAGTGTATATTGTTATTATTGGATCTTCTTCCTTTTTATCTGTATTTTGTGTGGCGATTTCTTCATTGGCCATGTCCATTTTAGGCGGTTCTATAATAGTTTCTCTGAATGGTACAATTGGTTCTGATACTGTAAGAGGTATTTTTGCATATTGGTTTCTGAAATACAAATAAGAAACAATAATTGAAATGTTTTGTAAAAAATTACAATTCAACATTTTAAAAAAAGGAACCTTTTAATCTATATCTATACTAATATTATAAAGAAGAAAGATTTGATTGTTTGTTTGAATAGAATAGGCCCCGAAACTACTGGATCGATTTATAGAAAGCTACATTAGCAGGGAGTATATAGGCTATAGCTTTTCCCGAAATTCAATGTGATTCCCACGGGATCGGGTCCGGAACTTCACGCGGACGAAGTAGCGGGCAAAAAAGCTAGTGTTAACTATTTTGGTATAAGATAATTTAAAATTCATCCTTACTTAGTATGAAATTACGCTTCCACCATCTGTTCGCTAAGATCTTGTAAACTACTCAATGGATTTTAAGGGAGTTTACAGAAACACTACTAGGATCGGGAACTGTGGACGCGAGTATGCATAATTTTTGACTCAGATGCCTACATGTTTAACAATGTCTAAACTAATACTGGAAAAAATGTTTCCATCTTTTTCCTTTAGAATTACAGAACCCTAATAATCCATACTAATATCATAAATGTGAAAGTAACTGTCTGTCTGTTAACTTTTCACGTTAATACTACCGATCAGGGGCGGCTGTACCTTAAGTGCGCTCGTGCACTGAACTACCACATTTTAATAGGTTCAGAAAAAAATGCTTAATAATCCGATTGACTATCTATTCAATATTAACGAAATTGTTACAAAACAATTTCAACTCTTGGCTAAAGTATTAAGTCTTATTTTCGCTTGTAAAGACAATTCGCCGTGCGCTAGGCCACGCGCACGACGAATACTCATACAACGTCTATGAAATACGAGCTAAAACGCCTGGCGCGTGAGACAGAGATAGTGCAATAGTAAATGTAATGTGCAAAATTAGACAGCTCGCGTGCGCCGCACGCACGAGCCGGAGTTTACCGAGAACCGGCGAACGAAAAACCGAGAGCGGACGGACGACCGCGTTTGTTTTTGTTATTGTTTACATTGTGATTTGTGATAGAATTATAAATTATAATAAACTAACTTATCGTTTTGTGTGTGGGACAGTTGTGTGACTATAGCTGTTAAAATGAGCATTAACTTTAACATTGACTTTATTGAAAGCAATAATAAAACTTTTCGACAAAAGATTGATTTCAAATCAGCTGGACCGCCCAGGCTATTTCAAACTTAAAACAAGAGTGTAAATCGAAAAATAAATAAGTTTTAAAAGTGAAATGTATAACAGAAAGAAATGGCTGTGTGGATGTGAGCGTCTCAATACATTATTTTGTTTTGGGCTTTGTAAAGACAAAATGTTGTTTTATTGCAATTTCGAATTGGAGTACTCAGTGAGCTGATAAAGTGCACTACCAGTGCCATGACCCACCAGCCGCCACTGCTACCGATTTGGATGAAATTTGGTATGGAGATAGTTTAAGACCCGAGGAAGGACATAGGCCACCTTATGGTGCGATAACCGACATCCACGCGGGCCGGAGCCGCGGGCACAGCTAGTATGGAATATTTTGAAAATTAGATATACGGTGAGGTTTTTCGTCGATAACTTACTTTAAGTCCTCCAGACATCTCTCAAGGTGCACCTCGCCAGCTGTGACCAGCACATGCTCCCCTGTTTCTTGCAACAATACTTGTACACACGAATCTGATTGATTCAGGAGTTTCAATCCTGTAAATAAAAATAATAATCAATTACTTACAAAAATTAAATTTTGAAAAGACATTATTATTTTTTGTTTTTGTCATACGGCAAGGAATAAAGTATACAGTGCTACAAGGCTATTTATGAACGTGGCCGAATTTGGAACTACAACTCCTGTTCATATTGTATGTCACTTTACGACAGTTCAACAATAGGATATATTTACGATAGTACAAAGGTCAAAATGTATTTTCATACATTTTGACCACAGTATGCCACAGTAACGCCCTCGCACAACTGTCACTCGCGTTTATAAATATCCTTGTACATCTGTACAGGCCACCTGATGGCAGGTGGTTACCGCCGACTATGAGCATGAGTAACACCAGGGGCGCCACCAAGTTTTGTAAATAAAA
Organism: Endotricha flammealis; assembly: GCA_905163395.2. Lineage (NCBI taxonomy): Eukaryota > Metazoa > Arthropoda > Insecta > Lepidoptera > Pyralidae > Endotricha > Endotricha flammealis. Next base: position 8,629,383 of record LR990867.1, read on the forward strand.
TATTTTCTTTTACAAAATAAATTGTTAGTTGTTTAAAAGATTTTTTTTATTTATATCCACAGATATAAAGGTTTTAGATATTCAAATTATTTAAGCCACGCTATATTTCAACAGTAGTTTGGTGAAAAGAAGGTTTTAAGATTTAAATTCTTCATTTCTCTAAAGATTTACAAAAAAACACTTAAGTACATGAGAAATAAGATAACATTAACCCTAATATTTTTTCCGTTCAAAGATCGCTTAGAAATCAAGTTAGAAATACATAACAGTTTTGTACAGTACAATTTAAAAATCATATTATTGTTTTATAATATTACTAGCTTTTCCTCGCGGCTTCGCACGCGTTAATTTTATGACATACATCTACGTTTGGCCGATACGGCGCCCTCTATAGTAGAAAAAATATTTTTCTATTGGAACGACATACTTTCACGGGATAAAAAGTAGCCTATGTTGGGCTCTGTAGCCCTAACAATATGTATGCAAATTTTCATAATGATCGGCTGCTTAGTCAAGCCGTGAAGGAATAACAAACAAACAAACTCACTTTCTCATTTATAATATTAGTAAGGATATTGGCTTCCTTTTTTATCCGCAAAACGCCACTTAGTACTGCCCTTTATAGTTCATGCATACTACCTTATCACATTTTGCGAACTCCATTGGAACCATACCAATACAAGCAGAACTTTAAAATAAACTAACCTTTCACCAATTGAGGCAACTGGGACGGGAATGTAGGCTCTATGGCGACCCTCAATATGGGTACAGCAGCATATTGTATCTCACTGAATGCAGGACAAGCTATGGTACTACTTATTGTTGCTGTTTTGAGTACATGATCTTCTAGACCGCCAATTCCTGAAAAATAACAGTGGTATAGTGGTTAATCTATGGTGTTGTAGTAACAGGAGTCGGACCTATAACAGAAGGAGCTTCGAGAATAGTTTAACATAAGTTTTTAAGAGAGGTAGGGCACAGCGGATAATCCGCTCAAATCGGAGCAGCCCGTCTAGAGAAGGACCTCCATCTTACAGAAGATCGTAGCCTAATAGCATTGGTCTCGGCCAGGCCATGTTGTGTGCCTACGGTGATTAAGGTCTCCAGATCTCCACTTTTTGGCAACATGTGAGTGATACCCCTGTATTGCAAGCGTCTATAGGCTACGGTGATGCTTACCATCAGGCGGGCCGTATGCTTGTTTGCCAACTTTGTGGTATAAAAAAAAAGTTAAGGTGACACTGAGATTTCCGTATAAGTAATTTATAAAAAAATAAATAAAAATTTTCATATTTGATAAGCCCGGATAAAGTTGCCAATGCTAGTAGAGTCGACTGGCTACTGGTGCTAATTCTGTTGTACATTTAACTAGACTAAACTAATTTTGACAGGATCAAAGATGTTGTTGTCCTTCCTTGGTTTACAATTAGTGACAAGGATAGCAACACTTTTAGTCCTGTCAAAATTAGTTAAGTCTAGTCAAATGTACAACAGAATTAGCACCATTGTATCCCAAAGCCGCGGGTTCGAAATCTGTGTAAGACAGAGTGTGCATGAACATATAATTGTCTTGGTCTGGATGTTTTCTATATATAATAAGTATTTATGTACATCAATCTAGTACTCATAGTACAAGCTTAGCATAGTTGGGACTAGATGGCGATGTATGATTTACTAGAAAAATGAAGGGACTAACTAGAAAATTACATAGGTACATGCAATTTTATTTTTAAATTCGTTGTGATCGAAGCGGAATCGTTCCCTGTTTTAATTTTTCATATAAATGTATACTGACCTATTATATTTCCAGCAACTGCTTCATCAATACTTTCTAAGTCTCTACCCATTAAAATGTAAAGTGACTTAATTCTGTAAAAAAAACATATAAATTAAATTATGATCATCAACAGTTATCATTCTACTTCTAGGATATTCCTCCTCGACAAAATTAGTTTCAATAATGGTGCAGTGCTATCGACAGATTCCTCAAAATTCTTTTAACTGAACCATTCATACAATTCATATTAGAGGACGAATTTTTCAAGCATAATTATGATGATACGGAATTACTTGAAAAAATAATGTATATTAATAAAGTATTTGACAAAAAGATACTCACTCAGTACGAGTAACATGTTCGTCACTGTGTAAATCTTTTAATTTTCTTTTATCATCTACTTTAAATTCCTTTATACTAAGTACTTTGGACGGGTCATGTTTGGGACCAAGAACATACACATGGTCACCTTTCTTTATTTTACCACTGAACACCCTGGCAAATGCTATGAAAGCTGGTTCATTACTATTGTCTTTCTCTATCGTTTCCTCAGAATTATCTCCCCCTTCTTTTCTCTCTTGTACCGTTGGCACGGGTTCTGAACACTCATTTTGTTTCCTTTCCTCTCTTAATTGTCTAGCTCTTTCTCTCCTAAGAGCCATTTCTTCATCAGTCAATGCCTTAGGTTTGTTCTCTGGTAAAATACTTTTGTCTACGCCAAACATTTTTGATATAAATATTATAATAGGTTTATCACTACTACTATCACAGGCTAGGAAGTCTGCTTTAAGTCTTTGAGTCTCAGCATGATACGAATCAAAGTCTCGTATACCTGAACACATTAGTTTCTCTACTTTCTCGGGTAATATTTCTTTTGGGGAAGGCAGTTTCGTGCATACCATATTAAGTACAGTTAATGACAATGGTAGCCATTGCATCATTAGTGACTGTAACTGAATTCTTGTATCGGTATGTCTCATATCTCTAGTAGTAAGTTTTATACCCAGTTTATCACACATGATTGGAACTTTTTCTTTCTCGTTTCTTATAACTATTGTTTCATAAATACTCCATAAATTATCAAGTATCACTTGGACGAATAGTGGTTTCTTTGCCTTTTCTTGTGCCCCTTTCATTATTCTCTTCGCTTTTGCATTTAGATAAAAATCTCCCCAAAGCACTTTCTTCAGCAACTCATCCTTAATTCCTGAAATTTAAATTTTATTTTGTATTTTTTTTGTATTACACATACAGATACATTTAATATTCCAATAGCATTTTTATATTTACATGTCAAGCATGTAATTACATGAAAAGAAAAAATAAACAGATGAGGTTTTATCCTCTTAATATTATTTCTATGGGAATCCCAGTGGTTCATCTAATCATTGGTAGAGCACATTACCACTATTCAAGTCATCTATCTGACACAGTAGTATTCAGCATACTGTAACACGCTGGGCAGTGATAAACTACATAATTAAATCGAAGATAAACATTACACAAAACTTAAGATATTAAATAAAAAGACTCACCAAGTTTCTGAGAGAATAGTTTTGCAAATGTATGAGTAGTGAAGCCCCAACCATCAATAGCACTGGCAAACACCACATTCCCCTGTTCCGGAGAGAAGTACAGGTTGGAATCGTCTGCCTCGTCAAGAGCTGTTGCCCATCCATAATACTCATCTTTGCTTTCTTCCTTTGATTTGTCTTCTTTTGACTCTTGTTTTATGTCTTGCTGTAAATTTTATTTAAATTATTATTATTTTTGTGTCTTTCCTTTGCCATTTGATTGTTACACAACACTCAGAAATATTGTTAAATTTTTATTGTTGTGCAAATGATTAAGTTACTGTAAATAGCTAAATTATGTCACCACTAAATTCGTCGTGTTAGCGAATGAATTCGAATTCAATTTTTTTTTATTTATGTCTAATTCTATTTTTTATGAAATTGTTGTTTTTTTTGTATATTGTAACTTAAGTACTTTTTGTGTATAGTATTTATTGTGTGTATAATATGTGCATAATATTTATTGTAATATTAAGAAACTTGAATAAATTATAAAAAAAAAACGAAAAACTAAACATTTCAGTTTAATTATTTCCTATGGCGCAGAACATAAGAATCATTCAAAGTAAAAAGTGTCATCAGTACCTGTTCTTCATTTTCGAATACTCCCGTAGTAAATAACTCTCCCATAACAGCGTTAACCTGCTCCAGTACTTGTGTCAAATGCACATACGCGTCCAGCGGGGTCAGTTGCATTTCTAATATTAATCTGTCAATTTTATTGAGTACCAACACTGCTTTAATATTTTCTGAGTATGCCTGTTTCAACGCTAGTCTTGTTTGCGGGCACACACCTTCGACTACATCTACCTGAAATATTTAAAAGAAAATTTGAAAATGAACTGTAATATAAGAAGCCAAGACTCACTTTGAGTACCTAAACCAATGGAGTAATGTAGTTATGAAATTAGTCAATAAAAAAAAAATACTGACATCAAAATGACATAAATAAAAACATTGCACAAAAGACATTTTTTATTGTCAATTTCTTTAATAAGATTTTTTTCTTATAAGATCTAATTTTATGATTGAAGGCAAGTGTTAATACCTATATAACATTTTTAGTTAAATTTATGGCACCCAAAAGGTATATTCTTATTATATTATTACTTGTTGCAACTTCACTATTTAATATTACCGAATATTGCCCAATATTATAAGTTGATAATATAGACAAGAATAATCAGACATTTAAGAAATTTTATTATTACAATACAAACAAAATCTTTTTACCCAATTTTTGTCTACGTATTGATGATATACTTATTATACTTCTTATAAAATATAAAAAAAATATTAATTTAAGTAAAAAATACATTGAATTAAAGCAAAACATGAGAAACTTTATAGGTTAGTTAAAAAGTTTGTTTACTCACAACAACTATAGCACCATCACACAATCTGACCGCAGTGGACACTTCACTTGAAAAATCGATGTGTCCCGGCGAATCTATGAGGTTCACTAAGTATTCCTCCTGATTGAAAGCGTGGTACAACGCTATACTACTGCTTTTCATAGTAATCCCTCTCTCCTGTTCGTCTGGCCTGCTATCCATATATCTGAGCTTACCAGACATTCTCTGTGATATAATACCATTGCTAGATATCAAAGAGTCCGCCAATGTTGTTTTCCCATGATCCACGTGAGCCACGATACAAATATTGCGAATATTCGTAGGCCTGTTTTGTAGTTCTAAAAGTTTTGTCGAATCTACAAGCCTCATTTTGTTTTTTTAAATAGAAACTTTTGTGAAATTTATCAGTCCGTTTGTGACTATAATACTGGATGTACTGAGTGACTGTTATGTATTGGAAATATTAGTTTTAGTGAATTAAATTGCACAATATTAGCCAACAAGTGAGCTAAAGTTTGATAAATTTGACAAATATGACATTGACGTTTTGAGGTTAGATTGGAATGACGTTTTCGTTCAGTAATGCCACTGACAGGCAGTTTTATTAGAGTAGATTTAAGTTCAGTCTTAGGGTTCAGTTCAAAAATAAAAACAGGAACTCCGAAAAATACACTCTGATGTTATCTTAGACCTTAGAGCAACGCGGGCTTCCGTCCCGGAAGGGGTAGGCTTAGCGATTTTACTCTATACAAAGAGTTCTGGCGTTTTTTGCGGGGGGGGAATTTGCACACAAGTGCAGTTCCGCATACTACATACAAAAACAACACTATAATGACGACACTAACACATAAAAAAATAAACAATACAGCAACAATACGTGTACGGATAGACACATTTCACAACTCACACATTGCCTCGTTATCAACGTAAATAGGGCTGCACTCAACTGTCGATGGCCCATGCAGGAATATCGATAAATTTTAATGTCGGAAGAAGGAATAAAGGTGACTGAAACATTTTACGTAACTATTAAATAATTTTATTTACTGCTTGGTTATACATTTATTATTTAATTTCTAATAATAATTATTAGGTATATAAGTAGGATCTTACTAACAACTTTTGATATTCTAATATATAAAAATCTCGTGTCACGATGTTTGTGGTCGCGCTAAACGGTGGAATATTAGTGTGGTCCGCTCCGCTAATATTCTCCTTTTGTTTGGAAGGACTTGAAAATCGGATGACAGAAAATGGGTTGAGCAAATTGCACTGGTCCGCTTGGGATCCCAGGTTCGCTTATTATTGCAAAAAACTTTTCCATATATTCCTTAATTCTGGATTCTTAGGGAAGCTGTAAACACAAAAAAGTGCGATAAATCCTACCAATAATAGAAACGCGAAAGTTTGTGAGTGTGATATTTGTTACTCTTTCACACAACAACTACTGAATGGATTTTAATAAAACTTTACTACATAAATCAGACTAACACATAGGCTACTTTTTATCCCAGTCCGATAAGTGGTTTCCGTGGGATAATCGAAAAACTGCTATTTCTTACCCTTTACGTGAACGAAGTAGCGGGCAACAGACTAGTAAATAATGAAATCAAAATGTGTTCATCATATTTTGTCAATCAAATCAAATTTTTATGGCATATAATATTTACTTACAGTATTTTTTTTTTACATTTATTACTATTTTATAAACAATTCAAACTTAAAAACATTATAACATTGATAACAATTATTTGTCTAATACATAAGAATTCTTGCGAATAAATAAAGTCGTCGCCAGCCGCCATCCAAATTTATCGACAAACATTATGATATAACGGTAACATCGCTATGTCGCCCATCGGCGGGGAGAAATCGGATTTATCGCTCGACCGATATGAGATTTGTACGGGCGAGCGGACCTGATGTTGCTAAGCAAATCCGAAAATTTTAAGAATGAAATATGCGAATTTAGTGTTTAAATGTAATTAAATAGCAATAATACGATTAGAATTTACTTACATAAGAAATGTCACACCATCTTTTTGTAAATTTGATGTTCCAGACCTTTTTTTACAGCAAAAAACTGAGCAATTCGGCATTTTTAACACTGCTTGTTCACACTTGCGCGACTGGACTCGGTCTAGGAAGCAATCCGAGCACAACTGGTTTTTATAAACGCACATGCCCATTTGGGCTTGTACTTTGACAGAGGGGAAACGCTTCGTATGGCTACTCCCTTCCGGGACGGAAGCCCGCGTTGCTCTAAGTCTTAGACCAAGGATACGCGCTCTACCACGGATACTAAAATGCTACACAAGTTTAATTTTTAAATCCAAATAAAATACTCCCCGTCGTATTTATTAAGGTGGTTCGTTTCGCACGGCCGGGGTCCGCGAAATTCAAATTTTCTTACGTTTTGTTACAAATTGCAGCTCCATCATTCATAGAATGCCATTGCCAACTCTATACACACAATACATCTTTACATAACATAAAAAAGTCGCGCTGTCTGTCTGTCTGTCCTTATGTAGGTAGGTATGCTTAGATATTTAAAACTACGCAATGGATTTTTGCGTTTTTTTTAATAGATAGAGTGATTCAAGAGGAAGGTTTAAAGTTTAAATATAATACTAACTATTATTATAGCTACTTACAAAAAAATCTACCGGAAAGCGGCATACGTACATGCAAACGAAGTTGCGCGTGTTTCGCTAGTACCTACTGAATAGGTAATCATCAAAATAATCTTAAATAGTAGCGCTTTTATTTTTATTTGTGACAAATATTTAAGTAAGGTTAAAGAATAAAATAAAAGTAAGTAGCTATTACAAAGATCAATTACAAAATATATGTCACGTTTGCTTATCTATATTAAAAATCATAAAAATAGATTGAGATTTTTAAATCCATCCAAAATAATAACTGTCTAGAGTCTAATCTAGAGTTATCGATGCTTAACCATCGGCTTCTCACCAATGACATCACAAAAATGTGATTTTGAAAAATTCAAACGTATTGATAATTTCAAGAAACGCTTACTGAGACAAACGTTTAAGCCTGATCTCGACTTTAATGCCGCGCTTAAAAAGACAGATGGAAGACCATTACGACTTGCTATTCTCGAATTCTCGGTACTGCACTGTTAACTTTGGCCAAGAGTGCATTTTAAAATGATTTATATTCACTTTCCTAAACACATTAGTTTTATTTAATGCTTTATAGTAAATTCAGGTGGCTTTCGAAAAGATTGAATTGAACTTCGTTGCTATAAAATATTTAAATTTATTTCGTAGAGGTAACTTGTACTTATTTTGTAAATTGAAGATAGGTACTTATATTTTTTATTTTTACATTTAATTTCATTGAGTTTTGAATGAACACGTATATTATGCAACGACCTCATTAGGTATGTACTGGGATGGATTTAAAAAGTTCCCAACTATTGTCGATATATCTATCAAGTCCCAAAGCGAACATACATGATCTTATACAAAAATCTAGCTGAGGATCTGAGCAGACACGCTACTTTTTATCGAGCCTCTTGTAAAAACTAAACGTAGTGACCAAACAAATAGAATCTTTGATTATTTGAACGCACAGCGTAGGTAAAATTGTTCGGGCTCATTTGTTTTTTCAAAAGATGATATTAACCACATTTTTATTTATGAATAAGTATTTTTCGAAACTCTAAAATACTCGTAGGTACTGTAGGTACAGTACAACGGCGAAGTTAGACAAATTTAGAAGACAAAATCAAAATTAGACCTAAGACGAAGCGCGAAGTGACCTCTCATCGCCTAACCTTGGTCAACTTTCCGAATAGTACGGTAAGTACAGCCGGGGTTAGCTATAAGCTTTTCATAGAATGTAGAAAGGAAACGGCGGTAGTAAAGCCACTGAGACTGGGCTCAATGCACTCGCATACCACTTTGTTGCATTGCATGCAAACGAAGTTGAGGGTATCGCGATACGTGCTTTTATCAATAAAAGTATTCTATCTACTCATACAATAATATTGTATTGTACTTGAAATGTACATAATATACATATTATGTAAATTTTGAGTATAAAATTTCCTGTGAAATCCATAATGATATACGGGATAGAACCTCCGATGTGATAATATGTATTATAAACTACTTGTGTACTAAATTTCAAGAAAATCTGTCCAGCAATTTTTGCGTGAGAGTAACAAACATCTATACTCACAATGTAAACTTTCACGTTTATAATAATTAGGATTAATATAAAAATATATACTTAGGTTATACTTATACCTAAGGTAAGTGTATTATGTTCTAACTAAAGGCTCCTCTTCACAATGGGCCATGATGGGCGACTAAAGGCAGGAATATTGTAGAGGGCATAAATGTCTGTGATCATGCGGAATCGGCGTTGTGTCGGTACATCAAAGGAATGATGGCCCATGATTGCGTGCACGTCTCCACAATCGCCGATTACTGTTGTATTATTATTAGACAATAACGTAGTTTTTTTCTGAATTCACGATTGAGTAGAGAGTTGCCCGATCATGGTGGCGATGATGGACGATCATTTGATGAGCCATCATGGCCCATTGTGAAGAGGAGCTATAAGATTAAAGAATCATTGTCTACTTCTACATTTTAATAATTAAAATTATACCGCAAAGAACTAGGAAACTAGCCACAGGACTTATCAAAGGAAAACACGAAACAGTAAAACTTTGAAAATTAATGTTACCTCAGTGAGTTAGTCGCTTTAGAAGGCTAATTACCCAGTTAATGAGTTAAAAATTAATGCTAATTTCTGGATTATGAGACCTTTGTACCAGTTGTTAATATCCCAGCGGTCATTATATTAATTGACATTAGATGACCTATCTTCCATCTCAATGCTCCTTCACCAACAGGTGCCTGGAAAATATTACCTCGTAAAAAGACGTCTTATGGTAAGCAGATAGGTTCTGTATGTTCATTTTTTTATTTTTTATTGGTGTAATATATTTGTTTAGTAGATATTGTAATCTAATAAGTCATCCCACTTCCCACTAATATTATAAAGTCGTTGTGTGTATGTTTGTTAGTAGCTGATACCTAACACATAGGGTACTTTTAATACCGAAAAGTACGCGATTCCCGTAGGATTTGATCAAAAGTCTGATAGAAATGGCGCGTTATAAAATAGGTGTCGCTACTGTGCATAAAATTAAACGCGGACAATACCGCAGCTAGTCTATATCTATACTAATATTATAAAGAGGAAAGATTTGATCGTTTGTTTGTTTGCATTGAATAGGCTCCGAAACTAATGGAGCGATTTCAAAAACTCTTTCAACAGTAGAAAGCTACATTATCAGGGTGTGACATAGACTATTAATATAGCTTTTCCCGAAATTCAATGTGGTTCCCACGGGAACGGGTCCGGAACTTCACGCGGACGAAGTCGCGGGCAAAAAAGCTAGTTTAAAATATTATTTAGACTTTCGTCGTAGGTCTTCGACATTTCTTAAACGATATAAAGTTTTTTGAACCAGATGCCGTTTCTTACCAGTTCAAATCTGCCTTCTGAAGGTTGGTAGGAAAAATGTGACGATTCGAAAATTACAAGCCTATTTGAATAAAAAATGTGACTTGGATTTTCTCTCATCAGTTGCTGTATTTTCAAATAAATTATTTTCATTTATTCAAATTTTAAAGTAAATAGAAATTACGCTGTTGTCCGTGTACTTCTGACTATCATGTTTATCTTGGCATTCAAACTTTCCTTTTACATTTAAAAGGCACTGTCAACTGCAGCATAATAATATGAATACCAACTTGAATATAACTTGGAAACAAGTTCAGCTTTACAAAATTAATTTCTAGATTTACTTAGCTAGATTTGATCTAACGTGGCATCCGTTACAAGTCTGAAGACTAAGTTCTCAAAGCTCTTTTGTGGAACACAGCGTAAGGTGTCTTAAGTTTGCTCGAGAACTTAATCAAAAGATGATAAGAAGTCATTGATTACTTATTATTAAAGTTATTGAATCATTTCTTTATAAAACATTGTAAGTTGTAACCAAACTGTCATTCATCTTCACAGACTTGGTGGTCGAGTGGTCAATGGCCACGTCTTTATCTCAAGGGCCGCGGTTTGAATCCCACTCAAGACAAACATGAATGTTCCTCTTGGTCTAGATGTTTTCTATGTATAATTTAGTATTATCAACGCGTAAGTAATACGCCCGGTATTGCAAGTGTCTAATAGGCTACCTACGGTGATGCTTACCATCAGGCGGGCGGGTCGTATGCATGTTTGGCAACATTGTGGTATAAAAAGAAAATACCACGCGGGCGAAGACGCGGGGAACAGCTAGTAGTTAAATATATAGCAGCAATATGAACTTTGTTAAACAGAGTTCGCGCACAACTCTTTTCTCGCCGGTACGAATGAATATTCATCGGGACATCATTAATGTCGGATGCTTAAAAGTTAGCTGGCTCCACACTTAAGTAACTTTTACTTAGTAGTTTTCTCAACAAAAATATCATGAATTTAATGATGTTTACTTTGTAAGGGAACTTTGTGATCTTGGTTACGTTAGAAACCTGTGCAGCAATGTGTTCATGAAGAAAAGTTTGTAACGCAAAGATACTATAAAAGTTTATATGAAATTAAGTTTTCATTAACGCGGTGCAACAAATCTCTGCATCTCTGCAGTATGTAAATACACAGCTAAATAAGTAATAAAATAAAATGTGTGTCTACACGCCGCCTTGTGGAAAAGGTGCGCAATAATGAAGACTTTAATTTTAGTCCCTAGTAATTGTAACAATTTTTCTTATGGATATATTTTGTTTGTTTCATGCTAATCGCTCTAGAAAATTGTAAATGAAATTTTATCAATCATTTTCGGAAAGCTTAGTTCATTTAAAAGGTATACAACCAAAATCCCCTAACATTGCTATCATTGACAGGGCAATATCGTACCGCCGATATAAATAACGCAAACACCAGACCGTAGCAGAAAAAAGGAAGCAATTTCTCCAGAAGAATACATTATTCTTAGCACGTCTAGTTCGCAATTAGCTGGAACGTATAGTTCGTTTTATGTTGCCACAATAACCGAGCAAGCACGCTGCTGGCTTAATGCAAGGGGCGTGTCTAATTCAACACCAAGTGTTTCCTTTAAAAGCATCACGGCTATGGCGAATTGAATAAATTATTACTGCTTTTTCTGTTAACAAACGAACTTTTAATCCGTGGGGCTATTCTCATAACTAGTGAAATCAGCGCAACTTCGTTTTGCGTGTATTTATTTATGCACAGCAGCGCCATCTATATCAGACTTTTGATGAAATGCTATGAGAATCGCGTACTTTCATGATAAAAAGTACCCTTTGTGTTAATCTAATGTTACTACCTACATCTATACTAATATTATAAAGAGGAAAGATTTGATTGTTTGTTTGTTTGAAATGAATAGGCTCCGAAACTACTGGACCGATTTCAAAAATTCTTTCACAAGTAGAAAGCTACATTATCAGGGAGTGACATAGGCTATAGCTTTTCCCGAAATTCAATGTAGTTCTCACGGGAACGGGTGCGGAACTTCACGCGGACGAAGTCGCGGGCAAAAAGCTAGTACCAAATATAAATATTGGCTCAGCCACTTGAGCGTGAAGAAGTAACAAATACACACATAACTTTCGCCTTTATAATATTAGTAGGATAATAGCAGTAAGAAAATCTAGCCCTCTCGCTCGTCTTATATTTTGTATGAGCAAGATAGAGCTTGTTATTGATATTAGATTTTAATTGTTTTTGTTCATAAGAATCATACTTACTTTTGTTGAGAATAGGCCCTCTTTTCTTTTTAGAGTTTCTGATTATTTACTATTAACTTTTAAAATATGCGCAACAAATTAATATAGTAAGTCTACGAAAATATTTAGACTTTATTGTATTTAATTGAATTACAATATGTAGCAATAGATTAGATTAATAAAATAGTTCAAAATTTAGTTTAATTTTACGAAATTGTTTAATTTTAATATACCTATCTACTAGCGCGCGCTTGTAAACTGAATTTCTTTGCGTGCAAATAGAAAATAATGTAATAATTGAATGAATGGGATTCAATTATTTTCCAAAATCTTTCGTATTAACATAAACATACTATACTTGATACAAACAAGTTTCTAAATAAAAACCATTAAAGGATTTATGTTATTTATTTTTTTCATCCTTATTGTGTCGTATTCTTGGAAACACTTGATTTATATTGGATTTATGACATGGAGAGCTTGAAGGGCATTTTTATTAAAGGATCGTAAATAGAACAGAATATAATAATCCTTTGATACACATATAACGCTTCCGCTTCAGTAAGGATTACACTATTTTTAGTACAAGCCAATGAAAAGGGTAATCAGGGTTGTAAAGATGATTCAAGTTTTCAAAATTTATCATGAGAGGATCAATAGTATTCACTTAGTCTATGTATTTACAAAGTTTACTTAACATTATTGACACAAAAATATTTGTTCTTAGTTCTATACCTTGGTTACTCGGTTACTTCGGGAAAAACCCCAGGCCAGGATCAACAACTTCTTTCATTTATTGACTGTACTATAGCGTCTAAGAAAATATTAAAAATAATGCAGAACACTGTCATATCAATTTTTTTCTTAGTACCATCACCATTTTACCAGAAAAATTTTGTTTCCTTTCCACAATCTGTGTCAACCTTTCTGTGTGAAATTTTAAAAAATAATATAAAATTATATAGATATTTTGTATTGAGATGACAGCAATAAAGGGTTTGAAACCTCGTAAACGAACTAAATAACGCCCAAAAAGTAAGATCAGCAACCCTTATAATGTTTAATTTTGAGTTTTATATGAAAAGCTGCATTTCCATTGGCTTTCAGCTGGAAGTTTTTACTCATTTTCTTAGCTGATAATTTACTTTGTTACGACTTATATCAATTTAAATAAAGCGACGCGTAATATGTATGTAGGTATACATTAAACAGTGTACATATATTTATTTTCAATCATTATAATAAACTAAATAAAATTACATTTAAATCATAGGAATCATGCGTGCATTTGTGTTTTAGCTTATATCGTTATGTGACGAGAAAAAAAATCAGCGCCATAAAACTAAAATATTAGTACCTACCTAAACTAGGCTTAAGTTATTAACGGAAGAAATTATCGGCTACCGTTTTATTCGGCTAATGTATAGCGAACATCTTGTGTTTCGTATTAACGGCGGGTAAAAAAATGTGAAGCAGCCATCAAAATAATATTAATGGAAGCAGCAGACACATTTTTTTTGTTATTTTTATATATGATTTTGAAAATAAAATTCGATTATAAGACATATGTATTACCTAGAAGCTATTTTTTTTTAACTTACTTATTTGAATTATATGCATATTCCTTAAGGTATGGAAAATTAATAATATTCCTAAATTATTGAATAACTCTGTCTATGAATATCTGTTTCATAAAAAAAAATAGTAATACTTTCTTACATTAAACATAGCTTTGTAGGTTACATTAGTTCTGCTCTTACGATCAGAGGAATACCTAACTGGTTTCGGTATAAAATGAACCTAAATTAAATAGAACTATTTATTAAGTAAAAAAATATATATATAAGTACTTACTTAATATAAAATAATGAATTTCTTTTAAGTTGGTAACGATAAGTTATCAATATTTTCTTTTTGAATTTGGATAATAGATTGAAATGAAGTGAAATCGTATTTCAGAAATTAGACCTTCACAGGCACTTTTTCTTGTCATTTACAACTTGTTTAAATAAAGAAAATAAACTACGTTATTTTTGGACACAAGCAAAATGGCAATCGGTAAAAAGAAATGGCGAAAGGAAACCGGTTACGGCCTTTTTTGTCATTTTGTACTTTGTTTTTCTCTCCTTTTTTTTTCCACTCATTAGTTACAATGTAGGTATAAGTACATTAAAATTTATAAGAAGAAAACGCGGAATGTTATAGGTACATAATGGTGTGGAATGAACAAATCTTAAATCTACAAAAAAATAAAAAAAATATTTGAAATAATTAATTTTATTCAAGCAAAAAAGTGGCAATTGTAATACTTAGGTATATGCTAGGTATTTACCTAACTACTACTAATTTGTCATATCAAGATCGTTTTTTACAGCCTGTTTCAAACTTCTTTATCTATCCAGCTTATCCGATGGAAACACGGCTTCCTGCTATAAAACTGTTGTATTTCAAGTAATGTTTTGTGTGGCAATAAAATGTGGTAATAAAACTTTCGTTTACAGTACCACTATTCTCATGGGATATCGTTGTGGCAAAGAGACGATTAAAAATACTTTTCTGGCTTTGTAAACTGTACGTAAAATGCATGCAAATCAGCCTGTGAATGGTAAATTTAAGTTTTGCCAACTCTGAAGAACTCGTAGACTCACGACGGAATTTTTTCGCGACGAGTTAATTCCCGTAAATAACAAAAACATGGATTATCATAATTCTATCTAGATAGTACCTACCTACCTACGTAGTGTATTATCCTATTTTCGGTTTTTAATTATGAGTTTGATAGGTTTAAAATATACATCCATTATATTTTTAAAACAAACTGTTTACATATGTATATGATTTAGGTTCAAATAAAACTAGAAAAACACGAAAGATTTTACGGCGTACTTTGACTGACATTTTATACAAGGTAAAGCGATCTAAAAAAGTTGACCTTAATAGACTCGCAACGCTGCAAGCTCTGATAAAAAATATAGCCTTTTATTTTATTAACCCTTTACAAAATTGAGGCTCCCAACAAATTGTAATACAGCGGCTACCGATGAATGTATCAATCAAAAGAGATATGCCGATCCAGTGAATTAATTCAATTAAATGCTTTTACGTCCAATTGGTTGGAAACAAGTCGACTCTTGCAATTAACACAGTGTGGTGGCGTTTCAAAGTGTTTTCATTATTCGTATCAAATAAGTAAATAGTTTGGAGTTTTGGCGTGTTACATTGAAGTATACTGCTCAGTTTGTGTTATCAATAAACCAAGTATTTATAATGAAGGTTCAGTGTAAATTACTTATCATTTGGTAATTTGTCATTAATTTAATTTAAATATAATAGTTAAATACATAAATTAAATAACATGATATTAAATAAAATTAATTAAAACTAAACTAACAATAAAAATTAAAAACTAAATTAACAATAAAAACTAAAACTAAGCAATAAAAAAACATGGTCCCTGTGGCAGGGTGCCCAAAATGCTAGCAGCGTTACCTCGCTGAACGGCGATAGATATCCGTTGAGCGAAGTAACTGCCAGCCTTTGGGTCACCAGTGGTTTGTCGCAGCCTTTTTGCGATGTCCATAAAAAAGGACAACGCACTGGTACCCCACGGGCCTAATGTTTCTACACCAAAAGCCACAAAATCGTAGGAACCAGTCAGCTGCTGATATTTTGTGGCTTTTAGTTTTTCGGCGGACTCCGCCGCCGCTCCCGCACTCCTACTCGTACCGTGAAGATGTGACGGGGCAAGTGTGTCAACGCATGTCGCGTCCCACACCAAGGCCCGTCCCATACTCCACGGTACGAGGGACATTCCGTCTGGCCACTTACCATCGTCACGTGCGATGCCGTTCGGCTCAAGAATGGCAGGCACGTTGACAGTGACGAGAGACTGACGGATTATGTCGTTGATAGAAGCGTGACGCGACAGGCGGCCGGCGCTTCTGGTACAAGAAAGCCCGTGGTGCCCCAATGAGTTCACCATTGTGAAATGAAATGAAATGAAATGAAATGAAATGAAATCGTTTATTTCAGAAATTAGACCTTCACAGGCACTTTTTCTTGTCATTTACAATTTGTATATATGTATAAAGAGAATATACTACGTTATATACTGCCACAAGGACATCTATGTGGAATACAAACCTGGGCACCAAGACGAAGGCCTATCGCGACTCGGAGGGTCTCGGAGTCAAGGAGGGTGCCCACATTCGCACATGGGTAGGCATGCAACCAGTGACCGGCCTCCTTCCTTGACACAGCTCTGAGTCGTGCATGGTCGGCGTCAGTGCTATTATTCAAAAGTAACAAATTTTGAATTTCTTCACAACAAATCTTATCCCAGCTCCGTTGTGAATTTGGGTTTTCCGGTAAGTTTTTGGTTGGGTAGGCCATTTTCCAGGCGTCACTGGCCTCTACTAAGCACGCCACCTCAAATGGTGCGGGAATTCGCATCAATATTTTGTTTACAAGCGTGGCTGTTCTGTGGATAGAGGACAAGAATGCCGGTAGCGCTACACTAGAAATTTTACGGATCCCAATACCTCCATAGCGGATGGGTAGGGATGCCTGAATCCATGACTGTTCAGTAAGAAATTATGTCATATAATATCTTTGTCATTAGTTACTTTATGGAACTTGTATAAAAATTCTATTAGCTACAATACAAATACGCGTACTTAGCGCTTTTTTCAAACCGTGTTACGCATGCCCATATAGACACAAACTGTTACATACTAAATTAGAAAAGCGGCCAGCCACGCGTCTAACCACCGCCGCGCCGCGCCGGTGAACCGCTTGTGCATATAGAGCACCATACGTCAAATAAATTTACAGTATCTTGACAGTGTTTTTTTTACGGCCCGCCTCCATAGCGATCACCGTAGCCTATGGACGCTTGCAAGTCTTGCAACACCGGGAGTATCAATTCAAAATTTAAAATAGTTTATTTGGAATACATAACAAGGGTTACAAAAACAAAGAACACGATGACATCTGTAGGAGTATTAAACTGTGACACAGATATCAACGCCCTCCCCGAACTCGAGGTGCGCTTGAATTCCAATTACTTACATAGTAGGTATTTAATTTCAAATTAATCCTAATTTTAAAAATATGTTTTACATAGTGAATAGTGTTTTGTATGTGTGAGTTTGTGTATGTTGTATCTGTGTGACGCGCATGTGGGTATGTGTGTGTGTGTGCTGTATCAATCGCGCGTAGCCGATTGTTGCGTTGTGTATGGTTGTGTTTACAAGATTTCAACAGTTTTTGATGAAAAGGCTAACCAAAGGTTGTAATGACCGTTGGCCATTTTGTGTTATCATTTAGATTAAATATTAGTCTACAGATTGTCAGATGATCTCAGTAATTTCCTTTGAATCAACAAAAGCGACAACTGACTTGCAACCGAAATGGTGTACATTTCAAAGTCAGTTGTGTTTTCGTTGATATTAGGTACTTGTTATCAGTGATGAACCATGGGAGTCTCGTGGCAAATTCCCTTTATCTGAATACCTGAAGGCCAGTAATGTTACGTTACTGGCTGACAGTTATTTGAATCTTTGGAACGACATGGTACGCTGTTTAAAAGCGGTTAAATTATTGAAACTATTATAACAATATCTTTGATTTCGATAATTTAAACTTTCAAAGACGATATTAAATTAATAGAATCGGCTAAAACTACGACTATTTCAGCAATTTCTTCAAATTGCTCGCTGGCAAAATTCCAAACGATTAACAACTTAGTGCAAGCTGTTTAATTTCATGCTTGGACGCAATCGCAGGACACAAACGTAATACCTTGTTAGTTAATGATAATTATTAACCTTCCTGTCTACCGCACTATAAAAAATGTTTAAATTAAATGAAGATGTTTACGGGTGACAAACAAAAAAAAATTAATTGGTCGCTGTTTCGTAAGTCAACAGTTTTTGGTAGACAACACGTTTGGTACAATTCGTCGCTGTTCCTGCGTCGACTACGTACTGTCTACGTACGAACAGCGATCAATTAAAACAAATATAGTGACAACTAACTGTTAAGAAAAAGACAATAATAATATCGCATTTACAGTTCAATAGTCGGTGAACGAATATGAGCAACGGAATCGGTCAAAGTGATCTTAGTAAATCGGCCATGACTTTTAAAACGACCTAATTAGGTAGTCCCTTTTTGCCACTTTTTGATAAATCACTAAATCGGGTTACTCAGACTTAAACCTATTTGTAAATAGGTACTATTGCTTTATAGGAGGTATACGATCATTGATGCATACGTACTTCGATGTATACGATACGTCAATTATCTGACAGGCTAACTGGAGATTAAGGGAGTGAAAAATATTATTTTTATGTAATTTTTTATATATGTATTTGGCGACCTCCGTGGCGATTACGCCATTAAAGTAACCATTAGGTTACCACGCTAGACCGCCACCCAAGAGGTCCCGGGTTTGATCCCCGGTCGTGTCATGATGAAAAACGAACTTTTTCTGATTGGCCTCGGGTCTTGGATGTCTATCTATATATATTAAGGTATTTGTTATAAAATATAATATCGTTGAGTTAGTATCCCATAACACAAGTTTCGAACTTACTTTGGGGCTAGCTCAATCTGTATGAATTGTCCCTCTATATATATATGTCATTAATAATTGTCAGAATATGAATAAAGAAAATCCGAAATAATAATGAGATTTTATTTATTCCAGAGTAACCAAAGAAAGACTTCTCTTTAAAATTCCTGTGTTAATCCCAAGGCTGACACGACCGCTTGTAGACGATTTAAATTGAAATAAACTAATTGTGTTTAACTTAGTTTAATTAACCGACTCTTTGACGAAGTTAACTTTGGAAATGTGAGACCATCCTCTTAATTAATCCGGACGCTTTTATCAGTTCATCTTTTATTTTGGTTTGGGTGACATGCGCAATCAGATACAATGGTATTATTTAAATCCTTAATCTATTATAGTTACTTTATGATGTTGCAGGAATCGGTTGCAGACGTGCGGACCTTTGGTCCGTTACGTTAAATATGAGAAAAATAACAAGAGCATTGTGAGCACACCTACTAAACATAAATTATTTTAACTAACATTCCAGTGGCCATTACGCAGCAGGTTCAATGCCGGGAAGCGCGGAAGACATTGGTCCAGCAATAGGGCATGATTGTTACGACCCTCAGTCATGACTGATTCATGAATCTGATTCATGAATCTGCTCGATTCATGAATCGACGTAGAAGAAGATGAAAATACCTATAACGAACAAAGAAGAAGAATAATTCTCATTGAATATGTATTGACTAAAAAGGTTGACTAAATAAATGCATTACGCGAAGTACCTGTATTAACGCAGAGAAAGAAAAAAAGAAATGTTTAATTAACAAACCCTGACTCAATCAAGGCGAGGTGGTAAGTCAATATCGCTGACCGACACGGAGGCCTTATTGGACTGACTCAAGTTGTTAGATGTAGCGATGAAACCAGGGTCGATTACAGCATGGGGTACTTCAAAAAGGGTGTGAAGAGGTTCTTTCAGGGTCGGCAACGCGTTAGTAATGCTCCTGGTATTGCAAACGTCCATAGGCTGCGGTGACTGCTTACCATCAGGCGGCCGTAAGCTGGTTTGCCACCTTAGTGGTATAAAAAAAGGGGTGAAACATTTGAAATATTTGCAAAGATTTATCGTTTTATCGCGTCAATGCTACATGACCCATGTTATGTAGCATTGACGCAATGACACTTGGCATTACATTGTACCTATATGTATAGTCACGTGCGATGGCGGTTCTCTACATTGTGTCATAATTTTCTTTTTCAAAATTTAACGTCTCTAAATTTTCTCTTATAATAATAATTTCCCTGAAAGATAATTTGCAAATTTCATGACTCATAGTGTCACGTGCCCTAAAATTTGAATTTTTAAATATGAAAAGCTTTATTTGCAACACACAAACAAGTGATACAGTAAACAGTATAAGTTACAAACTAGTGTAAATGCAACAGGGCGGTCTTATTGCTCAAAGCAATCTTTTAGGTGAAATGACGTCGTTATTTACGCCTAATTTACCCTTCAATTTCCTGATTATGATTATAATCTACTATTGAATTAATGCCTCATTATCAATTTAACGCCTTAATAATATAACTTGGACCATTGCAAACAAACACTGTATCGCCCCTAGCTCTACGATGTTCGAATACGTGACCGACTGTGCCATTTCCCACATATCGCCTTGTACGTGTGAGTTAGAATATATATTTTTTCCAAGAAGCAAACGTTAGAATCCAGGGTATCTTCACCATTTATATCAAGCTAGTTGGAATTGTTTTGACTCTTGAAAACTTAATTTGTAATTAAGGACGCCGTTTATGCAATTTCCTTTTTTATCATTTTTCCACTTAAAATTATTATAATCTTACTAAGTATCAGTATTTAATACTGTGCCATCATCATCATTCTGCTAACCTGCTACCATTATTTGGTATTGACAAAGAAAATCTATTTCCATTCGTAAATGCAAAATATCATTATAACGAAAGTTCTTCTTCTGACCAAGGTCAGTTTAGTACAATTATTGGAGATCTTTCTATTATCCCATAATCTTCGTGATATTTTACTAACAGAAGAGTAGGCACAATACAGGAATAAAAAAAAATCCATAAATGTTCAGTAATTTTGTTGGTCGCAAGAAAAGTATTATGATGAATTAGAAACTCTTAACGGGCAGACAAGCAACCTCTTTCTGTTCAGTAATATAATGTGTAATGTTCATTTACTTTTGTTTGCTTCACGTAAAAATATGTGGCGAGTGGAAGGTCTTGTACCCCGCTTTTATTTTTGTTGACTCTGTGATATATTTCGTTTCGGTTTTTCGTAAATGGAATGCGAGCATGTTACTACCATTTAGCTTTTTTCGTATTTTATCTTATTTTTAGTACCTATTTGCAATGAAATCGAAGATGGTACGTACACATCAAGCAACGTAATGTAAGGCTAAAAAGTAAATATTAGTAAATAGTAAAATATTTTGGCCAAGGTGTTTGAAAAGGCTATGCATACTAGACTTATATCATTTCTAGAAAAATACAAAATCTTAAAAGAAGAGCAAAATGGATTTAGGAAAGATAAATCTACATCTCTTGCAGCTTTTAATCTTGTAAAAACCATCACAGAAAATGTAGACAAAAAATTGGATACCGTAGCTCTATTCTTTGACATGAGCAAAGCTTTTGATTTTGTATCTCATGAAATCCTGTTACAAAAATGTGAAAGATATGGCTTGAGAGGTATTGTAAATAAGTGGCTACATAGTTATTTAAGAGACCGACTCCAATACACAGAAGTTTGTAATGTAAACGCTAGGAAAGAAGAAGTATTCTTTAAGTCGTCGTTGGCAATGAACAAAGTGGGCGTCCCTCAAGGTACCATCCTGGGACCATTACTATTTATTATATATATAAACGATTTACCTAACATAACTCGTCATAATTGTACCCTGTTTGCAGATGATATCTCCATTGTGATAGCTGACAATGAAAGTGTAGTTTTCAATGATGAGATCAATTTGACGGTGAGTAATATTGTTAACTGGCTAGAAGATAATAATTTACATGTTAACATTAAGAAAACAAAATTTATGAGATTCTTCAACAGAAATCCTCAAATTTCACATCTAGAAATATTATCGAGGAATATACCAATAACTGAATCGATTGAAGTTAATTTCTTAGGCATCACTATAGATAATCAATGCTCATGGAAACAACATGTTAAAAAAGTCTGTACCAAATTAAATAGGTTTGCATATGCTTTATGGCGACTGACTAAACAAATTAATGAAAAGACCGCCTTGATGGCCTATCATGGCTACGTTGCGTCAACTCTCAGGTATGGTATACTCTTATGGGGTAATTCCGTTAGCGTAAATTCTGCATTCATTTCACAGAAGCAATGCATTAGAGCGATATGTGATGTACCACCCATGACCTCATGCAGGCCACTTTTCCAAAAACTCAAGTTACTAACTTTACCATCACTATTCATACTGGAATGTTGCATGTTCGTGAAATTACATATGGACTTATTTACTCGCAAAGATCACAATGCAATAAAATCCGTAAGACACCCAGAAAGATTAATGTTTCCCAAGATACGGACAAAATATTTTCACTCTAATTCCTATACCAACTGCATAAAAATTTACAACAAATTACCCAAAAATATAAAAGAACTCCACCCAACGTTATTTATAGCTAAATTGACAAAATGGTTGAATGACAGGTGTTTTTATTCATTAAATGAATATCTAAATTCATATGTTGACATATTATGCTAAAATTGATAACTTGTTTATAACTTCTAATTTTGTATTATTGTTATTTTTTGCATGCATGCTATTATATGGCTGGCGAAGTGTAACTGAACTCACAACCTAACACCACTATGTATACCTTTGTCTTGCAAATAAATTATTTGAATTTGAATTTGAATTTGAATTTGAAAATATGTACACTGTTTACCTGTTATACTAACATTCGTCTGAAAGTTTAAAATATAAGTAAATTTTACATCATTACTTCAATATATAACAAAAGAGTACCTAGTTAGTTCAATTTTGATGGAAGACAATCAGATGATTTGTTAATCTTCAAACAATACACCAAGTAAAATTATTATTAGGACGATTATAACAGAAGTAAAAAAAAAAACCACCTGAGGCTGGTAGATATATAAATTCTACTAAAGATTTGAATATAGAATTTTACTTCTTTTTATTTAACCTTTGAAGCATTCCTAATCCAGACTATATCGATCGTACAATTCGGAATAGATGAAACATAGTAACGAATCACTATATCGATACAACCTTCTCGTTCAAACTAAGACTGTTCTGGTCCAAACGAGGCTGGAATTAAATTTAATGATTTACAGGGTGGCAGCGTCGGGAACTCGATTACGGGGGGTTGTCAAAGCAAACAGCCCGGCGACCTTCTAAATTAATTGCATGATTCGGCGTGGATGTGACGGCGAACTTGTGCTGATTGAGTGGCCGCTAACACGTTTCCGTATTCGGACTTATGCTCGATCGATACAAAGGAATGATATTAGGAGACTTATTTATTTATGATTATTTTTTATAGTTGTTAAGGCACAACTAGCCAGGCATTCTTATTTTGAAAGAAAAAATTTCCCAGATGGTATATCGAGAGTCGAGAGGACGTGGGTTCGAATCCCATCTGGTCCGGGAGGTGAAATTTTTCTTTCAAAATAGAATGACTTATTTATTGGCTTGCATATTCGTATAGGTAAGAAGTGAATTATTGAATACCTCTGCTTCTTAAGTCGCTTTCTCATTGAAAAGGATCGTGGCTGCAACGGAAACTCTACAGCATGCTTCTCCACTTAGGTACTTCATCTTCGGCTTCGAGGTGAGCTTGAGCTTGATTGGTATTTGAATATCATCCCTCTGCGAGGTTTCTTCTCGATTTAAAAGACATTAAAGGGAAGAAAAGTTTAAGACAAACGAACTGAAAAAGATAGATTTGTTTCTTTCCCTTAAGATTGCAAATCAAATGAAGCTCGAATGCCAACGATTAATTAATAAGGACTGAAATCAGTGAAAATATTTAAAGTATTTTTAATTCGACGTTTGGCATTGTTCCGTGTGGTAATTGGGGATTCTCCATTTGCGAAATAGTGTAAACACTAGCAAGACCGTAAACAGAATTAGCAAGTGAAACCGTGCTCTAACGAGACCGCAGTCGAGTGCAATGCGACAGAATTCGTCAATATTTCATGTTGACGACGAAATGTAAACGTCAAAGTACGATATGGCTGTCAATATTCGACTAACGTAGTTTAGCGAGACTTTAGTACTTCGATCAACTTACTACTTTGACATTGTTATTATTGAAAAAAATAAAATTAAGTGCGAAGACAAAGCAGCGAATAACCAAACTTGAAGGCCTTTTAACAGAATAAGAACTGCACCATGTTGTCCATTGCTATAATGTATTTTGTATAACCACTTACTTACTTATCATTGGCAATTGCTAATTTGGCCAGACAACAAAGCTGATTGATGCGTGTAGCTGATTCCCATTGCTAACCGATGTATTAACATCGCTCCTTAACAAGCGTGATAGTAAATTCTGTCAGTCAAATTATAGAATGGAGAGATTGTCTTTCGTCTTTGGCACAGTCATAGTCATGAGTTCGTGCAAAGGTGAGAGCACATTGAATGGGAATTACAGATCCGCGTGAAACACTGTGAATGCACCGTACTGTGAATTATTGAGTTGTATTGACACGGGCTACAATAGGCGTTTAACCCGCAGTGCGGCAGGTATTATGTATATATACTTGGTGAAATTCCGGAACTTTGAACCGACGTTGACGAATTAACACCCACGTCAATATTTTCAGAGAAGTGGACCCCAAAATGGATCCAACGAAACCACACGTGTCAAGCTTAAATGTTTGTGACATATTTTAACGTGATACAACGAAATTTTGTTTATAGATACTTTTTATAGATTCTCATCTTTATTTCCCTCACCTACCTCTGCACAATAGTACATTGTTCATAAGGAGTAAAGTGATCGTTTTCCGACGAGGGAGTCGTTTGAGGACCGACGCGTATCTTGTTTAGTAAAACAATTTTTAGGGTTCTGTAGTAAACTATTAAATTATGTAATTTAATAATAGTTTTCTACATTGCACGCTTCGTCATCTGCTCGAACCAGGATGTAAGTAACCTTACTGAATTTTAATTATCATAATCTCATGTAAGTGACTTATTTGTATGTATTATGAGAAATAACATTCTTTAAACCGAACTATATGGAAGCCTTATAGTTTCGCCATGTCCGTCTGTCGCTTAACGCTTAATGCTAGAAAGTTGTAATTTGGTATGTATTGACAATGTTAACAAAGTAATGGTAGAACAAAATTTTGAAAAATATTTTAATAAATAAATAAATATATAGGGACAATTCATACAGATTGAGCTAGCCCCAAAGTAAGTTCGAAACTTGTGTTATGGGATACTAACTCAACGATATTATATTTTATAACAAATACATATGTCGCAGTGTCGCATACGGTCATGAGTATGGACATGGACGCTAAGCAAAACGAGGGTGCGCCATCTAGCGGCGTGTTGAGAAAACGTTGCTTTGGCGCGCTTGGGCGGAGCCGTGGCCGTTGGCGGGCTCGATTGGACATAGTTCGTTGTCGAGCGCCATAGAGAGTTGTACTCGTAGTCACGGAACTGTCGCGTTTTACCTAGTGTCTATTCTGTATTAAGTCATATTAAGAAACTGTACCTAATAAAACTTGTGTTGTAACAGCGATTGAGAAAAAAGACCTAGACTGAGGTTTTTCTTGCGGCATTTCTTTTCCATCAGTGGTCATTCCGAAGTGCTAGTAAATTGAATAAACATTCTTTAAGTAAAACTAAAACTGTTGTTTCTCTCATATCACGACTACCCTCGTTACGCCCTTGTGATGTTGAATTGCACATAGAATAACCGCTAGGCTATCCGACATCAGAAGTGGGATGCAAGTCGTGGTATTGAGAGTTTAACAGATCAGTGTGGTCTCACTAATGTAAAGCGTGACAAATTAACGTGACAAATTAAGAAATTGCGTGTTCGGTGTAAGACGGACAGTGACGGACGCTGGCGACGGACAGTCTACTATCGTCGACTACGAGTGGTGGAGTTTGCGGACTACGAGTAGCGGATTCTACCGACAAAGAGTATCGTATGGTGGGTACTTAACCTCGAAATGTATGGAGATTCTAATATGGTGTAATTTCAGGTGTATGACCGTGCGATACTCGACGATGTGTGACGGGTAGCTGAGGCTGAGACGCGACGCGCACCAGGCAGTGGCGGTACTGGCGGTGCAGCGGCGGCGGCGTGGTGGCGGCGTGCCCCGAGTCGCAGTACAATTGAGGCAGAGACGTGCCACGACACGAGTAAACACGGGTGTGTGTGCCCGTGGCGGACTGGTAAAGTGTACCCTCCGATATTATAAAAAAAAAAAAAAAAAAAAAAAAAAAAAGATCAGTGTTGATTACGTATGATGCTAAGTTTAAGCTTAAAGTGTTAAGTTGAAGCTGAAACTGTGTAAGTTGAAGCTGAAACTGTGTATGAAGTTAAGCTCATTGGTCATTTAGCACTATTCATTGAAATTAATGATTTAGAGGTCAAGGTCATTTAAAGGTTAATGCACACAATGACTTAGAGGTCAAGGTCATTAAAAGGTTAATGTTCACAATGATTTAAAGGTTAAGGTCATTTAAAGGTTAATGTACACACAGAATAAAGTATTTTTGACTTTTGAGATTTTTGACTTTGGAGGTCAAAATCAAATGTATCACGTGGAGAGTGGGGTTCTTAAAAGGGGTTCAAAATTTTCATCCTTTTATCGCTAGGACGCACCGTTTTCGAGATAAACGTTTTTTTTAAATTATTTTCACTTAGTAACTTCAATGAACTCAAACAATGTTTTATTTTCGATTTCCGGACAATGGAGCGAGACGAGGATCAGCGGGTCAGCGGTGTGCAGACTCTGAAGTGTTTGCTCGTGATGGTGGCGAGCTGGCGAGGCAGACGGGACCACCGGCGCAGTCGAGGTGCCCGGGATTTCTTGAGGAGAGTATTGTTTGATAATTTTAAAGTGGAGACTACTGAGCAATGACGATGAATTTTAAGTTTTGAATTTTGAAAAGTTTTGTTTTCATGTAAAGTGAGAGACACTTAAAATTAAATTTTGAGAGATAGTTGCTCAATGGTTTCGATTGTGGAGTATAATTTAGAGTTTAGTTCAAATTGTGCTCAGAAAGTAATGTGCCATTTTAAGTTAACGTACCAATTTATAATGTTGAGTCTGATGAGGACAGTGCCGGTGAAGGCGCTTCTAACTGTGTGTGAACACTTACTGTCATGGCTACTTATTTGATTAAACCGCACGCTTCAGTCGTAGTCGTAACTGCGAATTTTCGTACAGGGCGCGATGCGCGGCTGAGGGTGTGGCAGTCTATGTCTCATGGGAGACCATGTCATTGTGATGAGCACAGATGACCATGTCATTGTGATGACCACAGATGACCATGTCGTTGTGATGACCACAGAATTGTGGTGACCACAGATGACCATGTCATTGTGATGACCACAGATGACCATGTATATTGAGTATACCGATTCCATGTGGGAATCCTTGTCTTTATGTCTCATGGGAGACCATGTCATTGTGATGAGCACAGATGACCATGTCATTGTGATGACCACAGATGACCATGTCGTTGTGATGACCACAGAATTGTGATGACCACAGATGACCATGTCATTGTGATGACCACAGATGACCAGGTATATTGAGTATACCGATTCCATGTGGGAATCCTTGTTTGTGGCCTGTTAGTAATGTGTGTTGATCGTGTGACTTTGATTTTAAAATTTTGATTACCTATGTTAACTTACTATGAGGCATACTTTCTTCCTTATTTTTCTGTGTACCTACTAACCTTTTAGTCTAAGAGTTAGCTCCGTTATTTAAAATTGAGTCATTTTTATTTAAAAGAGTTTTGATGAAACGAAGGCAAATCTTAATAAGGTTTCTATTGGTGAAATAGTGACAAATAAGTTTTGAGTAATGAGAAAAGTTTAGTTGACTTAATTACGAGTTACTGTATTGAAATGTAATGTAATGACCGGACGTTTTGTGTCCGATGTGTCCAATGGACTTGACATTGTATGTTCGATGGACTGAACTTATTGTGTGACTCGATGCCTATGTATAGGATTGAGTTTGTGTGTTGGACCAACACTGTTGGTATGAGAAGTGATGCAATGTAATGCATTGTAGTATGTTAATTAAGTTTCTTTGAGTAAAGTTTTCTCATTACTACAAACGATCCCTCTGTTGTTAAGGCCAAGAGAACTGAGTAGATTGTATTGGCAAAATACATGAAGTCTAAGTACCAATTTTATTGACGTGGGTAATGATTATTTTACTGTAAGTGATTTAGTTTTGTTTTTTTTAATTTTGTCAAAACTGGTTTCATGACTTCAAGCTGCATATGTTGGCATGTAGTCTTAGCTCCGGTCTAACCGAAGAGTGCGCGATGCGCATCTAACTATGCATCCTATCACTGGTTAAGTGAAATCACTGGTAAAGTGAAATCGCTGGTCAAGCGAAATCGCTGGTTAAGCGTAAAATTTTAGAATGGTCGCTGGTCAAGTGACTACTCAATGCTGGTCAAGTAACGACGAAAAAAAAAAAAGTCAAATGATAGTGTAAACAAAAAAAAAAGAGTTTGGTCAAGTGATACAACATTATTGAGGTTCTAAAACCAGTATGTTGTTTGTACATGATTGTTTGATGAAACAAGGTCACAGGGATGATCAGCTGTAACCACAGGGATGGTTATGGCACCTGGTTTTTGATGAACTCCGTTATATTCGGTTGTTAATTGATTTTATTTTCATTATTGGTACTAGGCTCTTCATGGTTAGGTACTTGTTTTGCTAAGCCAAGTGTGTTTACTTAGAATAGAAGTAAATTGGACTTGATATTGAAACTTTGGATTTGAGTTAGAGAGAAAGTCCTATGTGTGGTCAGGAGTGACCGAACGTTGTGATGCTGTGTGAGTGTTGATTGTTTCAGAATCACACGCGAGGACGCGTGTCTTGCAGAATGGCCGTGTCGCAGTGTCGCATACGGTCATGAGTATGGACATGGACGCTAAGCAAAACGAGGGTGCGCCATCTAGCGGCGTGTAGAGAAAACGTTGCTTTGGCGCGCTTGGGCGGAGCCGTGGCCGTTGGCGGGCTCGATTGGACATAGTTCGTTGTCGAGCGCCATAGAGAGTTGTACTCGTAGTCACGGAACTGTCGCGTTTTACCTAGTGTCTATTCTGTATTAAGTCATATTAAGAAACTGTACCTAATAAAACTTGTGTTGTAACAGCGATTGAGAAAAAAGACCTAGACTGAGGTTTTTCTTGCGGCATTTCTTTTCCATCAGTGGTCATTCCGAAGTGCTAGTAAATTGAATAAACATTCTTTAAGTAAAACTAAAACTGTTGTTTCTCTCATATCACGACTACCCTCGTTACGCCCTTGTGATGTTGAATTGCACATAGAATAACCGCTAGGCTATCCGACACATATATAGATAAACATCCAAGACCCGAGGCCAATCAGAAAAGTTCGTTTTTCATCATGACCCGACCGGGGATCGAACCCGGGACCACCTGGGTGGCGGTCTGGCGTGGTAACCATTACGCCACGGAGGTCGTCTTTTAATACTTGTAAAGTGAAAAAATTTTTTTTTTCGCGCCTGCCCCTTGTTGAGGGCGTGGAAAGATCATTTTTCGATACAATGATCCATTTCGGAATTATTTACATTTATCGTGTCAATTTTCGTTTTGCACGTTTAGGAATTTGAAAAAAATCATAGTAGTAGTCCATATGCTGAACCTTCAATGAAAACTATTACGGTTAAGTAGGCTCTACTAGTTACCAAGTAATAGCCGACGAATTTATAAAAAACAAATTCTTTGATGAAAACTTCCAAATGTCATAGAATATGATATTGGACTTACTTGCAAGCAAAGCACAGCAAATACGGAACCCTACAAAGTGCGTGGACCAACACGCACTTGACCAGTTCTTATTAGTACTGCCCATATATTCTTTTCTCAATCGCCAGCAATTTATTTGTGATTAATCCGGTATTGAGAGTGTCTATGGTTGCTTTACATTCGGTGACCCACCTGACAGTTTGCTCCCTCTAGCATATTAAATATCTATATTGTTATTGGACCTGTTAATTTAAAACGGTACGTAATAATTTCTTTATAAACTTCATAATGAATAACATTCAGTTTGTATTTGTTTGCTTTTACTCAATAAAGAGCGCAGCGCGAACACTCAATCTAATTAAAGGATCAATACGGTCTCACTAATAATTTGCTTCGTATCGGGAAAAAGAAAACCAGGAACTGTTCGAGGTTAGATTTCCATGGAAATATTTACTAACTGAAAATAAATCTACATTTATGTGCTTTATTGGCTTTAAGTGTTAATATAAAATATTAATTACCTACACATATTTAGTGAGTTATTAGATCACCATTACGTAAACAATAAACTTCCTCGTCAGGAAGAAATTGCCCCTTTGAAACAGCGAGAAGATTTGAAAGAATGACGAATTGGCTAGAGCGCAGTAAGCATACGAAAAACATGTTCTCACAATGAAGATGAAATTTACACAAAGGTAAATGAATTAAGCTAAATAATGATGACCTTATGACCTATCATATGGATCCAAGACGTGGTCCCTCACTATGAGCCTTATAAGAAGGCCCACACTCATTGAGCCATGGAGAGAGTTATTCTCTGAGTTTCTCTACGAGATCGAATCAGAAATGAGTAGAACCGTAGCTGAACCAAAATAACCGACATAGCCAAACGGATCATCCAGCTGAATTGGCAGTCGGCAAGGCATATAGCGCGCAGAACCGATATGGCCGGTAGGGCAAGGGTTCTGGAATGACAACCGAGTACCGAAAAGAGCAGCGAAGGATGCCCGCCTACAAGGTGGTCAGACGACCTAAGGAATGTCCCAGGAATCCGCTGGTTGCAGGCCGCTGCCAGCAGGTCGCATTGGAAGCGTTTTGGGGGACCTATGTCCAGCAGTGGACTTCTTGTGGCTGAGATGGTGAAATGAAATTAACAAGGTGTAATGTAACTTTATGTAACCACATGAATGTAGTTGGTGAACCAAGAGCCATTTCTAGGTGTTAATTTTTAATTTAACTCATTAGCATAATTATTACAGAACACAAATGGAAATCAACACACTTCGGCTTATAAATGTTTTGATGAAAGCAGCTAAAATCCTCTCATTGTTTCCATAAAATATATAAGCTGGCAACGAGATAGGTATTTTATCTGACACCGGAGTGATTCTGTATTCCGTCAGCCAAGGGGAAAATAAAGTTAGAGAGATAAATATGCAAATAAAACAGTGGAGAATCTTGCTAATCCACCAGATGAATATAAATTGTGTCATCGTTAATTGAACGCAACCAGTTTGTTTGGAGCGACGGCAACTGTTATTACGATAAATAATAATTAAAATCTCAATAATTATCATCGACTTTTATAGCAAAATTTTTTTGAAGTGAAAACTTATTTAGCGGCGCTTGGCACTTTTTTGGGGAAAAAATAAGAAAATAGCGCGATTCAGATATTATTTCGACTAAATCTTCCTAAATTTTGTCATATTTTCATTAAAATCATTTGATATGGCTTATTGAAAATTCAAATCACACGACAACTGAAATAATAATTGAAAACACAATAATTATCACTAACTTTGATAAAAAAAAATTATTGAATATGTTGAAAAAGTTAACGTAGAAATTAGACTTCTCCTGAACGTATAGATTTTGTCAATTCATTTGATATGACTTATTGGAAATTCAAATCACAAAAATGGTATTAAAATTTTATATTCTCGACACGTTTGACGATTATGACATCCATCAAAGCGTATTCTAAACCGTTGAAAATGTTTACAATATTACTATTTTTATAGAGTTGTACATATTTATTACCTGCTCTATTTGATTCTCTTTATTTCTTTGTCAAAGGATATTTAACAAACTTTTGAGACTTAGTAATTAATATCTTTTGTCTAAGTACTCTTCGACTTTTGCTTTTAAGTTGGGTATTGCATTTACTATCATCAGAAATCGTATGTACATAAGAAATCGTTCACGTTTTTGAGCAGCCTAAAATGTAAATTCTAAAATATCAATTAAGGTAAGAACCATCTATCGTCAAATAAATGGGAGATTTGCTAACTAATTTAACAGGCGACGGATCACGTAGCATACTCGTTTGTAAATTTCAAATGTTTAATATAATTTGTAATGAATTTATGCCCGTGGTCGAACGTTTTAGCAAGGATTTAGCTTTAATTGGATAAACCAATTTTACAGACGAGACATTTTAATCGTAGGTCAATGATAATACTTTTTTAAAATAATTTAGCTAACACAAAATATTTTTATTTATTTAGTGACCACGATATTTTGGTACAAAAGACGGACTTAACGCTAAAAGCATGATCTTCCACTCAACCTTTGGGAAGTGCAGATTGCAGATATTCAGGAATGCCGTTTTATATTATACTAGAGAAACCCGCGCAACTTCGTATGCGTTTATCCTTTCCCGTGGGAATTTCAAAAAATCCTTTCATATCGGTTGCCTACATCATACACCACACTTTTCAGAACACACCCAAAAAATTGTCATATGTATAGATTTTTTTTTTCTATTTTCATACTTCTCATTACAATCTTTGGAGTGGGCGTTTATGAAATAGGCTAGCCCGACCGGTGAAGAGCCACCCTTATACAGAAATTGACGTGAAGCAGCAATGCGTTTCGTTCGGGGAGTGAAATATCCGAAATTCTTGTTTGTCACCTTTGTGGTATAAAAAAAATCTAACTCATTTCTTATACTATTTCTCGCTATATCCTGTTTTTTCCTGTTATAGGTCGGCAACGGGTTAGGGACCCTAGAATCTATGTGCTCCATAGTCGACGGTAATCACCTAATATCAAATGACCCATATTCTTGAGCTTGTTTTCCAACCACTTCCGTAAAAAAAATGTATAAGTATATCGGTAATTCAATACAGCTACAACCTCAGCCTACAACAACACTACGAAATAATAGAGCGAGTCGACGTAATGAGATTTACTATAAGTGAGAAAGAGACAATATCAATATGTATGCCATTTAACCATTGACCAATTGAACTTGAACCCTGTCAAATATTATAAAATTTAATATTTAATTACTTACTATTTATTATCGATGAATATGATTCAGTCCGCTTTATACATAGTTAGAATTTTAGCTGTTTTCCGATATCACAAACAGAATAAATAGACGACATTATGATTGAATATTCACAATTTATAATTACATGACAGATGATACACTTCACTTCACGGATGTGTCAAAATGAAATGTAATTGAAATCAAAAGGATTTTGGCGCCAACTACAATAGCGTCCACTTGGGCTCGTGATTAGAAATTTAATTTTTGTGTGTTTCTGCGTTTGATTCATAGTATTGATAGTGTAATGTGAAGCAAACATTGGTTATAGTACATATTGATTGAAGTTTGTGATCAGGAACCTATTAAAAGTGCATTATCGTGTTGACTTCAAAATCCGTATTTTCTGAAGAAATTTTGCTATCATCTTTCTTCGGGGCGTCTTGACTCAGAGACTGTATACTGAGTCAAGAATGTCAGGATAGCATGAACTCGCTGCTTTGAATTACTTATAAATTTACTTATGACTTGGCTGTATGGGCTCAAAGCCCTTTGCCTGCCCTAGTGCGAAGAAAACAAAAAAAAAAAAAAAAATTGAAATCAAAAGCACTAAGGAGTATGAGTATATCAATACTCATACTCCTATTGTGGGTCATTTTCTTCGAGTTGATATCAATCAACTCGAAGAAAATGACCCACAATATACATTTTTTTCAAGAATTTCAATAAAATAAGAATCACATCTTCCATCAATTCTCTTAAACAATTTTTATGCAAAATTTGAAGTAGATTGGACCAAGGAATCAAGTTGTCCCATAGTAACTTTACCCCCCTTTTTTACCCCCTTAGAGTTCGAATTTCGAAAAATTCTTTCTTATCGGACGCCTACTTCTTATAATAGTTCCACCCGCCAAGTTTCAGATTTTTACGATGAGCGGTTTAGGCTGTGCGTCGATTCTCAGTCAATCAGTCAGTCAGTCAGTCAGGACAAAGCATTTTATATATATAGATGACATACAAAACACATGGTATGAGTAGAAAATAGTTTTTATCGAAAAAAAAGAGAACCAATCTCTATTTCTATCGATATTTAGAAAACGCCAATAGAACTGCTGGATGAATAGGCAAATTGTGCCAACGTTAATTGAAGTCTACTGTTTTGTGGGGCGTACCACCAATAACCGTGTTTTTCCGTTGATTTGTTTTCATTGAAATGTGTTCGGCGGGGACATGTGACGAAAATAAAATAGCTTTGAATTTGGCTATATACTCTGATGAATGATGAAACTAATGGTTTTACCGAACTTAGTTGGCAATAGCTATTGGATTTATCAGTTTGTAGAGATTATTGATGTGCTGTCCATCTACACTAGGAATTTATCGTACCTTCATTAAAACAAGGGCAGGATTGTCAAAAAAACAAATAAAAAGATCAAATACTTTGGAACCCCTTCTATGACCTTGAGGGACGAAGATACCTACCTACTTATTTCATCAAAATTTGTTCCCTTGCAGCGCAAATATGTTTTGTAGACTACAACGAGACGTAATAAAACGTTTAGCCTCGTCTTAATTCAATAATAGCACAGTCTTGTTTATGTCTAGCGAAACCCGCGCATCTTCGTTTGCGTGTATTCCGCTTTCCCATGGGAATTTCGAAAATTGTTTTCAAAAAATTTTCGAAATTCCCTTTTTTTTTTTTTTTGAAAAAAATGGGTGTGATCACCCTCCACGTTTCAGGTCTTTATGATCAGCTATTTAATCTGTGTATTGGGCCATCAGTCAGTCATGACTAGTGATGGGCGATTTCCGGAAATGTTCTCTTAGTGGAAACATTGAGGAAACGTTCTCGGAAAGGAGAGAATTTACGGAAATTTAAGAGAATCTAAACCAAGTATGTAGACTTTTTAATTTTGACATAAAAATAGATGACTATGCATGTAACTTCAGTAGCTATGAATGCGATAGTGAAGATACATGTCAGGTAGGTAGTTATAATGACGTTACATTTGATTTTTTATATATATAAAATTCAAAGTCCTGTCTGACTGACTGACTTAACTATATATCAACGCACAGCCCAAACCGCTGGGTCTAGAGATTCAAAATTTGAAATGTATGTTCCTTACAACGTCTAGGGGTGTACTAAGAAAGAATTTTTCAAAATTCCCACGGGAAAGCGCGATATACGCAAACGAAATTGCAAGGGTTTTACTGATCCGCTGGGTCTATTGATTCCAAATTTGGAATGTTGGTTCCTTACAACATCTAGCGGTGTACCAAGAAAGGATTTTTCAAAATTCCCACGGGAAAGCGAGATATACGCAAACGAAATTGCGAGGGTATATCAACGCACTGCCCAAACCGCTGGGTCCAGAGATTCCAAATTTGGAATGTAGATTCCTTACGACATCTAGGAGAGTACCAAGAAAGGATTTTTTAAAGTTCCTAAGGGAAAGCGAGAACGCAAATGAAGTTGCAACGGTTTTACTGATCCGCTGGGTCTATTGATTCCAAATTCGGAATATAGGTTCGTTACGACATCTGGGGGTGTACCAAGAAAGGATTTTTCAAAATTCCCACGGGAAAGCGAGATATACGCAAACGAAATTGCGAGGGTATATCAACGCACAGGCCAAACCGCTGGGTCCAGAGATTCCAAATTTGGAATGTAGGTTCCTTACGACATCTGGGGGTGCACCAAGAATGGATTTTTCAAAATTCCTACGGGAAAGCGGGATATACGCAAATGAACTTGCTTGAACTTGTATTTCTCGCGGACCCAGCGGATCAGTAAAACCATTGCAACTTCGTTTGCATATATCTCGCTTTCCCGTAGGAATTTTGAAAAATCCTATCTCAGTACACCCCTAGACGTCATATGAAACCTACATTCCAAATTTGCAATCTCTAGAGTACTCTAGACCCAGCGGTTTGGGCTGTGCGTTGATATACCCCGAACTTCTTTTGCGTATATCTCGCTTTCCCGTAAGAATTTTGAAAAATCCTTTCTTGGTACACCCCTAGATGTTGTAAGGAACCTATATTCCAAATTTGGAAACAATAGACCTAGCGTATCAGTAAAATCCTCGCAACTTCGTTTGCGTATATTTCGCTTTCCCGTGGGAATTTTGAAAAATCATTTCTCAGGTACACCCCTAGATGTTGTAAGGAACCTACATTCCAAATTTGGAATCAATAGACCCAGCGGATCAGTAAAACCGTTGCAACTTCATTTGCTCTCTCGCTTTCCCATAGGAATTTTAAAAAACCCTTTCTTGGTACACTCCTAGATGTCGTAAGAAATCTACGTTCCAAATTTGGAATCTCTGGACCCAGCGGTTTGGGCTGTACGTTGATATACCCTCGCAACTTCGTTTGCGTATATCTCGCTTTCCCGTGGGAATTTTGAAAAATCCTTTCTTGGTATACCCCTAGATGTTGTAAGGAACCAACATTCCAAATTTGGAATCAATAGACCCAGCGGATCAGTAAAACCCTTGCAATTTCGTTTGCGTATATCTCGCTTTCCCGTGGGAATTTTGAAAAATTCTTTCTTAGTACACCCCTAGACGTTGTAAGGAACCTACACTCCAAATTTTGAATCTCTAGACCCAGCGGTTTGGGCTGTGCGTTGATATATAATAAAGTCAGTCAGTCAGACAGGACTTTGAATTTTATATATATAGAAAATCAAATGTAACGTCATTATAACTACCTACCTGACATGTATCTTCACTATGGCATTCATAGCTACTGAAATTACATGCATAGTCATCTATTTTAATGTCAAAATTAAAAAGTCTACATACTTGGTTTAGATTCTCTTAAATTTCTGTAAATTCTCTTAAATTCTCCGTTCAAGAGAATGTTTCAGAATGTTCTCTTTCCAAGAAAGTTCTCGGAACGGAAATGTTCTCCTGCCCATCACTAGTCATGACACTTTTTATGTAGAGATTGTTAAAATGTGACATTAATATGGTGATTTCATTGACCACAAATATTACTGTGGGTAACCATTAGTGTTAGCGTTAACAACTGCTATTTAATTCTGTAACTGAAAATTACTCGATGTTAATGGCTATATTGAATATGAATGCGAAGAGCAACATTCGACGAAATGGAACTACAAATTGAACTGAAATTTCTATGATTTTAGTGCTAAGGTAATTATTACTGACGAAACATACGCCCAGCATCATCAACAGATGTGTACCATGTTTTATTTTGTAGACATACTCAATAATAGACATATTTTCACGTTTCAATATCAATAATATATTAATCGTAATATGTTTATGGCACCTACAAAAATGGTGACAAAATATTAAGTATACAATTCAATTCAATTCATTTATTCGCTTAATGTAGGTTACAGTAGTTGTTACATAATTCCAAATAGTTCCAATACATTTGCCATACAAGTCAGGCATGCAAATATATTTAAGTAAATAATAATAATATATTTAACTATACAATTAATTATTCAATAAAAAAAGATATCAATTACAAAAATATACAAAAAAATACATTATTATGTCAGCAAAAACCAATTGATGAGTTATTGTAAGCAAGAAATTCAGCGACAGAATAAAAATTCTTTTCAAGCAGCCACTTTTTCAATCTATAGGAGAACTGTCTTAGCGGTAACGATTGAATATCCGTCGGAATACCATTGTAAACTTTACCACACATTGCATAACTATTTTTCTTAAAAAGTGTAGTCTTTGGGGCCGTGGATAAGACTATTCTGTCTGGATTTCTCGTGCATCTGGGATAAATGTCACGTGCTCGTTTAAATAGTATCGGATTACTTTTTACAAAATATGCTGATTCGAAGAGGTATAGACCTGGCAAAGTGAGTAATCCCAATTTTCTGAACAGTGGTTTACAGGACTCCCATGGTTTGACTCCACATATCGCTCGGATACATTTTTTTTGTGCGATAAATGCCCGCTGGATGTTTGTTGAATTACCCCATAGCAGCAATCCATATCTTAAAGTAGAAGTGATATAACCATGGTAGGCCATCAGAACCGTGCTCCGGTTGGACGTTTTCCTTAATTTATATAAGACATATACATAACGGTTTAATTTATTGCAAACTTTCTCAACATGTGCTTTCCAATTACAATGCTCATCAAGAATCAGTCCTAAAAATTCAGTTTGTTGAGAGATTGTAATCAATTTGTTGTCATACCTTATCTTATAATTGTAATTGTCCTGATTATAGTTTTTGGAAAATTTTATTACTTTTGTTTTGGACATATTTACATTTAAATTATT
Organism: Endotricha flammealis; assembly: GCA_905163395.2. NCBI lineage: Eukaryota > Metazoa > Arthropoda > Insecta > Lepidoptera > Pyralidae > Endotricha > Endotricha flammealis. Next base: position 8,668,043 of record LR990867.1, read on the forward strand.
ATTATTAAGCCATATTGTTACCGATTGTATTGTATTATTTATGTCATTTGATATATTAATTGATTTATTTTTAACATTGTTATTTGGAAAAGAAAGAATTATTGAAATGTCATCAGCAAATAAGGTACAAGGAAATTTTTTAATATTTGGTAAGTCATTAATATATAATATAAATAATAAGGGGCCCAAAACGCTGCCCTGAGGTACGCCAAATTGGTTTATTTTATAGGTGGATCTGTAGATATGAACCTCATTTTTAGAATTTAGAGCATGTATCTCAACGCACATACATAAAAAATATGCATCAAAGATTTTTGAGATGAAGGTACTTTTCACTTTTACCTTTAAGAAAAGTGTTAATTGAAACAATTTTGAAACTCCCCTCCACCTTACAGAAGATCGGAGCCAAATAGAATTGGTCTAGGCTCGGCCATGTTGTGTTCCTATGGTGAGTAAGGTTTCCAGAGCTCCACTTGGGAGTTGTGAGGGTTGGCAACGCGTGAGTGATACCCCCGGTATTGCAAGCGTCTATAGGCTACGGTGATGCTTACCAACAGGCGGGCCGTGTGCTTGTTAGCCACCTTTGTGATAAAAAAAACAATTGTAATATTCACTAGCTGCCCCATTATACTCCTTACTAATGTGGCTCTTTATTAGTAAAATAATTTTCAAAATCCAGATCATTACATCCAGAGATTACCCTACGACCTCCCAAACTTTATACCTTTATAATATTAGTATAGATTGATGCATGTCGTATAATTTGATAAATAGAAAGAGAGTGAGAGAGAGAGAATAATTACTTTTAAAAAGATCTACTGAATAGCTTTTACATAGTATAATAAACCATTTAAACTCAAGTTCTCATCGCAATTTACTATTTCACTAACATAGAAATTACGTTACAATTCCAATTTTTACGTTAATCCACGCGTTGTTAGAAACGGGATTACAAGAATTATTCGCGCGTTTTCACCTATTAAATTCGGTAAATAAACCAAAAGTGGAGCGGTGTTTGGGAGTGGCTCATAAATAAATCGGTTGTTTGTTCCGGAAGCCTCCAGAAGAAAGAGTAACAAACGAACTGGATATAATGGATTGTGGTATTGAACGACTTCAACTTTTTGATGTGTTTGTATAAATACAATTTAAATAAAATGTTGGCAAACGAGCAAGGCGAATCACCTGATGATAAGCGATTTTTATTACGGGAAATAAAGTCAGGTAAAGAGGAGTATTGATAATTTGGAATATTTATTTATAGGCGTTGGAATAGATATGAAAACGAAAGGTTCATGAGCAGGGCACCCTTATTGCGATGCCGTGTTGTAATGCTCCACAAGATTGAGCGTCAACCCCAAGAAATCTATAGGGAATCGATAGTTTGACAGAATTTACGTACGAATTAATTTCAGTTAAAGTACAGTCGGCTCGAGGATAGCAGGACCATCGTTAGAATGACTGTTGCAAAATCCAAGATGGCGATTTTTTTTGTAGACCAACAAAAGGTTTAAAGTATATGACTGCTCATTCATAAAACTTTGTTGAAAAAACCCTAACCTCTTGTTAATTAGTGGACACATGTGGCTATAATAAACAAAAACCCTGTTTGGTAACGAAGAAAAGGGCGGAGCTGACAAAAAATCCACAAACAAGATGTGCAAGCGATTATGTTTTAAAATCCTTCTATCCTCGAGGCCACCGTACACCAGCCCAATTTATAGTTGATCAATGATATCGATTGCATTCTAAGCAGTATCGTCTGTATTTCGACGTGGTCGGTATTTGCCCGTTGCATATTGAACGAACTAACGTATGTCATGTCGCATACACCCGTTTGGTCAGCGTTTGTCATATAGATGGATAGCATTTATGGGCCGAAATATGCGGAAACGGTTAATACAATGTAAACGGTTTAAATTATTCAAGTGAATATTTGTCACCTCTTTATTATATGTCGTATATCAAAATACTGTGTCTCAAGTCTAAGCAGTCTTTCAATACTTCCTACGCAATCCCTACTTGTAATTTAGCGTTTATTTCGAACCACACACTTTTTCATCGCCGCTCTTACATTTCGGGAACAAAACCTAATTTTGATCTAACACAGAAACATAGGCAAATAACTAGAAAAAAAAAAGTCACGCGTAAGAAGACCCAATAAATAATTCTATTTAGTTAACAAGGATCATCTTACGTCTGCCAATCCCCTCAACGAAAATGACCTATGACCTACAAACTCTTCAATCTTTGTTTTAAAAAGTGCGCCAGAAAAAATATTACCATGCTTAATTAGCAGACCGGGCTGATGTTACGGCCCTTTATCCCATTTTACGAAAGGTTGAATGCTTACATACCCTTGCTAAATTCTTTTTTCTAACATCTCACTCTAACAAAAATATCTCGTTACCATTTTAATAATAATAAAAAATAAAAAAAGTTTCTTGACAGTTCTTCTTAGAACAAAATTTGCAATGAGTAGTGTTGCAAGCGTCCGTATTCTGCGGTGGCTTACCATCATGCTTGTTTGCCATCATAGTAGTATACATAATAAAAATATATAGTTGTTACCTCAAATCTTAAAGAATAAATATCGGTTCACTGCGTTTCGTTCGATATTAATGACTACACAAATTATTTGTTATCTCTTTCTCTCTCCTATTACGGCTTGTTTGTTCCCTTTTATTAAAAAGGTACAATTTCAGTCTTGTTAATCTTCCCACCACAAGCAATAACACTGCGTGTGAATGTTAAGTGCTCGTGTGACAATAGAAAGCAAAATATTAAAATCGAATTCGCAGCGATTAGTAAATGTCACAGATGACAGAAACTAAACAGATGCGTCATTTTATTCATGATCGTATTTTCATTGTAGAGACGTAAAATAAGCTTTTTTTACAATACATAAATAAAATAATGATGTTAGACACAAATAAGTTACAGACTATGTAATGCATATATACAAAATTTTTTGCTGAAAAATTCGAATTTTATAATAGAGTTCTTATGTACTCGTCACTTGGCCAGTGGTGCAAAATGATTTAACTATGACGCGGATTTGTGCTAAATTTTCTTGTGTTTCGCGGTTCAAATTTATGGTAGAATCTGGACTTCGCGAATCGATTGACTGCAAGGGTCTGCAAGGTTTCTTTTCACACACGACTTGCTACCCTACTACTATCTTCTTCACATCACCGCACCTGTCTGTGGCATCGTATAAAAAGACTCATCTATTTATTGTCTGTGATCATGGAAACACGCAAGTACATTTACATCGATACAACGAGCCAATGGGTCGTAAAGAGTTAACGATATACATTGTGGGGTTGCTGACGTCTACCAGTTATTATTGGTTATTATGATGTTCCCGTTTCCGAGCCAGTGGGTTTTGTTACTTGATAAGCAATAAACATAATTTGAATATCGAATATATGGCTATAAACGAATGGCAATGAAGAAAACTAATTATTGATTTTTAAATTCAAATTCTATTGATGAAGATCTGTAATAAAATTGGCTTTCTGTTTTACTTTTATTTTTACGTTTTCACCAAGGCCTCATAGACTCATAGCGAAAAACCTAACTGAAATAAATTGTATGACATTTGTATGACAAGATTATTCCTACGCTAAGAGGCGTTGCTAAAAAAGGACATCTGCTGGTCTTCCTTTAAATAAATAAAATGATTTTACAGGCATTAATAATGATTGACTCACTTGTAAGACTCAAATTTATTGAAGTGAAAACGTGGACCTTACCTTGCAATTGCGTCTTTAACTAGAGTCCATTGAGAATTGTCGAAGAATTCACAATAAAAAGTGGTTTCACTTTGCAATCGCAAAGGTTTATGCTTACTTTATCTTCTGGGAATAAACAGATAACTTTATCTTGAGTTAAGGGACATCGGGATGACAAAAAGTTGTAATTGGTCAACCTTTGTATGATGACTCAGAGATCCAAATACCCACTCAATTATTTCTACATTCACATGTTTTCTGCCAGAAGTTTTTGAGACAGAAGATGTTTCATCTCGAAAGATACATTTTTGATACCACTTCTCCTATTATAATTATGTTTAATAAAAAAAAAAATACAAACTCAAAATGATCGTTATTCAACTTGTAAAATACTATATATGCCTCAATAAACATTAAAGTTTTACAAAAACAAACAACTACAACATAAGTGTTGAATGATAAAACCATGCAATTTCAACTTTAAAGAGATCCGCTGGTAGAATGGTACCCCTGGGTGTACTATACGCTTCACTGCTCACTTTCTTTCTACCTCAATACCCTCGGCATTGCACCCCTTGAAATAGCCTTTATTGTCGAGGAGCTCCGACGTGCATTTGACAATCAACCTTAGAATTGTGAGAACCGATATCCGTACGTATTTCTGAAATCTTTTTTATATTTTTTGAACCGTACGCGAACGCTAAAGGAAATACTACCTATTGGTCATAAAATATTTTTTAACGGACATCTAACTAGACCACTGTCGTCTTTTGCTTTTACATCAGGCAGTTGCCGACTCTCATACCATTAAAAAAATAAGTGTCTGTCTAGGCAGTGTACTTTTTCCGAGAAACGTGATTCTTAGTTCTTAGGAACGCCCCATATTGAGACCTGCACCTCGGCCTAGATCGAAACTGGAAGAGAAAAGTCAAATGAGAGAGAAACGCTACGCTTTGCTTGCTTGCATTTGAGTGAACTATCATATTTTATGGCATTTGTACGTTTTTATAAATGAAATTACATCATAAAAGTCGTCGACTAAAAAGGCAATAAGAGATCATTACATGCTGGCAGTAGAAACTTAAAATTAACAGGCTAATGTTGTCTAAAATGCTGCCAAAAAGAGTATTGGCGCCCTGGCAAGGGCATTGGCACGCCTCCCTTCGTTACTTAGTTATTATATAATACAAAAAATATAAAGCGCAATCTATTAATGACTCATTTACATCAGATCGTTTGACCGATTCCTTTGTTGCTTGTATTCGGTCATCGACTAATGTAAACGCGGTTTCGATTAGCCGTAGTGGACCACAGGCCGTATCCGGTCACGGAGTAGTTTATTAGACATAACATGAAGAAAACACGAGCGAGAGAATCGCGACGTGTCCGAATGAAAATCCCGCCGCGTGGAGACAATGCATAATGACGATATTATTGTCGCGATTCTATCGCTCGTGTTTTCTTCATGTTTGATATGAACCTCAAATATACATCAATACACATATCAATTTTATATTATGACACTGAAGGTACATAGAATTTAATTTACTCTACCCAGACACCCAAGATATTCACTCAACATCAGTAATGAGATTTGATAATTCCAAGTAAATCAACAGGAAGGTCCCGAAAGGTCGCAAGAGGACACGTTGTCATGTTTGCAGGTCAAACTAACGCAATAAGTTTGCTCGTCCCTTTCTAAGATTAAGTAAACAGGTGAGACAAACAAACCTCATGGGCTTAATTTTGTCACAGCTTCACTCAACATTGATGGAGTAGACAGTTATGTATTTGTTTTGTCTTAACTTCTTAAAGATACTTGAGGAACACGATCATGTATTCGCGCGTGTCAAACTGAATGAATGAGTTAAGTAAGGTTAACTACAATCAGTACTTAGATGGGGTTAAAACTCACACTTTCCTCGCTCGAGTTTTCGTTCAGATGAGATTAAACCAAGTCAGTGGCCGGCTGAAAACACTGACCTACGCCAAACCGCAGTTGAGCAGGCGGCAGCAACAGCAAGGCGGTTGATTCACTAGTACTATTATTTAAATTTGCAAATACAATTTTTCTACACAATAAAAATGGTTTTATTAAAAAAAAAACTATTTCGAAAGCCATATGGCTCCTAACTAATTAAAACACATGTGAGCCCAAAGCAATATTAATAGTAGCAATATATTTTATAGGCTAGCCGGTTGACCTGCCTTCGTCTGGGTTCGCGTGGTAATGTTGGCTAATTTGTACATAATATGTACGTTATAAATAGACATACGTATTTTCATCATTCTATATTTTACTAACAGCAGCGGGGCAGTTAGAATTGATTAGGATCGATACTAAACTGCGTTTCGCTATCAAACTTACTTGTAAGCTACCGTCGTCGCTCGGCACCAGAGGAACTAATTAAGAATGCGTGAAATAAACCAATTATTTAAATTACATCTAATACTATATGTAATGATCGCTTTTTAACTTAATATGAATAGGAAAATACTAATATATCACTGGCTCACTACTACACCAGCTCAGAGGCTCAGGCGCACGTCCTGCCCGCAACGCGACTCCCGCTCGGTTGACAACTGCACGGCTACCGCCCTCTACTGGTGTACATGAGACAATGTATTATATCTATTGTATAGATACAAACACTACATCCCTTCCTTTTAATCATTTTTATTTATTGCAAATTAATATATGTAATTATAGTTATATGTCTAAATTATAATTTACTTAATCAATCACCATTACATCAAATACTTATTGATTTATTAAATCTTTCGTCGTGTCCTCTCCATTTTCATTGGTCTCGTCTTCTACTGATTTCCATTGTCCTTCCACACGTTTCAGATGAATCACATTCCGTCGCAGTTTATGCCCAGTTTCTTCATTTCTTATCATCACATCACTTCCTACTGATTTTTCAACTACATAGGGTGCAGGGTTAAAAGTAGTTGATAATTTATTCGTCTTTTCCATTTCTTTTACGTACACCTTATCACCTTCTGTCAGTTCTGGATTTTCCGCTTTTCTCTTTAGGTCTCCATAAACCTTCCCCTTTTCCTTTTGTAATTTATCTCTATCTCTAACTTCGGTATCATTATCCGCCTCATTTATATCTTTCAACATAGGGATTTTATCCCTATTCATTCTTTTGAAAAAAAGTTCTGATGGAGTCTTTCCTGTAACTGAATGAGGAGTGGAATTGTACATCATTAGGTATTCATATAATGTGTCTTTCATATCCCGCTTCTCAAAAGAACTTATTTTTAGACGTTTTACTATGTCTTTATTTTGTCGCTCTACTTCTCCGTTCATTTGTGGCCAATATGGCACAGTACTAAAAAGATTAATATTACACGCTCGACAAAAATCCTTAAATTCTTCACTGACGAATTGTTTGCCATTATCAGCGGTGATAGACAATGGATAGCCCAGCCTACTAAAAAGTTCTTTTAAGATTTTAATAATTTGAGAACTCGTAATGGTTCTTGTAATTTTTATCTCTTTATAACGACTATAGTAATCGACAATGACTAAGATATAATCATTACTAGGTAAAGGCCCCAATAGGTCCATTGCAATATCAACCCATGGTTCAGATGGAAGTTCTCTGCGTTTCATCGGTGCTGGAGGATTTGGCAGACTAACCAAAGTGCAGCCTTTGCAGCTCTTTACCATCATCTCGACGTCCCTATCTATCCTAGGCCACCAAACTTTAGATCGCAAGCGACTCTTCATAGAAACGATTCCTGGGTGGCCCTCATGAGCTGCTAGTAAAACCTGCTTCCTGAGGTTCTGTGGAATGACAATCCTATGTCCTCTTAAAAGGACATTCTCAAAAAAACATAACTCATCTGAGAATATTTTATATGATTTTACAGATTCATCCCATTGATGATTATAAATTCCTCTTTTAACGTTGATAATTTCTTGATCACTCTCAGATTCCTTTACTCTTTGTTGCATTGAGGTTGCAGAAGGTCTCGCAAGTTCGACTACCTGATAAACATGATTCTCTTCTGATGATTGAATTGACTGATCCGAGTAATTACATAGCCGCGATAATGGGTCCGCAATATTGGTCTTACCCGGTTTATATTTTACAACATAGCGATATGCTTGGAGTCGCAAAACCCACCTTTCGACACGAGCGCATGGTTTTGATCTTGGACTGAACAGAAATTCTAATGGCTTGTGATTTGTTATCAAATCAAATTCTTTACCGAAAAGAAACGCATTAAAATGTTCGATTGCCCATACCAGAGCTAATGCCTCCTTTTCTGTTTGGCTATATTTTCTTTCACACTGACTAAGTGTCCTATTTCCATATGCAATAATCCTTGGTCCTTTACTATCAATCTGTACTAAGACTGCTCCTAGGCCTACAGGGCTGGCATCCGCTATAACTTGAGTCTTGTCCTTTACATCATAATAGCCCAAAGTTTCTATTTTAGCTAATCTTTCTTTTAAATTTTCAAACGCTTTATCATGATTGCCCTTCCAATATCCTTCTATGCTCGCCTTTTTTCCTAGTTTCTGTCTTAGTATTTCTTTCAAAGGTTCTGTTGTCGTGGCCAAATTTGGAATCCATTTATTTATATAATTTACTAAACCTAAAAAACTTTGTAATTCTTCTATTGTTTTTGGTGCTCGAAATTCATTTATGCTCTTAATATATTTAGGCAATGGTTTTACTCCTTCCGGTTTTAATTCGTGTCCCAAAAAATATATTGTCTGTACTTTGTAAATACATTTCTCCTGATTTAGTAATACATTATTTTGTTTCAATACTTCCATCACTTTGGAAAGTCGTAAGTCGTGTTCTCTCTCGTTACTCCCCCAGATTAATATGTCATCTATAAAGTTTGTAGTTCCTTCGCATTTTATGAGCATCTTCTCCATAATTTTTTGAAAGAGTTCCGGAGCACATGTCACACCAAACAAAAGTCTTTTATATCTGTAAAGACCATTTGAAGTTATGAAAGTAGTCAAATATCTTGAATCCGGGTGTAATTCTATTTGGTGAAAAGCGTTTTTTACATCAAGTTTTGAAAAATATTGTGCTTTCTTTATCTTTGGTAATAAGCTTTCCATACAGGGCAATGGATGATTCTCTCTTAATATAGCTGCGTTGGCGCGTCGCATATCAACACATAAGCGTACATCACCGTTATCCTTAAGAATTGGGACTATAGGAGAAACCCATGGTGAAGGTTCATGAACCTCTTCTATTATATCTAAATCTAGCAGTTCTTTAATCTTCTTATTTATTCTTTCTTCTAATGGTATTGGTATTCTCCGGTAAGGTTGCATAACAGGTTTCACTGATGAATCAATAGGAATTTCGATTAAAGTATCCTTAAATTTCGGAAATGTTTTATTTAACTCCTGTTCAACTTGATTTACGTCCACGCCTAACTTCAGAACACCCAGTCGCAATGCAGTATCTTTACCCAGTAAGTTACGTGACCCATCTTCAATAACATAAATCGTAGCATCATCCATTTTTCCATTTGCTTTTATGACTGTTTCAAATGAACCTTTAATTTGTAATGGTGTTTTACTTCCATATGCTAGTAGTATTTTATTTGGCTCTTTCACTTGTTTGCCACATATTACCTTGTTTTTCTTTAAGTATTCCCAGGTCCTATAGGATATTAAATTTAATTTGCACCCAGAATCTATCAACATTTCTAAATGTACTCCTCCTATTTCGCATTTGATTGTTGCATCGTCATTCAAATTAAATATGTATTGTACTCCTTCGTCTTCCAGAGAATTTACAGTAGTTTCTTTTCGTTGTTGCTTGTTATAGTTTTTACCCCTTTCTTGGTTTTGGGCGAGTTTACGTTTTTGCTGAAACGGTTTAGTATTGCAACATTTTTGATAATGGCCTAATTTCCCACATCCATTGCATGTCTTATCTCTAGCCCGGCAAGGAAGACCTTGAGAAACATGTGCAGAATTTCCACATCTAGTACACTTTGGTGTCTTTTTCTCTTCATTAAACTCTTTATCCTGCTTAGTCCATCTTGAATAATCTTTGTTTCTAGTCCTTATTGTATTAACAACATTTGTTTTAATTTTTTTCATTTTGTTCGTAACTGTCCAGTTGGTAATTTACTATTTCGAGGGTATTGGCTAATGTTATCACTTTGTCTAATGTAATTTCCTCGCCCATTGTTAATATTTTTTTTCTTAATTCAGTTGATAACGATTTTTCTAATATCTGATCAATTATGTGATCATCCGGTTTTTCGAACTTACATTTTGCTGCCTGATCTCTTAGTTTAATGAGAAATTTTTCAAAACTTTCCCCTTCATCCTGCTTAATAAGACGGAAAATGTGACGTTCGAAGGTCTTATTTTGTTTTGGAAGGAAATAATCATCTAATTTACTAATAGCTACTTCAAAAATATCAACATTATCTTCAGGTTCCACGCTAGCTCCAGGTAAATTATAAAATATCTCTTGCAATTCACTTCCCCCTAGGATTAGCAATGTAGCTCTTTTTTTAGCTGGGGTTGTGATTTCTGCAGCTTCAAAATAAATTCTAAGTGAACGTTGCCATTTTTCCCATCTTAAGCCGACTGATGTACTATCACCTTCTATATCCAATTTACCAGGTGATGGTAGCTGATTTGCCATGGTTGCTCGTATGGGGTGACCTGAAAATACACCCAATTGAATGGACGTCTCTTAGCCACTTTTAATTTAATAAAAGTCATGTACTAATAAATACATTTTTAAAAGAAGTTCCAAATGCACATAATTCAATTTAATTAATTATTAATTGTTTTACCATGGTAACTATCTCCAATTGAATGGAAATCCAATATTACCATATTCTCAGTTATTTCAGGCATTTCCAATTTAATGAAAATCTAAACCCAAAATATTTCCAATTTAATGGAAATCCGAAGTATGATATTTCCAATTTAATGAAAATCCGAAGTATGATATTTCCAATTTAATGGAAATCCGATGATATTTCTAATTTAATGGAAATCCGAAGTATGATATTTCCAATTTAATGGAAATCCGAAGTATTTTGAAATTATTTCAATGAGAGAAAATCTTTAAACCATTAAATAAAACGCAGTAAGTTAATAAGTATCATTACAAAAATTACGATAAGTGTCATTATTAATTTATTTTTATTTAAAAAACGTTACATTTGGTTATTTACCAAATGAATATTTATCAGCGCAACAAACAATATTGTTTTACTGTACGCTGTCACAGTATTATAAAAATATTAAATTTAATGTGGGTAATTTAACATGCAATGGAATTGAAAACCTTACAAAACTTAAGCTACTTAATCCAAATTTAATACGTAAAAAGTCACCTAAACAAGATATTACTGTTAAACAGAGATGCCATACTGCGAATTACAGTAGTGCAAGCGAGACACTCGTCATCGTCACATACACTACACAGGTTACTCCAGAAAGTACTTTTTATGTTTGTATTTTTGTAATTTTTTATAATTAGCTTAGAATATATAACGCATAAAGATAATAGCAAATAGTTATTATAATAGTAAAATCAAATAGCTAAAAATAACTAAAATGTCATTTCATTTGAGATTGAATCGATTGAGAAACTCAATTGAGTAACCATTTATTTAATGTCATCTATCTTTCCCTTTTTTTTTTACTTAATATTATTATTTTTACTGACCTTTATTCTCGTCGCCACTTGTAATGATCGCTTTTTAACTTAATATGAATAGGAAAATACTAATATATCACTGGCTCACTACTACACCAGCTCAGAGGCTCAGGCGCACGTCCTGCCCGCAACGCGACTCCCGCTCGGTTGACAACTGCACGGCTACCGCCCTCTACTGGTGTACATGAGACAATGTATTATATCTATTGTATAGATACAAACACTACACTATACTAATCCTTACTAATATTATAAATGAGAAAGTGAGTTTGTTTGTTATTCCTTCACGGCTTGACGCAGCCGATTATTATGAAAATTTGCATTCATATTGTTAGGGGTACAGGCTACTTTTTATCCCGTGAATGATGGCAGCACAAGTCGCGCTATGGGTTGTTTTGTTGTCAAACGAGATATATGCCATAAAAATAACGCGAGCCAAGCCGCGGGGAAAGCTAGTAATTATTATAAAGAGGAAAGATTTGTAGTTTTGTTTGTAACGAATAAACTCAAAAAACCTATTTCAAAATTCTTTCACCGTTGAGATGGTAGGTACATTACCCTCGGGGGGTAACATAGGCTTTATTTTTATTTTTTTACGAGCTGTTACCCGCGACTTCGTCCGCGTGAAATGTTCAAATAAGGATAACTCCTTTTCCTGACATGCGATTTAAATGAAACAAAGCCTATATTCTACTCCAAGCCGAGCTCTCTCTTCCTGTGAAAACAACATTAAAATCCGTTCAGTAACTTAGGAGATGTGCGCGTTCAAACAGACAGACAGACAGACAAAAAATTCAAAAAAAAAAATTTTCGCTTTTATTACCTTTCTCTAACTGTTCCCTCTCCATGTATATGTATAGATAAATTAGGGATCATTAATAAAACCCCCCATGCGAAGCCGGGGCGCGGGCGGTCCTAGTAATTTATATTAAGATATGAATTGATCAATTTGACTCTGACATTGACATTGTATAAATTAGACTATCCATAAACTCGCCCTGAATCATTTTAACGTTTTCCCTAATTTATCTTTTAATACAAAAAATCTAAAAGCACGTAATATCACAGAATCTCTTTCAATAAACGCAATATTGCTTCGTAACAAAAACTAAATTGATGGAGATGAAAAAACTATACGTTATTCTAAAAGCCCCATTCAATACGTGAATTTATTTCGTGGGATGGATGTGTCACGTCATATGTCACCCCTGTGTCATCGCTATGCGTCTATTGTAGGTAATTCTGTGTTAGTGCCATACAATGGAAGTAAAAATATATCTTTGAATGCCTGTCACGAGCAATATACTGATATTGTAATAATACTGAGTGTTATGATGACATGAGGTTGATGGCGTCTTTGTGTCAAATTGAATGAACTTCTACGTTTGACAACTCTCTAATATTTAATTACTAGCTGCTACCCGCGAAAAGAAGGTAAACCTCGCCTTAATAATTAAGATCTATAAGAAGAACTAATCTCGAGCACATTATTCAATTAAGTATAAATTGATGACAACCAATATAATAGCGCGAAAAAATGCATTCTCACTTTACACATAGGGGAGGCACCTCAAAAATTAAATATATTTTAATAATGTCTTAGTAAGTATATTTTAATAATACGTAAACATGCCAAATTACAACTTTCTAGTATTAAGCGTCTAGTAGCTAGACTTTGGTTTTTTGTTTACTATAGAACCATAAAAAGGAAGGAACAGGAAGTAGGTAACAGGACAGGTCACTTACTCATCGTACGAAACATTGCGGCTTATCACCGCTATTTCACTTCGATATTCTGTGAGAGGATGGTCCAGCCAGCCCATTTACGAGACACAAGAGATTTACTTTAAAAGAGGTAGGGCATAGCCGATAATCCGCTCAAATCGGAGCATCCTGTCTAGGGAAGGACCTCCACCTTACAGAAGATCGTAGCCAAATATTACATTGATCTCAGCCATGTTGTGTTCCTACGGTGAGTAAGGTCTCAACACGTGAGTGATAGCCGGTATTGCAAGCGTCTATAGGCTACGGTGATGCTTACCATCAGGCGGGCCGTATGCTTATTCGCGAACTTTGTGGCTTAAAAAAAATCACAACCAGTTCATTCATAGTAGCTAGGCTCTACTCCTCAATTTTATATTCGCATTAACAAAATCTATCGCAAACCATTTTTCTTCCAATAAACACGTAACCCAATTTGATTGGACAGGATAAATAAAGAGGTAAATTAATAGAATTGTAGTGAATAGTGGAATGAATGGGTGTCGAATTCATGTTAATGGATTTGCTGTTAACATGGTGTTAACATCAGTTTCCAATTCATGTAGGTACGCAAGTTCCATTTTCATGTTACGATGTATACGACGCATACATAATTGTTGAATCGAGAACATAATTAAATATTCTCGTATTACGCACAATACGGGGAGTAACTGTGATTGCCTAGTCGATAAATTTATCAGTACATAGAATAATAAATAATTAATTTTGTATACCGTTGCCGATGTACAAATTGAAACTCATATGAATTCATTTTCTTTTCGTGTGCTTCCACAATTAGTGTCAACTGCGCGTGTTTTCAAGTCACCTAACGGCCACTAACTTGAGATTGACGCTTGTTTGGGATCAAACCTGGACTACACTCTTTAGCTAGTATTATATTTAGAGAGGTAGGGCGCAGCGGATAATCCGCTCAAATCGGAGCAGCCCCTCTGGGGAAGGACCTCCACCCTACAGAAGATCGTAGCCACATAGCATTGGTCTCGGTCGTGCTGTGTTCCTACAGTGAATAAGGTCTCCAGAGCTCCACTTGGGGGGGTTGGCAACGCGTGAGCGATACCCCGGTATTGCAAGCGTCTAAAGGCTACGATGGCGGTTTACCATCAGGCCGACCGTATGCTTGTTTGCCACATTTGTGGTAAAAAAATAAAAAAAAGCTACTGACTTCTTCTCCCAGTGTTGTTCTAAGCTGAGGTGTGAACCCCGGCGACTCAGGGGTGCTCCTAGGCAGATCCTATAAATTTTAAGCAGGGCGAGCCTTCCGCTCCCGCAACTGCTCGGTATAGTACACAAGATCGCAGCGATCTGGCTACAAAATTAATGTTAAACCAAAAAAAAGGTGGGCACTGGAAGCAAGGTGACTAGAAACTGCGCTACCTTAATTGAAATAATCTTTTGGAGGAGGTGTATAAAATATTTATTTATTTATCTTATTGACCACTACACAAATAGGCGGACTTAATGACTGTATGGTTCACAGGTAATTAATGTGTGTTTTTTTCAATATTGGCATTTTATAATTTTTTCCGACTGTAAATTTTTCCGATTACCTACTTTATTTGTTTTGGTAAATAAAGCCTCAGAGCCTCACTGTGGTTTTCAGTATTAAATTAAAATTATATGTTACATTTTGTCATTCTTCAGTCATTCAGAACATAGCGTTTTATTTATAGAATAGACTAGCGAAACCAGCGCTATTTTATATGCGCGCTTTGCCTTGAGAATTTCTGAAAACAATAAATGTTGTAAAAATAAGTGGGATTTGTTTTTAACACGACTGACGTCAGGCCGATACAGGCCGATAGCGTGTATAGAAAGAATGGTCTCGCCTATCTATCTCGCTCTAACAAACGCGTATGCTATGATCTATCTCTTTTGCATTGCCAATCTAACGCTAGTATAAAATAAATCTACGGTGTAAACACACACCGTGCGCAGCGCAACCTACCTCTTTCTTTTGTTTTTGTCTCTTTACCCTTTAGGTTGTCTGGAGGAGATTGCTTTTGCTAAGACCGCCTGTGGCCACAAATTGTTTTTTAGTTTGTGGTACTTTATTTTGCCACTATATACAGTTTTATTATTAACTAGCTGTTACCCGCGGCTCCGCCCGCGTGGTCAAGGGAAAATGCCAATAATTTTTCCCATGGGAATCTCTTTATCCCGTGGGGAAAAAGTAGCCTTAGGTTACTCTCCAGACCTTAAACTATCCCCAATAAAAAAAACATATCAATCCGTTCATTACTTTCGACGTGAAGGGAGGAGAAACAAAGAAACACACTTTCACATTTATAATATTAGTATGGAAGTATGTATGGTAAAAAAAAATATTTTAACAAATTAAAAAATCTACATATTATTCCAACAAAAGACTATTATAATAGGTACAAGTATAATATGGTTTCAAATCCATACCCATAAATAAATGCCAAAGTTGTGGGAAGCACTCAGCGACGTCAAGTCCCTGGCCGGCTTCCTTGGCCGGCTTCCTGGAAGAATTAGGATGGCTGGAGTAATCTAGCTCTCACTCTTCGCACTCACAAAAGGAACATTGGCTGACTAATTGCGGAGAAGGCCCGCAAGACCACAAGTCAAATATTTGTTTCTCTTTCACGAAAAAACGTCTAGTTTTGTTAAAATTTCGGTTAATGCAAAATCAGTCCAGGAACGGGAACAACAGGTAAAACCACGGCCATCGGCTAGTACATAATAATAATAATATACATTACCTACCTAGTAAATTAGTAGTTTGATTACATTTCAATGTGACGTACACGAAACCGCTTTGAACTAAACCTAAATTAATCCCTCAATGAATACTAAGAAGACTAAATATCAGAATTAAAATAATAAGGTATATATACTTAGGGCCGATTGTTTGATCAGTAGTTAAGTATACTAATGGTTAAAATTCGTTGAAAAAACTATTTGTTAAAAATTGCTGTACCCCTAACAATATGTATGCAAAATTTCATAATGATCGGCTGCTTAGTCAAGCCGTGAAGGAATAACAAACAAACAAACTCACTTTCTCATTTATAATATTACTAGCTTTTCCCCGCGGCTTCGCTCGCGTTAATTTTATGCCATAGATCTCGTTTAACAACAAAACAACCCATACTGCGACTTGTGGCGCAATCTGTTGGCCGATACAGCGCCCTCTATAGTAGAAAAAATATTTTCCCTTTGGAACGACATACTTTCACGGGATAAAAAGTAGCCTATGATGGGCTCTGTACCCCTAACAATATGTATGCAAATTTTCATAATGATCGGCTTCTTAGTCAAGCCGTGAAGGAATAACACACAAACAAACAAACAAACTCACTTTCTCATTTATAATATTAGTAAGGATGTAGTAAGGATTAAAATTTGTTTCTGCTACTAGCTGTTTCAGACTAAATAATATAATAAAAACATACAACTATGCATTGTGAGAGACTGGAACTAAAGCTACTGTTTGTGTTATATAAAAGAGGATAAGAAAATTTCCTCCCTTATCTATATAAATTTAAATAAAATAAAATAATCATTTGCAGAACTTTAATTTACATCAAGTTCAGCCAACATTCCTAGATTTAATTTAATTAAAACTTATAACAGCTAGAATATTACTGCTGATCGATGTTGAAGCAGGCAGTTCGTTATAAAAAGTTTATACTCAACTTTCCTGAAGTCAAATTACTTATTTGCGAAGTTTTATTACTTAGTGAATATATTTTTTTTTGTTTGTAGCATACTAACATTATAATATTAAGTATTTACGCTAATATAATTACAATCTAGCCTAAACATAGACTAATGAGTAATTTTACATTGACCTAGTTTTATAAAATTGTAATATAAGAATATGTCCATCGGCACGTTTCTTACTGTCTCTATTAAAGGAAGTCACTTTGTTCATGTGTCTTTGTTTACACTATAATATAGTATCACTTATATATTGTCATTATTCACTCACTACACCAATTCAAATGGTTTATTTCTTTTAAGTCTTCTCATTATGTCCGTATTGTCGAGGAGCTGGATCGCCTCAACGTTCACATGATGAAGCAATCTATTTTCATGTGCTTCTGCATATTTTTGGATTGTCATCCAAGACATTGTTGAACATACCATTGTCTTGTTGACCATTGGTATGTTAAGGTCCCGATGTAGATGGTCGTTTCTTATGCATGGCGCATTCACTATAGCACTCAGTACTTTATTTTGGAATCTCTGAATTATTTCAGTGTTACTCTTTTTGGTACAGCCCCACAGCTGTATGCCATAAGTCCATACTGGCAATATTACTTGTTTGTACAGTACTAATTTGTTTTAAATAGTGAATATGACATTACTTTTTTTTTTAAAATCACCAGTGTTTTGACACACAACAACATGAGATGGAATCATTTATTTCAGAGAATAGGCCTTCACAGGCATTTAGAACTTGTATACAATTTTTTTTATTTTTTTTACTGCTTTAATCCATTTATTTTCAATTTCAAAATACTTAATTAAACACTTGACCGTTATTTGAAGCTTATGTGTATATTATATACACAATGAGATAGGCCCTATCTGTTTTCCGCACATCTTTCCTCTCTTTCTACCCTGTAACCCTCTCTCGCTCGCACACTATCCCCTCTACTCCACCAGGGCGGCCATACGGTTGGCGGCCGCGTTCTCATCATTGGCGTCCTGTTTTCCGCTGCGCACGGTCGTGCCCAGGATTCGGTGAAATAATTATTTTTCTTTTTTTTGCATTTCTTTATGCAATTTATTTAATTATTTCTTTTTATTAATAATTTTTTACTTTTTTTTGCATTTCTTTTTGCAATTTATTTAATATTTCTTTTTATTATCTTTGCTGTTTCAATTATTAGATTAACGGTGTTACCGTTCGGTACTTTTACGTACGTAGGCTTTTAGTACCTACCTACATATTTTTTCAGTTTTGCTTAATTACATGTTTTATGAATAATTTGTGTGATTTTCTACCCTAGGTTTCTTTTCAGCACGTAT
This sequence comes from Endotricha flammealis, assembly GCA_905163395.2. Taxonomy (NCBI): domain Eukaryota; kingdom Metazoa; phylum Arthropoda; class Insecta; order Lepidoptera; family Pyralidae; genus Endotricha; species Endotricha flammealis. The sequence goes on from LR990867.1 coordinate 8,686,245, forward strand.
TAAGATGGAAAGTGACGATAGTGTTTTAATTCCATGCTCGAAAACACCATGTGCTAGTGCTAGTGCTCCCGCTAAAAGTGACGATAAAAATCGCGATCGCGTGAATCAATTGGACTCGAGTCCTCAGAAAATCTAGACCGCGTCACCGTAACAAAAAAGGGGGGGGGGGGGGAGAGCAAACGCCGGTATCGACATCGCGAGTCGTAAATTAACACGTTAAGTAGATGACCTTCGAAATCAATCATTCATTTTATTCAATTTGCAATAATAATTTTATTCTGTATCTTGTTCCGCGGTACACATTAATGGTAATATAGGTGACGGGAACGTTAGTGTCGAGCTATACGCAGATCTATTGTAAATTCTGTCGAAGTACCGCCACCGGTTGCTCAATCAGGTTTTATGTTTAAAATTGAGACGAAATTGAAAGAACCTAGTATACTTAAGACTCCTCAGGGGTTTCTTCAGACGTTAAAGGATTTGCAACATTTAGATAGTAGTGATTGGTGCGTGGTTCTATTTTTATAATGCTACCCCCGGTTTTGTCGATTTAAAGATAAATGACGAAATTAAGACATGATTCGTAACTCCCTTTTGCTCACGCTCACAAGTCATTTGCTGCCTTATCATTCTGCGTTCATAAGCAACGCGAAGCCTTACAAACTTCTGTCAGAAGTTTATTACAGTGGGCGCGCGATTCGAATTCGACATACTAATAGGCGAGAAAGTTAACGAGCTGTTTTTGAAAGATGAAATTTTTAAAGTTTGCTCTGATCATTGCAATTAACTTGAATCGTTGCGCAAACGGGTCAAAGCAAGGCCGCACGCCACCCCTCGCAGGGGCAGGCTTTACATATCGTACCTCCGCAGGGTACTACTCATGGATGTTGTGCACCTATGCATATTTCCCATGCCTATTATCAACCCTCGCAGGGTTGCTGTAACGCTCGACCCTCGCAGGGTCATTGATTGATAGATAGAATAAGCTTTGTTTGCAACACACAAACAAGTGATACATTAAGCCGGCCATTCTTGCTTCCGTTGCGCAAACGGGTCAAAGCAAGGCCGCACGCCACCGCTCGCAGGGGCAGGCTTTACATATCGTACCTCCGCAGGGTACTACTCATGGATGTTGTGCACCTATGCATATTTCCCATGCCTATTATCAACCCTCGCAGGGTTGCTGTAACGCTCGACCCTCGCAGGGTCATTGATTGATAGATAGAATAAGCTTTGTTTGCAACACACAAACAAGTGATACATTAAGCCGGCCATTCTAGCTTCCGTTGCGCAAACGGGTCAAAGCAAGGCCGCACGCCACCCCTCGCAGGGGCAGGCTTTACGTAACTTACCTCTGCATGCAGGGTACTACTCATGGCTGTTGTGCGCTTACGCATATTTCCCATGCCTACAATCAACCCGAGCAGGGTTGCTGTAATGCTAAACCCTCGCAGGGTCATTTCATGGTTCTGATTACTACCGTAACAAAAGATGTATAGTTTGACTATCAGCCCGCAACATTCAGAGCGTCGCGTCTGGCTCGTTGGGTGGGTGCCCCAAGTTATGTATTAAAGATAATAAAAGGGTATCGTATCTCCTTCTCACATCGACCGCCACTTGTAGTACCTACTGTACCTACTACTGTTAAACGAGACTCGTTTCAATGCAATCGACGGATGCAATGTCGTCCATTGTCACCCAGATGCAACACCGGTGTGTAAGTATTAGATGTTGTCAAAGCCTCGCCAAGTTTGTGTACACACTGTTCCTTGTGTCAAAGGGCGACGAGTCGCACCGACCCATGTTCAACCTAGCGGCCTTGAACAGATATGTAATCACCGACAATGTAAGATTAATAAATGTCTCTCGAGTTCCGGAGTACTTTCAAACAAATGATTGGATGTGGAAAATAGTCCTGTCACAGACCTATTTTCACTAGCTCCATCTCACAGACTAGACGGTTCTTTCCGTAGCTCCATCTCATAGATTAGACGGTTCCTGCGTCTAATCTACAAAGGAAGGTTAGTGAAAATGAAGTGCCTCCCATTCGGTCTGAGAACGGCCCCCAAGGTGTTTGCTTCTATCTAATTAGGTAGCACATTCAATGAGGAATCAAGAGATTCAAATATTTGTCTATTTGGACTTGCTGCCTTGCCGGCGGTCTGCTCCTATCTTTAACACCGATTTAGCATTTTATATTTTAGATTTATATTTATGTTGAGACAAATTAATGGCACTTTTTATTGACATTCCGCGTACGTAATGTTGTATGTATGTACCTAGTTTTAAATCATTTATTACTGTATACTCTGACACGAGAACGTGTTTGTGAAAACCTATTCTCAGAATTAAAGTTTTGAATTTTGAATTTGAATTTGGACTATTTTCGAAGTGTGAGTTGTGCATCAAAGTACACAGATATTATAAGTCCAAATCACGGTAGAGAAGTTGCAATATCTAAGTTTTTTAGTGACAAGAGCAGGCTTCACTTTCGAGTACTCCTCTCTTTCCTGAACACAGTCGCCACAATACCAGATGTCAAGCAGTTCATGTTTCCGGTTCATTGACTGAAGGAGCTAACATGGTAGTTGCAGAAACACCATTGTCTTTCCGATTCACTTCGTATTTCCTAGTGACTGACGTGACAGACCTTGCTTGGGAAGAGCAAATAGTCGACCGTTCGTTCATGAGACCATAGAACTAATGAGAACCACTGGTACACTGCAACCAAAAGGAACTTTTGGCCTTACTCAATGTATTACAAGACCAGGGTCAGTCCTTGAGTCGTTCCACGGTTCTATTGCAGTGCGACAACAGAACAGCCTTATATTTCATTCGCAAAAAAGGCAGCACGAAATCAATAGTTCTCTTGAACTTGATGAGGGTGGTTTATAATCTAAGCTAATCTGGAACAGTTCGCAACTGGACCTACTTTCATCGTTCTAGCGTCCATCTACGCGTAGTACATACAAAGCCGCCTGGAATAGACGGCTAGGATTCGATTTTTGAGTCATTATTATTTTAGGAATCACACAGTATTTATACTATTGCACAAATCAGTGGTGTCTACGCTCTGTAATACCGAATTTTTGGGAGTCCTAAGTGCTCACGTACTGGTTAAGCATGATATAAAAACCTGCAACTCATAAGAAAACTATTTGAGATGTAAATTCTCTTAATTTTTGTCTTCATATGAAATTAACGAAAATAACTGCTTTGCTACCAGACACACTGTTATGTTGCTGCTTTGTTTTCTGGTAGACGTATCCATGACCTGACCCTTCTGGCAGTCAATAAAAAGCATTATATTGACAATACTAATCATTTGATTCTATGGCCCAGACTTGGTTCTAAAACTGACCGTTTGGATTTTAGGCAATCGGCCTGGAAATTACTAAGAAATGACAATTCAATAATTGTTTTGGGTAAAGCAATGTGTTAAATTGTTAAATGAAAAACATAATTCCATTTTTATTTGTTATTTTAAGGAGGGACCACAAGCCAGTAGCGCGTATTGTGAGCGCATAACAGAGGCTAGTATTGTCGCAACTCGCGGTAGCGTTCGCTCAGCGGTCGCCTCCAGAAACTGGCCCGATAACGTGTCCGTTGACAAATTTTGTCACGAGGTAACTAGAGGTCTGATGACACATTCCGTTGCTTCTATAGGCGTGAGGTCGTCCAGGCTCCTGTTAGCTCTGGGATGTCAGACTGTTTCGGCACAAATTAATCAAAATTGTGAAGAAGTTTACTATTTTATTATGTTGCTTGCATATTATTTCGTATAAATTTTTGTGTACATTTCCAGATACTATGATTGTAATTTCTATGAACATCAGAGTATTATTTGATTAAACAAATTTATTTAGTCTCGCACACTTGCAATTTAATTTATATTTTTCTAAATATAAAATGAACAGTGTAACCTTCATAGTTACCGTTTACGCCTTCGGCTTGTTCATGTGCATAACTTCACATTGGCGTCCTCCTCCACCAGGCGATAACAAACAGGTCTCATTGTGTATATAATATACACATAAGCTTCAAATAACGGTCAAGTGTTTAATAACAGCGTTTTACCCTGAAATAAAACGCTTATTAAATACTTACCTTATTTGAAGCTTAGTTTTTAAATCTGCCTGGTTTAATTCGACACAATGATGAGAACGCGGCCGCCAACCGTATGGCCGCCCTGGTGGAGTAGAGGGGATAGTGTGCGAGCGAGAGAGGGCTACAGGGTAGAAAGAGAGGAAAGATGTGCGGAAAACAGATAGGGCCTATCTCATTGTGTATATAATATACACATAAGCTTCAAATAAGGTAAGTATTTAATAAGCGTTTTATTTTAGGGTAAAACGCTGTTATTAAATTGATACTAAACTACTTTTTAAACTACCACCATTTCGGAAACAAGCAAAATGGCCAGACCATAGTGAGCAGACCAGTCACCCCAGGCAGCACCCGTTCACAAGTTGCGTCGACAGTTTTTGGTAAACGTCACTTTTGACAGAATTCGTCGCTGGTCGTGCGTCGACAGTATGTAGTCGACCAATTCCGCCATGTTCATCGTGTTCAGGTATCAAAACCTTATATTGATGTTGTGATACTGTCACATCACAGATGCATCACAATGATACATTTTGTACGTACAAGTCATTACATATGACAAATTTCCTGTCGAAATTTCAATATTCTAATGATATGTGTAAATTAATTTTATTATGTATATCACAAACAGTAAACTTTGGTAGAAAATCAATAGTTGAATTCTCTTCAATGCTTAGGGGAATAGATCCTCAGAATTATTATTATCAAAACAACAACAGAAGATCTATTCCATAACTTAGAAGTACCTTTGAAAAAGATATCACGAATCGAAACATTCGAAAATATTACATAATGACAAGCTTACCAGGACCAGCTAGGTTACTCTGCATAGCAATCGCGATTTTAATTTCAATGATGTATAATTTCAAATGCAAAATTTACAGCAAATCCTAATACGTACCCTTGAAATTTTATACTTTACTAACTATTTGGTTAGCATACAATCAGATTTCATTTAGTTTAGTATTAAGTTAGCGCTAGTTTTGCTGTAAAGAGTACCTAAAAGCAACAATCCAATGGCGATCGTGCGGAATTATGTTCAAGAGTAAGGGGGCTGGTGACGCTGTAAATTATGAAGAATTTATTTATTTATATCTCACTTGATCAATCACTAAACTTAAAAGTGAATTATCCATACATTACTATACTTACTACTTAATAAGTAACGTCACACATAATATAACCATTGATGTCTTCTCATAAATGTGACACCGACAATGTGAAATGCATCAACGTCGTCTCGTATTTTATCGGTTCACTATCGGCTTTCGTATGCACATGCAAAATTCCCTTACGTCATAACCGTGACACTGAATAGTATAGAAGATAAAGTCATCAGTTTTGTACACCAGTCTTAAGGCACCAAGCCATTGTTAAGAAGCAAAGGCATTCGTGTTATCCAGTTCACACTTCATTGAATCAGCTGAATGGGAAATATTCCTATTGTAGAGTATAGCTGTGTGAGAGCGGTTAAGAGGCAAACTGAACATGAATATATAGAAATTGTTAGATTTTTACACAATGTCTTTACAAATTATGAAAAATTTTATTATGAAAAAAAAATACAATAGCAATGACACCAGCCCCCCCTATTCTTGTAAAAAAAAACAGTCACACTCTCATGTCAATCTCAAGCGTTGTCTCACTCATAAAAATATGGATTTGAGCGAGATAGGGAAACTGTGTTTGTTATGTATGACAATAGGGTTATATACATACCATAACAAACGCTGTTTCACAGAAGATTAATGTGGACAAAAACAAAAAAAAAATGTGAGAGGTTGGCATACGATCATGCTGATTACCTGAAATTAAGTAATCACCACCAGCCATGGAGCACAGACTATTTACAAAATCAAGTGCGGCATTTGATAATACAAAAGTAAATGAATGTTTTGTGAAATCGATAATTGTCTGCAGCCGAATACGGTTAACCGAAAACCTGTTTACACTATGGCTGTGGTCGACTAGGCTAACCGAAACCTCGTTTCGGTTGTCGGTGATCGATTACGACGTAAACGAATTGGTCAAAATAACCTAATTTAAATAAATAAAATAAAAAAAACATTTATTGAAACATTTATTTATAAACCAAAAATAACCTGTTACAAAGTAATAGTAATAGCCCTGGTCCCCACACTAGGATTCCCTGTGTTGTGGGTAACCAGTCTCTTCACTAGTTTTTAGAGAACAAATTACTATAAGTTCAACATAACATGCATACAAAGAGTAACAATAATGATTTGAGTGGTGCGAGTATTAATTTTGATATTTTTCTGACTTCGGTTTGGTCGCTGCTGTGATATTCTCATCAATGTCGATGTATTTGCTACCAGAGAAATACACATTGTTGAGATGATGACTTTCGATCGAAATAATCCATACAATGTAGCCAGTCATTACACATTTATTACGTTGACCCCAGCATTGATGGGAAGCCATGGTAAGCGGTCACCGTAGCCTATGGACGCTTTTTTATTTTATTTATTTATTAGTTTCCAAACAAATTTACATAGTATCAAGCAATAAGCATTCGCCAAACTGCGTAGCAGTTTGTCGGCGACGATAAACGCTCGAAATACAAAAACTTAAAATGTACTAAGTACATAATATTACCAAACACAAAATTCTCGAAGTCACACACAAAATAAAAGAAACAAAAATTACAAATCCATTGCACCGAATTACAACACCGTGGTAAAAAACCTAAACGTTTATATTTCTTACAAGATGGAACAATTTTATAAATACACAGATAATGGTATAATGTTGGACTGATTCTGACGCTTAACATTCCTGACATGATCGTGTTAAAACACGCAAACAAAGCGGCGAATTAGTCGAATTCCTTCTTCAGTATGTTATATTACATATTAAATGAGGTTTGTTTACTGTGAGTTTTAGTATCTGTGTTTATGTTTTGCTCGCACGTCATTTCTCTGTTACGGTATTAAGCTTAAGGTACATAAATGAAAGTAAAACTTGGCCATGACAATCAAACATAATTTTATTGTAGACTAGCTTTTTTGCATGCGACTTCGTCCGCGTGAAGTTCCGGACCCGTTCCCGTGGGAATTATATTGAATTTCGGGAAAAGCTATAGCCTATGTCACTCCCTGATAATGTAGCTTTCTACTGGTGAAAGAATTTTTGAAATCGGTCCAGTAGTTTCGGAGCCTATTCAATGCAAACAAACAAACAAACCAACAAACAAACAAACAATCAAATCTTTCCTTTTTATAATATTACAAATTAGTATTAGTATTAGTATAGATTATGCTTTTCTTGTATACTACAAAGGTGGCAAACAAGCATACGGCCTGCCAGATGGTAAGCATCACCGTAGCCTATAGACGCTTGCAATATCGCGTTGCAGCTCTGGAGACCTTACTCACCGTAGGAACACAACGAGACCAATGCTATTTGGCAACGATCTTCTGTAAGGTGGAGGTCCTTCCCCAGACGGGCTGCTCCGATTTGAGCGGATTATTCGTTGTGGGTGTCCTTACCTCTCTTGGAAAGAGAGGTAAGGGTATAGTGCACAACAGATAGATTTATAAAACTTAGATGAGAGAAAGATAAAAAAATGTTTAAAAGTATTCTCAAATATTATAGTCAAATTAAACATCCATTTGAACGAGTAAATTGTGTGGTAAATCTCTTTCCATGTACTCGTTTTATTAATTAAGTAATAATGTTTAAATGGCAAACAGAACCTTTTAACGTTGTTGAACGTATTAAATACTCATTTAGCTTTTAAAAAGTATTATAATAAAATTACTGCTTAATATAAAAAATATATTAAATATTACTGTTATCTACTTATAAACATTATATAGTATAAAATAAAGTTGTCTGTATGTCTGTCTCTATGTATGCTTAGATCTTTAAAACTACTCAACGAATTTGGATGTTTTTTTTTATAGATAGAGAGAGTGATTCAAGAGAAAAGTTTTATGTGTATAATGCATTCCGAAATTCTCATGGGAAAGCGGGATTTACGCATTCGAAGTTGCGCGGGTTCCGCTAGTCTATATCTATCTATACCATTTATCTATACTAATATTATAAAGAGGAAAGATTTGATTGTTTGTTTGTTTGAATTGAATAGGCTCCGAAACTACTGGACCGATTTCAAAAATTCTTTCACCAGTAGAATGCTACATTATCAGGGACGGGGCATAGGCTATAGCTTTTCCCGAAATTCAATGTGGTTCCCACGGGAACGGGTCAGGAACTTAACGCGGACGAAGTCGCGAGCAAAAAAGCTAGTGTAATATAAATTTATCATTATACATACTAACTACTAGGATTATGAAGCTATAATATAGAAGACTAGTAAAACCCGCGCAACTTCGTTTGCGAGTATCCCGCTTTCCCGTGGGAATTTTGAAAAATCCTTTCTTAGTACACCCCTAGACGTCGTAAAGAACCTACATTCCAAATTTGGAATCTCTAGACCCAGCGGTTTGGGCTGTGCGTTGATATATACACTGGGCGTCAAAAATAAGTAGTACAGTTGTTAAATTGCAATATTTCCTAAACTACAGAAGCGCCCCGCGCTGGCCCTCACAGCGTAGGGGAGCGTCCCCAAGGTGGCGGATAGGGGAATGGTCGGTAGTACAGCCTAGCTACACTAACCGGCTAAGTCCGATGGACTCGCTGACCAACGACGGGTATGGTCCTCCAGCATTTCGGGGGTTGTGCGGCGGGTTGACACCTCACCCACGTAAAACCAATGTTGCTGGTGAAGCGTATCCCGTTAGCTTTTCACTAGCTTGCACAACATCGTCAATAAAAAAAAAAAAACTACAGAAGCTAGACCTTTGAAATAAAAAAAAGTTAAAAGACAATTTCATTTCATTTAATAAAAACTTCATGCATAATATAATCTCTTAAAGATTGATTTTTATTTCAAAACTCTAACTTCTATAGTATAAGAGTAATTGCAATTTTAAAACTGTACTACTTATTTTTGACGCCCAGTGTAGTTAACTCAGTCAGTCAGGACTTTGAATTTTATTTATATAGATAACTACTATTAAAATTTCATGTTGCAAACGTTTTCATTTTAATTCATCGAATATTCATTAAAAAACCTGCCTGTGTTTTCAGTAGATAGATAGGTAGTTTATTTCAACTATGGCACCAGATAATGGACATGTTATTGTATATGCCATCAGATAAAAATGTTTGCCCAGTGCGGGAATTGAACTCTTCTCGTTCTCTGTAAGATCACTTCCAACTGGACTAACAAAATGTTGTATAAAAGGTGCTAATTTATTAGTGAACTTCCTTTAAACACATGACGGTTACCGGCCATTCTTCGATTAGCTAGATTTTGTGCGTCCGGGCTTGTATATTCGTATTATTATCAAATTCAAAAAGGGAAATATTTTTATATGTTAGTTAGCATCCATGTCTAGCTGGTAACAAAAACATAGGCCCCGATTACATAGTTATCTGGCTAAATTAATTTCACAAACCTCTGTTCTCTAAGCACCGTGCTCTGTCCGCACCCCAAAATGTGGTTAAAACTTGCTTGTAACTTTTATGATGTACGGATTTTATTTTTTCCATTCAACATTTTAATGAGTATTAGGCAACGGGTATCACATGAAAAAATATCCACTCAATAAAATCAGTCTATAAATAATTATCATTGAGTAACCGCATGTCCGAACTAAAGTTATAATTGCCGTGACGTTTTCTTTTCGAGGGTGCACATTCCTAATTACGATATTTGGCACATAACTACTTATACACGTCTCAAGCCCTCCGTTTCTGCCGCGGTCTTGCAGCAGGTGCAGGTCTTTTACGTTAGTGTTATAGTCAATGAAGCACGTTAGTATATAATTACCGTATCCTTCGTTCAAAACTTTTCTAATTACCGTGTACTTAATTTTATACTAGATTGGTTAAGGTAGACTCTAATTGCTTATATAAATAGAGACAGTGCTTTGGTCTCAGTACAGTGTTGTAATGCAGTATTTCAATATTCTGTAGGTTTTCGAAAATTTTATGAAAAATCGGCGTTTTCTAATTACCGTATACCAATTACCATGTATTTCTAACTACCGTTGTATGAAATTATTAAACTTTTGCTGTGCCGATTTAGTTCCAAACTCCTTCCATTTCCTCAGTTACTCCAGCTACATTCATGTCATTTCTCACGCCATCACTCCATCTCTTTTTTGGCCTACCCCTGCCCTTCCATCCATCCACATTCATTCTTGGCACCCTCTGGGTCACATGACTGTCCAGACTGTCCACCCTGCGCATCATATGGCCAAACCATCTCAGTCTCTGACCTCTCTTATCGGTTACAGGCGCCACCTTTAAACTCCCCCCCTAAGTGTACATTCCTGACTTTGTCCCTTCTCGTCACTCCACACATCCATCCACCTCAGCATCCTCCAGCAACATAACCCGAAGGAATAAGTATGGACTGAGCGTTGAACCCTGGTGCACACCTACATCAACAGAAAAGCATTCTGTTGTACTGACGCGGGACCCGGTCGTAGGCCTTTTCGAGGTCCACGAATACCATATGTAGGTTTTTGTGTGCTCTTTTGTACTTTGTTGTGCCTCCATTATTTTCTCCCACAGCTTTAATGTGTGTGACATCAAGTTAATCCCCCTGTAGCTATTGCACTCCTGGACATCCCCCTTTCTTTTGAAAATAGGTACCAAGGAACTGTCTTGCCATTCCTCTGGGATGACATCCTGAACCAACAATTCATTAAGAAACAAAGTGAGCCACTTGCATCCATAATCCCCTAGAACCTTCCAGACTTCTATTGGTATTGTGTCCGGGCCAACTGCTTTTCCATTCTTCATTTTCCTCAAGGCGTTCTTTACCTCTAATTCATCTACCTTAGCTATCATGCCTATATCTATGTCATTAAGTTTTCTTTTCCATCATAATCATTCTCAACATTAAGTAATTTTTCAAAATATCCCTTCCATCGGTCTCTAATGTCACTATCTTTTACCAATGTTTTACCGCATTCGTCTTTCACACATTTTACGTGACAAATGTCTTTCGATCTTTGATTGCGCTGTTTAGCCATTCTGTATAGTTTTTTCTGACCTAGTTCATTATCTAATTCATTATATACTTTTTCTTCTACCCCGGATTTGGAACTCGCAACCACCACCTTTGCCCGTCTCCTCGCCTCGTTATACCTCTCCCTCATTTCAGTTTTCCTATGATCATGTCACGTAGCTCTGCCGTTCCTTGAAAGCACTCTTTTTGATTTTTAATGCTTTTTGGACACTTTCGTTCCACCACCACGTTTCCTTTTAAATTTTCGCCCACCTCGTGTTTCCCCAAGGACTTCTTTTGCAGCAGTTCTTATTGCTTTAGCCATTTCCTTCCAATTAGCATCAACATTCATACCTCTTATCGTGTAGTTGTGTCTATACATGTTATACATGTCATTTTTATTATTATTTTAAATGGACATAATGATCTTTTCTAATTACCATTACATTAAGTAAAAGATTTATCTAATTACCGTACCCATGAAATGTTTAAGTCTCATTAACTCGGAAACCGCTTTTAATAAACGAATGCCATTTTAATTGTTACATTCGCATGTTTCATGAGTTACATATTTCAATCCTTTTAAAACAAACTAGAGAAAAATAAAAAAGGGTACGGTAATTAGGCGAAGAACGCCTAATGTCGAGAATGACCGTTACATAATATGATCGTTTAAGCAAGAAAATAATAGTCTAGTATTCAGTAAAAAAATTATCTTACTTTTTTTTACTGAATACTAGACCATTATTTTCAAAATTCAATTCAATTCAGTAAAAAAAATAAGTTTTTTTTTTACTGAATACTATTACTTTTTTTATTGATTGTAAGTAGTGTTATAAAAATATTGCTTACTACATAAAGCCATACATATTCACTGAATACTAGACCATTATTTCCTTGTTTAAACGATCATATGTAACGTACATCACTAAAGTAGGACCTTATATAAACAATGAGTGAATAGTCTTTCCAGTGTAACTCTTTGAGGAAAATTATATGAAGTGCAAAAGTTACAAAATAAACTATACACTTACTATGCAACCTTTATTAGCCAGGGAGATGCCAAATGGAGCCTTAATATACGTAGTGACAGTACATACTATGTTATTTAGAGTGAAATTGCTATTCACCGTACTGTACCGAAACAAACCAACTGGTGTTTTGCGGTTAATTCGGACTGGAAAATGTTGCTAATACAGGCAAATAAGCATTTGCCCGCTTGAATTTTCAGGCATTTTGTTAACAAACGCAAATATATATTTTAATTAGGGATAGATTAAGTCTGACGCTGTCATTGTGAAACTGGAGAATAAAATAGAGATAAAGCGTTAGGCTTAGTCTCATTAACTTTAAATAATTTTGTGCGAGACGCTGAAAATGTTCTCTATAAGAGTAAGATTTGGTTGGGGAAGGAAATGGGAGAGAGAGAGAAAGGTAAGGATGGACAGGGGAGATGAAGAGGGGAAGTGCATGTAGATGGGGAGTGGATGATAAAAAGGAGTAAGGGAGTAAGGGAGGAGGGAGGAAGGAAAGAAAGACAGAATTGCAGTTAAAGGAAAATAGCAGTAAGTTGTTTAATTTCGAGTACAAATTTTTGACGCTTGGTGTGTCTTATTATTGTCACCACAACTACAAATTATTATGTATTTTTTTAATTCGTTAATTAAACTTTGTACGCGTAAAGCCTTGGAAATTATCCAACGTAATAGCTTGGCAACATCTTGAAAAATTTGTCTCACTATCAAAAGTATTAACATGATTAATAGCTTTTCCAGTACAGAATCACTTTGAGGATGTTACAGCCGGCCGTGGAACGGAACAAGCAATTTAAACTATGATATATGATGACCAACCACTATTATTTCACATGAGAAATATGTCAAAATAGAATAGATGAAAATTATGGATAAGACAAGTTGCAATAGAAATACGCATGCATAGGTATTTTATCATGTTTTTAAACTAAAGTTTATACATAGTTACATAACAAGAAACTAAAATATAGTGCGTACCTACACAAATATTTTAAAAAAATAGTAGACAGGAATATGCTATTCAAACGGCCACTGTTTTGATGTGTTGACTTGACGTCACAAGCTAGTATGGCGAACACCTTCTGTGGCCGTGAGTATTCATCGCTAGTGACGTCTCACATCCACTCGAACTGACAGCAGCATAACGTTTTAAGAGCCTAAATAACACTTACATTTTTTTAAGTTTTTCAAAAATATGTTCTTAAACTAATTTCAATAAGTAGGTATATTGAAGCTGAACGCAAAAAATATGTATAAAGTTTATATTATTCCTTATGGTGCATATAGCAAAATTATTTTGTTTTAATTTATATTTTAGCGTGACATAATGCTTAGTTTTTGATAGACGCCGCAGGAGTCTTTGATAGACGTCGTGTGTACGAACGCTCCTGTCCGTGACGTGTCCGTGACAAATATCACTGGTGCGCTGGGGCATGCAATGGTTAATGTCACTTTCGCTGTCAAAAGAAACAAAATTCCTTCAAAGTTTATTACCTTCCGTCCTATTAAAAATATGAACGTAGATGTCTTCAATGCCGATTTAAATTCAATAGATTGGGAATCTGTCTTGTCCCTGCGAACGGTGAATGAGATGACAAACACATTTAATCATCTATTGCTATCGCTATATGATCGACACGCACCTTTTCAAACTCGTAAGATCAAACCAAATAATTCATACCCATGGATTACAGACACTGTCAAGTTGTTGATGGCCGAGCGTAATTATGCACACGAGAAATATCGTAAACTGAAATCCGAGAGCTCCAGGAAATACTACAAAGAGCTGAAACGTTTGGTAGACAAAAGTATTCTTCGCGAACAAAAAGCCTATTACAATCATCATGTAAACTCGATATCACATGATTCAAAGTCGCTATGGAAAAATATCAAAAAAACGATACCAATTAAGGATAGCAAAAGCCGGAACTGTCTTCCGGAGAGTTTACATGACGCTAATGCTATTAATAATTTCTTTCTTGATGTTCCTGGTAGATGCACGGTTCATCCATCTGCAATATCTTTTTTCAACTCGCAAAAGTTTTGTCATGCATCCTTTTCTTTGGTGACGGTGAACGAGGATGTCATCGGTAAGATAATCCTTTCTATTGCCACAAACGCCGTAGGTGGAGATGGTATAAATCGAGATATGATTCTACTAACATTACCTCGTACACTCCCAATTATAACACACATTATAAACACCTCCATTCTTTCCGGAGAGGTACCTGATGTTTGGAAATCGGCCATTATCACTCCTTTGCCTAAAGTTGATGACCCAAAGGAGCATAAGGACCTTCGAGCCATAAGTATTCTACCTTATCTCTCGAAGGTACTTGAAAGAGTGGTATACAAGCAGCTTTGTGACTATGTGGAATCAAACAACATTCTGCCATCTTATCAATCTGGATTTCACAAGAATATGGGCACTACAACGGCATTGTTGGATGTAGTGGACAATGTGCTGTCTGAGCAAGACCGTGGAAATGGAACGTGTCTGGTACTGCTAGACTTTTCGCGTGCATTCGATAGCATTCTTGTCCCGCTTCTACTTTCTAAGTTGTCCTACTATGGCGTAGATCAGAGTACTTTGGTCTGGTTCAATAGTTACCTAAATGGCCGCTCTCAGTGTGTAAAAGTTATTAGAGAGGACGGTTCATCGATTATATCCGATGTCAAAACCATTGACCGTGGTGTACCGCAGGGTACGATTCTGGGTCCTCTTCTGTTCATAATATACGGTGCTGATTTGGTAAAATCCATCAATCATTGCAGATATCACGTATATGCCGATGACGTACAACTATATCTATCTGATAACCCCACAAACCTTGAAGCTGCTGTTACAAAAATAAACGAAGACCTAAACGATGTCAGTGAGTGGGCAGAGAAGAATGGGCTTGTTCTTAACCCAGACAAATCAAAATTCATTATAGTTGGTTCTAAGAACCAAGTTAAAAAAATGCTTGACGCTCACCCCAAGATACAAATAGCTGGCAAAGATATCGCACGAGTTGTGGAAGCAAAAAATTTAGGTATCCTTTTTGACAGCGAACTTAGATTTGAAAAGCACGTTGGGAACCTAGTAAAATCTTGCTTTTATCGACTCAAAGTATTATATCGTATCCGCCGCCTTCTTAGTGAGAAGGTACGGATCATGCTCTGCGAGTCTTTGATTCTATCCTGTCTGAACTACGGTGATATCATCTATGGGCCTAGGATGTTGTCCAAGTCACGTCGTCTCATCCAGAGGGTTCAACATGCATGTTGCCGTTTCTGCTACAAAATACCTCCTAGAAGCCGTATTACACCCTATCTAAATGCCGCCTGTACGCTAAATATGACAGGTCGTAGACATCTGCACTTGGCATCCCTTCTTTTCGATGTAATACATTGGCAGAAGCCGGAATATCTGTTTGCTAAGTTGAGATTCTCCCCATTCCATAGCAGATATGGTACGAGAAGTACACGCGTCACACTGGCAAACTACTCACACCGAACAGCTGCGTTTGCCGGCAGTTTCCGCTACCTAGCCACCAAATGCTGGAATAACATCCCACCACCAACCCATACGACACCTTTCTTCCAAATTCTCTTTTAAGAAAAAATTTAAATTATTTTTACTAAATAAACAAAAAATAGGAGTACCGCAAGGTTGGTCGGTAGCGGACTTTGCTGTTTAGGAGACGGTGTGATATTGTTGTTTTTGATCTTATTATTTATTACTATTTTGTATGTGACATTTTTACTAAACTATTTATACATCTATACTATACATACACACATACATATATATATATAGGTATATACGTACATATATACTTATTTGCGAAAATCTACTGCACTGTGATGAGCCCTCTGTACTGTTTCAATTTACATTACTTCGTTTTGTAGAATCGTTGGTTTACTGTCGCTTACCACAGGTCATGGCAGAATATCAGTGCTTGACTCCCTTAACTGTGAGTTCAAGATTACACTGAGCTAATGACCTTTTTGGATGGCTGCAGCACACATAGGCTGTTACGTGTTTTCGTGTTCTTGTTTTTCTGTACCCATGTTAAATTTTAATAGTGTCTTTTGTAATAGTGTATGTGTGTTAAGTTTTTATCCAAATAAAGTTTTATTCTATTCTATTCTTATTCTAGTTTCAGACTGCTTTCTCTGACGTCACCCGTATATTCATAAGAGTTAAAATTCAAAGCGCACCATGAGGTGTATTTTGAAAGTAAAGCAATTTCGTTTGTTAGAACAAAACGTTCTTGGTCCCACCCAGTTCCCTCTAAACTGACGTTTGGCTATGATGGCTGCTCAAAGTCGTTATGTTTCTGCAATACGAGAACCAAAACCAAAATATTAACGGTCGTAATTATTAAACACTAGCGAAACCCGCGCAACTTCGTTTGCGTATATCTCGCTTTCCCGTGGGAATTTTGAAAAATCCTTTCATAGTGCTCCCCTACGTGATAAAAGGAACCCCTGTGCAAAATTTCAAGTTTCTAACCCTTATAGTTTAGGCCCTGCGTTGATTGTCAGTCAGTCAGTCAGCTTCTCCTTTTAAATATACATAATATTTAGACTCGGAAAGTTTCATACTAACGTTGCATCCCCGTTTTACTCCCTAAGGGATGAATTAAAAAAAAAATACTCATGTTTCATGCCTTTCAGTAAAGAACCTTCATGCTGAATTTCATTCGAATAACTTCAAAAACGGCAAAGTTTCATACTAACTTTGCACCCCCGTTTAACCTTATAAGGGATGATTTTTGAGAAAAATATTTTACTCGTGTTTCATGCCTTTCAATAAAGAACCTTCATGCTGAATTTCATTCGAATAACTTCAAAAACAACAAAGTTTCATACTAACTTTGCACCCCGTTTAACCTCCTAAGGGATGATTAAAAAAAAATATATTTTACTCGTGTTTCATGCCTTTCAATAAAGAACCTTCATGCTGAATTTCATTCGAATAACTTCAAAAACAACAAAGTTTCATACTAACTTTGCACCCCCGTTTAACCCCCTAAGGAATGTTTTTTGAGAAAAATATTTTACTCGTGTTTCATACCTTTCAATAAAGAACCTTCATACCAAATTTAATTCGAATAACTTCAAAAACGGCAAAGTTTCATACTATCTTTGCACCCCCGTTTAACTCCCTAAGGGATGAATTTCGAAAAAATATTTTACTTCTGTTTCATGATTTTCAGTAAAGAACCTTAATGCTGAATTTAATTTGAATAACTTTAAAAACGGCAAAGTTTCATACTAACTTTGCGCCCCCGTTTAACCCCATAGGGGATGTTCTTTGAGAAAAATATTTTACTCGTGTTTCATGCCTTTCAATAAAGAACCTTCATGCTGAATTTCATTCGAATAACTTCAAAAACGGCAAAGTTTCATACTTTCTTTGCACCCCCGTTTAACCCCCTAAGGGATGAATTTTGAAAAAAATATTTTACTCATGTTTCATGCTTTTCAGTAAAGAACCTTCATGCTGAGTTTCATTTGAATAACTTCAAAAACGGCAAAGTTTCATACTAACTTTGCACCCCCGTTTTACCCCGTTAGGGGATGAATTTCCAAAAATCCTTTCTTAGTGAGCACCTACGCCCCAAAAGGAACCCCCATGCATAATTTGAGACTCCTGGCACTTGTAGTTTCGGAGATTTCGTGATGAATCAGTCAGTGATTTTCTCTTTTATATATATAGATAAACTAATAAGGGCTTAGTTAATTACCTACCTATTTTTGTGTTTTTATGGACTGTAATGAATAGTATTGTTACTACAATGCCGTCACTGACATTCTTCTTTATAATCATGATAAAATTTTTAAAATTAAAAATAACATATTCATTAAGACATTTCTACCATTGTTGTAATTACCGTCCGCTTTCCAACACGCAATTTAAAGCAAATTATAATTTTCGTTCATTCTCGGTGCAGTATCGAGATACGGAAATGCGCATAGCATTCTTTATTATTAGTTGTTCTCTACAACTAAAAAGCTGACTCTTTTCCTTTTTATCTTTCTGCTTTTAATATGATATGACTCAATGCTAGCAGTAAGTCTCTATGGAGACTCTTTTTATCATAATACAGGCACACTCCGACTTGGTGTGTCGTATTGCTCTAAAATCTTCCAGAGCGCTTTAATATTTCTCTGGAGACGTGTTGAGTATATTGCAAATACTAATTTCGTTTATTTATTATTCTTTAGCTAAAGAAAAATTCGCGTGCAGATCTTATTTTGAATATAAAATTAACCTAATTCCTTTGGGGTAGAAAATAATAAAAGCGTTCGCCATCTCATTAATTATTGAACAGGTTTCATTATATCTTAATCAACATACAACTAAATCATAGCCCGTATCTAATTTTAATTTTTTTAATAAACTACAGCGTCGAATTTTAACATTTAAAAAGACGCGACGGGTTGGTATAAAATTTCTGTTTGTGAATCGTATCGTAGCCCCCAAACAGCTAATCCTTACGACGCAGTTATACATTACTAATAATCTTATTAATAAACAAAGATTATCCAAGGTTTAACTAAAACATGTTGTGTCCCTTTCTAACTACATTTAATTTTCCTTAGGAATAACAGTGACAAAACAGGTTTAAACCTTGACTAATCTTTGTTTATTAATAAGAGGGATAGATTATTTTTAGATAAATTCAAGAAAATCTATTCAATTAATTTTTTACGCATGCACCTGGTGGAAAATGGACACCGCCGCGTTATACATCAGTAATACCAGCAGAACTATCAATGCTTTACCCTCGACAATAATAATATATATATAGGGACAATTCATACAGATTGAGCTAGCCCCAAAGTAAGTTCGAAACTTGTGTTATGGGATACTAACTCAACGATATTATATTTTATAACAAATACATATATAGATAAACATCCAAGACCCGAGGCCAATCAGAAAAAGTTCGTTTTTCATCATGACCCGACCGGGGATCGAACCCGGGACCTCCTGGGTGGCGGTCTGGCGTGGTAACCATTACGCCACGGAGGAAATCTTAATGAGTCACTTATTGTATAACTTACAATAAAATTTTGGTAGTAAATAATTATAATAGTAATAGAATATGATAATATAGAAATAAATTTCTATGTTAGTCTCTATATAATAAAGGTAAAAATATGTGTATTAAAAGTTTAGAAAACCGTCAACCGTCGTTATTCAAGTCAATACCTGAATTTATTTTCAATTCCCGTTTCTCTAACCTCACTGTTCAAAGTAAAAATAGTTTACAAGACAGTATAATCAACTTGATATTATGCAAATATTATATGAAAGGGTATCGGAGAGCGAGCGCTCATGAATATTCATGGGGTTGTCATTACAAAACTTCTTTTTTTTAATTATTAGGTTCAATCTCTAGTGGTGTGACCAGCACTATCTTTTTTTGTTATTGCTATAATTTTATTCAACAACCTTCATTATTAAAGAAGTTGTTGGAATGAGAAGCTCTATGGCGTCGCTGTTTGTCTCACTCTAAAATGAACATGTAGTTCAAGCAACGTCGGCCCTTACCGTGTGTAGTGTAGTGACCTTTACCGTTAAAACACGTAAAAACGTTAATTTTATTCACGTAACAAGAACCGATTCTATTTCGATTCAAACACACTTGCTGTCCCGTTCAATTCCTATTCTGTATGAGTGAGACAGCGATTGATATTTGTTACGAGAATCGGTGGTCAGGGTCTCAGCCAATCCGCTTTGCAACCGGAAAAACTAAGTACCAACCACCCCTCTCTTACAGAAGTTCCAGAACCAGTCTGTAAATCAATATGCATATTATACAGCGCTGGTCAATTCTCATAATTAATTTCTTACTTACAGTATTATTCGTATTTACTCGGCTTAATCACACGACTTGTTCAAAGATAATCGAAAAAACATCACTATTACACAGGCGCCACGTTACACCACATCCCTAGAAACGTCATTCTTTTTTTCGTGTGTATTCGGCAATACACGCAATAATATATTTTATTCAATTTTATTAGTTTTTTCTATTATTAAGACATTATTAAGTCTTTATATAAGTGGAAGAAGAGGAGATAAAAAGAAAATGTGTAAAAATCGAGTAATTCGACTCGATTCGGAATTCGACGAAAACAAGACTCACGCGCTGTCGTCGCCGCTACGAGGATGGTTACCTTAGGTTGATATAAATCCAATATCTATATAATTTCAAAGCAAAATGGTGAGTTGTTTTAAAGTTGAACTCTCAAAAAGAGTAAAAATAATAAAATCTCTTAATAATTTAGATTTCCAAACAATTCGGCAGGCGACCTGGTAAGAAAAAAAAATGGCCGCTCCTTTCATTTCGCAATTAATTTTTTTTTATAATTTGTCGTAATGTTCCTATAAATTTGTGATGAACAAATTTTTCTATGGGATTGTTGCCTTTAGAAAAAGTAAAGATCGTTATCCTTTTTCCAAGATGTGATGCATTGCAAATTCATTTGCATAATATTATTATAAATTTAATAATGTCAAATCAAGGCATTGTGTGTGGCTCAGTGGTACCGACCGTTCCATGCATTAAATGGAATACATTCATTTCAAATATCAGTGATCTTAGTATGTAAACCACATTCAGCTAAACAATTGTTTGATGTTTGACCAAAAACAATTTGGTCTAGCTAGATGAATAATAAGAATACATTAATAATATACTTCACAATTATTGTGTTAAGTACTAACACATTTGGAAGTTATTTTATTTAACCTTGGTAAATGGCCGTTGCTGGATCAACAAGAATACATATAAGTAACCAATATAGTTTGGAAGACCCTTTCCATATATATATATTTTAAATACAGAAAAACAAAGACTGGCCGCTCCTTTATGTAACACATGGGATTTCTTGCAGTGACTATCTTTACAGCTGCTTTACAGTTTACAAAATTTATAAGAGGTATTTGGCACAAATTTAAAGTTGGAAAAGAAGAAATTATTTATTAATTTGTGTACCTGCCATGAGGATTTTTTATTATGCCAACCATTATATTATTATCCGAGATTAAGGAACTGCGAATGATTTGCGGGATCATTTCTTTCCGAATTATATCCTAGATATAAAGGATGTGTCTAGTTTGTGGGACTAGTTCCGTTCTTATTTATCATGGATTTTGGGACATTAGCGTCTGACACATTGGGGTCAGATCATGTTTCCTGTTCATAAAAATCTTGGATTTAGGGATTGCGAATAGCACAATTGGGGCTATTTCTTCCCGGTTTTTTATCTGGATTTATTATCCAAAAATTGCAGCCATCCACAGACAGGAGGCACTTGGCTCCGTGTGGTTTTGTTTGTGCTGAATGCCTCTTTCCTGACACAAATATTATATTAGCATTTATTAACAATAATGTTTAGCGATGGTTGGTTATATTTTCTTTTCTCGGACCATTACCTTCGTGAAAATCCTTTTTCCAAGCAAGCAATGGAAAACAAAGTTGGCCTTGGTCATATGATTTTGTGAAGAATATAGTTTCAGAATTAATATAATTTATTTCAGAAAATAATGGATTGATTTCCAGAATACGAGTTGTCCTTATGAGACCATACATCATATATCAACCCATAATCATCCCACTGCAGGGATACGGGTTTCCCTTCAACCGAAGGAACCATTTCTTTCACAAAATTAAATTATTTTTCTAGCAATGCATTAATGACAATGGTGAACAATGTTTACCTGGTTATGTGAATGGTTTCTTAAAAGAACCATCTCTGCCAAAATTGTTAAAAACAATAATATTAATTTATTCCAGACCATAATGCATTAAACACAATGGCCTATATTAACCAAGGAAAGTGATGGTTATAGTTGGAGATTTATTTTAAAAATATACATAAAAATATATTATTATGTTTTTACATGCCTTTAGTGGAGGGTTTTTGAGACAGTTACCTACTGTTCTGTCTTTTATGCATTAATTATGAAAATTGTGCCTGAAATAATTTACTCTTACTGCTAAAACATAACGTTTTTTCTTTTTCAGAATTATGAAATCATAAAACGATTATTCTTTTTTCACAACGGGAAAAATGCCAACTAAAGCTCTCTTTGGCAATATCTAAAACTCCCGTCTTACGCATTATATACCTACAAGGTATTTTTCTTTTGCGAATTTCAGCTTGTTTGAACAAGACAAGACTTCGATCAGTCGATCGAGACGAGACTTCATATTTTTCAATGGCTTTTTAGCAATTTAATAATTTAGTACTGGCAATACTAAAGATTTAATTTTTTATTTTATTTGACAGCAGTATTAGTAAGCCAAAAACTGTATTGTAATCAGACAGTTGTTACCAAAGAAGAAGAAGTCGAAACAAAACGTCACGAAATTGACAGTGACATTAGTGACAGTGAAAGATTTTAGTTTTTTGAATAAATTAAATAAAATTATTAATCCTTTCTTTCAGTGTAAACAAAGTTTATAGGAGCCATAATGTGTAAATACACAGTAAATATATCGCATTGTTGTGTAATTATGCAGAAAAAAGGGCTCAGTTTATAAAACAATGGAGGGCCGATTGTCGTTGTGCACTGAGTACCTAATAAGTATGATGAGCGAGTTTCGAACTTCGTTTTTTATGACTACGCGAGCCAGCTGTGTTGGCTACCAGTATACTTAATTGTTTTACATACGCTTCTTGAAGTTAGCGGTCTTAGCCTGAAAGACTACCTAGTACCTACGCCAAAAGCGTAACGTACGTTTGTACAGCACAACCAGAAAGTCGGCAATGAAATTACAATGAATCTGTCCTTTTTATTGGGTACTTAACCAAACCGGCAAGATACAGTTTCAAACAAGTTTGTATGAATTATTTCCTACTTGGTAGAAAAATACATTTAGTTATGACATCTTGTCATAAAGTGTTTTTTTTTCTGTAGAATAATTTACCTTTTATATTGTGTGAGAAAACACATACTATGCAAGTAATTCTGTTATGGAAGTGGCAATTGATTGTTGCCCTTGTTTAAGTAAACAATATGACCTTTTTTTTTATGAAAGATTTTACATATGTAAAATTCCTATAAGTAGTTACAATTACTATGAATCTTTTGTAACATAGGGTGACCTATGTGTACTTTGATCATTTTCTGATGATGAGCGTCAGTGTATATTCAAGACAGGTTGATGGATACGGGTGTTAAAACCTTTTGTGTAATAATTTACATAGCATTTGCTGTGGTTTTATATATACACTTATTATAAACCTATTCTATTATGTAATATATATATTTATTATTGAAAAATGGTTGAATTTATACATAGTTGATACTAAAACTATCATATTCTCTATGTCAACATGGTTTATCCAGTAATTATGTAGGTACTGTGAATAAACAAAAATAGAATGTAATTAACATTAAAACTATAGTTAATAATAATAATAATATGATGTATTCATGATTGGAATTATCCTGACCAAAGTCTTAAGTCTATAAAACTTTTAATGATTGAACAATATTAAAATTGCTCAATTCTGATGTTTTCAGATTGCATAATATTTATGTATGTACTTTGAATTTATGTTTCAGAACTAAGCTATCATGAGCTATGTACAGATCGCAAAACAAATGAAATTGAATTTCAATTTTCTTAAAACTACAAAAAATCGTTTATCCAAACGATAAATTATTTAACTTATGGTATTTAGTGGTTTAAGTAAACAAATGACTTTCCAGTATTTGACTCAATTATATTAACAGCAATACCTTAGTATGAGATCTTATCATGTATAAGCGTTGTCACCCAACAAAGCACTTCAACCCTTATGTTGCTGATGGTATGAGATAATGTCATTAAAGCTTGTTGCAAGTTTAACAGTTGGTTTTTAAAAAAAAAAAAAAAAATAATAATGGACAGTATAACAGAAAATAGTGCTTTTTTAAGTTTGTACTTTTATAATTCATGTTTTTTGATTCAATATTACAGTAAGAAATTACTGAACCTGTCCAGAAAAGGAAGGACAATGGTTATTGAAATTTCCATTTCATATAACTAAAACTAGACTTTCGAATCCTGCATTGAATTGCTTTAAACATTGGGGGGGGGGTGGAGTGTAGTGACATGTTATGCAGAATTGAAAATCATCCAGTTGCACTGATTGGTTTTTTAAATTTAAAACAAATAGGTTAAAATAATATTTAAAGATAAATACCTAAGCAAGAGATTTTCTGTACCTACGGTAAAAATCTGTAGTACTTTGCGATAACTTGTCCTTTTACCTTAAATTCACTATTAACTCTCACATCTAGTGTGTTAATTCTTATCAAATCTTGTCCACTTTTCTAAGAGATAAGTTATGGGCATGACTTAAGTATAGCGATTAGATATATTTTACATTGTGTTTGCATGTTGTTTAATCGAGATCTATAATGTGTCTGTAATATCGGTAGGTCAACACTATAGATTTTACCTATCTAATCATCAATATTAGTATGGTTTAAGAAATTTATTTCTCATGAGAACTTAAATGACAATATGTTCACTTACTGAGAAACTAAATAATTCACTATTATCACCGAATCAATATTAGTCAAATGTTTTTTCTGAAACTGTGACCGAAATGGACATTTATTCAAAACTATTTGGAGTTTGTATTTTTATGACAACCCTTTCTGGGATAGGCAAAAATACAAAGATAATATTATATTTTCTGTTTACTACAGAATCATCTTCAGAACTGGTGTGCTGACCATATAGGTATTTGGTGTTCTGGTTATAATATTAAGGACAAAATGGGCAAAAATCCAGATGCTCTAAACATCTACTGTAAGTAAGAAATTAATTATGAGAATTGACCAGCGCTGTATAATTGATGATTAAACGAACTTACCTGTACGTGAAGTTCTATCATAATTATACTAGCTGGTCAATTCTCATAATTAGGTCCCTCCCAAGTACCCCTCCCGTAAGTGTATGGGATACACAAATCTGTATTTAACCCACATTGTCCGAGTCGGGCGTAGACAATAGTATTCTCTGTCTACGGAGTCAGGAGTACTTTAAACAAAATGACGTTTCTAGGGATGTGGTGTAACGTGGCGCCTGTGTAATAGTGATGTTTTTTCGATTATCTTTGAACAAGTCGTGTGATTAAGCCGAGTAAATACGAATAATACTGTAAGTAAGAAATTAATTATGAGAATTGACCAGCTAGTATAATTATGATAGAACTTCACGTACAGGTAAGTTCGTTTAATCATCAATTATGTATAGAATAGAAGATTATCGGCTTGAACCAAAAGTTAACTACTTTCTTTTTATTCTATAATGATTTAGGCACTAGACAAAGCCTAATTTTTGAGCCTGATTTATAGCACGATTCGCATACAAAGTGTTATAATGCGATAGGGTGTAATATAATTAATAAGACTTACATTGTAATCCCGTCTGATGAGCCCCGTTAATCGCCAGAGAGGGTAAATATATTTTTTGACTTAAAAAAACCTAATCTCTCGATTTACGTAATACGCTTTTTATTCAACAGTTAGTCATTAAAACCTAATGAAGTCATATAATGCTAGGGGCTCTTATAATGTCATTAAACCTAATGACGCAGTTATTTAAAATGTGTGAGTTTTTTTTTGAACAAACACGTATTGTAACGAAAGTGACACATCATAGTACAATAAACTATATATTCTTTATTGCACATAAATGTAACCTAATTAAAGTTTTAATAATAGTGTACAAAGGTGATCTTATCTCATAGTATCATTTTGTAACCTGGATTTACTATGTGCTATTAGGGCGCATTTACGCAACACGATGGCCCCGTGGCCGCCGCCGCCACCGCCGCGCTGTGCGCAAGTTTTCGCGTCGTCAAAACGCGCCCTAACCGAGTACCTACATTTTTACTCGGAATATAAAATTTCGTGTATCGCGCTATAAAGGATATATCTAAAGGATATCGCGCTGTCATGTCGCCGAGTGCGGTGTCTCGTAACGTCATTCAATATTTTAGTACATTTGTTCTTACCGCTCACCGCCCTTCGTCGCCACTGAGTGGTGAATTCGTGACCTGGATGCAACACATACATAAAGCAACAAAAGAATTAAAAACATCACCTGAATACACAATAAACACTCTGAATGTAAAGTGCAGCCAATTTCACGTTTCGAATCCTCTAAATTCAATTCCATACCATGTTACTTATTTTTTTTCCATTTTCATTCGGTTAGAATGTACGAAAAGTTTGTAAAGTTGGCTTACCTATTCCAAAAGAGTTTTGAATACAATATCGGGCAATGGCGTAGAAAATAGTGAAAAACATTTCCAGAACTGCTATGTATTGGGTTAAAATCAAAATACAAATATTGTAATCGTCTTCTTCCACAACACAGAGTTTTCGATGCACTTTACTGAATAATAAAAAGTTGTAATGAACTGTTGAAACTCAACGGCAGAAGTTTTGGCGACCATTGAATACAATGTTCGGGGTTTACTTGGGAAACATGTTATTTAGTTATAAATTGAACTATCATAACTCATATAAACTTTTAACGTAATCGTTTTTAATTTAATTAAATAAATTCTCTTGGAGTAGTAGAGTATTTGTGTAATGAGTTACATCTCGGGGACCTATTTTTATTAATGTACTCAACATTAATAAAAATAGGTCCCCGAGATGTAACTTAATAAACTCAAGTGATATTTGTATGTATATATGAATAAATAAAGTTATTTAAACTCAATTTTCCGTAGACACGAATAATTTTAAGTAAATTCTACGGGAAATGGGTCTACCTTCTAACTAAGAGGTGTATCATGACACGGACAATAATGGACATAATTATGGGGTGGCGGAGAACAGTGTTCTCACTGTGTACACTGTCTATTAACAATATCTGGGACCTATATATTTAGTTTGTCCTACGAAGAACGTAAAATATTGTTATAAAAAAAACCATTTGGATCTTAACTAAAGAGAAAAGACGCAAATGAGGAAAAAAATGAATACAGCAAGAGCATTATAATAATTTCCAAAGAAAAAATCTTTCGGAACATAATAGTTCAGTATCAAAGTTTTGTATAATTAAATGCAAATAGAAGTGATTTATTCAAGATTCAATAAGACTGGGTACACATCTCGTCTGTCAGCTTACTGAGCACTTACATTGCTTCATCTCACGACAAACTTTCTACAAGTTGCCAATTAGACTTTACTCGCATTCCTAAGTAACGTATGTGTTTTTACGTAACTTAATGTTTTATGCATATGAGTCAGACTTATAAAGCCAGTAGTTCTAGATACAGTTTCATTTATTAAACATTTGCTTGATTCCTGTGTGTGGCACTGGATTTTGTTTACAGCACTGACACACGGCAACACCAGGGGATTTCCAGAGCCGGGATTCATTTACAGGAAGAAAGGAAGTAGTATGAAAAGGATAGGGTAGGAGTTGGGAACGAAACTCATTGCTACTTCACGCCGATAATCTGTAAGATGATACTACCCCAGGCGAGATAGCCCATTAAATAAATGATCTACTCTAAATAGTTTCAATGTAACTTTGCACTTTTCCATACTGCACTGCAGTCTTC
This sequence comes from Endotricha flammealis, assembly GCA_905163395.2. NCBI lineage: Eukaryota > Metazoa > Arthropoda > Insecta > Lepidoptera > Pyralidae > Endotricha > Endotricha flammealis. The sequence continues at coordinate 8,714,025 of LR990867.1, forward strand.
AAAGAAGACAAAGTGTTCAAATTATTTGACGCTACTTCATTTATAAATCTTTTTATGTGTTGATTGTGGTTGTTGGACGTATATCTATACTAATATTATAAAGGGGAAAGATTTGATTGTTTGTTTGTTTAAATTGAATAGGCTCCGAACTACTGGACTGATTTCAAAAATTGTTTCACCAATAGAAAGCTACATTATCAGGGAATGACATAGGCTATAGCTTTTCCCGAAATACAATGTTGTTCCTACGGAAACGGGTCCGGGAAGATTGTCATCTTCACATAATGAAAAAACGCAACATATAAAAAACTAGCTATTTTGCCCGCGACTTCGTCCGCGTGAAGTTCCGTACCCGTTCCCGTGGGAACCACATTGAATTTCGGGAAAAGCTATAGCCTATGTCACTCCCTGATTATGTAGCTTTCTACTGGTGAAACAATTTTTGAAATCAGTCCAGTAGTTTCGGAGCCTATTCAATTCAAACATACAAGCCAACAAACAACTACAATGATTTTTTATTAATAATGTTGTTGGCCTGCCTCTAAAATCTCAGCAAACGTAACCCAACAAGATGAAACGTTTATTGATTTAAAAAGAAACAATAAAGTGGGATGCGGATATTTCCCAAGTTTAAATTGAGTACACTCGGAGCCGATGCAATCTGTGCGAGTAAGTTTGCAGCGGACAAAGTGCGCCAAGCACTATCTCGGTAAACCGCCTCTAGTGGTCTGGTCACTGGAGTAATGAATCCTACAACATTTTACATTCTTACAATTTTTTGTGATAACTATTGTAAACTTTTTTAACTTAAATTATTGTGACAGGTTTAAAAATTTGGAGGTAACTAATGAGACACATTTTATTGTGACAACTTTTGTAAACCATATTATAATGACGACATCACAGGACGACACCAATCGCTGAACAACTCTTTTTTTTTGTAGTTTTGCGCTCCTTGCCACTGTTGGTTACGTATTATCGCCCACGCTAAACTTTATTAGAAACGAGACGAGAGAGACGAGTATGACGGACAAGTTAGTACATGGAGTTGTCGCATTATGCTCAAAACAGATTGATCCACAAGTTATTGCATTTTTTTATACCATTATCTAATTTTTACCGTCCGCTTTACAATAGGAAATGCACAATGATATTGTTTATTTATTTTGTTTGCACTAAAAATATACGACGAAGTTACCTTATAAAATAGTCAGAAATTTGAAGTAAAATTCGACTATGCCTATATCTATTTTCTGTGAGCTAGCCGGTTTATTTCAATCTAAGGAATTTTGTTCGAGTTTCCGAAACTATCTCGATCTTGATTCAAAGCTAAATCTATTAAAATTTAAATAGACATTTCGAATACTTGAGAATTTAATATCGAAACGAATAGTTTGCCTAATCATTTGGCGAATGTATCTGAATTCTAAAATCCGTGGTATTAGAACTTCAAAAAATAACAATAATTTTATTTAACTAAAAAAGTTGAATATGTGTCCTTACTAATATTATAAAAGTTAAAGTAGAACCGATTCAAATATAATTTTGTATGGGACTAGTTGAAGATCCGTGAAAGGATAGTAGTATAAGGACAGTTTTTATCTCCAAAACACACCACAAACGGGTGAAAACTGTGGTGGAAGTTTACATGGGTTTTTTTTTGTTTGGATTTGCTTGAAACTTGGTTATGTTCTGGAGGCGGAGAGGGGGGACCCCCTCTTATTAGAATAATCAAGATGTCCCATTTAAGCAATCACAAAATTTGCTGAAGAGAAAAATGAAACCATTTAAGTATGTAACGCATTTTACTTTACATCTTTGTTCTGCTGTATCAAATTCTCTAAATAACGCCTTTGTTACAACTAAATTTTAGGTTTAATGTTAGATTGAGTTGATCCCAATGATATATACCGTGTAGGCGTTCACGACTATGTATCATTTGGCCAGCCAACATCTTGCCCTATCAATATATCAAGTTGCACATCAAATATATCGCTCAAATGGCTCCATGTGTTCTACACCAAAGGTTCTATTTCTTGTTTTATACTGAAGGCGAGCATTAAGGTTGTTTATAATTCAGGTTACTGTTATGTAATGTTTTTAAAGCTAAATGGAATCTAACTAGAGTTTCTAAGAGAGCATGTTTATCAAAAATATCAGTACAATATTAGATAATTTATGTCATTTTAATTTTGTATGGCAAAGCGTTTAACACCCTCTGCTTCATAGCTTTCCTGTATTTTGTTAAGTTATTATCCTATAGTGAGTTCTCTCACGACGACGGTACCCGAGTCACGCGATGCGGAGTCGCATGACGTCATCACAAACCTGTAAAACCTTTAACATTTTATAAAAGAAAATAATATATTTGTAAAAATAAATGAAACTTCAAAAAAATTAATAATAAACATTAGGTAATCAAGAAATAGATCAAAAAATTAGGTGATCAAAAAAGAGATCTTTCACCACGAAACTGGTATATGTAAATTTAAATAAAAACTTAGGAATTCAGAATATGGATAAAAACATGGTGTACTTAGATAGTTGTAGTACATTTAGATAGAGCCAAGTGGAGCGAATTTGATATTCAAAGTAAGTAGGAATCTCGAGAATAAGGATTGCTTCCCCTTTTTTACTTTCCTCGATACAAACTTCTTGAATTTTTAAAGCAAATTTTCATTGTGTTTACTTTTGGTGATATCTACCTATAAAAATCTTACTGCAATGCACCAGCTTAAGAATTAGTGCAGGTGCAGTTGGTCTTAATAGTTTCATGTTTTATATTGAAGTCATTTTTAGTACAGGATTACGAGCGTGTTAGCTCAATGGATAAGAAACCAATCAGCATATGTATTCATAGACTGATGTGGGCATTAAGTTTATTAGTGAAACCCGCGCAACTTCGTTTGCGTGTATTTTATTTATGCACAGCAGCGCCATCTATATCAGACTTTTGATCAAATCCTACGTTAATCGCGTACTTTTCGGGATAATAAGTACCCTATGTATTAATCCAAGGTATCAGCTACCTACATACCAAATATCATAAATATTTGATCAGCCATTTGAGCATGAAGAGGTAACAAACATTACACACAGACTTTCGCTTTTATAATATTAGTAGGATAGTCAACATATGAAAATGGTAAATATACTACTTACAGCCAAATTTAATAGTCGACTTTTTGCTATCTATGATTAAAAATTCAATAATTTTTTTGACTAAAGCGTCAGTTTTTCCGAGATTGAATTCACTGATAGATTATTAATTTTGGCTGTTAGTCAAAAGAAAAGTTTTAAGTGTCTTAATAAAACGATGAATTTTTTTTGATGGGTCCTTTTCTATCAATTTTACACTAGAACCAATACAGCCACCCATCAACCTGTAGGCTGTAACAATACATTACATTATGTATGATACTATATTTTTTATTGTATAATGTAATCCTGGTGAATTCCGTTATGTTTTATTCAAATAATCAACGCGTATTGTTTAAAAGTTTTCAAATAGCCACAGAGCATTTAATAAACTTTTTAATTTAATTTAAAAACTCGGATTAGATGCATTGTCTCTATGATAAAGTTAACAAATCAAAGAATTGAAAACAGAGGGCATATTCTCGAGTTAAAAGTTAAAATCTAGTACCCATCTCAAGCGCTACCTTGGTCAGACAAAATACAAAAAAAGCGAGTCAGCGCTTGATTTTGAGAGGAATAGACCAACAAGATGTGATATGTCGTGTCGCGCTACAGATGAATATCGGTTTCATACATTATTTTGTGCGCCTTTTTTTATTTTTTATTAAAGTGATAGAAATGCATTACTGCATGCCCCGCCGCTTGGGGAAGCGGCGGGGGTATGTCGGGCACCCCTCTAATGCCACTTAGGGTATACCGACTAAAACTCTCACTCACTACCATCTTATCCGCCTAGATGGGCGGGGCCACGGGAACTAAGATACTTCCGTGACCCCGCAAAAATCACATAATACATATAACGAGTGTGTAACTCTAACCATACTAAATGTATGAAACCGATAATCTGTTGGGACACGACACACCACACCTTAACAGATCTATCATTAGACAAGATTCCAGAATAAGAATTCAAAATTCCCACAGGATAGCAGCAGCACAGATAGGGTTAAATGAAACGGGTTTCGCTGGCTCACTATAATTTGATCTTTAAATTAGTGTAGACACTTCAGAGCTACTTTACATTCCGGGAACATAATCCCCGGTTTGCCATTGCCCGTGGCCTTGTTGTTCTACCGGCTTAGTTCCCTTTTGTAAACTTAACAGTGGCGATAATAAACGACCCAGTTACAATGTTTGCATATTTGTTTCACTAACTAAAATGTCTGTACTATCGACTTGTATTTACTAACTGTTGACATTGTTTAATATGGAAGAATAATATTTTAGTATTACAATTCAAAACTCTTTATTGCACTAATGCAAATCAAGTACATACACTTAGCAAATAAGTACACGGTACAAGAAGCGGTCTTAGCGCTAAGTAAAATTTTGGTAAATTTTTTACAAAAAGAAAATATCATAATATAAATTAACTCTAATAAAAGACATCTATAAATTTTTTCTACTATGTACCACTTACGAACTAACTACACTCATTCAGTTTTTGTCTAGAGAAAACAATGATTTTTCAAAAGAAATAGAGCTGATTAAGGTTGAGAAAAGTTGCACAAAAATATTATAAATTTTATGGCATCTTAAATTTAAGGCTGTCAAACTAAATAATAAATAAATCGGTGTATATTGCTCGGTCACACACAACGCAATACCTATATAAAAACATGTTTTAAGAAATTTATAGCTGTCACTGTCAAACTAAAAGCCTAGAAGAAATTACGTAGCAATAAGGCCGCCTATTGTACTTTTATGTTAATTGTCCGTGTTTATTGTAATTTATGTTTGGTGCAATAAACACTTTTTGTAATGTATTGTAAAGAAGAAAAGAAGAGATAGCTTCAAATTCAAATATTTTATTGTTTCCATGGTATTTATATACAGATTTTATAATAATAACAGTTTTTACAAACAAGTGTTCCCGCATGGAACCCCGTTAGGTCACTACAATATTCTTAACCATAACACACGCAATTAATTACAATATTGATAAAATCAGACATGTCGATAGCAATCTCATAGCCAGTCAAAGCAAATTACACAAACTGGCTATATATTATGAAGACATCACTATCAATGCCACCAATTTCATGCAACGTTTCTAAATGAAACGTCCAGCAAACTATTATTTGTATATATTATATTGATCCATAAAATGATATTCAAAATTCATATAAGATTGTTAGACGTATAATCACCATGACAACGACACTCAAAGGTCTCTGTTAGCTCCTTTTAATATCGTTCTAGATTATATAAAATGTTACGGAAAATATATTTGTAATATTTAAACAGCTTTTAAATATTTTTTGTTAAATGTTAAAGTTAGACATAAAAGTTTTTCAGTAATTCAAAGTCAACCAATGAAAGACATAACCAGGACAGTAAATATGATTAAAGTTTTTTAAATATTGCATGAAAGGATTTACTCGGTTTTTCATGTATCAATACTATTCACTTTGTACTATGTAATTACAAATTTATTTGTTTATTTATTATTAACATTAAAGTATTTGTTCTTAGTTTTGTACCCTGCATACCTCATTCATTGATCGCACTTCTTACCTATCACTCATTGAAATATTCGCCAAATAAGTAATATTTTTTTTTTACTTTAAGGAACTGGAACTACGAAACGTAAATCCGAAACGATATCCGATCCGTTTTAACCAAGAAACACAAGGTATTCCATGGTTATTATTCACCAAACTACAAGGTATTTCATGGATAGAATTCAACGAATTACTAAATTGACAATTAAATTCCTAGTATTTCATGGTTTAAATTCTTCCGATACTTCGGCCGAAGAATCGGATTTACGTTTCGTAGTTCCAGTTCCTTAAAGTAAAAACAAAATATTACTTATTTGGTTTGGTTTGGTCTGGTTTATTTGATGACAAATGATGCCGCCAATGGAGTACAGATAAGACCAGAGGAGTTTCTGAAGCGTTGCTGACGTTTAAGAGAAAAACTACCTAAAGAGAAAAGGAGGATAGGAGAACCTATACAGGAGTTAAGGGTTGCGAATCTCTTACTCATTTAATAAAACGCATTGCTGCTTATTGTTGATAATATGTGAGAGAGTGATACTTTCACGATCGTGACCCATTTCATAAATGCTTCAAATACACTCCAAGTAATTTGAGTCCTTGTTACTATTTATGTGACTGTTGGCGTATACATATGGGATATGAATTTCCTTCAATCTAAGAGGTTTAGATTAAAAGCACTCTCCTACCGAGTGAGTTGACGAAGATAAATGTTTTGAATGGCCATTGATCTACATAATTTTATTACCGAGACTGGATAGTTTAACGTGAAAACATCCTGAAATAGGTTCTAAAAACATTCCACCTAAAATCAAATAGTAACTTCGATAAGAAATCGGCACAATTAAGTTTATTGACGACAATCGGAGCCTTTATTGGAAGCGCGCGCCGTAGCGTTTTATTAAATCTTCAATTTCCCGCACGGACCCAAAAAGTCTTTTCGTGTAAACGGACTTTTATTACGATGCGTTGAACGTAACATTTCGAAACAATTAAGATTATTGGTGATAATAGCCACTGAAGGGCCTCGATGGGATGAAAATGGTTCTCCTTTATTATATCGATTCGGATATCAAATATTATCGTTATTAACTAATGTAAACACAATATGAAAATGTGTTTGCTCTGTTTTCTAAGTTAATAAACGTAGTCAACCCGATAATCTCCTTCATCTTCTTCCTACCCTTATTCCACTTTACGTGGATCGGCACATCATGTAATTCTTATCCACTCTTCCCTATCATTTGTCATTTCTACAGTAACATTCATTCTCCACATTCATTCTTCACCCAATCCAGCTTTTCTTTGGTCTTCCCCTTAATCTGAAATAATATAGATATAAATATATTGTAATTAATTGCGTGTGTTATACTTAAGAATATTGTAGTGCCCTAACGGGGTTCCATGCGGGAATACTAGTTTGTACAAACTGTTATTAATATAAAATCTGTATTTATAAAGGTACCATGGAAACAATAAAATCCACTGGGCGACTAAAATAAGTAGTACAGTTTTAAAATTGCAATTACTCTTAAACTATAGAAGTTAAGAGTTTTGAAATAAAAATCAATCTTTAAAAGAAGAATTATGCATAAAGTTTTTATTAAATGAAATTGTCTTTTAACTTTTTTTTATTGCAAAGGTCTAGCTTCTGTAGTTTAAGAGTTATTGCAATTTTAAAACCGTCCTACATATTTTTGACGCCCAGTCTATTTGAATTTAAATTTAAAATAGAATCTTTCATGTGTATTTGTATATATATGTCTCTGAATGTTGTTGAATAAATAAAAAATATTTTAACCAATATTTGTAAAGACTACCCACTAATATTATAAAGGTGAAAGTTAAGTGTATGTTTGTTACTTCTTCACGCTCAAAATTGACTCAGCCAGAGTAAATTTTTATGATATTTGGTATGTAGGTAGCTGATACCTTGGATTAACACAGGGCACTTTTTATTCCGAAAAGTATGCGGTTCCCGTAGGATTTGGTCAAAAGTCTGATATAGGTGGCGCTGATGTGCTTAAATAAATAGAGGCAAACGAAGTTGCGCGGGTTTCATTAGTCTATACTAATATTATAAAGAGGAAAGAATTGATTGTTTGTTTGTTTGTTTTGAATTGAATAGGCTCCGAAACTACTGGACCGATTTCAAAAATTATTTCACCAGTAGAAAGCTACATTATTAGAGAGTGACATAGGCTATAGCTTTTCCAGAAATTCAATGTGGTTCCCACGGGAACGGGTCCGGAACTTCACGCGGACGAAGTCGCGACCAAAAAGCTAGTAAATTATAAAAAAGCTGCGGTTCTCAGTGTCTGCCTTACATAAGCCTGAATATAGATTACCAAGTCTTACCGTGTAAACAGTACTTTTATTATCCAGTGAGGGATTAATGGATCACGTACAGATAAAATAATGTTACGTTAATCTGTTCTATTAAGGCTTTATCGCTAGCGTTGAGATTGAAGTCATTATTTGTTAGCTGACAGAAGGACGGCAATGGGGATGAAAACACGTACTTGATAACTTATAAGGTCTGGTCTATATATATGTTATTATATACTAGCGAAACCCGCGCAACTTCGTTTGCGTGTATCCCTACCCTACCCCTACCCTACCCTACCCCTACCCTACCCCTACCCTACCCCTACCCTACCCCTACCCTACCCCTACCCTACCCCTACCCTACCCCTACCCTACCCCTACCCCTACCCTACCTCTACCCTACCCCTAATTTTTTTCCGTAAGAACCTTGTACAGAGTATTAGAAAACTACAAAAAAAAAACAGCCAAATCGGTCAAGCCGTTTTCATGTTATGTCGTGACAACGGAAAACGGGCTTCATTTTTATATATATAGATAAGAAACTATTACGATAGAGTGAAGTAGTAATGTCACACGAGAGGGTGTGTTTAATGAGAGACATTGCTGGTCATACACTGAATGCTGAATGTCTGAATAAATCCTTTATTGGAAAATACATGGGTTTATATACAATTACTGAAGTAGGTTACGGGTACATAGTTGTATGGAGTTTAGAGCAAGGATATTAATATAGGTGTTCTACTTGTAATGATGACAAAGTTTCAGTACAAGGTTTTATGTGAGGTTAAGGTAACAATAATGAGGACGTGTGTCGTGACACTACAAAGTCCTACATGAGGTGGCAAGCATAATCTATATTTTTGACGAGCACTTTGGCGTTGCCTAAATAAGCTTAATATTACTCCGAACAAATATTGCCTTTCATAAATATAGAGGCATGGTAAGGTAAGGATTTCCGCGTACGTAATGTTGTATGTATGTACCTAGTTTTAAATTTTATGTTGAAAAAGAAAAGAAAAAAGAAAAGTACGATATATTTTTAAATGACAAAAAAGGCCGTAACTGGTTTTCTTTCGCCATTTCTTTTTACCAGTGGTCATTTTGCTTTGTTTCCGAAATGGTAGTAGTTTATAGAGTAGATTAATTTATACAAATCATTTATTACTGTATACTCTGACAAGAGAACGTGTTTGTGAAAACCTATTCTCTGAATAAAAGTTTTGAATTTGAATTTGATTTAAAATATGGTTCACAACTGACTCTCCTAGTAAGTCTACAGATAGCCCTTATGCAGTTCATTTGGCCCTTAAATACGGAGTCTTTATCAGTCGAATTCTCCCAGAAAATTATACCGTATCGCATTGTTGACATCACATATGCATGGTAAGCGGTCACAGCAGTAGGAATGTGTACAACTTTGTAGAGCTTTCGTAAAGCTTACGGAAAGCGACATAATCGTGAGCATAGATTTTTTATGTGAGGTTTCAAACTAAGACTATGATCTACTGTTGATCCGAGGAATTTAATTGCATTTACTTCTTCAATATTCTTCATAGCACGTCTTATAGGAAATATTAATTCGTTTTCCATGAAAATGATACTTCATTTCCGTAGGCACTTAGTATTTGCGAGCGAAATAGCGCACCCTGTACAAATAGGTACAACATTAATTACACGTTCCCATGCTGCTAACAAGGATTCAATGAGTCTTTCTGAATAACGCATTAGCGGTATGAGCAGAGTCCAACAGAAATACAATACAATTTCAAACTGTATTCTCTTAGCAATATGGTTGATTCAGTTTTTAGAAAATTTCCATAGCACAGGGATAAAAGCGAGGTTGTCGTATGTGGGATTGCCTTTGTAATATTATTTTAATTGGTTCCTAGTCTCGTTTGGACGTTACTATAGATTTTCGAAAATTACGAATTTAAATGAGTAGACATTTAAGATGATTCGATTTAAATCCCAATAAACATGACACGACATTGTAAAATTGTACCTAAATAGTAAATAAAAATATACTATTATTATAAATATACAATTGTGTAACTACACTTACCATAATATGGTCACAATATAAAAATGGTCACAATCGAATCTGATTTAAAAAATTTAAAAGGTCCTTGTGGCAGGGCCCTAAAAAGTTTGCAACATAAAATAATAAAAAATATGTATATAAAATATTATTAAATACTAAGTTTATACCAAACTTTATTCAAATCATTATGCACAAAGGAGCAGTTCATTGAAATTCAAATTAATTCTGAAATGTGAACTAAGGAGTAGATTCTTGTTTAAACTTACACAATAGTTAAATTCATCACGTTTATCCAATAAATAAAGATCTCTATGGAGGTATATATTTCGATTTTATTATGCTCTTTAATAAAATTATGAAGAATTAAAAAAAAAATTAATTGCATAGAAGTAATGCCCGTTTTCACGAACGCCTCCTAGCATAGAAATAACCTAAATAAATAACCTGATGTTATACAATTATAATTTTGGTCCAGATAGGTTATTCCTTCGTTAGGAAGCGTTGGTGAATAGGGGCATAAGTGGAATTACATTTATGTGACCTCTTTTTTCTTCTACCTTCCTCTTTCCTATAAAACTCTCATTTTTATATAAAAATAGAAAGATTGAAGATCTTTCTATTATTATAAAAAATGTGAGTTTTCCTATTACTGGAAATGATTAATATCCATACTTATATTATAAATGTGAAAGTATGTTTGTTTGTCCTCCCTTCACGTCGAAGTAATGAACGGATCGATATGATTTTTTTATTGGAGATAGTTTAAGTTCTGGAGAGTGACATAGGCTACTTTTTATCCCGGAAAACCATCTCATTCCCACGGGGAAAAAAAGTATAACATTATTTTTTCAGAATTTTTAAACGGGGATAATTAAGGTCTGGAGAGTGAGGTAGGCTACTTTTTTCCCACGGGATAAAGAGATTCCCATGGGAAAACTTATTGACATTTTCCCTTGACCACACGGGCGGAGCCGCGGGCCCGCGGGTAACAGCCAGTCATATTATAAATTTCAATAAGTATTGTAAAAAACTTTTTAACTTTCATAAATCTTTGAATTTTAATATTGCCCAATGAAATTTCAGTTATAAAACAATCCAGATGATCTTTTTTTTCACTGAAACGATAAAATAATTGGTATAAATCTCGAAGATTTATTACAACGTGTCACAAAGACAAAAAGATAGGTATTCTTTTCAAAATCAACTTAGAATTGTCGCCAGACAGTACAAAGAATTATTTAGAAAGGTTATTCTATTTGAGGTGAGATATTTCAGAAAAAACTTTGGACTGTTAAAATTAACTTATAACTTCAGTAAGTTATTGTCCAGTTAAAACTTTATACATAAGTTGTAGATTGTTTTTATTCTTAACAGTTATAAAATTATATAAAGAATGTAAACATATTTTAATCTACCAAAAAAAGTGGTAGTTTTATCCCTCACTAATAGATGCCCGCGGTTCTACCTGCGAATATCCCGATATGATATAGGTAACGGGTCAAACTATCTATTAACGCGTGAGTGATACCCCCGGTATTGCAAGCGTCTATAGGCTACGGTGATGCTTACCATCAGGTGGGCCGTATGCTTGTTTGTTAACTTTGTGGTATAAAAAACTATCCTAAATGTTAATCCGTATTATATAAGGTCCTAATTTATTAGTGAACTTCCTTTTAAAACATGACTAAGACGTTACATATGATCGTTTAAACATTGGCGTATTCTGCGATTTGTCAAAAGCATTTGATTGTGTGGATCATCAAATACTATTAGTAAAATTAAAACATTATGGTGCCTCAGAAGATTCGTTACGTCTTATAGAATCTTATCTAACAGATAGAATACAAAAAGTTAACATTAACGGTACTAACTCTTCCGGTGCGCCTCTGCATATGGGGGTGCCCCAAGGCTCGATATTAGGCCCACTGTTATTCCTTTTTTACATAAATGATCTGCCTTACTTTACAATGACCTATGTGAAATAGTATTGTTTGCTGACGACACTTCTTTGATTTTCAAAGCAGACCGACACAGCAATATATCTGACGATGTAAACAATGCTCTTTCACAAGTCTTACACTGGTTTTCGACTAATAACCCTGCTTTGAATTCCAAAAAAACCAAATGTATTAAATTTAGTATGCCTAATGTAAGGCAGATCCAAAATAGCCTTAGTATAAATTATGAACCCATTGAGCTGATAAATTCCACCATCTTTCTTGGTATTACTATAGATTCAAAACTACAATTCGCTGTCCCCCGGGAATATTCCCGTATTCAACTATTACCATAGTTTTCACTTTTTGACAGATTCTTTATCTTAAGGTCCCATTACACCTTGTCAATTTTTTTCAGATTTTTTTTATTGATATTTACGGAATTAGGACTTTTCCACACCTATTGTAACATACTTCACAATGACATTCGTTAAAATTTTATGTTCTTTAATGTACCCGAAAAAGGATGTAACATTTGATTACTGATATCTGTAGTTCGAGATTTGTCGGCAGTGTATTATAACCTTACTGTTCGAGACATAAATATTCGTAAATTTTTCGGCAAGCGCAAATACGATATTATTCGAGTAAATATTTTTGTTTTGTGTTTTTGGTAAAGTTCTAATACATTTTATTTAAATGAAAACAACTATCGTATTACTTCGATTCTGTGTGTGATTTGGCTACAGTGATTGTATCTGTGACCTGTACATCGCTCAACAAATTCTTCTAACAAGTCAACGGTGTTTAAACCAAATCCCGACCCCCACGTTCGTAACATTTGGTGTCAAAAGTAGGATTTGGAGATGCTAGTGACTCCGAGGGAAGAAACCGCCAGCGTCAGAACGAGGGCACAGGAAGCCGCGGAAGTCATGGCTACTGCTCGACAGGACCCATCAACGGACCATCGGGACACGTCTACCGACTCCATCGACCAGGACCAGGCGACATCAACTATGCAGGCCCCGTCCACTAGATCCACCCATCGGACCTCGTCACCAGCTTAAGAGGCTAGAGCATCTGCATTCGACTTTAATAGATTAATGCAGATTATGGAATGCATGTGCCAGGGGCAAGAGAAAATGCGCCAAGAGCAGGAGGAATGGCGTCAAAAATTACTGCATGCCGTAGGTTCAGTGGATGATAAGGTGGAAAACCTACAGAAGAATGTAGACCAAGTAGAAGAAAGGGTTATCAATCTGGAGGACAACATGGACACTGGACACCCTATAAAAAGATGTCGATGGCTGCGAAAGGGGCTTCTGCGAGTGGAGACTACAACAATAAGTTAAACATTATGTTATTGTTTAAGTCCATAACAAATATCAAAAACTATTCCACTGATACACTATCGGCATTCTATTGAGACACGATTGAGACATAATTGAGAGTCCATTGGTGCATTTGTTTAGTAGAATCGGGCCCCTGTCATGTCGAGTGGCTTTGCTATAGGCAGCCGGGCGCCTCTAGTAGAAGTTTCAACCTACGACGGCACTACATCCTGGACCGCCTACCATCAGAAATTTAAGACCGTGGCCAATGCTAATGGATGGATGGAAGAACAAAGGTTGACAACTCTGACAGTTGCACTTCAGGGATCGGCTCTTTCGGTTCTGGAGGCGCTACCGTCCTCGGGGAGAACATTCAAGGAGCTAATGGAGGCACTGGAAGCAAGGTACGGCGAACAACATCTGGAGCATGTCTTACGTGCTCAATTACGAGACCGAACTCAGCGTTCGGGAGAAGAGCTGCAGCAGTGGCCCTTGGAAATTGAGATGCTTGTCCGCAAGGCCTACCTATCTATACTACAGCGTTTCGTCGATGGTATCAAAGACATGGAGATTAGGGCTGCGGTATGTCTTCGCCATCATGCCTTACTAAAGGAAGCCCTAGCGCAAGCCCTGGAAGAAGGTGAAACCCTGCGACGTGATGTTCGAACAGTTTACAAAGTACGGGAAGTAATGGAAAAAGTGCGGGAGATAAAGACGTCATTCCAGCCGAAGAAAAGGACCGGACCTAAGTGCTATACACCTAAGTGTATGTGGAGATACAGGCCATTTGCAGTTTAAAGAAGGAGCCTCAAACGGCTAAACTTGCTGAGGAGTTGAGCAAGAAGCAAAAGCAATTTATGAAAATGGCAAAGAAGATGGATACTTCAGCTTCTGTTGAGAATCAGGAAAACGACTAACAGCCAGGGCTAAGGGGCGGGTGCTGGCTGGAACAGAAGAAACCCCGAGAATGATCGTCTCACAAGCTAACAATGGGAATAGTTCAATTTAATCTTGCAGTCTCTCCTGAGAGACTGCAAGATAACTGTGGACACGGGTGACGGGAGCCTCTAGGACAATAATCACGCTGAAACTGCAACTTCATGCAAACCATGAATAGGCGCAACAATACCACTGATGTCCAACTTATTTCCGCTTCCGGCCAGCATATACCCGTTCTAGGGGAAATTTTGGTCACATTGCAAGTGGGTGAAACATCATACACTCACAACGTTATCGTGGCTGAAATTATGGATGACTGCGTATTGGGCCTCGACTTCATGAGAACTTCTGGCAGCCAGGACAATAGTCAATGGGAACACGACTGCATTTGTAAGGTGAGAGACTTCCATACAGTCCAAGGGAAGCTGTGGCCTGGAAAGATTCCGGGCAGTGTTGGGGAAGGTTTGGTAGTCACCATGAAACTTTTGCGGCTTTTAAGGGTTTTCAAGAGATTAAATTGAACGAAGGCGACTTAAAAATTCAGGCAAAGAATACAAAGGATGTCGCTCTAAAAAGAAATTCTAAAAGAGTAATCGTTTTTTGTTATTTTAATATTAAAATAAAGATTTTAACTGAAAAATAGTGTTTTTTTACGATAAATATTTGTTATTTGCTCTAACTGCAAAGTGTTATACATAAAATATCTAATTATCTAGATTCGACGAATAACACGATTACACAACAATACGTCAATGCGTTTGTTTTCACTGATACTCGAATAAAATGGCTTTAATTCGTTACGTTTACCCAGCGCAATATTGAGAATAACGAATAATATCGTAATACTTTATTATTGTGAAGCTCGAATCTTAGAATTTACTCGAATACTATTGTAATGTAGCTTAGCGTCGTAAAATACACTTACAATTTCTGGTAAAATTAATTTTATTAATAATTTAAATACCAATAATAATTAATAATCACAAAATGCATATCTTTATTTCCCAAAAAATTTGCTTTCTTTTGGTATATGAATGGTTTCTTTACCTTGTGTATTTTTAAAGTTATTTAGTAAAAACAGTTTTTTATTTTTCCTGTAAAATTTAGATTTTTCGATAACCATAATATTCGCCGGGGACAGCGAATTGGGCTCACATATTGCGGCCCTGGCAGGAAGACTCAGTTCCGCCGCGTATGCAGTTAGGAAAATAAGGCAGCTTACTGATATTGGAACGGCGAGATTAGTGTATTTCACATCTTGATGTCGTATGGTCTATTGTTGTGGGGCTCCGCTGCCGATATTCAGACGATCTTTGTATTACAAAAAAGAGCCATTCGTGCGATATACAACCTTAGACCACGCGACTCGCTTCAAGAATTATTTAAGGAAATTAACATACTAACCGTGGCGTCTCAATACATTTTTGATTGTATTTTGTATGTACGCAAAAACTATGATGTTTTTCTAAAAAATGCAGACTACCAATAGCTTCAACACCAGAAATAGACGTAACCTTGCCGTTCCAAGCCTCAGACTTCACAAGACTGGTAATAGTTTTATAGGTATAAGCATAAAAATGTTCAACAAGCTGCCACAAAGTTTTATTGATTTGCCTCTGCATAAATTAAAGTCGACTATCAAAAGTTGCTTGATGAAAAAAGGTTATTATAAAGTAGAAGATTATTTTAAAGATAAAAATTCTTTGTACCAAACAATACTTATTTTGCAATGTATAAAAAACTTCAAACTACCTACTTTTAAATAATTATTTAGATTGGCTTTCAAAAAAGGCTGTTTGTTGAGTTTCTTGCGGCACTTCTTCTCAACAGGCCATTCACGTCGAAGTGCTGGTAGGATTAAAAAAAAAATTTTTGACGTGCGAAAGTATTTCCTGTAAATCTACTTGCAAAATAAATTATTTTATTTTATTTATTTTATTTATTTTATTTATTTTATTTATTTTATTTATTTTATTTATTTTATTTATTTTATTTATTTTATTTATTTTATTTATTTTATTTATTTTATTTATTTTATTTATTTTATTTATTTTATTTATTTTATTTATTTTATTTATTTTATTTATTTTATTTATTTTATTTATTTTATTTATTTTATTTATTTTATTTATTTTATTTATTTTATTTATTTTATTTATTTTATTTATTTTATTTATTTTATTTATTTTATTTATTTTATTTATTTTATTTATTTTATTTATTTTATTTATTTTATTTATTTTATTTATTTTATTTATTTTATTTATTTTATTTATTTTATTTATTTTATTAATTTTATTAATTTTATTTATTTTATTTATTTTATTTTGAGGAAATAATGGTTTAGTATTCAGTGAAATATGGATGGCTTTATGTAGTAAGCTATATTTTTCTAACTACTTACAATACAATTTTTTTTACTGAATACTAGATTAACACCAGTACAATCATTAAACATACAAAGTTTGAATGTCGTAGCTATTATACTTTAGATTTTATTAATGTTTAAAAACCCCCGATTTCGTCACTGACTTCCTGAAGTCCTAGAACGCTGAAATTTGGTATGTAAGCTAATATTACTACAAAGACAACAAAAAAATAATTATAAAACTTGAAACTTTCATCCCCCAACCCTTTAACTTAGGGGATGAAAGTTTGTATGAGATTTCCGCTTCTTAATATCCAAAAAGCTGAAATTTGGTATGTATACTAGTATTAGTACACAAACAACAAAAATATCATAAAACTTGAAACTTCGCCCAGAAAAAAAAAAGAAAAAAAAAATTATAAGCAACTTACAAAAAGAAATGAAATCCCACCAAAAACATTTTCATGTAAAAATGTTGCCAAGACGAGTCTACATAGCTTACCCTGTAAAAAAGTTATCAGATCTCGTATAAAGCCAAGCTCTAAAGACGCTCTAAACGTACAAGCTCTACTGCACTACACCTTAATCAAAATCTATGAAAAAGTCGACTTTCAACTCGATGTAAACTATACATATTATCATGTGTTAAAAGGAAGTTCACTAATAAAGTAGGACCTTATACTACCTGTGTGTGTACTAAAGGGGAATGCCAGGTTGCCATAGTAATTTAGGCCCTCAGTGCACACATTTGAAACTATATGGAAATAAAAGTATGCAATGCCAGTTATTTATTGGTAAAAGAAAGGGTTTAAAAAAAACTTGGGGTTTTCAAACTAGAGCCGAGTGAATGCTAGGGTCGTCAGTCGTCAAATCCGTGTAATTGCCGGGGTTGTCGTGAGAAACAAGAGCGGAATCCATGTTCAGGCCGGGGTCGTCAAGTACAGAAGGATCGTCGGAGTCAGTATTCATAATCTTAGTCGTTTTTAAACCGAAATAAACGTAATGGAATCTTTGTTGTAAACGCAAACGAAAACGAAACAGAAATGTTAATTGACATTTCAATTGTCACATTTGACAGTTCATTTTGATGTTGCCAGTACGTACACAAAAAATCGATAAGTTTTTTAAAAATATAATTCAACTCACTTTATTTTATTATTTTTCTAATCTTTAATAAAATTAATAGCGTGTGATTTATATTTTGTTTTAATTTTTTGTATGGTAAGTCTGTAAGTTAATAATATTCAAAATTCTCTAAAATATAGTCGTTTAATTACTTTCAAAATATGAAAAGGATTACTAACTTCTTATGGTTAGTAATTAGTGCGAAAAAACTACTAAATTTATTTTATATTTTTTACTAAAAACGAATTTCTTGTGCACTCTGAGCCTAAATCTGGCATTCCCCTTTCAAGTAAATCTCTGTCCAGCCGTTTTTGCGTGAAAGAGTCAATATCCTTATGTACAAACTTTTAATTTTCCTAGCTCAGGCACATAATGTTATACTTTTACCTTAATTTTTTTTATACTGTTAATTAATGTTACACTAGCCGTAAGTTTTATGAATAAAGATTTATTATTATTATTATTATTAATATTAGTAAGGACGTAAAAATTTCTAGAAGGTTCGATGTATAAGTTTTTCTTCTTAGAAAAAATACACAGCTGGATGCACAAAAGAGCAGTTCATTGAAATTCAAATGAATGCGGATCGCATATCTTGTTCTAGAATTTCGTGAAATGGCTAAATTTGTCTACGGTGACATACCTACATTTATACATATAATTTAACAGTAGTTTAAGTTTTTTTGTCTGTCTGTCTATCTCGATCTATCTTTCATCGAAGTTATTGAACGGATTGTTAAGGCTGTTTTTTCCAAGACCACTGGTAAAAATACAACAAAAAAAATGTTTTTTGTCATTCAAAAAAGGCCGTAAGTAATTAGATTTCACTCACGGGTTTTTTGTCATCTAATAAAAAGTAGGTACATTTAGTTCCAGAAACGTCCACTACAAAATCTTTTTATATAGGTACGTATCCCGTACTAAATTATTGTTTTTTTATTTTAATAGAACGTGTTTGTGAAAACCTATTCTCTGAATAAAAGTTTTGAATGTTGTACATATATTACATGCATAAAAATGTTTCATTATAAGTATATCAAAGATTCGTGATCAAAGTAAATTGCTACATGGTTCTAATACATTATTGGTATTTTTTATATAACAAAAATGTCTTTACGTGTATATTTCTGAGTAAAGGTAATAACTTCTGAAAAAGTAATGGTATTCTTATTCAGTCATTGATCAAACATTTGTCTTTAAATTGCAGGTTTACTTCAACGCTTTCCGGCGGTGCCGCGGCGTGAGCTAGTACAGGGACAAAGCAAAAACAGACAAAGCAGGGACCTTATACCTTATACGTTAATTGTGTAAAGTAAAGATTCAGTAATAGTGATATTTGGAATTTTAGACTTTTTGATATTGAACCTAAAAAAATCTTAAACAATCGACTAAATGAATATCCACTCTGGAATGTTAAGAGATAAACGAACAGGAAATAATGACCAGAAACGATTGTGCGTCGACAGTACGTAGTCGACGCACGAGCAGCGACGAATTCTATCAAACGTGCTGTTTACCAAAAACACCCACATCCATTTTTTATTAACGACGGATTACTAAGGCACTCCCGGGGAAAGCGGTGGGTCTGTGGGGGGTTGTTCACTGAGTGGCCCCACGAAGAACTGGCCCAAGGGGGTAAGTTGCGGAAGTCTCTTTTTGAATTGGCCGACTGAACCAAATGGGGCCAGTGGGGCTCTCCTTCTGGGCTATACTCACCAAGAAAACCTTCAAGGTGCCCTACACATTCCCTTAATGGCGGAGCCACGGGAACTATTAAATAAACGGTATCATAATACCAAATTATTTAAAACACTGAACTAATTATGGTTTCTAGTATTATTTCTTTATACAAACTTTCGTATCTGCATTTTCTTATTAGGAACACAATTAATTTCTTCTTTCTTTTCTTAAAAAGCTCCTACAACATGTCTCATGGACTAATAAACTGTTTTGTAGCTAGCGATTTACCATCAATTTCATTCTAAATGAACTACAAATTCTCGGCTATAATAATTATTTATTTTTATTTATTTATGTCTCGTCTCTCTCCTTCAGTATTATGAAGGTTATATTAATCGTAAACCTCTTTAATCAAAATATTTTTGGATAAATCGTTAATCATAGGATTTACGACATTATATTATTAATTCAATGCCGATCCATCATCATTTATTGCATATTTAATATCGCATAATTTAACAAAATGTAAATTTACATATGGTTATTAAAAATTTGAAATATTACCAAATTTCCACAGAGAAATGTTTTCTTATTATTTGATTTTATGACACTCTTTGTACCCTTTACACTGAATGCATAATAAGAAATTGCTGAAGTCATAATGGTCATAATGTTCCATATATTACACCGATACGCGGTGCTGCTTCTTGCAAGTACTTACAACACAGAAATTATAAATTATTATTATGTTTCTAGCTTTAATAATTGAAACATAAATCTATTAGTCAATCAGTGATTAATCCCATAGTGGTATAATCTATGTACTATCACGCCTTATAATTATATTAAATTACTATACTGGAAATTGTCAACGATGGTCTGGCGCCACCTTTCATAGATTTCATAATGACTTATTTTAATGAAAATTTTTATGATTTGTTTGGAAATATGGGTCGATAGTGTGAGACAATTTCATAGAAAAAACTATACCCAAATCACTAAGACCAAAAACAAAGCAGATAAAAGGAGGCTGCTTAGCTGTGGAGCGATAAAAGCTGATGATGATACTCATCAAAATGAAAGTCATTGCTGCTTTACACCGATATTCGGTGAAAGAATAATAATGAATTAAGGTAATTAAAATTTGAAAATTAAACGATGCTTACCATCAGACACGCTGTGGTCAAACGCAAATCTATTACAGGTAAAAAAAAAGAAAAATTAATAATATATTAAATTAAAAATTAGAATAAATATTAATAACATTTAATATACAACGTCCTTGTACTTTAAGTGGGATGGGAGCTGTAAGACAGGCCTAACAGCCTACCACGGGCACCAGTGTCTTATAAGGAAATACTTGTAAACTACAGCTATAGCCTAAGTCATTGTAATTAACTACATAGTTTGTAACGGAAAACAATTTCATTATTACTATAAAGAATGGTGCTTCCCGAGCTATCTCATTTTCATATAGGTATAGGTACTCTACTACTTCAAAATTCACGATCGAGATACTTTCGTTCTAGTTTCATTAGTACTATCCAGTTGTAGAACAATCCATTAAGCGTTTTAATGTTCATTTTATCTTTTTACTACGCTATTAGTGTAAATAAGATTTAATTTATATGAAAGTATAATAAGTAGTCTCTTAGTAAAATATTTTTTGCTTTTACTCACTAGGGAAGAGCTCCTCTGTACAAAAATATTTAATAGAAAAGTCTAATGTGTTTATGGTTTATTTATTTTTATATATATTTTTCTCGACTTGGTTACTTCTTCTTCCTACCTAAGGGTAGGACCCGTAAGGTAAGGGACCATCTTCACGAGCGAGAGAATTTACTTCGTCTAATATTGAAGTGAAAACTTCTTTAGCGGCGCTTGGCACTTGTTTAGATGGGTAAAAAATGTTAAACTCGCATCAGATCTCGCGTCAGATCCGTAGCCTGATCGAAAAAGCGTAGACGGATGGAGAGGACGCTGATGTTAAAGTTTTCACTTCTGCCGGCACTCCCGGAGTGCAACCCGTCCTTTTTTTTGCTGTAATTTCTCTCCCGGTACGTCAATAAGCTTCTGCTTATCGCCAATAAGCTTCATTACTTATCGTCAATATGAGGCCGCCGTTCTTGATCCTGGCTTTACGTAGATACAGCAGTGAGAATGTGTAGTGGGCTTGTCTCGAATCGTACATCTTACCTTATTTTAATAATTTAAACGAACTCAAAAACTCTAAATGTGTTAAAAATAAAGTTAAAAACCAAAGTGACACTTTCAAATGTACATAATAATGTATTGTGATAAACAAAACCATTAATATCCACATTTTTACAATTCCACATTCACAATCAACAAAAAGAGTCATTCAATTAAGCCACAGTGGCTTCTTTTGTTCGATTTTGTTGCCTCTCACATTTGGCGACATTATCCGAGGTTTTGTTTGTCTGCTTTTGTGAGGCGATCACGTTAAGTGCCTTTAATTAAGGCGCTGTTAATAGTGATAGAGTTTGGTGTTACTGTTATGGACTAGAGTAGTAATAGTGTTGTATTTACAAATACTAGTAGTTCATACTGCATTATTTAAAAATTCTTATTATTTACTTCTTCTTATAGTTTAGGCATAACTGTATTTAGAAAAAATAAATTGTTATTTGAGTTGTAAATAATTTATGAAATGACTATAGTTTTCTTCCTTGTAGCAGACAACGAATTAATGCACCAGGTTACTGATGTTCATAGGTAGGGGTAACCACTTTCACGGAGGCGGTCCATTTGATGGGTTCGCGTGCTTGTATGTTGACATTTTGACAATGTAGAATTTGACTAAATTCTTTAACAATTTTGATAGATTTTCTCAACCAACCGCACGTCTCCTATAATAAACAGATGAAACGGCGAGTTACAACTAGTAATACTCTAAATTTAAGATGAAAAAGTGACGTCAATTAAAGTTGTATCAAAAAACTTGTTTGATATACTTCAATAAAATAAAAATCCTATACCATCCAATAAATTTTCTCATGATAATATTTTGCAAATGTAAGGTACTATATTTTATGTCTTCTTTCATTCAACCTTTATTCTTTCGTGATGTATTGTACTGTAATAGTACAAAGAGGTCATATTTCAAGAAAGAATGCTGGGTAAGGATGAGGCCACAACATTGCTGAGACTTCGTACGAAAAATCTTCAATCAACCTTAACTAAAACTGTCAAAATTCATCAACATCTCCACGAGGGAGAATCGCGGCGACATTATCGTCGTGCCACGTATTTCTATATACTCTCTATGAGCGTGTCTTCACTCACACGGCGGTGTTATCGCGGCGATAAAACGAGTGGTAATGAACGAGCGTAGGAACCACTCGATGTATCGCCGCGGTATCGTCGTTACTGCGCGCGTTGGCAACGGAACGTAGCGTCCTCGCAGCGAGAGTACGACGAGCGCACTGTTAAACGAAGGCCTCGATTCGTCGCAGACACGTAGCGATTCCGTAACGAGTCGCAACGCAACGATACCTGACTATATAAGCGCGGACTCGTCGCGATTTTCTCGCTCGTGGTCGTGGAGGTGGTCCTCAGTCATTCATAAAAAATATGAAAACTATAGCACGAAATTAAACTGCTTGAATCGTTTGTAGTCAGCATGTAGTCTGCCTTATGTTCGATAGATTTTTACTTTACGACGTCACACCGTCAGTGTTGTGGCCCCATACTTTGCTATGTTATTTCTAACTTATCTTATAATTATGTTTCCTCTTATTACATTATCCGTGATTCTGTTTGTCCCCTTTGTTAGGTGCACGTTGCAAAGTGCCTCTTTAATTAAGGCACTGTTGATAGTGATCGGCTGTATGTAGGTCTAGGGGGGAACATAGACCACTTAACATAGACTTTTGGAAATGTAAAATATTAGTAAAATAATTGTAACAATCATTTGTCTTTGTTTCGAGTCTTGGTGCTTCTACGTAGTATTATGTTTACAAAAAACCTGTTGTCCGGTACCCATAAAACAAGTAGATAGTCTTGCTTACCTTAGCACTAGATGGCGTTGCGTGATTTTTGTACAATTTATTTATTTTAACACATAACATTATTTAAATTTTACTTGTAATGTATTATAGTTTCTTAACATCCGAATTTACTAACATCATTGCGATTTCATCAAAATTTATTTTTATGATAAAGTCACCAAACAAAACACCTAAAAAGTATTTTTTTTGTTGTTTCACGTCTATTATAATTTAACTAAATGCTCTTTGAAGTACGCTTAAGATGTGTTGTGGCGACCACCCGACCTTAACAAGTACTTTCCCGTGCGTTGCCCTTCCTGAAAATGGACTGAAGGCTTTGTTGTTGAACAAGCTTCAAATAAATTGGTGTTTTGACAAGACCTCACTCGGTCTCTATAGGAAACATCGATTATATGCGTCACGTACTTGTAGACGATTTATAATATTACTCACTAGTTGTTTGTACAGCGTTCGAGTAAAAATTTAGTTTAGTTTGTGTTGTGTATATTATTTTCTAGTAAAATAAGTTGTTTTCTGAGGATAAAAAGTAGCCTGTATTAACATTCCGGATATTGAACTATCCACGTAAAAAATCATGCTTTTAACATTTTATTATAAAATATATTAGTATGCTTAATATTTTGATATTTTTCATCACCATTATTATCTCCGTCACACACAATACATATATAAGCCTCATCCAAACGCTTACAGTATGACCGATGGCCAGCAGCACACAAAAGCAGCCACATATAATATGTTATTAGATGAACATGTAACTTCATAATTACATGACATAGTATCCCAAGTTATTAAGCAGATACGCGGTCACACAAATTGAGACAGGCATTTGTTGAATGTGAACGGACGTTTATGCGGGCACAAAACCCCAGTGCATTGCTGTTGTGACATTTATCGGATTTTCCTTTGTGGCTGTCGTCTGTTCGGTGCAATTATAGTAGAGCGTTTGGTGGGTCCCCGAATTCACAACTACACGATTTGACGAGCTGCTATGCTTTTAATTACTGATTTTGTTTGGTTTTAAATGTTTTCACGAATATTGTTTTCATGTTGTTGAAATAAAGTCGGGTCCCCAACGCGTGTTTTGCCCTACACAATCAACAAAAACATGTCAACATTCAACAAAATCGTCTACACAAAACTTTGTTTCAAAACACATTTTTGTGTACATCAACAATGTTATTATTTTCCATGCTCGATGGAAACACGTACACAAAATTATTGCCGCGCGGGTCGAGGGGCAGGGTACTGTCATATCATTGGCCATTTTTGTCGTGATTTTGACAACTCTCTCGCCTCGCTACACAATAACACAAGCTCCGCGACCGCGAGCCGCTATGGACAGCGTGTGTAGAGAATCACGTTTCAAAAACAAAGTTTTGTGTATGTGTTTGTGTTGATGTTATCAAAAAACTTTCGCAGAAGGGGGGGGGGGGGGGCTTTATAAAATAATGACCTTAATAAAATTGTCTCTGGTAGGTATAGTATAGCTCTCTCGCACATGTGTGTGAATCCAATAAACTGCTCCGTTACCAATTTTTCAGCTTTTCTTCTTATTTAAGTTGAAATCCAATACATGTTCAAATTGGTTTATTAGTGGATACAGGTGCGGAATTGTTGTTTTCGAAACTACAAACTTTTAAGAAATATTTAATGCTTCAATTATTACGAAATATAAAAAATTATATACCACTAATCCATCAAAAATGAAAACTTAAATATGTACCACGTCAAAAGGAATTGTAAATAGTATAAAAAGTATGCCTGTAGATTTTTTATTACCTATTATAAGTTTTTTTTAAAAGGTTTTAGATACTTATTTATTCAAAAAGTTACGTTTTAGCTAATACAAATTTATAGTTGGAGTTTGAAAACAAAGTTAAATTATAACCTAGTTTTAATTTTATTAAATATCCAATCCAACCAACATCATTTAATTGCTTCCACTGAGTTTTGCAACAAATGTTAATATAATAAGAGTATGGGTCATTGAAATGCATTCTCTTAATTGATGCACTTCACGGCGGCGCGGCGCAGGTCGCCTTAACGATATTATTTAGAGGTGAGATACTTCACTATAAAGCTGTGTGTTCACACACAGGCAAAACAACAGTAGAACAGAATAAATATCTTCCTATTACTTATCCCATTTTACTGGCGGTGAGAGCCCTACGCTCCCGCAATAGTCCGGTGTCTCAGTATAGGGTGTCAGTACACCAGAAGCTGATAGGTCCAGCCAAAAAAAATAAATAAAGAAAATCCATTTTACGTGGAGTCGGTATATTATCCTTCTCCACTGTTTCATAAAGTAATGACCACTAAATAGAGTTTCGTAAAAACGTATGAGAATGAAAGATTAAGAATTGGTTTCACAGATTCCTGATAGATAAATTCAGTAAAAAAAAAAACAATCTTATGAGGAAACTGTAAAATTACTGGCACGTTAGGCTGTCGGTCCCGAGTGCTGTCAATATCAAGAATGAATGAATGATTGTCAAGATAATTTGAAAATTAAGCGAGGCACACGAAATAATTTTCTAATATTTATTTAATTTCGTAGCAAGCAGAGAGCAGGCATTTAGAAAATAGTAAACAAGAGCTTATAGCATTAGGTCCCAATAGTAATGTAACAATAGACCGTGGTGCTCGGCAATCGAGCCTCACTTGATTCATCTCTCTAATGAGTTTTGCTTCAAATTGCTGTTTCTCACGTAGTTGTTAAGGACGGAAGTCCTTTTAATACTTCCTACTCTGACTATCTTCTTTCTGATTAAATTCGTTGTGAGTTCCAAGACAGCTCTGGTTTTCTCGCCCGGGACGTCAATAAGCTTCATTGCTTATTGTCTATCTGAGGTCGCCGTTGTTGATCCTGGCTACTCAGGAGACACATCGGTGAGAATGTGTTGTGGGCTTGTCCCGAATTTTCTAAAATTTAACAGACCTCTAGCTAGAGCTGATTAGTTTTTCAGGGATCCTAAAAATTGTACCTATATATATTTATTTATTTATTATGCCAGACAGAATTATCTGTAAAACTATGTGTAGTGCTTGAGTAGGTACTAGGCCTTAGTCGCTTACAGAGAAATCATGCTGTATAATCCTTATTGTTACTTTATGTTAAAATATGAGGCTTCTATTCAAATTAGAAATTGTACAGCAAGATTTTGCAGGCACGGCTTGAATGAAGCAAGATATTCTGCAACGAGAACTGGTTAACATGTTCAGAAATATTAAATGTCGAAATATAAAATCTTAAATTTTAACTGAATAACAATAGTTTAGATACCACTTTTAAAATCATTATCTCAACCAACTAGCTGTTGCCCGCGGTGTTACCCGCGTTTAATATGCACAGCGCCACCTATATCAGACTTTTGACCAAATCCTACGGGAATCGCGTACTTTTCGGGATAAAAAGTACCCTATGTGTTAATCCAAGGTATCAGCTATCTACATACCAAATATCATAAAAATTGGTACAGCCATTTGACCGTGAAGAAGTAACAAACAACACACAAACTTACGCCTTTAACATATTAGTAGGATAATAGGATAATCCCACGGGATACGGGTCTCACTTCAATCGAAGCGGATTAGGGTGTACTTTGCCACGCTGCTCCAATGCGTATTGGTTGAGCCAGTGTTTTCAAACCACCTTATAGCTACCATTATGACGATTCATTCATCGATAACAGCCGGTCCTTGTACGCCATTTTTAACCGACTTCAAAAAAGGAGGAGGTTCTATGTTTCATTGTATATATATATTTTTTAGTCTTTTCTTTTATCATAAAACAAACATTTACCTAACACACTGGGGCCCGATTCTACTAAACAAATGCACCAATGGACTCTCAATGGTGTCTCAATCGTATCTCAATAGAATGCCGATAGTGTATCAGTGGAATAGTTTTTGACATTTGTTATGGACT
Source organism: Endotricha flammealis (assembly GCA_905163395.2). Taxonomy (NCBI): domain Eukaryota; kingdom Metazoa; phylum Arthropoda; class Insecta; order Lepidoptera; family Pyralidae; genus Endotricha; species Endotricha flammealis. Next base: position 8,741,435 of record LR990867.1, read on the forward strand.
TCAACAATAACTTAATATTTAACTTATTGTTTAAGTCCATAACAAATGTCAAAAACTATTCCACATATACACTATCGACATGCTATTGAGACACGATTGAGAAGACACCATTGAGAGTCCAATGGTGCATTTGTTTAGTAGAATCGGGCCCGTTCCAATGGCAACGCCATACGAACACCAGTGTGAAGGAGCTTTAAATGGCTGCCTGTATAGCTTTGAAACAGTTTCATAGTCCTATCTGAACATAGTAAACAGTACCTACAATTACTACGTTAATTGTCAGCTTTACGTAACTTAAATAGACAAGCAGTGCTTGCTGCACAGTGCTCCACAGGCTGCAGACTCAACACTAATTAAACCTTGTAAAGATTTACAGTACCCACTAGGAAGCAGTTTGAATTTTGGAGATAGAAAAAACGAGGTTTGAATAGTGTGTGTTTTTGTTGTTATTCACGAAATATTAGTCAATGACTTTTGACGACCTCAGCGTGGCGTGATGGTTACCACGCCTAAACGCCCAGGAGGTCCCGGTTTCGAATCCCGGTCGGGTCATGATGAAAAATGAACTTTTTCTGATTGGCCTCGGGTCTTGGATGTTTATCTATTATATATGTATTTGTTATGAAATATAATATCGTTGAGTTAGTATCCCATAACACAAGTCTCGAACTTACTTTGGGGCTAGCTCAAATTGTCCCTATATATTTATTTATTTATTATTCTATGACAGAAGAAAACACAAGTTATCGGGTCAATTGTTACCAATGTGTTTCTCGCTACAATAAAGGTGGGAATTAGGAGAAAAGGGATAGGAAGGTTAGGTTTCCTATCTCTCACTCATCAGACACGCATTTCTCCTTCACGCCAATATTCTGTGAGAGGGAGGTTTTACCCCAGGCTAGCTAGGGTCCATTTCATAAATGTACTAACACTAAAAACTATTGTACAAGAGATTGTGAAACCGGATTACAATCTCGCATTCCTCTACATTTTGTATCACTTGTACATAGTTCGTAATAACAATGTGTATTTCAAACACATCAAAACTTCGCAAGTAATTGTATTTAGACTTGAATATTAATAGGCGGCAAACCAAAACCCTATTATAGTGACAGTAAGGCGAAAGTTCCCAACACAGATAGAAAACTTAAAACATACCGCTAACTGCAAGTACTTTTTTCAAACTTAAGGTAGCCAACAAGCATACGGCCCGCCTGATGTCTAGATCTAGTAGTTTCCTGCGACTTTTCTATTTATTATACCTATAAAAAATTTGGTGATTCGCAAATCTCCGGTGTCACAGCAGAGTGTTAGTACACCCGAAACTGTTTTTGCCTATTCCCAAAAAAAACCTATAATAATATATTTACGATATTTTTACGTGTGTGGTACAGCACAATTATTTATTATTTTATTTATTTATTTATCATAATCGCGTCGTCTATAAAGATTTGTACCTTTGGTTTCCAAGCTTAACCCGAGAGAAGTAATAACAGCCTCCTGAAATGGACCAGCTATGAAAACTATTTGCTATTTCAAACTTTATTAAATTATAACAAGGTGTAGACTAGAATTACCATTAAAATGTACTGTGATTGTTTTATGGTAATTACTCAACGTAAGTTTCTGTTTAAATAATAAATAAATAATAAATAAATATATAGGGACAATTCATACAGATTGAGCTAGCCCCAAAGTAAGTTCGAAACTTGTGTTATGGGATACTAACTCAACGATATTATATTTTATAACAAATACATATATAGATAAACATCCAAGACCCGAGGCCAATCAGAAAAAGTTCGTTTTTCATCATGACCCGACCGGGGATCGAACCCGGGACCTCCTGGGTGGCGGTCTGGCGTGGTAACCATTACGCCACGGAGGTCGTCAAAAACTATATATATATATGTTTATATTAACGAATACCTTAAACAAAAAAAAACAAAAATATTTTACAAGAAAAACTTTTGCACGTCAATATTTTATATCTTACTAGCACTTCAGACGTGAAACAAATTAAAAATATATCATTTATCGCCATTTTTTCTCCATTCACGTATTTTGTGTTCATCGAACATTAACAATAATAGCATACGAAGTTATTTCACTATATAAATTCTTTCTACTTTAAAAAAAATTGAAACTCAATTCAGCGCTGTCCCATTTCAAAATACCAGGTGTTTACACGATGAAGAGGAAATATTCAGTTTATACAGAAACAAAGGAATACATGTTTTGTAAAAACATCTGGTGATACAGAATACTATTAAGTTTAAGTTCCATAGTTAAACAAAATAATATTTGATCTACATTTTAATTCATACCAAACAAGACAAATCGAATACAAACAATAGAGTTGGAGAATGAGTGGTTAAACACACCTCTATCGTCTGTGTAGCATAATTGTAATCCTCAACTAAGAGAGCGTAGTAACGGACGATGGTAACCGTAGCACGCAACTATGGAAGCGTAGCTTCACCGTAGCCTTCACCTATAGAAGCGTAGCATCGATCGTAGCAGTGTTTACTGCACAGCGCTACCGTAGCACGCTAACCTATTTGAGCGTAGCATACTACGGCAACGGTGGGGCTACGAAATGTATATTTCACGTATTATTACGCATTTTCTAATGAACTACAAACATTTCGGCGAAACAAATAGAAATGCAACAAGCGTGAGTAGGTACGTGAGCTGTTTAATGCAATGTATTTTGAAGTTACCCCACCAAAATCCATTATTTCAATACCTGATTTGTTTTTTTTTTATGTTACATATTTATAAGAACTAGGATTACTCCATTGTTCAATATTCTGGATTCAGTTTAAAAAAACATACGAATACTTTTAAAAATCATACGAATTTGGAGTAAATCTTAAACAATTTGTAAAAGTGTAAAAACTTTTACACAATCACAATTGGAACGACAGCTTAGAATAAGACTGCGATTAAGTAGAATTCTTCAGTTGCAAAGTAAGTTAAGACGATACAAAATCTCTTAGCAAACAAGACACATACAGCAGAGAGTTCAGTAAGAAGATTCTTATCTCATTGGTATTCACTGTTTCGATTTTATTTACATCGACTGCATCCTTTATTTATAGACGTATTGTTTTACGTTCTCTTGTTTAAATCCCCAGAGATTTTGATACTTGAATTCGAAACTTGAATCCACGAAATGTAGCATGTAAAATCGTATAACTAATTCTCAGACAAAGTATCTACATTGTTTTTGATCTAAAAAGTTTTGCTTACAAAATTAAATTAGAAGTTATGAATAAAATATCAGAATAAAAAATTTTGTTGAGTTTTTAGTGTAAACTCTATAGCGATTTAAATAAATTGCTGTTGTCTTGAACCCTAAAAGAGACCTCTAGATGGAGTAGAACATAAATAAGGATAAATAAACGACTGAAGGAACTTATAATGGTAATTTCCTGAACCGAGGATGCATCTCTATATTATGAAATACTAGTAATGGTAAAAAAATGGTAGTGAAAATAAGTTAATACTATATGGTTTACTATATAAAAAATGGACAAAATGGTAGTTGTTTTTTTTTTTTTTGACGATGTTTTGCAAGCTAGTGAAGCGCTAACGGGATACGCTTCACCAGCAACATTGGTTTTACGTGGGCGAGGTGTCAACCCGCCGCACAACCCCCGAAATGCTGGAGGACCACACCCGTCGTTGGTCAGCGAGTCCATCGGACTTAGCCGGTTAGTGTAGCTAGGCTGTAACTACCGACCATTCCCCGTTCCGCCACCAAAAAATAAAAAAATGGTAGTGCAAAATGGTCCTAAACGAAGGAGTTCAGGACCATTTTGCTGTAGGTATCTAATAACTAAACTTTTGGTTACAGTAAATCAAACAGTTCTGCTACTGCATCTAGTAGGAAAACGACGTACTTAAGTGAAATTAATGAGCAGCCAAGCAAAAGTGTTACATTGTAAAGATTAATGACGACACATAGTTTCAGCTTTTGCAGACAGCGTGTAAAGGCCGAATGTGGAGTAGCACTTTAAAATTTCACTTAACTGTAATAGTGACATCTTAAGGCCCCATTCACACGCCACGTATTTTTCCGTGCGAGCGTCGCGTAAGCATCGCGTATACCATGCTTTTGCTTTTGATCGATATAAAATGTACATTAATAAATAATAATTAAAGTTCAAATTTTGTTTATGCAAAGAGTTCAGTTTTTACGCATACCTACGCGACGCTCGCACGTAAAAATTCGCGCCATAAGAACGTGCCATAACTATCTTATGCTCCAACCTCCTCACTAAAAAGGATCATGGCGGCTACGGAGTTTTGCTGCATGCCTCTCCGTTTATTCATTGACAAGAAAAAGTGCCTGTGAGGGGTATAGTCACTGAATAAATGCTTTAATCTTTTTGTTTTTGGTTTGGCAAAGACCTTAAGACATTAGTGTTGGCAATTCTTCGGTAACCTGAATAGACTAACATCTTCCATGAGGAGTCATGCTGCCTTCATTGCGTAAATTTGCTTGTTAGTCCGCTTCCGCGTCCGCGTATAGGCCGGTATGTATTGTAGCGGGAGCGATGGCGATGTGCTCGACCGCCACAAAGGGAAGATCTTCCGGCCAGGCTGGGTGTCATGCCTGGGGAACCACGGCTCCGACAATGTATGTGTCGGAGGTTGTATATATCGTAGAAACTTCGATAGCGTGATTCAGGATTCTACGTGGCGCCGTCATGTGTTCGCATTGTGAACTTTTTCTTCACTCTGTAGTTCTTCTGTACGGCGATAGGTGTCGTCACATGTATGATGCGAATATTTTCGCGACACGAAGAGTTTCGCGCGGCTGCACGTCGCATTGTAGTTCAGGAACGTTACAGGTATTTTGTACTTGTTTATTTAATTTTAGTTTCTTTTGATTTTATTCGTTTTTAAGTTTGTCAAGTGTCTTGTATATACATATTTATGTATGTTAATTATATAATTTGAAGACGTGGCTAAAATTATGATAACAAAGACAGCGATTTTATGAAAAATCAAATAATTTGAGGCGTTCAACCAGTTTCTAGTGTGTACGGATTTGAATTCTGGGTCAGACTGCCGGCTCGCCCGAGGCCATTTCAACCTATTAATTTGAACGTAGCTATTCCACAATACCAGTTTTATTACCACATCTCTTTATTTCTTTTTGTTTTTTTTTTTAAACGTGCCAGCAACATATCTGTCAGTTCCCATATCAAATACGTATTTGTAAATGTTAAACATTTCAAAATTGTTAATTACTTTTAAAAAATATATGCAATTTAATACAACATAACAACCGTGAGTGAAACGGAACGACCGACACAGCCGAAATTTCTGAAGTAGGTACATATATACATCTACTTCATGCTGGTAAAAGATTTTTTTTCTAAGTCTAATTTAATAACAAACATTTGTTGTGTCATCCCTAAAATCAGCATTAAGGACGTTTTTAGGGTTCTGTAGTAAACTACAAGGAACCCTCCGTCTGTCCGTCCTTGGTCTAGCGCCTAGACGCTTCATGCTGAGCTGAAAGCTGTAATTTGGTATGTATACGCATATTAACAATGCGAACAAAGTGGTGGAATAAAAATTAAAAAAAAAATTTTTTTGGGCTGCCTCCCCTACATCTAAAGTAGGAATAAAAAAAATGTTTTCGCGCCGACCCCATGTGTTGTGGTATCGTCGAGGGTGTGGAAAGATCATTTTCCGGTACAATAATCCGTTTGCATTATTTACATTGCGTTTTGCACGGTGGTCCCCCCCTCTATCTCCGAAAGTCTTGTGTTTATAAATTTAAAAAAAATCATGGTAGTAGTCCATATAGTGAACCTACAAGGAAAACTATAACGATAATGTAGGCTCTACTAGTTACCGAGTAATAGCCGACGAACTTATGAAGTACAATTTCTTTGACTAAAACGTAAAAATGTCAGAATATGGCATTGTACTCATGTGCAAGCAAGAAATGCGTAGTCAATACGGAATCTTGCATTGTGCGTGTCCCGACACGTACTTGCCCGGTTTTTAAAATCGGTAATTTATAACCTGTGTGTTGTTTAGTGTTTTAAATACTTATTTTTAGTGGTTTTTATCTTTGTCATACATTACTGCGTAGGAAATCAACAGGTTAGTACATTTTTTTAAATGATCTATTTTTAAAATAAACCTATACAAAACGCATGTCTCTAAGGTAACATGAAACTTTCGGTTGTGTCGGTAATTTTATTATTTTTCATACCAATATTGTTCTCTATTTTCGCAGTATGTCTGGAATAATGTTTAACTTGCGTTACTTGTATTCATGTAGATATTTGCACAATAAATATTTCAACGGAAAAAGCGGTCGCTTGTTGCTTGTTGAACGTAAAAACAAACATATCCTTAGTATATTAGTTTACTGTTTGTACTTATTATGTACTTGTCACGTTTCATTATATAGAAGTAACGAAGGAAAAATTATTGAATACAAAGTTTCTTATCTACAACGTCTTGTGCCCCCAAACGCAAGGAACGAAAGAAGACGAGCCAAGCGAAGCGCAAAGGCACTTCCTACCTTTTCTCGAAGCGCTTCGTCGTTTTACTACAAAAACTAATGGATAACAGAAAAGTATGATGAATAGTTTATAAATTTTTCACCTTACGCCTATGTGAATGTAGCGAAATGGCCAAGCCACATATTTTGATCAAGGTGTAGAGTTTGTGAAGTTAGGCCTTGCAGAGGTAGGGCGTGTAGAGTTAGAAGCTTGGCTCTACATGAGATCTGACAGTGTGAGTCATTATGGTCTCGTCTTGGCAACATTTTACATTAAAAAATATATATATTATTATTAAATTATTATTAAAAAAGTGGCTTTTGACCGGACCGGAATTTGTTTCTGAAGAAATATAATATGCTAATTGTTTGTAGGCCACGCGGGAGAAACCGCTAGCAGAAGCTAGTATCCATGTATTATAATCTTTTAAAATGATTTCCATAGAAATAAAACCATACTGTTTCTTTATAAGCTAAGTATTTCTTTTTACAGTGGAATTAACTCACAGCCAGTGAATCTCCCGTCTCGGCTGTCATAGTGCGGTCGGACGACGGTTTTGGTAGAATGCCAGTTTCCGGGATGCACTATATCTTACAGTTACCGCAAAATATTTCCTTTTTATTTTTATTCATTGGTTTTGAAAAAGAACCGCATAAAATTGCCAGCGATCCCGCTTTCTACAGTGTATATCTAATAAATCAAAATAATTAACTTGTAAACGAATTTTTCTGTTTTTCAATTTTATCCTTTAAAAGTATTTTTTTATTGAAACAAATTAACTTACATGGTACATACACGATCTTCCCTGCACCACAAAACTAAATTTATGAATATCTTGGGAGGACTAATTTATATTATGTAGTTATGAGATACTTCAAAAAGGGAATTAAATATTTTAAAGGTCGGCAACGTGCGAGTGATAACCCTGGCGTGATTGACTGAAAGCTTGTTTGCCGCCGTCATGATATAAAAAAATATTGGGCGTACCTCACCAATACAATATACCCGAAGCTACGACATGCCGATACTACCGATGGGAAAATGAAAATATGGTATAGTTTTCAGCCCAGTCAGCCACAATCGTGGTCGTCGAAGACAGAAATTACAAAAAAATAATAATTTCTAAGTACCTTTCTAATCCAACGCTACCTAACAATAACGATAAACATAAATTTTATGTTTATAATTTGGTACATTGTCATTTTTTTATTTAATATTAACAACAAAGACACATGAATAAAGCGACTTCCCCTTAATAGAGACAGTAAGAAAAGTGCCAATGGACACATTATTTTATTACAACTTTATAAAACTAGGTCAATGTAAAATTACTCATTAGTCTGTGTTTAGGCTAGATTTATGATATTAGCGTATACATATAATAATATAATATTAGAATGCTACAAAAAAATAAAATTATATTAAGGCAGTAGAATATTGATTTATAAAATGAATATATTTAAAAAAAAATAACACAAAATTTTTGTACATCTGTTTAACTTTTATACTTATTGTCAACAAAGAAATCCGAACTGTAATGATATTCGGAGGGTTGCATAAAATATAGTCGAGTTTTGGCAATACATAGGAAATAATATCCGGGCCCAAAACCACGAGGCTGAAAGTATTACGAAAATAATATGATATTTCAATGAAAACTTTGATGGAAAAGAATACGCCATTTTTATTATTAAAGTGACAGGACTGATACATTCCCTGTATTGCAAGAGTACGTTTACTGCTAATCTATTATGCATGTGAATTTTACATGTTTATACCTAAATGTTAAAGCCGGTGTCATATAATAGGATTCTGATAAGTTTCATGCGTTTCAAGCAGTTTATGCACCAGATAGTGAAGCATAATATAAGTATACATTTCATGTTTCACTATCTAATGGATAAACTGATGTTATCTTAAAGATTAATTAACTAGAACTAATCAGGAATCCAAAGGGCCTTTATATTGTCATAACTATAAATAAAGCAATGCGCAGTGATAATGAACATGAACAAAAATAAATTCAAATTAAAAAGTACTCTTTCATATTTTGTAAATGTACCTAATGTAAAACTTATTTCAAATAAAATATAGTCTCGATGCCCATGTATGTTTTTTGTCTTTCGGCTAATCTCTGAAACCATTGTATCGATCTTGAGGTGATGTTAGCTGGCAAGATAGCTTATACTGTATTAGAATTAACATAGGTCTTGTCCACAAATGCTTGTGAACGCAGTAATAATAATTATACTCAATACCTGTCGAACAACTCGTAAATTTTGAACAGCATCAACTTATTCAGTTGCATTCACAATTTAGAGCCCATGCGCTTGGTTTCGACTTGCGTATGGTTTAATAATTAATACCCTCATGCTTCATTGTGACTTCTTTCTCTAAAAACCAGTTTAAAAAATCTTTATTCATGAAACTTACGGCTAGAGGAACAATATAAAAAGAATTGACGTAAAAAATATAACATTCTGTGTCTGAACTAGGTAGACCCTGTGTCTCATGCGGTAAAAGATCTCATAAAACGATTATAATAATCACTTTAAACAAATATAAGTCTTATAAGTACCTATATTAAAACTTAATAATGTTACATGCAATAATTTAGTTTCTAGTACCTCGCCAACAAGCTATCAATTCAAGCGTAAGGGTCTAAACAGACTATGCCGAAAATTTGGTGACCGTAGTTCGGCACTATTACGGATGCATCAAATTTTAAATGATTAACGATGCTCATAGATCTAATAGAAAACTACAATACAACACAACATATTTAAATCTCTACAAAATATATTTAAAAAAATTAAATAATAAGTACTGGACCTGAAAATCCTTTCAACGTTGGGAAGCTAGCTACACTATCCCAGGGTGACAGCTATATAAAGGTGCTGATAGACTTGAGCATTCACTTGTAATGAGCATTCTTTCGAATGTTACATCATAGAAAATTACAATTCTGTTCGCTAGAATGCTCATATGTTCGTAGCAATATTTGGCTCTATGCTCGGCTCGACTCGTGGCTCGGCTCGTTGTTCAGTTCGACAAATATGAAAACGGCGAACGCTCGATGTTCTGTTACAAGTAAATACTCAAGTTTATCAGGACCATAATATTTAAAAAAAAATAGAGATCCCTATGAAACCCGTGCAAAGTCGGAACGGGAGGCTAGTAGGTAATATAACATAACTTGATAAAATAAATACTTAATGAGGGGAAAAAATATTTTTATCACGTTACCAAAGAAATACTTTGGCGTAGGTATCTGTTAGATTGTTTACGAGCACACCGGCCACGTGCCACTGAAATATCACGTTCCGGTTATTCTGAAGCCGGAACGGCACTTTTTAGGCAGCACGACCGGGTAATAACCCTACGTCACGTATGTGTTAGCTCCCGAAGGTATGGGAATTATTCGCTCGTGGTACGGATTTTTATCACTTCGAATACTTACTTTGGGTACTTATGAGTGTATCCCCAAAAGATTATTGTGAGTGTAGGTTGAGTTGTTTTGGTCGGAATAAGCATTGCTTCAATGCTGATATATCTACTGTTGTAATACTGATATAACCTAGGGTAGAAAAGAAATAAAACTGTATAAATGAAAGATGATATGGAGAGGAAACGTGACAAACTGTTAAGACGGAAGACACAAGACAAGACAACACAAGTTAAAAACAAGGATTCAAGTTTAACAGAGTATTAAGAATAGAATAAAAATTACATCTAGCCTACACTAACACTTCTTTTACAGGGTCGGCAACGTGCGATTGATCCGGTATTGCAAGCGCCCAAAGGCTACGGTGATTGCTTACCATTAGGCGTGCGTGCCGTACATAAAAAAAATCTATAAAAGGTTCGAGCCAGCCACGTCGTTAACAAAATTATTAATATGTAATTTATTTGAAGTATGATTATTTGTACAATCCCATTCGGTTAATCAATATAGAGTGTTTTTAAAACAAAAATATTTTACAAAAACATCAGTAAATTAAATTTTAATGCAACTTCGATTGAAAAAAGAAATTTCAAAATTGTAATTAAAACAAGTCGAGTATGCAAAAATGTTTTAATTACTTTTGATCTGAAGGAACAAAGCAATCCATTTAATTAAAAAAAACTGTAATTACGCTATTGTTCTACTGAAATAAATATTATAGTTTGCATTCCATGTCCTAGTTTTCTGGTGTTCTATTAGATTTTTGTTACTAGAATTGACTTCTGACAAACAAAAACTCTGTAGCATATTGGGAGCGACATAAACAAAAGAAATACCGCCAGAATATAGAGCTGCGACGCCTAACATTTACGGAATTTTACGAGGCTGACAGGCAAACCGGACACACGCCTAAAATCCGGAAAAGCGGAGCTACGTCTCACGTTTCCCCCACTCGGAGAGTGTAAACGAAATGGTAAATACTTGACTTCCGACTCCTCAATCCATCTACTCATCGATAACGCAAACATAAGGGTAAATAGATATTTTACCATAGACGTAGGATGTTTTATTTCGTGTAGATTTCAAAGGCTTTTGTGGTACGGAAATCACAACAACTTTTTTTATTTATTTGTGTGGCATAATGTACCGTCCTCGTTTCTACCTAGGAGAATATAGAATCTTCTTTAGCTAAGTTTAACTAAGAAATTAGTGCTGAGATTGAAAACTGTAAAAGTTTCTATTTTATTATAAGTTTCAGATGGATTACCGTCCAAACTAATTCATCTTTTTTATTACACAATTAGCCATTTTTATGTCTGCCTTTTTAGTGAGTTTATTCTGTTCTATGAATATGTATGATTTCTCTTGATAATTTCGATAACGTTGTCATACTAGAATGAGTTCTACCAAACAAAGATGGCGGTTCAAATTAAAGTTCATTGGCGTTATGAGCGCACCGCGGCGCTCAGTCACGTTCTAAGAGCATTGCAATTTCATTTTAAATTTTCTGTACCCAGGCCCGGACTTCCGCGGGACGCGAGTCGCGCCCGTTTAGAAAACCCCGGGTTTTATTACTGCCTTACTTATTTTCTCGCTAAGACCGAGCTATATTTCGTAGCTTTTCATATTTATTTGTCACATAGAAATTGAGTTTATACGTGTTTAGCTTCGCTATGTAATGTTTTTGTCGGTCATTGTTATAATCCGTTTTGTTAGAATGGTTTGACTGAGACTGACTGACTGAGACACTTTGAAAGCGACATGTGACTATTATAATAATATCTGACCCCTTACCGAAGTGGCAAAAGTCATTTACCGAATCTTTAACGCTTTACATGTCATACCATAGTCATTTAAAGAAGCGAGCCACCTACTGGAAAGTGGTTACCACGTACCGTCTTCAAACATCATTATGTTCAGATCTCCAGAAGCGCTACCAATGCGTTGCTGCTGCGGGAATAAGGCAAAGGGAACGGACGAAATTGGGGTTCCGGATCACTCACTCACCAATAATCTATGAGAAGGTGTTACTTTCCCGGTTGAGCTAGACTCTTTCATAAACTCCAAAATTGACTTGATATATTGCTAGTTTAAAAATTCCACTTAAGGTTGATCATAAAACACCATCAATTTTTAAATGAGCTAAAAGAATGCATCATTATTATAATGCTGGCGGTACATAGTACTTATTACTTCCATGAATGCTGGTCAACATTGACGTCAACACAGTCGAGTAGTTCAATAACTTAGTAAAAAATCGAAATAATCAATTCACAGAGCGGTGTTTTAAAAAAGTCTCACGTCTAGTGTAAACAAATGAGATGGTAATGACGACCGGCCCACCAAAGAGAGAATACTCGATATTCTAATGCGGGTAATAAAAGTTCAGTATTAGCATCCGAAACGGCGGCCAGGGATCCACGTTTACCTATACGTAGAATATAACTTGGTTCTAAAACGGAAAATCTGCCACGATGGTAATCGGTTCGGCTTTGAACATTGAACTTGGCCGGTTATAGCGTTCAAAGACATCATGAGTACTGACTGCTTATTTCTACCGTAACACAGATGCAAAGTTTTCAGATGTTAAGGAGACTAACAGCAGATTGGATTAATAATAACTTTTAAACTTTCGCGTTGCATTATTATGAACTAACGTCGTCTGACCACCTCGCTGGAAGCCGTTGGATGCAGGCCCTCAGCCAGCAGCTCGCATTGAAGGCGTATGGTGGGAGGCCTATGTATGTCCAGCAGTGGACTTCTTGTGGCTGAGATGATGATGATGAATCTGCAACTCACTACAATTATTATGAATTTCATGAGTTTCAGATCGCTTCATCATATCAACCCATAATCATCCCACTGCTGGGATACGAGTCTCCCTTCAATCGAAGGTGATTAGAGCGTACTCTGCCACGCGGCTCCAATGCGGATTGGCAGAGGCCGGTGTTTTCAAACCGCCCTAAGGCCACCGACTTGGTTTAACGACTTACATCCATCGACAACAGCCGGGACCGACGTGCCCTCCGAAGCACGAAGAAGCTCGAGATAACGAAACCCTTCCAAACGCTGGCTAGGGTCGACGTCGCTTAACTTGCGTGTTCATTAGAGTGCGACACACAGCGACGCCATCGAGTTCTTCCGATCGCTTATGATGGATAAATTAACATTCTTTGATCACACGGTTCTTAAAGCTTTCAGTTAGCCTTATGACGTATTTACATTAGTTCGGTTGTATTCGGTTATTGACACTAGTCAACTATTAAACTATTAAACGAGCCATAATTTACGGAAAATAAAAGAAGCGGTTTATAATTAATTATTTTCCCAAAGGAAATGTATGAATATATTTCGTTATTTTAATAACGTTTTATGTTTTGTTATCTATTTGGAAAGTTTACTTGGAATTCAAAGGAACACAGCCGCGCTAAGCCTATTGCCGGCTTACTAGCAAAAGGCCGTTATGAATACAAGATCGGGGATCGGTATCTTTATCATATGGTATATTATATATCCATTCTTGATATTTATGCGACCATAGAGATGGAGGGTAGGAAATCTTCATACGAAATGATATTTTCAAACGTACTAAATGATGTGGAATCCAATTGAAGTAACGTATGGCTTCGGGGGTAATGATATATACCTACTCATCCGTAATATAAGAGGGATAGGAAGAGAAGCAATATAAAATGATTATATAGACAATTATGTAAGTATGTGTGTCGTTGTTCAAGGCGTCGCATTTCCCATAATTAATAAGAGTTGAAACTTTATTTATCGAGATAAAAACTACACAATGTCAGTCCGTCTAGGGAAGGACCTCCACCTTACAGAAGATCGTAGCCAAATAGAATTGATCTCGGCCATATTGTGTTCCTACGGTAAGTAAGGTTGGGGTATATTGCAAGCGTCTATAAGCTACGGTGACGGCTTACCATCAGGCCGACCGTATGCTTGTTTTCCACATTTGTGGTATAAAAAAAAGTCAAGATAAAAAAAATAATATAGGTATATATATTTATTTGCTTATAATGGTTTAATACCCATACGATTTGTAGCGCCATGGTGAAGCATTCGACAAATGTTTGTGGTTGAGATCCCCATGGACATTCTTGTGTATGAACATGTCTGTTTGTTTAAATCCTTCCTGTTGCTTAATTATCATAGCTCCTTGATGAAGTGTTTATGCGTGTTCCTTTGTTTACGAAGTGCGAAGGATATGGTTCACAATCTCTTACGATATAGGTGTATAGCGATAATAATGTTTGTGGGCGGAAAGGTCGTTAAACTCATTTCTACTCTACCATTATAATTATCATCAGGTAATACGAGTATTTAGTCATACAAAAATATACTATTTAGAAATCGGTATCCAGGGTAAAGAACAAAAATTTTTAACAGTAAGGGCGTTTTCCGGCATCCGATTTTTATCGGTCCGGTAATTGCCGGTCCGATGTAGAAATTCATACTTTAGACATAAAACCGGATGCCGGAGTAGTGGAGAAGCGCGAATACTAAAGTATGAATTTCTACATCGGACCGGCAATTACCGGACCTATAAAAATCGGATGCTAGAGTAGTGGAAAAACGCCCTTAGCATCGTTATGAAGCTTTGTAATAAAATTATAATATAAATACTACTGATTAATAAAATTAGAGATTATTAAAATTAGTTTTATTTATTGTATTTAAATACAGCCCTGGATACCTATTTCGTTAAATTTGTTTTGTTCAGTCAAGAGCAGGTCGACCTTTACATATTGGACTTTGTACCGTTCTTAAGTTCTATGTCTTATGAGCCAAAATTGTACTACAAGTGTAAAGCTCGACTTGCACCTGACTGTACATAAAAACATCTTTAGTGAAAACTGACCATGTGCCTCAAAACTAAATACCTATAAAAAGAATCAATGATACAAAAGTTGAAATTAATCGTAACAGTCAGTATCAATTATAATGGGATATAAATATTTGCGGTATACAAATACAAACGATAGCGTGTTTTCGCTGACAAAATGCAAACATGGGAACAAATAATCGCTGTTCGTATTCGAGCGTTCGAGCAATTTGTATAAGTCAGGGTTGTGCCAGGTGCTCTTTGTCGGAAATTTCATAATAGTTTAATTTGCACGTGTGCTCGGCCGAAAAACATGTTTAAACACGTCGGGTTAACGTGTTTCACTGAATTTATTGGCCTTTTGGGCCTTATGTAAACACTCATTTATTGGTAATGTAGAAACAGTGTTTACGTAGACTCATTTCGATTCCTGCAAATATTAAAATTATATTTTTGTACATAATTTAAAATTCATAGTAATAATGGCTTTTCAGGTTTTTCCTATTTGTTTATCTTCTAAATAAAAACTACTTAGTAGAATTAAATTGGATTGCCCTTGGGATAAAGTGACCATTGCTAAGCCACTTGACCACCGGGCCTGACTTTTACGATCTTTTAGTCGTGAGAAATTTCGACCTTGAAAAAGATTTAGCCCTGCAGCGCTGCGTATTTATAATGATTGATTTATAGTTACAGCACTGCAGCGGACTTTAGTTACAATTCAAATGAAAATGGAGCATGATTTTTTAAAAGTCAGCTTCTTTAGTGCTACACACATATACCTCGATGATTCAGACAGAAATATTAGGAAGGAACAAAAGAAAATTGATACATAATAATACTTAAAATTTTATGTTATGGTTCAGAAACGGTCTTCGAAAATAAAATAAAAATCCTAAAGCAGGATAAAGTTTATGTTGTTAATTTAAATTTCTCCATTTCCTCGTTTTATATAAGTATTTTTTTATTATTTTCCGGTCTTTCTCTTATTATTTAATGAATTCTTAATTCACTGCGACTTAACGCAGTTTGTAGAAATGAAAATTTTCTTCATTACCTTCCTGGTAGCTCAGTTGGAAGAACACTCGGCCGTATTTCAAGAGGACGTAGATTACAATACCACCTGGGGCAATTTTTCATTAAATCATAATTTCGTAATTCTCTGTAGTTCATATATTTATGTGCCGACATCACACTAAACGCGGCGCGCTTCAGCGGCGCAGCTATCAGCGCGACTATGACGGGTACACTACAATACTCCGAAATATGAAACTTCGATTTTGAAAATTACGATGTTCAAAATTCCGATTTTGGAAATTTCGAATGCTTCAAAACTTCGAGTATAACAACCACGATCTAACAAAATCCTGATTTTTATAATTCCTACATAACATAACGTCTACCGTTTACAATCACGAATGTGAAAATTCCGAATTCGAATACACCTATGAATGAAAATTCCGACACGACAAAAAATCGATACATCAGAAGTACGAACTCCGGACAGCGTGCGTCTCTCGCTACGCTATACGCTACCATACCAACCCGCTGCCGGAGGCAGTGTGTTTTGTAGTTGAAAAATATCATATATTTTTTTATTCTCCTTGGTAACACGAATACTACAACAAATATTTTACTTTTATTTCAACTACAGATTGATTAGAACAAACGACGGAATTTTCTAATTAAAAAATAATTTGTGCCTGTCTGTTTGTTAAGGCTTAGATTACGGCTAACAAATGAAAGGCCTGGCATTATAAAGAGTAAATTAATATACATAACTATTATTTTCGAAATTTTGGAAACAGCTCCATTTCACTCTTCCAAATATGAACCGATCGACAATGAGCCTCAATAAAATAATAAATAATTATATAGGACAAACATTATTTATTATCTTGATGAAGATAAAAAAAATGATGACCTAGAATATTCACTCAAGGACATAGCTTATTAGATCAAAATAGCAAATCTGAGCCCATATAAATTCCAATTACTTCCTACCCCATCTTTATCTACGATATTTGTTACAAACTAATTACTCAACGTATCATATTCTATGATGTTAAGGTTTCAAATTCTATTTTGACTAAGGATAAAACCTTTATCCATAATTATTTCTTATTCGTTGGTTACTGGTTTACTCAAGAGAGTTGACCTTAATCAGTCGGATTTTACTAAAATGCTATACGACCTCATTTTGTATTTGTCTTCAGGGACAAGTTCCTTTTATAAAAGAGTTGGGCAAGTAAATAAGGGATCACCTGGTTTGGCCGATCGACGGGTTCAGAACGATTATTGATTCGTCATATTTACTGGACTAGCTAACCACTCTTCGGGCTGGCTTTCGATGTAAGTAAGCACCGAACTACCTGGAAATCAGAATGTCAATTAATCCTGGAAATCAGACTCAATCGAGGTCAATAGATTCTTCCCAAACTTCTATCCGTGGTTAACTTTTAGCAGTGAAACTGCTGTGTAACTTAATTATTTAGTATAGAACCAGCTTGAATTGTAGGGATAGTTACACAATAGATTTTCTCTAAGAAATAAATCCGTTAAATGTATAACGGGATGTATCCGTTAAATATAAAACCGCCAATGTCAGCTTTTTTGTATAGTTTTGACCTTTGTCTGATGGACGAGACTGACCACCCTGTATCTTTCCATCTTGAGTCTGCTGAAATGAAATGAAATGAAATTAAATGAAATCGTTTATTTCAGAAATTAGACCTTCACAGGCACTTTTTCTTGTCATTTACAATTTGTATATATGTATAAAGAGAATAAACTACGTTATATACTACCACCATTTCGGACACAAGCAAAATGGCCACCGGTAAAAGAAATGGCGAAAGAAACCCGGTTACGGCCTTTTTTGTCATTTAGCAATTTTTTTCCTTTCACTCTTTTGTTACAATGTATAAGTACATTTATAAGAATAAATAAAATACAGATCCAGGTACATACAGAAATCAAGCTCTAAACGCGGGATGTCGATCCAAATAGCGCTATGGTCAAATCCTAAATATGTCGAATATGTAGATGTTAATAAAGCGAGCAGACCAGTCCCCCAAGATGACAACCACAACTGAGAGTCGGCCCGCCAGCCTCCATCACTGAGCTCACCATCAACAATATTATGAACAATATTGGAGGGAACACAGCGACCCGACTCCCGATGCGACCGTAATCCCGGAAGAGCCCATTCACAAAAACAACCCAGTCAAAAAGAATTAAAAGTAGTATAATGATTAAAAGTAGTATAATGCTCTTGTTCAAATATGAGACCGAAGCTAGTCAGGATATGGGACGTTAATTACTCGGGGATACATTGAAGAAGCTCCACTTTCAAAAACTTTATTTGATGCAAATACTGTTTAGTGGTCTAAAAATCTTTCTTTTTTACAATTTTAAGTATATAATTCTCATTATAGACCATTTATTTGTCAGTAACAATAATAAAATTAACACCTACTCGCCAGATTAGCATATTAGATTTTGCTTTAATTTCTGCTACACTAAATTGTCAGAATTAATTCATTAGTCATTTCAAAGGGTTTGTAAACTAGGTCAGTGTGTGTTAATTACCTCAAAAGTTGTGACTTCAGGTCCTAAATGTATAATAATATAGTTCATGGCTTTGGAGAGGTTTCTAGAATAACTGAATCGGGACGCGCTAATTTGATCTAAGTTATTAACTTTGATAAACATTTAATCAAATAAGACTTTGTTTCAATTGTTCCGAGGCTTATCAAATTTTATTCTGAGACTAAATGTTATAGGAATAAAATAAGTCAATATTCAAGACAATTTTATTTTATTAGACTGCAAAAAAGTCATAACAATCGTAATATTCGTATTGTTATAAAATACAATATATAGCACTAACTTTCTAAACAGTTTAAATTTAACTGCAAAAGAGTCCTCAGATTTAAAATGTCTATAAAATAAGTCTCTATGATAAAAATACAAATTATTCTGTTTCAAGCCAATGTTGTTTTATGTATGGTAAAGATCGCGAAAGAAGGCAGCCAAATACCATAACAACATTTGGCATTTGCATTTACGGTTACTTTTGGCTATATTCCAGATGTAAAGTGTAAAAAGTTTCATTCTACAACCAGTAAGTTTCATATAGTAAGTGAAATGATTTTCTTGAATTCGTTCCAAAACTTTACAATTTAATACAATTCGATATTTGTTTATATTTTCATGATGAAAAACGGTCGGGTCATGATGAAAAACGAACTTATTCGGACTATTATACTTGTGGCCAACACGGCTGGCTCGCGCAGACGTAAAACAAAGCTCGAAACTCATACTTATTGCTCATCAATCTTCAATTGTTTTAAACAGTGAGCCCAAAATATGGTTCGTACTATATAGCTACTTTTAGTTGCGGCGATCGGAGTTTTAAAGCGATTCTATGTTATTTTTTCATTGCATTTGGCATTTACTTAGCTTCATTGTTTTGAAAATAGTAACCCAATGTAAGCAACAAAATGTCTGTAAGGTAAGGTAGAATAAGACACACTGCCCCTGAATTTGAAGCGATTCTAAACTATTCTATGATAGTTTGCGAATCATTGTATAATTGGGCAACGCTTTACATTTGATAGTTTCATAATTCCGTAGACAACAATATAATAGATACATAACATATAACGTAGTTTATTTTCTTTATTTAAACAAGTTGTAAATGACAAGAAAAAGTGCCTGTGAAAGTCTAATTTCTGAAATAAACGATTTCATAAAGATATGGCCAGTTCATGGTTTAGTTCTAGAAATAAAATAATACATGTTTTGTTCCATTTTATAGTGCAATAAACGAACTAGAAAATTGTAAGTCTTTCAACATTCATATTACCTATCCTCCTTTACAAAAGTCAACTTTGCGTCATAGAGAAATTGATTTGATAGTATGATTTATTAAAAGAGGTTCTAGGAAAATTGGAATTTCATAAATACAGATAAGCTGAACATTGACAGGGACAAACTGTTCCTAGAACTTTTGCTTACTAATTAAAGCTGTGGTTATTATAAAAACTAACCTCTTTCATCAGAGCGAGTGCTTCTGAGTCTTTAAAAAAACACTCAAAGACAGAGCTAATGATAAAAGTTCGTCTCCCGCAGGTCTAGAAAATAATTTTTACATTTGAATTTAACTTTTCTGAAAAAAAATAAAAGTACTAATCTGACTTCACTATACTAAATGTACCTTCTTCATGATAAATTGTTAATGATGGAAAATCGTGCCTATCATGATATCTAATGTAAAAACTTTGATTATGTTCTATTTCGTGCACTCATGTATGTACGACACCCGTTTTGCATTTCGTATCAATTGAACCACGCGTACAGAACTATGCAAACGCGCGCGGGATTTGCGTTTGTAACGCATATTTTGCGCGCATCTGAAGCACTTTGAATTTGAATGCACAGGAGTTTTTTTGCACAGGGCACACATTACATTTGTATCGATAAAAATGTGCGTTTATAATGTTTTTTTTTTACGAAAATTATGCCTTGTGCCTAGTTGGTTTCTACGGTTGGTTGATGTGCTAAGTGATTATTACATCAACCAACCGTTACATAAGTTCTTAAAAAAATCTTCATATAAATTTTTAAAAGAACTTTTGTATCGTTTAAATTCTTAGATATCACTCATATTTATATCTTTATGCCTTGTTGAATGAGCCTTACAAAACGACGTACCGTAAAAAGGAACGATTATGGGGTATTACCACCATGCCTTGTGTTATTACTTACATCAAAATATACGAGATCTTCAAAGTAATTTTACTTTAATAACGTTTCAAGTTGTGACAACTATAAGCCTGAAATGTGATGTTTTTGAGACACAATTTTCCAAGAGTGGAATTATTATTAAGAATTTTGATGTTAAAGTTAATATGGAAGTAGGTACATTAATTTGCTTTGGCACTTAATAGGATAAATAAATAGGTCATAACGTATCATTTTCTTGAAAACACTTTACAAAAACCCCTAATGCACTAATTGTTCGGAAAGCAAAGAGACTTTTATTATTTACAATAATAAATACATCAACATAATTAAATCATAATAAATTGAATTTTTGAAAATTAACGCTAAATGAATTTCATTCTGTTCAATCCTTTTGGTCGTTCAAACTTCTGTCACGATCTGAAAGCGCCATAATTCTCGAAAGCTCTCCGAGAATTGTATTAAACGAAAAATACAAGATTTAAATGGATACAGATTATCGCCGCGAACAAGCTCAGAATGTAATTAAGCGTCTAGATTTTACTGAAATATTAAATTTTTATTTTATAATGTAAATATTTAAACTGAATTTAATTTAGAACAAAAATTTACGTACTTATTATCATATTATATTGATTAGATTATTTTTATCGGCATTGAAAATAAACTAAAGCTTTCACAAAGATTATATTTAATATTTATTTTTTTAAAGTACCTAACTAAAAAATATTTTATGAGTACAGTCAGCAATATAAACGTTGGTAACTCGGAAAAAGTATTCTAAACAGCTGAGGCACATTGTTTACGTTTTCCGGAAACTTTGAGATAAAATACTGTATTTACTTTTCTAGTGTTTGTTCTTTGAACTGGTCTTGACACTATAGCGCAATAAATCGACAGTGTTCTGGTTACTTTAGGTTGCACTCTACCAAAGTGTACAGTGACAACGAACCAAAAATAGTGGCGAAATTCATCAAAATGGTGATGAAAGTCATCATAAAGGTAAAAAAATTCAATAAAAGTCATCGAAATAGTGATATGGGTCATAGAACGCACCTTTGAACTCTTGACATTAACGAAGTTGATTAAGTTTTATTGTGTTTGTAATAAAGTCAGAGTATTTTTATTATATGAAAATAACAAGAATATTCTGGCAGAATGTGTTAAATGGTTTAACGGATAAGTTAAATTATTTCAAGATTACACAGTTATTTACATGGCCATATTTATCTTCTGTGACACGTCCCAGGAGTCACCCAAACCGTCATCTTTTTAAATATACAAGATGATTTTTTAAGACGGGTGTCGATGGTAAAACTTTCTATTCCTTTAAATATACTGAAAGAATACTCGAAGCTGAATTTTGCAACTAAGTACCAAAACTGCGTTATGAGTTTTTTTTCATATTTTTCCTATGTTTTTTTTAAACAAAAAACAGCGAACCCAAAGTGTTATTAGCATAAGGACCCACTTATGGAAAAGGGCTCATTTTTAACTGACAAAGTTTAACAAAAACTTTTAAAATCCTGTCAGTTTACTAACAATCTATACAAAAGTAGAAAAAAGACAATAAGTCTACTACTACTATTATCATTGTAATGTACCTACAATACAATTAAACGCTCAATATCGATTTACTTGAAGTGACCACCCTGTACAAGTTTGAGCATCCCTGGAGTAGGGGAATAATGGGGGTTTAGTGAGGCTAGATGGTATGACTTCTAAGTTGCTCGTTTCACTTCCGTGACGCGCCCCTTGCATTAGGCCACTACACTACAAGTTTCCTCGGGTTTCGCCCAGGGTTCTTGAATGGTTGTTTATGATAACGGTAAATCACTATCGTTCAAGTACTTGGGTACAGTGTAGGGAGATATAATACGTGGTTCTATAAATACTTGTTTTTGCTGACCCAGTTTTGGGCATACTATATTGATATTTTTTTGTATTTTACCATCAGAAATTGAATTAAGTTTAATGAACTTATATGAACATAAATAATTGCATTGTTAATAACAAAAAAACTTTACGTCATTTATAAAACCTTCTCGTTTTAATCTTGTGTTAAAAATATCACTTGTTTTGGCAAATTAAAACTTATTTTGTCACTTTCGCACTTCATTTAAATTCTTCTTAAGAATGACAGTGACAAAACAGGTTTTAATTAACCCTAATGTTTCTTAAGCTACAATACACACAGATAATTTAGACACTAAACTAACGTATTAGCAACAAACCTTATTGTTGAGAGTAATGAACCAATCAAGTAACGAATTTTATATGTATAGAGCAGGTTCTTCTTTTCGTGACAATTACTTAAATTACTTATTTGGATTCATTGTGGCAGGCTTCTTCCAAGTACCCATATATCCACAGTGTAAAGAGCATCAAGACGAAGCAGTTAAAATTCTACTAACAGAAGATTACGATTTTCTCAAAGAATATAATGAAAACTAGTACGGAACAAAAATATTATTCCAATTGCCAAACTCGGTTACGGCTTTGGTAACTATGAATTGTCTCTACTAATAACTTTTGCATTCTGTGGCGGGACGTTCAATAACGTTAGGTATTTGGTCATATCTACAGTTAGAGTGTCTGAGTCTTAGTTCTCCTGGGTTTTCAATTGGATAAAGTTTGTTTGGTTTAACAGTAGCATTCGTATTGTAATTCCTTACAAATATTTTTATTATTACTAATACAGAATCGTTATATAACTATATTAAGGAGTCAACAGGAAAAATGGAGTATCGCAGTCACGAACTGGTATCCAAGGGATGGTAAACGAAGCCCAGGGAGACAACACCATTGATGGGAAAATGACCTAATACTTACAGCAGGACCTCATTGGCGCAGGTAGTTTTTAGACAGAGCACAGTGGAAGGAATTGGAGAAGGCCTTTGCCCGAAGGCACGTCGAACTAAGAGATCTCTTGATCTCTTGTGAGAGTCCAAACGGACAAGTGCATTTCATATGATAACATAATTTTGTGTTCGACAAAAAAGGCTTAATAAATAAATAAAAAATATAACTAGATTCTGGCTCACACAGATGAAAAGATTGAAAGGGCATTTTTACTTACAATGTGACCTCAATCACTATCACAGAATAATAAATAGTACTTACTTACTACGTATCACTATCATGAAAATGTAAAAGTAAGGCCAAGAAAATAAATAAAGACTAAAATTATTTATTACAGAACACATAATTATTTCACAGGACACACTCTAAATTCAATTAAATTTATTAATTTCTAATATCAAAACTAAAACTGCTAATGAAAGCACATACCCACAGGAATGATCATGAATATACGATTGAATAGAGAATTGCTTTTTGAATCGAATAACAAATGCATGAAATTGACCTCAGCGTAATAATTTTGTCATATGGCAAACATTTTTTATATTTTACACGAGTTTTATTTAGGATCTTTAGTTTTTTTGGAAATATATAATAAAGCCTATGTTTCTTAAAGTTTAATGATATTTTTTTTTATACAAATAAGTACTTGTGACAATGTCAAGATAAATAAAGAAAGATAAAAAAATATTATTCATCCTCTTATTAAATTACATCCAAATTAAAGGGTTTATATACTAAAATATACATGAATCTGTTTAATTTTTAATTAGTTCATATTAAGTTTCTGAACAATTAAGAGTATTCAACGTAATTATAAAATTAAAACATTCTATAAAGAATCGTGCAATTTCGGCGGACTTTTCATTCAACAACTACAAAACAAACAAATTCATTTGGTTTATGTTTCAATTGATGTTGAAGTTCAAACATTGATGGCAGTAGTAAAAAACAATGTAACTTATAAACGAATGTTTTCCAATTTACGGTATCTTACGTCGTAAATCAGTGAAAACTATACCTTACTGCTTAACCCGACAGCAATGACGTTCTCGCTAAACAATATTTCCCAAATTCTAATTCTATGTGCCGGTTTCACGATGTGATAGACGTCCTAGATAATTTATCCGTGAAATAAATCGTTGTTGAAAATTCGTAATAAAATTGTTATGACAAACTAGTGAAACCTGCAACTTCGTTTGCGTGTATTTATTTATGCACAACAGCGCCATCTATATCAGACTTTTGATCAAATCCTACGGAAATAGTTTTGGGATAAAAAGTACCCTATGTGTTAATCCAAGGTATCAGCTACCTACATACCAAATATAATAAATGTTGGCCCTGCTATTTGAGCGTGATGAAGTAACAAACACACACAACTTCCGCCTTAAAAATATTAAGTAAGATAAGCTGTCGTTTTATTTTAACGCACGCCAACAAGCAAGTGGGGCATCTGATAAAAATTGGTTATCGCCACCTATGAATATCAGTAACACAAGAGGTCGGATGTCTATGTCGGAATAGGAAAAATAATAATAGGAAGTTCGGTTTCCGGATCTCCTACTTGTCGAGCAATACGTATTGCAGCTTCACGCCGACATTCTGTGAGACGTTGGTATTTCACTAATCGAACTAGACAATTACATAAATGCTCTATCATTCTAAAAATCTCAAAGGTGTCGAGACATTTTGAAAGCCGGCCCATAATCTTGACAAACTATATTTAAAATAATATCTAGACACTTTCAAAAAAGTATAAGACGAAATCCAATTGTGTGAACTTTTGCCATTGTATGACCTTTCACGTATTCTGATCAGTATCGTCAGATCGTGGTAAACAAAGTATCAGATAACTCAGTGTGTTTATCTACTGGTACGGACCGAAATATAAATCGTTGGTACTACACGCAGTCTGTCAATTTTCTCTATTGGTTGGTACAGATTTTTAAGGATTTTAAGAGAAAATACATTATATTTATTTTTATTATTATTAAGGTGCTCCTTCACTGGGAGCATTCGCGTGTAACGTAATGTAACGCTTAGATTCGAGCATTACAGCAGTGAGGGAGGCGAACGCTCGTCCGTCAGGAAGGTAGTATTGTAAATGCTCAAAGTCGAATCTAAAATGTTCCATTACACGCGAATGCTCGCGGTGAAGGAGCACCTGCCTAATCTAGTTTAGATTAGGCTAATAATAACTGCTGCTGTCCTACTGCTGTACAAAATTACAAAGATTATAGTAGATAGCCTTGATTACGTCAATGATATAGTCAAATCTGACTTGTTGTACCTGAAAATGACGCATTCAAAGATGTTCTTCTTATTACAATTACCTAAATCTTACTATCCATACTCCATACTAATATTATAAATGAGAAAATGAGTTTGTTTGTTATTCCTTCACGGCTTAACTAATCAGTCGATCATTATGAAAATTTGTTTTTTATCCCGTGAAAGTATGTCATTTCAATGGGAAAATATTTTTTCTACTATAGAGGGCGCTGTATCGGCCAACAGATGGCACCACAAGTCGCGATTTGGGTTGTTTTGTTGTCAAACGAGATCTATGTCATAAAATTAGCGGGGAAAAGCTAGTGTATATTATAAATAACAAAAATCCGCATTTTCAATTGCAACGCTGTAGAAAAATCTTATTATCCAAATCGTTTTAAACTGAATATCGTCGGAACGTAAGCGTTGAATCCGAATAGATTGCCAGCTTTTACGGTGGCAGGAAAGTATAATAAAACACCTAAAGGTTTACAAAAGGGGTAAATGATTAAACATTGCATAATATATGAAATCTCGAGTGATATTTATTTAGGGCCTCTAAAATCGTGCCCAAACACATCTACATATTTGTGTACGCGATTGTTTTGATAACAAAGTACTGTTTTAATATAAATCTTAATTACATAGTAGTTGATTTTATACTTTGGGTTACGGAATTTAAATTTGTTTCAATTCAAAAAATTCAAAACTTTTATTCAGAGAATAGGTTTTCACAAACACGTTCTCTTGTCAGAGTATACAGGTTGTAATAAATTGTGATTTGTTTATATTAATCTACTCTATATACCTTCTACTACCATTTCGGAAACAAAAACAAAATGACCACTGGTAAAAGAAATGGCACTGGGGGAAAAAAAAACTGGGCAAGTACGTGTCTGGCCACGCACAATGTATGGTTCCGTATTGGCTATGCATTTCTTGCTTGCAGATGAGTACCTACAATGCCATTTTCTATGACATTTGTACGTTTTCGTCAAATAAATTTTACTTCACAAGTTCGTCGGCTATTACTCGGTAACTATTAGTGCCTACTTAACCGTTATAGTTTTCCTTGTAGGTTGATTCTATGGACTACTACCATGATTTTTTTCCAATTTCTAAACTCAAGACTTTCGGAGATAGAGGGGGGGGGGACCACCGTGCAAAACGAAAATTGTCACGTTAAATGTAAATAATTCGCAAACGGATCAATGTACCGGAAAATGATCTTCCCACACCCTCAATGTTTTTAAGAGACCTATCTAACGATACCCCACAAGATGGGGTAGGTGCGAAAAAAACTTTTCCTGTAGGGGAGGCACCCAAAAAAAAATTTTTCTACCACTTTGTTAGCATTGTTAATATGAGTAGACATACCAAATTACAGCTTTCTAGCATCAAGCGTCTAGGCGCTAGACCGCGGACGGACAGACGGACAGACGGACATGGCGAAACTATAAGGGTTCCTTGTAGTTTACTACGGAACCCTAAAAATGTTTTATGTATGAATAGAAATAGCTTGCCAGTCGAAATGTCTATAAATATGGCATTGACTACGTGCGTAATAGTGTTTGTTTGTAGGTATACCTAGCGCATTAATAACACCTGAAACTATTTTTTTTTATCAAGTTTTTTTCTTTTACATTTTGTCTTGTTAAGGGATACGGTCAGAATCTAGAAAAAGATAACTTCGCTTTTTTATTGGATGTTTGTAATGACTTATATACAGGGTGTTTGGTAGAGGATTGAACATGGGAGAATGGCAGAAAGGTGAGATGGTCTGCTACATGCTGAGCCAAAAAATTTGACCTAGGGCCCATAGTTTTTTTTTAATGTTTTTTTTTTAATTTTCACCAAACTTTCTTCCTTCGTGAATTTGAAGTACTATAACTTTTTTTTTATTGGATCAATCGTCCAGCTTATTTTTTTATTCTTATCTTAACTGAATGTAGCTTACTTTTAAATTGATATTTGTTGGTTAGAGTTACCAGGAAAAAAATTATGAGCCCTCAAACGTCAAAAAGGCGAGAAGTCCATGCCGAGCGTTCAACTTTGGACTGCAGTTAAAAAAAAACTAAAAGTGGTACAGCAGTTCTAGTTATAGGAAAACAGCTCTAGTTCATGCCCTTTCGAATGGTATGTAACTTGTATAGTTTATTTTTTTCTAAGTAGTCTTTCTCGTACTTTCTACATGAAATTGACCATTTTTGACAAAAATACTTTAATGAAAATAAATCAAAAAAATGTTACGAAACATAGAGCGGGATGGTTATGGTTCATGATTATCAGCATCCGTTCTTCCTTTTTCACTCTTCATAGGTGGGCAATGCATCCAAGACCTTGTAGTGGTGAAGAGTGGTAGAGCGTAGCCACTATGAATGACCTAGTAGTAGCTCGTAAATGGGCAGGCTCGACCGGGGCAGTACCTCGTATGTCCCCCGTGTTTCGTAGGATGAGTGAGAGAGCCGAAAGCCTGATACACCTCCTGTTTCCTACTCCATTATTAACTTTCCTTCCACGGTCCTTCCTTTTTAATTTCGTCATAGGTGGGCAACGCATCCAAAATTTTGTAGTCGGTGATTTCTTACCATAAGGAGCTTGTTTATCCTACTCGTGTCAAAAAAAAAGTTGTGCATGTCTATGGGCAGCGGTGACTGCTTGCCATCAGGTGACTTGCTAGCTAGTTTGTCCTCTTCGTGTCATAAAAAAATCGTAGATGTCAATAGGCAGCGGTGATTGCTTACCACTTACCATTCTTCACCACTACAAGGTCTTGGATGCAATGAAGAGTGAAAAAGGAAGAACGGATGCTGATATTGATTAAGAGAAACGTTAACGTTTCTACCTGCCTTGTGTAACCATCCCGCTCTATGTTTCGTAACATTATTTTGATTTATTTTCTTTAAAGGATTTTTGTCAGAAATGGTCAGTTTCATGTAGAATGTACGAAAAAGACTACTTAGAAAAAAAAACTATGTAAATTGATTACTATTCCAAAGGGCATGAACTAGAGCTGTTTTCCTAGAATTAGAACTGCAGTACCACTTTTAGTTTTTTTTTAACAGCAGTCCAAAGTTGAACGCTCGGCGTGTACTTTTCGTCTTTTTGATGTTTGAAGACTCATATCATTTTTTGTGGTAACTCTAACCGACAAATATCAATTTAAAAGTAAGCTACATACAGTTAATATAAGAATAAAAAAATAAACTGGCCGATTGATCCAATAAAAAAAAGTTATAGCACTTCAAATTCACGAAGGAAGAAAGTTTGGTGAAAATTTAAAAAAAATCATTTAAAAAAAACTATGGGCCTTAGGTCAATTTTTTTTCGCTCAGCATGTAGCAGACCATCTCACCTTTCTGCCATTATCCCATGTTCAATCCTCTACCAAACACCCTGTATATATTACTACTCTGGGTAACTGCTAAAGTAAAGATGAAATAATTACGAGAATATCTATTTCAAAATGTACAAAATAATAATATCAATCATACTAATATTATAAACGAGAAAGTGTTTGTTTGTTTGTTTGTTATTCCTTCACGGCTTGACTAATCAGCCGATCATTATGAAAAATTGTATATATATTGTCAGGGGTACAGAGCCCAACATAGGCTAGCATAGGCTTTTTATCGCGTGAAAGTATGTCATTCCAATGGGAAAATATTTTTTCTATTTTAGAGGGCGCTTAATGGGATGCTATCGGCCAACAGATGGCGCCACAAGTCGCACTATGGGTTGTTTTGTTGTTAAACGAGATCTATGTCACACAATTAACGCGAGCGAAGCCGCGGGGAAAAGCTAGTTATCTATAAATCTAAGATTAAATCCCCTTCAATTTCAAATAGTATTGTTCTAAAATGTTCAATCTCTCAGAGAAATACTCACATGCCACAGATTTATTATGGTCCAATAAAATCGACAATGTTAAGACACTATTTCACTGCAAGCCCTTGGGCACAATAAATCTCCGGGGACTGAGAAAGAATTTGTCAGAAACAAATAAATGTTTGATATTACTTCACGTCACATTTCTTGTAGCTATCTCGCTTTCAATCATATGTTATACTAGCTGTGCCTGCGATTTCGCGTGGTTGTCGAAGACACTATCGTGCTATGAATCATTTTCCCCGTTTTTGCAATATTTTACACTGATGCTTCGCTCCTATTGGTCGCAGCGTAATGTTATATAGCTTAAAGCCTTCCTCGATAAATGGACTATCCAACACAATAATTTTTCAATTCGAACTTGTAGTTCCTGAGATTAGCGCGTTCAAACAAACAAACTCTTCAGCTTTTTTTTATTCAACAAAGTTGGCGCATACGGCCCGCCTGATGGTAAGCATCACGGTAGCTTATAGACGCTTGCAATACCGGGGGTATGACTCACAATGCTATTTGGCTACGATCTTCTGTAAGGTATCAAAATGCTGTCATGTCATAAAAGGAATAATGATAAATATACAACGGAAATGTCGTTAATTAATCAGCAGTATAATAATTGACGCGTTGTAAAATTAATTGAAACATTAACAATTTTGTATTGTTAAATATTCTAGCTCAAATTATTCACAAAATAATATCCGCAATATTCGTAAATTGAAATATTGGAAAATGGATTTTAGAGCTAAATATCCGTAGACTAATGGAACTACATATTCAAAATTATTTTTTTTGTTGATTTTTTTTAAATTGTTACAATTGAATTTAGTTACTAGCTTTTCCCCGTGGCTTCGCTCGCCTAAATTTTATGACATAGATCTCGTTTGACAACAAAACAACCTGTTGCGCGACTTGTGGCGCCATCTGTTGGCAGATACAGCGCCCTCTATAGTATAAAATTTATTTTCCCATTGGAACGACATACTTTCACGGGATAAAAAGTAGCCTATGTTGGGCTCTGTGCCCCTAACAATATATATGCCAATTTTCATAATGATCGGCTGCTTAGTCAAGCCGTGAAGGAATAACAAACAAACAAACTCACTTTCTCATTTATAATATTAGTAAGAAGTAAGGATAATAAAAAAATAAAATCCTTTTTTCGGCAACTCTATAGCTCTACCCTGGTATCAACTAACAGATGACCAATGTGCTCATTTGTACAGTTGCACTTTGATAAAAAAGAGATGTAATGTCTTTCATTCTTCTTATTGGTTTAAGCTATTTCCTTCGCAACTCTCCTTGCATAATTATCTTCTTAGAAATTCACTGTTTTTTCTTCCTTAATTAGACAATAAGTATAGCTAAATCAATGTGTTTTCATATGCCTTTTAAAAATGCCTAAGCAACTAGACCGGCCAAACTTTGGAATGTAAGAACGATTCCGTCTCTTCGAATACCAAGGTGCCTTGAACACCTTATCCGATTTTGTGCATACAAATCGTGTTTGTACGATTTCGTACTCTTGCTACTGGACACAAGACGAACTGCTTGTTGAAATGCAAAATTAATATCATCACGGTCTGGATCATCAATATGAAAGCGAAATGAAAAGCGCTGTGATGTAAAGCTAATCACAGGAGATTCAAGGTTTTTATGCAACGCACGGAAACACATTATACCTAGTAACCTACCTACTTACCTACTCAAATTAATTGTAAAGTTAACTGTAAAAAAACATAGGTACTATAGATTATCCTCTTGTATCATGGTCAAAGCGCAGTCACAAATCAGTAAAACAACGAATAACAAAATATCTCCCTGGTATTTAATTTATATTTTCTCTATAAAGTTGGCACTTATTTCGTTTCTATAGTGTTTGAAAGAATAAATTATTTTTATTTATGTATCACTGTAAAATACAATGTACTTTTATTAACACAATACTTTTTCACTTTTCATGTTCTGAAATTGCTTATTTCTGCAGGATAAAGGCTGCACAAAATCGATTTTTGTGCACAAGGGCATAAACGTATCTACTCATCAATGTAACTAAGTATATTAAGGCAAAGAAAATGAGCCATACAGCCAAACACAATAAAAAGTTCAGAGATAGAATTTGTTATTTTATAATATTTACTTTAATTTATTTGCATTATGTGTTTTTTAAGACATAAAAGACATTAAAGCTTAAATTAAAGTATGGTAGGTTATTTAATTAATTTAAGAAAATTATTATTACAATATACATTTTTATGATATTTTTATTTAAAAATGGTTCGTTTTGTGCACTTGTTGTAAAATCTACTATAGTATTTAAGATTAAAAACGAGGTTTTTCTTTTCTTGTGCTGTTAAAATTGATTATGCTATGCAAAACAAAAGATGTATAGACTGAAATAAAGATTATATAAGATAGGATACGACTACGAGTATCTTTGTGACTACAATAAATCGTTTCCAGGGTGCAATTTACGCTCAAGAGTAACTTTAGACCGAATTTGCGGAAAGCAAACGTGGCGAAATCTAAGTTACTATCATTCAGTAGTTTCACAGTCCAAAGAACGACTTCACCTGGGGATTGTGTTGCCACATATTATATAACAATCTAGATTCTAGATAGAATTTACATATAGATAGATATTTACATAGATATAGTAGTCATGAGAAAGTTTTCACCATCCACCTACGTATGTCATTGCTGGATTTAAGTTAATTTTTTTTCTTGGAGGACTTTTTTTCGAATTTTATAAGATTTTATTCTCATAATTATTTCTCTATATGTTTCGAATGTGTATTTATTATCGAAATATAATTTGTCAAATCCCCGTTTTCACCTACCAGCCACATCTGTACCCCCTTCACATTTACTAATTTCTATAGACTGAAGTAAGGAGATATGATCTCTGTCTCTACTCATCCAGCGCTTCTCCCATCCAATTATCCAGAAAGTCGTCAAAATCGTCCTGTCCATCGTGTCATTGGTCTTCCTCTAACTTATGACTGTTTGTTATAAATTACCTTCATTTCAATTCATTCATTGACTTAATTATGTTGTTTATCGTTTCACTATAATAATATTACCGAGACCGAAGGCCCAACGTGCCTCGTGCTAGTCTACTCCTGAACGGTCTAGGTTCAGGTTCCCTTCTAGAAAGCCACTCGCCTCGATCCTTCACCACCCCCATCCACCACAATTTATATAGGAGCTCCTAAACAATACTTACAGGAATATTATGAAAATTAATTGCATTAATTAACAGAATTACATTGCCATAATTTACTCAATTTGTCCATAACACAAATGTCTGTAATCAAACTAATTACAACAACAAAGGCAAAGGAATTATTTTATATAAAAAACGTCGTTATCGTATTAAACTTGAGATCTTTTGTGCGGAGTTCCATAATGCGGATTTCTTGGAACGCGACCTGATGACCCAAATGGTTGGATGTAATTCACAGTAAAATGATTTTACTATGAATAATAAATATTACATAGGTTTTCCATTTTCCTCTCGTACCGCGGGTGCATATAGTACCTACCCAAGTGATTTCTTATTGTGTGTGACATCCATAGATTTAGTATATACTTACTAGCGTATAGATCGGCAATGCAAAAGAGATAATCATAGCATACGCTTTAGTTAGAGCGTCGCATGGGCGGGGCGAGCTCAGTTGGCCGCAATTATTTTACGACGTAGACCCTTAAGAGTAGTTTTGGTGTTAATTAGACGTGATTAAATATGGTTATCTGTGCAGTGCCTGGATGTAACTCAAACAAAAAGGAAAATTCACAAAATTATATATTTGCTTGCTTGCAGACATGTACATTACACGCACACTAGTGTATTTTGTTTTTGATCTCGCCTCAATCAAAGCATTGCCGATCTATACGTTAGTATGTATATATATTAAATCTATGGTAACATCACTCGTTTCTATTATTTTTTGCCTAGCCTCTAGTTATTGTAACTCACTACTGAGTGAAGACCTCCCTCTTCTATCTCCACTTGTTTCGATATAGATTCTTTCCAATTCGTTTTCGTTTTTTATATGAAAAAAAAATTTTCCAACATATATTCAGCGCTGTTATGGGTATACTTTCCTAATGTTTCCTGGTTCTTCAAAACACGGATGCTAGATGCCAATATTCTGTGAGAGGGATCACCCTCTCCGAATTCTCGTGATACTATCTAAGGAGTATCAACTCCTTAGATAGTATCACGAGAATTCGCATGTGACCACGGTCCTTGGTAGAAATGTCAGGCAGTATCAAGGTATGGCAAACACGTTAATATACCTTTAATAATAATACCTTTCTTTAAATTATAATACTAAATACATATAAAACACGGAATCAGATATAATTGCCAATATTATTCTACCTACAGAGTATTCTTAACTGTTCGACCCGAAAACTTTTAGGTCGGGGGCGGCCACAAACTTTATGTTTTTGATAAAATAAATAGTTTAGTCTCTAAACTTGTTAGCAATATATATTTTTAAAGGGCTATTTTGAGTGTCTTATCATAGAAAAAATAATAATGATGATATAAAAATTATTATTTAATAGGACACATCCTACTGACATTTTTAGTATTTTTAGGTTGTATGTTTGTTACACATTGATGTAAAAAAGGCTCGATGTTTTTTTAAAGGTACACAGTTTATTCATATTTTGGATTATCCTAGTAATAACAATGGAAGGGGAACAATAGTGATTCGGGTTAAACCGCACTAATAATTAATAGTTTTTATAGTCTACAAAATTTTACTTTTGATTATTACACATAAAACCATGGACCTAGAAAAAAAGGCGGACACCATCACTGAAACTAAAAAGTGAAGCTCCCATAGTAAGCCACCTCGCGTATACGTACGAACCGGCCGGCTTACTATGGTGTGAATGTGTGCGTGCCGGTCAGCCATTTCACACTCACACATAGTTACGCCGCCGCCATTAGGGTGCTTCAATTCTTTCATAGCAAGATTCCATTCGCCTTTTTTTCTAGGCCCAAGGCAGTCCATGCATAAAACAATATTATATAAAACCACATAAAACTCAAAATACATAATGTATTTCACGTAAACAATATTAATTCGAATTCCAACGCAAAAAATGGCCGCATTCATCTTTAATGAAACGTAATTCAACCGTGAAAGCTGAAGAATTCGCAGTAATAACTGCATACCAAGAAAATTGCCACACAATTACGTTGCAGTCAGCAACTTTTAATGTATGTCCCTAATGATAAATCGTTGAATAGTTTACCTGTGAATTTGCTCGTTATTTTTATTCCTCGAGATTTGGGGTACCTATATAGAACAGATAAGAGTAACTAGGAACTATGTTTATGTGAAAATTTTACCATGACATTAATCTTCTTTACATAGTATAGAATGAAGTCGCTTCCTGCTGTCTGTCTGTCCCAATGTATGCTAAGATCTTTAAAACTACGCAACTGATTTTAATGCTATTGTACATTTTAAACTTTGGCGTTTTGAACACATTATTATTGACTAAAAACGTGCACTTAAACGTACTTGTTTTTTCACCCGACGTTTCGAGAGAGTTTCATCTGCCGTGGTCACGGGGAGACTGGAGTACTGCGGTGCACAGGTTGATGACGACGATAGAATGATGTTATAATACCCACTATACTGGTGCTAATTCTGGTGTACATTTAACTAGACTAAACTAATTTTGACAGGACCAAAGGTGTTGTTGTCCTTCCTTGGTTTACAATTAGTGACAAGGATAGCAACACTTCTAGTCCTGTCAAAATTTGTATAGTCTAGTTAAATGTACAACAGAATTAGTACCATTGTCAATAAAATTCACTAGTTATAAAGACATTTTGATGCGATTGCTTGATAGAATGATTCAAAAGAAAGGTTTATATGTATAATACATTACGAAATACCCACGGGAAAGTTGGATACACACAAACAAAGTTTCGCGGGTTTCGCTTGTTGTAGTATAAAACGAGCTGTTACCAGCGACTTCGTCCGCGTGAAATGTTAAAATAAGGATAGCTCCTTTTCCTGACATGCGATTTAAATGCAACAAAGCCTATAATCTGCTCCATCCCAAGCTCTATCTTTCTGTGAAAACAGCGTACAAATCCGTTCAGTAACTTAGAAGAAGTGCGCGTTCAAACAGACTGACAGACAAAAAAATCAAAAAAAGTTTTTTTGCTTTTATTACCTTACTCTAACTGTTCCCTCTCCATTTTTGCCAAATATGTCCAATGTACAGACGTATCGGGATCTACTGTTTTATTATATGTATAGAAGAAGATGGGTTGCTTTCGCTTAGATCTTATAAACCTCTTCTCTTATAAATTATTTTGTGGAGTGGTAGAGCAATTATTATAAAACTAGCTTCTGCCCGCGGCTTCGCCCGCGTGGCCTAGTAACAATTAGCATATTTTTCTTTAGAAACAAATTCCGGTCCTGCACGGCCCGGTACGGTACGGTTCCATCCGGTCCGGTCGGTCCGGTCAGTCCGGGCCGGTCTGGTCGGTCCGGTCCTGATATGGAACCTACATGCCAATTAGCATATTATTCTACAGAAAAAAAAACCGGTCCGGTCCGGCACGCCCCGGTACGGTGCGGTTCCTTCCGGACCGATCAGGTCTGATCCGTTCCGGTCCGGTCCGGTCCTTATATGGACCCTACATGACAAATTTGGCATCTCTAGACCCAGCGGTTTGGGCTGTGCGTCCTCTCGCAACTACGTTTGCGCATACCTCGCTTTCCCGTGGGATTTTGAAAAATCCTTTCTTAGTACATCCCTAGACGTCGTAAGGAACCTACATGCCAAATTTGATATAGCCTCGCAACCTCGTTTGCGTATATCTCGGTTTCCCGTGGGAATTTCGAAAAATCCTTTCTTTGTACACCCCTAGACGTCGCCGTCGTAAGGAACCTACAGTCCAAATTTGGAATCTCTAGACCCACCGGTTTGGGCTGTGCGTTGATATATGTATAGTTATGTCAGTCAGGACTTTGAATTTTATATATATATATATATAGTGCGGTCCGATCAGGTCCAGTCGGTCCGCTCCGGTCCGGTCGGCCCGGTCCTGATAAGGTACCTACATACCAATTAACATATTTCTTCAGAAAAAAAAATCGGTGCGATCCGGTTCGGTCCGGTCCGGCACGGACTCGGTACGGTGCGGTTCCTTCCGGACCGATCAGGTCTGATCCGTTCCGGTCCGGTCCGGTCCGTTCCGGTCCGGTCCGATCCGGTCCGGTCCGGTCGGTCCGGACCTTATAATGACCCTACATGCCAAATTTGGCAATTTCGTTTGCGTATATCTCGCTTTCCCGTGGGAATTTTGAAAAATCCTTTTTTAGTACATCCCTAGACATCGTAAGGAACCTACATGCCAAATTTGGAATCTAGACCCAGCGGTTTGGGCTGTGCGTTGATATACCCTCGCAACTTCGTTTGCGTATATCTCAGATTCCCGTGAGAATTTTGAAAAGAAACATACACTAAATGTTAAGTTGAGCAAATCGCCACATATTAGTGAAAACCGCATCCAAATCGGTTCAGCCGTTTCTGAGATTAGCGCGTGCAAACATACATACAAACATACAAACAGACGGACAAAAAAAACGGTCCGGTCCGGTTCGGTCCGGTCCGGCACTGGCTCGGTACGGTGCGGTTCCTTTCGGACCGATCAGGTCTGATCCGTTCCGGTCCGGTCCGGTCGGTCCGGACCTTATAAGGACCCTACATGTCAAATTTCGCATCTCTAGACCCAGCGGTTTGGGCTGTGCGTCCCCTCGCAACTTCGTATGCGTATATCTCGCTTTCCCGTGGGAATTTTGAAAAATCCTTTCTTAGTACATCCCTAGATGTCGTAAGGAACCTACATGCCAAATTTGGAATCTCTAGACCCAGCGGTTTGGGCTGTGCGTTGATATACCCTCGCAACTTCGTTTGCGTATATCTCGGATTCCCGTGGGAATTTTGAAAAGAAACATACACTAAATGTTAAGTTGAGCAAATCGCCACATATTAGTGAAAACCGCATCCAAATCGGTTCAGCCGTTTCCGAGATTAGCGTGTACAAACATACATACAAACATCCAAACATACAAACATCCAAACATACAAACATACAAACAGACGGACAAAATTTTACGAAATTCTTGTTCTATTGCTTATTCTTCATCGCCCTAAACAATTTTTTTGGAAATATATTCAATGTACAGACAAACTTTTTTTACACTTTTATTATATTATAGATTCTTCATCGCCCTAAACAATTTTTTTGGAAATATATTCAATGTACAGACAAACTTTTTTTACACTTTTATTATATTATAGATGGGCTGGCTCGACCGCGGAAGTACCACCGTCTCACAGAATATCGATGTGAAGCAGCAATGCGTTTCGTTCGGTGAGTGAGAGATCCGGAAGCCCAACTCCTTCCATATCCCCTCTTTCCCACTCCTTCTTTCCCTTCCCTTCCTCCTTCCTTTCCTCCAACCTCCTTGGTGGACAACGCATTAGTAGCGCCCCTGGTGTTACTGATGTCCATAGGCGGCGGTGACCGCTTTCCATCAGGTGGCCTGCTTGTTTGTCTACTGTATGACATAATAAACCACGGATTTTAATGCAGTTTTTAGCAATAGATAGAGTGATTAAGGAAGGTCTATATTGTAATAACACATAGGTATTACGTGAACGGTAACAACATGGTTTTGCGGGCAAGACCGCGGGCATCAGCTAGTCTATACTAATATTATAAAGAGGAAAGATTTGATTGTTTGTTTGAATTGAATAGGCTCCGAAACTACTAGACCGATTTCAAAAATTCTTTTACCAGTAGAAAGCTACATTACCAGGGAGTGACATAGGCTATAGCTTTTCCTGAAATTCAATGTGATTCCCACGGGAACGGGTCCGGAACTTCACGCGGACAAAGTCGCGGGAAAAAAGCTAGTTTAAAATAAAATAGTTTGTCAACGAAACAAAATGTAACGAAATGAAGCTACCATCATGTAGCCGTTACCTCCGCTTTCAAATACGTCACATATAACAAGTAACCACCGAGTAACAGATACTGTTCGCTCGGCGCAATGGATAGGAGTATTGAGATATTTTTTCACATAATGTCTTTCTAGTACAAAATGGGCATAATAATGTCACTTCTCTCTTTCTGTTCTAAAGGTGCATACAGACTTTGCGAGGCATGCGCTGCGATCTGCCAGAATCACATGGATTTTTTGTGCAGGCAAGGCTTACGGCGTGATATACCAGGATTCCACCGAATAAAATTACAATTCTCGTAAAAAAGTAAAAATTGTTCAAATCTCGTGTCAATCTCAATTGGCATCCCGCTCAATTCCTGTTTTGTATGAGTGAGACAACAAATTAAGATTGACACGCTCTGTTCTATTTTCACCGACAAGATAACCTGTCGTCTGCATTGCATTGACCGTTATTTAAAATTAAAATATTTATGTGTTACGCTTGGTGTTACATTCATCTACTTACAAAGATCTACCGTATTCTACTTTGATATTGAAGCGTAAAATGACACAGTGGTTGTACATAAAGGTTGAAAGCTATCTCCATAGAAGATAATGGATATAGCTACCATAATAATACGTCTATACTTTGTTTTTAAATTTACTGCAAATTGGATGCATTTGCACGTGGCGAGTGTAAATACCACGTAAATCGGTTTATGTAGACCACAGACGTAAATTCAAAAAGTTAACGCAAGTCGCTTCATCACTACATAGTATAAAACAAAGTCGCTTTTTCTGTCCCTATGTCCCTATGTCCCCATGTCCCTTGTATGCTTAAATCTTTAAAACTACGCAACGGATTTTGATGCGGTTTTTGACATTGGAAATGTCTTTTCGTTCGCTTCAGTATAGGCTTTGATTTCACGAAAAAGTGCGATCCCCTTATATCTCGCAGAGTTGTGAAGATATGATATTCATAAAAGGCTCAAAAGACGCGTATTCACGAGAGCTGTAAGGTGCAAAAAGAATTATTTGAAAAAGTCAAAAACGAAAAAAGTTATGGCCGAAATAGTGAAAATAAATATAATTTCTTTCCGAATTTTTGATTTTGGCGCTCGATATTTTGGAAACGAAGAATGATATCAAAAATTTGAGAAAAACTCGTCTGGACAATTTAGTCAGCTATAATTTGAGCCTAAAACAAAGATGATCGGGTTAAGAGTTTGCCCTGTAGCTTAACCTTTTTGAACAAAGTCAAAAACGTTGTAGTTTTATTTTGTAACCTTTTCCTTATCCCGACTTTATCGTCGCTCATCATCATCATCATATCAACTCATAATCATCTCATTGCTGGGATACGGGTCTCCCTTCAGTCGAAGGTGATTAGAGCGTACTCTGCCACGCAGCTCCAATGATGGATTGGCAGAGGCCGGTGTTTTCAAACCGCCCTAAGGCCACCGACTTGGCCTAACGACTGTCATCCATCGATAACAGCCGAGACCGACGGCTTAACCCTTTATAGGACTTAAGCATCTAGGGTAGATAAAAAAAACTATGATATTATGTATGATATTTTTAGATTGTTTTATATAATGTAAACACGGTGGTAAAAATATTCCCTCTGCCCGTGTGGCTTAAGGTTCTGAGGTCTGCTGAGTACCAGATATATTGGGTAAAATTTCAAATCTTGCTGCCCGCCTAGAACGATCGCGTTGGGATGGGACGACGGAGGACGGAGGGCTAGATGAACTGCTAGGTTCGACTTTCGAGAGGTATTATGCTGCTAGGTGGATCAGGTCGGTGCCGTATCGGTGCCGTAGGCCTGTCATTAGGCTCGTCATAGTTTTTTAGGATTGTTCAATACAGTATCAAAACCATCATCAGATACATCGGGAAGACAAAATATGTCTTCCAATTCGTTGACTATTTGTAAATCTATATACATATAATAAAACAGTAGACCCCGATATGTCTGAACATATTTGGCAAAAATGGAGAGGGAACAGTTAAAGAAAGGTAACAAAAGCAAAAAAAAAATTTTTTTGTTTGTTTGAACGCGCACATCTTCTAAATTACTGAATGGATTTTAATGCTGTTTTAACTTAAGGAAGAGCTCGGCTTGGAGCAGAATATAGGTTTTGTCGCATTTAAATCGGATGTCAGGAAAATAAGTTATGGTCTTGAGACTTGGTACATCATAACTACCGACAACAGACTAAACCGGACCGGACCGAACCGGACCGAACCGAACCGAACCGGACCGAACCGAATCGAACCGGATGTCAGGAATAGAAGTTACCCTCATTTAAATTTTCAACAGCCTAAGAATTTTAAAATTGTCACTCACTGCAGAGTCGAAATCGCCCGATATCTCATAACGACCATTTTTAAATTCTAATTCTAGAAAGTTTTTTTTTACTTGAGTTAACCATTTAAAATTTTGTTCCTCTCAAATTCACTAGATGGCACTGTTAGATTCTGAATCGCACTATGAAAGTTTTTTAGTATAACTGAGCTGACGATTTCAATTTTAATATAATTTTAATTTTTCATATTTATTTTACATTAGGTATTTTGATTAGGTACGATAAAATTAAATAAAACACAGCGGCGAGCAAATAGACAATGAGCAATAAAGAACACTGATGTCTCGGGGAAAAACTATAGCAGTAGTAATAGGAGACTGTTAAATCCGTCTATACTATTATAGTCATAAGCCCAATTCCACACGGGCGAAGCCGCGGGCATAGCTAGTCGTTAAGTATTCTCTACTCCTACTCATTTGCCAGATAGTCTGTAATAAGCAAAAAAGGAAATAGGATTAACGTGGTCCGAGAGTCTCTTCGCTTTTCAAAAGCACTAATATTCTCACGGTGGCATCTCAGTGCATTCTTGACAGCATCATGTTTGTTCATAAAAACATTCATGACTATAACCAGGTGTGGATATTCATAATTTCAATACGCGTCACAGAAATAAATTAGCTGCTCCTAAATTCAGGCTTAGGAAAGCGGGCAAGTTATTTATGATTCAAAGTTTGCATTATGTATAATAAAATTCCAGAATTTATAAAAAAATTGCCCAATAATCGATATAGATAAAATGTCAAAAATTCTTAACCAGTAAAACGAGTATCTAAATGAAAGGTCTCCCTGGCCCCCTTGCGAAGGTGAAATGCTAAAACTTGTCGTGAAAAGCCAGTCAATGTTCAATAAATTACCTAAATAAAAAATTGTGTTCAATATTGCAATATGTACACGCGTCGTAGTGTTATCCAAATGGGGCTGTTTTTTATATTATTTACATTTGAATATAATTTAGATTAAATAATTGGTGACAAGGATGTTAATGTGTACGGGCACGTCATACTCGCAAATTGTCCAAACTGGCGGTGGCGTTGTGGGTCGGGTTACTGTTGTTCCCTTTAATATTGTTCATAATATTGTTGATGGTGAGCCCAGTAATGGGGGCTGGCAGGCTGACTCTCACGTCAACTCGAAAATACACGAGAACGGTTGCTGCCTTGCGGGCCTGGTCTGCTACTATCGCAAGTGACGAAATCGGGGGTTTTAAGACATTAATAAAATCTAAAGTATAATAGCTACGACATTCAAACTTTATGTTTAATGATTGTACTGGTGTCATTATATCTTGAAATTTTTAACTATTTAGCATCATCCAAAACAAAGTTATGAGAGTTCAAAAAAACGACGAAACGTTTCGAGAAAAGGTAGGTAGTGCTCGTCTCGTGCGAGAGACAAGAGAACGTGTTTGTGAAAGCTTATTCTCTAAATAAAAGTTTTGAATTTGAATTTGGTCACCCCACGGGCAAAGGGAATATTTTTACACCACAAAAAAAGAG
Organism: Endotricha flammealis; assembly: GCA_905163395.2. Lineage (NCBI taxonomy): Eukaryota > Metazoa > Arthropoda > Insecta > Lepidoptera > Pyralidae > Endotricha > Endotricha flammealis. The sequence continues at coordinate 8,783,886 of LR990867.1, forward strand.
TGTAAGAAAGGCCTCGAAAAACTTATTCCAAATGCAATATACATAAGACATTAAGTTTAATAACAACTTATCTTTCGAAAGTCGCAAAATTTGAAGATGCATAAAGATTTAACAGCAGGTGTCGAAATTCAGTTGTTTTTAAACTTGTAACTGTCACAGATAAAAAAAAAAAATGAAATCCACAATTTATTGCCATAGGAATAAATTCGATCACTAGTTTCGTTTTCAAAAAAAATCCAAAAAAATATGGTGGGAAATATATTCCCGCTGCCTTATAAAGAAAGAGTCGTGCTCACGGGTCGTGCCCCCGAAGCACGGAGAAGCTCAAGATAATAAAACCTATCCAGACGCTGGCTAGGGTCGATGTTGCTTGACTTGCGTGTTCATATTAGAGTGCGACACACCACACAGCGACGCCACCGAGCTCCTCCGACGCCATCGAGCTCCTCGTCGCTCAGCGACAATATTTTTTCGAATTTCGTAGATTCATTTCCAATGTGCACGATAGTCGTGTGAATCACGAAATCTGTGAATTTTTTTAATTGATAGAGTAATTCAAGGGGAAGGTTTTAAAGTATCATACATTCCAAAATTCCCACGGGAAAGCGGGATACACGCAAACGAAGTTGCGCGGGTTTCGCTAGGTTGTTACAATAAACCCTTATAGTTTCGCCAATGCCATTGTCCGTCTGTCTGTCCGCGGTCTAGCGCCTAGACGCTTAATGCAAGAAAACTGTAATTTGGTATAAATACTATGTATGAATACAAACAAATTTTGAAAAATATTTTTTTTGGAGGCTTCCCCTACCTACATATAAAGTGGAAAAGTTTTTTTTTCCGCGACCATGTTGTGGGTTCTCGTTAGATAGGTTTCTTCAAAAAACATTGAGGGAGTAGGAAGAATTTTTTTCGATACAATGATCCGTTTCGCGTCGTAACAAAAACAGATTCAATCTTGATTCGAACTCACTCGCTGTCCCGTTAAATTCCTATTTTGTATGAGACAGCGACAGTTTGAATCGAGATTGAATATGTTTTTGTTACGAGAATAGTGGAGCTGGTTATTCTTATATATCTTGAATATCATCTTCCTTTGAAAGGCGAAAAACTCGCGCGTCATCTAATAAAAATATATATATTTGTGACGGATACCGACGTGAGACAGCTTTAGTACTGCCACGTCACCACATTACTTGAAATCTATAAACTTTTCTACTATGTGTTTATTGTTTTAAGCAATAAACTGCAGTTTAGTATGATACCATCTTTTACTGCAAGTGAAGCATTTCATATAATTCTGAGATTCATAATAATATTTTACTCGCGCATGTTGTTTTGAAATAGTGAAGAGACTTTTGTTCTTCTCATTTATGTACTCAGACTGCGTGCAATTTCTCGTGGAAGAATTAGCAGAAAGTATGGCAAAGTCGTGTCTCTCTCATGAGAATAATTTTATATTATTATTATTAATAATAAACTTATGACATTAATTACTTTTATCTTTTTTAGGGTTCCGTAGCAAACTACAAGGAACCCTTATAGTCTGTCTGTCTGTCTGTCTAGCGTCCGCAGTCTAGCGCCTAGACGCTTAATGCTAGAAAGCTGTAATTCGGTATGTATACACATATTATCAATGCTAACAAAGTGCTGGAAAAAAATTGTTTTTTTTTTTTTACCACAGCTACATTTAAAGTAGAAATGATTTTTATTTTTCGCACCCACCCCATGTTGTGGTGTATCGTTAGATAGGACTTTTCAAAATATTGAGGGCATGGGAAGATCATTTTTCGATACATTGATCCGTTTCGGAATTATTTACATTTATCGTGTCAATTTTCGTTTTGCAAGGTTGTCCCATGAAAATAGCCGACGAACTTATAAAATAAAAGTTTGATGAAAACGTTCAAATGTCATAGAATATGGCATTGTACTCATCTGCAAGCAAGCAAAACGTAGCAAATACGGAACCCTATATTGTGCGTGGCCCGACACGTACTTGCCCGGTTTTTTTTTCTTTGTATTTAAGAACCGCGCTCTTGTCGATAAAGCAGCTTCATTTTCTCTTTCCTATATCAGTTCCTTCACCTCTATAAGACACGACGACGACCTGCCCTTTTTCTCACTTGATCCATGTACGCTCTTCTCTGCCTTCCCCTTCCTCTTCTACCCTCTATCTTTCCTTATAAGATGTTTCTGATAAACTCGTCGTGCCTTATAAGATGTCCCACTAGTTTATCTTTTTTCTCCTACTCTCTGCAGCACTTCCCCGATAATTATCTTTTCTGTCCATTTTATTCTTTCCATTCTCCTCCAGCACCATATTTGAAATGCTTCTAATCTTACCCTGTCTATTACTTTTATAATACCCAGCACAAAATGTGGTACAGTCGCGTGAAAATTGTAATCATTCAAAATACTCAAACGTATTACAGACGAGTGGAAAATATGTGGCTTCTGTCAGAAAGCGTACTGTTCGTATTCAGAGTTAGTTCAACTTGCGAGAACTTTTCGAAACCAACTCGCCCCGGTCGCAGGCTTTATATTTTTATGCGAAAGTTTATTCTGAAATCGATTTTGTTCTGCTGTATACTATTATAATTTTTGAATAATTCTTTGGAATACATTTTAGAATGTAGAAATGCCGAAGAAAAGTCAGTATAAGGCGATTTTCGTAATGAAATCTCTTCTATAATGTTATTTACAATACAATATTCTTTATAGCACCAAAAATAACAATAAATTAAAAGTACTAACAGGTAGATAAAGTACAACAGGCAGTCTTATCGCTAAAGCAATCTCTACCAGACGACCTTAGCGTAGAGAAATAAAAATTAAATATGACAAGTAGGTAGCGCAAAATTGGCGGTCGGCACAGTGGGTGCGATCGCCGAGTGGACGGGGACCATAGCCCAGCCGAGACGGCGGGCCGGGGAAGGCCCGTCGTCTTGAGGGAGCGATGGTCCTCGGTGTCGGCAGTGCACCTGGATGCGGTGTACTGCTGACGGAGCGTATCGGGGGCGAGCGGGTCCGGCTGGTACCTTGGCCGGACGGCCCTGGCGGGGTCGCGGTTGTATCCCAGTTTCCCGTGGCCCCGCCACACAGGGCAAGAGGCATCCCGTCAGTTTTTTAGTGGTAAGTTCCACAGTCCCCACCGCGTGCTCCCCGGGCGGTGGGGCTGCCACAAAGCATTTTTCTGACGTAAAAAAAAAAAAAAAAGGTAGCGCAAAATTGTATTCCAAAACGTTGATATAACAAATATAAAAATACATGATAAAAAATAACAATAATCCATACAGAAAACACCAAAAATTTTTATTTAACCTAATTTTAAAACTTATTTTTTTTTTTTCATTTCAGTGATCTAAATCTATACTCATATTATGAAGAAGAAAGATTGTTCGTTAATGTTTGTATTGAATAGGGTTCGAAATAACTAAACCGATTTGAAAAATTACCCGTGCAAAACCGGGGCGGACCGCAAGTAATTTATAAATTTGAATGAAAAGACTTGGTAGGTACGTATTCATGTGATTCCTCACGTTCACCTCACCCACACCTCACCTTTCAATACAGTACCTAACATCCATTTGTCAGACGAATTTCATCCAATGCCAATCGCTGGCCATTTACATGCTAAGTCAACGGAGCAACATCCGAAAATTCTATTGTTCATTTATGCAATATGTCACTTGGTATGACTTCTTTATTATTAAAACCTTAAACAATCGTGTAAACGAGATGTCGCGTCGTCGTGTCGCCTTACATCATGTATTGCGCTCCCCATAGATTTAGTATATACTAGCGTATAGATCGGCAATGCAAAAGAGATAGATCATACCATACGCGTTTGTTAGAGCGAGATAGATAGGCGAGACCATTCTTCCTATACACACTATAAGCCTATGTCGGCCTGGCCTGACGTCAGTCGTGTAAAAAACAAATCCCACTTATTTTTACAAAATTTATGGTTTTTAGGTGTAGTTTTGGTGTTAATTTAATTAGACGTAATTTAATATGGTTACCTGTGCAATGCCTGGATGTAACTCAAACAAAAAGGAAAATCCACAAAATTATATATAAATAAATATATAGGGACAATTCATACAGATTGAGCTAGCCCCAAAGTAAGTTCGAAACTTGTGTTATGGGACACTAACTCAACGATATATATTTTATAACAAATACACATATAGATAAACATCCAAGACCCGAGGCCAATCAGAAAAAGTTCGTTTTTCATCATGACCCGACCGGGGATCGAACCCGGGACTTCCTGGGTGGCGATCTGGCGTGGTAACCATTACGCCACGGAGGTCGTCAAATATCTGCATATATCTTGCTTGCACACATGTACATTACACGCACACTAGTGTATTTTGTTTTTGGTCTCACCTCAATCAAACTATTGCCGATCTATACGCTAGTAAGTATATACTAAATCTATGGCGCTCCCTAATCAGCCGTTCTTGATTTGTTCTAAGCGGTCATGGCACGGCCTCAGGAACTGATTTGTATCGAGTGAGTTAAGGATTTTTTATAAATTGCATTATTTTAAACTTAGCTATAAATTGTTTTGAACAATGCCATCATAATGATACTTTTCATTTATCTTTCATTTCTTCAGTCCCTAATTACATGATATATTTATATAGGTCAATTTCACTACTTGCTAATAAATTTAATTTGATTTTCATATGGCATTGTAGGTATTTAGATTTAGATTTATCCTTGACATGATTTTATTAATTTGTATATTATTTTTATACGACGACCTCCGTGGCGTAATGGTTACCACGCCAGACCGCCACCCAGGAGGTCCCGGGTTCGATCCCCGGTCGGGTCATGATGAAAAACGAACTTTTTCTGATTGGCCTCGGGTCTTGGGTGTTTATCTATGTATGTATTTGTTATAAAATATAATATCGTTGAGTTGGTATCCCATAACACAAGTTTCGAACTTACTTTGGGGCTTGCTCAATCTGTATGAATTGTCCCTATATATTTATTTATTTATTTATTTATATTGTTAGTTTCATTTCACAAATTGACATATTTTTCTATTACATTATTATTAATTTATTAAGTACTTATGTTATGCATGTATAATGACTAAACTTATAAGCGGTTTGGATGTAAAATCTGTTAGCTTGAAAGAATAATTAAATTGAATAAATTGAATTGAAATTGAAAATCCTCCATAGGCTAATTTTGTCATCAAGTATGAGAAGGAATATATATTGGACGCTATGACTATGTCTTTCAGAAAAGTCAAAATCACTTAATATAGATGTCAAAAAACTGACGGAATCTTTGACGTATAAGCTTACACACAAAATTTTTTCCTATACGTATCTTCCTCCTCCTCGCGTCGTAGTCCTCATTACTGAGGGTCGTGAACCCCCTGGTGAAGTGTCAATTTTTGTTTCACGATGTCCCTCCATCGACATCGGTCTTTAGCATAATGGAGTGCGTCATGGAGTTTAGTGCCAAGCGTTGAGCGGATTTGATCCGACCATCTAGTAGGGCTGCGGCCTCTCGGCCGCTTGCCTTCGATCTTGCCTGTCACCATAAGTTGTTCGAGGTTATGTCCGTCTTTACGAGCTATGTGGCCAAAGAACTCCAGAACCCGTCGTAGGCATGTGGTGGAAAGCCTGGTTTTGACGTTCAGCTCACGGAGAATCGACACATTTGTGCGGAATGCTGTCCACGGAATCTGTAACATTTTTCTCCAGCACCACATCTCGAAGGCGTCAATGCGGTCACGGTCAGCCTTCTTTAGTGTCCATGTTTCGCAGCCGTAGCAGAATATGGAGAATACTAGAGTTGTTACTAGTTTCATTTTCGTCCTCCGCGATATGTTGCGGTCCTTCCAGATTCTTTGTAACTGGGACATTGCGCTTTTTGCCATACCGATACGTCGCCTTATCTCACCGTCGCATGAGCTCGTGTTGCTTATTTTTGCGCCTAGGTATATAAACTCATCCACTCTTTCGAGGGGTAGAGCGCCTGTAATCTGCAGTGCGTTAGTGCGATCTACAACCATAAACTTGGTCTTGGCATGGTTGATTTTCAGGCCCAATTCCATGCCAATCTGTTCCATTCTTTGCAGGATGTTTGACATTTCTGCCTCATTAGCAGCCACGAGCGTTGTGTCATCTGCGTAACGGAGATTTGTTATTCTGGTGCCTCCTATTGAGGCGCCACCCTCCCAGTTTTCAAATGTGCGCCTGATTATATATTCGCCGTATGTGTTAAACAGGATGGGTGACAGGATGCAACCTTGCCTTACACCTTTTCCAAATCTGAAGGAATTGGATGTTGTTCTTTCGACCTTCACAACGCCCTGGTTCTTCGCATAGAGCGATTGGATTAAAGCAATCAGGTGGTTTGGTACTCCAAGCTCACTCAATATTGACCACAGGGCAGCCCAGTTGACACAGTCGAAGGCTTTGCTGTAGTCTATAAAACACAGAATTATGGGAGTGTTAAATTCGTAAGCCTTTTCAATCATCTGGCGAATGTTTAAGATTTGTTCGCGAGTCCCTTTGCCTTTAACAAAACCAGCCTGTTCCTGCGGTATCTGCCAGTCCAGAAAGTGACGTATCCTGCTATTGATGATGTGCAACAACACTTTGCTAGCATGAGATATTAGTGCTAGAGTTCTGTAGTTGTCACATTTATATGTGGAACCTTTCTTGTGTAATGGCAGAATTATTGATTTTGACCAATCGTCGGGCCACTCACCGGTACGCCAAATGCTGTCACATATTTTATGTATAGCGCTCGCCCCGGCTATTCCCGTTGCTTTTATGATCTCGGCTGTTAGTTGATCTGGTCCAGGTGTCTTTCTGTCCTTTAGCACAGCAATTGCAGCAGTGATTTCAGAAAACAGGATATACGTATCTTAGACAATCATTATTTGAATTAAAATTTTGAAAATAACTGCTAGTAGTAAATGGAAATATCTGGAATACCTACGAATTATGAATTTAGTTTGGGCTATGTTCTATGTAGAAACGTTGCCAAATTTCGCTGGAAACAAATGTATCAACGTCGATCGGTGTATGTATACTTTACAAAATGAAATATTTGGACAATGGGCAAAGATAGACGAGATGTCAGAAGTTGAAAGACTTTGTAAGAGCGTAGGGTTGGTTCTGATTTAGTATTTAAATTTTATTGTTAGTTTATATTTTTTGTTAACAAAACCCTCAATAAGAAAGCAGGTGATTCTCCAACATAAGTACCTATCGTATTTAGATATAATAATTATATTTCAATAATGAATAAAATACCTAATTATCTTTAATGTAAAGTATCATAGGGCACACTCACAAGCACTTTCAAGACAATATTCTATGTTCGCCAAATTGACAGTTCTTGTTTGTGTTTGACGTTTCTTATTTGACAAACGGCCTATGCAGAATTTGTTACTAACAAGTGGTAAAGATTCGAGATCGTCGCCTTGTCAACGAAGGTCGTCAAGGCGACCTCGGATCCTCACCGTACCACGTTGCCCTTTTAAAGTGTACTTTTTTTGTTAAAAAGTGTCCATTTAAAATACTCGACATTGGCGAAATTGTCTATGTGTCGTTAAGACACGACAGAAACGCCACTAGTTAAGAAAGAAAAGAAGAAGAGCAAGTGGTGAAACAGGCCCTTAATTTAATGTTTTAATTATAAAATGTACATAAAGGATGTTTGTCCCAAAAACATAAGACAAACTTCATCAAATCAAGCCCCACCTTTGCAAAGCGCCTCACGTCTTCCTATTCCCGTTTCCCGGGCGGACTTGTAAACTGTGGTACGGCGAATGTCGTTTACTGAAATGGAATCGGATTCTCCGAGGATTGTTGCATGTTCACCAAATTAAAGTTGCTTACAGAGGAAATACCTGCAGTAATTTGCCTGCATTTGATGTTATTAAGTTATGTTTAATATATCGAAAGATCATTTACTTTTACATAATTAGTGCATGTAATTTGGTTAATTTGGTAACCTCATGCTTCGAAAAATCTTAAATAAATGTTAAGAGATTTATAATTAAAGGAAAAGAGAGGCGTTGAAGGTACAAATCTTTAACCAGTAAGTAGTTTTGAGCGTCTCGGCAGCTCTGAAGGCAAAATTTTTAAAACGCGATATTTCAGTACCTACTACAGGAGGGCTAACTACGAACCGTAAGTCCGATACTTCGGCCGGAGTATCGGAAGAATTTTAAACTTCGAATACAAGGTATTTCATGGTTATAATTCAACGAACTACTAAAATAATCATAAAGTACAAGGTATTTCATGCATACAATTCAAGGAATTAATAAAATAACCATGAAAAATCCTTGTAATTCATAGTTAAAATTCTTCCGATACTTCGGCCGAAGTATCGGATTTACGTTTCGTAGTAGCCCTCCAGCTCCCACACATTTTGATTGAAAGAGTCTTGCAAGTTCAATTTTAGTGACCAATCTTACTGATCGAGCAAACGAGAGAACATTACCTTCTGATTATTTTTGTCATTACAATTGATGAAAAACAACCCGTTGAACAGGCAGGCTTCCGTAAAGGGTACTCAACAATAGATCATATTCATGTACTTAGTAGAAAACATAATGCAAAAAAAAAATCGAAAGCTCTGTTCACTCTACTTGACCTTTGTAGATTACCAGAAAGCCTTCGACTCAATTTCACATCTAGCTATCTGGAAATCTTAACAACGTTAACTTGGTTGTATGATAAAAAAAACTCTATTTTAGCAAGATTTTTGTATCGGTAATGTGATTAAGGTGTTTCGCAAAACTACACCAATTACAGGAACAAATCGCAGTGGTCTGTCGTCAACCATGATTATGTCAAATTTAAATCAAATCACATGCTTTTGTTAGCTTAATATTACATTAACATGCGATTTGTCAATTTTCTTAGCAATAAATTATGCCTTTTTTAGTTTTTTCTTGAAAGTATCGAAATATTTAATGGATAAAGTTTACATTTTTACTATTATTGATGACCTTGATAATAAAACAAACATGTCGATTCAGTCCTTCTTCTTGGATTCAAAAAGGCAAGGCTCCCCAAAACACATTCCTTCCTGATACGACACGACACACCCGCATAATATAATGTTGTAATCTTTATTTCTTTTTTTTTTTAAACACAACGAAATTCGAAAAAAAAAACAATGGTAGTTGGAAAAAAACAACGAAATTCGGAAAAGATTTTTTTTTTCAAAACTCATATAATTATTTATTTAGAGACTTTTCCTTTACAGGTAGGTACTTAACTTTACATCATAGGCGAGTGAAGTCGAAGGTAACAACACTAGTACATATCTATCTATATCGCAATATTTCAGTACCTAAAGGTAACCATAATCATACCAATGTATAAATATTAAATAACGACGTCAAACAAAACATTCCCAAGTAAAAATCTTGAAGGGAGCCCGTTCCACATCCTATGAGTTAAGGAGGAAGCGTTTTGATAAATTAATTTCATAATAAATGCTCCGAGGGCGTCGGGTTCCATGGTTTTTTTAATATAATCATACTTTTATAAAGTTACACTCATATTTTCACATAATCTTTGTATATTTCGAGTTTTATATTTTACTTACCTATACAAAATAAATAAAATTGAAGTGTATTGTGAATTTTGTAACAGATTTTCTGTATAAAAAATTTCAAAAATTCTTCAACAAATAGTCGGTGGTTTCTTTAAAAAATTATTTTATTTCTGCAATATTTTTTAAGCAAATCAGTGGTACCTATTTTTATTTCGGCAATATTTTTGTTGTCCGCCCATTGTCAGGTCGCGGACTAGATTTGAACCCACAGGGGACGAATTCACTACATGAACGTGACCGACCGTCATCAACACGTTACGAACTTATGACATGAGTATAGACAGGTAACGTAATTGGCATATTGATCGAATAACATCTATTTATATAAAATTCAAAGTTCTGACTGACTTAACTATATATCAACGCACAGCCCAAACCGCTGGGTCTAGAGATTCCAAATTTGGCATGCAGGGTCCTTATAAGGTCCGTGCCGGACCGGAATTTGTTTCTGAAGAAAGATATGCTAATTGTTACAAGGCCACGAGGGCGAAGCCACGCGCGGAAGCTAGTAATTACATATAAATACTAATAAAGATTAATAAAATATTACAAAAACTTAGCCGCTTTAAAGAATAGTGTTCCTTAGTCAGCGTTTGGATGGGGTTCCGTTATCTCGAGCTTCTCCGTGCTTCGGAGTGTACGTTTAAGCCGTCGTCGGTCCCGTCCCGGCTATTGTCGATGAAAGAACTCTCCTTTAATGGTTAAAGATCTTGCGCGAGTTCTTCTGTGTTTTTCAAAATGTAAAAAATATGCCCGGAAAGTGCGTGTCGGGCCACGCACAGTATTGGGTTCCGTGTTCACTACGCTTTGCTTGCTTGCAGATGAGGGCAATGTAATATTCTATGACATATTTATACGTATTCTTCAAAGAAAAAATTTTTTTTAATTTCGTCCGCTATTAATCGGTAGTTTTCCTTGTTTATAGGTTCGCTATATGGTCTACTACATGATTTTTTTAAAATTCTTAACAAAACAGATAGAGGGGTGTTACTGGTGTTAGACACATTGTTTGGAAAAATGTTCAAACTAAATAAATAATAAATATAAATATATGGATATTTCACACAGATTGAACTAGCCCCAAAGTAAGTTCGAAACTTGTGTTATGGGACACTAACTCAACGATATTTATTTTATAACAAATACACATAGATAAACATCCAAGACCAGAGTCCAATCAGAAAAAGTTCGTTTTTCATCATGATGAAAAACGAACCCGACCGGGATTCGAACCCGGGACCTCCTGGGGCGGTCTAGCGTGGTAACCATTACGCCACGGAGGTCGTCACAACTAAACACAACCTTAGTAGAGAGATGCATCAATCCCAAAAAAAAGTACGATCCTATGGAAAACAATTCGAGAACATCTGTCATACTTCTAATAGCTTGTTAAAATTGTCAATACATGAGTAAAATTCTTTTTTGATTTTCCAGAAAGGGGTACCGTCGTTATCTGTTCGAGGTCAAGTATCGCGTGACGAGAGGTTCGGCCGAATGCTTCCGTCAAATAAATCACGAACCCATCAGGCTTTTAGGACAAATACGTTTTTATAACACTTTTATTTTAGCGCGGTAATGTTGTTTTTATAGTACGAAATACTTAAAGTAATTATTCGAAATTATAACCTATATAATTTCGAATAATTACTTTAACTATTATAATAACTAATCATTTTCCAAGTTTGGAATAACACGCCATGTGTTAAATTAAATTTTAGTAATTTTATTAATCCATGGACCTAGAAAAAAAGGCGGACCCCATCACTGAAACTAAAAAGTGAAGCACCCATAGTAAGCCACCTCGCGTATACGTACGAACCGGCCGGCTTACTATGGTGTGAATGTGTGCGTGCCGGTCAGCCATTTCACACTCACACTTACTTAGTTACGCCGCCGCTATTAGGGTGCTTCAAATCTCAGTTGTGGTTGTCATCTTGGGGGACTGGTCTGCTCGCTTTATTAACATCTACATATTCGACATATTTAGGATTTGACCATAGCGCTATTTGGATCGACATCCCGCGTTTTTAGCTTGATTTCTGTATGTACCTGGATCTGTATTTTATTTATTCTTATAAATGTACTTATACATTGTAACAAAAGAGTGAAAGGAAAAAAAAATTGCTAAATGACAAAAAAGGCCGTAACCGGGTTTCTTTCGCCATTTCTTTTACCGGTGGCCATTTTGCTTGTGTCCGAAATGGTGGTAGTATATAACGTAGTATATTCTCTTTATACATATATACAAATTGTAAATGACAAGAAAAAGTGCCTGTGAAGGTCTAATTTCTGAAATAAACGATTTCATTTCATTTCATTTCATTTCAATTCTTTCAGCAAGATTCCATCCGCCTTTTTTTCTAGGTCCATGAATTAATCAATAAGAAATACATAATATTATGTACCTACTTAATGTAGTCAAATATTTTTCTAGATTTTCGAAACAAAAATGATAACTCTTTAAAGGAAAACGTCAAAACTGATGATGAAAAAGTTTTTTTAAAATTAAAACTAAATTACAATAAGTCTCTGTCACTAAGTCACTACCTATCAGTTTTGGTATTTAGTAAAGAATGTATGAGTATGACTTGATTAATAATATCAGTAATAAGTATTATGTATATCCTGCAGGTATATCGAAGAAAGTTACGTGATCAATCAAACACAAAATCGAATGTCGAAATAAACACGTTTCCTTGGCGAAAAAGGAATATGTATTACATTCCCATTTTCAGCATCAAAAAAATATATCGTACACTGAAAATACAGTTTTAATACGAATTTTCAGCTGACGCTACGACATTTAATTTTTTTGGTCATTTTACTCAAAAATTACACGATTTTTCGTTCAGAATTCATCACAGTTTAATACTGAAATTAATTTTTTCCAAAAACTAATATGGATCAGATGAACAAAAACTGTGCAAAAGCTGTGAAAATCATGTTACAAATATCCAATTAATTTAGAGAACGCCAAAACTGTTGAACTCGAGCCTTCGTCTATTTCAGGGAGTGTTAGCAGCAAAATTTCAGCACTGTTTGCGAGAGAATTTGTTGATGCCATAGATCAATTATATTCCGTTCCTGCTTTCCGCAAAGGCCCCAAACAATAATCATCATCATATCAATCCATAATCATCCCACTGCAGGGATACTGCAATCGAAGGTGAAGTTCAAACAATACAGCCCAAATGAATATATATATAGGGACAATTCATACAGATTGAGCTAGCCCCAAAGTAAGTTCGAAACTTGTGTAATGGGATACTAACCCAACGATATTATATTTTATAACAAATACATATATAGATAAACATCCAAGACCCGAGGCCAATCAGAAAAAGTTCGTTTTTCATCATGACCCGACCGGGGATCGAACCCGGGACCTCCTGGGTGGCGGTCTGGCGTGGTAACCATTACGCCACGGAGGTCGTCAAAATGAATATGAGTTTTGATCATAAAACACTATATTACACCAAGACACAAGTCTGCGCGTTCACCGCGAAGAAATCCCCTTTTTCAGTGGCCCCACAATTCCAAGGGACACCCTTAATAACTACCGGCAGCTTAGGGATCCTTGGAGTCGAGATCTCAAGCAACGTCCAGTTTCGCAGTCACATAGAAGACAAGGTCAAGTTGGCTTCGAAAAAGCTCGGTGTGCTGAATAGGGCGAAGCAGTACTTCAATCCGGGGCAGAGACTTGTATTGTATAAATCTCAAGTCCGACCCCACATGGAGTACTGCTCTCACCTATGGGCTGGAGCGCCGGCGTACCAACTTGGACCTCTAGACTCGACTCAAAGACGTGCTATGAGGATTGTCGACGATCCCGAGCTAACAAGCGGTATTGAGCCCCTCAGTCTGCGGAGAGACTTCGCCTCCCTATGCGTGTTCTACCGCTTGTATAATGGGGTTTGTTCCGAGGAATTGTTTGACTTGATGCCTACGGCCACTTTCTACCATCGAACTGCTCGTCACCGGCGGGGAATCCAACCTCACACACTAGAACCAAAATGGTCGCGTACTACGCGGTTTCAGAGGAGTTTCCTCCCGCGAACGCTGAGGCTGTGGAATGAGATCCCCGCCGAGGTCTTTCCTTTAGACTATAATATGGGGTTCTTCAAAAAGGGCATTAAAAGATTTTTACAGGGTCGGCAACGCGCGAGTGATGCTCCCGGTGTTGCAAGCGTCCATAGGCTGCGGTGACCGCTCACCATCAGGCGGACCGTAAGCTTGTTTGCCACCTTTGTGGTATAAAAAAAAAAAAAAAAAAAAAAAAAAAAATATTATACACATAATGTTGTTATGGTATGAAAAATTAGTTAAAACACGCCGACATACTGATATTCCGATAATAAAAAAACAAACAAAAATAAACCTACAAATGTACCATTGACGAGGTAAGTAACGTCGGTGCACGGCTGTCGGCCGCGCAGCACGGGTCAGATACCAATGCATCCGCAGTCTACTAAGGTAGTTGGTCAAAGGTTTCGGCGTATTTGTGACGAGTAGAACGCCACAAATTGAATTGTAGGCGGTGTGGGGCGGCGGCTAGCCATGTGTCCATTCTGCGTGCTTTCGACAGCTACCATTGCTTTTCATTCCTCTAATTTTCTGTTAAGCCGCATTTTAAAACAGTGTGGATAAATAAAACTATAGCCAAAAAACAGCATCTTTCCTTGGCTAACAAATATGTAAGGTAAATAACTTATAAAATTTTATATTTAACTTTAATTTGCCGTTGTGATTTGAGCTCTCAAAGACGCGAGAACTACCCGACACATATTTTATTGTTGATTTTGTATTTGGATACGCTCACTGTCTTGTAATTTTATTAACCTATTATTTAAGTTTATATCTCAGTAAGTGAATTTTGTATATATTCTTTATGAGATAATAAAGTTTCTTAAACCTTTATATCTTCGTTAAAAAACTTTTTCTGATTGGCCTCGGGTCTTGGATGTTTGTCTATAATGTATTTGATTTGTTATAAAATATAGTATCGCTGAGTTAGTATCCCATAACACAAGTTTCGATCTTACTTTGGGGCTAGCTCAATCTGTGTGATTTGTCCCTGTATATTTATTTATATTTATATTCGATTAAAAAAAACTCGAAAGAATTTATTGAATCAGATTTTTTTTTAACTCAATGATAAAACGCAAACTGCAATTATACACTTATTCCCAGAAGCAGTTTAGCAAATAACGAACGAATTTGATGGCACGTATAAATATTTTGATAGTAATGTAATTATTCAAATACGAACAGATTCACGAATCAATAACAATTTACTGAATGGCATGAATTTATTGGTCACAAATAGTTTGTGAAATTGTTTTCATTGCTTTATTTGTACTAGCTGTTACCTGCGGCTTGCCTGACAGATATGTTCCGGGTTCCGGTTAGCCTTTTAGTCAGATAAAAAAGACTTTGACGAATAGGCTATCCGCCAATGGTGGAGCCGACCCAATAAGAATAACACACTTTGCTACATAATTTTTATTTCAGTCTTTGTCTCATTCATCAAGTAGATTTTAATGAATTGATTGCTCTTTATATTGTTATGTTGTGGGCCGATCGTTAAATTGGACATATTGAATTCTGTCCGGGCATATCGCGATATGCAATGCAAGTATTTTGTGATTTGCCTGTCTTAACCCCGCCATATCGTTCAAAACTTAACGTACACTTTGGATAGTTAGACTTATGATCATTAATAGCCGACCGTACGAAGCGTGCGAGACACGACGACATTACAATTACAAAAAAACCACCAACCAATCATATCTCATACCCAGCCATATCCGGATGTGGCTCAGCAAGTCGACAAGTAGGCTGCTTTCAACGATCTGCCTAACTTTGTGTTGGGCATATCATGAAATAATCGGCCAAATCACGAAATGCCGGAATATCATGAAATTCCCAGACAGATATGGGTTGAACCATTTCAACCATTGTCCTACAACATATACAACGCCAATCTTGCTCAAAGGCGGTATGACAAATAAGTTTAATTTAAATTTGCAAATAGGACAAAATTTAATTTATTTTGCAATTAGAAATGATTGACACTGATATTACACTGCTTTATTGAAGATTAATATTGAGTTTCGATCGTTAATCAAATAAATTTAATTCAGATTGGATAATAATAGGTTATTTCATTGTCTACTCGAATCAACGTTCGTCAAATTATTAGATAGTTAATCAGTTTTGTCGGAAAATTGAATTTGTGTTATGTCAAACTCTAATTTAAATTACGTTACCGTTCTCTGGTACAACGTTTAAATGCAAATATTGAATAATGATTACAATAAGGTTATTGAATAACACGTTTGGGTAATTAATATTTCCGTGTTTATGAATAAAGTGGACGTTTTAATGTTTGCTTTTTTTATTATTAGAAAGGGACACTTAAACGACTGGTTCACAAGTTTAATCAGCTAAGCTTGAAGCAACATCTATGATATGTTTGATCAATATCTGATTACCACAAAAATGTTATCGTTTTTCCCCTTTGCCACGCGGAGCCGCAGGTAACAACTACTTTATTTATTTATTTAAACTTTATTCACCACAATAATAAATAATAATAATAATAAAAAATATTTGGGTACAAAAGGCGGACTTAACGCTAAAATAAATAAATAATAAATAAATAAATAAATTCCGTTTATTCAGCAAAAAACACAAAATGACAAACACAAAAAATAATGCTGAAACGGTGTCCACTCAGCATTTGTCGGGGCACCTTGCGACGCCACGACGCTGGTCTTCCGTGGACACCGGTTAAATTACAAAAAACAACAGAAATTACCTAAAAGATGTTTAAAAAAAGAATACAATAAAATAAAATCAATCTCACATTCCCTCAAATTTCATAAACTAGTTATAATATTTTTGGCAAGTCATGAGGAACGCCTTGTATTGTTTTTTAAAAGATCCGAGAGTACAAGAGTTTCTACATGGAGGCGGAATATTATTCCAGCACTTCGTAGCAGCATAACGGAAGCTGCCACGAAACGCTGCCGTCTTGTGCGCTGCAGAGAGTAGGCGTGGTGCAGTTCTGACATGGCGAGATGAAAAATTTAGCTTGTCGTATAAATAGGATGGTGACCGAGTCCTAACAATACCGAACAGGAGACTACCAAAATGAAGTGAACGTCTAGACTTCATGGTTCATTAGATTGCCATTGTTGAGGAATGGTGTAACATGTGCTCTACGGGGAATATTAAAACAGTACCTAGCACACGCATTTTGGACGCGTTGAATGAGTTTCTTACTGTATTCAAAAAGACAGTCACCAATTACCGTGTCCGCATAATTTAGTTTCGATAAAATCAAGGCCTCACATAGTCCAATACGAATATCAACACTCAGAACATTGCGAACCTGATATAGCACCTTTAGTCTGTAGAAACAATTTTTTACTACCTCCAATACATGATTGTGAAATCTTAAATTACTGTCCATGAGAACCCCCAAATTCCTGGCCTCCGATACCTGCTCAATAGCTACCCCACCAATTGTGAGCACAGGGTTGCTGGCATTAATGCGATCTATTTGGTTATTTGATCCAATCACAAGAAATTTAGACTTCTGTGGGTTCAAGACCAAACAGTTGTCACCTGCCCATTTGCCAATACGTTCCAAGTCCGCATTTATGCTGTCCACAGCTGTTTTTATTGTGTGAGAAGCAATAGGCAGGTAAACCTGCACGTCGTCAGCATACATATGGTGATTACAAGTTTGGATATGTTCTGGCAAGTCTGCACTATATAAAATAAACAAAATAGGTCCTAGTATGGAGCCCTGGGGGACACCTCGGTTTAATGGAAGGGGCTCAGAGAATGATTTAGTGCCATTTTCGCTACGGACTTCGACACACTGAGTGCGACCAGTAAGGTAACTTGAAAACCATTCCAACGCGTGGGCGTCGAAGCCATAGAATGACAATTTGGATAGAAGAAGATCGTGGTTAATCGTATCGAATGCACGTGAAAAGTCAAGTAAAGCTAGTACCGAACACTGACCCATATCCACTCCCGCCAAAATATCATCAATAACGTCCAGTAAAGCCGTAGCTGTGCTTCGACCAGCTCTGAAACCCGACTGTTTCGACGGTAAAATATTATTTGAGTTCAGAAAAACCAAGAGTTGCTGACATATGACCTTTTCTACAATTTTTGACATAAAAGGAAGAATGCTAATAGGTCTAAGGTCCTTGAATTCTGTGGGATTATTTACTTTTGGCAAGGGTTTTACAAGCGCCATTTTCCACATATCTGGAAAAGTAGAACTTTGTATACTAAGGTTAACAATAGCGGTGATTAGTTTAAGAGTACGTGGTAGGGTTAGCAGTACCATGTCTCGAGAGATACCGTCAACGCCCTCAGCGTTAGAAGTAATATTCATAATTATTCTTGATACAGTGGTATCGTCGACGGTTTTCAAGGAAAATGATGCAGAGCAAAAACGATTTTGAGCGAAGTGCATGAGCTTAGAGACAGGGAAATCATTCTTGCCAGGGACATCAAGAAAATGTTTGTTTAAAAGTTCAGGATTATTAAGACCTGGAGGCAATGATGTTCGTTTTTCATTAAAGTCGACGACATTCTTTCTTATGTTATACCATAATTTTTTTGAGTTTTGAGAGTGTGCGTTTACATTGTGACGAAAATATGCTGCCTTTTCAGAATACATAGCTCTGTTTACAGTAGATTTAAGCTCTTTGTAGTATGTAGTATCAGATTCGCACTTCGTTCGTCGACTTTTAACGTAAGCTTTGTTTCTCAGCTTTATCATTTCTCTAATAGTAGGCGTAATCCATGGATAGCTTTGATGTTTTATGTGAGCTTTCATAATAGGGGCATGAGTATCAAAGATGTACAATATATAGGCATTAAAAGATGATACGGCTTCATTAACGTCTGAGCACAGCAAACGTTCCCATCTGATGGTATTGACAAGTTTGTTTAATTCAATCAAATTAATATTCTTAAGCGGTCTATATAATATCGTTTTCGCCGGTGGCTTGGGTCTACTTAAGCGCAAGTGACATGTGATAAAAGCATGGTGACTTAACTCTGGAATGTGGTCTACGGATACACTAAAAACCTTGCAACTGCTGCATACAAGGTCTATCAAGGTCTCTGAATGAGCAGTGAAATGAGTTGGTTGATTAACATATTGGTCCAAATTCGTATAACGTAGGAAGTTTAATATCTTTTTTGTGTCAGTCTCGTTAGTCTTAAGTAAGTCAATATTAAAATCTCCCAAGAGTACAACATGGTCAAATGAAGACAGAGAAATCACTGATTCCGTAACAGCATTAATAAAAGTATCAACATTCACCCATTGCGCACGGTAAGCAGTACCAATTGCAAGCTTAACACCACCCAGCGTGACACTCAGCCACATCTGCTCAACCGTACTTGTATGGGGGTGCTTGATGAGGCGTGCATGGATGCCATTGCGAACGTAAAATCCAACACCTCCACCACACAACTTATTACATTCCTTAGGGCGAGGTATATGTCGCAACCTGTATTCCGAGGGCATTGGTGCACGTTTCTCTTCACCCTCCCTAAGCCATGTCTCATTTATGGCTAAAATATCCACCGAACGACCTTCGAGCGCAGCCACAAACTCCTCATGTCTTGTACCCAGTGATCCAGGGTTTAAAAGTCCAACGGTAAGAAACTTATTTTTATTAAATTGAAAAACGAATGAATGCGAGACTGTTACAAATTTTGAATTATTTAAATATTTTTTAAGTATTGTTAAATGGCGTCTATTTATGTAACTAGATAACAAAGCAACATCACAGAAACATCTAACAAAAGTGCGCCCAGATACACGAATGTGTTTATTTTTAGGAGTATAGGAATTACGTGCAATGCTACAATGCAAGAAAAAAATGTTTATTTAAATTGTTTGATGAATTATTGTTCTTACAAATTTTGTCATAGTTTGTACTTGAGTAGGGAAACATTTTAATGTCTATTCTTAAATTACTCATAACAGTCTGAAAGATGTTCAATAATCCGAAATTATTAATTTTACCTGTCCACTTAGAAAACATTTCGTGTGTGAGAGTCAGGTTTGAGTCGAAGAAATAAGCATACTCACTATGTTGTAATTCAACACACAAAAGGCTATTAAATAATTCAATTTTAAAATTGTAAATAGGCGCTCCCTGTATATAGGTAGGTGTACATATTATTACATTTGTATGCTTTATATCTTTAATTAAATTACGAATTGTGTAAATTAACTCCATAGGATTACAATTGCTCCTAAAATCTACTTCACCCAATAAAATAATACAGTAATCATTTACAGTAAAATTATCCAATTTTCTCGCTAAGTTAGTAAGAAGTTGCTTAACGCTTACATCTGGTGTTAAATAACGACAAAAGTTAAAGTCTGAAAGAAAAGTGTCCTCAATCATTTGGAGTTTTCCCGAGCTATTTCTGTTACTTAAAATACATAATTTCCTTTTCTTTTTTGGTGTGTCCGATTTCTTGTTATTGTCGCTCTGTTGATGCAATATACTTTGGTTCTCATTAATATACGAGTTGATTAAATTTTCTTGCCGTGTCATGGTATCATTTTTCGTTGTTGTTGGGGCTTGTATATCTGTGGCATCATGTGTAGTTGCGTTGAAAATCTTTTCAGTATTTTCTTGCTGCATTATAAAATTATCTTTGATATCATGACTCTTTTGAGTAAAAAGTTTACGTACTCTAATTTTTTTACTAACTGTAGATGGTGCTGAAGAAAACTGTATGTCTAATTTTTGTGTGTCTTTTTTATCATTATTTGGTTTTGTTTTCTTTTTTATTGTGGATTTACAGATATGTGTAAGCTGGTCTATTTTTAGTTCATATTCTGTAATCTTTTTTGTGAGCGTATGATTTTCTGATACTAAGTTATCTATTTCATTCTCTGCTATTTGTAACTTTTCTTCTGATTTGGATAGTCTTTGTTTCAATTCTTTTAGCTTTTCATTATCATTCAGGTGTAGTTCTGGGAAGCTCCTATTGTGTTCATTCGCTGATGAAAGTGCTGATACTAATGAGCACTCTGCTTCTTCCTCTGAGTCTTTGTCTGAGAGAGCTTCAAATGAATTATCAATAGGTATTTGTATTTCATATTTTTTACTGCGTGTTGAAGGGCGTGTTATATTGTTTTGTTCATTTGGACTAGTAGCCGAATGAGGCTGTGAAGTTTTTTTTCGACAACATGATAAGCATGAGTGGCATTTAAATGCTTTTTTATTTTCCTTTGTCATTATTTTAAAGCGCTGAAATGATACGCTTGTACAATCTAAGTGATAATGTTGTTCACATAAATTGCAAATCAAGAATTGTTTATTAGTAATTGTGGAGTTACATTTTTTGCACGTTGGCGCCATCTTTCCGTAAGAAATGAAACCAATGTGTAGATGTTTTGTTGTCTGCTAATATTATATTTCTTATTAGTATTCTTATTAGAAAAATATATATTTTAAAATTTTTTCATTAAAAAGTCCAATGCAGTTTCTGGGTCTCGAACGCTGACCTCTTACAGCGATAATAGAAATCCTTAACCACTGGTCCACAGACTCGTTAACTCTATTCGACGAAATATTTAGTATGTATCTTAGTAAATTTTGGTCGTTATAATGTCCGTTATTATATTTTTATATTTTACGTAAATGTACCCACAATAAAATATTAACACTAGTTACTTGTAATAATAGTTATTTTTCTATTTACATTCGCAATGTTTCATAGTTCAATGAAGTTTTGATGTACTTACTAGTGTTTATTTCACTGTTGTTAAAACTTAGCACTTGATGTTCGTTATCACTTAGTAAATTATTATTTTTTGTTTATTTTAGACTATTTTTCAAAGTATTTCATATTATAATTATTATCACTTGTTTATCATCACTAGGGACACACTATTTTGAATATATATATACACAATTCTATTACTTAATATTTTTACGAATTAAAAATACCGGAGACGATGTTTTACACGTTAGTGTTGCTAATGTGAAATGCATTATCTACCAGTCAACCTTTGGGAAGTGCAGATATTCGCGAATGCGGTTTTAAATTATATGACATCATCATCATCATCAGCCTATATCGTATAAGCCTCCTTTCGTCTACGCCATCCTTCCCTATCCAATTATATGACATACTTACAATAAATCTTAGATGTAAAAAAGAAAAAAAACAATGTCTTTCCATAATACTAATAATTACATAAACTAAATACAGTGAAACCTGGTTAAATGGAATCTCAAGGGACCAAGACATATGTACCAATTATTGAGGGTTTCTAATAATCCAGTTTTCCAATTAAGCAGGTTTAAAATTATAGTTGTCTCATTTACAGAGGCCCCCACTTACAGAGGTCGAAATGTGTCGTTATTCCATTTTTAGAGGTGGAAATGTTAATAAAAATGCGTATTTTTGGTGATATGAATTTAATGTAGGTATGAATGTACATACATACATAATGTATTGCGTCGAAAAAAAAAACAATACGGTAAAGTTTATGACTTAAAGTAATCGGTTATGTTTGTTTGTATTTGATTGCTAGTTGCTGAAACCTGTTTCTCGATAGAATTTTGATCAAAAATATTAGAATTATCAATATTTGACATTTAGAAATACTTGTGTAAAGTTTCTAAAGCTTCCATTGCCTTACGCTTTGAAATTTTTACTGGAGTCTCTTCACAGTCTTCTTCTTCTTCTTCTTGTTCAAAACCTGAGATAGTACTGGCAAACAAAGCATGCGCGAAAGACGACGCGAAATGTATGTAAACAAACATGTCAAAACGTGTTAATACCTGATTAATTTGTCTCATTTATACAGGTAATTGAGCTACAGAGTCTCAATTATAGAGGTAAGCATCGGAAAAGTCTTAGGATTCAAATCTCATTTAACCAGGTTCAAAAAGTCCCATTAACAGAGGTAATTTAATGAAAAAGAACCGGGACCTCATTGCAACTCTCAATAATAGAGGTTTCTCATTAATCCAGGTCCCACTTAACCAGGTTTCACTGTACAATACACACATAAATAAATATCACATAAGAATACATTACTAATATAATACTTACTATAGATACAAAATATTATATAATAGACTACGTTGACGACAATTACTGCATTGTTGAGAGAAGGCTAGCTTTAACTATCTTTTTAAAATTAAATTTATTAGAAATTGTCCTCAAGGGCACAGGTAGTTTTCTCCAGAGACGAGTAGCTTAAAGTGAAAAGGACTCGGAAACAAAACAAGTGCGGTGACGAGGAGTAACCAGAGCGAGTGAATTATGGGATCGAAGGTGTAGCTCATGTGTGTTGCAGATGTATTGGAACTTGTCTTTTAAATTTCATGTGTAAAAGATACGCACTACGCACACACAGGGAGAACTCCCTGTGTGTGCGTAGCATGTATTATGAGTTTATGTGTATGAGAAAAGAATTTGCCTTGCCTTTGAATTGCCCTGAAAAGATTGCTTCAGCAATAAGGCCGCCTTGTTGCATAACACTGTCTGTACCTTTTACTGTTTACTGTATCACTATTCAATTGTTTGCGTTTTGCAAATATAGCGTATTCTATCTATCTATCTACGAGAGGATGTGTATCGTATAGATTTATTAAGTAGCCATGCGACAGGTTAGCTAATTTACTAATTATGTGTACGCGTTGCTTGTACATACTACACTACTGGCTATCTAGAACTAGATTTTGTGCCAACTATTTATCATGAATCCTTGATTAATTTCGCATTCTCTGCAGTTGCATGCGTCCTATTGCAGTGCACATTTGTCATGGTGAATCGATAAATGACTGGAATCCATAATTTGGTAGCTTTTAGAAGGACAGATATTACGACGCTAATAGCCAACTTCTAAAAAGTCTTTTGACGATGCGCAAATTTTCTTTTCTAAAGAAAATTTTCGCGTCTTATAATATATCTGATGCTATTATATCAATATACTGTTAGGTGCACATATACTAAGTCTCATGTTATCTCCATTTCTTCTTATTAGATAGATACACTGGGCGTCAAAAATAAGTAGTACAGTTTTAAAATTGCAATTACTCTTAAATTATAAAAGTTAGAGTTTTGAAATAAAAGACATTTTATAGCAAATTTAACAAAGTTTTCTAAAAATAATATTTTATTTAGCATTAGTAAAGTTTTACACTAAAAATCAAGAAAAAACTAAAAAGCTAACCATTTTAAAGGAACTATCAAGAACTTAATTTTTACGTTTTGGGCCTTGTTCCCACTTTAGTAACTTGGTGTTGCCGCCTCGGGCTCTGATGACAGCTTGGAGCCGATTTGGCATGCTGAACACTAAGTTTTGGAGGCGGTGTTGGGGAATATTCACTCATTCTTCTATCAAGGCCTGTTTAAGGGCTCTGAGGTTGGCGGGGGGTGGTCTGCGTCTTCTGACTAGCCCCCAAGCTCGTCCCAGGCGTGTTCAATCGGGTTAAGATCTGGGCTTCTTGATGACCAAGTCATGAAGCTGATGCCAACCTCCTGAATGTACTCTTGTACGAGGTGAGCGGTGTATGGCCGGGCGTTATCATGCATTAGTATCGCTCTATCACTCATATTTACTAAATATGGCCCTGCATACTCGTTAAGGATCTCTAATGCATATCTTTCACCAGTCAGAGTGCCATTTTCTATGACCACTAGCTCTGTGCGACCCTCTGAAGAGATGCCAGCCCATACGTGTACAGAGCCCCCACCGTATTGAACTCTTTCCGAGATGCAACCTTGAATGTATCGCTCACCAGGTCGCCTGTATACTCTCCGCCTTCCATTGGAAGTGAATAAAGAAAACCGAGACTCATCTGTGAACAAAACTCTTGTCCATTCTTCTTCGCCCCATTGTACGTGTTGACGCGCGTAGCGTAGTCTTACTACTCGATGCCCTGTCTCAAGTTTGGGGCCATTTGCTGGCCTGTACGACTTCAGGTTGGCTTCAGCAAGTCTTCTCCTCACTGTACTCTCACTAACGTAGTCTCTTCGGGTCTGAAGAAGCTGTTGCTGGACCTCAACTGCATTAAGGTGACGATTTCTTAACACAGTAGAGACAATTAAGCGGTCTTCTCGGGTACTAATGCACCTGGGTGCCATTACTCTGCCATTAATTGGTCTCCTTAGATGGTTTCCAGTCTCTTCGTACCTTCGCTTTACTTGCTGGATCGTTCTTAGAGTTACACCCACCGTTCTTGCAGTACGACGCATACTGATGCCTACTTCGAGTAAAGTTATGATTCTTGCACATTCTTCTGGTGAAAGAGGCATGATTAGTAAAGTTTACTAGCTGAAGACACATTTGCTTTTGAATTGCAATTGATTTATCAGCAATAAAGAAAACAATAAAAAACAAAAGTACAAGCCAACAGTTTAAAAAATAGTGTTTTTGTTTATTAACGTTTTTTTCAGTCAATCTTTAAAAATGATATTAAGCATGAAATTTTTATTAAATGAAATTAAATTGTCTTTTAACTTTTTTTTATTTTAAAGGTCTAGCTTCTGTAGTTTAGGAGATATTGCAATTTTAAAACTGTACTACTTATTTTTGACGCCCAGTGTAGATAGATAGAATATACTTTATTTGCAATTCACAATAGTTAGGACACAGTATACATGAACACAACATACACACTATTGAAATCGCAACAAGGCGGCCTTATTGCTAAAAAGCAATCTTTTCAAGGCAACCTTAGGGTAACGAATTATTTTATGGACTGGGCAGGGCTAGTAAGATAAGTACTCATGAATAGGAATTATAATATAAAATATGACATAAAAACTACGAATAACGAATATCATAATAACAATAAATATACATAAATGCGTACACATACTTATGCACAATACATACATACTCATAATACATACACTTATTATAGAAAGGGCTACAATAATAAAGCCCTACTAAGAATTTCATTTGATTTTGTAAGATTACATGTGAATTGCACAAGAAACATAACACATTGAATTATGACTGTCACTGTCAAACTAAAGAAAATAAAAAGAGATAGCTTGAGACATAATTTAAATGGATTTCTAGAATTAGTTGTTATTGAAATACATATATTTTGAGACAAAATTACCGATTTTCAGCTGTACCTATACAAAATTTCTAATACATAATATCTATTTTCACTGCTTATTATTTGCTTTAATGACGTCATTGTACTGGTACAATACACATTTTATACTGTAACAGTAGTGTTGTCTATAATGTTGTTACAATACGCCTAAACACTGTGTACTAGGTACATAAGTGAAGTACATAATATGCATTGATTAATTGCAAGCGTTCAGCCCGTGATTCTGATTGTAGCAAACATTTGTCACTAATAAATCGTTTGGTATAATATTAATGTATAATGAACGGTATTTCTACACAATTAAGTTTGAAATTTGATTAATATATTAATTGATTTATTGTTAAATACTAATTTATACTCATAAATGATGCATTTGACAATCGACTGTAATGCAAATACGGCGCCAGTAATAATTGATACATAATTTCGATGCACACTAAAGGTACGCGTCGACTGGCCCGCGCCGGACGCACCGCACGCACGGCACGCAACGGATTGAACGGATTTGCCGATGGCATGCGTCCACTGTATCCGGATTTCGAATATAGTTTCGAGTGTTTCTTTGACGTGAGTTGACGTATTCATTCATGGAGATTGATGAAGATATTATTATTATTAGTTTATTGTTGGAAGATGAAGAAGAACGTAAAACTAAACGTAGAATGTGGGTTCATGAAATAAATTTGAAGCGACCAATATTTGGAGAATATCATGCATTATTTGTTCCCGATTTACTTCATGATGAAGAAAGATTTTTTAATTACATTCACATGTCAAGAGCTAAATTCATGAATATATATGGTTTACTCAAACCCCATTTGACTAGACAAAATCTTGATATACCAACCATACATTATATTAAAATAAATTTACAAAAATCTAGCCTTCTTGTTTCATTATCGATCCTATATCCTCCCAAATATTATCTCTTCTTTGCACATTAGAATAATGGGGATGTTTTAAATTGTATAATTCTTCATATCTTTCTAC
Organism: Endotricha flammealis; assembly: GCA_905163395.2. Classification (NCBI taxonomy): domain Eukaryota; kingdom Metazoa; phylum Arthropoda; class Insecta; order Lepidoptera; family Pyralidae; genus Endotricha; species Endotricha flammealis. The sequence goes on from LR990867.1 coordinate 8,810,648, forward strand.
TAATATTATTAAAAGTGCGTCGTCCATTTTATTTTTATCGTTCGCTCCAGTAAAAAAGCTTAGCTTAGCTTAGTAACAACACGTGGGACAGTGAGCGATGCCAGCAGCGAAATGATTTGTATGACGTCACCGGCACGCAACGCATTTTTTGCTCTTAAATGCCGGCGTTCCGTACGGGCAGTGCGGATAGTGGACGCGGTTCTATATGAAATCATACAAAGCAAACTAAAATCCGTTGCGTGCCGTGCGTGCGGTGCGTCCGGCGCGGGCCAATCGACGCGTACCTTTATACGGTAGAGAATTTTGTAATGAATTTAATTTGTATTTCACACTTTCTTATGAAATAGAGGCGAATGTTGATGATTTCGTGGACGGTCAAACGCATAAACAATGCATCAGTCCTGTCACATTATAAATAAAGGAATGTCTTTCATCGGTATGCTATCAGCGCGTTCTGAGCTACTTTGGACATTTGATGAGGCGTCGGAAAGACAGTCTCGAGAAGCTGATCATTGTTGGCAACACAGAATGCAAAAGACCAAGGGGCCGCTCTCCAATTAGATGGACTGACCAACTGAAAGATGCTCAAAAACCATCAACTTATGAATGAATGAATGAATGAATGATTTATTTCTCTCAAAAATCTTAAGTGTACAATATAACTATTATAACAAAGTGGGTGATTAAAATCTAAGATTATGAGAGACTGGTGGCTGAACTAAGCATGAGCTTGTATCTCGGCACACCAGCCTCTCCCCGCGTGGATTTATATAATAATATTAGAATTAAGTTAAATAACAATAAAGTAGGTAGTGGACTAGTAACTAGAGAAGAAGTTTTTTTTTTTTTTGGAATTACAAAATTAACAAAAATACTAGAAGATTATACATGTAGAGTGTAAGGTTGTGTGTGTGTGTTTGTGAGTGCGTGTGTGTGTGTGTGTGTGAGTGCGTGTTGTGGATGAGTATAATTAGTAACTGCGTGAATTGTTGTTGTGGGGAATAACAGATGATGAATTAAATTTTTGGTCGAAGCATAAGTTCCGTGGAGTGATAATTTAGTTTCAGAAGAAAGTTTGTAACAATCTTTTTACAAGAGAACTTGGTAAGCTTGTGCAGTGCAAGTTGGCGGTTTAGATTATTGTAAAGGAAGGGACCAAGGAAGCAGTAAAACCGATTTGAAAATGCAGTGTTTAGGGAGCGGGAGATAATGCTAGGAGGGTAACGTGCGGAGCGAGAGGAATGGACGATATGTTTTTTGTAGTATGGTAACACCATGACTTTATGTAACCTATGGCATGTGACGTATGGCAAGGTGGCAGCCATGAATGTCGATGTGAGACTGATTGTAAATTGTAATACAAGTACCTAATAAATAATAAAGTGATTAACTAAAAGTGTATATTTTAATTGTTATTATACATGGCGCAGTCGCGGAAAAGAACATAAAACGTAACATAAATATATTTATAAAATGGCAGCCGCAACTTACAACCTGCCCCAAAAGCTCGATATAAATGGGCTGGGCGGTGTTAACAATTGGAAGAAGTTTAAACAACAACTAGATATTTATTTAGCGGCATCCGGACTCGATAATGAAAGTGACCAAAGGAAGATCGCTATTCTTTTGAATATTATCGGCGAAGAAGGGCTACAAATATACAATAATTTCAAATTGAAAAAAGATGGCTGCCAGTCCGATAAATATGATGATATCTTGTTGGCATTCGACAACTATTTTGAGCCGAAGAAAAATATCATTTTTTCGAGATTTCTATTTTACAAAAGAGTACAACAAGACGGAGAACCATTTGATGTTTTTCTTAAAGATGTCAAAAGTTTGGCAACGAACTGTCTATTTACAGATGCACATGAAGCTATTCGTGATCGAATAATATTTGGGTGTAATGACAAGTTGGAACAAGAAAGTTTACTAAAGTTGGGTGATGTTGACTTAGAACAAACTATTAAAAGATTACGCCTTTCAGAAATAACGAAGTTGCAAGTAAAAGAAATGCAGATTATGCAGAATCAAAACAGTATTGTGGAGGTGTACAAGGTGCAAGCCAGCAAGCCTTTTATAATTCATTGCAAATGGTGTGGAGAAAAACATGAGAAGAATATTTTAAAATGTCCTGCAAGAGGTAAAAAGTGTGGTAAATTGAATCACTTTTCTAAGGTGTGCCGTACAAGACATATCAATGCGGTATTAGAAGACGAACAACAGCAGGAAGAACTTTATTGTGATTCGGTGGGTATTAAGAATAATAAATGTTGGGAACAAGAATTAATATTAGAGAACATTGTAAAGCATTCTTTCAGGATTGATACTGGTGCTGATGTAAACCTAATACCTATTTCGTTATTAGATGATCTTAAAAGTAAAATTTCAGTAAGTAGAAGAAACAGTATTAAATTGTGCAAGTCAAAATTTTCATTACAAGCCTACAACGGATCTCAAATTAAAACCTTTGGTGCAGTTTTATTAGAAGTGAAATTAAAAACTAAAGTATATTTATTGGACTTCATTGTAACCAGTTCTCGATATCAGCCAACTTTGGGGAAGGATGCATGCCTGTTACTGGGTATTGTAGAGAGAAAATATGTGAATAGTATAAAAAATGAATCAGACAAACAAATTTTGATTCATGAATTTAAAGATGTTTTCTCAGGTTCAGGTCAGTTTCCTAAAAAACATAGAATCCTATTGAAGAAAGATGCTATTCCAGTGTCTAAACCTCCATATAGGATTCCTATAAAATTAAAGGATAAATTAAAAAATGAATTAGATAGGTTATGTGAGATAGGTATTTTATCTAAGATGGAGGAGGCTACGGAATGGGTGAATAGGATTGTCATTGTTGAAAAGGATGATGGTTCTATTCGATTATGTTTGGATCCCAAAGATTTAAACCAATGTATCCTTAAAAAATATTTTGAAATTCCAACCATTAATGATTTGAAATCACAAATAGGTAAATCAAGATTCTTCTCTGTTTTAGATCTGAAGGAATCGTTTTGGCAGATTGGCTTGACGGATGAATGTAAAAAATACTGTACATTTTCCACTGTGTTTGGATCTTACTGTTTCAATGTTTTACCTTTTGGGCTTGAGATCTCAGCTGAAGTCTTTCAAGAAAATTGTAAAAATAGTTTCAGTGGCATTAAAGGTTTGTTTTTGTACATCGATGATTTCTTGATTCATGCAGAAACCAAGGAAGAACATGATTTGATTTTAAAACAAGTTCTTAGTCGAGCACGTGAGTTGAATATCAAATTCAATCCTAATAAATTTCAATACTTACCACAAATAGTAAAATATTTTGGTCATGAGATTATCGATGGAAATTTAGTACCAGATAAAGACAAGATCAAAGCTGTGTTAGAGTATGATATGCCACATGATAAGCAAAGTCTCCAACGATTCTTAGGATTTGTTAATTATTTTAGAGAATACATCCCAAATATGTCCGAGGTGATCAGTCCATTAAGACAATTATAAAAAAAAAATGTTGATTTTGTGTGGAATAGTCACTATGATACTTGTGTGAACAACATTAAGAAATTATTAACAAATCCTCCAGTATTATTAAACTTTGATTCTAAAAAACAAATTGTAATTCAAACTGACAGTTCTAAAGATGCTATTGGTTGTGTGATGATGCAAGATGGTCACCCAATTTCATTTGCATCAAAAAGTTTATCTAGTTGTGAGTCAGAATATGGACAAATTGATAAGGAATTTTTAGCTATCCTCTTTGCGTGTAAAAAATTTCACTACTACATATATGGTAGGCATGTGATAGTACAATCAGACCATCAGCCACTGGTGGCACTAATGAAAAAAGAAATTAATTCAATTAACTCTCAACGTCTCAGAAAAATAAAATTAAAATTAAACATTTATGATTTAGATATTCAATATACACCTGGCTCTCAAATGCATGTTGCTGATGCGTTAAGTCGTGCATCAAGCGCAGCTAATAATAGAATCCTGGACAATGATCTAACCAAAACAATACACACAATTAATGTCAGTAATGAAGTACATGATTTAATTATGTCAGAAACTAAAATTGATTGTGTGCTTCAGCAATTAGATTTTATTATGAAAATGGATGGCCAAAATGCAAAAATAAAGTACAGGACAATGTGAAATTTTACTATAATATGAAAGATAATATAACATATGAAAATGGCATTGTATATCTTAATTATACATAGAATTGTGGTACCATTAAGTTTACGAGAAAGGGTAATTAAAAAAATACATTCAAGTCATTTTGGAATAAACAAGACAATTTCTAGGGCAAAATCTTTATTCTACTGGCCCAACCTTGAGTCTGATTTTAGTAATATTGTAACCAAATGTGAAATATGTGAAAAATATAGTACAAAGAAATCCAAGGAACCGATGTTGCTTGATGAAGTTCCCATGTTACCATTTGAAAAAATTGCTTGTGATTTTTTGCAGTGGAATAACAAAACTTATTTGATTATAGCTGATTACTACTCGAAATGGTTTGACCTGGTTCATGTAAATTCGTTAACTGCAATGACTGTGATAAATATATTAAAAGATATTTTTTCAACACATGGTATACCAAGGATATTAAGGGCAGATAATATGCCATTCAATTCTTTTGAATTTAGAAATTTTGCAAGAGACTGGAAATTTAAGTTAATTACTTCCAGCCCAAGATATCCTAGGTCTAATGGTTTTATAGAAAGATTTGTTGGTATTGCTAAAAATCTATTGAATAAATCAGTTGACAGTGGTGTAGATTTTAAAGAAGTATTATTAGAACATCGTAATTCACCAGTATTGGGTTCTCAATATACACCATCGCAATTATTATTCAGCAGGTTGACTAGAACTAAGTTGCCTATTCATGATCTTCTTTTGAAACCAAAGTTAGTAACCGATTTTATTGAAATTCAAAACAAAGTAAATTGTTCTAACAAGAAAATTTTTGATAAGACAGCCAAGAGTAATAAGCATACATTTTATTCTGGTCAAGATGTAGTTTATTTAAAGGATAACATATGGGTTCCAGCAAAAATAGTTGAGACACATATAGCTCCAAGATCATTAATATTGAAAGATAATAGTACGGACTCTTCTAAATACTCTACATGTAAAACCGTCTTTTCATAAGGAAACCATTAAGAAAAACTTTAATTTAGATTTTGAAATTCCTATTGAGGAAGGTGTATCTATAGAAAGCAATGGTGATGAACAAAGTTTGTGTAATAACGAGGCCCAAGAACAGGTACATGGTTCGGGTAGAGAAAGACCACTAAGGAATATTGTTCGTCCAAAATATTTAAACGATTATGTATGTTGAATTAAGGGGAAGATGTAGGGAAGTAGGGAAGATGTATGTGTAACACCATGACTTTATGTAACCTATGGCATGTGACGTATGGCAAGGTGGCAGCCATGAATGTCGATGTGAGACTGATTGTAAATTGTAATACAAGTACCTAATAAATAATAAAGTGATTAACTAAAAGTGTATATTTTAATTGTTATTATACATTTTTTATTAAAGTGTTGCTTTAGAACTGTGTGTACAATAAAAAGCTGTCGAACCGTTAGGACGCCACAGAGTTGGTAAAGGTCTTCAGTGGAAAATAGGATGGGTTTAAACATACAGACTTTTAATAGTGCTCTCTGAGCGCGTTCGAGAGTGAGAAGATGGGTTTTGGGTGCTCCACCCCAAGTCGTGATGCCGTAAGTGAGAATTGACTGACAGAGTGCGATGTAAACCATTTTGACAGTATGAGGTTCCGCGACATGGCGCAACTTTTTGAAAACAAAAATGAGTTTTCGAACTCTGCCAGCAGTGGCTTTTAAGTGTGTCTGGAAGGAGAGCCTGCTATCTACGGTGACCCCTAGATATTTGATCGCACTTGAACGAGCCAAGGCAGAACAGGAACAGGGGAGAGGTGGGACAGAGGAGGAATGAGAGTGGGCAGTGATAGAGTAAGGAATTGAATTATTAGGGGGGGAATGAATGGAGAATGTTAGGTAGGAGGTTTTGGACGTATTCAGGGTTAACAAGTTAGAGCGCAACCAGTCACACACTTGGTCCAGTCCCATCTGTGCGTGGTCAAAAACAGATTTCCATGAGTTGGCGGAAAACAGTAGAGCGGTGTCATCCGCATAGGAAACTATTTTGCAGTTAGAGAGACCAAGAGAGGTCGTTGATATAGACTAGAAAAAGTGTGGGACCCAGTATGCTGCCCTGTAGAACTCCATAGTGTACAGGTAGATAAGAGCTAGAGTACCCATCAATAGTGACGCACTGGGTATGGTCACTGAGGTAACTTTGGAACAGTGCTAATTGTGTACTCCGAACGCCCATATTTTCTAGCCGTCGAAGCAGGATGTGAGTAGATACCGTGTCGAACGCCTTAGCGAGATCGAGGAAGATGCCGACACACTTCCTGCCACTATCCAAGTCACCCACTACATGGTCGACAAGGGAATGGATTGCGTCTGTAGCCGATTTATGAGAACGAAAACCGAATTGGTTGGGGGATAATAGTGATTTGTCCTCTAAGTATTTTATTAGACGTTTGTTGATCAGGCGCTCGAGAATCTTGGACAGCGCAGGAAGTATTGATATTGGGCGATAGTCGTTCGGACGTCCACGATCACCAGCTTTAAATATGGGATGAACAACAGCTTTTTTAAAGGCTGAGGGAAAGACACCAGAACTCAAACTGACATTGCAGATGTGAGCGATAGATGGAGCTAGGGCCCTAGCATTTTGCTTTTAGTAAGGAAGAGGATATGTTGTCCCAGCCCACCGCGCAGTTGTCTCTAAGGGATAGTATAATGGTTTCTATTTCTTCAGTGGAGGTGCTAAGAAGAACGAGGAGAGGAGTTGGAGTAGTTGGATGATGGGAACGGGTTGTAAGTAGTCAAGATATTTTCAGCAAGGGATCTACCAACATTTGAAAAGAACGAGTTAACGTAATTCATCGAGTCTATTGGGGTATCTTTGCAGTGAAGGAGGTTACTCGGACTGGGAGATTTATTATTAAGGTTAGTGACATTTTTTATGGCTTCCCACAGTTTTTTTATATTAGTGCCAGCATTGGTTAGGAGTGACTTTTCGTGATTCTCCTTTGTCTTTTTTAATAAGGAAGAACAGAAGTTACGGTATCTGCGATAAGTGGTACGTAAAGTATCGTTTTGAGGTTGCAGTTTTAACTTATTGTGCATGTGATCTCTATTGCGTATACACTTTAGAAGTCCTGGGGTAATCCAGGGCTTTATATATGTCAGATCGCCATAATTGCTAAGGACATAGGTCGATGGAGACAATTCATTCATTCCCGAATGAATCCTACCATAGCCACGATCTTCAGACATGAAGGACCAACCATAGAGAGAGAGAGACTAAATATAATAAAGGAAATTAATATCCGACTACACGTCGTATCAGCAGACGAAGTGTCGCAGCGACACTACCAGTTTCCATGTATTTCGGACGACAGTGTCACCCGAACACAGATCAGTACTGCCGCTGACGCCAGAACAACGACACCAAAGAGTAAAATAAGACATAGGAAAAAAGAGAATATTCCGTTGGCTGTTGTCGTCTGTAGTCGGGTTCGAAATCATTACTGCAGCGACAGGACGCAACGAGACGTGTCGTGGCGACATGAAGCGACGACACGTCGTCTGTTGCTGCGACTGGCTTTAAAACACTTACATGACATTGACTCGCAATTGATACCAATTCCTGAAAACAAGAAATAATGATAACTGACCAAAATAAAAATTATATTACGAGAACCTTAATTTTATTTGGGAAATTACTCGGAACTCAAAGGATGGGGTTTGAAGGAGCATCCGCTATTGGTAAACAAAAAACAAACGATTTACTCCATTTTATATTTAATTACACAAATTCCAATTAAATTATTAATTTTGTTTCCTACACAGTAATTACGCCAATATAAATAAGAGTATTTGGTTTTTATTTCGCCATTTATTTATTTCCCCGCGGCCAGTTATTTTACTGAAGTTCTGTTATTATTAGTTACTTTCCAAGTGTTATTTCAGAACATGCATTGACACGTGAAATTGCCTCTTTGAACGTCTCGTCACGATCGAATAGGGATCCGGATCTGGACATGCCTTTAAACGCAGAAAATTTAAAATGTAAAATGTGGTGACAAAATAAGCACCTGATCGTAGCAGTCACTGAACGCTTGCTATACCGGGAGTATCACTCGTACGTTGCCGACCCTGTAAAAAGTGGATCTCTGGGAGACCTTAGTCACCGTAGGAACATAACATGGCCGAGATGGCCGAGATCAATGCTATTTAGCTACGACCTTCTCTATTTCAAAAACAATACGTATGTATATTTTTTTAATAATTTGAAATGTCAAGACGCAATACAGGTGCGTCTTGACGACCTCCGTGGCGTAATGGTTACCACGCCAGACCGCCACCCAGGAGGTTCCGGGTTCGATCCCCGGTCGGGTCATGATGAAAAACGAACTTTTTCTGATTGGCCTCGGGTCTTGGATGTTTATCTATATGTATATGTATTTGTTATAAAATATAATATCGTTGAGTTAGTATCCCATAACACAAGTTTCGAACTTACTTTGGGGCTAGCTCAATCTGTATGAATTGTCCCTATATATTTGTCCTATATTTGTCCTATTTGTCTTGAAATAACTTTACGCGCGTGTTAACATCATTAGTTGTGTTTTTAGGGCACTTGGCTGACAAACAATTACCTGCCCGTCCTTTGACTAACGCAGTGATTAAAAATTAAATTTTCCAAATCATCAGAAAAGTCACGGTGAATATACATTTGAGAGCAATGAATGCGGGTGACCTAAAGAAACCTATAAACTCGGAAAGAAAAAAAATCCGGGCAAGTACGTGTCGGACCACGCACAATATAGAGTTCCGTATTTGCGGTGCTTTGCTTGCCTTCAGTTGAGTCCAATATCAAATTCCATCACATTTGTAAGTTTTCATCAAAAATGACGTTTCCTATTTTTGTTATAAGGCGAGATCAGTACATAGTTTTTTTTCCTTTAAGTACCTATATATTTATATGTATATATAATTTTTAATAAATAAAATGTAGTGACTTATCAATTTAATTACTTTCATTTAATTTTATATATTGTCTATTAAACACTGTTTATTTTATTAAGCTAGCATTTTTAGTTTCCGGCATTATAGGTTTCTTTATGTGACTCGCATTCATTGCTCTCGAGTAATTATCGTTCACAAACCGTATAAAAAGAAATTTATTAATTATATAATTTAAATTTGTGGGCTTTATTTCATTTGATTCATCACGGCGAATCCTTTGTAAGTCCAATTCATTACCTGAAACAGAAATTCTGAAATTAGCCTTCTATTTTCAATTAACATATAAATAATGAAACACGGCATGAAGCCGCAATGTGTTTCGTTCGGTGAATGAGAAGTCTGAACGACCAACTACTTTCTCGTACCTTTTCACCCAATTTCCTATGTTCCTGCTAAAGGTCGGCAACTACACACGAACTCCCCAAATATCTATGTGCTACATGTGCGGCGGTGATCGCTTACCACCCGGTAATCTGAATGCTCGTTAGCCAACATCTTCCATAAAAAAATACATATCTATTCTTTGACAATTAAATCATTTACATCCTAATGGGTACTGGCTAAGTTGCATGTTAATTTTGACGCGACCAAACTCCTCATTTATGAATTTATTATAACTTACGAAGCTAAAATCTGTTCGCTTGAACTTAGGCGTTGGTTTACATAAGGTCAAATCACAAAGCTAAGTGGTTAGATCAAATTTTGCTTGAGTAATAATTCAAAGAGTACACCTGATGCCAAAAATACCGGGCTCTGAATAATTTGTCAACTTTTCGCGTCTCGAGACATTGGGGCGACATTTTATACCTTCAAAGAATTAAAGAGTTCATTGTTACATATACTTTTAATCTATTAGATGTCGCGGCCATATTTGTTATTGTAAGGGCGTTTTTCCACTACTCTGGCATCCGATTTTTATCGGTCCGGTAATTGCCGGTCCGATGTAGAAATTCATACTTTAGTATACGCGCTTCTCCACTACTACGGCTTCCGGCATCCGGTTTTATGTCTAAAGTATGAATTTCTACATCGGACCGGCAATTACCAGACCGATAAAAATCGGATGCCAGAGTAGTGGAAAAACGCCCTAACGAATGTCAAACTCTTTCTCTTGTCATCAGTGAGAGATAAAATGCAGACTATGGATTTTTATCTACGGACTCATATCCTAACCTATTATATCCTAATATTATAAATGAGAAAGAGAGTTTGTTTGTTTCTTTGTTATTCCTTCACGGCTTAACTAATCATCCGATCATTATGAAAATTTGTATTGTCAGGGGTATATTGTCAGGGTTACAGATCCCAACATAGGCTACTTTTTATCCCGTGAAAGTATGTCATTCTAATGGGAAAATATTTTTTCTACTATAGAGGGCGCTGTATCAGCCAACAGATGGCGCCACAAGTCGCGCCGTGGGTTTTATTGTCAAACGAGATCTATGTCATAAAATTAACCGCGAGCGAAGCCGCGCGGTAAAGCTAGTTTCGGATTAAGATATTAGCTATAAGTACACATTTTTTACTATCTTAATTGGGACTTAGTAGCTAAGCATAAAAAATGCCAGTATTAATTATATTATTAATATTATGAGGATTTTCATCACATTTATGCCATACAAATTTTAGAAAACAAAAACTAACAATTTGGTAAATTGATCTTGATTTTCCCTATAGATTCTATTATACTCAGACATTAAAGTTTCCAACAAATCCATCAACTTAAAGCAACCATTATTTAAACGGTAAATTATCTTTAATAGCATTCCTTATACGTACGTAATTCTATGCAACAGTTCCTACTATTCTGACGTCAAAATTCCTTGAAAAGCGTTTTAATAAATGAACATAATTACCTACTTTCAAGAATTTAAAATTGAATTCTACTGCGTTTTGTTTTAATATTAATAATAAAATAATTCATATTGTAAACAACTGTAAAGGAAGATGAGTTCGTGAATAATTCAAATTATTATCTTGTTAACAAATTGTTCTAAAATTGTTTACTTTGTTAGCACATGTTTACATTCATTAAAAATTGTACATTTTTTTGATATTATTGAAAATACTAAATCCCAGAGAACTAAGCTGTTAGCGTTTCTATGAGCCGATACACTCAAACTGGCGCTACACTGGCTGCTATTTAAACAGATCGTTTTTTAGGGTTCCGTAGTTGTGTTTTATTTAACAGATTATTTTGTGTCAATTGGACACTACTGCTTCTGTCGCTCGCTCGCAACTGACTGAAGGGTGGTGGTGGTGGTGTGCATGTGCACCATCACAATGCTGCAAAATCTCAGTACCAGACAGCTTGTCTATATTTTATGTCGATGGATACAACAGTTAGAGTCTTCTTTAAAGACAAAATAATAATCATGAGTGCTTAGTAGCACCTAAAAAGTCAGCTCTTAGCTTAATACATAATGAATGTGATCAAGAAGTGTTATTTCTGCGAATTCACAAGAAAACATTTGTGTCTCACGTTCGGAATGATGCCAGATTCGTAATTGAGGGCAAGAAATATGATAAATGTCTTGGAAGTTAGTACGAGCGACCGTTATAGACCTTCGTTCGAATGTGGTTTTTCGTATCAGTACCTATTTTCTTTATTTAAGAGAAAATTTAATATCATATGCTCACTTTTTTCTATACTACAAAGTTGGCAAACAAGCCTATGGCCCGCCTGATGGTAAGCCCCCCCCCCCCCCCAAGTGGAGCTCTGGATACCTTACTCACCGTAGGAACACAACATGGCCGGGACCAATGATATCTACGATCTTCTACTGCTGAGCGAAACATAGAAACATTCACGCAGAGCAGGGGTCATCATACGATGACAAAAACCGATTATATTACAATTTAAATTCATTCGCTGTCTCACTCAAACAAAATAGGAATTGAACGGGACAGCGAGTGAGTTTGAATCGAAATAGAATCAGTTTTTGTTACGAGAATAGGAGCACGGTCCCAAAGTAAGCTATTTTTACACCTGCTTATGTTATACATACATGAAAAGTACTCCGACTCGAGGCAAACGCAAGTGTCATTACATAAATGTCTATATGTTTATTTATAGATATTTGCCTTGAAAAGATTGCTTTGAGCAATAAGGCCGCCTTGTTGCATATACAATTGTTTGTAACTTTTACTGTTTACTTTATCACTGTGTGTATTGCAAATAAATCTTATTCTATTGACATTTAGATAGATAGATCTTAGAGCATTAAACCAGACCGGAGGCGACACTCATAGGCGTACCCCTCTGCCAAAGGTACGAGAGAGGCGGTCTTACCCGTTATTTAAAACTAGTTGCCGCAATGCGATTGTGTGCGTGTGGTTTAAGATTGTGTGCGATAATAATGTTGTGTTGTGTGCGTTTATAGCGACGTGATAGAAAAATCTATGTGTGTACCTCACCCCCCACTGAAAGAGGCAGTATTTTTGCGTAGGAATTGTTGTGCGTTTCGTCTGCGTTCTGGTTTAATGCTCTAAGATCTATCTATCTAAATTTCTATCCCTTGCGGGGATCGAATCCGCCCGCCCCTACTACTCTACAGTCACCACCAACTGCATCATGGGGCTGTCAAATTATTTACTAAGCAGTTAATTTTATTTTAAAGTAACATTCGTATTTAAATATACCGTAACACTTGTTAGTGTTCCCCTACGCTTCCTGCGTGATACGGCAAAAGACGATGCGATATTCTCTCAAAAAGACACAATTAATAAGGAAAACGAAGCTTGGGCGATGGTCTGCTAGCGCCTGATAAACGTACAAAAAATAATGCCCTTTCTGAGGTAATTGTTTTTTTCTTATAAAAGCAGAATACGGCTAAACATAGTGTGGAGGACCGGACCACTCCACATATGATGCTATCTGTAGACTTGATGCCTACCTATCCGGAGACCCAGCTCTGATAAGAGCTAATCGTGATAAACGACTTGGATGCTCCCTCGGTCACTTGTTTTGCGTCTATTACGCGTGTGGACTGTATACTAGGTGTTATTGAAGAATATGTGACTCTACGTTAAATACTTGGCAAATAAAAAAACTGATTCTAAACTTAATAAAAAACTGACTCTAAACTTCTAGGTAAAATAAAACTTTTTCTTTGTTCTTGGTAAGAGCGCTTGTGCTTCGGGCGGGATACTTGTTCCTTATCGGTGGCTATTCGGCGACTGACTACCGTATCAAATTTGGCCTCCTATTTATACTATTTTCGCCCGAAGCACGAAAACACAAAATTCATTTATTCTTAATAAAATTACGTTCACAACAGAGTTCTATAGTCTACGTTTATAGAACAACAAACATTTTCCTTATATTCTTAGTAGAAGTACCTTTTTTGACCTCTTGAAGTTGGCACGTGTAAGGAACCGGTTCAAACCGGTTTTTTCCTACACGTGCCATATAAATACAAATTTATTTTAGCTTTTATTGAACATTCTTATTGGAAATGGACACCTTACTTCCCAACTATTACGTATCACGCAATTAATGTTCAATTCAATAGCGAATTATCGGAAAAAACGTGTATTTACTTTTGGTTCGCACGGGCCCAGCCAGTCGCAGCGCTGCCAGGCGCGTGCGAGCGAGACAACCTATCGATATACTCGATTCACAACTTATTTTTAATATTTACATAATAGGCCGTTACGTTACATAGTGCTTATGTACTAAGCCGTCGTGTACATTCTCCCGCCGTCGCTTCGCGATCTCCTGTTGGTAACACGACGATCTTCTTGGTCGGGCGGCGCAACACGTTGCCGTTGCTGGTGGTGACGTCGACGACTCGTACCTCGCCGTCTGCACCGGGGAAGAGCCGCGTCACTCGTCCGCGCGGCCATGTCCCACGGGGCAAGTTGTTGTCGCAAATGATCACGACGTCGCCCTCCTTCGGTGTTGTCCCGCGGGTGTGCGTCTCCCGCCGGTGTTGGAGCAGCGGAAGGTACTCGCGCAGCCACCGGCGCCAGAATTCGTCGGCCAGGTACTGCGCGCGCCGCCAGTGTTGGCGCGCCGTTAGGTCGCCGGCATCAAAGACGCCAGGCGAGGGTGAGTGCGAGTTCGCGCCCAACAGAATGTGGTTGGGCGTGATGGCCTCAGCGTCGTCGGGTCCCACCGCGACATGTGTCAGCGGGCGGGAGTTCACGGTGTGCTCAGCCTCGGCGAGCAGGGTGGCGAGCGTCTCGTCGCTCGGGTACTTCACGTGCAGGGTGTGGCGCAGTGCTGTCTTCACCGTGCGCACCAGCCTCTCCCACACGCCGCACATGAACGGGGCGGCGGGGGGCTGAAAGCGCCACGTGATGCGTCGTGCTGTTGCTGCCTCGCGGAGCGCGGCCACCGCTTGCATTGCGGCGGCCGCTGCCTCGCTGAGCTCCTTGTTGGCAGCCTTGAAGCACGTCGCGTTGTCGCTCCAGATTTCAGTCGGGTGGCCGCGGCGCGCAAAGAAGCGGCGCAGGGCGGCCACAGCTGAGTCTGCGCTGAGCGATGCGACGACCTCCAGATGTACGGCGCGTGATGTCATGCAGGTGAAGAGCGCGACGTACCTCTTCTCTCGACGTCGCCCCACGGTGACTTCAAATGGCCCGAAATAATCAAGGCCGGTGAATGTGAACGGGCGCGCATGGTGAGCCAGGCGCACGTGAGGTAGGTCACCCGTGAGAGGTGTTGCGGGTTTCGCCTTTAACAGGCGACAGCGCGGGCAGCTCTTGATGACGTTCTTCACCGCGGGCCGCACTCGCAGAATCCACAGCCGCTGTCGCAGCTCGTTGACGACGATCTCGGTGCCGCCGTGGTGTAGCTCTTCGTGCACGTGTTGTATGTACAGCTTGCTGTACGGGTGGTCCCCGCACAACAACATTGGGCTTGCTGCATCCTCGGTGATGTCGGCGGCGGCGCTCACTCTGGACTTCACTCGCACTATTCCGCTTCCGTCGCGGAATGTGGTGAGGGCCGCCAGCCGGCTCGGGTCAGCCAAGCTGTCGCGCTGTACAGCGCACACCCACAGCTGCTCGGCGCGGAGAAGGTGTCGCGCCTCTAGTGGCACGTGGCTCCGCGCAGCAGGTTGGATGTCTCGGGGTGTTGCTGCGGCGTCGGCGCGGGATCGCGCCGCTGTCCATGTGGGGTCACTCGCTGCGTTGGCTCGCGTTCGCTTGCGGCGGGTCGCGGCCACTGTTGCAACATGTGATCTGCAAAGTTCGATTAACTGTAGTACTCGCGCAGTGGCGCGCAACAGGCGCGGCCAACGCGAAAAGCGTCGGACGTCTGGCAAGTGTCCTCCAGGCGGCGTCGCGACGGCGGCGCAGCTTAACTCCTTCTCTTCTCCAGTGTTGATGCGGGCGGCGGGCTTCTCTCGCTCGGCGGGCCACTCTTCTTCCGGCCGGCGTAGAAACGTGGGCCCATGGAACCACCGATGCCCGGCGCCGAAGTCCGCTGGTGTTGCACGGGTGGCGTCGTCGGCTACGTTCTCGGCTGAGGGTAGCCAACGCCACTCGCTTTTCCTTGTGATGTCTTCTATCTCGGCGAGTCGGTGGGCCACGAACGTTTTGAACGTCCGGGGCTCGGCGCGTATCCATGCTAGCGCCGTGCTCGAGTCGCTCCAGTAGACCCGACGCTCCGCCGTGAAGTCGTGCTCGTCAGTGACTGAGCGCGCCAGCCGCGCGCCCAACAGCGCGGCCTGCAGCTCGAGGCGCGGGATCGATGTCGGCTTCAGGGGGGTCACGCGGCTTTTCCCAGCTGCCAGCGCGACCCGCACCGACCCGTCGGCGCGCCGCATTCGCCAGTATACGGTGGCGGCGTAAGCTTCCTCGCTCGCGTCGACGAAGGTGTGTAGCTCGTAGCTCTCTGCGGGCTCGATGTCGTAGCACCGCGGTATGCGCAGCTGTTGATGCTGCCGCAGCACAGCCAGCCAGCTGAGCCAGCTCGCCTGCAGTGTTGGTGGTAGTGGCTCGTCCCACCCGGTGCCGTGTCGCCATGTGTCCTGCAACAACCTTTTTGCCGGTGTGGTGATTGGAGCTACTAGCCCGAGCGGGTCGTATAAAGACATTACGACGCTCAGGGCCTCCCTCTTAGTCGGCGTCCGGGTGCCGGCCAGCACTTCCGGCGTCGCACGCTGTCCGTAGTTGTAGCTCAGCGTGTCCTCTTGCGTGTTCCAGAGCAAGCCGAGTGTTTTCTCAAGCTCGCTCCCGCCGATGGCGATGGTGATATCGGCGCGGCTGGCTGCCAAGGGGGCCACGGCGTCCGAGACATTGGACGCCCACCCGCGCAGCTCGAAGCCCGCGCGCCGATGCACTGTGTCGACTGCTTGCGTTACCTGTTGCGCTGTTGTCACATCGGCGTAGCTTGCGATGTAGTCGTCCATGTAGTGGTTGCGGACGATGGCGGACGCGGCCTCAGGGTACTCCTCACTGTGTTCAGCTGCGTTGCGGTCCTTGATGTAGAGCGCAGTGCATGGTGATGAAGTCGCGCCGAAGATTAGCGACGTCATGCGGAACTCTTCCGGTGGGGCGTCGCCTCGTTTGTCGCCTCGCCACAGGAAGCGCAGCGCGTCGCGGTCCTCTTTTCGCACTTTCACTTGCATGAACATTTCTGCTATATCCGCTGAGATCGCTACACTGTGTTGTCGGAATCTCATCACGACGCCCGGCAGCGATTGCAAGCGGTCGGGGCCCGGCAGCAACATGTCGTTGAGGCTGCGGCCGTGGCTGCTCGCTGCGGCATCGTGCACAACACGTATCTTGGGCTTCGCTGGGTTGACAACGGCAAAGTGCGGCAGGTACCAAGTCCTCTTCGGCGTGGGCGCGGCGGTGACTCGCTCAGCGTACCCGGCCGCCAGCAGATGGTCGATCCTCTCTGTGTACTTCCCATTGAAGTTCCCGTCCCGATCCAGTTTCCTCTCTAAGTTGCGAAGCCGTGATAATGCGTTCGCATAGTTGTTCGGGATGACTTCTTCTTCTTGCTTCCACAGGAGTCCTGTTTCAAAGCGGCCATCTGGAAGGCGGCGGCTCGTCGCATCTAGCACTGCGAGGGCGCGCTGCTCTGGATCACTTCTTGTTTTCCTCGCCGTAATCCCGATGGAATCTAGACTGAAATACTGCTTAATTATTTCGTCCATCGGCTCCGTAATGTACCCACAAAAGGCGACGGGGTGGCAGCGCGAACTTCGGCATCCGTGTATAACCCATCCTAGGTGGGTCAGTGAGGCGACCGGCTGGTCGCGCCGGCCCGCGCGCACCTCGCGGCTGACTATGAGGTCCCAGTTGTCCTGACCGATGAGCAGCTTTGGCGAGGCCTCTCCATAGGTGAGCGGCGGCAGGTGGTCTAAGTGGCAACAGTCCTCTAGCTCGTCCTGGAAAATAGACTGTGTTGTGAATGACAACTTGTCCACTGTGCGCGCGTTTGCGAGTGTGTACTCGCGGTCACTGTGCGCGCCCCGTATCTTCACATTCACAATCCTGCTGTTGGTGTGTTGCGTTTCCTCGCCGCCGACTCCCTGCACGCGCATTGCCTCTTTAGGCCCGTCCAGCGCGAGCGCGTCCGCTATGCCGCCGTCTAGTATGGTCACGGTGCTGCCTTCATCCATCAGCGCGTAGACCTCCGCTGTCGTTCCGTTGCCGCCGGTGAGCACGACAGGCGCTATCTTCAGGTAAGCGCGCCGTCTTCGTTGCGTTGTCCCGGCGGCGTTGGTCTGCTCCACTGCCGGCTGTTCTGTAGCGGCAGGCTTATCCTCGTGCAGCAAACGATGGTGCGGCTGGCGGCACCCGCGCAGCCCGCAGGGCGCGGCTCGGCACCGTGTGTGCTTGCTAAACATCTGAAACACACGTTGTGCTTGCGCGCCAGCTCCCATCGCTGTTGTGTCGTTGCCTTGATCACATTCCTGCAAGTGTAAAACTTGTGATCCGCCTTGCAGAGTGGGCACGACTCCTTCTCCGCCTCTGTGTCGCGCGCCGCATACGCCCGCTCCGTGCGGCGTCTCGCTGCTGGCTGCGCTATGTTGATGTCTCCGGCGCGCTCCGGTGGTGCGTATTCCGTCCGCTTGTCGGCCTCTACTCCCAGGAAGAGGGCCATCCTCTTCATGTCGGGGATGCCATCTTCTTTGACCGCTGCGTAGTCATACCACTTCTCCCGAAGCGCCGGAGTTAACTTCTCCAATATCGTGCGCACCATCGCAGTGTCGTGCAAATGGTGTATGCTCTTCATAGCTTCCATCGTCGCTACGATATTGGTCACTTGCGATGCGAAGATGCAGATGTCCCTCGGTGAGTCTGCTAGTCGTGGCAGCCTTCTGATCTTCTCAGCTTCCAACTCTATGAGGGCACCTGGTCTTCCAAATCGCCTTTCGAGCGCAGTCAGTACTTCCTCGGGTTCGGGTCGACGAATCAACAACCCGCTGACTGCCTCTGCTGCGACGCCCTTCAAGCTGCGTCGGAGTCTCACCACGTTCTCTGATGCGGAGAAGCTTGATGACGTATCCTCGAAGATGGCTCTCCATTCCAACCAATTTCCACTGTTCCCGTTGAAGATAGGTAGGTCCTGGCAGTGGGTAGGCATCCTTGTGGCCCCCTGCTTCATTCCCATGGTGATGGCCTTCGCTAGTTCCCCGAAGTCGAAGGCGCCCTCACCCCTGGCAGGCTTGGCACTGCTGCTACATTCTTCCTTTGTGGTGGCTGGTGGTGGCTGCGTTGCGTCGCCCGGTGGCTGTTGCTGAAGCCACCTGTTCACCTTAGCGACGGACGCGCCGCCGTCGTCCTCTTCATCCGTGTCATCCTCGCTCTCGGCTACGGCCTGGGCGCGCGCCAGTTGTGCCTCAGCCAGCATTACCGCTGCCTGTGACTCCGCTAGGCGCCGCTGAGCCAGCTGCTCCTTCGCCTCCAACTCCGCACGGATCTGTGTGCGTTTGGCTCGGGAACAGCGTGACCGAGCGGCAGCTGTCGCGGGCCTGCTAGGTGCGCGGTCAACGTCGACCGTATTAGGTAATCTTTCAAATGGTACTGACTGATTGACTAGATGTCACTTGACACTTTCGATTTACAGATAAATTAGAACAAATGATAGTTTTATGGTTATTAAGTAATTAATTTTATTACATCTTGAATCATATTGTTATTGCTAAAGATGTAATAAAATTATTAAATGATACTCGGCACTTCCGGTTCGACTTGTTAAATGTTACAAGTCGTACTTCCGTTCTGAAAGTAACTTGGTTTACGATTTATTTATGTTTTAAATCCTTGTTAAATTTATGTTAAAATTGTTTTACGTTTATTATAAATTTATTTAATTTACAAGTTTAAAATTAGAAGTAAAATGAATTGCTATTTTGACTTGTTGTAACGATTGGCGGGGAGGTAGCGATTGGCGGGGAGCGAGGTTATATAAGGACATGGTAGAACGTTAGGCGGAGTTATTGTGAGGCCGCCGGATATTAAAGATAAGTTCCAATTGTTTTATTATTATTGTAATTTTGTATTTGTATGAAAAAGATGTGTTATAATACCTGATCGATAAAAAAGGCCATAACCGGTTTTCTTTCGCCATTTCTTTTACCGGTGGTCATTTTGGTTTATTTCCGAAATGGTGGTAGTTTATAAAGTAGTTAATTGATTTAATAAACATTTTGATTATCTGCCCGAGTTTTGGTTTTAATTGAAAATATATAATTTACTAATTACCTACTTTGTTTAATTTACTTTCTTGATACTTATTTTCTTCTAATGATCTTAATCACCTGACATATTAGGCAGTTGTCTAACATCAGAAGTGGGATAGATCCGCGTGTTAACATGGTATTAATATTTTGAAAAAAAAAAATATTTCAGACATAGAACTATAAGGATCCGGCTGTGCTTGGGAGTCTGTTCGCCGCGATTCAAAATGCAGCGACAGGAAACCACAACGAAATAGCGGCAGCACGACGTCTGCCTGTTTTCGACCCTGCTTCCAGGGAAAACGGAGCTGCGGTCTGGTGCCACGGCATCGAGAAACTTGCTGGTGCAGCTTATCCCAGCTTGCAAAAGCAGGTAAACCCTCAAAGGGTTCTGCATTACCGTCTAGTTAAGTTACTATGACAATATGGTAGTATTCGTGATCAAATGTAAGAATGAAAAATGGCATCTTTTAACATAGCAGTGATAGTACCACTTCCGAGCTAATTATTATTTTTCCTACATGTTCGC
The DNA here is from genome assembly GCA_905163395.2 of Endotricha flammealis. Taxonomy (NCBI): domain Eukaryota; kingdom Metazoa; phylum Arthropoda; class Insecta; order Lepidoptera; family Pyralidae; genus Endotricha; species Endotricha flammealis. Next base: position 8,830,964 of record LR990867.1, read on the forward strand.
TGGTAGCGATAATAAATAAATTGCGATTATAACCAAATTGCAAGTACTGGTAACTAAATATTATTTTATACCAAAGTAATTTTCATGACGTAATAATTAATGGCAAAGCAACTAACATTTTAACGTAGGTATCTCGTATAAGCAAACTACAGTTAAACATATGATTTTTTTTTTTTTTACAATAATGTATTTAAATAATAAAAGGCGTAAATAAATTTAATCCCAATAATGATAACTTGATAAAAAAAAAGACAATAAATGAATAGGTGATAATTCAAATATTAAGAACAATGATAAACCTTAAAAATAAAAAGATAATAAAATAAAATAGAATTAGTTACAAATGAATTTACGATGTTTTTATGTAAAATAATGTCTTAAACCCATATCCATCTATTATTTAGAATCACAGTAATTCCTCGCGGTACTGAACAGGTACCATAATTTGTCATCATAATGAATTTACTATCTATCAGGTTGACCGAACGGCAGGATATTTCGATTCAATTTACAACTCTTTTGAAAAACATTATATTTATAGAATTCATAGGTTTGTCTGTTTTTCAACTTCACCTTCACATATTTTGCTCACGTCTGTACATTTTCTCATTTTAAAAGTTTTCTTCATCGCTTCCTCTTTTCGTTGCCTCTCCATCCTTCATAATTACAATTATAAAAATATATTAAAATATTTATAATGAAAAATAAAAAATACATCCAAGCGTCATCACGTCGCGATCCAAAATCCATAAATATTCATTCAAATTCAATAACATAATGGGATAACCTGTAGTAACGCAGATATTAGGAAAAATCATATTTTATCCCTCTAAATCCGTCTTTACAACTCTTTCAGCTTCATATCACATTTGGTGATTCAAAGGCGATACTTACTTCTTTTTCCTAAGTTTCTATTAAAACTAAAATTATTATTTGTATTTAATAATAAACTTTCTTAATATATAAATCACGGCTAGTTACATCAACCTAATATCTTGTTAATATGTGAATTTAAAATCTTATACTCGGTTACTACAAAATAGCCTAATTTGCTAGCGTTATCATTACTGATTACACCACAAAAAAAATATATATCGGCTCGGAGAGGGGATTGAGCGGACTGGTGTAAAAGATGTCATTTAATGAAAAACATTGTTAAAATATTGTTTATTAAAAACTAGTAATATATATTGTCTTAAGTATTTTATAGCTAATCACATTATTATAAACTTGCCGTTATTAATTTATATACATACCTTGAAGGAATTTCTGTTAAGCGGTGCTACTACAGCTTAGACGATTTTTTTTTTTTTTTTTCCCCTTAATCTATAATGTTTTATTTTCATTTTTTATTTGTAGTTTATAGAATTTATAGATGTTTAATTTTAAAATTCATTGATTGTATGTACCAAAATATCTCTATTTAATATTGTTTACTGAGGTAAATAATTGAATTGACCCGACAACGCACAGTTTTTGTATAAGAGAGAAGTAAAAGGCGTTATTTTGTGTTATTTTAAGATGTAATAATTATGAATGATTGTAAACCTGTTAAAGACTATGAATGATTTGACTTGACTGATGAACTGCTGAAGTTATTTGCTTTTCTAGCCTATCTCATGCGCAGCAGGTGTGGGGCTAGAGTTTATAAAGTAAATAACCGTTGTTACTGGTTAGCTTAAACTGTGACAAGCGGAGCCTGTAACAATGGCATGCCAAAACTGTAAATTATGAACTGCTGAAGTTATTTGCTTTTCTAGCCTATCTCATGCGCAGCAGGTGTGGGGCTAGAGTTTATAAAGTAAATAACCGTTGTTACTGGTTAGCTTAAACTGTGACAAGCGGAGCCTGTAACAATGGCATGCCAAAACTGTAAATTATGAACTGCTGAAGTTGTTTGCTTTTCTAGCCTATCTCATGCGCAGCAGGTGTGGGGCTAGAGTTTATAAAGTAAATAACCGTTGTTACTTGTTAGCTTAAACTGTGACAAGCGGAGCCTGTAACAATGGCATGCCAAAACTGTAAATATGAATTATGAACTGCTGAAGTTATTTGCTTTTCTGGCCTATCTCATGCGCAGCAGGTGTGGGGCTAGAGTTTATGTAAAGCAAATGACCGTTGTTACTTGTTAGCTTAAACTGTGACAAGCGGAGCCTGTAACAATGCCAAACTGTAAATAAATATGATTGTAATTACTTGTAAGTTTTAACTTAATGTGTAAAGCGAAACTGTAACAATGCCGAAATATAAATGTGTATTAATGTAGATAATTGCACATAGTTTTTCACTTTTTTTAATTTCATTTGTTTTTTTTTTATGTACATCGAGAACGCTGTACTGTCAGTATGGCCGTATTAGGTAATCTTTCAAATGGTACTGACTGATTGACTAGATGTCACTTGACACTTTCGATTTACAGATAAATTAGAACAAATGATAGTTTTATGGTTATTAAGTAATTAATTTTATTACATCTTGAATCATATTGTTATTGCTAAAGATGTAATAAAATTATTAAATGATACTCGGCACTTCCGGTTCGACTTGTTAAATGTTACAAGTCGTACTTCCGTTCTGAAAGTAACTTGGTTTACGATTTATTTATGTTTTAAATCCTTGTTAAATTTATGTTAAAATTGTTTTACGTTTATTATAAATTTATTTAATTTACAAGTTTAAAATTAGAAGTAAAATGAATTGCTATTTTGACTTGTTGTAACGATTGGCGGGGAGGTAGCGATTGGCGGGGAGCGAGGTTATATAAGGACATGGTAGAACGTTAGGCGGAGTTATTGTGAGGCCGCCGGATATTAAAGATAAGTTCCAATTGTTTTATTATTATTGTAATTTTGTATTTGTATGAAAAAGATGTGTTATAATACCTGATCGATAAAAAAGGCCATAACCGGTTTTCTTTCGCCATTTCTTTTACCGGTGGTCATTTTGGTTTATTTCCGAAATGGTGGTAGTTTATAAAGTAGTTAATTGATTTAATAAACATTTTGATTATCTGCCCGAGTTTTGGTTTTAATTGAAAATATATAATTTACTAATTACCTACTTTGTTTAATTTACTTTCTTGATACTTATTTTCTTCTAATGATCTTAATCACCTGACATATTAGGCAGTTGTCTAACAACCGCGGTCCCGCTGGTTTGCGCCGTCTCTGCCGTCGTCGTGGTGTCCGTGGTCGTCGTAGCCATCGTCCCTGTAGACGTTGTCGGTGTGGTCGTCTCTTCCGACGTTTCGTCTGCGCCTCCCCTGTTGCTCCTCGTCACTGGCATTCTTCAACCTTCAAAATTCGGCTCGCGAAGGACAATATAATGTGGAGGACCGGACCACTCCACATATGATGCTATCTGTAGACTTGATGCCTACCTATCCGGAGACCCAGCTCTGATAAGAGCTAATCGTGATAAACGACTTGGATGCTCCCTCGGTCACTTGTTTTGCGTCTATTACGCGTGTGGACTGTATACTAGGTGTTATTGAAGAATATGTGACTCTACGTTAAATACTTGGCAAATAAAAAAACTGATTCTAAACTTAATAAAAAACTGACTCTAAACTTCTAGGTAAAATAAAACTTTTTCTTTGTTCTTGGTAAGAGCGCTTGTGCTTCGGGCGGGATACTTGTTCCTTATCGGTGGCTATTCGGCGACTGACTACCGTATCAAATTTGGCCTCCTATTTATACTATTTTCGCCCGAAGCACGAAAACACAAAATTCATTTATTCTTAATAAAATTACGTTCACAACAGAGTTCTATAGTCTACGTTTATAGAACAACAAACATTTTCCTTATATTCTTAGTAGAAGTACCTTTTTTGACCTCTTGAAGTTGGCACGTGTAAGGAACCGGTTCAAACCGGTTTTTTCCTACACGTGCCATATAAATACAAATTTATTTTAGCTTTTATTGAACATTCTTATTGGAAATGGACACCTTACTTCCCAACTATTACGTATCACGCAATTAATGTTCAATTCAATAGCGAATTATCGGAAAAAACGTGTATTTACTTTTGGTTCGCACGGGCCCAGCCAGTCGCAGCGCTGCCAGGCGCGTGCGAGCGAGACAACCTATCGATATACTCGATTCACAACTTATTTTTAATATTTACATAATAGGCCGTTACGTTACATAGTGCTTATGTACTAAGCCGTCGTGTACACATAGTTACTACATAAAATAACTACTTAGATGGTATCTAAGCCAAAGACTATTATAACCGACTAGATAAAACTTGAGATAATGTAGCTACTTTAGGGCCTAAAATTAATTAACACTTATATAAGACCACACATAATAAGACACACTTATACCAGACCGCCTCGCAGGAGGTCCCGGGTTCGAATCCCAGTCGGGTCATGATGAAAAACGAACTTTTTCTGATTGGCCTGGATGTTGGATGTTTATCTATATTATGTATTTGTTATAAAATATAGTATCATTGGGTTAGTATCCCATAACACAAGTTTCGAACTTACTTTGGGGCTAGCTTAATCTGTGTGAATGTCCCTATATATTTATTTATATTTATTTATTTACTAGCTGACCCGTGCCCACTTCGTTGGGCATAATGTTAAAAGCCTTTTTATTTTTTGGTTTTTTATATAACCTATGACACTCAGCAATAATGTGGCTTTCTATTGGTGAAAGAATTTTTAAAATCGGTTCAGTAGATCCCGAGATTACCCCTTACAATTTAACAAATACCCAAACTTTACCTCTTTATAATATTATTTAGAGGTATCTAACGTAGTCGTTTAGATGTAGTGGCGGCCACGATAAGTAAAGACTACCTACTCTTCGAAACTACCTAAAAAAAGAAACTTATATCATTAAAGTTTTGATTACTTCTGGTAGCTTTTGAATGCTTTTGGTAAATATTTTTATTACACAGATTGTTTTTTTTTACACCATATTCAATTTTAATATATTTTTCTGTTGTGAAAATCATGATATTTATACGTGTTATTCTTTTAGTATCATTTACTAAAATATGAAGTTACATCATCACAAAGTTATCTAAATTCATAGACACAGGGAAATTATTATTATTTTTTTTAAAATTCCCACATATTTTTTTCATAAATGGGATCTTATAATAATGTCCTAAATCCAGTTCGTATATTTGTATAAATTTACTTACAGTAGTGAATGTAGCAATCGATACAGGGACCAGTTTTGCTGCAGTCAAAACAATCGGCTGTTGTGTAAACAGTATAAACAGAGATATGCTTCTTTTCAATTCATTTGAAACTTTAGTCCAAGGCCATCCAAAAACGATAGTCGAGATAGAAGCACTCTGAAAAACGTTTTACATTGAATAAAACTCACGTAAAAGTAATAAAGTGTTAGTGCGATAAGGCCAAGTAACAGTAACATTGTTACTAGAATATAAAAGGAGACTATACTACACTGGGCGTCAAAAATAAGTAGTACAGTTTTAAAATTGCAATATCTCCTAAACTACAGAAGCTAGACCTTTGAAATAAAAAAAAGTTAAAAGACAATTTCATTTCATTTAATAAAAACTTTATGCATAATATCGTCTTTTAAAGATTACTACTTATTTTTGACGCCCAGTGTATATCCTACATACAAATTAAGTAGTTCTCCTTAAACTTTATAAAATTTAAATGGAGAACGGGTGCCGCCTGGGGTGACTGGTCTGCTGCTTGACCTGTGACCCTCGCAGGAGGAAATTTAAAGAGAGGTAGGGCACAGCGGATTATCCGCTCAAATCGGAGCAGCCCGTCTGGGGAAGGACCTCCACCTTACAGGAAATCGTAGCCAAATAGCATTGGCCTCGGCCATGTTGTGTTCCTACGGAGAGTAAGGTCTCCAGAGCTCCACTTGGGGGGTGTTGGGAGGGTTGGCAACGCGTGAGTGTCGTCTATAAGCTACGGTGTTGCTTACCATCAGGCGGGCGGTATGCTTGTTTGCCACCTTTGTGGCATAAAAAAAAGCATTTAAGTAAATAACAAGTCTTCTTCTTCCTCTGTAATTAATTTTAGTATCTTGCATTTTGTGGAACACGGAGCACTGTTGTTTTAAAGTAAATAAATAAACTAACTTTTATGAACAAAAAAAGGTGCGGACCAAAAGTCCGTAGTTGTAGTTTTCTTAAATAAATAAAAAACTTATAAACTAGTGGCTTAGCGTACAATCCGTATTCATTTTGTATTTAGTGTGCATTACTGTAGTCTACATAACCATATACCAAAGGGTTACGTACTCGATGTAAGAACCTAAATGTAAAAATCCAACCAGATTTGAATTGATTTCAGGAATAAGGTCACAGATACTTACTCTATACGTAATACTATTCCCAAAATAGCAATCCAAGAAAAGGTTTAGTACCATAATAGCTAAATAAGCTATTGTCCAGGACACATCGGTTATGTGGTTCTTCGGAGAATCAATCTGAAAATTAAACATAGATACAAAACTTTTATTCAGAGAATCGGTTCTTATAAACACGTTCTCTTGTAAGAGAGTACATAATAAAATATTTGTATTATTAATCTATATCTCTATAAACTACTACCATTTCGGAAACAAAACATTTAGGTTACTAATATTTCAAAAATATTTCAAATATGAGTTTGTTATTATTCAATCAAGCAAAAACGTCTGATTTTACAAACGTAAAATAACGAGACTACCAGCCAGTATATGAAACGTATTTTTAAATGACACATAAAATTATAGCTGTCACTGGTGCTAATTCTGTTGTACATTTAACTAGACTAAACTAATTTTGACAGGACTAGAAGTGTTGCTATCCTTGTCACTAATTGTAAACCAAGGAAGGACAACAACACCTTTGGTCCTGTCAAAATTAGTTTAGTCTAGTTAAATGTACAACAGAATTAGCACCAATGTCAAACTAAAGAAGATAACTTGAGATTTAAATTAAAAAAAATACGAAAAAAAGGATTTAAATTTGAATGCAGAAACTCGTTATACAGTCAACAGATCGGCCTTTACATATTTGACTTTGTACCATTCTTAAGTTCTATGTCATAAGAGCCAAAATTGTACTGCAAGTGAAGCTCGACGTGCACCTGACTGTACATGCCACCTTGCGTTTCAAAAACACGCTGTACATGCTACCATGCCTACCATTGGGGCAATTCACATAACAAGGACCGATTCTAGTTCGATTCAACTATACACTCGCTGTCCCGTTCAATTCCTATTTTGTATGAGTGAGACAGCGAGTGTCGTTGAATCGAAGTAGAATCGGTTCTTGTTACGTGGATTGGCCCACATGTCACCTGAGTGGTATAAAAAAACATCTAGGCAAGCGAAATTGCAGGTTTAATTAAGAAATTTAATAATACTAACCGAAACTAACTGTACCGCTATGTTTCCAATAATGCAAGCACTTAAAAATAACGTCGACGACAACTGTCCACCAAATGCGGTTTGCAGTGCCTTTGTAAATCTGAGAAAATAGAAAATTAAAGAATAAATTGGAGCCAGCCTTTTGTTAAGATACCAGCTACTAATCGGTTTGGAAATGAGGTTAAGGATAATTTTTTTTTCCTGGTTTCTAGCTTATCAATTCCGCCAATGTAGAGTGGTTAAAGAGACACGTCAAATTTTGGAGATTGACCGGTGAAATATTATGAATTGGCCGGTGAAATTTTGAATTAAACTTTTATTTTTTGAGTTTTTTCTGTCTACTTCAATCACCAGCTAAAACAGACAACACAAAACATATATAGACGGCACAATGTTAGTAGGGAGATTCATGTCGATAAAATATTTGTCCTGTAATAAGTCCCCACTCTCCTCTTCCTTCATAATAAAGGGTTATTTGCATAATTTCGACGTAGGTATTAATTAGTAAGGTCCCATTATAGGGAATGAAGATATTGCTTGAATACCCGTGGGAATTCTTTTAAATTTTTATGTAAGAATCTATAATTTTAATTGTAAAACTGAAAATATAATATTTTTATTTCACGTGGGATGCGACCTTAGAGCATTAAACCAGACCGGAGACGACTCGCGCAACAATTCCTACGCAAGAAATTCTGCCTCTTTCAGCGGGGGGTGAGGTAACACACGTAGATATTGTATCACGTCGCTATAAACGCACACAACATTATTATCGCACACAATCTTAGATTACACGCACACAATCGCATCGCGGCAACTAGTTTTATATAACGGGTATGTTCGCCTCTCTCGTACCTTTGGCAGAGGGGTACGCCTATGAGTGTCGCCTCTGGTCTGGTTTAATGCTCTATGGATGCGACGTAGGCGTAATCTAGTATATTACTCGGTAATATAAAATGTTAAAAATATATTTTAACAATAACTTTTTTTTAACACCAGCGAATAATTTCGCTTACATGAATCAAATTCTAAGAAGTAACGATGTAATGCAAAATTAAATCTGAGTTAGTGGTTTAAAAAATTGGCACCATCTGCAATCCTTATGATAATAGGATCTTTGAAATGAAAAAAAAAAATAAAAAATTTGTAAGTAAGTAGATTTTCAAGAGATTCTTTTGCTCCTCAATATATGTTATCCTACTAGTACTTCGACGTGAATGGCCTGTTGACAAGAAGTGCCGCAAGAAATTCAACATTTAGCCTTTTTTAATAGCCATTATAACAAAAAAGTGCATAAAGATTTGACATGGTGTAATGCTACTTCTGTTGCTGAGTTAAGTTAATAAATACCTTATAATAGCATAATAATGTCGGATGCAGTCGTAAAAAACAATTTTGAATGCTTCATTTTCATCGCAGCTCCTTAAATTCATCGTATCCTTAATTAACACGTCAATATTCTTTATGTTTTTAATTAAAACGTCAAACTGGGCAACTGGAACAGTTTAATTTAGTCATCATATTCTATAACTTCTATAACGAAGTGGTTTCTAGTAAAATCTACTTATAATCTCTCAAACTAGATACTATGATATATTATAATAGCGGCAGCACAGTTATATAACAGGATTCCAATATATATTAGGAAATCAAGCTCAATAAACATCTTTAAGAAAAAAATACTTCAACATATAATATGCGATGAGTCTTTTTTCACATAAATTTTATTTTTAATACTGCAAGTATAGTGTAGTATTGTAAGTGTGCATTGGTAACGGAAGTTTACAAACTTTTATACCTTATTGTAACTATTGTTTCTTATGTAAGTGACACTGTAGTGTTTTTAATAAGAAATAAAGATATATTTAAACCAAAATATTATCTTTGACTGACAAAACACTCGAACGGGACATTTTATAAGTTCTGTTCTAAGAACTGAGAGTTAAGAAGCTGTGTGTAGACTGTGTAGTAGGGGTTGAGAAACGTTATAGAGATTAAAGTGGGATGGATGTTGTTTATTTTTTCGCAGTCCGTAATACGAGTATTTATTGTCTTAAAATCCTGTAAAATGTGAAGTAATAATGTTTAATAGTAATACTTACTGGCACATTTCATACATGACCACGTCAATGTCTGACATGCTGTATAAGATGTTACTAATACTGGCTTGTAAAGGATCTGAAATTATTAAGGTTGAAATAATGTAAATCTAGTGTTCATACTATGATATTACCAGTTCTTCTTAGTTATAAATCTGTCGTCTGAACTGGTGGTAGAATAATAAAGGACAAATCGAAAGAGCTTGCTGAATTTGATAAAAATATTTGTAACATCATAATCCAATCTTTAAGAGCTAAGTAAAAGAAAGATGGGCGAACCCACACAGATAAATATTCTATTTTAATATCAAGTTTATTAGAATAGCTGAAATGTTTAGAAAACTATGCAAGTCAAAAATTAAAATAATTTCTGAAAATATTTAACGGTTGATGCTTAGCAAATGATAAACGAATGTCTCGTGAAGTTAGATCTTTTATGAATATTACTTACTTGATATGCACAAACATATTTAAAATAGCGGTCATCATCTACATCTATCACCAGAAGATCCATATTTACTGGTGTAGTAGAAAAACCATGAAGTGCAGGAACTACAACGACATGTGCTGAAACAAATTCAACTGATACTGGACTGGTTTCCATCTGCTAGTTGATCTATGGCCAAGCCAGCTTTCCAATGCCACTGCAGAGTTCTTATAGTAGGTACAGACTGCTAGGAGAATTCCCATATTGTAGACGCTTTGCGAAGACGCCTTCAACCCGTGCTTGCCGCGGTCGATGAAGGAAGAAAACACAGCGTCCATGCTATGAAATGCTCCTGTCACGTTACATTGCATGTTACACCATTATTCAGCAGTCTGTACCCACCATTTTGTTCTGTTATGACTTCAGAACTTGATCGGACTTGAAATATTTTTTTTATACCACAAAGGTGGCAAACAAACAAACGGACGGCCTGATGGTAAGCCTTCACCATAGCCTATAGACGCTTGCAATACCGGGGGTATTACTGACGCGTTACCAATCCGCCCAACTCTCCCCCCGTGGAGCTCGGGAGACCTTACTCACCGTAGGAACACAACATGGCCGAGACCAATGCTATTTGGCTACGATCTTCTGTAAGGCGGAGATCCTTCCCCAGACGGGTTGCTCCGATTTAAGCAGATTGTCCGCTGTGCCCTACCTCTCTTAAATAAATGCAATTATCTATCCATCTATCGGACCTCGAACGTCAGCTCTTTGCCCTGGTTAATTCTCAGGAGGATTGATCGTCCGAGTGGTTGGAATGTTTCATACGGATACTATATGTAGACGAAATATAATTATAACGAACCTAGTAGTATTTCTGTGAGCTACCGACGAATTTTCCATTCAGCGTCAATGTTTAAGATTGTTGTACGTCCGGCGGGAGGTATAACATGAAGCCTACTACTACACTCGGTCACTCATTGTAATATACAGCAGATAGATCACAGGGATCAAGTTATAGCAATAATTATTTACAATAATTACGTGGGGGTTGCACTTGCACAAATAGGTTTCTGCTCAGTGTTATTATTGTTATATTCTTGGACAGAAGAGCGGAGAGAAATAAAGTTCACTGTCGGAAGTTATACTTACACAATTTTAATACACCATATTTTAACTTCATGCAGTCTATTATTTACACAACACTATAGAGGATTCAGGATTCATACCCCAGCAGGAATAACGCACTGAGCTTCATTTAGTGACCTTTCTGTCCAGTGAAATTAATAATAATAATTCTATAGGCATAAAATAATAATTTCTATACTTACTGAATACATCTAAACCAGCACTTATCAACAGTCCATAAAACATCAGTCTCGATTCAGCGACAGCTTTGCGAATTATTTTTGCATGCTCCGGATTATTCGTTTGAAATTCTTTATTGTTCAAATCCTTTATAACTTCCATTAAAGCGTCGCGACGTAATTGCATGTCCGCTAGTTTTACCATAGACAGAAGTTCGGTGAAAATTAAGTTTATTCTGTAAAGAGCAAACTTGTGATAATCTTAAATAAAAAATAATGATGATAATGTAAAATTAACTTAAGGTCTTAAATAAGTCTTTGCAAATACTTCAACATTAAAGAAATCTGATTAAATATGTCATTAAGTTGTTGTATTTGTGCTCCTCATTGTATAATACAATAATATTAATTTTCGGATTATTTTATGATGAAGTTAAGTAATCAGTAAAATACTCAATTAATTTCTAATAAATTGTGTTTTTATATTTTTTTCTGCATAACAATCTACTTTTATGTTTGTTAACTCTAGAAATGATAGTTGAAAAAAAAATATTCATTTGTTTATAATAAAGTTTTAAACATAATTAATTATTGCTCAGACACAATTTATTATAATATAAATTAATTGAGCGTTATCATTGAGCTTTGACTTCATTTATTAGGGCTGTCAATCAACGCTGACAAATGATATTGCACTATTGGCTAATTCAGCTGATAAGCATCGTATACGTAACATTCCCGTTAAATTGTAATTGATGCAGTATTTATAATTGAATGAGAAAGTATGGTAAATCTACTCTGCGTGATAATTTACCAAATTCAAGTTTTTTGAAATAACAGTCGAGAAATTATTACGTCATGCCTGACCTATTTTTTTTAATTTTTTTTTTGTTTTGTGCGGCTTTAATAGCACTGCGACCAGGACTGGTCTATTGTGATCGCCACATGATTTGTTAGAGCTCGCCGCTAAACCCTGCAGCTGTGATGAACCGCAGGATTTGCTTAGGGGGGAACTCTTTTAACTCATCTGGGCTTAATAAGTGTTTCCCTAGATGAGTGCTGCGCTTGTGTATAAGTGGCCCACATTCCACCAGAAGATGCAGTGGTGTTTCATATGCATGACCCATAGTAACCGAAAAAACTCATTCTGCTACTTGCCTTTGTCTTAAAAATACAAAGATAGCTGTTATTATGTTATTATGTACAAAATATTAGTATCTAAGAGATCAATCAAATCACTGATTGAGCTATTTTTATGGAACAGTTTGCCAAACCAGCATACGGTTCATTCAATGGTGATCAGCGCCCTACATGGAGTATAGACACTAAGGAAGTCCTTGAGCCGTCACCGACCGTCGACCGAAGAAACGAGGAAATAAGGAGAAAAGGGAAATGAGCAGTTGTTCTTCCGGATCTACGAAATGCATTGCTGCTTCACAACGATATTCTGTAAGTATACTTCCACGGTCATACTGGGCAATTTCATAAATGCTCCCCATCAAACCATTTAAGCCTGAACCAGAACGGTTGTTCCGTTGATAGTGTTGATACTCATTGAATATCAAGAAAAAGACAAAAAATTCTTCTTGTTATTATTAAACTAAATACTTACATGCTCGCAGCAACTTGGACCGAAGCATTACCCCTCATGAGCATTTTAATCAAATACGCCACTTGTCCAGTATTTGGTATAATATAAACTATAGAAAAAAATATTATTTTTGATACAGCACATATCCAAAATTTATATGATTTTATTGGGTACGATATGTAAAACCAGAGACCGAAGAATTTTAAGGCTTTGATCATAATAGTTACATGATCCATTAAATCAACTTCAGTCGACTCCATTTCGGACACACTGAATACTATCTGGCTAGATTTTAAATGGAAGTTGTTAATTTTATGCAATTATATAAATTACCCTTGATTATTAATCTAATTACAGCGAAAGAATTTAAAAGATAATCTGTAGTAATTATCCAATTTAGCGACAATAATATTACTAGCAGTCCATTCGCGGCTTTGGTCGTTGTTGAAAACGCCCTTAAAATACATGAAATAAAAAAATGCGATGTTCCTAAGTTTCAATTTGTAAGCACGATTTGTTTGATTTATGAGATCTTTTTACATATTTTTTTTATTAGATATAAATTAATATTTAGTAGTAGATAAGTATGGCATAAGTTCAAGTATTGAATTCAAAAAATTCTAACTATAAGCATGGACCTAGAAAAAAAGGCGGACACCATCACTGAAACTAAAAAGTGAAGCACCATAGTAAGCCACCTCGCGTATACGTACGAACCGGCCGGCTTACTATGGTGTGAATGTGTGCGTGCCAGCCAGCCATTTCACACTCACACATAGTTACGCGGCCGCCATTAGGGTGCTTCAATTCTTTTTCTTCAATTCTTCGCCTTTTTTTCTAGGTCCATGACTAAAAGACTATTATTTATTCTGTGCTAAAAAAGGTCGTAGGTTAGCGGCCAGCGGAAACCTCAGTTAATGAAAAACCTTTATTGGTATAAGTAAACTAAGCTTCGTGTACCAGATAACATGCGAGCAGCGAAACAATTTTTCAAATATAATATGAAACAGTGGTACCACAATTAAATTAATCTATACTAATATTATAAAGAAGTAAAGTTTGTGTGTTTGTATATTTGTTAAATTGTAAGCGGTAATCTCGGGATCTACTGAACCGATTTTAAAAATTCTTTTACCAATAGAAAGCCACATTATTGCTGAGTAGTAGTCATAGGTTATATAAAAAACCAAAAAATAAAAAGGCTTTTACGTGGTAGTCGCTTTTGCAAAGTAAATCGGAGAAAAAACGGTCGAATGAAAGCGTTTCTTACGAACGCATGTACTAGAAAAGGATTATTAACATTACGCCCAACGAAGTGGGCACGGTTCAACTAGTTTTAAGTAATTTAATTTGATTTTTAAACAAAATACCCATTCTCTTAGTATATCTGTACTTTAAAAACAAACTGTTTTACTGTTTATGAAAATTACTTAATCATTACGATCTGTGCGTTGATTAACGAACAAGAGTCCAATTTGAAACCTTGCGTCATACCCAAACAGGAAATGCACAGTTGATTAATTGCGCGACCGCTGCAGCACGCGTCCGATTGCATTGTACATTTGTCATTGATAATGTCTATAAATCCTTTTTTTCTTACATTATACAATACAATACAATATTCTTTATTGCACTAAAAATTAATTAAAATTACGTAAAAATAGGTAAAGTACAACAAGCGGTCTACGCGCTTCTCCACTACTCCGGCATCCGGTTTTATGTCTAAAGTATGAATTTCTTCATCGGACCGGCAATTACCGACCGATAAAAATCGGATGTTGGAGTAGTGGAAAAACGCCCTTACTCTACTAACAAAATGTGAATTTACGTGTAGACAGTTACTCTACTAAAACTGGTAGAGTACTTGGAATGGTAATGTAGTGTGCTAGTTGACTCTACCGTATACTCTACCCGAGTAGTGGAAAAACTCCCCGCCTGAATAGGACACCGTAAACGTCACTCCAGAAAATGTAAGGAACGCACTAATAAACTTAACCTAACTTGTTACTCGACTAACCGTTTACATGGCTACGTACGGTACGTTAGAGTAGACTCGGAGTAGAGTAGAACCGGGGGTGGGGGGGGGGGAGGAAAGTGGTAGAGTAGCTTGCCCCCGGTGCTATCTGCTCTACTCTATCAAATTTTAGTACTCTACCAATGCTGTCTACATTAGTATAGTTAGGGCGTATTCGACTACACACAAAGTTACACGAGTGTTACTATTTCGGGAATAATTTTACTCCTTGAATTTACCCTTGGGTATCTTAGTTCACGTTTTTCCAATGTACTCGAGGAGTACGTTAAACCTGTATTTTTATTCTGCGGAGTAAAAAGAATGATGAATTAATGTATAAACCGACAAAAAATCATTATATGTTCTTATGAGTAAATAAATTCTTTACAGAATTATATATACATTTCGGGGCAATTCATACAAATTGAGCTAGCCCCAAAGAAAGTTCGAAACTTGTGTTATGGGATACTAACTCAACGATATTATATTTTATAACAAATACATATATAGATAAACATCCAAGACCCGAGGCCAATCAGAAAAAGATCGTTTTGTATCTTCTAGCTTGCCTTGGAATGACGCAACAATTCAATTTTGTAGGATAGCATAGTGAAATTTCAAATGTTGACAGCTTATTTTCACAAGTGACACCTCTACTCTGACAATTGTTATTCTCAGATTAAACCTTTACTCCGCCAAAATTGCCCGTGTAAATATTTACTCGCGTGTAGTTATCTTATTCTTTGGTTAGTAGTTGGTAGAATGCAAAATCTGATCTTAGAGTTACACTCGAGTAAAGACTTACTCAAGTTTGGTCGAATCCGGCCTTAGTGGGATAGTTAGTACTCTACCGTATACTCTAACCATGTACAGCAGGCTTAATTGCTATATTTCCACAGAATACTCCTCTCTGTAGTTTCGTTCGATACACTAACATAAAGGCTCTGGGGGCAACCATCTCCGCAACTGTACTATTTTATTAGGATGCCTAAGCTCGTCAGACGATGTTAGCTACTACCAATTGACCGCTTAGACCCTCGAGACCGAATAAATAGGGGTATCAACCCTAAAAGCTATAAAACGACGGATGAACTTGATATATTGGCATTAAATTAAGAGTTAAGAGAGATTTTTGAAGTCATAAAATTAGATTTAGTAATTCGTTTTAGGACAAACATTAATGAAACTTTTAAATTTAAAAACTACGCTCTAGGCGCTGGAATATCCTAAGCAGCAGCGGCGCAAAAATTTAAGATTTTATAAGAACTAATTAATATTATAAAGCTAAATATTTTTTATTTTTTTAATTACACAACGCCATCTAGTCCCAAACTAAGCTTGTACTATGGGTACTAGATTGCTGATAAATATACTTAAATATATATTTTCTGTAAATAAAAACTTAATATACATAGAATATAAAACACCCAGACCAAGGCAAACAGACATGTTCATGGACACAAATGTTTGCCTTGCGCAGGATTCGAACTCACCGCCCATGGTATTGGGATAAAGTGGTCATTGCTAGCCATTCGACCACCGGGCCTGTCAATTTGTTTGTTTAGTTGAACTGAACGCACTTATTATAAGAAACTACTGGTTGGATTTGTAAAAATATTATTTAGTGTTGGGTAGCACATTTATCGCGGAAGGATATTAAGCCTCTCCTTATATAAATCAAGCTACGCAGACAAAGTTGCGTGGGTCAGCTAGTATTCAATATTTTATACCTAACTCGTACTAAACTTTCAAAAATCCTGTGCTAGTGCTTACTTTTCCCACAAAAATAACCTTTGTGTAATATATTATTAAATACAGGTTTATTTTTGCTGTAGAAGCTTCGCACGCCCTAATTAGTCTTTGCTTCTAAGGCACCGTTTTATCTTTATATAAAGATTTAAATCTTGCTCAAACATAGTGCTATGTTTTTTTTCAAAACCGTCATCTTTTAATCTAGGTACCTACTTGTTTTCGGTAAGTAATAAAAAAAAATGATGAGACACACAAGAAAAACTTTCGACATTTATTTTAAACTAGATTTTCCCCGCGGCTTCGCTCGCGTTAATTTTATGACATAGATCTCGTTTGACAAAAAAACAATCCATAGCGCGACTTGTGGCGCCATCTGTATTATTTATAATATTAGTAAGGATAAGGATGAGAAAGTGAGTTTGTTTGTTTGTTTGTTATTCCTTCACGGCTTGACTAAGCAGCCGATCATTATAAAAAAATGCATACATATTGTTAGGGGTACAGAGCCCAACATAGGTTACTTTTTATCCCGTGAATTTATGTCGTTCCAGTAGGGGAAAAAAAATCTACTATAGAGGGCGCTGTATCGGCCAACAGATGGCGCCACAAGTCGCGCTATGGGTTGTTTTGTTGTCAAACATGATCTATCTATATCATAAAATTAACGCGAGCGAAGCCGCGTGGAAAAGCTAGTTTATAATATTAGAAAGAATACCACTAGCGCACGCCCTTCCCGTTTTTCCCGTACCTGAAGTGATTTCCTGGACTAAAATTATTCTTTGAGTCAAGACATAAAGCTGAGTAACTTGAGGTTATAAGCTTTTTTTATACCACTAAGATGGCAAACAAGCACACAGTCTGTATTTAGTCCCGTTTTTCCCGTACCTGAAGTGATTTCCTGGACTAAAATTATTCTTTGAGTCAAGACATAAAGCTGAGTAACTTGAGGTTATAAGCTTTTTTTATACCACTAAGATGGCAAACAAGCACACAGTCTGCCTGATGGTAAGCAGTCAACGTCTATAGACGCTTGCAATACCTGGGATATCACACGCGCGTTACCGACCCTGTAAGAAGTGGAGCTCTGGAGACATTACTCACCGTAGGAACACAGCATGGCCAAGATCAATGCTATTTGGCCACGATCTTCTGTAAGGTGGAGGTCCTTCCCCAGACAGGCTGCTTCGATTTGAGCGAATTATCCGCTGTGCCCTACCTCTCTTAAAAAGCTTGAGTAACAACATGCATTACCTACATCCTCAAATAGATAACCTTTGAACTATGACGTATTGATAAATCGGTCCCTGATTACTCCATATCCCCTCAAATCTATATTGTACTCTATACAACATGTACCTAAGTGTAACCATTGATTAATTGCACGTTTCAGTAATTCGCATCTGATTGCAACAAACATTTGTCAGTAATCTATAAATCGATTGTACCATTCGAAACTCTATATCTATTCAATATAACGAACATTCATTTAATTAGGGCTGTATGGGCTTAGAAACTGCATATTTTGAATGGATGTGGCATTAAAAACACTAACTGCACCAAACAACCAGTTTCTGTAATGCATTTTGAAGTGAAAACTTCTTTAGCGGCGCTTGACACTTTTTTAGATGGGTAAAAAAATTTAAACTCGCGTCAGATCCAGAAGCGTAAGATTCCCTAACCATTCTAAAATATTCAAAAATGCACAACGTTGATGTTTAAGTTTTCACTTCTGCAGGTACTCCCGGAGTGGAACCCGTCTTGTTTTAAAGTTAATGACGCATTAAATTAAAACTGTCACTGTCAAACTAAAGAAGAAGAAAAAAGAGGTAGCTTGAGACTTAATATGGAATCAAAATGCGTTTCAAAACCTAGCTGTAAGTTTAAAATTCCCTAGTTTAAAAGTTTAGAAATATTAAAACATTTTTTTTTGGACAAAATCATACAGATTGAGCTATCCCCAAAGTAAGTTCGAGACTTGTGTTATGGGATACTAACTTAACGATACTATATTTTATAACAAATACATATAGAGATATATCCAAGACCTGAAGCCAATCAGAAAAGGTTCGTTTTTGTAACCATTACGCAACGGAGGTCGTCAAAGAGATAAAAGTTCAATTACTAAAATCTTATGATACATTCATAGTGCACGTTTTCTCACTAGAATTTCCCCGTTGCGCGTTGGCACAGCTAGCAGCAGACAATGTAAAAAGTTTATAATTTCCTTGTAGTTGCTAAACTGCGAGTGCTTCTTGTTGTTTTAGTGTTAAATTGGGGCAGTGGCGTGTTTACATACATTATTTTCTTGTTAAACAAAGTTTGTTATGTAACACAGATTTTCAGTGATTCATTTGAAAATTTATTCTTACATTAACTGTAAATACTGTTGGTGTTACCTTAATTAATAAAATAGAAAACTGTCCAACATGTATGTTTGTATTGATCTGAATGTAATCTATGTATAATATGTGTTTGTTTAATAAAAAAGTGTTTATGTACATTTATCAGCAATCTAGTAGAAATGTGAGCCCGCGGCATCGCTTCCCGAGACGTTTTTCTCATATGATGTTTGTAAACATGGCAAAAATAAACAGAAGTTCCATTGACATAACAGACCTGGTGGTGGTCAAGTGGTAATGGCTACATTATCACAAGGGTCGCTCGCAGTTTCGAATCCTGCGTCAGGTAAACATTTGTGTGCATGAACAATTCCTTTTTAGGGTTTCGTAGTAAACTACAAGGAACCCTTATAGTTTCGCCATGTCCGTCTGTCTGTCTGTCCGCGGTCTAGCGCCTAGACGCTTAATGCTAGAGACCTGTAATTTGGTATGTATACACATATTATCAATGCTAAAAGTGCTGGAACAAAATTTTGAAAAATATTTTTTTTTGAGTGCCTCCCCTACATGTAAAGTGGAAATGAAAATTTTTTTTCGCGCCCTCTTCATATTGTGAGGTATCGTTAGATAGGTCTCTTCAAAACATTGAGGGTGTGGGAAGATCATTTTGCGAACAATGATCCGTTTCGGAATTATTTACATTTATCGTGTCAATTTTCGTTTTGCACGTTGGTCCCCCTCTATCTCCGAAAGTCTTGTGTTTAGAAATTTGAAAAAAATCATGGTGGTAGTCCATATGCTGAACCTTCAATGAAAACTATAACAGTTAAGTAGGCTATACTAGTTACCGTGTAATAGCCGACGAACTTATAAATTAAAATTTCTTTGATAAAAACTTACAAATGTCATAGAATATGGCATTGTACTCATCTGCAAGCAAGCAAAGCGTAGCAATTACGGAACCCTACATTGTGCGTGGCCAGACACGTACTTGCCCGGTTTTTTATTTTGTTTGTCTTGGTCTGAATGTTTTATAATTATGTATAATAGCTCTCTTTTCTTCTTCTTTAGTTTGACAGTGACCCCCACATAATATTACAATGTGTCTGTAAATTTAAAAAAGATTCTGAACAATTCACCGGATGATATAGGAGCACAAACACGTACCTACCGTACAGATATTTCGTTAAAGCAGACAGAATATAATATTATCAATCTTTGCACCACAGGGAATACATTTTAACTTCACTGTGTCTAACACGCAGGTGATGCACAACCAAAGTTGGATTAGTCTAGCCCTAAATCTAGTGCCTAAACTTCTAGGCGAGACCAGAGACGCCTTACTTTGGTCAGTTTGACAGTTTAGTTTAGATATCTCAAGTTATTTCTGTAATAGATGCTATTAATTTAATTTTTTTTTGAGGAAAGTAGTAGAATATAAAAATTAAAATGTAAGCTCTTATTGATATGTAGGATGTAATGTTAAGAACCATGTCCTTCTTTTAATTTCAAATTTTTACATAGTAGGTCTAAAATGAAGTCGATTGGGCTGTATGTCCCTATGTAGGGGAGACCGGGGATGGTTGACTATCTTTTGGATTAAACTCGTATAATAGGCCTGTGTCGTAAATTTCAAAAATGGCTTATTTCGTTAGTTTAGTACCTGTATTACCCCAAAAAAATAATATTTCATGATAAAAATTATATTTAAAACACATATTTTAAGTTTTAAGAAAATATTTTTAATCTGGCGTAAAAACACAAGAAAGTGTCATGGCGTCGTGAATGACGTCACATAGTGGCAAACGATTGTGTTCACTTACGGCAAAAGTTTGTTTTGTTGAAATAAAAATGGAAATCTCGTATTTTAAAAACTGTATAGTGCCCCAGTGTATAAATAAATACAAGTATAAAAACTCCGAATAAATTATTCATACGTGTTCCGGTCAACCACTATGTGACGTAATACGTTCTGACTGGCGTTCACAGCGGAGGAGCCAGGGGGGGTATTTATTTGATTTTAATTTGTAAAAATAACAATAATCATTAATTTTTATGTGGAATTATTTCGGTTTTCCCTGTTTAAATATTACAATTTACGTCTAGAAACATTCATCCATTGATTTCATTGTTAGTTGACACAAGCCTATTCTGATGTTTGAATTAATATGATTAAAACAACTGATGGTATTGATAGAAGAACTATTTAGGTACTTAAAATATAAACTTTTCATCTGTTTATTTATCATTATAGTACTTTTTTAGACGATATTTTAACCCCCTGACTCTTGGTCAACCTACCCCGTGTCCGGGGTTAGTTGACCATAAGTACGGGGCAGGTTGACTTAGGCGGTACTCCATACATATACAACTTGAATCCCTATTTTTCTTGACACTGTAACTTTTGAACCCAACCAATAAGAGAGTTGAAATTTTGTACATAGGTTCCTTTTACGAAGTAGATAAGGTAGCGAGAAAGGAGGGGTGGGGGGGGGGGGGGGAATGCAAGTAGTTTTAACGTGAAGAGATAACAGACAGACGGATTGACAGACAGACAGACCTACTTTCACATTGTGCGCTGTAGGTAGACTAACAGTCCACCTACCCCGAACAAAATTAGTCAACCATCCCCTGACGCCGTTTTGGATTTTAACCGCGTGGCATATCTCAACCTTGTTTCTAATATGAAAGCAATGCCGTGCAATATGCGTACACACTATCATATTTACATTTTACATAACAAAAACACAACACCTGTAGCCATTCGTGAACGACGCGGGACTGCGGCAGCGCACTTCGCACAGGGTAGCGGGTCGCGGGGAGGCGTCGTCGTCGTTCGTGATTGGTTGTCGGAAAACACGTGATACTGGGGCGCTTTTGCCGACTAGTCTACCTGCTTCTATAGCCAACCATCTCCGGTCTCCCCTATGCTTAGATTTTTAAAACTACGCAACGGATTTTGATGCGTTTTTTTTAAATAGATATAGTATTTTAAGACGAAGGTTTAAACGTATAATATACTAGCTTTTTTGACCCGTTGCCGTGGGAACCATATTGAATTTCGCAAAAAGCTATAGCCTATGTCACTGCCTGATAATGTAGCTTTCTACTGGTGAAAGAATTTTTGAAATCGGTCCAGTAGTTTCGGAGCCTATTCAATTCAAACAAACAAACAAACAATCAAATCTTTCCTCTTTATAATATTAGTATCTGATTAGTATAGATTCCGAAATTCCTACGGGAAAGCGGGATATATGCACACGACGTAGCGTGGGCTTCGCTAGTAAAAATAAAACATTATTTCATTGTAAGTAATAAAAAATTATTTACATTAGAGTCATAAAAAAGTAAAAAAAAAAACTAAAGAAGTCTCGCCGCCGCCCCCACCGTCGCCCGGCCAGTTATTTTATTTTATTTTTATTTATTTAATTACTATTCCCAGGCTACATAAGCCAATTAGGGACTGTTTGTCTGAAATAAAATATTTGATTTAGATAGTAAATAATTACCCATGGTACCCATACTAATTTTCATAATTGCCTATTTAGTAAAAAATCTTAAATTACTGTAATTATTCTGAAAATTATGTATAAGTATTTAATTAGAAATGATTGCTGTATAAATACAAATACATGTGATATATCAAAGTAGGTACATTATAATACAATCAGTATTTAGGTTTAATACACTGTGTTAAGTCTCCACTCGGGATCTCACTTATCCAGCCAGTACTAATGCTAATGCCCCTGAGAGCCATTCACATTAATATACAAAGATATTTAAACAACTCGTAGACTGGACATACCAGAGAAATTATTTGTTAAATTGGATATAATTTCATTTGTAACTGTGTGTTGAATATCATTGGAAATTCTATGACAAGTGGAATGTTACGCATAATTATTTTTAAAATAGTTTTGAGTAGTTAAGGTAATGACAAATATTTTAAAATGAATATTAGTGTTGATGAAAAGAACAGTCCAGTCACTGCCAGGCGGCACCCGTTCACAACTTTAGTAGTAGTCTATATTATGATTGCAATCTGCACCGGTTAACAAGTTGTAGTCTATGATTGCAATGTCTTTGTACATCTACATTAAACGCTAAACATTATCTCAATCTTAACATTCTCTAAATGTATTTATATAATTTAACTAAAACGCATCTTAGCACTATCCAAAATTTAACAATTCTAAACTGCAAGACGCTAAATAATAGTTGCATTGTTCAGCCTTTCACGTTTATTGTGAGCTACGGTTGTGTGGAAATAGAACACTTAGTAAGTATAAGGTAAGTAGGTACTTACTCTTCATCGTCCTCATCATATCAATCCATAATCATCCCGCTGCATAGATACAGGGGCCCGATTCCACTAAACAAATGCACCAATGGACTCTCAATGGTGTCTCAATCGTGTCTCAATAGAATGTCGATAGTGTATCTGTGGAATAGTGTTTGCCAGTTGTTATGGACTTAAACAATAAGTTAAATATTATGTTATTGTTTAAATCCATAACAAATGTCTAAAACTATTCCTATGATAGACTATCGGCATTCTATTGAGACACGATTGAGACGCCATTGAGAGTCCATTGGTCCATTTGTTTAGTAGAATCGGGCCCCAGGTCTCCCTTCATTCGAAGGGGATGAGATCGTACCTGCCACACTGCTCCAATGCGAATTGACGGATGCCAGTGTTTTTCAACCATCTGAAGGCCACTGAGGTGATTTAACGACTGTCGTCCACCGATAACAAACGATAGAGAGAATAGGCATATAAAACGTGGCGAGCGATTTTTGAAATATTTTTTTAACGTTTTACGTCAATGTGCAGCCATCCTCATCATCCTGTCAGGGATTTAAAAAAATGAAAATTCAAAATCACGTTTCTAAATGTAAGCATTTTTCAAACAACGGCTTCTAGTGACACTATTTCGAACCGTGTCCTATTTCTGTGTATTTTATAGATAAACCTATTTTTTTTCTAGTTTCTCATCATGATTGTTTTTTACTCTACACTATTGTAAAAGAGGAAGTAGAAAGTTTCTTACCATTGTAATAGTATCAATTTGCCGTCTGAACTGCTAAGATATGCAAAAACGATTTGAAAGAGTTTATTTATACCTAACAGGCCTATTTGAAACATATTTATTTAAATCAGAAATTTTCAGCCACTTTTAGGCAAATGTTTCTAGGACTACAATGGCATCGTAACGCATGCTATGACTATTTAATGTCACAAGGACAACCCCGGGAAGTATTCAGATGGGTTAAAAAATTTCGTGCTCCTCTTCTGTACTTGGGAGGCACGCTAAGCTGTCAATGCAGAGGCGCCACTGATATCGATAGAAAAAAATTAATAATAATTTTAGCATTAATATGTTCAGGACATCTTAACACTTTTATAAATGTTATGACGTCCTGAAAATATTGACGCTGACGCGCAAGTGAGACCAACACGAAAAGGAGGAAGTCACTCATGAGACTCTTTATTCTATTTTATGGCATTCCAATAAAGGTTTTGTTTGTCTTAAAATTATTACTAGTTTTAAAAGTACCCTGAATATTTTACTAGATTACTTACTACATAATGAAACGCACGGCGCGGGTGTGAAACAGCGGCTATCGGGTAAGTTAACAAGGGTCGGACAGAGGGACAGATTTAGGTTGCGTATTATAAGTAAAAATATGGCCGCTTATGGATTTGGAGGAAACTTTCACAACTTTTATTAGGGAACGATGACGTGTACAGCCTTATCTCGTTTCTTTTGTTTTCACTTTTTTCACAATAACGTTTGATATTTAATGGACATTTTTGATTTATTAAAATAATAATGTCTTCGCCATCTAAAAGTAGGTAGGTGTATGATATTGTTGGAAGGTTACGATGGGTTGACATAGTCGCTTGCGCGAATCAAGTTACCCATAACTATACTACTGTTAAGTATTATAATATCTGTGACTATACTAATACTAATATACTAATATATACTAATACCAATAATATTATAAAGAAGAAAGATTTGATTGTTTGTTTGTTTGTCTGTTGGTTTGTTTGTTTGTATTGAATAGGCTCCGAAACTACTGGACCAATTTCAAAAATTATTTCACCAGTAGAATGCTACATTATCAGGGAGTGACATAGGCTATAGCTTTCCCGAAATTCAATGTGGTTCCCACGGGAACGGGTCCGGAACTTCACGCGGACGAAGTCGCGGGCAAAAAAGCTATTTATTATAAAGTGGGCTTCGTTTCGTCGGTTTTGCATGAAAAGGTAAACAACATAACATAGAAACGCGTCTAGTAATTCAATAATCGAATATTAAATCCCAATTATATATGGCTAATATATCAATTTGCAAACTCTCAATGACGCATTAAGAGCTTCTTCACACCCGCGGTGGCGTTAGTTGAATGAGCGTCGGTTCTTGGTTAGGTATCAGCAGTACTCATGCGAGTTATATTGACCGTATTCATATTCTAGAATCTGCTCAAAATTCATTTAAATTGTTTGAGACGCGTCGCTACTTTGTTTTGTACATGATTGCACATGACATCGCGTCAGTCGTAATCGCTGCGTCAACGTTCATCCAACGCCCACTCGCAGTGTGAAGGGTCGTCTCTCTTCAGTCGCTCAAAAAACTTTAGATTTTTAGTGTTATTCACCATGACTAACTGGCCCAAGGGGGTCAGTTGCGGAAGTCTCTATTTGAATTGGCCGCTAAAATTATAGAAAGATTTTTATGGCAAGATCATAACTGAGGTCTTGTCTTGTCTGTCCGCGACTTCACGACAAATAAGACAAGGAACGGATGAAAGCGATCGAGATAATCCGAGGGTAGATGTGGGTTTATTCTCTTAAACTGATATGCTTCTAGTTTCTAGTTTGTCAAATCAATCTCATTCATACGCTATCTTGATCTAAAGATGTGACTGAAAATTGAATTGTTAGACTGACGCGCGGAAAAATCGCTTGCATAGTAATCCTGGTTGTCGTAAAATCGACTATGCGCACACCTAAAACTAATATATTCACCGAAACGTTAGAATAAAACTGGTTGTCCAATATCCAGTAGCCAGTGACGTATAGTCGATATAATGGCGAGCAGTTTTCATCCATTTCCTATTATTTTTGTTTTAACTGAAGTGTTGACACGGAACAATTCCATGTATAACTCCATCCGTTGAGAATATTGTTTAATTAACGTTTTTGAATAAACGTTTATATTTTTGTATTTATAGTTTAAATAAAAAAATGTAATTCGACTCAATAACAGATTGTTTATAGTTAGGTACATGTGACATAAATATGTTACAATTAAATCTTAAATATTAAAGCAGTGTTGATGACAAAAGGAGACCAGGCAGCAATTGTTTTGGAGTTGACGAAAAATGCAAGCCAGATAACAATCGTTCTCGAGTTTACGAGTTGACGGAGTCGTCAAAAATACTTCACTATATTGATTATATAATATTTAAGGTAATTTCTTTACGATGGCAGCCACAAATCGATCATTGAAAAATGATTACAAGATATGAAGATAGCATTCAGATCCTAGCAACCGCTGCGCGCGACCACATCACGCGACATATGGCTTGCGTGACAGTTGCAGCGCGGTTTGATGAGTTTTTCTTTGATAAGTCTGAGACCTGGGAAAGAATATTACTACATAAATAAACAGAACTAGCTTTTCCCCGCGGCTTCGCTCGCGTTAATTATATGACATAGATCTCGTTTGACAACAAAACAACTCATAGCGCGACTTGTGGCGCCATCTGTTGGCCGATTGCATCCCATACAGCGCTCTCAAATGTAGAAAAAAATATCTTCCCATTGGAATGACATACTTTCACGGGATAAAAAGCCTATGTTGGGCTCTGTATCCCTGTCAATATATATACAAATTTTCATAATGATCAGCTGATTAGTCAAGCCGTGAAGGAATAACAAACAAACAAACAACCTCACTTTCTCATATAAAATATTAGTTAGGATTACTCCGTGAATAACGGATACACAGATAAAATCGCGGGCGTTCTGTAGTGTGTTATATGTATAACATAATTTCACAATACCTTTTACAAATTATTCGTAGACAAGTTTTTTGGTCACATTCGATCATGTCAACGTAAATAAACCGACCAAATAGAGAAGAATTCTCATGTTGATTATTTATAAGACGCGTGTAACATTTCAAAATTATGTGTGTTATTTGCTCACATTTTGAAATGAGTAACCCGGCTAATTTGGATATGTAACACGCGTCTAGTAAATTGACATTAAGAAACTTTTTTCAATTCAGTCGGCTTGTAAACGTTAACACGGTCGAATGTGATCAAAAAACTCGTACTAACTCTGAATAGTGTAATAATGAACTCGCTCACGAAATATTCTTTTTTTACAAATAAAAAAATCGTCGTGACACAAATCAACCTCGAAATTGGAGACTCATATACATAATTTGATATCAGAAAGTCTTATGTAAAGGAACGCACCGACTTTTCTTATAATAATCATTGTATTTTTATGTTAAGAAGAGGAGTTGTACTTTTGAACCTTTCACCCACCGAAAGAACGTACTGCTCCTTCAACATATTCTGTGTGTCAGGATGATACTTTTTTTATCGAGGTAGACTATGTCATAAAAGCTCAACCACTCTATAAAATCTAAATTTGGTCTAGAATATACGTAACATGTCGATATGACCTATATTGACCTTTGATCTTTAGGAAAATGGTTAAATTTTTATTAGATCTACGAACTAATGATAGTTTTAAGTTGACGTTAATGGAAAATACGAAAACCCGTAAATACACAGTCGAGAGGTTTTCCATGCGGGTTGGTACCTAGTCATGGGTAGTTGTAGTAGCAGTGCCGCAAATCTCGTGTCTGTCCGAAGGGCGAATTGTATAGGGAGGTCATATTCATAGTATACAATATTAATATTTTTTTGCAGTAGCGTAACATCTCTGATGGAAAGATAAAATTAATGATCACTACGTGGGGCTTACATTCTGCAATCGTTCCCCTAACATACTAAATTCTAAGCCGCTCATATTCGAATGTAAGGTTTAAAAACTACTAAATAAATTTTAATTATAAAGAATTTAAAAAAAAAAAATCCAGAAACAAAATACACACGACTAAATGACATCATAACAATACAATGTATAAAAAGCGGCCAAGTGCGAGTCGGACTCGCCCATGAAGGGTTCCGTAGCAGCAATTGCGGTTTACGATTTATGACGTTCGTTCGTTCGTTGAGTTTCCGTTCTAAGTATGGGAACCCCCAATAAATTTTTTTTTTCTATTTTTGTGTGAAAATCTTAATGCGGTTCACAGAATACATCTACTTACCATGTTTCAACAGTATACCTAGTTCTTATAGTTTCGGAAAAAAGTGGCTGTGACATACGGACGGACAGACAGACATACAGACATGACGAACCTATAAAGGTTCCGTTTTTTGCCATTTGGCTACGGAACCCTAAAAAGTAATAAAAACTGAAAAATAATCACTCCAAAAGTATATACTACCATTTTGATGGACAATAACATACGTTACGATTGCGTTAAATAAATTTATTTAAGGACAGGACAATCTGGAATTTATTTGTACATTGGCTAAATGGAATAACTAGCGAGTGGGCAGCCTGCCAGAACCGATCGCTAACGTTCCGCCTCTTTATTTGCAGTCGGCTTAGCGTACGACAATCTCACTGCATCCACACTTGCTTTACTACTTCTAATTTTTTTTGTGTCACTATACAATACAATATTCTTTAGTGCACCAAAATAAATCTATCTATACTAATATTATAAAGAGAAAAAGATTTGATTGTTTGTTTGTTTGAATTGAATAGGCTCCGAAACTACTGGACCGATTTCAAAAATTCATCCACCAGTAGAAAGCTACATTATCAGGTAGTGACATAGGCTATAGCTTTTCCCGAAATTCAATGTGGTTCCCACGGGAACGGGTCCGGAACTTCACGCGGACGAAGTCGCCGGCAAAAAGGTAGTATAGAATAAGTAGGAGCAGAGTGTGTGTTAGGACTAAATTTATTAATGCAGTAAGAATAAAATAAAATAAAATAAAATTAGGGGTTAAATCCATGCAGACGCATCCGCAGTACACCTACAACTGCGGGTGCGTCCCCGTCACTATATGTATAGGATTTGCATTGAATTATAGAATAGAATGATTTTTATTGTATTACTGAGATTTAGAGGGAACTGGAACTGATGTAGGTACTTAACTCCGTTGTGCAATGTCAGCCAGGCACAATGGAGTTAAGTACATCAATTCCACCCAAGCCGGGCATACAATAACAAAGATAAAAAATCAATAAGAACAAAATACTAAATACATTACTTCATCAATAAAATTAAATTCCAAAAAACTCATTTAAATAATAAAACACTAATTTACATAAATAATTTCTGTGTTAGATCAGATTTAATACCGCTAACTTATTAAGCACACGTTCCGATGGTTTCTTCCCATGGGAATTTCTCTTTCATTCTTCTAGAATTTAGAAGTATTTTCTTATAGATACTTTTAAACATTATATGAGTTGGAATTACGTTTTTCATTTAAAATATGTTTGAAATACTAATGTATAGTAAAGTTGATCCAGAAACAAACTATAAACATAAAAAGACCTTAAAAAGTTATGTATGTGTAATGTTTTATTTTGTATAAATTTTTAACAATCAAATTGTATTCAAAATCACAAACAAAAATATTTTCTGACAACCAAAATGATAAAATATAAAATGTCTACGTAACAAAGAGTTCTAGGAATAAAACCTCAAAGAAATTAAAATATTTGATAAATATATTCTATTTCAAAGTTATACATACAACATACGAAAAGACTTTTTGCCCGACCTATTACATAAGGATTCACCCCATTAAAAATTAAGATCCAAACGTAGTAGGGTACTTATATTCATATTTTTTATGTCCATAATAGCAGAGTCTTCTACACTGTGTTAATAGTAGGTAATTTCTAATACAAGTTACTTACTTTAAGATTTTAGCCAAACATTACTAACAGCTTTGTTATCAAGGCCGTCTTAACTAGCAATGGGTGGTAATTGGTTGCCCAATATACAACTTAAGTGCTATTGTTTTAGGGTTGTAAACAAACTAACAAGAGTTTGCTACAATCCGTCTTTTATCGTCTATAAAGTTTTCGGTAACTATGAGAATCCGTCAGGCTAATGTAACCGCTATTAAATTCTCGTTGTCTACAAATTTAGTTGAAAATGTTCCTGTAATTCGTAATATACCCATGTATCAAATACTTCATTTATCCTTAGTGAAAATTTGGTATAGTGATTTTTAGTATTAATCCCTACTACGTTGACCCTCTGATGATGTCCACGCGAAGTCGAAAGAACGTTTTTCGATCGCACTATACGGATGTAGAATGAACTCACAGCCTCTATGTTTCCTTCGTACTATGACATGGGACTGTTTAAGAGGTAGGTACATTAGAGGTTTCGTCAGAGGTGTGGAACGCATTGGTAATGCCCCTGGTATTGCTGATGTCCATAGGCGGCGGTGACCACTTTCCATCAGGTGGCCCGCTTGCCTGTTTGGGGAAGCCCGTCTGGGGAAGGACCTCCACCTTACAGAAGATCGTAGCCAAATAGCATTGGTCTCGGCCATGTTGTGTTCCTACGGTGAGTAAGGTCTCCAGAACTCCACTTGGGGGGGCTGGGAGGGTTGGCAACACGCAAGTGATACCCACGGTATTGCAAGCGTCTATAAGCTACGGTGATGCTTACCATCATGCGCTGTCAAGATAGCTTATGACTTAATGTCTCATTAATTTAAAAATTGTTTCGTGAAACTCAATGCCAGCAATGATGAACCTAGCCACTGGTGGTTTCCGTCAGATGGCTCTATGACATAAAAAGTATGATTTGCTGAAATAATTTACTAATCTACTACTAATCACTTCGAAAACAAACAAAATGGCTCCGGTAAAATAAATTATTATGGTGATGAATTTAAAAAGCGCATTAAGCACTTATCTTTGTTAATCAAATTGTTGATGAGAATCGACGGTTATAAATAAATTAAGTAGATGTTAATTGAAATGGATCCAACCCACACAACTTTTTGTGAAGGGTGGTTTTCGTAGTATGAAAATTTTTACTGCAAGGGCCTATTCACACAACGTATTTTTATTCGCGCATTAAACGCAGGTAGTAAGAGCGATAGCACACGGCGTTTAATTAACATGCAGAGGACGTGCGATTCAAAATCGCCTGGATCGCGCGTCCTCTGATGTTAGAGCCATAGCACATGCGTATTTTAAACGCGCAGAGGACGCGCGTTTCTTGCTACATTGAGCTCTTAACTCCGCGATGGATATAATGAAACGCTCGCTCCATCGCTACAACAATCTGCGTTTTGGTTATCTGTAGCATCGTGAGGGAAAGTTCGTAAAACGCATGTCGTCTGCGCCATAAAAATAATAAAATTATACCATACGAATAGGGTGTAAGGACTTGATATAGGTACAAGAATAATCGTATAAAATAAAGTTTCTTACCTTTACAAATAAAAGTCTGAATAATCAATGTGCTAAAACATACAGTTTGAAAAACACGATAAGTAAATAAATTTTGAAAACCGTGGGAACGTAAAAATCGTTCAGAGTTATATTCATAATACTCAAGCGATCCGTGTAAGTTGATCACTGGCTAACTGCTCGTCCGTGGACATTATTCTATGCATTTTGAGTGTTTTATAAAGGTTTTAAAGCTGTTTTTACGTCAGCTGTCAGAGGTAAAATAAATCGGCAGCGACGGAATTTAATTATGAAACAACATCACATGAGGTCATAGGAAACAGAAATAAACCCATGCCTGTAATGCTGTTGTCGATAAAGAATCACCGACCCATTTCATAACATCCCGCAGAAGCGTACGGATAAGTAAATAAAATTGAATAATTTACGAGTAGGTTTTACCACGGAATGTCACAGGCGGTGATGTGAGATATCAAATTATAAGAGGTTCTATGCACATGCGCAGTATGTAGCGCCAGCCGCGGGGTCCAGTCTGCTCTACGATCGTGCTCCCCGCGAACGAGCCTGCGCGATGCGCCGATTCAAATTTCGAAACTCGAACCACGTTTCGAACACGTTATAATTTAAAAAAAAAATACTAAGACGTTTTGTGTGCCAGCAAAAAAATTAAGCACTAAAGAGGTGTAAAATTCATATCGTGTTTAATCTGTGATCGTGACCAGATAATAGAAAACAACAGTCTAAAAGAGGTTTTAATAAGATTTATCACTTTGTTTTCTCAAGTGCTAGTACCATACGTAGTGTTACTATTTATTTTCTTTATTTTTGGATGTTCTACACTGTTGGTGAGAGTTAAAAATTATTATAATAAGATAGTTTACTTCAGGCAATATCTTTTAGATGTATAATAAAAATAAAAATTAACAAAAGTTAAGTTTAATGTCAGTCATAGAAAAAGTTCAAAATTATTTGTATTAAAGAAGATTAACAAGTAACTTTTTAAAAAGTTTACTTTGTATTATTTAATTAACATTAATACCTAACTTTTTATGGTTTAAAATATTTATTTAAAAAACTGTTACCTACTATTTAAATTAAAGTGATATTCATACGAAAAATATAATTTTGTAACAAATAGGTATTAAATGACAGGAGTCAAACCCGTGATAATGTCAATACGGTGCCCTATCTAATCACTACGACGAAATATCTATATACTATTTATATCAACGTACAGCCCAAACCGCTGGGTCTAGAGATTCCAAATTTGGAATGTAGGTTCCTTACAACACGTCTAGGAGTGTACCAAGAAAGGATTTTTCAAAATTCCCACGGGAAAGCGAGATATACGCAAACGAAGTTGCAAGGGTTTTACTCGTTATTAATAAGTCTATTAAGTATTGTTAGACACTTTTGTCATTATTTTTGTTGCTTTTTTAGAAAAAATAAGACAAGCTTTTTTATTATTCGAGACAAGCTCTGTCGGTCGGTAATTTCAGATTTATGTTAAATCCCACGCTTTCCCATTTCCTTTTTAGCTACATACTAAGTATAAATTATATACAACCCTACAGTGGGTCAGGTTCATATATTAATGGAGTTATTAACTTTTAGAAACAACGAGCTGTTACCCGCGATTTCGTCCGCGTGAAATGTTCAAATAAGGATAACTCCTTTTCCTGACATCCGATTTAAATGAAACAATAATATTCTGCTCCAAGCCGAGCTCTATCTTCCTGTGAAAACAGCATAAAATCCGTTCAGTAGCTTAGAAGATGTGCGCGTTCAAACAGACAGACAGACAAAAAAAATCCTAAAAATATTTTTTCGCTTTTATTACATTTCTTTTACTGTTCCCTCTCCATTTTTGCCAAAAATATTCAAGGTAACGGGGTCTACTGTTTTATTATATGTATAGATAAGACTGGTGTATGGAAAGATGCATCTATAGGGTTCTGTAATGAACAACAACATATGCTAACAAAGGTAGATCTAAATCTTAAAAATATTTTTTTTTGAGGTAGGACTGCGCCCTCTCTTAACGGAAAAGAAAAAAAAGCATTCCCACTTTACATGTAGGGGAGGCACCCCCATAAGTATTAAGCTTCTCGGAGCCGGACTGTACAGACAGAACTATAAATAAATATATAAGGACAAATCACACAGGTTGAGCTAGCCCCAAAGTAAGTTCGAAACTTGTGTTATGGGATAACTCAACGATACTATATTTTATGACAAATACATATATAGATAAACATCCAAGACCCAGGCCAATCAGAAAAAGTTCGTTTTTCATCATGACCCGACCGTCACTGTCAACTATTATGAGCTCCTTGTTTACTACGGCCTTAAAAACGAAGTATAGATCACCAGTAGTCCATCGCCGGTAAAATCAGAGCTATAATATTTTATGATGCACTATGGACTTACAAATTTTGAAAATATGGAGGTTCTTTGTCCTTAAGAATTGTAAAAAATATATATATAAAAAGTTTAGCGGAAAGGTTCGTCCACTTTATTTATAATCGAATCGGACGTTCGAATTCTGAAGGCGGTAAGGGTTTTGGTAAATCTAAATCGTTGTGTATTTTCATAACTTTTGATATGGAAATGTAGGTAAATTGTACAATAGAATAAAATTGAATAGTTCATTTTTTATTGGCCGTTTTTGGGTGGTTGCCGACCCGATATTTATGAATAGAGTATTTATAATCGATAACTACTTGGTAATTATTTTTAGTCGTATTATTTTCCTTTTTATTGCCGTCTATATAATTATTTAATTTCATGTGTTTTAATGCCGGCTCTACGCTTCTCGGATGTTGGGCGGATTGCTGCATGGACATAATGCTAGCTCTACACTCTCGCTTAGTTGATCGAAAATGAGTATGTGGTCTCTCTCTCCATCCTCCTTCGGGTTAATTTTTGCTTTGTCCTAACTCCGGGCTTAACTTCACTTGATTCTACTTCCCGAAAGTGTATAGCTAGCATAACGTTCAATACTACCACTATTCACACCATGCCTTTGTTATTGCCGCAATAATAACTTCTCTTTGAAATGGAAAGCATTGCCTTGAATATATTCCTACCAGATTACAACTTGCTAGTACCAAAAATCTCTAATCTGAAACGTGTACCGACATGGCCAAACTACCTATTGTCTAGACTCTAGACTACTATAGTCCGTAGTGCTGCTAAGAAAACTGCATAAACGTTAAACCTAAGCCTTTGTTGAAACGCATTTTCACTTACCCATCCTAACAGCTATTGTTCTTCAAGAAATGCAGTGAAGCCATCCATTAAAGACTTAACTTCCTTTGACCTACGTTATCTTAGTACTGAGAAATACGTTTGTCAAAGAGATTCTGTGAATAGCTTATTTTGTGACGCATTAAACACTCTACTTATCTACTACGAATAAACATAGTAAAAATATAACATTAGATAGATATATAGGATAATGCTTTATTTGCAACTAGAAACTAATTTAATAAACTTAGGCTAGTGTAATCGCATTAGGGCGGCCTTAAGGCTAATAACAACCTTTTCAGGATTTCAAAAAACATTTAAATACACAGCGCCATGTGTAAGTAAGGCTTTGAACCTGCCTTTTTACATACTCTGAAGCCAGACACAGATCAAATATTTGAGTTGAGGGTAACCGAAAAAGACTTCAGACTAAGTACCTATATGCTTTTATATGTACCTACACACTGTAGACAGTTATGCTTTTGTTGAATTCTAAATGCATTTTGAATGGTAGACGCCTAGCTAATACTATGTGGTAGTGGCTCGTAAATGAACTGGGCAGTACCACTCTTACAGAATATCGACAGTGGTGATATGCCACTGGGCATCGTATGATAAGAGAGAGATCCAGAAGCCATATACCCGTCCTGTTTCCTTCCCCTTCCTCACCATAGGTGACCAACGCATCCTACATTCTTGTAGTCATGGATATTTATGACTAACGGTAATTGCTTACCAGGTGATTCGTTAGCTCGTTTATTTTCCTCTGTCATAAAAAGCAAACTGTTAAAAATTGGAAATGTTCACTTTGTTATTGCGTTTAAAGAACTTATTTGTGATTAGTCTCCTCGTTTCTCAGAGTGTTCCACTAAAAAAACCAAACTAAGTTACAAAATGTAGTTTTAGAAAATATGTAGAAAGGAGAAAATATGTACAAAAAGAAAATTTAAAAAATCGTGTAACATATTTTGAGGTTGGGCGGATTTTTAATTATACCGTCCTCCAAATAGCAAACTCTTTTTCTGCTTAGCACATAGCCAGCTCACAGATGCTTTTCAGTGACTACACCGCAATAGTATTTTCCTGAAGAGTTTTACCTCTAAATTAGTTCCCATTTTAGATTAAAACCTTTTCAGTTTGTGAGGGAAGGTGTTCAGCCAGACATATAAGTAGTTGGGGTTTATTGACATTGAATACGATTCTCAAAACGCTATTGTCGCTTCGATTTACAAGGTAAATCTAAATGTAAAGGACGTATTGATATATCACAGCAAAATTCACTAAAATAAATTAATTCGCAGTAAATATTAATTACTATTGAAACTTGTGCGAGTTGGGTTGCGTGGATTCCGCTTTCCCGTGGGAATATTGGAAACCCATAATGTTCCGTCTATTTTCATGAAAGGAGGGCTTTTTAGTCTACAGGTGTTAGTAACAATCTGCTGACTAACTCAAACTCGGTCACGAAATAAATATCAAAACTCCTTTTATATATTCGAAACAGTCGATACAGCTCAACACCACGAATATTTGAATAGGCGATTTAAAATGCGCGAAAGCTTTTTTAAAAATCGGTAATAGGATTCAGTTGGGAAAAATGTTTTCGTCGTGCCTACGCTGCTTAACGCGGCTTAGCTTAGATTCCCAGCACAATCCGCCCTGATTGCACAAACGCTTTTTCCGAAGCGTAAAATTTTTACTGCCTCTCGGCTATCCGAGCGGGGACTATTTAAAAAAGAGGGATTTTTACTAGTTTTTCTCGATTTTGGGCTCTCCAGTTTTTATCGCTGCAATCCCTACGATATGTTACGGAGACGGTGAAGTAGTTTAACATGTCTTACTTACATTCAATTTTAATAAACTTTCGTTCCGTTTCGCAACTTCGTTTGCGTATATCTCGTTCCCGTGGGAATTTTTAAAAATCCTTTCTTAGTACACCCATAGGCGTCGCGTCGTAAGGAACCTACATTGCAAATTTCACAGCGGTCTGGGCTGTGCGTTGATGGTTGATATTATATAGTTAAGTCAGTCAGTTAGTCAGTCAGGACTTTGAATTTTATAATATACTAGAGAAACCCGCGCAACTTCGTGTGCGTTTATCCCGCTTTCCCGTGGGAATTTAAAAAAATGCTTTCATATCGGTTGCCTACATCATACACCACACTTTTCAGAACACACCCAAAAAATTGTGATATGTTTAGATATATATTTTTTCTATTTTTATACTTCTCATTACAATCTTTGGTGTTTATGAAATAGGCTAGCCCGACCGGTGAAGAGCCACCCTTATACAGAATATTGACGTGAAGCAGCAATGCGTTTCGTTCGGGGAGTGAAATATCCGAAATTCTTGTTTGTCACCTTTGTGGTATAAAAAAAATCTAACTCATTCCTTATACTATTTCTCGCTATATCCTGTTTTTTCCTGTTATAGGTTGGCAACGGGTTAGGGACCCTAGAAACTATGTGCTCCATAGTCGACGGTAATCACCTAACATCAAATGATCCATATTCCTGAGCTTGTTTTCCGACCACTTCCGTAAAAAAACCTCAGCCTACAACAACACTACGAAATAATAGAGCGAGTCGACGTAATGAGATTTCCTATAAGTGAGAAAGAGACAATATCAATATGTATGCCATTTAACCATTGACCAATTTAACTTGAACCCTGTCAAATATTATAAAATTTAATATTTAATTACTTACTATTTATTATCGATGAATATGATTCAGTCCGCTTTATACATAGTTAGAATTTTAGCTGTTTTTCCGATATCACAAACAGAATAAATAGACGACATTGATTGAATATTCACAATATAAAATTACATGACAGATGACACTTCACTTCACGGATGTGTCAAAATGAAATGTAATTGAAATCAAAAGCACTAAGGAGTATGAGTATATCAACTCGAAGAAAATTACCCACAAAATACATTTTTTTCAAGAATTTCAATAAAATAAGAATCACATCTTCCATAAATTCTCTTAAACAATTTTTATGCAAAATTTGAAGTAGATTGGACCAAGGAATCAAGTTGTCCCATAGTAACTTTACCCCCCTTTTTTACCCCCTTAGAGTTCGAATTTCGAAAAATCCTTTCTTATCGGACGCCTACGTCTTATAATAATTCCACCTGCCAAGTTTCAGATTTTTACGATGAGCGGTTTAGGCTGTGCGTTGATTCTCAGTCAGTCAGTCAGGACAAAGCATTTTATATATATAGATAGATAATTATGGCTAACCGTGCTATAACCATAGATTTAGTATATACATACTAGCGTATAGATGGGCAATGGTTTGATTAAGGCGAGACCAAAAACAAAATACACTAGTGTGCGTGTAATGTACATGTGTGCAAGCAAGATGAATAATTTTGTGGATTTTCCTTTTTGTTTGAGTTACATCCAGGCACTGCACAGGTAACCATATTTAATCACGTCTAATTAACACCAAAACTACACTTAAAAACCATAAATTTTGTAAAAATAAGTGGGATTTGTTTTTAACACGACTGACGTCATGCCGATACAGGCCGATAACGTGTATAGGAATATGATAGGAATGGTCTCGCCTATCTATCTCGCTCTAACAAACGCGTATGCTATGATCTATCTCTTTTGCATTGACAATCTATAGTATATAATATATCTATGGCTATAACGTAAAACACTACTACAAACGAAAATGACGTGACATAAGACCTAACTTGATATTATTTATTTATTTATCATTTCTCATTCTGTGTTGTGGTTGTGGCCCAGGGGCTCCCTGTAGACAAATAAATTACGTAATAAAGGTTAGTATTATGTCACATAAGTCACAAAACACATTATAATGAGTTGAAACGCGAAAACATTTTGTGTGTAAAAGTTTCGGTTGTTAACACAAAACACAACAGCCATATTAATTATTAAAATAATGTGTACAGTATAACATCATGCGTCATTTCGTAATATTGGTATTTCGGTGTCCAATTGTTTTGACAACAAGGTAGGTTTATGCAAAGTTGTTACCCAGTGAATACCTGAATGGGTAGGATACGGGACAACGTCATTGATTTTTTAAGTTTAAGGGTGCGACCCGCTACGGACGGTCCGCTACAGATTGTGTATTAAATCCGCGAAGTGCATTCAGTGCGACTTGGAGGGCCACCGTGTCGCGGATTTACATACATACATACATTTGACAATCCGTCGCGGACCGTCCGTAGTGGATCCGCGTCCCGTAAGTGTTGGCATTGTGTATTTACACTAAAGAAAGTATGTTTATGAACCAAAAATAACCTTCCCAGTCTCGTATTTAATAATTAAGCGGCTTACTAAATCATAACATAAACTAAATTATATTCTATGTTTAGACTTGTCGTTATAGAATCAATTGCGTTAATCAACTATTCCGGGGAGTTGAAACACCTTTATTAATATTCAGTGCCTAGCTTCAAGCTACATATCTATCGTATTACGGTACCAAACAAGCTTTACATTGGTATTCAATAAGTAACATCACGCACGTACAAAAAAAAGATTACTATAAAATAAAAACAGAATGCCTATCGCAGAACAAAAAACTGCAGATTAGTTGGTGTTAGAATTCAGGTAACCTAACAGCTAACTAACTAGTCTTTACGACTATGTCATATAACGACCACAGCGCGTACCGATAGCTTAATATGACCTCCGAAGCACGGAATGATTTGAACACAGGATTTGAAGTATTTGCAAACATAGAAAACATTCAGTTTCAAATAAGTGCAAATAATAATGTAAAAAAAAATATATATAAATCTTATAGAAAAAAATGTACGCTCGAATGCCTTTTGCATAACAACGTCCAATTGTGATTCATAAAATCTTTCAAATATAAAACGGTTGTGTTCGAATAGTTCCTTTTTACCGCACTAGGAATGTAACCTCACTGGTTTCACAATGCCGATTTGCTGATTTCCCCTCGATCGGTGATTGCACAAACGTGGCGGTAACCGTCGGTGATCAAAGGGAACGATGACTCAGCTAGTATGGTTACGCCTTTTCAACGTTTTACGATACTATTCGGTAACATAAGTTCGGTTAAACGGAGTATGCATATAAGATGGAAATGTTTCGATGTTGTTGACTCGGTTAGTAGTGATCAGACGCTAGAGGGCGTTGATTCGATACTACACTACAAGACAAACAGTTACTTATGTGATGAACATTTTATTTTGTGTTGGTGAGTCTGACACGCAGTTTCTGAAATGCATTTTAATTTTAATTCCACTTTCCACAAGTCTCTGGTTACCTATCTCTTTTTGTGCACTTACTTAGCAACAGCAGTGAAATATTATAACTATACAATCGCTCAAAGAGTATTTAAATAGTCTCAAACCTCATGAGTTAAGTGCAACAACCGTAGTTTGATATCGCGTCATTTAAAATTGTAACTTATAACTACGT
Organism: Endotricha flammealis; assembly: GCA_905163395.2. Classification (NCBI taxonomy): domain Eukaryota; kingdom Metazoa; phylum Arthropoda; class Insecta; order Lepidoptera; family Pyralidae; genus Endotricha; species Endotricha flammealis. The sequence goes on from LR990867.1 coordinate 8,871,102, forward strand.
CATTATGTATACTTGAGAGGCAGTGTACCTATTTAAATAAAAGCCTATTTCTTTATAATAAACGAGCAACATTAAGGGAATTTCAAAGTTATTTATTCTGTGTACGTAGTAAACTGTAACATTATATGAATATATAATTTATTAGGCGGTTGTAAGTTAACTTCAAGCATGAAAAGTTAAAATTATAATTGTGAAACTGACTCCTACAAGAAATTCTATAAACTCACTCATTGCGTGTATCCGGCTTTCCTTTGGGTATTTTGGAAAATCCTTGTATGTTTTATACATATAATCGTTCCTCTTGAATAACTCTGTCTCTCATCAGACCTTAAATTATCCCCGTTAAAAAAATATGAAAAAATAATGTTATACTTTTTTTCCCCGTGGGAATGAGATATTTTTCCGGAATAAAAAGCCTATGGCCTTAGACCTTAAACTATCCCCAATAAAAAAATCGTATCAATCCGTTCATTACTTTCGACGTGAAGGGAGAACAAACAAACAAACAAACCCACTTTCACATTTATAGTACCTATGAGTATGGATGTAAAGATACATTTTTTTTTTGTTCTCGTGTTATTATGATGTACTTGGTCAGAATTGTTATAAATGTTATAAATATATTGGAATCAGAAACGGCGCTGGGTGACATAATAACATAAATTTATTATAAACTAGCTTCTGCCCGCAGCTTCGCCCGCGTGGCCTAGTAACAATTAGCATATTTTTCTTCAGAAACAAATTCCGGTCCTGCACGGCCCGGTACGGTACGGTTCCATCCGGTCCGGTCGGTCCAGTCCGGTCCGATCGGTCCAGTCCTGATATGGAACCTACATGCCAATTAGCATATTTTTCTACAGAAAAAAAAACCGGTCCGGTCCGGCACGGCCCGGTACGGTGCGGTTCCTTCCGGACCGATCAGGTGTGATCCGTTCCGGTCCGGTCCGGTCCGTTCCGGTCCGGTCCGGTCCGGTCCGGTCCGGTCGGTCCAGACCTTATAAGGACCCTACATGCCAAATTTGGCATCTCTAGACCCAACGGTTTGGGCTGTGCGTCCCCTCGCAACTTCGTTTTCGTATATCTCGCTTTCCCGTGGAAATTTTGAAAAATCCTTTCTTAGTACATCCCTAGACGTCGTAAGGAACCTACATGCCAAATTTGGAATCTCTAGACCCAGCGGTTTGGGCTGTGCGTTGATATACCCTCGCAACTTCGTTTGCGTATATCTCGGATTCCCGTGGGAATTTTGAAAAGAAACATACCCTAAATGTTAAGTTGAGGAAATCGCTACATATTAGTGAAAACTGCATCCAAATCGGTTCAGCCGTTTCTGAGATTAGCGTGTACAAACATACATACAAACATACAAACATACAAACATACAAACATACAAACAGACGGACAATATTTTTCGAAATTCTTGTTCTATTGCTTATTCTTCATCGCCCTAAACAATTTTTTTGGAAATATATTCAATGTACAGACAAACTTTTTTTACACTTTTATTATATTATAGATATTTAATGTAGACCAAGCGGGTCGTTTACAAGTTAAATTATATTACATAGAGCCATAAAATGAAACTTATTATTTTGATTTATGTCAAAAGCACTGACACTCATTACGGTGCTTGCCTTGGGATTTGTTCAAACCGTTTCGAGTTTTACTACTTTGTATTTTATACAAAAAATTTGCCATCTATTTAATAGAATATTTTTTATTTGCATTACACAGTCAGGAAAAAAATACAGTAAAATCTTACAAACTAGTGTATATGTTACAGTCATTGTGATTAAATTGCTATTATATATAATGACTGGTCATTATATATAATAACCAAATTTACAAGACAATGTGATGATTAATTTACTTGTTTTATTACTTTATCCAAATCTTCGAAGATATTATATAAAATTGCTAGTTATTGTGATTAAATTCTGTGTCATTTATGACTTTATCTAAATTGAGTAGACATTACAAATAGTGGCTGGATAGATAGGCATATATAATATCCGGATTTATTACTTTGGCTGTAACATATATGCAACAAGGCGGCCTTAATGCTAAAAAGCAATATTTTAAGGCAACCTATTAATATTTTTATTTGCCAAACGGTCATACTGGAGACTTTTGGGGGAAGCCTCTGTCCATCAGTGGACTTCTTGTGGCTGAGATGATGATATGTTGATCAATTTTATTGGCCTGAAAGTTCCCTTTTTTTCCTAAGAACCGAGTGATAATTTAATGAATTGGAAACAGACGACAAAACCCTTGACCAATTACATAATTGAGCTTTTATCCGACTTAAAATCTGTAAAGCGAATACATCAAAGTGATTATGGGTTCCTCGCTTCGGTTGCTACTCTTTGATCAGATTGCCCAACATTTCCGTACTGAAAATACGATAAAGAAATACAATACTGAATATATACACAGTTCAAAATTAGGGCTCGTAATTTCGTAAATACTACATACAAGCACAACTTTTATGCAACGGTTATAATAACATTGTAATGTTACGTTACAGGCAGGGAATTGATGAAAAAGGATCTACAAAAAATGTTACGTTACAGGCAGGAAATTGATTAAAACGGATCCACAAAAAAAAAACACTTTTTTAAGAGATTTTTATTGCGGCCATTATTTTATATATTCTACTCTGAGTTATGCTGGATCTCCACTCTCGCGAAGTTGAGCGCAAACAAGAGTGTGGACGGCCTCTTTGTCCGACTTTATCTTTAGTTTTCCTTTGTTTTCTGACTTCGTGCCTATCTTCACTTCACTGTATTCGGCATAAAACATAGGTACATACTGTAGATGACAAAGACCTGTAATGACCTGTCTAAGAGAATATAATAGCATCTTTTATGTTTTTAGAGTGACATAGTGAATAAACAAGAAATAAAAATATAAAGAAGTTTATTAATTTTAAAGTGCCAATCAAAGTAGACGGAAAGTTCAATAATTTACTTATAATTGGTAAAAGTCTTTTATTACCAGAGAAATGAAACATAGAATATTATTTTTTAAGAAGGTGGTCCTCTTACAGAATATGAGCGTAAAACATCTCTAGACATTGGTATGAGATGTCCGCAAGTCGTACGAGCTTACTCCGCCGTCGACTGACTAAAAGCATGTACAACCAATCTATGTATACGCTTACCAACTTGCGATTTGTAGCAATTTGCTCTAATTTTTAGTACGCTGTTTTGTACTATGGACATTTATTTTAAAATATAGTTCTTTATTTGTTTTAATACGTAGTTTAATGAACCAGATTATATTTATTACAAATTTATTTATCCAACAATGAATTTGAACTTCTGCAATTCTTAGGTCTTTGTTGTAATTATTATTTTGCTTTCAACGTCTCAGTCTAATTTATAATAATCCAGAAACCTTTAAGTCTGTTGCTGCTAAAGATCTACATTAAACTTATAAGATGTATGTCTATGGTACTTCTAAATGAAATCTTTTATTCACAGAATCTGTCACAGACACTTTCATGCATTATAATGTACAAAAGAAAATAATACAATTGTACGGGGATAACAAAGTTGAAAGACAAAGCCAAGTTGATGTATCATTTTAATTTAAAATCGTAAGACGCAAGATAAATAAAAAAATATTAATTTAAAACATCACAAACTCAGTTTAAGTTCCAATGAGTTGGGAAATAAGTTGGTAAGTCAAAAGCTCTCGGCCGCGGCTCAAAATGAAGTTACTACGACAGCAAGTAAATAATAAAAGCAAATAAAATAAAGCGTGATTGACACTAATAAAACTTGGAAACATATTTCTGGCAAGAAAATGGAAATAAGTAAGTTAGTGGAAGTTTTGTTAACGATGAATAAGGAGAGCTAGAGTTTTCCCTCAACGGGATGTCTGACTTTTCCTGTATTTACTGATTATATCTTCATTCAATTTTTGTTGCGCAATTAATCTTAATAACAAAGAATTATACGAGGAAGTTTCTTGATCTAATCAATCTAATCAATGTATTGATATTATCACTTTCCACTAATATTATAAACGAAAATATATATAGATGCCATCCGCCACAGACTCCAGTTTCATCAACATCATCTGTATGGAGGTCTACCACGGTTCGATTCCTGACACTTCCTTCCTTGCACAGTATAAAGGAACCAACTCCCACCAGCGATGTTTCATGGGGAAAAACCGTGGCTTAGTCCTAATATCGATTTTTATGATTACGTGATTTAGAAGAAAATATATTTTATATTTTCCTAAATCAAATAAATGGCAAACTATACATACGTCTGACATATTGCGAAAAGTATTGAGTTTTATAGCCGTAGCTAGAAATTAATATAAAATTTAAATTAAATACCTAAAACGAATTAAATAGGATTTATATTTCCAGTCTAGTGTTCACTGAAAAACTGATGAGTAAAAAATTTGACTTGTTGAAAAATCCGTCTTACAATGCTTATCTATCATTTAAATTATATTCAAAAATCATCTAAAACCTGTCAACTTAACTAAACGAAAAGTTATCAGAAACTTATCGAGACATTGCGTAATTTTTTCAAGTCTTTCGCCAACAGTTGTATATTATTATTAAAGAAAGTAATGTGTAACATTATGTGATTTTCTAATAAAATAGAATAATAACAATTTTTTTTTAGTTTAATTTGCAAAAAAAACTAGCTAATAAAATAAGTGTGTGTGTTTAAACAAAAACTAAAATTTGATGATGAATAAAGTGGACAAAATATTTAGTTAATGTTAAAAAAAATAGTGAAAGTGTTAAAAATAGTATGTTAATATCTATAATGTGAAAAAGATAGTCGTGATGTGGCTGCCTGCTTTGGTGTGGTTCCTGGCTCATTTGGGTAAGTAACTCAATTTTCATCGATGAAATATCATTATTATATTGACCTCTCTCATTTCTCGAAGCAGCACACTCCATCCGCTATAATATAAGTTCATTATTACTCGGTAATTAGTAGAGCCTATTTAATCGTAATAGATTTCCTTATAAATTTATAAAAGGACTACGACCACGATTTTTTTTAAATTTCTAAACATAACTGTTGCGCCGCTTACGCCAATAGAGTAGAGGGGTTTAGAATGTAAGTAATTCGCAAACGGAAAATTTTTATGGACAGACGGACATGACGAATTTATAGATTACGCCGATAGAGGTTTAAAATGTAAGTAATTCGCAATCGGAGAATTTTGATGGACAGATAGACATGACGAATTTATATGGGTTACTTGTTACTTTACTATGGAACCATAAAAAGAGACATTTGTCTTTTAAATATTTTGTGTTCAGTAAGTAACTAACTGTATTACTTAACTATGTGATTAATTAAAGTTTGTTCTTTATTGTGTATATAAAAATATGTTCAATATTGTATACGTACAGCACTCACGGGAAATATTGGAATCAATCCACCGCCGAGGCGGACTCTGTTTGTTTTCAGTAACTGAAGGAAACAAAAGGATCTCTGATTTCTTTTTCACAAATATTGCGCTTCTACTGTATTGTTTTGGCCTGTGCCTTTGTTTATGGCAAACTTTACAGTGAAACAAATATGCAACTTGAATTGTGAAATGATACGAAACAATGTGGTTTGTTTGACTAATGTTATTGTACCGTGGTCTCGTTATATTGCATACCGTAATTAAAGTTGAAAAAAAAATTTTTTTTGGAATCTAGTTTTGAGTAAGATTTGATTGTTTGTTTGAAATGAATAGGCTCCGAAACTACTGGACCGATTTCAAAAATTCTTTCACCAGTAGAAAGCTACATTATCAGGGAGTGACATAGGCTATAGCTTATCCCGAAATTCAATGTGATTCCCACGGGAACGGGTCCGGAACTTCACGCGGACGAAGTCGCGGGCAAAAAGCTAGTAATTCTATAAAAACGTAGATTTATAATTGCTACTTTTTATTTTATTTCCTATGCCAGGCAAACAAGCTATGAACATGAGTAACACGAATGTATGATAATCACGGTAATTACCTACCTTGAGGTAATTCGGATTATAGGTACAGTACTGTTAAGCTCTACACTCTCGGGAAGTTGAGCGGAGTGAATTGAAGTAAAGTTAGACACGATGTTAGTAGACGAAGGGAATGTAAAGACGAAGTAGGATAACGAGCATATCGAAAGTTTCGTTTTCGCTCAACTTCGCGAGAGTGTAGAGACAGCTAATAAATGAAAAAGAACCAGACCATTTAATTTAATAGAAATAAATAGAACTTAGATAGTACAGTAATAAACAGAAGACCATTCTATATCTAACAGCTTTAAGTACGGTACTAACATTCATAATTCTGTTCTATAATATGAGGAAAAAACCCAAAAGCCTCATGAATGAGAGCATATAGAAAGGAGCAAAGTTAATCTGACAAAGTTATACAAATCTCATGTTTATTTTATGACACTGACAAAATAATACACTCATTTCCATTCATAACGTTATCAAAGCGGTGCAACCCTCCCATAAACATTAATAAAAAGATTACAGGAACGAATCGCCATTACTGTAGGGTATCGTCCCTAGTGGTGCCAAAATAAGGGGATGGGGTGAAAGATATTTTACATTTTGGTAAAATATCATCACTAATTTGGCAAAATGGCTTCATAATGGTGTTATTATAAAACATAAATGGTGTCATTAAAAACGATTTATTTTAATGAAATACCGTTCCTACTGTGCGTTTCTGTCTCAATATTTTGAGATAATGTGTACGTACAGACAAATAAATGAGGTATGCAGAACCGTAAATATGATTCAAGTCTAATACAGAATGAAAGAATTCGCTCGATTTTTATTGATCAAAACATATTGTACTGTGTATACAAAGTTTTATAACGACATTTCTTTATACCACTAAGTTGGCAAACATGCATACGGCCCGCCTGATGGTAAGCATCACCGTAGCCTATAGACGCTTGCAATACCGGGGGTATCGGTCACGGAGCTCTGGAGACCTTACTTACCGTAGGAACACAGCATGGCCGGAGACCAATGCTATTTGGCTACGATCTTCTGTAAGGTGGAGGTCCTTCCCCAGACTGGCTGCTCCGATTTGAGCGGATTATCCGCTGTGCGCTTCCTCTATTAAAACATTAGTTGATGCTGTAATTGATGATGTAGTTGATGATGATAAAAGTACGGGTGAAATGATTCACAATCGGTGCATATAGTCTCAATGTCCAGAATAGCCAAGCTAAAAGCCAGTTAAGAAAACGTAGTAAACTAAGGAGTTTGTAAAAAAGGTAAATGGGGAGAACAGAGATTGTGCATTATCAAATAAGTACAGTTAACAAATTTGATTGAACAATAAAAATAAAGAAACAAAATAAAAGTTTAAAAGTTAGCAAACATTTCGACATAAAGCATCTGTGCCAAGTCAGTACACGCAGAATCAAAGTGAGATTGTTGAAAATTGCAATTCTGTTTACTCAACTCATCAAAGTGGAAAGGCGTATTTCAAAGTTATCCGAAGTATACAACTTTAGTACTTATGTTGAAGTTACGAGCGTATTGTGTACGAATTAATATCTCGTGGTTAACTGTCTACAAACAAAGTAGATATTGAAGACAAGACAAAACAATCTATTGTTCTTTACTTTTATAAAACAAAAACAAGTTTGCCTATGTCTATGAATGAAACTAAAGTTACTTATCATTTATCTTTAGTATATAAATCTGAAGTAATACCTACTCTTTCTATAATACTGTTCATCATTTGATAGCCTAAACCTAAGTGTATACCAACAACGGTGATACAGAGGCTTCGCTCGCTTCGCACTAAATATTTTCGGTGGGCGATATGTGTTACATACAGCATTACTATTTAAACATTTATTTTTTTATACCACATAGTTCGCAAACGAGCATACGGCCCGCCTGATGGTAAGCATCACCGTAGCCTATAGACGCTTGCAGTACCGTGGGTATCACTCGCGCGTTGCCAACCCTGCAACCCGCAACCCCCCCCCCCTTCCCCCAAGTGGAGCTCTGGAGACTTTACTCACCATAGGAACACAGAGACCAATGCTATTTGGCTACAATCTTCTAGGAAGGTGGAAGTGCTTCACCAGACCGGTGCTCCGATTTGAGTGGATTATCCGCTGTGCCCTACCTCTCTTATTTATCAGCACTAGAGCAGTGCTAGAGCACCCGTAGTACAAGCTTTGCTTATTTTTGACACTAGATGGCGTTACGTGATTCATCCAAGAACATTTATTTTGTTGGTACGCGTAAACATAAGAGATTGGAGTTGGCATTAAGACTTAATTCTACAGATTTAAACTTCCTTACTAAGAGAATGTAGGACGTAAATCTTAATTACTAACTTATCTAGTAATTTATTCTCCTGTAAACATAACCTTCTGGTTATCCCACTTAAGCTATACGCAAGAACAGCGAAATCTTGTGACTTTCTTTAGATTTCGGTGTATTAAAAATGTTTTTTTTTTATCACTTTCTGCCGTTATTGTTTGTCTTTTTTTTATTTTTCCCGTACATAACGTTAAGTAATATAACACCATATTAATATAGGTAGTTACCCAATTTCAAATCAATCCGTGAACCTATTGCGTGAAAGGGTAACAATAATATTACATTCACCCTAAGAACATTTTACGTATTAAATATTCAACCATCATCAATGAACCCATAATCATCCCACTGCTGGGATACAGGTCTGCCTTCAATCGAAGGTGATTAGAGCGTACTCTGCCACGCTTCTCTAATGCGGATTGGCAGAGGTCGGTGTTTTCAAACCGCCCTAAGGTTCACCCACTTGGCTTCACGACTGTCATCCATTGACAAACAGCCGGGACCGATGGCTTAACGCGCCCTCCGAAGCACGGAGAAGCTCGAGATAACGAAACCCATCCAAACGCTGGCTCAACTTACTTCTTCATATTAGAGTGCGACACACAGCGACGCCATCGAGCTCCTCCTATTAAAAAACATTATTAGTATTTATTCGATAGAATAAAGGCATTTAAAAAATATTTTTAGTAGGGTTCCGTAGTAAAGAAGGAAAACGGTTAGTTTCGCCATTTGCATCTGCATCTGTTCGCGGTCTTGCTCCGAGCCGCTTATTACGAAAAATCTGTATTTTTGCATGTTTACACATATTGTGGTACTATAATGCACCAAATAAATTTTTTACCATAGTGGTACAAGACATACAATACAAATACTCAGTATTGCACCAAACAAAAATTACAATAAACATGGACAACTTCAATAGAAGTACCTACAATAGGCGGCCTTATTGCCACGCAACAAAATCTTGGAAAAAAATATAGGGTTGCGTTCCTTACATGTAAAGTGCGGATGATTTCTTTTCTATAAACATTATGAACAAGATTTGAATAAGTGGGTAATGATGACATCCTTTCATCCACGCGATTTTCCATAACCCACGACGTAGAGTTAAACGTCAAAATATCAAGTGGAGGTCATTGTCCTCTGTCGGTGTTCGAAGAGGAGTGACTTTATGTATGTCTAGCGGACGACCTCATTTGTTCACGTTTCCTTGGTAAATGCGAAAATAAAACCGTGAAAATAACATGCTATCTACCTGTGGCATTCACGTTTAAATCGATTTAACTTTTTTGGAAAGAGATTCAGTAGTAGAATCAACATTTTATTTTTATGTATAATTTATAGAAGATTGTTACGTATCCTGACACACCGATCACGATTCACGAGACGTGACTGCGGAATTTGCTGAGGTAGCATTCAGCTGGCCTTCGTGACACACCGATCGCCAGACGGAAGTTGCTGCGTTAACATTCAGATGGCTTAGAACTGCATGGATTAGTCGCTGATCTAGCAATCAGCTGGTTTAGCGGGGGGACGTCATATCACAATCACTTCGGTTCACACATCGAACGTTGTCAATAGTTTAAAAATTAGTAATTGTAATTTTTTATTATTTTTTCTAAATTAAATTTAATAATTAATTAATTTCGGTTTTTCTTTGAGCCCTTCGGCTGTGATCCTCATAATTAGATTGAAACAGTGCTTGTGGCGGCGATCATAATAGAGCGCAAAAATAGCGGCACTGCAGCGGTACAGCCTTGGGACAGAGTTTTGGGACAATAGTATAAAGTAGGGCTTTCAACTTATGCATTTTTTAACGGACAAAAAAATCCGTGAACATAAAGCCTTAGCTCTAGTTACAAACTAAAATAATGACATAATCTATTAAATTTAAATCTTAATAGCTTTTAAATCAAATCGGTTAACCTTAGATAAAACCATTGGGTAACGAAAACACACGAGTATCTAGAGATCGTGACCCGATTCCAACTGTTTACAAAGTTCAAAATTAGCAATTTTGTAGTACGAATCCAATGCTAATGGCGGCAATGCAATTGCAACGAGCGGTAACACTCATAGTTTTCAAGCGAAATGCATTTACTGGCGTAAGGAGGAAACAACGCGACACGTTCAATGTTCCTCTCTCATTTTACGAAGTAACGTATTTAGTAATCTATGTCTCACTGTGGCCCTAGGTTTGGCGGTGAGAGCCTACGCACCCACAATTGCCCGGAGCCGTAGAAGATGGCGTTAGTATGTCAGAAACTATTCGGATCATATATTATCAACCCATAATAATCCCACTGCAGGGATACGGGTCTCCCTTCAATCGAAGGTGATTAGAGCGTACTCTGCCACGCTGCTCCAATGCGGATTGGAAGAGGCCGGTGTCGCTGTTAAGAGACACCGGCCTCTTCCGACTGCGGCTCCGGCTCCGGCTGTTCTTCTTGCTGTGTGTCGCACTCTGTTCATATTAGAGTGCGACACACAGCGACGTCATCGAGCTCCTTGCGCTTTACGAAAGATCGACATATAAGTAGTTCATTTTTTATGTTTCTTTAATTATTCGTCAATAAGCAAAGAAAAACATTAAAGACACCAACTCAGTAATAGTCATTTATCAAACGATGATAATTCCAAATTAGAAAATGAATCGGAGATTATTCAAATCCCTACTTTTAAAGGCCTACCACATTAGTTCGTCTTCCGAGCGTCGTCGTCGTACTAAAGTTTCTAAGGCCCGCGTAGCGTTCGACGCATAGCATTTTGATGGCATTTTCTGTCCTTTTTCCTATCAGGAAAGAAGGTAAATTGATATAGAGCGAGAATCAGCGGTATCGCGAGTACATACTGGTACTGTTAGCCTGTTAGTAGCAAGAGGGAGTGTCCCTGCACCCGTTTTGATACACCTCAACCTGGTGACAGTCTGGCACCAAACGCCGAACTTTGCCGAACCAACCGCTTCGTAGTTGTCGATGTCAAAGCGCGCCAAACGTGTCTCCCGGAAAAAAAAATTGGCGGTTTGTGCTATTAATATCGTGTCACACACAACACGTCTGAAAAACAAAAGAAATGTAATGATATCACTTTTCACAGGAAAGTTTTCAATATTTCATAGTATTTTGTAGTTAATTATGAAAAAGAAACAATACGATTTTAGCGTATTATTTTGATCGGTGTTGCCCGATTGTGAAAATAGTTTACCATTTTAACTATTTTTATTGCTTCGACTAATTAATTTTAAAACCGTTGCTGCTGCTACTGATATTTACGTAGGTATGTGACACGTTCTCTAATGGAAGTCCTTGTGAATTTACGATATCATTTACCTAAAATTTTGTTACTTGAAAGTTGAAAAATTTAAACAAACTCTTGTCATCGAGCGTTTAGCAATTCACTTTTGACAGAGCGCTTGTATGACCCCACTCCATCTAGTAAGTTATTAATCTAAGCTCAACCCTAATTAACATACTTAAATTGATGTTTATCATCTTGCTTAATTTCAGCTGAAACTTTATGACTGTGAATATAGAATTGTTTTAGTGTAGTCTACGTCGTCATGTCGGCCTTTTCCGCAACTATACGCCAGATGTGCCCACTTTGCGTGCTCATAAAAATGCTTTGCGAACCATAAAAACAAAACTGTACTGTCTAGTTTTTATACATTTTACTTTTATTAAAACGTACCAACATTATTGCCATGGGTCGTTAGCAGTACGTGATTTGTAAGTCCGCAGTCCTTTTAGAATTACGTTAAAGTTCTTAAAAGCATGTTCAACTCTGTTCCCGGAGAGGCGCATTGAAATCGGTCTCACAGATACGTCCCTTGTGCATACTCGTGTGCTATCGTGTGCCGTCTGAATGCCGGCAGCACCTGTAATATCTTTTCATTCACAGAAAACAGAAAGACAGAAGTGACAAGTACTCTTTTATAAAGGAATTTTTGTTTATTTTGCCGGCACTCTTTTACCAAAACAGGCACACTAGCCATATTGTATTGATTATACAGAGTTTAGTTAGACATTTTAGTTAGTCATTGCTAAAGAAGAGACATAAAAATTAATATAAATATCTATATGGTATGTATGAGTACGTAGCACCATTATTTTATTCTGTGGTATGAGTGTCGACAATAGGATTAAAAAAACTGTTCTAGATTAATAAAGTTGAATGTCTATTAGCTCGAGTCTCGGCTATAATCCTTAGGCAGTCTGTCTTTTTATACCTTACTCAATTAATGTCCATTACAGCCAACACTAAAATAAACAAATTTTCACCTTTATAATATTAGGTAGGTACTTAATTTAATCTATAAAGCGAGTCAAAATCCCCTACGTTAAATGCGTCATTATTATCGACCATAACTATAAATATCTCATCAATTATTCTATTAAAATTATTCAACACAATGTTATCATTCCCAATAACTATTTACCCTTGGAGACCTTTAGCCACGCTACGTAGACTATAATTCTCTATAATTTTGTATTGAGTTTATACTCAATCCAAAATTATTTAATAATATAATAGAACCTTTATGGGTTCTATTTCTGTGATAATGCACTTCAAATTATTCGGTAGGTACTCTATCTAGGTATATTATATTTATAAAGAGGTTAGCAACCATAATTGCCGGTCACCTGATCGTAAGTGATCACCATGGAGCACAGAGACACTAAGGGGTCTCTGAGGTGTTGTCCACCTTTTAAAAAAAGAAAGAAAGAATTGGAGAGCAAAAGGGTTTCGAATTTCTCACTCACCGAATGTAACGAACATTGCTCTTAGCCGATATTCAGTAACAAATAATGGACATAACGTAACACAGAATGAACTTTGTCTGAAAAAAACTTTTATCATTATTATAATGGAAACTATTTTAAAGAAAATATCGAAATATCAGTAGTTTACGAGAACTATGTTTTTGACATTTGGTGCTAAATCTACTTTTCGTATAATGGATATTTGTAGAAGAAAGTTCTCACCTTGAGGATAAAGAGAAATAGTGGTTTAAAGTCGGTCGTACATTATGTCTGAATGAAAAAGGCATAGATCACGATTAGAAAAGAATGGCGACTTATTTTTATCATTCTGGTCTGAGTAGCATGAATTTCGAACTGTGCAGAGTGAAATTTTGCGAAAATTCACAGCTAGATTGTGATTTTATATTTTACAGATAAATCTGGTGTGTCTCACAGATTTTCTCATCTTTGATTTGCTCGAGTTTCAAGCGTGTAGTATAAATGTTAATCTATCTCCAGAATTGAACTATCAAATGCAGATCTGTAGTTCAACCAATTGCTAGGCAAACAATCTCTTCTTCTTTAATATTATTGTCTACATTGATACATACTAAGCAGCGGATTCGATTCTTGTAATTATGGTCATAACTATAGCAAAAGGAAAAATTTAAGACTAACACATAAAAAGTGGGAATCTTCTCTTTAAGAATTTCTTTATCAATTTCGTAGATATAGGTAAACACATACTCAATGATATAGGTACTATCAATGGGTAAGTATAAAAAGCTTGCTTATTTTTACGCTAAGACTGTTTTCAAAAGATTTGAATGATTATTTTATAAATCTTCCCAAAGATCCGCAGACGAAATTACGAATAATGCTTGAATTGCAAAAGATCTCCGTCGGCATCCACAATTAAGCCGCGTCAGACATATTGCGGCAATTTACAGAAATCTACGCAGGACCCACATAATGGCGGATATTAGAGTCCTCCTACGCATGTGGGAAAAACATGAATAAAATCAAGGCATTTTATTTATATAACATGTAAGTTAGGGAGTTAAATCAAGAATGTGCCAACTACATTACTTGCCTAAAAACCGTGGGAGTACCTAATGGATTAATAACGGTAAATAAACTTTTAACCATCATAATTTCGTAAATATATTTTTACTTTTCATATAGTTACTTCCAGCAATTAACGTCACTGTTGATTGGTGTCAATACTACTTTCAGGTCACCTGAGAGTCACTGACTTTATTCTACCATAATCCTTCTCCTTAACTTGGGCCCCGTTTTTTTAAATCAAAAATAGAAATTGACCGAACGACGCGACGATCCATCACCGTTCTGGGATACAGCGGCTTATAACCTTAGTGCACATTTCCGCTTCTTTATTTTTGGTATGGCAAGACTGCGGGAAGCGCGATTTTTCTGTTCTGTGCGGAAACATTCGATTCGTCCACCTTGTCCTTCAAAAGATTGCAGTTCTATGTCAGCCTGTTTGTGTTCACCTCAAGATTCAGTGAGAGTTTCTTAGTTTTTTTACGATAGGCTTGTTGCCGTAAAAAATGTAATTAGTCCGTCTTTTAGATTATTCAAAAATAAGGGCAACTCATTTTCTCATTTGTAAATTAGACCAAAAATGACAAAGATATAGCCCATTAAAGTTACGTGTGACGTCAAGCCGTGTGGCATTTTTTGCACTCCTAAATTTTTATGCCTTGTATCTTTGTTATTTTTTGTTTAATCGAAAAAAGAAAAAATATGTGTCCAATATTTTTTTATAATCTACGGACTAAATATAATGTAATTATTTTGACCCTGGAAACAACCCTATTGACCAAACAATTGGAAATAATAGTCCTTTTTCGAACATAATATTGTAATCATAACAACTACGAAATAACTATAATTTAATAGCTATTTCTTATAAAAGTACATGTATAGTCAGCTGTAATATTTTGCGTTCAAGTTTAGACCTTACTACATTGATATAAGAACGATCGTCTTCACAATTCATTGCAGTTGACGTGCAATTAAAACCCAATTTCAACACTTTGAAAAATTACTACTTTCGTTAATGGGAATTACGCTGTTAGAGTTCCCTTTAGTCGGCACGGCATTTCATGTTTTGCAAAAGTACTCTGTCATTTGCCAAATAACAGGGGAGAAAGTAACATTTTACATTCCTTTTAGCTTGTAAATGATTGCTTAAAAGAATATTGTTTGATTCAATAACATACTCTTTATAAAGATTTCATAAATTGAGAATAAGATAGACACGAATTTTCGATCTAATAAGATCTTATATGATGAAAACTTTTGTAAACAATTTTATTTTTAATAGATTTTATTAAATAGGTTTTATGAAAGACGTTAGGAGAGACGGCCGGGACAAGACCAAAAGAGAGAATTGAAATTGAAGAAGGCCAATGGTTACTTCCAAAAATATACCTCAATTGAAGATTTATGATTGATCGATTGCCAAGGAGTACTTAATTTTTGACGACCTCCGTGGCGTAATGGTTACCACGCCAGACCGCCACCCAGGAGGTCCCGGGTTCGATCCCCGGTCGGGTCATGATGAAAAACGAACTTTTTCTGATTGGCCTCGGGTCTTGGATGTTTATCTATATGTGTATTTGTTATAAAATATAATATCGTTGAGTTAGTATCCCATAACACAAGTTTCGAACTTACTTTGGGGCTAGCTCAATCTATATGAATTGTCCCTATACCAATATTATAAAGAGGAATTAAAACCAATTATGTAACTAATGTATTTTTTCATTTTTGAAACTTAAACTGCAGTAAAGTAACAAAGTTTTAAGTTAAAGATTGAATTCGTAACAACTTGGCATTTGACACTATGGATCAGTAAGATCTTTAGTGATCTTTCCCTCTCGCTCCACGTTCTATGTAGGTACTATTTTATTATTCATTCATTCTAATTCAAACAACCGCTTCCATCAGTCTCTGCACAGTTTAATTTTGTAAATTGTAACTCAAGGTGGGTGAAGGTGCCTTACGGAAATTGACTTTTTTATCTTCTCTGTGAGATATCACGCGATTAGTGTACGCCGCTGATGCCACATTTTATATTGACTCGGCTAAAAGCACTGAACAATTTATCGCACGTTTTTTAATAATTCGAGATTCAGATAATATTTAGTCTGAATCTCGAATTAATGAACAAAAATTATTTTTCACATCTTTGTTCATACCTATGCTATATGCCGAGAGGCTGAGGACCGTACGAAATGGAGAAATATCGTGAGGGAGGTAACGGACACCTTTCAAGGACTATTTCAGAAATTAAGTGGACGAAGAGAGACTGGTAATTAATACTTATTATTGTTATTAATTATTATAAATACGAAAGTGACTTTGTTTGTTGCTAGTAGACGCTACTTTGTAGACGCCTACGCCATCATTACTCAGTCGATCATTATGAAATTTTACATACTTACACGTTGTCTGGGAGTAGAAAATTATATATACATCTACCTACTATTCCCATCAGGCGACTAGATCATAATGCCCTCTTTGTATCGTTGGGTGATTCCACTGAGGTGAGCGGTAGTGTATAGATACTAAGTCAGTTCTAGGTACTCAAATTCAATATCGTTTGATAAATCAAAACACTGAAACCTCATCACAGAAAGGGCTCATTTGGGTACTAAAGTTTCGGAAGCAAATTATCATATCTAATCCAATTTCGAAGGATATGTTTTAAATAATTCATATTCACATCAATAACGAAGCATAAATTACTAGCCTTCAGGGCAGGATCATTATATTGAGGGTTAATCTTCCTTAATGTTTTAATGCGTACAAGCCCAACTGGCATGTTAGTGAGGCGAAATTTTGAAATTGCGGCAAAACTAATCTAATCTTCTTTAGTTTGCAAAAGGGTATGATTTATTTTAATCATTTTAATCCATCATTTTGTACCCTTCATGTTGAGTTTTGCGAACTCAATAGACTCGTAATAAAATATTTTTAAAGAAATTACAATGTCTATTAGTGTTTTGAGGTAAATGTTCAAGGATTATTTTTAGTTGGATGTTTTGAAAGGAAAACAAAATAAAATGCTTGAACGTAAACATGTATTTTTATCTTTGGTCGCCTTTCGAGATACATTCATGGTGCATTATTAAATTTTGATTGATGTTAAATGTACAATTTAATAAAAATGATTCTTAAACTTTATTGACTACAACTATTTTATGTTAGCCATTCTTTTAGGTAAATCTTTTCCTCTATTACCTAGAAGTATTGAGTATTTTGGACTGAAACACTGAACTAAAGTTTAGAATGTTTTCAAACCGTGATGTAAAATTTTGTCTTTTGACAAAAGTAGCATTGAAGGGTAGAAATATAAGAAAAAAACTTTGAATAAAACTGAATTTCACACTAAAGATGCCACGGTTTCAGTATAATATCCAATTTACCTTCATGTTCATAAGTAGTCTCACTCAGTTTTGTTTACATTAATAAAACCTCAATTTGGACACAATCTCACTCAACCCATACCACAATATTATACCTTATGACACTATAACATTAACGCTTCGCTTAATTTACGGCGCGCCAATTATAATCGAAAATTGATGTAATAATAATGTGCTTCCGTATTCCTTTGTAGCTCGCAATTCTGACAACACCATGGTGTCTTATTATGTTTATTAACGTCATACCTTAACTGTTGTGTTTTAAATATATTATATATAATATATTTAAAACACAACTAACTAATATATTTAACTATAATATAAATTAAATTACAAAATTATTTCCCATGTAGTAAACTAACTGTTATTCGCGGCATCGCCCGCGCGGTCCAGAGGATCTGACAAATAAATAATAAATTTTATTTTTTCCCGTGGGAATAAGATGTTCTCCGGGATGAAAAGTAGCCTATGCCACTTTCTAGAAATAAAAAAAAGAATGTCAATCCGTCCGTTACATTTCACGTAAAAGAAGGACAAACAAACAAATACACTTTTCCATTTATTAATATATGAAAACAATACTGTCTTCTCCACCAGAAGTTTTATTAAAGACAGCCAGACATAAAATGCAGCCCTTTTCTTTCTTTTTCGATGTGGCAAAAGCACTCTGACTATTCCCAGCAAAAAACCGTCAACGCTTCCCCATAATGGTGAGGCCATGGTTTTCACCAAAAGTTTTTCATTTCACAGCAAGGCAAGAGGGCAACCCGGTTCTCTAATGATATCTGTAAAATATACACCCTTGCCATTGATACATTACTTAATAGAGTGTTACGAAAAAAATATAAAAAATACAGCGTAGAAAACAAACTGAGTCCACGACTATAATAAAGCATTATAAAAAATACGGGGTAGGAAACAAAGTGAGCCCCACTATAATAATGTAACAATATCTAAGCTCTGAGATACTAAAATCAATGCAATAAACATTAATAAAGCTCCACACCCGGTTAGTTGCCGGAATTAGGGGCAATTTCCGAACGAACAGCATGAAACCGTTCCCCATTAATATAATGAATAATACATAAGCAAAATTTAGATTTAACCCCGCCGAGAGGAGTGCTACTAAATTATGACGATACCCCGTTTCGTGTCAATGGAAATTAAAGAAAAACATTTTAAATTTCTTAAAAATTTTCGGTCTCAAATAATTAATTGTTCCACTTAAATCAACTGAGTAAATGACCTGAGTAAATCACCTAGGTGATTTAAGTCAAGTAGTAGACTTAAATGTATGTCGTAAAAAATCGTGCGTAATTTAAGTCGACTGTAAGAAATGTATATTTTGGGATAGGTACTTTAATCACCTTATATTAATTATACTACAATTTTGTATTTTCCTATTTTTTAGGCTGATTTAGTAGATCGTGGTAATTCTGGGAATTAGAAAACAACATAAGTTAGTAGGAAGATTTTTTTCTAATTTTATTTCAAACTGAAAACATATGTAAATATTTCCAAGCCTTTTTGTATGTCAGTAACACTCATATTGTTATTGTCTAGAAGGTAGACGACTTGTTTACTTTCCTTTTTCTTTTGCTCTGTTTTCCCTTATGTATTGTGTGCCTATGGATGTAAATAAAGAAAGGAGATGATCCAAAAAAAACCAAGCCCCGGCGAAAAAAAATTATTTCCCAGATTTTACAGGATATTTATAAATACTATTCTAAATTATCACTATCTCTATATCGGGTGGCTAACACTTTTTTTTCCTCATAAAGTTTTGTAGGCGTTCGTATTAAAATCTTTATCGACTAAAATACTTTTTATTCTTTGTGATTATTGAGTGTTTTGATGTTTTTGCTCTTTTTCTGATTTTCTGATTGGCCTCGGGTCTTGGATGTTTATCTATATATGTATTTGTTATAAAATATAATATCGTTGGGTGAGTATCCCATAACACAAGTTTCGAACTTACTTTGGGGCTTGCTCAATCTGTGTGAATTGTCCCTATATATTTATTTTATTTATTTATTTATTTTGCTCTTATTTTCCTCTTCGCCTCCTATAGCTATCTGTTTAATGAAATCGCATAGGATTATGACAAATCGCATCGTGCACACAGTTAATATCCCATATCTCTTATCTATAGAATCTCCACCCTATAGTTACTATGCGGTGCTTTTAATGTCAAAGTGTATCTGCAGTCGATAACGTTTATAAGTAGATAACGAAGGCTGATTCCGCGAAGCCGCGTGTTAACTCTCTTCAGAAACAATAACTGTTTGTAACAATTTCATTATAACTCTAGATAATTTAATGAACATTATTCAGTAACTCAGAGATCCTTTGTGCATAAGAGCGGCAATAATTCAGACATTAGCATTTCTGTTATCTGAAGATGAAAGTGCCACTAGCTGGAGAAATCATGGGCCTTTATAATATAATCACTTAGGCCTTTCACAAAGTCCCATAGTTCCTTTGGTGAGAGACAAAGAACATTTTTGTTTTTTGTTTTCCTCTGTGGATAGCAATAGTACGTTGTGTTTATAGCAGGAATATTTATTGTCACATAGGGGGGTATAGAGACGGATTATTATCTTCAATATCATTAAATTTATTTATTCTTCACTGTCTCAAAATTAGTTTTGTTAGTAGTAATCTATGCTAGTATGTACCTAAAAAAAACGCAAACTGATATTTTAAAATAAATAAATATGGTCACATTAACATTTTATAATCTGTCTGTTTGTTAACTATATACATTTTAGGAAAAAGATAACAAATTCATTTTTCAACAAATTATTTTACAAAGGTATACTATTACAATTTAACCTCAACATGTTTTCATTTCCCAAATATATCACCAACTCACTCAATTAAGTACATAGGGTCATTTAGATTAATACCCACATGAATTTGATGACGTACAAAATTTATTGCCCTCACGGAACTCCAATTAGTCCCAAATGGAAGTAATTTTTATTTATTTATTGAGATAAATCATATTAGTATTGAGTTAGAATTATTAAGGGTCGGTCAGTTAACCGCTATCTTTAGAATGATATTTACTGATGTTGTATAAAGATCCTACTAATAATACCAAAGTGGTAGTTTGTGTGAATGTTTGTAAACTTACATATGGCCTGAATTCACTTTGATTAGTGCGAGTACAGGTGATTAGTAATTGAGGCTGAATCACCCACAGTACCAAAAATTCTTCTATCTTAATCTTTTGCATCGTATTAATTGAGGGTGAATCACCCTCAGTTACTAATCACCTGCACTCGCACTAATCAATGTGAATTCTGGCCTTAACATACAAATATCTAACAAACTAGCTTTTCCACGCGGATTCGCTCGCGGTTAATTTGATGACATAGATCTCATTTGACACAATCAAAAATACTTTTATAGTATTGAAAACATTGAATGATACCTCTCATACTAAGGTAAACAGAATTCGAATTTATACCGGACGCATGTCATCTAAAATTGAAAGTGTCTATCTGTTTGTTCCTGTTCATTTTGAAACGGCTGAACCGATTTTCATTAGATTTTTTCTGACCGAAGGCTAAATTAAGAGGCACTTTTATGTCGGCATTCCAAATAAAAACCGTGGGATCTGAGCTAAAATACTGTCTTCAATGTAATAAATAACATCTGACTAAATAAACATAAAACTAAATTGTATAGGTATGTATTTTTCATTTCGTTGCTTTCTCTTGAATTACAGTACATTTGTTTCACTACTGTATGTACATATTCTTTATTTGCTCAGTACAAACTGAATTAATATTATAAACACAAATACAACTTGTTTATGAGACAAGGCGAGTTGAATTACTGAATGTAATGTATTCAAATGAACCTCGTGTTCACTACGGTTTTGCTTGTGCATTCTAGTATTACAATAAAATCTTCCTCCTAGCGTTATCGTCTATGGTTTACCTGTCTCCTAGTTTATTATGACTGGCGAGGTTGGGATCTACACATTAACCTTTACAATTTAATAGAATGATTTACTAACTTTAACTTTATAGACCTTTAAAAGATTAGACGGACTAGAAAGTTTTAAACGGGGTCCGCTACCTAAGTCTGGGATTGGTAGTTTTTTTTTTACGTGGAGCCACTGTCATCAGACCTTCACAATCCAGAGAGGAAACATATTTTAGGTTACCTTATGAGACCTTTTTTAGGTTAGGTCACACGTACTTTAATTTCTATGACGTAAAGGTTTCCTCTCCGCGCTTCGGAGGGCACGTTAAGCCGTCGGTTGATATGATGTAGGGTTTGTTACTCGTGAAGTTTGCCTTCATCCCCAAGAAAGTAATATTCAGAAAGCATGTAAAATTGTATACATGAATCCAAAATTCCATTTTATTGGTACGTTCCAATTGTGGATACTTTTATATCAATCTACATACTTTTGTTTGTTTTTCGTAAAAACATTTATTTACCGCACATGTTTCATAAGAAATGGGATGCGGCCGTCGAGAATCAAGGAAGAGGCATTGACTGTCAGTCTTGACTGACATAGCTAAGGCATTTGATCGGGTCTGGCACAGGGCTCTGCTATCTATATTCGACTACTTACTGCCAGTCATATTATCAAAAAATTTACTGTTATGTAAACATAGTTATGCAAATAATTTTGTTTCATTTTTATGATCATATTTCATTATTTTGTAATTGACTTGAAATGATTAATGCCGTTATGCTACGATAACATTACGGCGTCGTGTTCATGATTTATATTATTGCTTTATTGTTGCCAATTTTATTAGCTTATATTTACAGATTTGCTTTCAACATTTTCGGAAAATTATTAGCTATTTCTCTACAGAACCTTCGTTTTCTGAAAACATAATAAATTAATTTTCTCTGTTGATAATGGCCGTGTGCAATTTGAAACTTCTATCATAAATCTAATAAGTCTATTTAATTCATTTTCACTTGACCACATAACGTAGTCAAAGTTAAGAGTTAATTAATGATGATGATTATATTTTTAATTTCAAGTCAGCATTTAGGATAGCTAGTGAAACATTTAAATCGAGTACCTAAAACTGATTTACCTATGTACTTATAGCATGTTTCAAACCTAAATGAAACCAATATTGTATTGTAGTATTTTAGGCTAAGATATTTTTAAATCCAACAAATATGTTATCCAAAATTATTAATATATTAACATATGTTATTGACGGTTTGCTCAAATTCAAATTATTTATTTGCATTAAATAGAGTTTACAAAGTTGGTCGTGGTAAGAAATATAAATTAAGTCGCTTAATCCTATTTAGCCAAAATCTATAGCATGCAAAAATTTAAACATTATATAAATTTAAAAAATGTCATATACGAACTACAGAAACACATGTTATGTGTGTGAAAACATAATTAATAAAAACTTAAATTACTTAAATATAAAAAATATTCACATAATAATTTATTTTATTAAAATTTCTCTAGCTATTATTATTAATATACAAATTCAAATTCTTAATATAATTAAAACAAAAGATATTAAAATCACAAGATATTATGTAGGTATCTTAAATTACAGTTTTTTTTTTTTTTAAACAAAAAAGGTAATAAATGATTCTCTTTTCAATAAAAAGTAAGTTGGTATAGGCACGTGGCCATACTTAGGAATCATGACAGTCAATAGGGATTACAACCTTTTTATTTATCATTTAAGTATTCCTGGATTGAATAATATGCCTTAGATATGAGAAATTTCTTCAATGACGCTCTAAAAACATTCATAACTCTGTTCTCCTTGATATAGCTAGGTACCTTGTTGTATATCTGGACAGACAAGCAAAACACACTTTTATTATATTTGGAGGTTCTACTTTTTTGTGCTTTTAGTTTTTTGTTTAGTCTCGCACTACGCAGTGTATCAAAATCGTCGATGTTTCTCAGTACGAGTGATGCAGCTTCCAAAATATATAATGACGGTAAGGTTAAAATGCAGTACTGTTGAAAATAGGGTTTACAGGAAACAGTCAGCAGTATTCCACCGATGGACCGAATACATTTCTTTTGAGCTTTAAATGCTCGCTCTCTATCCGTAGCATTTGCCCAGAAAAGAACTCCAAACCTAAGTATAGATCCAACTTGAGCATGGTAAGCACTTAGTACAGTGGAAAGATTTGATACCTTCTTGAGCATGTGCAGGGCGTAAGAAAATCTATTTAACCTAGTACAGATATAGTTAATTTGTTCAGTCCAGTTTAATTTAGAATCAACGAAAATTCCCAGAAATTTTGTGCAGTCTACTTTTAATATTTGCTCGCTTTGATAATTAATGTCAAGTTGATAATTTTGAGAATTTATATTCGTAAATGTCATATAGTTTGTTTTATTTAGATTAATTTTAAGATTATTAGCTTTGAACCAGTCAATTATACATTCAAATGATTTATTAATATTCGATTCAAATAAGATGGGATCATTTTCTTTAAAAATTACTGTGCTATCATCAGCAAAAACTACAAGATCTTCGTCTACTACATTCGGTAGGTCATTTATGTATATAATAAACAACAGTGGCCCCAATATAGAACCTTGTGGTACACCGAATTTAACCTTCATTTTATCAGAGGCAAACGTTTGTTCGACCAAAGAAGTTTTCATTATACGAGTTATTTCTGTGTAGTGTACTCTATCAGACAAATATGATTTAATTAACTCTAAAGAATTTCCTCTCACACCATATTTCTCTAGCTTTTGGATCAGAATGTTGTGGTCAACGTAATCAAAAGCTTTTGTTAGGTCCATGTATAGAGCAACCACCCTCTTCTTTTCTTCTAGTGCAACGTACACTTTCTTCAAAAAATGATACAATGCCATATCGATCGATTTGTTGTTCCTAAAACCGAACTGGGAATCATTGAAGATGTTTTTGCTTTCGAAATAATGACTTAACCTAATATGTAAAACCTTTTCAAATATTTTAGCAAAAACTGGTATTAATGCTATAGGTCTATAGAAGTTCATGTTGGTTTTATCTTCTTTTTTAAATATTGGTTTTATGACTGAGATTTTTAATTTTGAAGGGAAGACACCCTTTTCTATGCAGTTGTTTATTATATGCCTAATTATGTGAGATATATATTTGGATACCTTTTTAATTATTTTCGTTTCTATGCTATCATATCCCGTACTGTGAGTGTTTCTAAGATTGTTGATAATTTTATGGACCTCTTGATCGTTTGTAGGATTCATGAAAAAAGAATTAAGAGAATTGTATTTAACATCTAAGAAATTTCTGTCACTTGAGACTGTGGGTTTAACTTCATTTATAAAATAGTTGTTAAATTCAGTAGCTATCGCTTTAGGTTCTGTTACGAATTGATTTCCTACTCTGACTTTATTTATTCCTTCTCGCGGTGGTACGGATTTGATACCATTTATAATTTTCCAAGTAGCCTTTCCTTTATTTGTAGCATTTTGTATTAGGAAATTGTTCTGGGCCTGCTTTGTATAATTAATAATTTTCCGTAATCTTTTAGAGTATGTTTTATATGAAATTTTATTTTCAAACGTTTTATTAAGCCTATACTTCCACAGCATCTCTCTTTTTCGTTTGGAGCACAATTTTAATCCTTTGCTAATCCATTTTGGTCGCCTTATCAGGGCTATACGTATCTTTTTTATAGGAAAACATAAATCAAATAGTAATTTAAACAAGTCATGGAAATAATCAAAAGCCTCATCAGGATTTTCAGTACATAAAGATTCATTAAATGTCAATTCTTTTATGCGATTACAAAATGTGGCAATATTTTCTTCACTATAGTCCCTTACATATTTATAGAGTTTATAGAGATATAAGGTAGCTTTTTTTTGTTGGAAATTTTAGGATCTGTGCTGTATGATCCGAAAGAGAAAGCTCCAGAACTGTGCTTTTAGAAGCACGAATATTATGTGCAATATTATCGATGCAAGTCATGCTGTCTAGACGTGTGGGCTGATTTATGCTTAATTGTAAATTAAAGCCAATCAACAATTGCTTAAACTTATGCACCTGTAGGTCAGACTTCAAAATATTTATGTTGAAATCACCACAAACGATTAGCTTCTTGTTTTTAAATGCAACATCACTCAATAATGCATTTAATTGTGATAAAAATAAGTCCAAATCTGTTAATTTCCTTTTTGGTGGTCTATAAATACATATTATAATGACGTTATGTTCTATCAGTTCGATACCGCTGCACTCAATGATACCTGATACACTGAAACGTTCAACAGCAGATACTTTTTTATACTTATGATGTTTTTTCACTAATATGCATGATCCTCCCTTTCTGTTAGATCTTGTGAAGTAAGACGCTAGGACAAAGTTGGAGATTGAAAGATGTTCAGTGTCATCAAGCACCATATTGTGCTCTGTTATACATAAGACGTCAAGCGTATCTGCTTTATATTCTGTAGTGGATAGTTGTAGAACCAATTCATCTGATTTATTTATTAATCCGTTAATGTTCAAATGAAATACGGAGAGATTGTTAAGTACGAAAAAAATCACTCGCATTTTCCACATTGCTATCATTCGATTCAACTAGAGATTGTTGATTACATGCATTAGTTTCTTTTATTACTGGAAAGTATTGGAAGTCAATTTTTAAATTATTTATCAAACCTTGAAATGAAATGAAATGAAATGAAATGAAATGAAATCGTTTATTTCAGAAATTAGACCTTCACAGGCACTTTTTCTTGTCATTTACAATTTGTATATATGTATAAAGAGAATATACTACGTTATATACTACCACCATTTCGGACACAAGCAAAATGGCCACCGGTAAAAGAAATGGCGAAAGAAACCCGGTTACGGCCTTTTTTGTCATTTAGCAATTTTTTTTTTCCTTTCACTCTTTTGTTACAATGTATAAGTACATTTATAAGAATAAATAAAATACAGATACTTGATTAACAGTGTGTAGTCCTTTATTATTTACTCTTCCCGTTTTAATGGAGAACATCTCAAAATCGAGACACGCATTCGTGTCAAAGAAATAAGCGCACTTATGGTTTTGAAGCTCCATGTATAATAGACTATTAAACAGTTCTACCCTGTAGTTAAATATAGGTAAACCAAGCATGTATGTAGGAGCACAGATAATGATGTTTGTATGTTTTAATTCCACAATAGAGTCCCTAAGGCATTTCACTAATTCAATATAATTCTTATTACTTTTAAAGTCTTTTTCCCCCAAAAATTTATACAATAATCATCCATATCGAAGTTTAAGAGTTTATTTTTTAAGCTGGTAACTAATTTTTTAATGTTGCAGTTGGGTAGTGAATACCGACAAAGATTAAAATATTTAGAAAATAATTGTTCAACATTATGTAATGGTGCATTATTGATTCTATTACTTAGTATGCAAAGTTTTCGTTTTTTTGGAATGTCAGTGTGGTCTTGAGACTCTGCAACATTGTGGCTGGTAGTCCCAGATGTCCCCGGTTTTGATGGTTGGTTGTTTGGGGGACTAGCTGATTTTTCTTCTTCTGTAGGTAGATCTGTCATCTCTGCAGCTGTTTCTCTTTGAGGTGTAGAGAATGGTATCCGGCGATCACAACTAG
The DNA here is from genome assembly GCA_905163395.2 of Endotricha flammealis. Taxonomy (NCBI): domain Eukaryota; kingdom Metazoa; phylum Arthropoda; class Insecta; order Lepidoptera; family Pyralidae; genus Endotricha; species Endotricha flammealis. Next base: position 8,898,235 of record LR990867.1, read on the forward strand.
ATTTGATCTGCGTTTTTTTGAGAGACTTCATTTTATTTTTATTTTTGGTCGATGTAGGTGTTGCCAGAAGTTTGTAAGTATCTATTGTTTTGTGCGTTCTATCCAAATCCGACTTTAGTTTACGATTCTCTATGTTTAATATATCAATTTCATTGTGGGCTATTTGTAAATCGTCCTTTAGTTTTTGTACCTGAATCGCAAGATCTATGGTATTACTGTCGTTTAGTGATGTATTTGGGTAACTCTTCATACTCAAATCAAATGTTGTATTTACTTCATTTGAGACATCATTACTGGATAGAATATTTTCGACCGACCGAGATCTGCGTAGCCGCCGTCGTCGCTGTGTTACGAAATCTACATTTAGTGGCTCCATCTTTTGGCTCAGTTAAGCAATTTTTACGTGATATTATCGAATAGAAGCATTAACAAAGCGATTTTGCACTCAATTTATAATTTGTTTTAGAAAAATCCAACACAAAAAGTGAAGGCATGTGCTGGGATACGAACTCTGATTATCCGCAGTTACAGTGAGGACCTTAACCATTAGGCTGTAGAGTCATTAAGCAGATTGTCGAAATTTGTACTTGTATTGTGCAAGGTTATTCCGTTTTACACTGTGATGTGATGTCCGTTATCAAGTACCTTCCAATGATGTTACACTATACCCTCGGAAGAAATAACACAATTGTAAATGAATAAAATGTATTGTTTTTAATTTATATTTGTTTTTAGCAGTGTGAGGGTAGCTATAAGTGCGTTACATATTGGTCGGTATTCAATAAATCAGTCATAACTCAGCAGCCGTCTTTGATTGACACGCCCTCACCTGACATGGCGCAGCGGTGCGGAACTAAATTAATAATACAGTCGAGTGAAATATAATTAAAATACACTTGTAATAATCTGTCTTGTACTGATAAGTTAAGTTGAAACTATAATGGAAAGTGTTTTATCGCCCCCGGGACCATTTCAGTTTGATAAAAATGCGCTGGATTCAGCGTCGGGTGCATTAAGTGAAGCATGGAAAAAGTGGAAAAATGGCTACGAAATCTATATAAAAGCACGAGCTGAACACGAAAGCACCGGAAGTGCAATTAAACATATTATTACATGTAATTGGTGAAGAATGCAGAGAAATTTTGAGTCAAGAATCTGAGAAACATGTAACGGTGGCGGGTGTGTTGAAAAAATTGGATGAGCACTTTGAAACGAAAAAAAACGTAACGGTCGAGCGACATAAGTTTTTTACAAGAAATCAAAAAGAAAATGAAACAATAGAACAATATGTTTTCGAGTTAAGACGCTTATCGCAGACGTGCGATTTCAAGACTTTAAACGAAGAACTACTGAAGGATAGATTGGTGTGTGGAGTTAACAGTGCATCAATACGTGAGCGATTATTACGTGAAGAAGATTTAAATCTCAAAAAAGCCCTAGAAATATGCCGAGCGGCCATCGCGTCAAAAACGTATTCGGAAAACATATCAACGGAAATAAAACCAGTGTATGAAATGCATGAAATAAAGCAGGTAGAAGACAGTAATGAGGTTTGGTTAGTGAGAAATAGAAGACAGATTCCGGTTACGTCGTCGTGGAGAAGCAGAGGCAGCAGGGGCAACGCGCGAGGTGGTCGAGGAGGCCGAGGCGCCCGCTGGCTGCATGAGCAAGTACCCGCACAGCGATCGTCGTCGGCGCCGCAGACAAATGTAGGTCAAGGACAAGGCCCGGTCCAGTGTAATAAGTGCGGTCGTGTTCACTATACATATCAGTGTCCGGCTTATGGAAAGAGATGTGCACGGTGCTCCCGAATGAACCACTTTGCTCGAGTATGTGGTGTGTATCATATAGAAGAATCAACACAACAGGTACAAAATTTTAATACTAACGACTGGACTTTAGATTTAAAAATTAATAATACTTATATTTCATTTACGTTAGACACTGGTGCATATGTAAATGTTTTACCGTTATCATATTTAAAAAGAATAAACGTTTGTAAAACACAGTTACTTAAAACAAACACGAAGTTAAATGGCTATTCAGGCGCTCCTATTAATGTCGTTGGAAAAATTTACTTGAAAGTGCATTATAAGAATAATATGTATTTATTGGAATTTAAAGTAGCCGATGTTGATTCTATACCTATACTAGGTCGCTATGCTTGTACTGAGTTAGATGTGGTGAGACGCGTTATGTCATTACAATCGAATATTAAGAACACAGTCCCTGATTTTGTAGAAGAATATGATGATGTGTTTCATGGTTTGGGGTGCTTACCAGGTGAGTACAAAATACAATTAAAAGATGAGTATTGTCCAGTTATACATGCTCCCAGAAAACTACCTTTTGCTATTCGAGATGTAGTTAAAAAGAAACTGGAGGAAATGGAACAGGAAGGGATTATATCAAAAGTAGAAGGCCCATCAGATTGGGTAAGCAGTATTACTGTAGTTAAAAAACCTAACGGGGATTTACGAATTTGCCTAGATCCTAAGGAGTTGAACTTGGCTATAAAAAGAGAACATTTTAGACTTCCTTCTCTCGATGAAATAGTTTCTAGACTATCTGAGTCAAATTATTTTAGTACGTTAGACGCGTCATCAGGATTCTGGCAAATAAAGTTAGATGATTCTAATTCCTATTGTACATTCAATACTCCGTTCGGAAGATATAAATTTTTAAGAATGCCGTATGGTATATGCTCAGCTTCCGAGGTATTTCATAAAAGATTAAGCGAGCATTTGGATGATTTGGAAGGGGTCTGTATGTATGTGGATGATATTTTAGTATACGGCCGTAACAAAGAAGAGCATGATGATAGACTGAAAAGAGTGTTAGAAAGATGTAGGAAAATTAATTTAAAGCTAAATAAAAATAAGTGTAAGTTTGGTTTAGAGGAAATTAAATATCTAGGTCATCGCATAACAAAACATGGATTGAGACCAGATGACTCACATGTTTCCGCTATTACGAACATGCCTACGCCAAAAAATAAAAAAGATGTCGAGAGGTTGTTAGGACTAATTACATATGTTGGCAATTTCGTTCCGAATCTGTCAGATAAAACATTACCTCTCAGAGATTTATTAAAAAAGGAGACAGAGTGGCACTGGAATGAAAGACATGAGGAATGTATCTCTATTTTAAAAGAATGTCTATCAAGTAAGCCTGTATTGCGATACTATGATTTAAACGTGCCCATAACTATTTCAGTCGACGCGTCGCAGAGTGGATTAGGCGGTTGTCTAATTCAAAACGGTTTGCCAGTGTGTTATGCTTCAAAGGCGCTAAATAAAATAGAACAAAGGTACGCACAAATTGAAAAGGAATTGTATGCTTGTGTTTTTGCGTGTGAAAGATTTTACGCATATATATATGGTAGATCGGATGTGACGATAGAAACGGATCACAAACCGTTAATTACTATTATTAAAAAACCCATTGTAGATGCTCCGGCTCGTTTGCAGCGTATGTTGTTAAGATTACAACGCTATACATTTAAGTTGGTATATAAACCCGGTAGTCAGTTATTCATTGCTGATGCACTATCGCGTGCATTTGAACCGGCGAGCGGCGGCCGCGCTGAGCGAGAAAGAGACGACGCGATGCATGATGAAGTGTGCGTGATAGCAACGGACAATGCAACGCGCGCGCTGCAGTCGCCATACGTCACCGATATCCAGTTTATAAACTTGCAAAAACATACTGAATCTGATGATGAATTAAAAGCATTAAAAAACTATATACTTAAAGGTTGGCCCGCGGAGAAAAATCAAGTGATAGATTTAATAAAACCATATTGGGGATATAAAGAAGACTTATCATTTTCATATGGAATTATATGGAAATCCGAAAAAATAGTTATTCCGAAGCTATTGAGAAATAAATTTTTAAATTGTATTCACATAGGTCACATGGGGTTTGAAAAATGTAAATTGAGGGCACGCGAAATAATGTTTTGGCCAGGTATTAATAATGATTTACAAAACATGATTTCAAATTGTAACATATGTTTATCACACAGGAAATGTAATTCAAAAGAAGAATTACAACCGCATGAACTTCCAGATAGATCTTGGGTCAAAATAGGCGTAGATTTATTTCAGATAAAAGATAATAACTTCTTACTGTTAATAGATTATTATAGCAAATTTATTGAACTAGTAGAACTAAAATATACAAATTCTCATTATGTGGTGTCATGTCTAAAAGATATATTTAGCCGGCAAGGTATTCCTGAAATAGTTATGTCCGACTGTGGGCCACAGTTTTCATCGAGTACATTTAGAGACTTCGCACTTGAGTGGAATTTTGTACATAAGACTTCATCGCCATATTACCCTCAATCGAACGGGCAAGTGGAACGCGCGGTACAAACAGTAAAAAATATATTAATGAAAACTAAAGACAGTGGTTCCGATTATCGTTTGGCGTTACTAGAATACAGAAATACACCTGTATCTAATGATATTCCGTCCCCAGCAGAATTACTTCAAAGTAGGAAATTTCGCAGCGTTCTTCCTGTTTCACAGAGTCTTTTAAAGCCTAAAGTCCAAGATAATATAAAAGATAAATTAATAGAAAGACAGTGTTCACAAAAACGATATTTTGATCGAACGGTTAAGAATTTAAAAAAGCTAAATGTAGGACAAAAAGTTAAAGTACTAGATACAAGAAGTAACAAACGACTTTGGCTGCCAGGTATAATATTACAAGTTTTAGATAACAGGGCTTATAAAATAAACTTAAGTAACGGTAGAATAATCACCAGAAATCGTAAACACATTATCGTAGACTCTCAGGAGCGAATTGACACATCTGACTACAACTTTGAATATGATGACGTGGCTCCTGGCCCTTTAGCTCAGTACAATTCACACGGATCTAATACGTCTTCTAATGATAATATAAATGCAGATAATAATTACTATGTATCTCGTTATGGCAGGATAGTGAGACCACCGATTAGATGGGGATACAGCACATGAAGATGTATTAAAATAAGTACATATAATAAATTGTTACTACCTAGGTATACAAATAAATAAACAAAATTCATTATATTAATATATTTAAATATAAATGTTTATAATTAAATAAATAAATAATTACCTACTTATAAATAAATCAACATAATAATTTAAAACAAAAAGAAATTATAAATCAATAAATTGTAATAATATGTCATTGTAAACTAATATTTTTCAATAAAATATTAATGTTACTGATATTATATTTTAATGTAATGTGATGCATGTTATAATAATAAGATAATTTGTCATTAGAAACAGCTATTAATTATAATGGAATAGAATAACTAATTACATACTTTTATAAAATTATAATAAAAAAAAAATAAAAATAAAAAAAAATAAAAAAATAAAAATGCATGCATGTTACCGATTGTTGATTTAAAATTGTGGATGAGAAATAGTATGTAATTAATTATCTATATTAAATCCTTTCAAGGAGGGAGATGTGAGGGTAGCTATAAGTGCGTTACATATTGGTCGGTATTCAATAAATCAGTCATAACTCAGCAGCCGTCTTTGATTGACACGCCCTCACCTGACAAGCAGTAGTGTTCAATAATTTTTTGCTTTTTAATTGGATATTTTACGTTTTATTGGTTATTTAGATCGCTTTATTACATTTCACAGCAATTTTTGTGTTCACTTTTTTGTTGTCACTTTGTAGATTTTAATATTATTCATTTTAGTTATTTCTAGGTACTATTCCTGTTTATAAACACTACCACTTTATCATTGTCACTTGGTGCACACTTTTTACACTAATAAATATAAACATTGACGATTTGATATTTTTTTAAATTAAATGTGTGTGTGTGTGTAATTGTGTTACATATTTGTGTTTAAAATGATTCTTCTACCAAATAAACATCGTTTTATTTTTCTTAATATTTTCTGAGTACAGGTAGGGTTTAGTTTTCAATTAACTGTGATACCTATCCATATAATATATATATATATTATAAAATATAGTATCGTTGAGTTAGTATCCCATAACACAAGTTTCGAACTTACTTTGGGGCTAGCTCAATCTGTGTGATTTGTCCCTGTATATTTATTTATTTATATATATAAAATTCAAATTCCTGACTGACTGACTGACTAACTAAAAAATATATCAACGCACAGCCCAAACCGCTGGTCTAGATATTTCAAATTGGGAATGTAACCTACATTCCTCCTAAATTTGGCATGTAGGACCGGACCGACCGGATCGGAATTTGTTTATGAAGAAAAATATACTAATTGTTAGTGGGCCACGCGGGCGAAGCCGCGGGCAGAAGCTAGTCTTACATATATGATGCTTAGTCAAGGTCCAATCTAAATATAGGTTAGACAAAGTATTCCATTAGAATTCAATTTCAAAGCGCCGATAAAAGTAAATTTAAACAGCGTCTACCGTGAAAAATGTTTCAATACTTTCAATTTTCTTTTATCGAAGTACTCGGTTCGGCATCGATCTTTCAAGTCTTGCCAGAAGCCAGCACAAACACTAGAAAATTGGAGGCATACATTATCGTGAGTGCACTTTATCTATTGTATTGGAACTTCAACCAGATACATATCTGATGTTAGTATGTCTCTGAGATGTGTTTGGTCATGGAAGCTGAAGCGAAGGAAATAACTGTATTCTTTATCATCATTTCAACCCATAATCATCCCACTGCACTGATACTGGTCTCTTTTCAATCGAAGGTGATTAGAGCGTACTCTGCCACGCTGCTCCAATGCGGATTGGCAGAGGCCGGTGTTTTCAAACCGCCCTAAGGCCACCGACTTGGCTTAACGACTGTCATCCATCGACAACAGCCGGGACCGACGGCTTAAGGTGCTCTCCGAAGCACGGAGTATTCTTTATAGATGCTGAATGTCATAAGCGATTCGGGTTTTTAATTTCAAGAAATAAATTTTCAACGTACAGATTGCTAGTCATATCAATAAGATTTGAGAACGAAAGATTGAAGAACATAGCAATATAAATGCTAAAAATATAGAACAGAGTATGAACATTTTGTTACTTTGTGTATTATTATAATAGAGATATTTTCCTGAAACTCTTGACAGGTCTTTTAGAAAGATTAGGTACACTCTAAATTGACATGGATAAAGTCACCTGCTTCACCGACATAATGGTGTGTGAGGAACACTCTGATTTTAGTCGGTATTCCTTGTCTACCTGGGCGAGTCCGACATAACCCCATCGATAATGCACAGGTCAGTTAGGCGTATGCATAAAACATTCCCAGAAGTACAGTCAAGAGCAGGTCGACCTTTACACTTCGGACTTTATACGATTCTTAAGTTCTATGTCATAAGAGCCAAAATTGTACTGTAAGTATAAAGCTCGACGTGCTCCTGACTGTACAAGAAAATGGCGTAGTCAAAGTATGGCATATTGTAATAAATACTATTACAATTAAATTACACAATAAAAACACAGACAAAGCGGAAATAGATAACAACAATACTAAACAAATTAACTTTCATACAACAAACAATTATCCTTTTGAATGAAGCAGCTTCTGTTTAAGAGCTGGCAATATAGCAAGCGGTTACTGAAATTACAGTTATTTGCTGTTAGGTTAACTATTCAAGATTGCATCTCTCTTTAATCAGTGTATATTGAATGGTTACGACAGCTGTGTTTGTTTCTCTAGGGTTCAACCCTCGCTTTCAAATTGCCTCAGACGATTGCTATAGATTTAGTATTTATGTTTCTATATTTATTTTGCAAGGATTTACTCAAGCAAAGATACAAGGCAGCACAACTTAATTTGGAGCTGGTAAATGTAGTACAGTTTTGGAAATTAAGTTTGCACTTGCAACATTTAGCACTTAGATTTCATTGGAATTTATAGTTTAAAGAATTAAATACGTCCCTTGGTTTTACCCTTGCAATTCAGTTGTTTTTGTTACCTCCTCCTCAGTCGTTCACTCTTGTCAGAGTGGTCGTGGTTTCATGATGGTGTCATTAGATAACGAGGCCCTCGCGATGCGCCTCCATTCGTTGGGGTCTTCAACGTTCCGGGTTTTTGTTACCGTTCCTGTATAATTAAAAAAAGCGGCCAAGTGCGAGTCGGACTCGCACATGAAGGGTTTCGTAGCAGCAATTGCGGTTTACAATTTATGACTTATTAAAAAAAAACTACTGACTAGATCTCGTTCAAACCAATTTTCGTCGGAAGTTTGTATGGTGTTGTATATCATATTATTGTTTTAGTTTTATCACTTTGGAAGTGTCTCTCGCGCCAACTATTATACAGTTTAGAAAAAAATGATTTTAAAAACCTCAATATCATCCTAAATCCGAAGACCTATCCATAGACACTCCACACGTATGGGTTTGATGATTTTTGTTTCACTTCTAAGTATGGGGAACCCACAAAATTTATTGTTTTTTATTCTATTTTTGTGTGAAAATCTTAATGCGGTTCACAGAATACAATACATCTACCAAGTTTCAGTATAGTTCTCATAGTTTCAGAAAAAAGTGGCTGTGACATACGGACGGACAAACAGACAGACAGACATGACGAATCTTTAAGGGTTCCGTTTTTTGCCATTTGGCTACGGAACCTTATAAAGAACTAATTACCATGTTCTTTTCTTCCATGATTTCTAACAGCGTGAAAATTTTACAGACTTCACATTATTAATATTATATTTTAGAAACATTACACCCGAAATAAGGGATTAATTTCTACTCATTACAAAATCTCGTATACATGACGAAATTAATTAATATCATTTGTAAAACGGTAGTTTTCATTTAAATCTCACTCTCATTTACGTATTACGTAAAACAATGTTTATTACACAAAATTAATTTTTAATTATTAATAAAGTTTACGACGACAACAGCTGGCTCAAACGTCTTTACGACCCTCGAAGCATAAAAGAGTTTGCCTTTATTAAACCCATCCAATGACAGGCGTCAATCGTCGCTGCTTAACGTTTTTGTATAAAACTTCTTTTGAAGGAGCCTTGAAAATACCGCCGTAGAACTGTTCCATTTGAACTGGTGATTTCAAAATAAAATACAAATCTATCGAGCTTATAATGGACTTTATACATTCAATGTATATAATATAACTATAACTAAAAACTAGGGAAGAGACTGGTTACCCACAACACAGGGAATTCTATTGTGGGGACCAGGGTTATTACTATTACTTTGTAACAGGTTTTTAAATTGTTTTTTTTTTTTTATATCCGGAAGGAGCTTCGTGCAACCAAAGCAACATAATTAACCACTCCAACGTATGGAATTCAGTGTATTTCGAGATATTTGCACTTTTGATATTTACCCAGAATATATATAATTTTTAATTCTAAAGTATCGTCTTTTCCAGCAATAATCCTTATAATTCCTTTTAATTAATTTAATCTAAAAACATCATTACATGTGCATACGGTGACATATTATGTAGAGTACTCCAAAGTAGAGAAGTCCTAAAAATTTATCTAAATCGTTGTGTGAGCGAAGGACCTAATAGTAATAGAATATATTATTATACTTAATACGTTCTATTATATCGTGTTTGTAACTAATGATTATTGCTAAAATTTGTGACCGTAATAATTATGAAATTCTGTTTGTGTTTGCATTTATTTAAATATTGTATGTTACAAAATAAATACACGAGAGGCACGTGTAATCTGGTACATTATTAACATTTAATCAATATTCCTCATTATAATACTATGTTCTGTTTAGCAGAGAATTTAATGATCATATTTTATTACTGTTAGTTTAGGTATAACCTTGAATTGTGAGGGACACCTTCAGGTGTACGGTATTATTATGACGAAAGTGTCTGTAAAGACCTAGTGTTACAAATAAACGTAGTATAACGAGTATTTAAGTTATACAATGTTTTGTCACTTTCACACTTCATTTAATTGTCATCAAGAAAGACAGTGACACAATAGTGAATAACTTATATACCTCCTACGTTTATTTGTAACACAGCTACTCTCTTAATAAACGATTTGATTCTTTGTTTTACGCGGTATTATCTGACTAACAGGGCAAGACCGACATAACTCTATCGATTAAGCTCTACTCCTCCCCTTGTATATATACCTTATTTATTTATACAATATTTTAGCAGTACCGGCAGCGCGTACAGTGTCTCATGCCAAATCGCCACTTGTGATTGCTCTGCGGTATATCAATGCGCTTCTCGTATCAGCCTCAGGCTGTGATGTGTTTGCTAGTCAATGGGTGACTGTGTGTCGGGAGTGCTTGAGGTTTTACGAGGAGATGGATGTGCGGGAGACAACTGTGAAATGTTAATTGTATGTTACTTGTTGTTATTCCTATTTGTATTGTTTGAATATCACGGTGCCATAATAATTATGTACTTACTGTAATACTGTGTATATTAAATGAATAAATAAATAAATAAATAAAATTCATAATGATCGGCTGCTTTCAAGTCAAGCCGTGAAGGAATAACAAATAAACAAACCTCACTTTCTCATTTATAATCATGTATGATTCTCGTAACAAAACCAGATTCTATTTCGATTCAAATTAAATCGCTGTCTCACTCATTCAAAATAGAAATTGAACGGGACAGCGAGTGTGTTTGAATCGAAACAGAATCGGTTTTTGTTACGTGAATTGCCCCACAGGTCGGTACGCGTATACGTAGCATTCATTGAAGTAAAAAAAAAGAAAATGGGTACTACCTTGAATTATACCTTTATAGTCAGCCAATTAATCAAATAATTTGTCAGTTTTCGACGATTTATTTGACAGATAACCAATCAGGAAGCTTTGAAACTGGCCCTAAAACTTTAAAATATTGATGACACAAAATAGAGGCCTGATCGATTGGAAACTATTTAAAAACTTTGTAATTACAACGTCGGCCCGTGTTTGAAAAGTAGCCCCAATGAGCTAATGGGCCTTATCAGGAAAAGTTTCACGATGAAAATTCCGGTAGTGAACGGTATAATAATGTCCCTGATGAAGGTTGCGTCATTAGACCTGCCTCTGTAGGTTAGCGCTACACTGGACGGTTTCCTCGCTGTGCTTGCGTCACGGAAAACTCACTATTGTTGTAATCAACAGTTAATCAACAATATTTTGCCTTTTATTTTTTGTTTTAAATTATTTAATACTATTTTAATACTCCGTAATGCCCTGTATTTATACCCTGTACTGTTAAGATTGGAAGATAACAAGGATTTGTTTGAAAAAGGATTTGTTTTCATTGATAAATTAATATCACTTTTATTTTTATACCTAGTTACTTTGAATCAGTTCGAAAATGATCAATGCACAAATTCACCTCCCGACCTATGTGAGATTCGTAACCACGACCTCTAGATACGTTCTCGGTCTATCTCGGTCGAGTGTTCTTCTAACTTATAATTATTATTTATTGCACTAAAAGCCTACGCAAACGAGGGACCATACCAAGTAATGGACGGTGCGCTATAACGCCATTCAAGAGGCAAGCGTTGTCGCCGCGCCATGTGTCTTAGCACTTACGCGTTTCTGCAATTCTTCCCCTATCTTAAGAATTTTCGCCGTCGTAATCTCCTTACAAAGATCTATATCAGTGGAAGTATAATACCTATGTCTATTCTCTAAAAACATACTAACATTAAGACTAGCCAAAAAATATTAGAGCGTGTGACATGCTTTATTTCAAATAACAAACATTAACATTTAAAACACGGATAATTAAAGACTAGTAATATTGGCAACATGACGGCGTTATTTCTGTAACCAATGTTTTTAAGGCAACCTTATAGTTACGATTTTTTTGGAAAAAATGGGTGGAGCTAGCTAGCTATTGGATCGGATCGATTTTAGAATGTTTGTACATACCACATCAAATAATTTATTTAAAGAAAGCCAAACAGCACATTTAATAGTTATCGTTGTAATATTACTATTAGTAATATAAAATTATTTTGTAAGTGAGTTTTGAGATTAACCCTGACATTTACTTCATGAAAAATATAACACAATATCACAAGGACATCAATAAAGTATTACCATGAAATGAAATATATTTTGAGACGAAGTCACCGCCTTATAATTTTCCACGGTGATAAAAGAAGAGGTTAATGTTATTGGCAGCTGTCGAGATGATGAACGAATACGGCTGGGAAGTGCGAAAGTTACCCTGGCCTTAAATCCATTGATCAACTATATACATAACTAGCGAACCGCCTCAGCTTCGCACGAGTTTTACTAAAAGGATCCCTATTTTTCATGAAAATGTAACATAGCCTATATTACTCGGGGGTAATGCAGCATCTCAACGGTGAAATAATTTTTGAAATCGGTCCAGTAGTTTTGAGTTTATTCATTACAAACATACATACACATACGCACGCGCGCACACACACACACACACACACACACACATGCATACAAAAATACCAATCTTTCCTCTATATAATATTATATAAAATATAAATAATACAAACTCCTTATTCTCGTAGCATAACTCGATTCTATCTCGATTCAAATTCAATCGCTGTCTCACTCATACAAAATAGGAATTGAACGGGACAGCGAGTGTGTTTGAATTGAAATAAAATCGGTTTTTATTACGAGAATCAGCCCCCAGGTGCTTCAGCTTGTAAGCGATAAAGAACCAAACTAACGTGAATACCAAGCGGTCAATAATTTTCAAGCTTGGTAGTTCTTAGTTTTCATATCAAGTACCTATATGAAAATTTGCTAATATAAAGATAAATTAATTTTATTTCATAACTGTATTGAAAATATTAATTGGCTCATTATTTTCGTATTGTAGAATAAGTAAGCTATTTAGATTTAATTTGATCATAGAATAAGTAAACTATTGTGTTTAGGTTTATATATATATTGAGCCATGTGTAAAAGCAACGTAAATCATAGCGGCAAGGAATGTCCTTTAATTAAACGCTGCGTTAACTTAACAAAAACATTTATACAAGGGTATATTTTTTTAAAGTATTGTTAAAGATTTTTTATAGTTGGTCTACGTACAAATCTATGGAGAGAGGTCAACGTCGGCCATTCAAAAAACACGCTTCAGGAAATGACAAATTGCCATCTTGACCCGCGAAATGGGCACACGACGTGGCATCGTATAACTTCTGAGATATCCATTTGCTAAATTATAATAAATTGTTACTGCTTACTTCATTCCTTTATTTGATTATTATAATAGCTATAATTGCTATTCCTGTAACTTGAATCAGAAGGGATAATTTTGAAACGGTTTCCCATTTTCCCAAATTCTGTCTACTTTATGCTGGGTTTGGACATAGAATACCAAGGCCACTAGGCACATGCATGGCTGATAAACCTTGACATTCGAAGCCATCCTCTTGATCTCCAAAATCTCCCTCTGACTTTAAAAAAATACAACAGATATAAGTATTAAGTATACATACTGGATTGCAAGCTGGTCGAGCCCATTTTGTATTTCGAATGGTCGAGCCTTGAAGTATCGCGTTACTTACTCTGAAAATATGATCGTATAATCTCTAATACTCAGTTTTCTATATGAACTAAATAATAATTTCTTTACAGGAATGTCCGTGGGCGGTGAAGACAGTAAAGGCGATGCCGTCTCAAAGAGCGACGCCATCGCTCAGAGCAACATCGTCCCTCACGACATCACCGGCACCGATCACGTGGCCAACGACCACATCACATTCATCGACACCATTACCGTCAGTGATACCAGCTTCATCCCTGATAGCAACAGTACAGCTACAACTGATAACATGGGACAACCCTACTTCGATAACTCAACTAAGAGGGATTATACTGCAGCAGTTGGCCAGCCAGCATATATGCACTGCCGAGTCAAGAGTTTGGCCGATCGAGCGGTAAGTTTCTTGGGTATATTCCAAAATAGAGATTTTTTCTGCAAGTTCTACCTAAGACTTTATTTAAAAGTCAATGTCCATGTACTTTGACTACCGATTCAATATTAAACTTTTTCTAAATTAAATTAAAATTACTTTTGGGCAAAAAGTCCGGTCGTAGATAGAATTCAATTAAAATAAAGCTATTTATACATATTTTACAATACGTCATCCATAAAATGAGTTTGAAAATTCCAAAACTCATGTTTTTGTTGAAATTTTTGTAAAGAAAATGATGACTAAAGCAAACGTCTAAATAGTTACAAACTAAATGAAAAATCTTTTTTGTTATCACCCAACATGTAAATTCAACTTTAAGCACATTTAATCTGAAATGTCAAATTGTGAATTCCAGATTTCACAGCAGACTAAAATATCTCAAGTGACTTTACATTAAGTAATTGCTTTATCGAATAGCCAACGCGTCTCGGCTTGTTCGTCGCGAACTTTTAAAAACAGAGATAAAAAGCCATTAATTTTAATGAAAAATGAGCTCGTTCTACCACAAAGACATCTCAATCGCTCTGTGGGCGTACTATATAATACACTAGAAGAGGGTCTTTTCGACAAAAAGTCCATGCGTGTGTAGGTTACATAATAATAACATTAAAAATGGTGAAACCATTAAAACATTATAAAACATGGTAAGATTTTCTTTCAATATCATTATTCCGTGTCAAATCTAATATACATATCTATAAGCTATTTTTGTAAGAATAGAGAAAAAAAGTGTGCAAAATATAGATGATTGAATAAAACCCGTAACAGATTTTCTTTAAGCCATTTCTCTTAATTGTGGGTATTTTCCAAAATGGTAGATGCTAGTATTGATTTCTGTAAAAAAATATTCTTTTACAACTACGTACTTGTTCTTACAACTATAAATATTACCACTAAATTGTACACATAAAATAAATTTATGAATTTAGCTTCCCTCCCTTCATCATAGAACGTTGAATGAAGAAGACACAGTATTCGTATATTTGTATTTTAAGGTAAATACGCGCCTGCATTACGCTGGACTTTATTTTGGTGGACGCTCATAGGGTTTGTCAGGCTCAAACCACACATAAAAGACTTAAACCGAGGACTGGAAAGCTGGGACTTTAAATATAAAGAAGATTACATAGAGAAGGTCCAAGACATTAGAGCCATTCCAGAAACACGTTGTGTTTTTTATTTTTTCGCACATTACCTTATCTCTTTGAATGTTTTCTGTGTAGTTCTGTTGTTTAAACGTTTATTCACAAAAAAGTATTTATCAGCTTACTCGTAGCACGAGCTATCCTTAATTTGGGACTACACAGAATTATGCAATTTGTATAGGAATATTTTATAGAAATATTTCCTCTTCATATTTATAGGACACACGGTGTCGTACCATACTCGCATTACCAATACGAGAACTATTTTAGACGACCACCGTGGCGTAATGGTTACCATGCCGGACCGCCACCCAGGAGGTCCCGGGTTCAAATCCCTGTCGGATCATGATGAAAAACGAACTTTTTCTGATTGGCCTCGGGTCTTGGATGTTTATCTATTTTTTTTATACCACTAAGGTGATACACATCATGTTTACGGCCCGTCTGACGGTGAGCGGTCACCGTTGGACGCTTGCAACACCGGGAGTATCACTCGCGCGTTGCCGACCCTGTAAAAATCTTTTAATGCCCCTGAAGAACCCCATATTATAGTCTAAAGGACCTCGGCGGGGATCTCATTGAACAGCCTCAGCGTACGCGGGAGGAAACTCCTCTAAAACCGCCCAGTACCTACGCGACCATTTTGGTTCTAGCATGTGAGGTCTATCTATTTAAGTATTTGTTTTAAAATATAGTATCGTTGACTTAGTATTCCATAACACAAGTCTCAAATTTACTTTGGGCTATTGTCCCTATACTTATATTTATTTATTTAACATTACACCGCGATAGTCAAACCGTGCCGCGTTGAACGGCTCTTAGAATTTTTTATATGGGTCACATCTCGTTTTTACCGTCTTTTATGTGGCTAGTGGCTACCGCCTTAGATACAATCTTCCAATCACCAATATTATTTCAGGCAAGTTTTAGACACGATCTTGATATAGAGTCCGAATAGATCGGATCGGATACGAGTTTGAGACCATGTAAGATGCGTAGACAATCTCTAAATTGATCAGATTCATAATGTATATTTCAATAAAAAAATCTCAGTGGCACATATACGGTGTCATAAAATATTTTATGTGGTATAGGTACCCAGCAGTAAAACAACGCATAGACCGCTTGATACCTTGTTCCGTGTTTTATGAAGGTTTTATATTATTCCCTTTGTGTATTATGTAATAAAAATAAAATATATCTACATGTTAGGGATGAGTGTAGTCATATATTGAGATTTAGGTAAGATGATACTTAGTTAGAAATAAGCGAGTACAAGACATTCTTAGATTTTTATTTTTAGGATAAGCTCGTCAAACTTTCTTTGTTATTTTTGTGGTTGGATTTAAGGAAAAGCTCTAACGAAGTGGAAACTTTTATTCTCGTGTTCTTCTTGATGATTCCATGCAATTTGTGTCAACTGGGGTTTAGCTGGTTTCATTATTTTCAGGCCAACTTTGTTTGACTTGGCTTAACGGCTTAACGTGCCTTAAAACACGCAGGCGTATGCTATTTTTAAACTCGTGAAATATATTTTTTTTAATGTCATGACGCAATCACAAAAGTATTAACAAAAGCTTTCAATTTAATTAAGACGAGGGCCTCACATTACTAAAGTTTACTTTGGCAAACAGTCGGTTAATTAAACTAAGTTAAACACAATTAGTTTATTTCAATTAAAATCGTCGCAAAACTCGACCTCGGTCGCGCAACTTTTTGGATTTTGAAAACGTTCATTTTAGAATCATTATGGGGATCTTGTGACTTGCTTGTTTCATTTCCTGAGTAAGTTTGGAATAAGTATTGAATTATAATTAACTTATTTAAGGTGTAGGTTTAACCTGCGGTTCTGTGTTCTTATTAATGCCAATGTTAGCAAATGAAAATACTTTTACTATTGAATTGAAAGTAAGTACGTGTTAGTTATTTTTAAAAAATTGATTGTGATGTGAGAAATATTAAAAGCTAATAACGTGGTCGGTCACAGTCACAATCACAACTACATAACTCCTTGAAACGTAAACCTAAATCTATATAAAAATGAACAGTGGGGCAATTCACGTAACAAGAACCGATTCTAGTTCGATTCAACGACACACGCTGTCTCTCTCATACAAAATATAAATTGAACGGGACAGGGAGTGTCGTTGAATCGAATTAGAATCGGTTCTTCTTACGTGAATTGCCCCACTGTTAATTTTTATATAGATTTAGGTTTACGTTTCAAGGAGTTAGTTGTGATTGTGACTGTGACCGACCACGTTATTAGCTTTTAATATTTCTCACAATATAATAAGGGCAATTCACGTAACAAGAACCGATTCTAATTCGATTCAACGACACTCCCTGTCCCGTTCAATTTATATTTTGTATGAGAGAGACAGCGAGTATCGTTGAATCAAACTAGAATCGGTTCTTGTTACGTGAATTGCCCTACTTCTATTCAAGCTGTTCGTCAGTCTCGCTAAAACTCGAGAAGGGCTAAACCGATTTGGCTAAATTTAGTCTTGAAATATTCGTGGAAGTCCAGGGAAGGTTAAAAGGATGTAGGGTAGGATAGGGCAGGGTAGGGTATGATAGTGCCTCTAAGGCGGAACAAAGTTCGCCGGGTCAGCTAATAATAATATAACAGTGAAATAAGTAATTAAATAATTATTAACATTTAAAATTTAGTCTCAATCTCAATCGCTAGCTTGCTCATTTTATATATTGTATGAGCCATATTGTTCAAATACAGTTAAAATCTAGTCTAGTAAGAGAGGTAGGGCACAGCGGATAATTCGCTCAAATAGGAGCAGCCCGTCTGGGGAAGGACCTCCACCTTACAGACGATCGTAGCCAAATAGCATTGGTCTCGGCCATGTTGTATTCCTACAGTGAGTAAGGCCCCAGACCTCCATTTGGGGGGTTGCGAGGGTAGGCAACGCGTGAGTGATACCCCCGGTATTGCAAGAGTCTATAGGCTACGGTGATACTTACCATCAGGCAGGCCGTATGCTTGTCTACCACCTTTGTAGCAAAAAAAAAGTCTCAATTTGAAGTGATAGCACTTCAAAATGAGACTAGATTTTAACTGTTTTTATTACGAGAGCAGTAACTCTTATAAAATTATATTTCCTCATCTACACTACAACATTCAATATCTTTTTGCAAAAAAGCCGATTAGCTCGCCATCAAGTGACCCGCATATTCGTTTCTACTATCACAAAAGAGTTCAGCTTTGACGGGAATTGGACTGAAACGTGGAAAACTTCACTATCTACTATCTATCTCAGTTTGTTAAGCTATGCACGTTGCACATAGATTTTTCAGGATTACTGATCTGCGTGGGCTTATTTCAAACCTTTTTTGTTTTGTGACAATGTGTAAGTGGACAAAAATTACGAATTTACTCTGTAACGAAGGCACAACTACCTAAACGTTGTGCCTAATTTTATTTTATTTTATAGAAATATTAACCGTTACCCGCGGTTTGACCCGCGTGACAAAGAAAAGATTTGGGAATAAAAAGTAGCATAAGTCACTCTTTAAAAAAAACCAAATCAATCCATTAGTTATGTACTTTTGACGTGAAAGAAAGACAACACAACAACGTTCGCATTTATAATACATGGTAATAATTAGTATGGATATGTAATTAGCACAGTTACAGATGACAACTTGTCAATTTATCGGAGATGTTTTAAGAAGCATAAGCAGGCCATAGCCTATCAGATTATCTACATCAAATAAGGTAACTCAAACTTATAAGGAACTTGTGAAGTGAAGACGACCCTTATACTTGAAAATGCCGATCATTGAAAATAATTAACGAGTAAAGTTTGCACACTCCCTTTTAATTATATAAACGCTAGTACACATTGCCTTATTTGAGCTGTAAATAAATAATTTACTTGCCTTTACGATCCGTGAAGACTTACCATCAAACAACACCTTTATAGGCTTGCCATAGACCAACTAAAAATAGTGTAGGTAAACTCTAGCCCCCGATACAAGGTGGGAATAAGGAGAAAAGAGATAGGAAAGGAGTTGAGCAGGCTTTCAAACATTTTACAAACTATTCCTTACTAAGTTAACTACTAAGTTAACTCTATTGTAACTTAGTAAGTAACTCTAAGTCCATTGAAGAGCCTGACTCCCATAACTCAGGGAAACCTAAAGTGGGAGCCAGTACAACAATTAATATGTAACAAGCCAACTAAATAAAATATTTTGAATTTTTCTACTCGTCAAGTTAAAATTGCAATGGGAAAGACTGATCACAGATTTTTTTTATTTTTTTTTTATTTTTTATGTAGAAGGATTAATGTATCTCTATGAAAGTACCACCGACCGCAGTGTTGCCGCGCTTGGAATCACTTTCAGAGAGCTACAACACTGAGCTACCACAAGTATGTTGCAGTCTGCAGCGGCAGTCTGCGGCGTGCGGTCCGTACCGGAATGAACCTTTACACAGGACGTATCGCGGAATTCGCGGACGTCCTCGAAATTAATTTTGGACACGTATTTCGCTACATGTGATTCAGTCCATGTATAGTATGTATATGTAACACACCATCAAACAACACCTTTATAGACGTTACGCCGATAATGAGGGGATCACCATCATGTTTGCCAAACACGATACCCGGTTCGTGGAAACGTTAATGGTCGAGATACGTGGCTCGAATCGTAATAGTGTGTGAGCAGCTTTATTTAACCTGTAACTACTGGCAGTTATTACGCAGTTGCGTAGCATATATGTACTTTTATGACATATGTATTACATAGTCATATACACCTTTATTAATAATTAGCGGACTCGGCTTCTCTCGAGTTTTATAAAGATTCAGAATTTTTAAAATAGATTTAGTCGTTTCTGAGACTGTTCAATGCAAACAAAAAATAAAATATTTCCACTTTATAATATTCGTCCTTGGTTTATTTAAAAAAAAATAAACCAATTTTTAAAATAGATTTAGTCGTTTCTGAGACTGTTCAATGCAAACAAAAAATAAAATATTTCCACTTTATAATATTCGTCCTTGGTTTATTTAAAAAAAAATAAACCAAGAATTAACTGACACGTTTTTTGTACTAACACACCCTATAAATTATAAAGCAGAAAATTTATATTACACGTGAAGAGTATAAAGAAAACATCAGAAGCTAATGTGATCAAAATGTAATTCCGCGTATACATTTTTTATTAAACATATTGCTACGGGATCGCGACTCGGAAGTTACTGTTGCGAATATAACACGTGCACGGATACCTTCCAGTTCACAGATTTCATTGAGAAATATTCTCGCATCGAATATTCTTTAATATGTACGTTAAACAAACTGTGGGACGGATTTCAAACATCAGGAAACATCGACTCCGACGCTGGTAAACAAACTTGTTGTATCTCAAAAAAAAAAAATATTATTTTAAACTAGCTGACCTGGCGAATTTTGTTCCGCCTTAGAGGCCCTACCCTACCCTATGTCCTTCTCCAGGACTACGAAACGTAAATCCGATACTTCGGCCGAAGTATCGGAAAAATTTTAATCGTCGAATACAAGGTATTTCATGGTTATAATTCAACAAACTACTAAAATAATCATAAAGTACAAGGTATTTCATGCATACAATTCAAGGAATTAATAAAATAACCGTGAAAAAACCTTGTAATTCATAGTTAAAATTCTTCCATACCAGGGCTACTACGAAACGTAAATTTACGTAATTTACGTTTCGTAGTAGCCCTCCTGGTTCTAAGCTACCTCTCCACCAATTTTAAACTAAATCACTTCAGCCGTTCTTGAGTTATAAATAATGTAACACGTCTTACTTTTTTATTAGATTATCCTCATTCTAGTAGTATTCGCCAATAGTAAGTGCTTTATACTCACAATAAACGTTAGGTTTGAGCACGCTTGTCCAGCTTTTGGCAGCTAGCTGGTTTAGGGAAGTACACCTTCCTACAGAATATCGACGTAAAGCAGCAATGCACCCAACACCCAACTTTTTTTACTTACTCTCCCTATGCCTTTCCTTGTAGAAGGCAACGCATTTGTAGCGCTTCTGGTATTTATTTTATTTATCCTACATCTATACTAATAATATTAAAAAGAGGAAAGATTTGATTGTTTGTTGGTTTGTTTGCATTGAATAGGCTCCGAAACTACTGGACCGATTTCAAAAATTCTTTCACCAGTAGAAAGCTACATTATCAGGAAGTGACAGAGGCTATAGCTTTTCCCGAAATTCAATGTGGTTCCCACGGGAACGGGCCCGAAACTTTACGCGGACGAAGTCGCGGGCAAAAAAGCTAGTATATTATAAAGGCGAAAGTTGTGTATACGTTTGTTACTTCTTCAAGCTCAAATGGCTGTGCCATTTGATATTTGGTAAGTAGATAGCTGATACCTTGGACTAACACATAGGGTATTTTTTATCCACAAAAGTACGCGATTCCCGTAGGGTTTGCTCAAAAGTCTGAAATAGATGACGCTGCTATGCATACATATACGCAAAAGAAGTTGCGCGGGTTTCGCTAGTATTTATTAAGGCATTATTATTATTATTATTTTTTTTTTTATTATCATTTTTTTTTTTACACACATTCAACATTGTCTCACTACTTATGTGTACATCAAATTATAGATATGCACAAAATTCAATTTTTATTTAATTGTACTGGTGTTTATAGGCGGCGGAAATGGTATAAGTATTTTAAACTCTGATTTGCCCTTTCTCTTACAGGTGTAAAGCCTATATACAGTTGCAGGACTTAGTTAGTATAGATTTATATGTAAGCTATTTTGCGCTCTGACGCGTCACCTCTATCGAGACACCTTCACGCCCAACGCGCCTGCATGTGAGCAAAATTTACATACAGCCAGATATTGTAACTAGGTCGATGTGATTGGTTGGTTATAATACGAGTATGTACTATGTATTTCACTAAAATCTAAGTATTCAATTGTAATTTTTAGGTTTTCTTAATATTAAAAACTAGCGCCGCGTCCTAGAATCGCACGGGTTTTTGTAAGGATCTCTCTCTCTCTCTCTCTCTTTTTTTTTATTTATAATAATGTAGCTTCCCAACGGTAAAATAATTTGTCCAATTGGTCCAGTTATTTTTGAGTTTATTCGTTACAAACAAAAAAAAATACCTTTATAATATTAACTAGCTTCAGCCTTCGCTTCGCCTGCATGGCCTACTAACAATAACCATGTTTTTGTTCAGAAACAAATTGCGGTCCCATCCGGTTCGGTCCGGTCCGGCACGGCCCGGTCCAGTCCAGCACGACCCGGTACGGTACGGTTCCATTTGGTCCGATCAGGTCCGTTCCGTCCGGACCTTATAAGTAGGGTATAGAGAACCGGTTCTGTTTCAAGGAACCGGGATTTTCGGTACCGGACCATGTTGGAACCGGGATTTCCCGGGATTTTCGGGATTTTTTTCAACCATTATATAATACGATATTTATTGATAAATTTAAATTAGGTATATGGTCTAAAGAATAAAACTACAAATAAGAATCATAAAATTTGTATTTGAGTAGTAATCAGCTTTTAGCTACAGCTAAACTTAATATTAATACTTATGGTCTAGATAAAATCAGTCTGTTGTCGAATGAGATCAATGTGAATAAACCTAAGCCACAATCTAATTAACTTATTCTAAATAAAATTGAACTCTCAATGAAAACCAAAAAAATAAAATTTACACAATCACACATGAAAGGAACTATTGGTAGGAAAAAGTCTCTCATTGAATGAGAAAAATTACGATCAGTTACTAAAGGCAAAGCTTAACAATAAAATCTAGTAAAAATCTGACTATGATATAAAGTACTCGTATTAACGTCATGAGATTAATAAGAACGACCTTTTAGTTGCAATAAAATAACAAGTAAAATATAATTCAAATGGATAACAATCAAATAAAATCTACGAATTAACTTTTTATGCTTTTTTTTTTCATTATAATGCGTCCTCAGAAAGATTAACGCATCCAAAGTTATATCACCTAACCGAGATCTAATTTTGTTACACAACAGGCCAGCCGAAGAAAAAATCCTTTCTGGCTCAACGCTGGTGGGTGGAATACTCAGAAGATGGTGATATGCTTCTGATAAATATCGCCCTCGATCGCCTCCATTCTCGAAAAGGGCCATCTCGATTCTTACATTTGTTTCAAGGTCGTCATTCTGCGTTGATTTAACACGTTCCTTGCAATTTTTTTTTAGTTCTGCATTTAACTCCTCGCTCTTTGTTAAATTACTTGCTTCCACTGCGAATTCGGAGTCCTCTTCTGTGGCTGTGTTGTGTTGTGTGTGTTGGCTTGTTGTTGATGGCAGAGAACTAGTGCGTTTTAGTAGCACTACAATCTTATTGCACATTTCGTTACTATTTGGGCGGGAAAATACACTTAAATCTTCATCATTTACATTAGAAAAATATGTGTCTGGGTTCTGTAAGTAATTAAGTATAGAAGCTTCTATTAACCGCCGTTGTGTGTATCGTGTTTTCAAAGATGAAGTCATTTTTCTGCTAAGATGTGTATTAATATTAGATAACTTATTCAGTGCGAATTTGATGGCCACATCCGCTGTGAGTAATGTAGCATCTCTACGACACAGCGCTTCTAAGACAGTTTTGACTATGTCAAGAATTTCATGTAACTGTTCAAGATCTTTCCAGTCATTGTCTGAAAAAGTTATTTGTACTTTGACGTCAATCAAAGCTTTGACAATACAGTTTCGCAACTTTAAAAACCGTTCGAGTGTATTTGCCAGACTGCTCCATCGTGTTATTGAATCGGTAGTTAAAGCATATTCCCTTCCAAACTCATTTATGACATATTTTTGTAGTACATCGTCATTTTTAGTAGGAGACTGGCGAAATATTTTGACGACCTTTTTTACTTTTGCAATCAAATCATGATATATGAATTGCTGCTCTGATACTTCGGAACTTGGCACAGCATTTGACGAGAACTCTGCGCTGTCTTCATCATCGTCAGAATCATTATCCGAAGCGGAATTTTCTTTGTTCCTTTGATGTGGTTGTCTAACAAAAGCAGATAACGGTAAGTTGTCTTCATCTTCTAATTCTTCTTCCGCTTGTGATGTGATAAGTGTTTCGTCTACAGTGTCACTCTTCTTATAAAATACGTCGGCAATGGCAAGTTGAAGAGTATGAGCAATGCATTTTTGGTGGTATGAAGATAGAAATTTTCCAAATTTCGTCATCATGCTGCAGCCATCTGTCGTCTCAGCCACGATGTCTTTCTCTAGTGAAACTCCGAATTCATACAGCTTACGTTTTATTTCTTCGACGCATTTTTCTGCTGGTAGAGACCCATATATTCTGATAAGCCCCAGATTTTTAAAATTGTTACCACCAGAAAAATTATGTGAGTGTAAATTCAAGCTCAGATATCGTCGATTCCTGATCGAAGTCCACTCATCGAATGAAATGGAGAATTTATGGGTTTCATTTAACAATTTCTGTATTTCCTCCTTCAATAGTTGTTTTATTTTGGCAGCCTCTTTTATGACTATATTTCGAATGGTATCAGCGCATAGTGGTAATTTATGGCCCGATTTAAGGAAAAGCATCCTCAAATCTTCACATTCTATGAAAGTCCGGAAAGAATATCCGTTCATTGACGTCATGCGGGAAATCATAAGTTCCATGGACGGGTTCGTGTCAGATTCATAGTAGTCAGTTAGTTTGGATTTTTTCTTGTGAATGTCTACAGCACTTGTACTAGGAATCGCTTGATTTGGAATCCCGCTATGCGATTCAATAATACTCACATGGCTCTCAGCCGGTATTTGATGCACATTTTTCAAATGTTTCTGAAGCCCACTCGTACTGCCTCCGGTACATTTTAGAATTTTTTGACATTTTTTACATTTAGCACTTATTTTATCACGTGCTCGAAGAAAGTAATGCCATACCGACGTCTTGTCGCTCGCTCTACTCGGAACCTCTTCAAAATCCATCGGATTGATTATATTATAGGATGGATGGATTAGAAGATTTTCCTGTAACAAAAATACCAATCTTAGGTCCATATTATGATCTCAACTTTAGTATATTATTATTTAGAAAGGAATGCCGCTATTTAACGTATGTATCTACGTCCTCTTATAACTATACTCAAGCAAAGATCAACACCTGAGCTATGTTCTGTAATACGGACCTTAAAACTTAATAAGCAGTCTATTGCCTCAGTCAACCTAAATAAATAAAACTAATTATTGGTTTATTATTTTACTATTTAATCTCTAATATGTAACATTTCAAAAACGAAATGATAATTCAATATCAGTGACATTGACATTACTTGCTCTGTTTAGTAAAGTCATACATAAATAGTATTAAAACAAAAATGTTTACTTACCGAAAATATTTTTTTGATTATACAATAATCAAAGTGGTTCTAGGCACAAAAACACCACTCACATCACTGTTCTTACAACGACTGACTAGCGCGGGAGTCGGGAGCGGGTAGGGTAGCGTGATGAAAACAAAATGGCCGCTCCTGCACCGCTCGCACGTAGCTTTACTAGCGTCAGTGTTGCCAATTGTCAGATATTTGAATAAATTAAAAAATCCCGAAAGTACCGAAAATCCCGGTTCTTGCATTTGAATTCCCGGTTCTTTTACAGCTACCAAAGAACCGGGAATTCCCGGGATTTTCGGTACCGGGATTTCCCGGTTCTATACCCTACTTATAAGGAACCTACATGCCAAATTTGGAATCTCTAGACCCAACGGTTTGGGCTCTGCGTTGCACCCTCGCAACTTTGTTTGCGTATATCTCGCTTTCCCGTGGGAATTTTGAAAAATCCTTTCTTAGTACACTCCTAGACGTCGCAAGGAACCTACAAAAAAAATTAAAAAAATTAAAAATTCTTCGTTTTCAAGGCAATTGTCATAATATTTTTGCTAGTTCTCCAGAAAAACTTAACCAGAAAGTATTCACAAGTTGAAAGCTCATGGGAGAAACTTTTCCGAAACAGCACAGTACGTGACCACTTAGGTACTAAAGTGATTTGTGAAGAGAATTTCTTATAACTTTGTCAAGTGAAATTAAGTTATATTTTTAGTTGTAATTTATGTTAATGATACCTCATAATGGATATCTACAAAAACTGTAAACATTTGGATCACACTAATAAATAAATAAATAATGCTTAAGTAAATTTTAGTTCTATCATTTATCTTATTTTTATAGTATTTTAAGTAAAAAAAAGTATGTTACAAAACTCATTTCTTTTTCAAATACGTTAATATAAATTAATTGGTTCGTAGATGGAAAATAATAAATAGAATATTTCTTGTTCACATAAAAATATACTGCAAAAAAGGCTTAGTTCCTTTCTGTATCGAGGGCAGATAAGTATCAAATAAATTGTACGGAGTGTATGAATAAGCAAAACAGGATGTTTAGTGAAATAGGCAGTTTTCTTCAGGAATGCTCGTTGGGTACCGCCCACTCTACCCTGGTTTTTGCGACCCCTACGATAAGGCCACAGTCAGCATCTTCCGTAATAACTCACATTATGCAAAATAACAAATGTTTATTTATTAAGTTACTTCTGTTCAAGGACGCACTTTATATTGACTGTTTTTTAAATGGTTTGTATGCAAATCGCTGCGGTCTTGTGCTACTACACAGGCAGTCGCGGCGGGAGCGAAGCCACCGCATAAGATTTTACATTGTCTGCCTAGGGGGCGCCCGTGGAGGCGCCCCAGAGGTGAGGAAGCTTGCACTTCGGCCTAGGACGTCACTGGGAGAGTAAGGTTGAACAGGTCTATAAATAATTGATTTTACTGATTTGAATTGTAGAGTAGGTACTTAAAGAAAATGTATGTAAAAAAGCCTAGTACCTATTTAAAAAAATATTTTCGGACGAATCACACAACACCATCTAGTCCCAAACTAAGCAACTAAGCATGTACTATGGGTACTAGATTGCTGATAAATATACTTACTTAAATTCTTTTTTAAAATAAATACTTATTAAACATAGAAAACACCCAGACCAAGTCAAACGGACATGTTCATGCACACAAATGTTTGCCTTGCGCAGGATTCGAACCCGCGGCCCTAGGGATGAAGTGACCATATCAAGCCACTTGACCACCCGGCCTGTCAAAGTTTATTAACCCCTAATTTGGTTTTGTTTTCTATTTTATGATACAAGAGTATTAACAAGATAACGGATTATCTCATGGTAAGCAATCACTGCTATCTACTCCAGCGACTGCAGGAGAGTCGTGGACTCTTCTACATTAATGTTTCAAAAATTATAAGGAATCCGTTCTCCTGGACTGGGAGTAGTCTTTATGGGGTGCAACTGGGAAACAAAACCGAGAATGCTTCACACGGTTTCACGACGTTTAACAACTGTTTTTCCACTTTTTCTAACAATTTCACTCCCACTCGACACCATTCAGAAGGTTTAATTAATTCTCGGGAAATGTTCCAAAAATGTTCACTCAAAAACTAAAGTAATTTGCAATTCGTATATTAGTTTGCCAAATCTGTATTTCGCTTGACTTATGTAAAACATATGAACACACTAGCGAAACCCGCGCAACTTCGTTTGCGTGTATCCCGCTTTCCCGTGGGAATTTTGGAATGTATTATACTTAAAAACCTTCCTCTTGAATCACTCTATCTATTTAAAAAAACCGCATCATAATCCGTTGCGTAGTTTCAAAGATTTAAGCATACAAAGGGACATAGGGACAGAGAAAGCGACTTTGTTTTATACTATGTAGTGAAGAATAGCAGCAGATGCGAATGTCGGCTTATGTCTAAAATTAAACATATGTGAAATAAATGTCAAATTATTTGATAGATAGAGCTGCAACTTATCAGCAAATAGTGAGCCTTTAATTAAATTATATTGAATGAGTTGGTAACTACTGTAGTAAGGGACAAATAGTCATTTTTTGGTTTGATTTTACGGTGATGTATCAGTCGTAATATTTGTATCAAATGTAAAACAATGATGTATATCGAAATCATAGAAACCATTTCAGTCGCAAAAAATATTTATTTATACTACAAAGGTGGCAAACAAGTATACGGTCAGCCTGATGGTAAGCCGTCACCATAGCCTATAGACGCTTGTAAAACCGGGGGTATTATGACTCACGCGTTGCCAACCCTTCCAACCCCCGATGTGGAGCTCTGGAGACCTTACTCTCCGTAGGCACACAACATGATGGCCGGAACCAATGCTATTTGGCTACGATCTTCTGTAAGGTGGAGGTCCTTCCCCAGACGGGCTGCTCCGATTTGAGCGGATGATCCGCTGTGCCCTACCTCTCTCAATAAATAATGTTCATCGCATAAAATATCTGTCAATTCATTACTTTTATTCATTCTTTACACATTATTTTAACTGGTAAGGTCCTTGACGCTGAAACAAGTATAACACATGTAACAGTATACTTGTATGAAATATAACACAACTAACACGCGATACGTAGTAGACGTAAAACGGATTACGTCAAAATTAACCTCCCATTTATATGTTAATCTCGTAAAATTACTGGATTTGGCATAACGTGTATGTCACTGCGGTGGACTATCCGCCAGCTGGATTTTCAATAGATTTACGACTCCACTCATGCTAACATTATGTGGGGTGTACGTTTAATTTTGTTAATAATCCTTTTAACAATTTCAATTAGGTACAAATTCAATTAGGTTTTCATGTAATATATACTTTATGAATATGTGTTTTCATGCAACAGTATTTTCCAGTTAGGTACTATGTTTTTCATTTGTTTTAAGGCGCGGTCCCACTGCTGCGCACGCTGCGCACGAACACGTGGGCCACGTGGCACATTACAGCTGCGTGGATGACTACGTGGGTCTACGTTTCCACTGCAGTACAAGCTATACACGAATATAAAACCACGACTACGTACAGCTGTAGCGTGGCCCACCACGGCGCACGGACAGGCTACGCATTGATTGACATAGTTTTTACGGTACACAGCTTGTTGCACGCTTTGTGGAACAAGCTGTGTACCGCATTCACTGCGTGCATGGCGTTGACAGCGTTGAGCTATGTTGAGCAAGCCACGCGTGTATCAATGACGTCACTTGATGGTTAACGTGTCCGTGGGTTGCAGTGGAAACAATCACGTACATACTCTTGCAAAGCAAAGCTTAACACACGTGTGTCAGAAACTCCCCAATTATATCAGACAGTGTACCTAAGTGTATGTATGTATAGCGTGTTGATACTGTTGCTAGTCGCTTACAGCTTGTTTATTACAATTATATTATGGGTAATTAAGTTATCAATCCCATGAATCAACAGTTTATTAGTTCTAATACGGCTGTTGATGGATGACAGTCGTTAAGCCAAGTCGGTGGCCTTAGGGCGTTCTGAAAACACCGGCATCTGCCAATCCGCATGGAGCAGCGTGGCAGAGTACACTCTAATCACCTTCGATTGAAAGGAGACCCGTATCCCAGCAGTGGGATGATTACGGGTTGATATGATGAGGTTCCAGGGGAGTAAATATCAAGAAAGTAAATTAAACAAAATACTTAGTAAATTGTATATTTTTTAGTAAACAATCCATTTTTAACATAAACTACTCTATATACTACTACCATTTCGGACACAAAGCAAAATGACCACCGGTAAAAGAAATGGCGAAAGAAAACCGGTTACGGCCTTTTTTTAATAGAACTTTCACAAATACATCGAAAATTATACCAGCACATTATTACAATATGCAATATTACGACCATAATAGATAAAGAAACAAGTTTAGTACTTAACTTAATCTGTTTGTTGCTAGGTGGTAGGAATACGTGCCAACAACGCGACTGACAACTTATTTGACTATTTTAACTTTTACTTTGTTAAGTACCAGAGAATAAGTGTCAGTTTAGAACTTCGATAACTTCAGTGCGAGCCAGGCTTATTGGCGAGTCAACTCGTGTCGTCTCCGGGGGTAGAACTGTGTCTAATTCGCCCATGCTATCGCTTATAAAACCTTTTCCCACCTCGCAACAGACGATAAAAATCATCTACCAATGACAATTGAGCAAACGTATAACTTGTTATTATTCAAAATATAGAAACATTACAACAGTTTAAGTATATTTTTTACATAAAATATAATGCAGAGTATCCTAGGACTTACATAAACATTAGAATAATCTAATTAAATCACAGTTTTTGATGAATAACGTCTAGCCAATAGCAATCAAGATTCAGCGACATTAACCAATTACAACAGACTTTGTTTTACAGCACAACTTATAAAGTTAATCTATAAAATTTGAGAAGATACAACTTTCTAATTAACATATTATAGTAAATAATAAAACAACATGATTTATTAATACAATAAATCATGGTAATCATAACATAATATTTGGTGAACCAATTCTATCTAGCTAATCACACGACCTTCGGATTTCCGGTTTTTCAAAAGTCATAATTATTAATTTGAAATCACTACAGTTTTTAATTCTGTTATTACGTGAATTTCTAATAATTCATAAAATTATTTTTAATCAATATATTACTATATATAACACGGCCATTCTGATATTGGCTACGCTCTCGGAGCCATAAGAATATTTTGTTTGTTGTTGTTTTTTTTTTTACTTTATCGTATCAACATTTTTTCATCATTGTGATCTGTCAACTGTTATCCAGTGTTTTACTCACCGGTTTATTTAACATAATAATATCAACATTTTTCATCATGGGGTTAGGGTTAGGGTTAGGGTTAGGGTTAGGGTTAGGGTTAGGGTTAGGTTTATGTGTTCTGTTAACTGTCAAACCCAGTGTTTTACTCACCGGTGTTTATATATACAATATACAATATACGTGGCTAACCGTCGAAGGTTCCAGCCCCAACACCCGCTGCCAGTGAAGCAAGGTCTGGTGTTGACGTGAAAGCCGCCAGCGGAATACACATATAAAATAGGTAAAATATACGAATACACATATAAATATTATAAGGGATATTATAAGTTAAAAGGTGGCGAAAATATACGTGGCTGACCGTTGAACGTGGTGCCAGCCCCAACACCCGCTGCCAGTGAAGCAAGGCTTGGTATCAACGAGAGAGCCGCCAGCGGAAATACTTAAATATACAATATAAAAATATACGTAGCTAACCAACGTGAAAGCCGACCAGCAGTTACATATATACAGATATGGAGATATATAAATAAGATGTTAGTATATTTAATAAGATGTTAGTATTGAAGAAAAAGAGATAGCTTTTTTTTTTTTTCACCACGCTTTTTTTCATCACGTTTTCATTATTTTATTTCAAAGTCAAGTCAAAGTCAATATGAAAAATATTTTTTATCAGAATAGAGTCAATTGAGGTAGTACTTTTAAGTTTTTCCTCAAACTGACACCGAATGGTATATGATAATTAAATGAAACATTTAATTTCTGAGATAACTGTTATCCAGTGTTTTACTCACCGGTTTATTTAACATAATAATATCAACATTTTTCATCATGGGGTTAGGGTTAGGGTTAGGGTTAGGGTTAGGGTTAGGGTTAGGGTTAGGTTTATGTGTTCTGTTAACTGTCAAACCCAGTGTTTTACTCACCGGTGTTTATATATACAATATACAATATACGTGGCTAACCGTCGAAGGTTCCAGCCCCAACACCCGCTGCCAGTGAAGCAAGGTCTGGTGTTGACGTGAAAGCCGCCAGCGGAATACACATATAAAATAGGTAAAATATACGAATACACATATAAATATTATAAGGGATATTATAAGTTAAAAGGTGGCGAAAATATACGTGGCTGACCGTTGAACGTGGTGCCAGCCCCAACACCCGCTGCCAGTGAAGCAAGGCTTGGTATCAACGAGAGAGCTGCCAGCGGAAATACTTAAATATACAATATAAAAATATACGTAGCTAACCAACGTGAAAGCCGACCAGCAGTTACATATATACAGATATGGAGATATATAAATAAGATGTTAGTATATTTAATAAGATGTTAGTATTGAAGAAAAAGAGATAGCTTTTTTTTTTTTTCACCACGCTTTTTTTCATCACGTTTTCATTATTTTATTTCAAAGTCAAGTCAAAGTCAATATGAAAAATATTTTTTATCAGAATAGAGTCAATTGAGGTAGTACTTTTAAGTTTTTCCTCAAACTGACACCGAATGGTATATGATAATTAAATGAAACATTTAATTTCTGCATGTACCTACTAGGTGAAGTAGATGAGATTGTAGGTGTAGATATGTGATGCAAGTTCATAATAATGTGATTAGCTAGAAAATACTTAAAGACTAATAAAATTATTAGGTAATTTGAAATAGTTTGCTTACAAGTATTTAATAAACAATATTTTGGCAGGGTTTTTTACTAAATGACATCTTCCACATTTAGTCCGTTCAATCCCCGTCTCCGAGCCGATATCTCATAAAATATCAGTAACGATCACGCTAGCAAATTATGCTATTTAGTAGCAACCTTAGAAAAATAATATTAAATACGACGTCTTTGTTAGTTTTGATAATTATTTACGAACATAATTACTTATTAGATCGCAGTTTGTCTGAGCGATTATTTACGAACATAATTATTTATTAGATCGCAGTTTGTCTGAGCGAGTTAATTAAGTTTTTAATTATTAGGATCTAACACATCACTAAAATAAGCTTGCACGTAGTATGCAGTATTATTCACATACAGATAGTTTTGAACATAAACTAAAAAAAAATAATATATATTTATGAATTTAAATTTTATTTTGGGGAAAGAAAATTAATATTGTTTCATTGAATTGTGTGTTGTATACTATTTGTAACTAACTAGAAGTATTCTGTAAAGGTATGTTTTCCATAGAAATTATGACAATATAAAGGTTAAGGTTTTTATTATTTGTAACTTAATACGTAATTTAAGAATCTTAAATATATTTTTTTATTAAAGCAAAAAAAACATATTAAGGATTAAAAAAAAATAATTACGTTAC
The DNA here is from genome assembly GCA_905163395.2 of Endotricha flammealis. NCBI lineage: Eukaryota > Metazoa > Arthropoda > Insecta > Lepidoptera > Pyralidae > Endotricha > Endotricha flammealis. The sequence continues at coordinate 8,931,311 of LR990867.1, forward strand.
GTTACGTTTACGGTATTCGAATAAAACGGAAAACTTCCGAAAACATTAAAAAAAAGTACGGTCATTGGCCGTCATACTCGTACCATAATCATTGGACCTACAACTGGCACACGGAAAGAAGTAGAACATAGAACGGATACCAGAATTAGCATTGGACATAATAATAATGAATATTTATCATAATAGTACTAAAAAAAATTGTGATGCCAATATGCAATTTGATATTGATCAACTATTGAGTTGGCATAGGCAAAAATCTAAAATAAATAAAAAATAAAATAAAAAAAAGGTAAGTAAAAATTGTAATTTAATTACTATCCATATTTTATTTTTAGAGTCTCAATGATAAATTACAGTACTTTTTCCAATTACCTTGTTGGATACTTTAAAAAAAATGGGGGATAAAATTTAATCTTCCGCACGTTCGTTTTTGTCCGAGTTTAACAATTTTTTTTTTTTTTTTTGGAAAAAATTGGTCATGGAACTGTTAAAGTGTTGTCGGTAATGACAGATTTTAAAAGTGATCTGCGTTACTACAGGTTACCTCATTATGTTTGATCTCCAATTATAATATCACTATACAATTGAAGAAAAGAGTTTAAAAAAAGTAGTTTAATTATTATTATTAAAATTGTTATTAATTAAATTGAATTTGAATAAATATTTATCGCGACGCGATGTAGTTTGCATGTATTTTTTTATTATTATTAAATACTTTATTATATTGTAAGGTTATTTATACATATTGCAAATTTATAATACAGGATTATTTTGTTGTTCAACACAGTGCAAAAGTTGTTATGAAATTAATGAAATCAAAATTGACTATATTTAATCCAATGTGTTCCATCCTTAACCCGTTCGGTCAACCTGATGGACTTGTAAATTTTATTATGATGACAAGTTATTGTAGGTACCTGTTCAGTCCCACGAGGACTTACTATCAAATATGAATAATATATTATAGATGGATTAAGACATTTTCTTTACATTAAAAACATCACAAATTTACTTGTAATGAGAACTTGTGCAAACGTCGCAAAATTAATAAAAATCTCATGCTGGTACTCTTGTAGGTACTGCGAAACAAATTCAAAGTAAACTGTACCAATGTCACAGAATAACTAGTAGTCTAATATTTTAGTTTTACTTACTTTTTTTTTTCTTAAAGATTTTTATTTTATTTTATTTTCTTTAGTGATATGTATTTAGTGATATTTATTTGATATGTATTATCTTTGTATATTTAAAGTTTATTATTGTATCTGTATTATTATTATTATCTATTCTAACACAATTTTATTATTTAAGTACTAAAACTAGTGTAATTATAATATTTGAATTAATTTCAAAGTATAAATTATAAGAGTATTTATTAGTTTATTTTTTATTTTTTTATAAAGTTACTATTATTGGGATTAATTTTATTTACTCCAAACAATTACATTAATTTACAATTACAGTTCGTAATTTGTTACCCTCTAAGGTTGCCTCGAAAAGATTGCTAAGGCCGCCTTGTTGCGATGTCACTAGTGTGCAAGTGAATTGCAAATAAAGCATATTCTATCTATGCATCAATCTGTCCAATCGTAGTAAGTTTAACACGAACGAACCCTTGAACATTAATCGCAACAAAAAAAAAATTGTCTAAAATAAATGCTTTATTTATGTACAGACATTTAAAAAAAAATGGTAGGGTATTTCTAAGTATGTAACAAGTTATTTTTTTCGATCTTCTTGACCGGTTTATTGCACCTTGGCACTAAATATTAATGTTACGGATTGTAAGCCAAGTAACAGTTATTATGTTTAATTTGTAGTTTGCTTATTATGACAAGTTAAACAATGTTAATTAGGTACTGTGATTACTGCGTCAAGAAAAAAAAAATTTAAACTTACTTTGGTAGTAAACAATATTACTTACCAGTAAAGTTGGTATTATCGCAATTTATTTATTATCGCTACCAGCGAACATTTTATTTTATAATATAAAGAGGATTTTTTTTATACCTAATTGATGCAGCCGCTGCTGCAGGATTTGTGGTTTGTCTATTATATTCTTTAAATATCCCGATATTAAACGCGGACATTACAAGAAAAACAATACTCATCTCAAGAAACTGTTGTTTAGAGTAATCTAAAACCAGGCCTTGAGCATTTTTTTTTTTCAATTGCACCCGACCCGATGAACTATTTCGTTTTAACGTAGGTAGAAGAAAAAAAAAAATTTAGCTCGGAGGTGATACTAACACAGATATGTCAAAAGATGCCATTCTTACATTGTAATCACGAATAGGTACCCACTACCTATTTATCTATATAGTAAGTAACTTGACAAGTTATGCCTCAGCAAATGAAATTTCGATTCACAGTAATGCAGAACCCTTGAAGGGTTTACCTCATTTTGCAAGCTGGGCTAGGCTGCACCTGCAAGCTTCTCGATGCCGTTGCACCAGACAGCAGCTCCGTTGTTTCTGCAAGCAGGGTCGAAAACTGGCAGATGTCGCGCTGTCGCTATCCCGTTGTGGTTTCAAGTTGCTGCATCTCGAATCACGACGAACAGACTCCCAAGCACAGCCGGATCCATGAAGTTCTATGGCTGAAATTTACAAAAATATTAATACCATGTTAACACGAGGATCTATCCCACTTCTGATGTCAGAAACTCCCCAATTATATCAGACAGTGTACCTAAGTGTATGTATGTATAGCGTGTTGATACTGTTGCTAGTCGCTTACAGCTTGTTTATTACAATTATATTATGGGTAATTAAGTTATCAATCCCATGAATCAACAGTTTATTAGTTCTAATACGGCTGTTGATGGATGACAGTCGTTAAGCCAAGTCGGTGGCCTTAGGGCGTTCTGAAAACACCGGCATCTGCCAATCCGCATTGGAGCAGCGTGGCAGAGTACACTCTAATCACCTTCGATTGAAAGGAGACCCGTATCCCAGCAGTGGGATGATTACGGGTTGATATGATGAGGTTCCAGGGGAGTAAATATCAAGAAAGTAAATTAAACAAAATACTTAGTAAATTGTATATTTTTTAGTAAACAATCCATTTTTAACATAAACTACTCTATATACTACTACCATTTCGGACACAAAGCAAAATGACCACCGGTAAAAGAAATGGCGAAAGAAAACCGGTTACGGCCTTTTTTTAATAGAACTTTCACAAATACATCGAAAATTATACCAGCACATTATTACAATATGCAATATTACGACCATAATAGATAAAGAAACAAGTTTAGTACTTAACTTAATCTGTTTGTTGCTAGGTGGTAGGAATACGTGCCAACAACGCGACTGACAACTTATTTGACTATTTTAACTTTTACTTTGTTAAGTACCAGAGAATAAGTGTCAGTTTAGAACTTCGATAACTTCAGTGCGAGCCAGGCTTATTGGCGAGTCAACTCGTGTCGTCTCCGGGGGTAGAACTGTGTCTAATTCGCCCATGCTATCGCTTATAAAAACCTTTTCCCACCTCGCAACAGACGATAAAAATCATCTACCAATGACAATTGAGCAAACGTATAACTTGTTATTATTCAAAATATAGAAACATTACAACAGTTTAAGTATATTTTTTACATAAAATATAATGCAGAGTATCCTAGGACTTACATAAACATTAGAATAATCTAATTAAATCACAGTTTTTGATGAATAACGTCTAGCCAATAGCAATCAAGATTCAGCGACATTAACCAATTACAACAGACTTTGTTTTACAGCACAACTTATAGTTAATCTATAAAATTTGAGAAGATACAACTTTCTAATTAACATATTATAGTAAATAATAAAACAACATGATTTATTAATACAATAAATCATGGTAATCATAACATAATATTTGGTGAACCAATTCTATCTAGCTAATCACACGACCTTCGGATTTCCGGTTTTTCAAAAGTCATAATTATTAATTTGAAATCACTACAGTTTTTAATTCTGTTATTACGTGAATTTCTAATAATTCATAAAATTATTTTTAATCAATATATTACTATATATAACACGTGCGTAGCCTCTTCGTGCGCAGCAGTGGGACAGCGCCTTTATTATCATATTAGTTAAGAACACGAGCCTAATAATACAAATATCAAAATTGACACAGTTACCGTTTCCGTGTTAGGCAAGCATTGATTCTGCTTATGTTATGTATAACTGAACATGATTTAACGAAAATTTAAGTTGTAGATAATTTCTATAGGTTGGCACTAAAAATGCTTCTTGCGACGTAAGCGACAATAATCACTTGCAAGCTCCTTGATTCAAGCTAGCTTATTTTACAAAAAAAAAAACAAGTTCTACAAGCATTAGACCTGTGTAAAAGGCTTTCACGGGTCAACGGGTGTGCTTCTATATTTAGGTGTTTAGCCACTTTGCTGCGACCCTCTCAAACGCATTACGTTCCAAAACACGGTTTCTGTTCAGGACATCCTTTTTCACAAACAAAATAACATGTGAACATTAATACCAGTAAATATACGTTTAATCAATCCTTGACAAACACACATTAAAGGTGAGATAACAGACGGTGAAAATGCTGTAACATTTCATTTTGAAATGGAATACAATTCAGGAGTCACACACACCGAAGATACTATATTTTTTCATATAATCTTAAAATGTCAAACATTACACAAATATTTGTGTATTTTTAGATACCATGTGCTGTGTCTTCTTTTGCAGTATAGCTAGAGTTAAGCGCCAACCACAAATTGATAATAAGCAGTGTAGGTTGTGGCGATTGTCATCATAACCCAGAGGGGATCCCAATGTAGGTCATACTCTCTTCGAAATAGAAAATATGAGTCGCACGCCGACATACTGGCCAGCAACACTACGTTTGTTTTTTACACATTCATTTGTTTTTATTTTAAATATTTTTGACTTTTATTTTATTTTATTTGCCAGACCGCCACCCAGGAGGTCCCGGGTTCGATCCCCGGTCGGGTCATGATGAAAAACGAACTTTTTCTGATTGGCCTCGGGTCTTGGATGTTTATCTATATATGTATTTGTTATAAAATATAATATCGTTGAGTTAGTATCCCACACAAGTTTCGAACTTACTTTGGGGCTACTCAATCTGTATGAATTGTCCCTATATATTTATTTATGATTTTACTTTTTTATTCATTTAAAAAAGTAAAATCATTTATTTGCAAAACCGCATGTTTGTTTGTGGTCCTACAATCTCCCACACCCTCCATTAAACTATAATCGCTCTCTAAGCGATCTATAAAATGCAATTAAAATCTCAATAAGGTTTTATATGTTCAGCAATATTAGCTGGTGTTATTACGCTTCATTGTAGTCTATTGTTGTATCAACGGCGATATTACGAAGTTTTCAAATGAAAACAAGGGGTATTTAATGAAAAATTTGTTCTCAAATATACCAACTTATATTTCGCCGCTCCTAAATTCAATAAGCTTTGTTATTTTGGACAACCAATAATTTATCACCTCAGTTTAATTTCTCGTTATTCTCCGCCAATTAAGAGCAAGTGATAAATTTTACACAAAATTAATTTTCAATATCTCAATAACACGGAAATATTAAGATTCATCTTATAAATAACTAGCTTTTCTCCGCGACTTCGCTGGCGTTAATTTTATGACATAGATCTCGTTTGACAACAAAACAACCGATACAGCGCCCTCTATAGTAGAAAAAATATTTTCCCATTGGAATGACACTTTCACGGGATAAATAGCCTATGTTGGGCTCTGTACCCCTGACAATAAATATACCAATTTTCATAATGATCGGCTGATTAGTTGAGCCGTGAAGGAATAACAAACAAACTCACTTTCTCATTTATAATATTAGTATGATAATTTTCATAAACATTTTTGCCCGAATCCACTTAGCGGCGAGCTGCATAGTTAGCGGTTTAAGTAAAATACAAACTATGACAAGTATATAATCAAAGAAACTATGCTTTAAATTATTCTCAATGAAACCAGCTACTATTCAACTAACACCGAATCATAAGAAGGCGAAGTTGCTGCAATCTTGTAGATAATCATAAAAAATCGAATGTATCTGTAATTCTGTCTATAGTATGTCACGTTCCACCCACGACCCCTCCACATATTCAATGATTTAATGAGTTTTATTCACAACTAACGTGAATTCTAAGAACTAATTGAACTGACCGAAAGTTTCAAACTTGTCACTAAAACTCAACAGACTTTCTTAGAACTATAAGTAGGGAGAAAAAAAAACTTTTAGACTCAGTCTAGACTTGTGAAGTTGTGATACAATGCCCGATCGTCAGATGTCTTCGACATGGGACTGATAGATTACATTAGTGTTAATAATCCACTGACCTAGACAACCTATAAAGACGTAAACATATTAGATACCGCAAATACCTACATCTGATCCAAGAGTTAAGAGCGCTTCACTTAAAGGAAAGCATTTTTTTTTTCAAATTGTCGAATATCTTCGTCATTTTATTTATTAAGTAACCGGTCACCGAACATGGTGAAGACCATTTGTTTTAACCAAATTGATTCATCGAATGTTTGAGTGGCTTATTTTCATTAATTAATCTGTAAAACGTAAATTATGTCTGTCGTAGAATATGATGATAAATAACTAAATAAATAATTTTGTAACAATTTAACCCTTGCGCCATCTGTTTAGAATTCTATCTGTGGCAATTACACATCTAAAGTGTCTTTGTTTCGTGTTTGAACAATGTTCTAAATGTAATTAGTATTATATATGTGCACGGTACCAAAGATTATGGTCTTAAGATTTAAGCCTATTCCACAATGAGCAACTAATCCAATACTGTTAGTTATTTTAAACAATGCGTTTGAAGATGATTAACAATTCCTTCACCGCGAGCATTCGCGTGTAATGTAACATTTTAGATTCGACTTTGAGCATTACATTACAATACTACCTCCCTGACTGACGAACATTCGCCTCCCTCACTGCTGTAATGCTCGAATCTGAGCATTACATTACACGCGAATGCTCCCGGTGAAGGAGCACCTACGCTAAACCAAAATTTATAATATTTCAAGAATATGTATAGGTATAGTCTTAGCGCTACGCTGGTTTCTCTCAGATTTAGGGACAACTCAAAATATTCTATTTGAAAACCGAGTTATTTTTCATTTATTACAAGCTCTATGCAATCGTTAATTTTTAGCTACGACTAGTTAGCTTATTTGTCTGACAGATAATGGACAGGACTTAAATGGTAACATTTTGGATTAGTCCAGCAGGCTTGTAAATTAATTCAATAATAAATAATTATGTAGAATTTATTTATGACTACCGAAACCCGCGCAACTTCGTTTCGGTATTCCACTTTCTCATGGGAATTTCGGATTGTTTCTATCTATTTAAAAAACCGCATCAAAATCCATTGCGTTGTTTTAAAGATCTAAGTTTTTTTCTTTTGCTTTCGACTTCATTTTATACTATGAAAAGAAGATTTATATTACTAGGGAGGAGCTCGATGGCGTCATAGTGTGTCGCATTCTAATATGAACACGCAAGTCAAGCGACTTCGACCCTAACCAGTGTTTGGATGGGTTTCGATATCTCGAGCTTCTCCGTGCTTCGAAGGGTACGTTAAGCCGTCGGTCCCGGCTGTTATCGGTAGATGACAGTCGTTAAGCCAAGTTGGTGGACTTCGGGCGGCTTGAAAACACCGGCCTCTGCCAATCCGCATTGGAGCAGCGTGGCAGAGTACGATTGAAGGGAGACCCGTATCCCTGCAGTGGGATGATTATGGGTTGATATGAATGAATGAATGAAAGAAGATATTTTAAACAGTATTTTTACTGGTAAACATCGTTTTGGAAATTAATCCGATAAGATAGACAGTGTTTTTATTGGTAAAAATAACGTGTATTAAGTCAAAAGATGTTATTTATAGAAGGGATAAAGAAATATCATTTTTCGTCGTCCCGTATAACTCATAGACAAAATATGTTTGATAAAGAAACGTTTTATGAAAAGTCTGAAAGCAATACAATAAGGCCTAGTCTAACATATGACCTTTGTTTTATTCAACAACAGTGGGTTCACAAGTACAAAACGACCAAGAATTCATGAATATTTTTATTTTGAACAAGATTTAAGGGACATCTGTCTACTAGCCACAATATAGATACAGTAGCACATCTTTGTATGAGCACTTGATTTTGTGTCACGCAAATGGCGCGGACGCGGCGCACCATGTGGCGCGCCATCAGCGCACCTCTTCTATCTGATTTGTACCACACGTCCCTTTCCTACTTTTTGTATGAAAGAACATCGGAAAAGCGTCGAGACGGCACGACGCCGACGCACGGTTGCGAGCCACCGGACGCGCCGTTTTTATATCTGGCTGAATAAAATAAAGTAAGTTGCGGACACTGGTATTCTAATAATTTGTAAACGCTTTGCCTACGCCATATTGGTTTTCTTATAACATTAGGTCCTTGGACAAGAACGGAAAGTGAACAGTGATGTAGTGACAACTGAGGCACTAAATAGCATTTTATCCAAAATGTAAATAGAAATTATCTTATTTATGTCATTACTTTATTATTATTATTATTATTATTTAAAGCGACGTTAGAGATTCGACAAATAAATAATGTTTGGCATTTGTTAGAAAAAACAGTCCCGCAAGTTGCCTCTGAAATTGGAGCTTTACATGAGCATAGCATTACCGTCTGGTAAAGTGAATCTAATAATATTAATATTAGCTGGATACTGAGCTGGTTTTTATACAGTCATTAAAATTTAATATAACATTAGTAGATAGTCATATCTATTAAAACTCCAGTTAGACTATTTCAATAGTCGTACCAGTAGTGCTGGCGTACACCCAGCGTGGGTTTGTGTGATTATAATATAAAGGCGAAAGTTAGTGAGATGCTTGTTACTTTTTAAATGTCTGATCTAAACACCCATAGTAAGCCACCTCGCGTATACGAACGAACCGGCCGGCTTACTATGGTGTGAATTTGTGATGCATTTACGTACGTAGTTACGCCGCCGCCGCCATTAGGGTGCTTCAATTCTTTCTTAGCAAGATTCCTTCCGCCTTTTTTTCTAGGTCCATGATATTTGGTATGATGAAAGTAGATGGCGCCGCGCGTTCATACACACACGAAGTTAGGTTTCGCGAATTAGATAATAAAATCTTACAGAAAGGTGTTTTACTGTATCTATACTGTGTCGTAGTCGTAGGGCACAGTGAGTCACACTTAATACGATGCCTTTCACCTTTAAGGAGACATAAATCACTGCGGAACCACTTACTCGTTGGATTTTACTAATGCCTCTGTGACCCTACTCAGAATACCTTTTGGCGGTTATAAAACTTATTGTAGAGTTAATTCTAGACAGGGGGAAGCTATAAATTTTCTTTTTTGTGGAATAAGAAGACAAACAAATGTAATGTCGCGCATGTTCATGGTACGCAAGTGCACTGCTACCAAAAATAAATCATAATTCCCCCAGCCCCGCCCATCTAGGCAGATGAGGTGGCAGTCAGTCAGGTTTTTAGTCGGTATATTCTAAGTGGTATTAGAGGAGAAGCCCGTTATACCCCGAGCTGATGGTAAGGTCTGATGGTAAGCAATAGCCCTATATACCAATACCAACGAGTTGACACTGAAGTCTAGATTGCATTATAAACCTACGTATAACAAACGCAAAGAATGGACCAATAAGAGGAAATGACAAGGTAGAAAAGAAATTAATTTTCTAAAAATAGAAGAAAACACTTGTCTTTATTAAAATTAAGGTTTAAATAGGTTAACGAGCTGTTGTCCACAAATGTCTTTACATTTGTGAACAACAGCTCGTTAACCTACGGGCAAAGGCCTGTCCCATGCTTGCTGTGGCGTTTTATGGAAACTCAAATTTAATATACCTACTTAAGCTTCCTAAAATTAACGCGTTCAAATAAACAGATTTTCAGTGTAGATTATGAAATGGTACGAAACTTGACTTTGCATCTATTATTCAAGCGAAGAACGTAAAATATTTTCACCTTACACAAAATGAGAACACTGGCAGCCATGTTTTATAAGAAAAATGGAAATAAGTATGAAATATTTTTCAGATTCACACAATAGCTGTCCAAATAAAGCATCGTATTACACGACCATTGATCATAATAATGAATGATGCACTGTTTTCCATAATGTAGCTATAAGGTGTGGAAGGCGGCGCAGTCTTCATTGACTCACTATCATAAATAGACTTTTTGTATGCTGATGTTATTTTATTTTAATATGGACCTGAGCACTCAGTTTCGCTTGTGTTAATTTGTTCCCATTCACATCTTTTTTGCCGTCTACTTAGTCCTTTGTTATTTATTTAATTTAACTATGTAAATTGCATTAATTGTGTTCATAATAAATTATATTAAATATTACTAATAAGATTTTAAAAGATAATGGGAATTCTCAATAAGCCCCTCAGTAGTAATAATTTATATATCTCAGGGTAGGAGAATGCTTTTCAAACATAAAAATTTGTTACTATTACGACAAAAGAGTCTGTCTATATGTTTGAAGACATACTGACTTTTCACTTTACTATTAAGTGATGACCACAAAGTTCATATAAGACTTTTTATTGTCCTAAGATTTTAAAAATATATTTTTAATACCGTAAAAGGTTGATAATCTGAAGACACTTACAAAATTGCAGGTACAAGTAATTTCTTGTTGTCTTTTTATTTCAAAGTGTAATTTTATGGAAAAACTTTTATTATAACAACCTTAATCAAATCCGTCTTCATTTCTTCAACTTTTGCAGTTAGTACCGTCATAGAGCTGATGCGCTTCGCTGGGATTTGTTCAACGTAAATAATGTATAAAGTTTTAATTTGTTTTTAGGAGTGCAACATCTGTACTTTTCGTTGACATATCATTGTCAATCTTCTATTGGATATTAAGGATAATGATAGGCAAAATAGTAGGCAAGTGACGCGTCGGAAGGCGCAGAAAGAATGAATTCGTTGTCAGTTCAAAGACAGTTGTAATTACTCCCCCACGTAAATGTCGGTTACGAATAGCTAACTATATTTAGTAACACACATACAATAGTTAAAAGGTTTGTCATATCATTGTGTAAAATAATTAAAAAAAATAAGACGGCTATCAAAAATAGTTGTGCAAACATACTTGCCGTAAATCAACTGTCAAAATAGATTATTTTATATTATTTTTAACTTAACATACTTGGCTTCAGTTTAAACTTAGCTAGAGAAAGAGTCTCTTAATAAATTATTTCATTTAGCTTAATGACAATGAGGGTCGAAATTATTCGTGTATTATTTGGCACGAGTTAGGAATGTATGCCGTTGATTTCAAGCCATTTAATTTAACCTATAGTTGATCATGTTTTTTAGTAGCACATGTAGTAACATTGAGCGTATCATATAAGGACATTTCAAACTATTTAATAAGACAAATGTACCTATGGGAAGGTTGCGTGTTACCCTCAAGTAGAGGCGTGTGCCCAATTTTTACTGTAACCATGTCTGTAAGTTATGGACCGCCTGTGGTTAAGTTCCACCGGAATTGTTTTACATCGTACATTACGACTTATGTAAAGGTAACTCGATGCTATTATCATAAACACATTGCGTTGAATAGGGGTCTAATCTGCAGTTTATAGTTTCACAAGGTATCACAGTGATTTTTTCTGTTTTTTAATCTTTATAGAGGTTGGCATAGTTAACCGCGCTACTCAGGGTACTAAGCCTGTTGCGTTTTTGTTTTAGATTAGAGGAACCTGATGATTACGGACTCAGCACATATAGAGGCCGTTAGTAAATCGTAACCTCCACGAGCATGATTTTTAGACCCATAACAAATAATATCAGTTCTACACCGATTTTCTGTTATCTGGAAGATAAATAAGTGCTTACTTTTAAGTTACTACCTGTAACCAAATCAGCCAAGGTTAGCTCAAAACTAAAACCTGTTTCACACTTTCGTACATTGCAGTGTCTTTAAAGAAAAAAAAAAAATAAAGTATTGAAATATTTGAACTTATCTGAGGTCTGGTAAACGCGTTTTAGTGGCTTTCTGTATTAGTACTGTTAAGTATTATAATATCTGTGGTATTAGCAAGGTTTTATGCCTCATCCATTTTTGTTAATTGACTGCTGTCAAAATAGTCACAAGTCGCAACGCAACCCTATAACTTATAGCCAGCCTCAAACCGCAATAAGTGCGCAATACGATAAACACATTGTATTATTTTCGGAATATTAATGTTATATTCATTTAACACTGTGTTTATATTACACGTTTATCATTAAATATTTAAATATTTTATTAAACGCAATAAGAAAATAATACTCGCCATTAATACTTTTTGTATAGAGTTAAGGTTACAATTGAAAAACAAATGTAGTCATGCTGGAAGCGTACCAAAGTATATTCAGCAGTGGAATTTTGTGGCTGAGAAGGTGATGAAGTTAACTGATCTAAAAACGTATACGAATTTTCTGTTAATCCCCGTCAATAGAACGAGGCATTCCGACCGTACCTATATTGTCAGTTCGACTTAACAGTGTGTGGGATTTGATTTTCCGTACAAGCCAGGGTAAGTGCAATAGGAAATGTCGCGTGATCGTCGCCAGAGAATAAAAGGAGAGAATTGGGTCGAGGCTCGCGAAGTCGATTTTGGAACAAAGCCAGCCGCAACGGCGATTTTGTTTTATTTTTACTAAAAATACTAGTTTTATGATTTTATTTTTGTTAATAATCATACGACATTTTATAGCTTGTGATCTTAGTTAATGTGCATTCGAAGGATTCAACGAAATCATAAAAATATTTATATATTTTTTTTATTTAATTTAAAAAGCTCGTGTCGTGGCACTTGTTAAATTGAGTGGTTGTAGAACATTATAAAATGGGCTAGCTCGATTAATTAAGACATAATATCCTAAATTCCTAATTACAGAAAATCGGTGTAGAACTGATATTATTTGTTATGGGTCTAAAAATCATGCTCGTGGAGGTTACGATTTACTAACGGCCTCTAAATGTGCTGAGTCCGTAATCATCAGGTTCCTCTAATCTAAAACTAAAACGCAACAGGCTTAGTACCCTGAGTAGCGCGGTTGCTCGAAAAAAATATCCAAATAGTCAAATACGATATATAATAAAATAACTGTTTAATATTTGCCTTAGGCTTATTTAAAAAGCAATATATTATTATTTAGGTACTTTGGATCGTAAATAAAATGGTACATTCTGTAAAAAGGCCTGAGGGGCCACTTAATTGTTTTCGAGCCATTATTCTAACTGAGGGCCAAAATATCGTATTTCGTCATCGTTGTACATTTTTGTGTTTTTTTACAACCCTTCTTCTCAATTAGATAAACACATATCCCTTTATTAATTAAAAAAATACAAACCAGGGATTAACTAAAAGGATGGGGAATTAGCATTATAGAGTACTCTAGTTCCTATTTATTGTGAAACAAATGTATAGAGATGGTTGTAACTGATTATATAATTATTTTGTCAACAATAATTTCATCGAGATGAATAGAAGAGAAAAAATTGAATAATACCTACTCTACACCAAACTTTGTCGAAATCAAAAAAGGCGAACAAGTGTCTAAACAGTTTAATTTTTACATATTTTTTTCCTTTTTTCTGTACCCTAAAGAGAACGGTTGCCAAAAAAACTTGCATCTACCCTACAACAATTTGTAGTTCCCAAGTCGGGAAACTACCCGGAGAAATTCTTAACAATTCTAGAACTTGTTAACTTTTCTTTTGTGTTATTTACTTAGTTTTTAAACATTGCATTGAACGGGACGCCCGCCGTAGATAATAATTAATTTCAACTCTTGAATTTCAAAGAGATTGTTAACAATTTTCAAAATAACTAGTACTTGTACAATGTACATAATGTTTTGGTTTGTAGGTTTGATTTTCCGGTATTATACCTTTGAAGTAAACTACTCGTATGTAAGCCAGTTTTTGAAACAAATCAAATTTAATTTCCACATTAAATTCTTTAGCTATTTTTTTTTTCTTCTTTAGTTTAACAGTGACAGCCATAATATGACGTATCATTACTTTTAAAAACCCATGAACAAAGACTCCGACATCATGTGAAGTGAATCCTGAGGCAACCGAACTTCTCGATAACGCAAACCAGGTTGAAACAAGACTTGCTTACTTGTATGAAACATATACAATTAACTTCAAAGAATACGTTTTCGACAACACTATCAGATTACATCTACACTACCTAAACAAAATTTGTCACGAACAAAGTACCCTAATCATTTTCACTAATGAGGTAATCTTCCTGAAAATTCATTATCATTATTTCGAGAACAATGTTAAAATAATGTTTTGCAATAAATTCACAATGACAAAAGCAAACAGTCATGTAAATCTAATTCCATGTAAGAAGCATTTCAAATTTCCCCTGGGACAAATACGTTGGTATACTGACGAAATATAAATCATACGATTACCGGGATTACTAGCTGGGATTCCGGCCAGGGAATCCGCCAGTCATGAAGTACTTACGTTTGATCTTCGATTGATAGCGGCTGGGACGCTCAAGACTTTTTTCAATAATGACATCACTATTTTACCTTTCCAAGAGGCGAATTTTTCAAAGATTTTCGTGATTTTGGTGTGTGATGAATGTAAAAGATTTAAGGAAGGAGACAGATAGATCAAAGTGCAGTACGTTAGCTCTTTAGAAACCTCCCGTCGCGTCGCCGTCGGGTGAAATCATGGTTGAAATCTTATTCTCGAACAATTCCGTCAGATTGTTATGGATCGCTAATCTTTTCTATTGTACGAATATAACCAATTTCACCCGAGAGCGAAATGCCATTCAAACTAAGAACTTTTGCTTTTGAACCAGAGATTTGGAACAAAGCTAAGTTGGAGTGGTAGAGAAGAGAATATTGGATATCAATTAGCTTTATTGGGGAATTAGAACATCGATGTAAAGCAGCAATGCGTTTCGTTCGATGAGCGAGACAGCGAGAAACCTAACACAGAAAGAAGGTTGTTGTTATCATTTTTCTCTTTTCTTCTTGTTAACTTTGATGGTATACTTTATTTGTACGGTATTGTGTACCTGACCTGCAAGCTTTTTTTTTTCAATATCTTCCATAATAAAAATAAGATGAAGAAATTAAGTGGATTTATCGCTCACAGGTCAACTGAACTCACATGCGAGTGTACTCTGGCCGAAAAGCAGCCGCCTGACGCTATCTCCTATAAGCCAAATTATAATAGGAATAAGACTAATATTCGTTAAAACAAGTGTATACCTATCTTTGTTATTAACGTGAAGATAATAAAAGGAACCAATGAAAATTACGAAACCGTTTTAAGAATTAATTAAAGTCTGTTTCATATCAAGTTATTGTTTTATAAGGAACTTTTACTTAATATAGAATTCCTTGAAAGTGGAATGAATGTAGGTGTGGTTATTATTGTTCGGCGAATTTCTATTCCGGTAATTGGAAACGCTCGTTTCAGCATGTCAATAGCTGTATTTTTCATTTATTCACGAGAATAACTTTATAGCATTGTATTGAGTAATCTAATTGACTTTTTAGAAATGGTAGAAAGTAGAACGGCGTGCACATACCCCTACATGCACGCGATATCTTTTGTGCAAGTTATACATGTATTTATATGTGTCAATTCAGTTTATAAAAATGTGTGAAGTCAAAACCTTCTTTTTTCTTTTCTTTCTTAATTTAATGGCGTTCCTTTTTTTAAAAAAAGTACACTTTAAAAAGGCAACGTGGTACTTTGAGGATCCGAGGTCGCCATCTTGACGACCTTCGTTGACAAGGCGGCGATCTCGAATCCAAGTCAAAACCTATTAAACCGTTTTTGTGACATCAACATCAAACTTAAATTATTATATAGATAAATACTTAGATTTAAATTTGAATTTGATAAGAAATAGATTAATTATTCATTTGTTTTATTACTGAAACTAAAAAAGATAGGATTCTCTCTAGTCGATTCTGACACGATGCGCGGTTGATTTATTTAATTGCAAGCGTGGGCCTCAGACCAAATAAGAAGTCAAGACGGAGCGCTGCGAACAATGATGTGAAGCCGGTTTTGACATGTGTGCATTTAGGGAGTGTTGCCGTGCAGTAAAAAATTATTACCCAATTTTTTTTTTTTATTTTTTTTTTATAGGTAAAAAAGTTAGCAATTTTTTAAATTGGATACCTCACTTTTAAGAGATGTTTTGAGTATTCAGACGAGATAGGGGAATAAAATAAAACAATAGTAATATCAAACATTGGTTTTAATGGCCTTTATGTTGGGTCAATTTTTTGAAATATTGCCTTTTACTGTCCACCATTTTAGAAATTGTTTCCAAAAAAAATAACGCCTATTTACACTTACAATAATTTTATGAAAACTAACAGTAAAAATAGAAATAAGTAAAAGAAAGTGACGTTACGTTTCGCGTCACATTAATAACTTTTTTTTGTTTTTTTTTTTTTTGTTTATAGTCAGGAAAATGCATTACTGCATGTCCCGCCGCTGGGGAAGCGACGGGGGTCTGTCGGGCTCCCCTTAAATGCCACTTGGGTATACCGACTAAAAACCTGACTGACTGCCACCTCACCCGCCTAGATGGGCGGGGTCACGGGAACTAAGATACTTCCGTGACCCCGCCGGCGGTTGTCCGAAGACCCACTTGTTGGGCTACGGCACGGTTGGCGGCACGCACAGGACTAGGCGCGCCGCAACACTCGGGGACTTCCGTTCCAATGGGCGGCGGTTTCCCCAAACCGCCGCCCGGAAGCCCCCGTTAGGGTGGCAGTCGCCGGGCATAGGCCAAACGCCTGCCGCCCGGTCTTTTCCGGCGGAGCAGGGGGGCGGATGGATCCACTTCCCTCACCCGCTCCGCGGCCTCCTTCTGCGTCATTACTTCGCCGCAGAAGGAGGCCATCGCATCCCACGACCTCTCGCTCTCGACCATCTGTTTGACAACAGCCGGAAGCGAGAGGTCGTCGCCAACAGCCGCCACGAGCGCGGCGCGAGGCACAGCCCACGCCGGGCAATCCTCAAGCGTGTGCTGCGCCGTGTCCTCCGCGCAGCCACACTCGTGGCACTCCGCGCTCTCTTCTCTTTTCGGCACGTTGTGCAGGTACCAGCCAAAACACCCATGGCCGGATAGCACCTGCACAACGTGGTAGTTAAGCGCACCGTGGCGCCTCCCTATCCAATTTTTCAGGATCGGACAGATGGCGCCAACGGTGCGCCGCCTTGGCCGCCCGGCCCTCGCCGACCCCTCTTCCAACCTCATTGCCCATTCCCGGATGAGGGACTCCTGGGCATTTTCCCTCCAACGAAGGACCCCATCCGGGAATGGGTTTCCGCCGTCGCGGGATTCGGCGGTTAGCCTGTAGGCGGCCGCCAGCACCACAGCATCCAACTCCCACGGCGGACTCGCCGCTAGCACGCGCGCCGCCTCGCACGAGATGGTGCGGTACCCTCTCACCGCTCTGACCGCCATGGCCCGCTGCGGTCGTTGCAGCAGGGCCGTTAAGCGTGGGGTCAGAGCGTCGGCCCATACGGGAGCTCCGTATTGGGCCATTGACCGCACCACCCCTAAATAGAGGCGGCGGCAGGCGACACTCGGTCCGCCGACGTTGGGGAGCAGGCTGCCTAGCGCAGCGGCGGCCCCCATCAGGCGCGGCACAAGTCGCCGGAAATGTTCGGCGAATGTCCACCGACCGTCGAGTACAAGGCCGAGGTACTTGATACTCGGCTCGAAGGCGATGGACACACCTCCGACGACAATGTGCGCTCCCGGAGGTGGCTTGTTCCGGGGCCCATGGAAACACAGGGCCTCGGTCTTGTGCAAAGCCACCTCCAGGCCTAACCGCCGAATCCTCGCCACGACGTGCGCCACTCCGGCCGTGGCTAGCACGGCCGCATCGCGGTACGTTTTGCCGCGGGACGTTACCAGGGTGTCGTCGGCATAACATATCAGGCCGACGCCCCATAGGTTCGCGCCCCGCAGCACCCAGTCGTAGCCGATGTTCCACAAGAGGGGACCCAGTACCGACCCCTGCGGAACACCGCACGACACCGCTCTACGGCCCCACCCGCCAGGGACCGGATATACTACCTCTCTCGCGCTGAGGTAGTGCGCGAGGAACCCTTCCAGGTAGCGTGGCACCCCATGGTGCGCAAGCGCCGACCGAATCACCTCCCAGGGGAGCGTGTTGAACGCGTTGGCGATATCAAAGATACCGCCAGCACGACCTCACCCCGGGAGGCGGCCTCGTCCGCCAGCGTTCGCAGCCGCGTGACCGCGTCCATCGTGGACCGGCCGCGGCGGAAGCCGAATTGCCGGTCGCTGAGGTCCGGGCCTACCTCCTCCAAGTGCCGGACGAGACGAGCCACAACCACTCGCTCCAGCAACTTGCTCGCCTCATCCAACAGGACGATGGGGCGGTAGGCCGAAGGCGACTCCGCTGGCCGGCCGTCCTTCTGCAGCAAGACCAGCTTTCCGGACTTCCACCGCAGCGGCACACGACGCTGGACAAGGCACGCGGAGAGCAAACGCCTCATCCGCGGCCCGAGGCCTTCCTCTTCCAAGGCCAGCGCCCACGCACGACCCGGAATACCGTCTGGGCCCGGGGCGGCGTTGCGCGCAGACATACGCGTCACCGCCGCCCGGAGCTCCGATTCGGTCACCTGGGGCACCACACCACCCGAAGCCTCTTCCTCCGACGCCGCAGGCGGCGGCACCATGGCCGGAGGCGTGAATGAGCCCCTGTCCGGGAACAACGAGGAGACGACGTGTTCCCGGACGTCGGGCTGGAGACTCTCCGTCAGGGGGGCGGCATAGGGGCGCAGTTTTGCGCGCACCTGCCGATACGGCCTCCCCCATGGGTCTCGGTTTAGAGCCTCCAGCAGCTCCTTCCACGCCTCCGACTTGGCGTCCCTGATCGCCACCTGCAGCGCCTTTGCGCACTCGCGGTACTGCTGGTACAGGCGTGACTCCTCTTCGGCGTCCTGATTCCGGCGACGTCGATATCGGGCGTACTGTCGTCGGGCCGCAACGCAAGCTCGCCTCAGTACGGCGAGCTGACGGACGGACTATTGTGACGCTTAATAGCGGCAACACTTGTGGAGTTTTTTTATTCCAAGCTGTCATAATAATTATTAAAATTGATTTGTTAAAAATATGTATTTTTATGTTAACTTACGTATGAAATGTGATTCCATCTTGCTTTTTAATCTTTGAGGAATTGTTTTTGCAGCCTTTCACCACACAATTCGGCATTTTTGATTATTAATTAATTAAATTGTTTGGATGTCATACGTCAATGACGAACTAGCTCAAACTAATCGGCGAGTCGTAGTTTGGTTATAAATGTGTGCGTTAGGGGCGTATATGTACAGGGCGAGTCGTAGTTTTGCCTGCTTCACATCATTGTTCGCAGCGCTCCGTCTTGACTTCTTATTTGGTCTGAGGCGTGGGCAAAACCAGTTAACTATACCCAACCCAAGTAGTACCTATATGATAATATACATAAATATGTATATAGGTACCCTCGCATACGCATGCAATTTGTAAATTTTATTTGCCTTTTCCATGTCCAGTTGTGGAGCTATTCAGATGATCATTTGGCGATTTAAACGGGCAAATAAATTGTCGCTGTCACTTGGATGTACATACTTCTAGGGTTGTCTCTTTATTGTATTTATTAAAAGCGACTTAACTTTTTTTGTTCCAAATTGCTTATCACTTAGGGCCTACCTATGATTGGTCGATTTATCTCCGTCCAGCTCCATCTGTATCAAAACGCATACTATGAACGTTCGTTTTGTATTATTTTATTTCACACACTAGCATTAGTTTTAATTGGGTACGAACGACTCCGACTAGTCTCGTTAATTTACATTTAGACGACCATCATTTCTATATCTTCAGCTGGGACATTTAAATACAATTTTTATACTTTTACTATTCTATTATTGTGACGACCTCCGTGGCGTAATGGTTACCACGCCAGACCGCCACCCAGGAGGTCCCGGGTTCGATCCCCGGTCGGGTCATGATGAAAAACGAACTTTTTCTGATCGGCCTCGGGTCTTGGATGTTTATTTATATATGTATATGTTATAAAATATAATATCGTTGAGTTAGTATCCCTCACAAGTTTCGAACTTACTTTGGGGCTAGCTCAATCTGTATGAATTGTCCCTATATATTTATTTATTTATTATTTAATAGTGGCAACCCTGCGTTTAAACTTCACCATCCAAACACACAGATTGTGCACTTGCCCTGCCACTCTCCGCTTGGGTAACGTTGCATTTAATTGAAGGCTCAAACCACCCAACATTGTTTAAAATGACGCCTACCTCGCGATTTACAATGAATAAGAATTATGACTTTTTTTTAAATAATAAAAATACGCTGTTTTAAGTTAATGTAAAATTGTTAAGATTGTATAGCTTTGGAGATGTATTTAGATACTAAAAGAGACCGAAAACTTGCATGAACAGTAAAGGCTTATCCGCATACAACGTTAATGTTTCTTCTTATACCTATAAACATAATCATATTTAAACTAGACTTTACCTAAACTCACTTCATAAAAGTCAAATAGGTACTAAATAAAAAAATGTTTATCGTTATTTCTTTATGAATTTTTCTGCATATCAGTCATAGGGCTATTTATCTATGAATACACTCGACTTATTTCAACAGAATCCACTCGTCCCTGTTGGGCGTATGTGGCTAATATTTGTAAACCATTTGGTTGAAATCGTCATGCGTAAATTTTATTTCAGCAGTAAATTTTTAATTCGTGTAACGTCCAGTGCCTATTAATCGAATGTGAGTGAATTTTCAGAGACACTCATCATTAAATACTTCACATTATAGCTGTAATTTATATGATCTGTTTAAATATTATTCATACTATGTGAGAGTATCATAATATGTTTTTATTTATATGACAGGAGATAAGACAAGAGCTAATTCTCACATTAATTTCGTTTATTTATTTAATCAATAAAACTTAGCTTTAATTAAATGAAAGTAAACAAAATTTAAACGAAAACATAGCATTCAACTCATACAGATTCTATTGTATTGTTATAGAAAAAAATATTGTATTTCTGCAACAAATTGCACTACAATTTTTTAAAGTATTTTCGTCGGAAACATTTCATTTCTTGGACTTTACAAAAGGCATTTAATGAAATGTCAATCACCCGTGCTGCTATCGGAAATTCAGAACTCGGCTTTCTGTTGGCGTACTTATTGAAATCAAGTTATTTCCGTTCGTTTTGACGTAGTATCGAATTGTACACATTACTGCGTTTGAAAGTTTGGATACAGTTTTTTTACTCCAGGAAGTGATTTAGGCATACACTTGACTTAAACATAGTCGACAGGATCATTTTACCTGTTATAAAGGGAGTTCCGAGTAAAACTTAAAGTGTTTCTCACTCACCTGGGGAGGAGGTATATTGCAGCGGTTCGTCTTTAAAAGCAAAAAGTCGCTGATTTGAAAATCATGCCTACCTAATAATATCCTACAACCTATTTAATATCTGAAACTGAAATTTGCCAAATAGGCTAAGTTTTTCACATGTGGAAACGGGAACAACGAAACTAACTAACCTATTGAAATGTAAGAATAAAATACAGTTTAATTTTGTTGAATAAAAAAAGACATTTTTAAAAAGCCATTTGAATACATTACCCCCAACCCATACCTACATATATTTCACCCGTAAGAGCATTTGCATAACAGTTTTTTAAATGAAGTGATATGTTCATTAAATTTGCTTTCAATAGCCATACTCAACTCAGTTTCTACTTAGGTATAATTATAATAGAAAATAAACTATTGAAATTTTGGAAAATATAAAATGGCCACAAGAAAAACGTTATTCTTTATCACTGTATTCTTTTTTTTAATTCTGAGGTACAATCTAATAATAATGGTATGTCACTTCATTAAAGTCTCTATATTTTACAATAAATAAAACAACTGATATAATCATCATCATAATCGCCAAGTTACGGTAAATTACGTCGTTGAAATATTTTGCAAAAATATACATGTTTATTTATTTAATCATATCATTGCTTCCGATCAACGTTTGGGATGAGAAACCGTTTGTTAATTAAAATCTGGGCCTCCATCACCCGTGACTATAGGTTTGATAATTGAAAATTATAAGATCGTCTGCGATTGATACTGGATGTTTTTTTTTTTTTTTTTGGCGGTGAGAGCCCTACGCTCCCGCAACAGTCCGGTGTCTCAGAAGAGGGTGTTAGTACACCCAAACTGAAATTTTCAATTAATAAAAAAAAAAAAAAAAAAAAAAATGTTTCGTTTTTGTCGTCTCGCTTACTAGCCAGAAATTCATCTCCAAACAGGCTAGATTGATATCAGTAGAAATTCTGTCGGTATCGCAGAAATTCACAGTAATTTTCTGGTTGTTATAATTGAACGTTAATTATAATCGATTGATAATTTAAAAAATTCTTAGCCTTACGTAAATAGACATTTTGTTTGTAATGCTATTTAAATTTTTAAGTTACGTATTGGGATCTGTAGTTTTAGTCCATAGATGGAGTAAAAGGAACTGGGTATTAGACCAAATTATCAAAACTTATTTAGTCATAGTTATTTAGGGTAGGGTCGCGAGTGATACTCCCGGCGTTGCAAGCGTCCATAGACTACGGTGACCGCTTAACGTCAGGCGGCCGTAAGCTTGTTTGCCACCTTAGTGGTGTAAAAAAAACTCGTCGCACACAGGGACAACCTTTAGACGTCTATCAAAAAATATTTTTGTCCGATATTTTTATATAGTAGCTCATATAAGAGTATGTTGTGTTGAGCTTCCACAAACAGATTTTGCGTTTTTTACGTTAATTAATTAATATAACTTTATCTTCTTGTTCTTAGGTCTCCTGGATTCGAAAACGAGACCTCCACATCCTGACTGTAGGAGTACACACATACAGCAGTGATGCCCGTTTTGCAGCCCTTCACACTGATGGCTCAGACGAATGGACCCTAAGAGTCGCCCCAGCTCAGCCAAGAGACTCCGGCGCTTACGAGTGTCAAGTATCCACTGAGCCTAAGATTAGTTTGTCTTTCAGGCTTACTGTTGTAGGTAAGTTCATTTATTTATATTGGAAACTGTATTAAGTGCTTTTAACTTTGAATATAAGCCTTTCCCGTTACCTAGATGTCTAGATACTACCTATAAAACTTTCATGAAATAACTAAATTCCGTTTTTCTACTTGCTTACATTTGTAAACGCTATATTTAATAAGTTGCAATAACTAGTAACTTTTATTTACCTTTCTTAAAACACAAGAACAAAGTGTTTCGCCTTAACAGACACTAAGAAAAGTCAATGGACATTATTCTTAGACTAAAACATTTTAGAAGTTTACGTTAAAAAATTACTTATTAGCCCTTATGCTAGATTGTAATAATTAAGTGTGCAAATCACGCTTCTTTATTATATACAGTTATAATCAATTATAATCAAACTAGCTTTTCCCCGCGGCTTCGCTCGCGGTTAATTTTATGACATAGATCTCGTTTGACATCATCACATCGCCCTTTAAAGTAGAAAAAATATTTTCTTGACAATATATATAAAAAAATTCATAATGATCGGCTGATTAGTCAAGCCGTGAAGGAATAACAAACAAACAAACTCACTTTCTCATTTATAATATTAGTATGAAGTATGATTATCGTAAGAGCGTTGCTTAATAAACTGGACAATATTTAATGTAACTGTATAGGGGTAACAAGTATTTTTTATTCATCAAAGAATTAATAAAATGGAAAAAAAAATACAGAAAACGGTCCATGAAAATGTGAGAAGCACAGAAGTGTGTTGTGATCTAAATAAAATATAACAAACTGGGTCCAGGACGGGCCCGTAACAGAGCTAATAAAGTCGAAAAAGGGACGTTTTTAAATTGGAAAATTAAGTGAAAAATATCAATAAATAAAGTAACCCTCTTCAGAGACGAATTTAAAATTGAGTTTGCAGTGGATTCAGCTTTTTTGGTAATAAAAGAGTAATAGCCAATAAAGTCTGAATAACTTTTAGTTTTCATATTTATTCAGTTTATTATTTTAGTTGAAATAAAAAATATATATTTCGAAAAGCATGTTCTTTAGTTTGTTCAAGTCGTTGAAACTCAGAGAGAGTGTCAATTTTGTTAGTGTGTATGAATGAAAGGAGTAATATCCGAAACAGACACTTCGCTCAACTTCCCGAGAGTGTAGAGCTAGCATCAGTAACAATTGATTTTTTAATAAGTAGGTAGGTACTAAACTGCAAAATACATGAAACAAAACTAGTAAGTAAAAGATACCAATGTTTCTATTTGTATCTGCCCCCAGGGACACACAAATCTCACTTGTTATAGCCCCACTTGCTATCCTTGTTACTAACTGATTTAATTGAAACCGATAACTGCACAAATTTAGTATCTTTGTCTTTATTTATATATATACTATAGCTGTTACCACGGCTTCGCCCGCGTAAAAAATAGCTTATGTTGTGCTCTGTACCCCTGACTTGAGAATGGCTAGACCTTTTTGGCTGATTCCTTTTCGTAGTTTTCTAATACTCTGTAGAAGGTTCTTACGGAAAAAATATTAAGAAAATGTCTGAGAAAGATTGAAAAAATATATTTAACTAGCTGTTACCCGAGGCTTCGACCCCGTAAATATTAGCATATGTTGGCCTCTGTACCCATTACAATATGTATACAAATGTTCATAATGATCAGGGCTTAGTCAAGCCGTGACGGAATAACAAACAAACTCACTTTCTCATTTATAATATTAGTATGATTTAACATATTTAAATAACCTCGCGCGCGTAACGAACGTGAATGTCAGTCACAGACATAGACTAATAAAAGAAGCATCCTTTGTTCGGTAATTTGACGACCTCCGTGGCGTAATGGTTACCACGCCAGACCGCCACCCAGGAGGTCCCGGGTTCGAACCCCGGTCGGGTCATGATGAAAAACGAACTTTTTCTGATTGGCCTCGGGTCCTGGATGTTTATCTATATATAATATTATGTATTTGTTATAAAATATAATATCATGAGTTAGTATCCTATAACACAAGTTTCGAACTTACTTTGGGGCTAGCTCAATCTGTATGAATTGTCCCTATATATTTATTTATTATTTATTAATGTGTAACAAAGGAACGCTAAGGCGGTACGAAGTTCGCCGGGTCAGCCTAGTTGTAGTATATTGGTCAACGCTGCTGCATACGGTGATCTTTTAATAAACGGCGTAGTATGCGTTTATGTGTTCGATTCCACATACTGCAGTGTTGTGCGCTATGACCAAGAGACCAAAACTTTACTAAGACCTCTTACCATACATATTACGAAATCTTTGGCAGATACTTAGTATTCCTAACTTAACATGTTACTAATAAATTCCTAGGAACGATTTATATCAAATCAAATCATCATTTAT
The DNA here is from genome assembly GCA_905163395.2 of Endotricha flammealis. NCBI lineage: Eukaryota > Metazoa > Arthropoda > Insecta > Lepidoptera > Pyralidae > Endotricha > Endotricha flammealis. Next base: position 8,956,874 of record LR990867.1, read on the forward strand.
TTGCTTGAATACACGTTAGTGTGTATAAGATCTTATGGTACATTATTGTTAGTATTCCCACATCTTATTCCCACGGGAAAAAATAAAGTATATAATTTTTTGTTCTTCTTTGACGTCGAAAGGAAACTAAGTACCGACATGATTTAACAGAGATGATTTAAAGTCTGGAGTGTGACATAGGCTATTTTTTATCCCGGAAAAACATCTCAGTCCCACGGAAAAAAAAAATATGACAATATATTTTCATATTTTTTTACGGGGATAATTTAAGGCTACTTTTTTCCCCATGGGATAAAGAGATTCCTATTGGAAAAATTATTGACATTTACCCTTGACTACGCTGGCGGAGCCGTGGGCAACAGCTAGTCATACTAATATTATGAATGAGAATGTGAGTTTATTTGTTATTCCTTCACGGCTTGACTAATCAGCTGATCATTATGAAAATTTGTATATTTATTGTCAGGAGTACAGAGCCCGACATACGCTACTTCTTATCCTGTTAAAGTATATTATTCCAATGGAAAAAACATATTTTCTACTTTAAAGGGCGCTGTATGGGATGGGCTATCGGCCAACAGATGGCGCCACAAATCGCGCTATGGGTTGTTTTGTTGTCAAACGAGATCTATGTCATAAAATTAACGCGAGCGAAGCCGCGGGGAAAGCTAGTAATATATAATTCTTTTGTTACAGTGTCAAAAGCGGAGATTCTCTCTGGGCCAGAATTATTTGTGAGAGCGGGCTCCGACATCAACCTTACTTGTATCGCCAGGCACGCACCAGACCCGCCTAGGTTAGTCTTATAACACAGGCATTGATCTAAATAGACGTAGTTTTTTGTTATTATAACCTAAACATTTTTACAAAATGGCGTGGTTACTTGCATCTGGATGATTAGCAAGCTGACGGTTGACAGTAATATAGAATTCAGAGTGGCGTGTACTACAGCGGTATTGTCGCGGTTATGAAATAATTTGTGGCTTCTTTTAATCCTTCTCTTTCAACGGCATTTTAAGCTTAGACCACACCGCGAAGTAATTAACTGTCAGCTGAACATGACTGTTTCGTGGGCGAAAAGACATGCTTCACAAAAACTGTTCATAGTACAACCATATGAACAGTTTTTTATTTTTTCAAGTCATCATCTGCCAGTTCGAGAAATCGAGACAACACATCTCGAACCTGCGTATAAAAATTAATTGTATAGAAACTTGAATTACTATTATTGACAAGGTGGTGTAAGAGGTTTCTATACTGATATGCGTGATCTATTTTAATTTATGTCTGTATCTTCAAATCTTTACAGAATGGTTAGATTCTACGTGCGGTTCCGTTCCGTACATACAATATTTAGATTGAATTTCCCTTACATGGCATAAAGCGACGTGGATTTTGCGAAAAAATATTTCCCTTGGCCTTTTTATTTTTGGGAGCAATAAAATTAGGTCGATGATCAAATTGTGAGATTAAGTCTTAGTTTGAAAGCGAACTCTTCACTTTAACAAACCTAACTAGTTTTAACGTTGATCTAAAAACAAATAAGAAACAAAAAAAAACATGGAATACTGTTCGTTAATTTATTTTCTACTGTCATGGGTTTTTAATTTTATTAATAGATAATATAATTTGATACACTGGAACTTAAAATGAAATCATCACATTTACATTTCTCATATGGTGTCCTTACCTTAACAATGAAATGATTTAATAACCTGTATGCAAAAAAATATATTCTTTTATGTCAGTGGATGTGTAACAATCATTCAAATTTTGTAACGTTTGTGGGTATTTAATTCCATTCATTCACCTAAAGCATCAAATTTAAACATTCTGTATGCCTGCGAAGGATGTAGCATTTTTTTAAATTTATCATCTGTAGCTCAACTGACGCTACTTAAGTAATTAAGTAATTTAATGAACCAGGAAATTTTACGTTTATTTCATTAACTAGCTGACCCGGCGAACTTCGTATCGCCTAAAGCCTTCATGCTGAATTTCATTCGAATAACTTCAAAACGGCAATGTTTCATACTAACTTTGCACCCCCGTTTAACCCCCTAAGGGATAATTTTTGAGAAAAATATTTTACTCGTGTTTTATGCCTTTCAATAAAGAACCTTAATGCTGAATTTCATTCGAATAACTTCAAAAACGGCAATGTTTCATACTAACTTTGCACCCCCGTTTAACCCCCTAAGGGATGATTTTTGAGAAAAATATTTTACTCGTGTTTCATGCCTTTCAATAAAGAACCTTCATGCTGAATTTCATTCGAATAACTTCAAAAACGGGAAAGTTTCATACTAACTTTGCACCCCCGTTTAACCCCCTAAGGGATGATTTTTGAGAAAAATATTTTACTCGTGTTTCATGCCTTTTAGTAAAGAACCATAATGCTGAATTTCATTTAAATAACTTCAAAAACGGCAAAGTTTCATTCAAAATTTGCGCCCCCGTTTAACCCCCTAAGGGATGATTTTTGAGAAAAATATTTTACTCGTGTTTCATGCCTTTTAATATAGAACCTTCATGCTGAATTTCATTCGAATAACTTCAAAACGGCAATGTTTCATACTAATTTTGCACCCCCGTTTAACCCCCTAAGGGATAATTTTTGAGAAAAATATTTTACTCGTGTTTCATGCCTTTCAATAAAGAACCTTAATGCTGTATTTCATTTGAATAACTTCAAAAACGGCAAAGTTTCATACTAACCTTGCACCCCCGTATAACCCCCTAAGGGATGTTTTTTGAGAAAAATATTTTACTCGTGTTTCATGCCTTTCAATAAAGAACCTTCATGCTGAATTTCATTCGAATAACTTCAAAAACGGCAAAGTTTCATACTATTTTTGCACCCCCGTTTAACCCCATAGGAGATGTTTTTTGAGAAAAATATTTTACTCGTGTTTCATGCCTTTCAATAAAGAACCTTCATGCTGAATTTCATTCGAATAACTTTAAAAAACGGCAAAGTTTCATACGAAATTGCGCCCCCGTTTAACCCCCTAAGGGATGATTTTTGAGAAAAATATTTTACTCGTGTTTCATGCCTTTTAATATAGAACCTTCATGCTGAATTTCATTCGAATAACTTCAAAACGGCAATGTTTCATACTAATTTTGCACCCCCGTTTAACCCCCTAAGGGATAATTTTTGAGAAAAATATTTTACTCGTGTTTCATGCCTTTCAATAAAGAACCTTAATGCTGTATTTCATTTGAATAATATCAAAAACGGCAAAGTTTCATACTAACCTTGCACCCCCGTATAACCCCCTAAGGGATGATTTTTAAGAAAAATATTTTACTCGTGTTTCATGCCTTTCAATAAAGAACCTTCATGCTGAATTTCATTCGAATAACTTCAAAAACGGCAAAGTTTCATACCATTTTTGCACCCCCGTTTAACCCCCTAAGGGATGAATTTTGAAAAAAATATTTTACTCACGTTTCATACTTTTCAGTAAAGAACCTTAATGCTGAATTTCATTTGAATAACTTTAAAAACGGCAAAGTTTCACACTAACTTTGCGCCCCCGATTAACCCCATAGGGGATGTTTTTTGAGAAAAATATTTTACTCGTGTTTCATGCCTTTCAATAAAGAACCTCATGCTGAATTTCATTCGAATAACTTTAAAAAACGGCAAAGTTTCATACTATCTTTGCACCCCCGTTTAACCCCCTAAGGGATGATTTTTTTTTTTTTATTTACTCATGCTTCATGCTTTTCAGTAAAAAACCTTCGTGCTGAATTTCATTCGAATAACTTCGAAAACGGCAAAGTTTCATACTAACTTTGCACCCCCGTTTTACCCCCTTAGGGGATGAATTTCCAAAAATCCTTTCTTAGTGAGCACCTACGCCCCAAAAGGAACCCCCATGCAATATTTGAGACTCCTGGCACTTGTGGTTTCGGAGATTTCGTGATGAATCAGTCAGTGATTTTCTCTTTTATATATATAGATTGCTTTATTTCCATTATCAGCTTCATCTACTGGTATCGTGGGGCACACGTTGTAAACTACGCGCAAAGAGGTGGCATAAGTGTGGAGACTGAACAACGAACAAGAACCAGCAGACTCCTAATAGCCAGAGCTTCGCCTCGGGACTCGGGGAACTATACATGCGCTCCTAGTAGTTCTGGTAAGTTTACAATACATAAAATAGGTACCTACTTCTAAAAAAAAGTAGTGAAACTTATCTTAAGTAATTATTATCTTAAGTAATTATCTAGAATAAAAAAAAGTTGAAATATTTATCCTACCCCTGATATTCATTTAGAGACCAGCTGTATGGACTAAAGCGCAAGCCACACCGCAGCTAGGCGGACTAGGCGAGCTAAGCGCGCCCGCTTCGCTAGCTCGCCCGCCGGCCCGCTCACCCGGTTCGTTCGCCCGTCCCCGTTTCGAGTTTTCGGACTAGTCGACGCTCGTCTTTCGAATAGCAGTGTAGGGCAACTGCGCGCGAGTGACAATGGACAGAAAGCTATCCTCTCGCTCTCCCATCCGCACCCCCAGCAGCGCCGCCCACTACGCCCGCTCCGCCCGCTCGCTCGCCCGTCCGTCCGAAGTTTTCGGTGTGAGCCCCATAGTTTAGCTCGTCAATATTCCGCGTAGTAGTTTCCTTCTCTCGCTTCGCCCGCCCGCCTACCTCGCCTAGCTGCTGTGTGGCTTGCGCTTTAGTCGGTAGCTCGCGGTGTGAACCGAAGTATGTAAAGAAGTGAAACGATGTTCGCCCGCATAGCTTCAGTGTGGCTTGCGCTTAAAAGAAACTTCGGTCAAGTAAAGAAAAAGAATCAAAAACGATCAGAAACAAGAGTAGATAAAAACATCATTGATCCAGACATCTTACTTTGCAGTAGCTATTAAACAATTGGTTAGACATTATTACTAATCTAATAATATAAGGTCCTAATTTATTAATGAACTTCCTTTTAACACATGACTATATAGGTTACACATGATCGTTTAAGCAAGGAAATAATGGTCTCGTATTCAGTAAAAAAAAATAGATTGTATTGTAAGTAGTTAGAAAAATTTGCTTACTACATAAATTCATCCATATTCAACCATTTTGATATGTGAGACGCGTTGACGCGCCCTTCGCACCGCACCCCTAAACCTTTTTTTTTCTACTGCTACAAGTAAGGCACATTTTACCTAGGAGTATTTCTAAATTTAATGCCTTTTTTTTTAACTGAATACTAGACCATTATTTCCTTGCTTAAACGATCATATGTAACCTATATAGTCATGTCTTAAAAGGAAGTTCATTAATAAATTAGGACCTTATTTAATTAATAAAATTTAATCTTTTTCAAGTTATAATGGTAAAGTATTTATTAAAATCATTATTAGATTTTCTAAAAGCATTATTAGGTAAAAGGGATGTTAAAACACAATCAACCTGATAAATGGCTTCTGTCAGAATATTCATCGGCAGTTTGAAACATGATTGCTCAATTTGTGCTCGAAACATCTTTTGTAATAAACCTTTATTTAGGTACTTTTAAAATTAAAGCAATTCGAGTACAAGACAAGTAATTTTGCATGCATGACTGTGTTTCGGCATGCAAAATTACTTGTCCAAAGTTAATTCTTTCATAAAATATACAAAAGAAAAACTCATCTAACAATGTTTAGAATTAATCTCGAAAAAGAACCACCTTTTAATATTAATTAGAAATTGTGAAATCAATAAAGACTTTAGAACAACTTCGCCAAAGAAATTCCGATTTCCTTTTCGCCTAATTACGCCTTTTGTATTAAAAAAGAGAGATATAAAATATTTTATTTTCATTGTTCTCTTTACGGCAGTTTATTTGCTATGTTGAAGGTGCGTAGGTAAAAAATTGCCATAGCTTAATGGATGTCCGCAGAGTACGTACATTTTTCTCACCGCGTTCTACACTATATCTCTGCCCGTAGTTGCGTAAAGACCATTTGTCTTTCTCCACGCCCTTTTCCCCAACTCCTGAATCAACGTGTTCAAATCCACTGTTTCTGTTGCCCTCTTATCGGCAATTTGTATTCCTTTCACCCCATTTTTTTCTAAGCAATTGACTTTTTATACTGATTTAAATAAAATTAACGAGCTTAAAGAGGTTTCACGAATCCAGAGAAAAATAACAATTGGATTTTTTACACGTGCCATTTGAGACTACGCAATTTGCGGTTTTTTAAGGGTATTATTTTAAACTTTAACGATTTGTTATAACAGCCTTGGTTTCAATAAGTGTATTCTTTGTTTTAAAAACAGATTCAGCATCGGTGGTGGTCCACGTGGTAAGCGGAGAGAGGCCGGCAGCGATGCAGAGCAAAGCCATGAAAGTCAACCCATCTTTACCATCAATTATATTACTATCTATGAAACTTCACCAGAATCACATTTTCACCGTAATAATACAACACCTAATATCACTGGTACAAAGAGTTCTAATAATTATCCTTGCAGTCACAAAGAAATTGTGGCGTTACCCCGTCAGAAGATTCATTACAAGATGACCGTACTAAATTTAAGTGAGCATCTAATGCATTTTAATTATAGATTAATTAGAAAATTTTAAGAAAAACTGACGTATAAAGAAACGAATTATTGTAATAAGTAATCCATTATTAGGACCTAATTGATCTGTATCATCAAATGGCACTTGGAGGGATAAAAACTTACTAAAATTTCATTTCATTGTTTATCTTAAATGTCTTAACATTCCTTCATTTCAGTGTCGTTTATTCTTAAGGTTGTGCTACTTGTATATAGGTTTATAAACCAGCATTTTTTTTGCATTGTTACTATACTTAAATATGTTTACTACAAGAAATCTCACAGTCAACAAATGACTGAAGTTCCTATCCAGGGTAGAGAAATTCAAACAAAGATTTAGCATCGTTATGAAACGTTGCATTACATATAGCATAATAAAGTAAATAAAAATTCGAGTAAATCCTTTCATGGAATATTTAAAAAGCTTGAGATATACTCGTATTTACGGCCCTGGATAACTATTTCATTTGTTGACTGTAATAATACTAGAGCATTTTGCTTGTAAAAAACCAAGAAGAGAAGAAAGAAGGCTTTTTCTTTCTTCCTCCTTTTTATTCTCATTGTGCTTTCTTTTATATCTATTAAGGTGCTCCTTCACCGCGAGTATTCGCGTGTAATGTAATATTTTAGATTCGACTTTGAGCATTACAATACTACCTCCCTCACTGATGTAATCTCGTTTTGTATCATTACAAGGTGAACATTGTAATGCCCGGTTCTCCTCCCTCACTGACGTTTCATGTAACATGCATTCAGAGTACGACTGATTGCTGTATTTGTTTCCAACTCATGAGGGTATTTAAATATAGAATATTGCCGTCTTTGTAACAATACAAAAAATAAAACGGTTTTATTCAGAATTACAAGTGCTGCCATTTGAATGTCATTTTTGAAAAAAATACAGACTGAACTATCAAAACCTTTGCCACCTTTGAAACTAGTCGACTATGGAAAAGTTAGACGAAGTATCCTCCCGACACTTTTTCAAGAAGTAGGTACAATGAGTACAAATAACGAAGATTAAACGTTACACCTCAAACTTCTCTATGCTCAATGCTCTAGTTTGGTAATGTAATCAACTGAATTATCTTTGATTTTGTTACATTCTTGGAAGTTCATATACGTAACTGCGACCATATTGTACATACCATTAAAACCATTTTGTATATGCCGTCTCTTCCAAAATACTATAGAATGATAAATAAGGACTCGATGTTAATATTTGGTTTTCAGTAAAATTATTAAATAAACCTGGGAGTAGGCTGGTTATAATAAATTATCAGTAAAAATAATAATAAGCTGTAAAAATGTTAGATGAAATTGTAAATACATTTTGTAAATAAAAACATTTTACGTGTTGTTTTATTGTTTCATTCATGTTTTACTAGTAATGCCAGAAGTAACTGCCCAATCTCAAAGATAAAATAACTTTGATAAGAGCACCACACTTTTTACAATGCATAGCAACTTCAGGCAGCCAGCCCCACCGCTACGCGAATATGCGCTATGCTTGGTTTTCTTTCACAAAAAAATCGTCAAGGTCATGCATCACCATGATGACGGGGCCACCTGAACCACAGTATAATATATAGTACTCTGAACTATGAAAGCTCGTTCAGACAAAGCGAATGTTAACGCGCGGGCCACGTACGGTCGCCACGCGGCGGCTACGCGGCATGTAACTTGCATACTAAAAAGTTTATTTTGCCATGAACGAAAATGTCCGCAAAGTCGCCGCGCGGTGACATTCGCATCGTCTGAACGAGCACTCATATACCCGAGACTGGCCGAGACTCTGGTGGGAGCCAGAGTGTCACCTTCGACACCAGGATGCTGGTCCCTTCCCGGAATCTCTTCGTCGACAGACAGATTTACATAATATGAACATAGACACGTTCGACATGTAAATATATTTTTCAAGGAAAATTTAACACTCAACAAACGAGGTTGTCAATTTAATATATTTAGAAAAATCATTTTGAATACCCAACGATTTTTAACAATGAATTTTATTCATGTATGAAAACATTAACAATAAAATGTTATATGTATTCATGTAATTTCCAGGAAAATTATACAAAATTGTGTTATATTTAATTTTTTGTGTATCATTCTCACCTTCAAAATATTTAGTGGTTTGGAACGAAATACGAAATGTCAATGATTATAATAAAACGTTCCGACTCCCAGCACACCTCTTAATTAAATTTTTCTTCGTGTCGGTGGGTGGATTAAAACGTGAGAGCCTAGGAAAACGAACAATTTAGGGGACAATAAAGCTTCAAAATCTCAATATTATGTAACAGTAACGAGTAATAGAAAAACTCATTTGATAATTATAATAAGTGTTTTCTTAGAGCAAGTTCAGATGACAAGCGCTCAACGCGCGTTTTGATAACGCGAGTTTACAACTACGTACATTTTATTCAGGCCGTATACATGCCCATACCCGTAATAAAATGTTAGTTGTAAACGCGCGTTATCAAAATGCGCGTTGAGCGCTTGTCATCTGAACTTGGTCTTAGAACTGAAAATAAACGTGGAAAAGACGTTTTGATGAGTGGCAAATTGATAACTTAACTTATACGTAACTTTTTAAGATTCAGGAAACGTTTCACCCGCTCTGGAATAGCTAAGTCAATTAAACTTTAAGTTTTTTGACAGTTTCCCATTATGGATTTGACGTTCCATAATTGGTAAATAACCTATTCAGGACTTTATTAGTTAGTGGTATAGTACAGTACCTACTTAAAATCTAAGGGCGCTGGTATCACAGATTCTTGAATGGTTCCAGTTTTTAATAAAGCAACATCTGCTTTCAATACTGGTTTCAATTTGTTCAATTATACGCGGAGTAAAATTATCTACTTACTTGAAAATCTTATTTAAAATTAATAATCTAAAACAATATTCATATCGGATCCCCTTCCCCAGAATCGATAACAATACAAAAAAAAATGGCGTGTATTATCCATTCTGGGAATTCGTTAAGCGAACGAGAATATTCGTATTGTTTTTTTCTTATTTTTTTATTTTATTTTTTTAAACAAGAAATTATTATACCGAAAGTATAGTGCTCCAAGGGGTATTGTATAATAAGCATTTTTTTTAGTAAAAACTATTTAAAAAAAAGAAAAACATAATAACTAAGGTCTGCTGGAGTAATGATGATGTGACGTTAGCTTTTTTTGTTTTTTCTTCAGTAAGTAGGTTAATAATTTAATAATTTACCTACTGATAAAAAAAACTCTTTTGAGGCTATAATCTAGAAATGATTACTTTTTATAGTTGTTACGGTTCAAGTAAACATTCTTATTTAGAAAATATTATCGAAAGGAAAATTTTTCGTTCAATAAAAGGTTATAATGTTTTATTACCATTGCACGAGTTTGTGGTCACAACTTATAGCTATGATACTGGTAAGGTCCACATACTATGTAGATACAAAATATTATCCCCAATAATCCCTCGAGCACCATCCAAGATACTGGCTTCATTATTTCCCTCAGTGAAGTGCACAACTTACCAAACATAATATAATTTATTTTACCATTCCACCGGACCAATGGGCACAAGTACCAACCTAATTCGATGAATCGGATGAGCAGCCCGATGTTGACCCTTTTTGCCGATTAACCGGATAAACTGAGATAAAACAGATACATCTGTCTCCAGAGGCAACCGGGCAAGTTTGTTACTTGTTAAAAGTAGGCAAAGAAAATCTTATGTTGCCACCAGGGGATCTTGCGAGATTCCAAAGCAGCTTGACCAATTGCAGGCGAGTGTTTAAAAATTGGAACGTTGCTTTAGATATTTATGATTTTATATTTCATGTTTGACATATTTTGGACTATCTTCGTTTGTGTATTTCTAGTTTTTTCGTGAGGATTTCGACGAATACTTTCTTTTCGGATGCCTACGTCGTGTAAAAAACACAACCTCTAAGTTTCAGGTCTTTGCGATCAGCAAGACGTGTGTTGATCCGTCAATCAGTCACTCAGAACAAAGAATTTTATTGTATAGATAATAATTACTTTTAATAAACTGATTTGATATATAATATGCAATAAGTAAATATTTCAGGACAAATCCCACAGATTGAGCTAGCCCCAAAGTAAGTACGAAACTTGTGTTATGGGATACTAACTCAACGATACTATATTTTATAACAAATACATATATAGATAATCATCCAAGACCCGAGGCCAATCAGAAAAAGTTCGTTTTTCATCATGACCCGACCGGGATTCCAATCCGGGTCCTCCTGGGTGGCGGGCCGGCATGGTAACCTTTACGCCATGGAGGTAGTCAAATGTGTAATGTACACGTACATAAAGAAGCAATAAATATGTGGGGCCTCCACAGTTAGAACGCAATGACAATTTAAGTGGGAGTTATTATAAATATTCTCACAGTTTTTAAGAGAGGTAGAGCACAGCGGATAATCCGCTCAAATCGGAGCAGCCCGTCTGGGGAAGGACTTCCACCTTATAGAATATCCATAGCCAAAATAGCATTGGTCTCGGCCATGTTGTGTTCCTACGGTGAGTAAGGTCTTCAGAGCTCCACTTTTTGGCAATGCGTGAGTTATACCCCGGTATTGCAAGCGTCTACAGGCTACGGTGATGCTTACCAGGCAGGCCGTACCTATGCTTGTTTGCCAACTTTGTGCTTTTGTTCAAAATATAAAATCTACATCATGATTTCACATCAGTACTAGGTAGGTACTGGAGTGAAAATAAATTAGTATGATGTGTTTCATACACAAATTGGATTAGAATAAGTATCGTAGAGTTTCAAAACTCATTTTAATTTTGCTCAATTAGCTACATAAATAAAAATAAAATAACACGACCATAGTTAAGAATTTACATTATCATATCAAATAAAATATAGAATGAATATTATTCATACGCGTATAAGTATTAATAAAATTTCCACAAACAAAAGATTTTACATCGTGCAGAGACAGAAAGAACATTGTTCATTGGAGCTGGCTTACCTCCAGGGTGGTTATAAACGGTTCTATGAAAGACCTTGGAGATCTATAAATCTCTCAATTTTGGAAAATCCCACGAGTCATTTCGTTTGTAAGACATTTTTAAGCTCGTAAGCCTTGTAAACATTTTTTGAGTGTCACAAACGACCGTTTAAACTTTTATGTATGTTTGATGAGCTTTCTCGCCTCGAATGAAATTTTGTCGTGTAAAAATATTGATAACATAAACAGCTTTTTGGGTTTACAAAATAAATTTCTAACAATGTGATTTTTCCAAGTGAGCGTGTATGGCCAATTTATTTAAAAACTTTTAATATCTGAAACGGCAATTTATAAAAAATATCTATGGTAAGTTACACATAAGATTTTAAGGTTAATGAATTATAATTATGTCAAAAGAACGAGCAGATTTTATGCAGCAGCAGCGAGCAGTTTTGAAATATTCTGGCAAGTCTCTTCTCACATACGATATTGTAAGGGTGCTCCTTCACCGCGAGCATTCGCGTGTAATGTAACATTTTAGATTTGACTTTGAGCATTACATTACAATACTACCTCCCTGACTGACGAGCGTTCGCCTCCCTCACTGCTGTAATGCTCGAATCTGAGCGTAACATTACACGCGAATGCTCCCGGTGAAGGAGCACCTTAAAATAAAGCCTATCATTATAATCAACGGAGTTTCATAATTACCACCTAAAAGGGCGTGAAAATATTCCAAATTTGAGCAATAATAATAACAGCAGGAGTGTTCAGTTTTCCTGAACCTTTTTACTAAAAGCCTATTTATTTACGTCGTACTAATAAATTATTTTATCTCTTAAGAATTCACTTAAAGTTATTAAAAGGCACTGTGAAAAATACTTTATTTTATTTATTTCCTTAGTCCTGTTTATCCCTGAACCCCTCAAGCTTACAATTTACATTTTATATTTGGAGATAAACTAATTATGAGTATTTCTTGCTGTCTTAAATTTTAGAATGGTATTAGAATGCAAATGTACAAATAGAATTATATTTTAACTAGAAGAAAAAATAAAAAAGATAACTTATACCTATACCTATAAGGTCCTAATTTATTAATGAACTTCCTTTTAACACATGACTATATAGGTTACATATGATCATTTAAGCAAGGAAATAATGGTCTCGAATTCAGTTAAAAAAGGCATTAAATTTAGAAATACTCGGTAAAATGCGCCTCTCTTGTAGCCATCTGTCAGTAGAAAAAAAATGGTTTAGGGGTGCGGTGCGAAGGGCGCGTCAACGCGTCTCACATAACAAAATGGTTGAATATGGATGAATATTTATGTAGTTAGCAAATTTTTCTAACTACTTACTTAATACAATCATTTTTTTTTTACTGTATACTAGACCATTATTTCCTTGCTTAAACGATCATATGTAACCTATATAGTCATGTGTTAAAAGGAAGTTCATTAATAAATTAGGACCTTATATATTACATATACCAACCAATCTAAATATTTTTTTCAGTTCCTAATTGACAACGTATCTTATAAGCTACTTTATACACAAACGATATATTTAATTGCTATATTTTATCAGTGGATATTCCTCTATCATGTATATTATTTTGTTAAGTGCCTATTATTTTAATTTTGAAACAGTTAACAACAATTTTGTATATCCGAAATATTGAGGAAGCATGAATATTCCTTGGCCAATAACTAATCTCGTTAATTATCTAAAATTAATGGTGGACACCTGATAGAATCTTGTTGGTAAAATTCGGGATGGCGACCGGGGCCTCCAATCCCTTACAATACTAGTGAAAGATGAAAATAATTTAATATTACCCTTTACAAGGATACCTTTTGAAGAAGGCCGGATAAGCCTTATCCATATAATATTCAGAAATTATTAAATTAAGGCGTAATTTTCTTGTACCCAAGCCCAGCCCGCTATTCACTCACACATATATAAATTATTGTGTGTGTCATTTTACTGAAAAATGTTTTACAAAGACCAATTTTCCGGTTTATGAATGTCGCAAATTAGCCTTTAATTAAAATTATGTCAAAAATTTAACGTCATTATAACCATCTCCTTTTGTGATTTCAACCCTTTTGTGTTACGTTTCTTATCTGTTACGAAATAGGGGTCGGCGAAAAAATATAGCAAATAAATGTTTCTGTTAGATTTTACACGACAGATTTATTAAGTTTTGCTTATTGTTCTATGTAGTATGAAACAAGGCTTTATTACTTGGATCTCGGGAAAGCGTTGAAAGAGATAAGACGTTCATAACTTGTATATTTACTAGTTTAATCATAAGTAAATAATGTGATATTTTTTAGCATTACTGGATTTTTTTGAAATATGCCTGGAACATCGGAAGTTGTTTGCCACAAGGAAGATGGGTATAAGAAGAAAACAGATTGGAAAATAGATGTGCTTCCGGATTTTTCACTCAATGATCGAAATGCATTGCCGCTTCACGGTGATGTTCTGTGAGAGGGTGGTACTTCGCAGATCGTGTTAGCCCATTTCATACCTAACACTAGTACTTGTACCACAACAATTTAAACTTAACTTAATTATCGAAATATTTAATAGCCTGTTAACTATAGCACGCAGGTTCAAGCTTAAGTTGGGGTCAGATAGTGGTAAATAGATAGTGGATCAGATGGTTGTAAATAGTAGAAAAAAAAACGTGTAGCACTCGGGGACTGCCGCGGTAAAGCTATTGCAAAGTCGCGGGCTCAAACTCACTCGTGGACGGGGCCAAAAAGCACGCTGTCTCACCTAGCATCGTGTCTAAAAGAGATAGATTCAGTTATGAGCAGTTAGCAGCTAGTCTACACGCATACGTCTAGTCGCAAACACAAACACCGTGCCGAAGTCTGCCGAACTGAAACGACGTTAGACGATACACGGCTTTCAACGCCGCGCGGAGTGGAGGGTGTTAGATTTTATTTTCGTTACGGAATTTCTTGATTCGGTCGCCGCGCTCAAAGCCTGCGATAAAAGCTATGCAATAGCTTAAAATGTTTATTTAATTAGGTATCCAAAAAGCCTCATAGTGTATCTAGCTTCTCCTCATACGTTCAAAGAGGATCAAGCACAATATTTACGTCTAAACGAAAGGGTTAAATTCGCAATCTCAATTTATTTGTCTGAAAACCAAACAAACTTATCCCAACAAACTTCTATCAACTTGGGAATTGGACCCAAAACTTTCACTGCTTGAAACCTGAGATTTTATCTATTATACCATTTTAAATCTTTTTTATCAAAGTCGAATATTACTCGCACTTTAGCCATAAAAAACAATAAGTTTCTCTTTAAATATGTAACTTGCTATTGCCGGTGTAAAGGATAGAAAGGAGAGAAGTGGAAAATCTAGGGCTCAGTGTAAAATAATCTATCTATATATATAAAATTCAAAGTCCTGACTGACTTAACTATATATCAACGCACAGCCCAAACCGGTGGGTCTAGAGATTCCAAATTTGGACTGTAGGTTCCTTACGACGTCTAGGGGTGTACTAAGAAAGGATTTTTCAAAATTCCTACGGGAAACCGAGATATACGCAAACGAATTTGCGAGGGTATATCAACGCACAGCCCAAACCGCTGGGTCTAGAGATTCCAAATTTGGCATGTAGGTTCCTTACGACGTCTAGGGATGTACTAAAAAAGGATTTTTCAAAAATCCCACGGGAAAGCAAGATACACGCATACGAAGTTGCGAGGGGACGCACAGCCCAAACCGCTGGGTCTAGAGATGCCAAATTTGACATGTAGGATCCTTATAAGGTCCAGACCGACCGGACCGGACCGGACCGGAACGGACCGGACCGGACCGGAACGGATCAGACACTGATCGGTCTGGAAGGAACCGCACCGTACCGGGCCGTACCGGACCGGATCGAACCGGACCGGACCGTTTTTTTTTTCTTCATCCATATATATAAAATTCAAAGTCCTGACTGACTTAACTATATATCAACGCACAGCCCAAACTGGTGGGTCTAGAGATTCCAAATTTGGACTGTAGGTTCCTTACGACGTCTAGGGGTCTACTAAGAAAGGATTTTTCAAAATTCCTACGGGAAACCGAGATATACGCAAACGAAGTTGCGAGGGTATATCAACGCACAGCCCAAACCGCTGGGTCTAGAGATTCCAAATTTGGCATGTAGGATCCTTATAAGGTCCAGACCGACCGGACCGGACCGGAACGGATCAGACCTGATCGGTCTGGAAGGAACCGCACCGTACCGGGCCGTGCCGGACCGGATCGAACCGGACCGGACCGGATTTTTTTTCATAGATAAAATTCAAAGTCCTGACTGACTGACTGACTTAACTATATATCAACGCACAGCCCAAACCGGTGGGTCTAGAGACTCCAAATTTGGACTGTAGGTTCCTTACGACGTCTAGGGGTGTACTAAGAAAGGATTTTTTAAAATTCCTACGGGAAACCGAGATATACGCAAACGAAGTTGCGAGAGTGTATCAACGCACAGCCAAAACCGCTGCGTCTAGAGATTCCAAATTTGGCACGTAGGTTCCTTACGACGTCTAGGGATGTACTAAGAAAGGATTTTTCAAAATTCCCCCGGGAAAGCGAGATATACGAATACGAAATTGCGAGGGGACGCACAGCCCAAACCGCTGGGTCTAGAGATGCCAAATTTGTCATGTAGGGTCCTTATAAGGACCGGTCCGATCGGACCGGATCGACCGGACCTGATCGGCCCGGATGAAACCCTACCGTACCGGGCCGTGCCGGACCGGAATTTGTTTCTGAAGAAAGATATGCTAATTGTTACTAGGCCACGCGGGCGAAGCCGCGGGCGGAAGCTAGTATAATAATAAAATAATAAGAGAAATACAAGAGCGTTACAGAGATCGATATTATAGTAGGCCGGCAATGAGGTTTTATGTTACTTTCCGTCAAGTTACGTTTTTTATTTATCTCGATAATTATATACAGGATGTTCAGGTGTCACTTGGTATGTATTTTGGAAAAATCCATCGAGTCGTTTTCCATCTAAAGCAGTTCAAAGTCAACTGTGAATTGTGAAATTTTTGGATGTTTTCTTATAATTTGTTAGACCAAATCGAGAAAATGTTATAGTGTGTTATATTTTTGTAGTCTACTCACAAAGCCCTTTCATTTTGATACCCCACAAACCATGTTTAGAAGAAAATTTTTTTTTGTATGGCCGACTTTATGACGTCACAGTTACTACCCCCACCATTTTCGCGTCTTGTCATCTCAAATATTTGTGTTCAGTACATCATACTGAATGCATTGATACCAAATTTACCCATATCCGAGATGACTTGAACCATAGATTTATTATATACTAGCGTAAGATGGGCAATGCAAAAGAGATAGATCATAGCATACACGTTGGTTAGAGCGAGATAGATAGGCGAGACCATTTTCCTATACACGCTATCGGACTGTATCGGCCTGACGTCAGTCGTGTTAAAAACAAATCCTATTTATTTTTACAAAATTTATGGTTTTTAAATGTAGTTTTGGTGTTAATTAGACGTGATTAAATATGCAGTGCAGTGCCTGGATGTAACTCAAACAAAAAGAAAAATCCACAAAATTATATATCTTGCTTGCACACATGTACATTCCACGCACACTAGTGTATTTTGTTATTGGTCTCGCCTTACGGCGCGGTCCCACTGCTGCGCACGCTGCGCACGTGGGCCACGTGGCACTTTACAGCTGCGTGGATGACTACGTGGGTCTACGTTTCCACAGCGTGCGCAGCGATGTGCACGTTTTGTGGAACAATCTGTGTACCGCATTCACTGCGTGCATGGCGTTGACAGCGTTGAGCTACGTTGAGCAAGCCACGCGTGTATCAATGACATCACTTGATGGTTAACGTGTCCGTGGGTTGCAGTGGAAACAATCACGTACATCCTCTTGCAAAGCAAAGCTTAACACACGTGCGTAGCCTCTTCGTGCGCAGCAGTGGGACAGCGCCTTTAATCAAACCAAAGCCGATCTATAGCTACGCTATTATAATACTAAATCTATGACTTGAACGAAAATCGATTTCTAGAAGACTTTTTGACAAAAAGCCGGCCTACTATTATGAAGACAAGAGCAAAAAAGATACAATGACAATAATAACAATTTGACAGATATCAAATTATTAAAAAACTATAAAAATATAATAAATCTATCAAAAAGTATTTATTACACTTGCAGCCTGATGGCTTGTTCGCAACAGCTGGCGTTTGCATTCGCCATTTATTCATTTGTTAGTCCATAAAAAATAACCTGATATTTTTATTTATTGGAAACACCTAAAAGATGTTTCTATTTTTTTGCATCAAGTCTTTTATATGTATATCGTTTTACTTACCTCGTTAATAAAAAACTAAATGGTCATGAAACAACAGTTTTTAAATCTGACAATTTTTTAAAAAAGATCGTGTTTTTATTCAGGCTGATCATTGAGAATGAGGTTTTTTACTAAACTTTCACTGGCAGTCAACATAATTTACAAGAAGTGACATAAATTATTTAAGAATTCCCACGAGATTGCGCGGCGAATCCGTGGGTATTCGCTAGTAACGTAATAAGTGACAAAAACTGACAAATTTATGACATTATAAACGGAACTAAGCCCAAACAATGTGTACATTATTTAAGGATATTACATAGTAAATTTCATTTAGTGGTTCAGTAATTGTGAATGCCATGCGAATGATATATATGCCGCGTTGTGACGGCAAGCATGTTAATGGAATAATAAATTCAATACAAATATTTATACACATTATAATATGAGCAGTTTATAGTCAAAATATTTACCGTAAACGGTTTAAGTAACAGTTAGCGGCAATTTTATGTTTATATCCATACTAATATTATAAATATGAAAGTGGTTTGTCCTCCTTTTTTTTTATTTAGGATAATTTAAAAGGTCTGGAGAGTGACGTAGGCTACTTTTTATCCCGGAAAACATCATAATCACAAGGGAAAAAATATTGTTTTTTTTTTCACGTCGAAAGGAACCTCAGTACCGATATGATTTTTTTAATCAGATAAGTCTGGAGTGGACATAGGCTATTTTTTATCCCGGAAAAACCTCTCATTCCCACGGGAAAAAAGTATAACATTATTTTTTCATCATTTTTTAACGGGGATAATTTAAGGTCTGGAGAGTAACATGAGGCTTTTTTCCCCACGGTACAAAGAGATTCCCATGGGAAAAATTATTGTCATTTTCCCTTGACCACGCGAGCGGAGCCGCGGGTAACAGCTAATAAATACATTTTATCGTCTTTAACTAAACGACTAAACGATAAGAAAAAATAAGGAAAACACATGCTACTGAGAACTCCTCTTTATAGTCGGTTTGTGTTGGTCAGATTTTTGTATTCGAAAGTGGACCGTTTTAGGACAGTGCAAAAGAGTTAAAATTAAAAAATCGTATTAATGTACATATATTTTAACTCAAAATTTATTTAAAAACGCATGTGTGCCATGCGTCACGTGATAAGATAACCCTGTACTTCAGGAGGAATACAGACTCTATGCCCTGTACCTACTTGTACATCAATTATAACTTATATATGCCGTGATGAAAAATTTATTTGAGATATAACTGATGTCTCAATACATGATTTAACCGTGTCCTCAGTTTAATCTAAATATATAAAAATCATCATCATATTTAAATTATAAAAAATATGCAGAAATTCGCTAGTTCTAATATGTGTGCGTAACAAAATGAAAAAGCTGTAATTTAACAATTACAAAATGAAGAGCAGGCAATATAATTTACACTTGAACATTTCATGGTTTGTTAAATTAATAGAATATCCAATGAAACCATAATATTTTGAATTCCTAAAATTTAACGATTACTTATAGCAAGATTAATATGAAATTCGTACTATTCATTACGTCCGCGCATCGCTCTTTGACCATTGTGCAAAGCATAAGCAGATGTTCTATAGTGCTAATTTTTAGTTTGCTTCCATTTCCTCGTTTTTACAGCTCTGCACATTTCACCATGATTCCTTAAAATCCGAATAAATAACATCGAGAGAAACAATCAGCGTGCGTACTAATAGCTTCGTTCGTTGCTGTAGCTTCGTTGTTGCTGTTTTGAGTTCGTCTGTTTGTTCATACTCGTGCTTACCGTTCATACTTGCTCAAGCGCGCTCTATAGCTTGCTTATCTATACTCTGAGACTACGTCATTCGCCAGACTTTAACCTATCTCCAAAAAAAAACATTATCAATCCGTTCGTTTTCAACGTGAAAGAAGAACAAACAAACACACATTCGCATTTATAATATCAAAAGGAATTTAGCATAATTTTGTTTCGTTCGTGACATCCTTTATGCAAGTATAATAATAATAAAATCTTTATTAAATCACTTATTACAACTTTGATATGTACTGCTTTTATGTCGTTTTTTTATCTCCTACACACACTGAGAGAATTGTTGTCATACATCCATTCTTTTTTTGCTTATACTCAGGAAAATGCATTACTGCATGTTCAGCCGCTTGGGGAAGCAACGGGGGTCTGTCGCGCTCACCTCTCTAGCCAATGACGCATACCTACTCAAAACCTGACTGTCTGCCACCTTCTCCGCCCTCACAATGGCGGGGTCAAAATGTACCTACTGTTTTTTTTATGCCATTCACCAGGCAAACAAGTAAGCGGCCCATCTGATGGAAAGTAAGAAAATGTATTTTGGCAAATAACTTGTTAATCATAGTCATCATCTCAGCCACAAGTTAATACCTTGTTCACACATACTTAATTTCTGCCAAATACCTCAAATAAATAGGCTACACGTAAAGCGCCAACATGAGATATAGAAAGTAACGCCTACATGGATAAAGGAACTTTAATTTTAGATGTCCTTATATTTATGTGGTATATAGTTATTTTATTAGTATATCCCAGCTGCACCTAAGCACAATGGAAGCTGCATGAATGGTGGTCGGGCGACCCAGTTCGCTCCACTGGTATGCCGCAACTGAGCGGTAATTTTAACGCTGGAAAAGTTGCGGCCTATATATTCATAGTTGATTTAAACTATCACGGAACGATGATTTATGATATTATTGATATTATAAAATTCAATTTTCATACCAAAATTCGAAGATAAGTATGAATAATGTGAAGCTTTCATTATTTTAACGTTGTATATTTTTTTCGGGAGATTATTTTCAACCAAAGAAAGCCTAGCTTTGTAACAAAAATGTTTATTACTTCTGCCTTTTCTGATATATTTTAAAACATAGCCTGTAATATTTGGGGTTAATGTACCTACTTTTACAAATGACACACAAAAACAAAAAAATAAATCGTTTCATTCGATCTCTGATATTCTGGAATACTTATTTATGGATATCAAATCTAAAAAAAATGTAAGTATACCTAATAATTTTAATTTAAAAATGATTTTTAAAAAAAAGATTTTTTCCGAATATAAATGTTTTTGTAGCTTGATCGGGCAATCAAGGGCTGAAATTTACCACAAACACTTTAGGGTGTCAGCGAGAGGTAAGTTTGATTTTTTTGAAATTACCACGCGATAGGGACTCAAACCAAAGTTGTGTGCTGTTAGGATAATATAGATAATAATATTTTCACTTCTCATGCTCAGAAAGTGCTTATTTGCGCAGGATATAGGCTGCACAAAATCGAATTTTGTGCACAAGGGCAGAAAAGTAAACTCATAAATGTATCTATATTAAGACAAAGGAAATAAGCCATACAGCCAAACACAACAAAAAGTTCAGAGATAGAATTTGTTATTTTATAATATTTTACTTTAATTTATTTGCCTTATGTGTTTTTAAGTCATAAAAGATATTAAAATTTAAATTAAAGTACGGTAGGTTATTTAATTAATTTAAGAAAATTATTTAAGTACAAAATTAATTTAATAGTAGGCTGTATAGGTCTGCAGCCCAAGCCTAATTTCAAAGTCGTAAGATTTAAAAAAAAAAGCGGAGGGAAATGGGAAACAGGGTCTTGTTTTTCTTGCGTTTATTTATTTATTTCCTCGCAATCGAAGTGAAAAGCAGAGTTTATAACTCGTCCACAAAACCATTTCTATCCTCGACATTACTATCAGCCCTCGCCTTCGGCTCGGGCTGCTAAAAGTCTCGGATAGAAATGATTCGTTTTGTGCACTTGTTGTAAAATCTACTATTTACGTCTACATTTGTCCATTTTTAACTACCTATTTGATAAAAATAACCCTTTTATCTTTTTTATCCTTGTACTCAAAATAGGACCTACGTTAGGCGACTGACATTTTAGATAGAATCTATCCAATCAGTGGCATTTAAAAAAGGTTTGTATAAAGGCTAAATGCCTCTATAAAATCTGTTATCAAAATATATGACCTCTATATAACGTTTGGCGTGGAAAAATGATGTGAGTCATTAAACTCTAAACTTTCAACTCGTAAATATAATGAAGGGCATCAAAAGAACTAACATACAGTATCTAAACTTCATTCGATTTAGCGTACAACGAGTAATACAACAGAGTAGGGAGCAGCCCGTCTGAGGAAGGACATGCACCTTACAGGAGATCGTAGCCAAATAGCATTGATCACGGCCATGTTGTGTTCCTACGGTGAGTAAGGTCTCCAGAGCCCGACTTTTTACAGGGTCGGCAACGCGCGAGTGATGTTTACGGTATTGCAAGCGTCCATAAGCTATGGTGACTGCAGGGCTACTACGAACCGTAAATCCGATACTTCGGCCGAAGTATCGCAAGAATTTTAAACTTCGAATACAAGGTATTTCATGGTTATAATTCAACGAACTACTAAAATAATCATAAAGCACAAGGTATTTCATGCATACAATTCAAGGAATTAATAAAATAACCATGAAAAAACCTTGAAATTCATAGTTAAAATTCTTCCGATACTTCGGTCGAAGTTCGGATTTACGTTTCGTAGTAGCCCTCCTGCTTACCATCAGGCGGACCGTATGTTTGTTTGCAACCTTAGTGGTATAAAAAAATACAGGCCACGTCGTAATATTTCTATTAGAGCGGTAGATCCCTCATAACCTCCTGGCTAACGTCATGATTTTGGGATTTGTTTTCCCAGTAGTCATTTTGCTTTGTTTCTGTAATGTTAGTAATTTATAGGGTAGCTTATACATTTATTATTTAATAAATACAGAAAAATAATATGTACAACATGACTAGAGAACGCGCCTGTGAAGGCCTACTCTTTAGATGAACGATTTCGTTTTAATTTTTTATGTTTGTGAATTTCAATCATCATCATCATATCAACCCATAATCATCCCACTGCTGGGATACAAGTCTCCCTTCAATCGAAGGTGATTAGAGCGTACTCTGCCACGCTACTCGAATTGGCAGAGGCCGGTGTTTTCAAGCCGCCCGAAGGCCAAAGACTTGGCTTAACGACTGTCATCTACCGATAACAGCCGGGACCGACGGCTTAATGTGCCCTCCGAAGCACGGAGAAGCTCGAGATAAGGAAACCCATCCAAACGCTGGCTAGGGTCGACGTCGCTTAACTTGCGTGTTCATATTAGAGTGCGACACACAGCGACGCCATCGAGATCCTCGAGTGAATTTCAAAGATTGTGTTTATTAAGTTTAAGGAAGAGATGTCTTTTCACTATCGTTGCAGTCCGCGGAGGTTTGCATGTACATGAAATTTGTAAAAGTTAGGAAGGAAGACGCTCTTAGGCAAGATATTCTAGACAAGTAATTTGGTCCATTGTTGGTCAAATCCTCTTTTTTACTTCAGGAAAAGAGGCATACATTTCCGACCTGAGCAACAGGTCGCAAATGTCTCAAAGAATACCAGCGAAAGCCTGAAGGTTACATGGAAATTCTAAATTAACTTACTGTTCAAATAACTTTATTGGTACAGTGGCAGTGTGATGCGACCCAGTTCGCCTCAGTGGAACACAGGGCGACCGAACGTTAAATTTAGTAACAGCAGAAAAGTTACGGCTACTTGCGCAGTTCGTAACTCGTAAAGTGCTGATGGTAAAATATGCACAATTTTCTTGTTTATGCCTATCAATATTTTCAAGGTAATGAGGCTTGTACAAGTTAGTCATTTATCATTTTTATGTTACCGTTTTACAACATGACAGATCTATATCAGTTTTTACAGCGTATAATGATGGACAAAATGGAGGAATACTTTTTTACATTGCTTGTAACGACTCCACTCCCGACAACCAGTTATACCCAACTAGCTTTTGCGAGCGGCTTCGCTCGCGGTTAATTTTATGACATAGATCTCGTTTTTTAACAAAACAACCTATGGCGCGACTTGTGGCGCCATCTGTTGGCCGATACAGCGCCCTCTATAGTAGAAAAAACATTTTCCCATTGGAATGACATACTTTTACGGGATAAAAAGCCTATGTTGGGCTCTGTACCCCTGACAATAAATGTACAAATTTTCATATTGATCGGTTGATTAGTCAAGCCGTGAAGGAACAACAAACAAACTCACTTTCTCATTTATAATATTAGTTAGGACTATTAGACGCGTCGACAACGAAATAATATATTCAAATAATGAAATTGAAGGTATCTGGGACAATACCGGCTTTCCAATTAGTAGTTCTGGAAATAGCTGTTTCACCTTCTTCAACTCAACCCGTTTCCGCTCAATACAGATCATAGGCCTCACTTCGTGTACTTCCTTATCTAGAAATATCGAGTATTTATCTCCAGAAAACACAAAGCTGGACCGTCCGCCAAACTCATCACTGGATTTACAACACGTACGATTCTTTCGCCAATGGCGATCGTTCAATCAATGCTTTACCTGACATCAACGACCTTCAATATAAAATTCTTTACAAAACTGTATCATTTTAATAACGTTACTACATAAAATAATGTAATTTACTTGAACGTAACAGTAAACTCAGTTGTTGAAAACAACGTCTAAGTAATAAATACAAAAGGAACTTAAAGAACCCACGGTTGTAAAACCCTTGATGGACCAATTACCGTAAAAGGTAGATACTTACACTAAATGATATTAGGTACTTGTGAATCTAACCTATTTTGTGTCAAAAGTTGGCTTTTCCGAGCTGCAATCTCGATGGCGCATGGCGTGGGTTTAACATTATGTTGCGTTTATCGTTAATCTGAGGTCCCATATTGAGCTATATTGCTCATAAAGGCTCATAATAAGGTGTTTATCTTTGTTCGGGTAAGGAGAAGGAAGTCTAAGGCGAGATTATAAATGACATGTGAGAAATATGAAGAGCTCGATGGAGCTGATGCCCGGGCAATTTGAATAAACCCACGCATCAAGCGTAGGAAAAGAGCCGTATTCCTGCCATGGGGTTTGTATATGATAATGAGAAATATTGTCTTCTGTTATCAAAATATTCATGATTTAGAAAGTGTATAATCAAAACAATGTTGTAATTACACAAAAGAATCTCTGCTTTGCAAATCTACAAAAGTTCATTAGATTTTCTTTGCTCAGTTTTTTTCTTGGCTTGGCTTAACTTTGCTGAAATCTTTTTGTGTCAACAAATTGTTTTAACATGAAATGTAAAAGTAGATAAACTTCGTTATGTCCTAACCTAAATTATGGTTATACTTGCAAGCTAAAATTAAAAACATAACGTTAATTTTTGTTAAGTAGGACATTAAACACAAAGTACGTCGTATATCAACACGAAAAAGTAGCGTAGTAACATAAAACATAGTTGAATGCCACCACAGCTGCTGCGAAGTGTAAATTCAACCACCTCCGGACCGCGGGGCGAGTTACCTCGGTAATAGCGACTCACTAGCAAGCGCCAACCCTCGCAAAAAGCATAATTTCCATTGAAATATTATATGTAATTTAGACGGTCGTATTACTTCACTTTGTACCTTTTGATAACCCTGTCTTTTAAGTCCGTACAATGGTGAGAAATTAATGATGGGCTTTTTTGTCCCGAGGTACATTGAAGGCCCTAATTTGTATTCTCAGCAATTAATTCGTCCGTCCCGGTAATAAAACTACCTTGTACCTTGGCCATTTATAAACAAACCTCTGGGCTAATGTTCCTGCTTTCGTTGTTATGCAGAATAATATATTCTATCTTCTATTACATCATATAATATAACCTAACTCGAGGTTTAATTTGTTATAATCAGACCTTCGAATCCCAGGCCTACTACTAGTCTAGAGACAAATATTTGTTTATTATTCAATAAATCTGAGTATAATAATAATTATAAATAGTGGTGTCTGCTGTCATTTAATTGAGTCCACTGACGTCACAGGAACCGTTGATATTAATTAGCCACTCGATCACGACGTCGCCGCCGTCAACGTGAATAAGAATATTCATTCATTCCGATTTTATCGATGCAAAGAACACTATATTTCTATAAATTGAAAATATTCAAAAGTGTACGTAAAGAGCTTGAAAGATGAAGTGACTGAATAATATTGCAATACTTTTGATGTCACTGTACTCTACATTGTTTCTAGTGAAATGGATTTCGATGTAAGTATTGTGGTCCCGCAAAACAGAGCCCGCGTAACTTGTGGAATTTTACATTTACAGTTTCTGAAACGAATTTTAATTTTAGTTCCACATTAAGTCTCAAGCTATCTTTTTTTCTTTTGTTTGACAATGACAACCCTAATTTTAATGTATCATTAACATCGAGATAAGAGTAAAGACAAGCTGTCTGGCACTGAGATTTTGCTGCATTGCACATGCACAAAACCACCCTTCAGTCAGTTGCGACCGAGCGACAGAAGCAATGGTGTCAAATTGACAAAAGATGATCCGTTTAAAAAAAGACAAAAAACGATCAGTTAAATAAAAATTTTCAATTGGACACCTCTGCTTTTGTCCCTCGCTCGCAACTAAATGAAGGGTGTTGGTGTGCATGTGCACCATCGCAATGCCGCAAAATCTCAGTACCGGACAGCTTGTCTTTACTTTTGTCATTAACTTAATAAATGCGTTTCAGTGTTAGTGAATCAATCTAACGAATATTTTTATATTTGACGGTTGCCGTGTCGCTCAATTCCAAGTTTTGTACACAATCATATCGTCGTGCGACTTTATACAGCAACATTGCCTTTTTTAGGCGTGCGTAGTAAACCAAAGGAGAGATTATGATAGTAGTAGTACATATAGGCGGGCCGTATGCTTGTTTGCCACCTTTGTAGCATAAAATATATCTATTTACAGTGAATTAAATAGGAAAAAAACGAGTAACCACGCCTAAGTAGACTGCTAATTACCGAGTAATAATCGAATTGGCCGCTGTTCATGCGTTCGACAGTACGTAGTCGACGCACGACCAATTCTAATAATGAATGAATGAATCGATGAACTTATAAAATCTATGTAACATAGGTTATTCTAACTAAAAAAAAAAAAAAAAAAAAAAAAAACTATCCACTATAGTTACATACGACCTTATCTCCAAGTGGCTATGGTAACTTAAAGAAAAAATTTCAGGGTATACAGTTTAGAAAATGTTCACTTGTATTTATGTGAGAAGAGTATTGTTCAGTTTCAGTCCAACGTGCTTTTAGCACTTTCAACATATTTCACTTGAAGCTTAAAGTTAACTCCCCTTAAGAAGATATCTGAATCTGTGAACACATAAATTCAACGGTTTTGTCTACAGATGCCTTCGGTACTAAACCATAAGACGTTTTAAGCAACATATCTAAATAAATGTCCAAAATTTAAAGTCCTCTATGTGGAGACAGATTTTTAATTGGTATTTGTTTACTACTTCATAGATAAATCGATTAGTTCTGTAAATCTCACTCAAACTCAAACTCAAAGCGTTTATTTGCAAAAAATAGGTTATAAAAGGAAATCTTCCTAATAAATATTTTTAAGAATACGTAGTCACTCCATACATAGTCCTTTGGATATATTCATAGTATATAATTTGTCAGTCGTTACACTGACGGTATGCTGGCAGCTCAATAAATAACATTGAAGGCCGCTATCTATGAGTTCCTATAATAAAAAAGAAATTTATATGCGAACGTGAAAAAAATCTTAATTTATCTCTATTACTTTATTGTCTGGACACTTGCGGGCATTTAGACACGTCTTTTTAAAAAAAATTTTTTCTGATGCCTGAAAGTAGCTCAACTAATATATATTTAAGGAAAATAAAAGTTTTACTTTTAAAAAATATTGTTCTCTGTTAATTCCTTGATGGAAAAAATATCAAATTTAACAGTGTATACCCAGTTCTTCGTTTTAATTTTAATTGTAGATTTTTTAAATTTATTATTAAAATAGCCTATATGACTTTATATTTATAATTTGAAACTGTTTTGATCTACCAGAAAGAGTTACTGATATGGTCAATTAAAATAAATAGCCCTCAGACTATTAGCAAAAAGAAAGTTAGAAACAACATTATATAGATAGCAGCTTTTCCCCGCGGCTTCGCTCGCGTTAATTTTATGACATAGATCTCGTTTGACAACAAAACAACCCATAGCGCGACTTGTGGCGTCATCTGTTGGTCTGTTGGCAAAAAATATTTTCCCATTGGAACGACATACTTTCACGGGATAAAAAGTAGCCTATGTTGGGCTATGTACCCCTAACAATATGTATGCAAATTTTCATAATGATCGGCTGCTTATTCAATCCGTGAAGGAATAACAAACAAACTCACTTTCTAATTTATAATATTAGTAAGGATTAATCTGATACTGATAGTGTCTCTAAAGCCCATTATCTGTAATGTAATAGCAGAAGCTATTAACAGACCACAACCACATTACTAGTTCACACTCACTATTATAACAAACAACAAGCTTTCAAAACTACCCCGAAGGGATGGAGAATATTATGAACATTGAAATAT
Source organism: Endotricha flammealis (assembly GCA_905163395.2). Lineage (NCBI taxonomy): Eukaryota > Metazoa > Arthropoda > Insecta > Lepidoptera > Pyralidae > Endotricha > Endotricha flammealis. Next base: position 8,985,304 of record LR990867.1, read on the forward strand.
TTAAACGGGAAAATTCGCGAAATCGGATTACGAAAGTTAGTCAGTTTGGGAACTTAAGGAAGTAAAATGAAAAAGCCTTGTTCAATTATGGTCAGAGAGCAAAGTTCATGAAGAAATGTCTCTCAAAATACACTTCTGAAAAGTAATTGATAATGATTTTTTGGATTTTCGTGGTTTAAGCCTGTACTTAAATCAATTTACACCCAGAAAAAATGTTTATGCATTTATTAAACTCTCTCTTATTGGAATATCTTATGGGTAACCCTTCTCAAAACTCAATCCAGAAAAGTGGTAAGTGTAAATTAAAACAAAGTTAATTACAATTAGATGGCAGTGGAGAACAAAATACTCCAATAATAAACTGTCATTTTGACCACAATTCTATTCCAGTCTACAAAGTTTCTATTAGAATCTCCGAAGTTTCGTTCATTGTCGATGCTCAAACGCATTAGACAACAGGCAATAAGAGTTCTGTAACACAAATTCAAGTAATTATTGAGCTTGCAAACAGTTTGAAGAGCAATATTCGTTAAAAGGCTGAATCTGAGTTTGAACGGGCATGCAATTAGTGTCTTGCCGAGTTTTCCGAGTTACTACAACTTTCACAATTTTCTCATTCCCTGAATCATCTTGGGATTCGTCGACACTCCGTCAAGAGCTCTTAAAGTATTATGAACAATTTGTGACAAATGCAAAATTGACCAAAACCGAAAGAAAGTACCAAGAAAATTTTGTATAACCTTAAAATTATATATTTCTATCATGACTTTGATGATGAAGATAAAAATAATAATAAAAACTTTAAATGATTAATAATAATTACTGTAATAACCATTTACTTTTAAATATTATTTCGAATAACCTTGAAAACTATTCAGTGCTCCTACTCCATCACAAATATCTCCAAAGATTACTTAACTTTGCTTCCCTTTGTTTTCCTATTCGACTATTTCCTTAAAGAGAATTCTCACTACATTTTTATCCGAATCTATTCAAATATAACGTGATCAAGCACATTTTTTTAATGGCTGGACATAAAGTTGAGTACACGTAATGCAATTACAGTAGGTAAGGTACCGGAGTCAAGTCAAGGCTACAATATTAAACATTCGGAAATTTAAAAACAGATGTTTAGTTTTGTAAAGGGTATAATTCCATCCAAACACTATGTTGCTTGTCTATTTGTTTGTTCACACCATTCGGCTCTTTACATTTATCAATTTTATAAAAATAACTAGCTTCCGCCCGCGGCTTCGCCCGCGTGGCTTAGTAACAATTAGCATATCTTTCTTCAGAAACAAATTCCGGTCCGGCACGGCCCGGTACGGTACGGTTCCATCCGGTCCGGTCGATCCGGTCCGGTCCGGTCCGGTCCGGTCGGTCCGGTCCTTATAAGGACCCTACATGACAAATTTGGCATCTCTAGACCCAGCGGTTTAGGCTGTGCGTCCCTTCTCAACTTCGTTTGCGTATATCTCGCTTTCCCGTGGGAATTTTGAAAAATCGTTTCTTAGTACATAGCTAGATGTCGTAAGGAATCTACATGCCAAATTTGATATACCCTCGCAACTTCGTTTGCGTATATCTCGGTTTCCCGTGGGAATTTTGAAATATCCTTTCTTAGTACACCCCTAGACGTTGCCGTCGTAAGGAACCTACAGTCCAAATTTGGAATCTCTAGACCCACCGGTTTGGGCTGTGCGTTGATATATAGTTAAGTCAGTCAGTCAGTCAGGACTTTGAATTTTATCTATGAAAAAAAATCCGGTCCGGTCCGGTTCGATCCGGTCGGGCACGGCCCGGTACGGTGCGGTTCCTTCCAGACCGATCAGATCTGATCCGTTCTGGTCCGGTCCGGTCCGTTCTGGTCCGGTCCGGTCAATCTGGACCTTAAAAGGACCCTACATGTCAAATTTGGCATCTCTAGACCTAGCGGTTTGGGCTGTGCGTCCCCTCGCAACTTCGTTTGCGTATATCTCAGTTTCCCGTAGGAATTTTGAAATATCCTTTCATAGTACACCCCTAGACGTCGTAAGGAACCTACAGTTCAAATTTGGAATTTCTAGACCCATTGGTTTGGGCTGTGCGTTGATATATAGTTAAGTCAGTCAGTCAGTCAATCAGGACTTTGAATTTTATCTATGAAATAAAATCCGGTCCGGTCCGGTTCGATCCGGTCTGGCACGGCCCCGTACGGTGCGGTTCCTTCCAGACCGATCAGGTCCGTTCCGGTCCGGTCCGGTCCGGTCGGTCTGGACCTTATAAGGACCCTACATGTCAAATTTGTCATCTCTAGACCCAGCGGTTTGGGCTGTGCGTCCCCTCGCAACTTCGTTTGCGTATATCTCGGTTTCCCGTAGGAATTTTAAAAAATCCTTTCTTAGTACATCCCTAGACGTCGTAAGGAACCTACGTGCCAAATTTGGAATCTCTAGACCCAGCGGTTTATGCTGTGCGTTGATATACCCTCGCAACTTCGTTTGCGTATATCTAGGTTTTCCGTGGGAATTTTGAAAAATCGTTTCTTAGTACACCCCTAGATGTCGTAAGGAACCTACAGTTCAAATTTTAAATCTCTAGACTCATTGGTTTGGGCTGTGCGTTGATATATAGTTAAGTCAGTCAGTCAGTCAGTCAGGACTTCGAATTTTATCTATGAAAAAAAATCCGGTCCGGCACGGCCCGGTACGGTGCGGTTCCCTCCAGACCGAACAGGTCTGATCCGTTCCGGTCCGGTCCGGTCCGTTCCGGTTCGGTCCGGTCGGTCTGGACCTTATAAGGACCCTACATGTCAAATTTGGCATCTCTAGACCCAGCTGTTTGGGCTGTGCGTCCCCTCGCAACTTCGTATGCGTATATCTCGCTTTCCCGTGGGAATTTTGAAAAATCCTTTCTTAGTACATTCCTAGACGTCGTAAGGAACCTACATGCTAAATTTGGAATCTCTAGACGCAGCGGTTTTGGCTGTGCGTTGATACACCCTCGCAACTTCGTTTGCGTATATCTCGGTTTCCCGTAGGAATTTTGAAAAATCCTTCCTTAGTACACCCCTAGACGTCGTAAGGAACCTACTGTCCAAATTTGGAGACTCTAGACCCACCGGTTTGGGCTGTGAGTTGATATATAGTTAAGTCAGTCAGTCAGGACTATGAATTTTATATATATAGATGAAAAAAAAACCGGGTCCGGTCCGGTTCGATCCGGTCCGGCACGACCCGGTACGGTGCGGTTCCTTCCAGACCGATCAGGTCTGATACGTTCCGATCCGGTCCGGTCCGTTCCGGTCCGGTCCGGTCCGGTCGGTCTGGACCTTATAAGGACCCTACATGTCAAATTTGGCATCTCTAGACCCAGCGGTTTGGGCTGTGCGTCTCCTCGCAATTTCGTATGCGTATATCTCGCTTTCCCGTGGGAATTTTGAAAAATCCTTTCTTAGTACATTCCTAGACGTCGTAAGGAACCTACATGCTAAATTTGGAATCCCTAGACGCAGCGGTTTTGGCTGTGCGTTGATACACCCTCGCAACTTCGTTTGCGTATATCTCGGTTTCCCGTAGGAATTTTGAAAAATCCTTTCTTAGTACACCCCTAGACGTCGTAAGGAACCTACTGTCCAAATTTGGAGTCTCTAGACCCACCGGTTTAGGCTGTGAGTTGATATACATATAGTTAAGTCAGTCAGTCAGGACTTTGAATTTTATATATATAGATAATTTTATGTGTTAATATTAATTATTAACCAAAACCTCTAATAACATTACATAGAATCGTAGACACAGACTGTTTCGAAGTTTTTATCCGGTTGACTTATTAGACTTTACCCGAATCTTCCGCATCCGTATTTGACAGTATATAAGCGCTATTACAATATACTTATCTGTTACGATGTAGTCACGATCTGAGTATAAAGTTCCGTATTGGATCGCTCCCTGGTAAACCCCGATTCTTGCGTATTTATTCGCAAGTAGATTTAGATGTTTGTTGCTCATCCGCGGAGGCAATCTGGTTGATGTATTCATACTTCACTGGAAAGGAACGTCTTAATATTACTCACAAATCGATGTCTTTCTGACTGCTTTTTAGAAAAATGTTTAAATTTTACGTTTTAAATATAGTAATAAAATTTTGTTTTGAATGACTCCCTGTTGGCTTTTTTAACTGATATTTTATCTTTAGCTGAAACTTAACTTAAATATAAGGGTAAAGAAGAAGCACTAATTCAAAAAAAAAATTGTCAAAACGAAATATTGTAAGTTGTTATAATAAAATTATCAATGGATAAAATTAGGAGATGAGGTGAATTATCGAAGGATAATTTATAAAAAATTATGTCCATGAGAGATCTAACTCATAACTCACTTTGTTGATTGAACAGTCAAGGTTCTAGATAATCCATTGTATGGTATCTACAATATTCTCACTTGCGGAGGCAACGTGCCAAAAGGCAGTAAACGATGCCAAAAAAATAATAGCATCTCGTCCAATAATTGTACTGAAATGTTTACATTATTTCTCTTTAATTAACCAACTTGTGACCTCATTATTCGTCTATGTTTTTTAGGTTTTTACGAAGCCATTTTTTATACAGGAAAAAAAAATATGAGCTCCCGAGGGAAGAAATTGCCGAGGGCGAACCACTGAGCGGATTGTGTGATTCATAGTTTAAAACCACGTTTCCATACATTCTCTGTAATACATATAAAAGGAACGAATCAACGCACGGCCGAAGCCATTGAACCTAGAACGATAGATTTTTACATAACTTCGCGGTAAAAGTGAGCGCTAAAAAGGAAATATTAGATAATTCTCAGGGGCATAACGTACGTAGTTACACCTCAGGCCTTGTAGTAAATACAATGATGAATGTACATATATTCAGGGTAAACTCGGAACATTAAATGTTTAATGTGCAATGAGATGGCCCAATATAATATTTAGACACCTGAACACGGAGATAATAACCAAGATTAGTGAAACTACTTCTGCAAAGTGAGGACATCATAACACCAATGAGAAAACGACCAAGAGAATAATCCTTTCAGTCCATGGAAATAACATCTCCACCATTTCGGAAACAACATGTCTTCCATCCAATATCCGACTTTACTTTTACAAATTAAGTTGTTAGTTGTATCGGTGTTTGCCTTGCTTCGCTCATTAAAGTGTAGTATTGTAAGTTTTGTTGGAAGTGAATTATTCAATGTATGATTCTTATTTGAAATAAATGATCTTAAACTGTAAAGCAAACAGACCACCGGTAAAAGAGCGAAATGAAACCCGGTTACGGCCTTTTTTTCTATCAGATATTTTTATCTTTTATTTATTTTTTAATACAATTTTTCATCTGTTATAGACTTCCCCATTAGCCTTCTATAAAAAAAGCACTGGTCATAAACGTAGCAGTACTTTCACGCCTTGTTAATAAATTAATGAGGGCCCGAAGGTTTCATCGAGTCCCGGTAAGTGTTTGTAAAGGGATCTCTTTGCTTTTTATTGCCAACCCGCCAGCGTACCGAAATTATTTCTTTATTCATTAATAGTCATACAAGTATACTTAATAAACATTATATTCCCATATATTACATATATTACATTCTGTTTCGTTCCAATATTTTTGGCACAAGATATTTAGTGAAATTCAATAATGGTGTTTGAACTAGTGTAACATGGGTACATAGTGTTGTATGTTTTAGCGCAATGAAGTGGTTTGTTATAAACTTATGTTTATTTCACATCGATTTATATTTTAAATCAGATCAATTTTTGGAGCTTCTATTCCAACTTCCAAGTATAGTGGAATGGAATTATAGAGAAAAAATATGTTTTGTGTGTATTGTGCCCGCATTTTTGTGTTCCCTAATACATAGTAATTCGTATTTTTTTTATACCACAAAGTTGGCAAACAAGCATCCGACTGAAGGTAAGCATCACCGTAGCCTATAGACTATAGACGCTTGCAATACCGGGGGTATCACTCACGCGTTGCCAACCCTCCCAACCACCCCAAGTGGAGCTCTGGAGACGTTACTCACCGTAGAAACACAACATGGCCGAGACCAATGCTATTTGGCTACGATCTTCTGTAAGGTGGAGGTCCTTCCCCAGACGGGCTGCTCCGATTTGAGCGGATTATCCGCTGTGCCCTACCTCTCTTATACTGACAGTTTTTGACAGTTCTACTACGAGTTTGACGTTTTTTAATTGGCAAATTGCCTATTGTCAGGAGCGCCTATTAAACGCGCTACTGCATCGCTACAAAAAGTCGACGTGTGCTAGTAGTCTACATAGTCCACATAAACATATAAAACTTTTAAAAGGAAAGTAGAATTTTGTAGCGTACTAATAAAATAATCGCAACTTTGTTTGCGTATATCTCGTTTTCCCGTAGGAAATTTGAAAAATCATACCTAGGCGTCGTAAGGAACCTACGTTCCAAATTTGGAATCTCTAAACCCAGCGGTTTGGGCTGTGCGTTGATATATAGTTAAGTCAGTCAGGACTTTGAATTTTTTATAAATAGATAATAATAAGGTAATTAAATTCCGTAGCGATAAGGCCGCCTATGTACTTCTAAGTTGTATGTCCGTGTATATTGTAATTTTTATTTGGTACAAAAAAGAGTTTTTGCATTGTATTGTAATTAGATCAAATGATTTTTCTAACATTAACCTCTTAATTTGTACATTAATCTAATACAATGTTATAGCCACAAATCATCTTGACCGACTGATATCATGAGTCATAACAATATCACCTAATTTTGGTAAACCTGAGTATGTAATGCCATATTGAACGCAGCTGTCATGTATTATTGGTCGCCTTTGTTAGCGATTAGCGTGAACGTAGGAATTAATAGCGAACATAAGTGGATATTTTAAGGATAATCTTGTCATTATCATCTTAGCTCTTATCTCTTTATCATGATGGTATAGAATAAAGGTAAGATAGATTCTTTATTTGCAATCAACTAATGTAATATTTATTGTGAAAATGAATAATTAAAATGAAGTCGCTTCCGCGATCTGTTTGCAGAATTAAACTTCTCTATGAATTTCAATGTAATTTCAGCAATAGACAGAATGATTCAACAGTAAGGTTTTTATAAGACATACAAGGATTTTCTGAATTCCCAAGGAAGGAAGGAACGGAACGGAAACCTTTTTGAAGCTTAGCTGGTTTTGCTAGTAACGGATAAAATTAACAGGTACCAAACTTCATACTTCATCATATCATACTAATATTATAAATGAGAAAGTGAGTTTGTTTGTTATTCCTTCACGGCTTGACTAATCAGCCGATCTTTAGGAAAATTTGTATATAAATGGTCAGGGGTACAGAGCCCAACATAGGCTACTTTTTATCCCGTGAAAGTATTATTCTTCATTCCAATGGGAAAACATTTTTTCTACTTTAGAGGGCGCTGTATGGGATGCTATCTGCCAACAGATGGGGCCACAAGTCGCGCTATGGGTTGTTTTGTTGTCAAACGAGATCTATGTCATGAAATTAAAGCGAGCGAAGCCGCGGGGAAAAGCTAATAACTCTATATTTTCGCCAGCGATTAAAATATAGCACAGCAAGGTTTATATACTTAATATAAAATTTTGACTCTGACAATGGAGGTTGAATAAATACTGCAATAAAATTTACATTAACTAAATATAAAAGTCTTTCAACGTTACATAAGCAAATAAATTAGCCGTGCCCAGTAAATACAACATTTTTTACATCTTTCGTGATTTTAGTTTTATGCGACCAGCGACAAGCATGCGATTAGGCTGCGTGACCATAAGCAATATTTTGTTAGACTTAATTACTTGTGGTGACTTTATCTTTTTTCAGTGATATTACAGCGATAAGACAATAATTCAAGGATTTACAAATTAAAACTCGATTAGCGGCTAATCAATAAAGCAACTCATGTCTAACTAACTTGTATGTTTGGCTATAGTATTTAATGGATTAAATGAAAAATTTAATAAAATCATTTATTCACAGTCACATTACTGTTTAAGCTGAAATCGTTCTGGAAAAAAATGACGACATTTCAATTAATTTAAAAAAATTAAATATATTATTTATAGTTACAGAATATGTGTGTTTCTTTGTAAATTGGTATAATACAATTACCCTGTTAGGTAAGCCGCATGTTGAAATTCATAGACACCTACATGTTCATGAATATATTGTAGGTACGTTCACCAAATCGCTTTCTCTCCGCTTACATTGAAACCTTATTATTATCACTAAACAATAGAATACGTCCTGTTCCTCAATCATATTACGTAAGGGCTATAACCGGCATTGCTATGTGTATGCAAATTTGCCTGCATATTGCAGATTCATACCGCATTGCCGTCTTTAGTATTTCCCCCGGGCAACGTTGATATAGCACTTGGTGTTTAAATTGGCTCATCGGGACCCATAAATACAGCTTTAACTGCCATTGGCTAGATGGAATAGACTGATGAAGGTCAGCGGTTTGTTTACCGCAATAAACAAAGATTTGTAACGCTATTTAACTCTGTCGGCTGCTTCACGGATATCGACGCAAGTTATGTCGGTATTCAAAGTGCTAAAGGCATTGTACAGACTAACGCTTAGGACACAGTCAAATATCTCCTGTGAGATTGTTGTAGCAGCTTGAATATATTTGGCGGAAAATGCTGTAACAATGTGAAGGCAACGTCTGTTATTTATACAAGTTCCTTTACAGATAGAGTCGAATGATTGTTTTATCGCTTAACTAACATGAGCCTAATATTAGATTGAATGAAGTATTTTTATTTAAATATTGAGTGGATATAATGTTTACAAAATAAAGGCCGTTTACAAGATTTCGCGAATAGAAACGATCAGTCTGGTTAGGTTTGGTTTTTACGTTCTTCAGTTATATGCAGTCGTAGCTAAGAAAACACTAAATGATTCTATTCATTTCATCTATATTGGCTTTTTACAAAACAGCGTAAAATTTTATCAGTTCTTTGCCATTTTATGTTCCATGTATTGTAATATGCAACATTCCGGAATGACAATAATCGTTGCGAGAAAAATTATGGTTAACCAGCAGTTTCCGTGATTTACATTTTTGTTAATTTATTCTCTTTGTTTGAATGACTGTACCTATATGACTTTTTCTTTTGCTTTATCGTTGGAAGGAAGATTTTATTAACGTACACAGAGAACGTCTTCTTTCATCCGCTTTTAAATTTACATTATTACATTTGATGAAAAAAACTTTACTCGTTTTTGATGGATATTCTAAATATTTTCCATGTAGGTAATATGTTTTTTTTATACCACAAAGTTGGCAAACAAGCATACGGCCCTCCTGATGGTACACCGTGGCCTATAGACGCTTGCAATACTGGGGGTATCACACACGCGTTGCCAACCCTCCCAACCTCCCCAAGTGGAGCTCTGGAGACCTTACTCACCGTAGGAGGCGTAGGAACACAACATGGCCGAGACCAATGCTATTTGGCTACCATCTTCTGTAAGGTTGAAGTCCTTCCCCAGACGGGCTGCTCCGATTTGAGCGAATTATCCGCTGTGCCCTACCTCTCTTAAAAATAATATACCTACCTACCTATTACAATTTTTTATATAGTTTTTTTTACATTTTTATTTTTGTTTTGTCTATTTTTATTTTGAAGTCTGCTTATATTAGTTAAGCTATTAATATTGTTATTATTATATAAATTACGCAGACTAGCAAAATGCAGCCCAACTTACTAAATATATAATTTTATCGAGCTTGCCATTTTGGTCCGAATAGTCAACCGGGATCCAATATAATGCTATTTCCGAATCCCAACAGTAATATTTACACTGTTAATCGGCTTGCATACAACAACAAACTGTTTTCAACAATAATACTGGTCCAATGTTGCATTCTGCGACAAGGGAACGAATATCGTTGCAGAATGCAGTACACTCACGGCAACTCATGTTAGCATCAATTTCACAGAACCCTGGACATCGTAAAGGAAGTGTTTTAGGGTTATTTGGCATGAAATAACCAACGGAGAGTTTGATAGACATACAGTGAATTTACTTTGTAAAATCGTGTAAGTAAACAAACTGTGTAGACAGTTATTTGATGTCTTCACACCGTATACAGGGTGACAGGTTTTTATTCCCAATTTCGAATAAACCTCGGAAAAAAAATTGGAAACGACTCATTTTCGACCCTCTATTTATGGGGGGCTAACTTGTTGCAACCTAATATTGTTAGGAATGAAAGTGGCTTAAACATAGTCTGACATAACTTTTGCGTTGAGTTTTTTTATATACAAAGTTGGCAAACAAGCATACGGCCCGCCTGATGACCCTACTCACCGTAGGAACACATTACATGGCGGAGACCAATGCTATTTGGCTACGATCGGATCTTCTGTAAAGTGGAGGTCCTTCCCCAGACGGGCTGCTCCGATTTGAGCGGATTATCCGCTGTGCCCTACCTCTCTAAAAAACTGATTTGTTTTATATTTTAAATAGCGGACTCGGTAACATCCGCGTAGTCTTGTTATTTCAAAATTAAAAACCTTTCTTAGTGCTCATTGACGTCACAAAATATGCCTTTGTGTAAATCTTTTTTAGGTCAGTGGTTTTAGGTGGCTCGCTGTGATAATCTCAAAATTTCGTAAAAAAAATTGACATACACTTAGGATATAAGAAAACTGAATAATACAGGTTGTTGTTTATTCGTCACGGAATAAAGTGTATGTTAATTTGTGCCGAATTTACTTTAAATGTATGAAGTCTAAAAAATTACGAATTTAGTTGACGAATGTGCAAGAACCCGACAAACACGTTTATGAGAGTACTTTTTAAAACTATTACAATAATGTATTGTAACTTATTAGAATATACCGATTTTTGTACAACTTTATAATAAATTGAAATGTTAAAGATACGGAACCTCAACGCATATTTGGAAAGCACTTGGCCATTTTTTAAAGCAACTGTGAACAAGCCACCCAAATAGTTTTGCTTGCAAAACACTCTTGAATTTTCATAGCATTGCCTCCTATTTTCCTTCAGCGAATGTACGTAAATATATTTTGTTTGCATTTAATTTTGTACGTTTGCTTGGTCTTGTCTGGATATTACGGAAATTTGTTTGTATACTTTTTATTTCGTGTTTCTGCTTACTCATTATTTTGTTACTAGTAAGTGACCGCAGATTTACTTATTCTGAATTTGATTGCGCTCTATCACTTGTTTTTTATTGTTTACGTATGCTTTATACAAATTGTTAGAATATTTTTCAGGCCACCTGACGGTCATCATCACCACTGGTTTTTTTTTGGTTTAACGACTGTCATTTATCGACAACTAGCGAATCCCGCGTTACTTCGTTTGCATGTGTATCCCGCTTTTCATTGGGAATTATGAAATGTATTATACATTTATTCTTCCTCTGGAACCACTCTATCTATTAAAAATCCATATCAAAATCCTCTGGGTAGTTTTAAAGATCTAAGAATACATAGGGATGGGAAGTGACTTCATTTTATACTATGTAAACATGTTCAAAATCTACAGCTAAACGAGACCTCCAAATTACGGCAAAGCCGAGATATTTTAACCCAACCAAATAGAATATGGCATTGCACTCACCTCTCTGCTCATCATCTGCAAGAAAGCAAAACGTAGCGAAAACGGAACCATAGGGTGTCCACTGTCCGTGGCAAGACACGCACTTGCATGATTTTTATTTAGAATAGAATAAATACGCATTCACTATTACAAAAACTATTTAACACAGTGGGTGTTTTTTAAAAAAGGACAAAACACGTAACAGCACTAACAGCCTATTCGTGCTGCAGCCATCCAAAAAGGGCATTAGCTCAGTGTAATCTTTATTCACAGTTGTAGGAGCAAAGCACTGGTATTCTGCCATGACTGGTATTTAGATGACACCAACTCTTTGACACTAACAGAACTATTTATTTCTCTCTATCCTGTTACCCGTTTCAGGATAAGTGCAGATTCCGCATGCGGTTGAGAGGTGTCGCGGACGATTTATACTTTTCGACCGCAACGGGCTGCTCTGTGTCACTAAATTGAATGTACGAGTAAGCTTGAGGCTAGTTTCGCAATTTCTTCGTGAACTGCTTGTGTATAGTTTTCAACAATATGAGTACCTATATGGAGAATTAGGCCTCCTATAAATAAAATCGTGCGGCTGCAGCGTACGAATATTTTTCATTCAATCACTAACTTCTTAATAATATTCAGTATATACGTTTTATAGAAAACCCCATAATTCTTGTTAATAACGAATATAAATTCTCATAATCGAATATTAATCTAATAAGTACTGATGTTCAGAGAGGCTATAATTCTCAATTGTAGTGCTATTAGAAGTAAGTAGAAAAAAATGTTTTCTTTGGTCAGAGCTCAAAGCATTTTTCGTACGAGGCTTTTCCGCTAAGGCTCCCATTGTTCCGGTCCTTGAAGGAAGAGAACACAGATATAAATATAAATAGGTGCCAAGTGTATGCAATAACGTGATCAGCTGTGAGTGTATTCTAGTTACCATACAAACATTCTTGAATAATGTTTCGTTTTTAAGGTAAATTTTAAAGTTTGTATGATTTTTTTGATTGTTTTATAGTTTTTTCAACTAACCATTTTTTTTTTAATGTTTGAAAGATAGATTTCGTCACCGCGCCCCTGGTGGGATTCGAATTTACGTCCTCTCAATAGCCTGGATTAGCCCGGTAGCTCAGTAGTCACTGAGCTACCGGGAAGGTTAATAATAGTGGTGAAATTTTTCATTTCTTCAAACTAGGGCAAAAACACGGTATGCCAAAAGTTTGACGTAAATCTCCCCTTTCGACGTTGTTGACTAGTCCGCTCAACTTATTGATAACTAGTAGTTTAATGCGAAAACTTGACAGTCTGCAAAACTAGAATTACTTTTATAGCAATTCGAGATTAAAAACCATAAAGCTTAGTGACAGCTTTTCATAGATCGAGAAAAGGTCTGAAATACAAAGCGGTAGAGAAAAAGAAACACGTTTAGTATGAACAACTCCAACAGCCTTCTGGCAGGGATAACGATTCAATATTGCTGCCCTATACTGAGATATTGGAATAAAGTCCATGTTGGCTCAAGACCAGCCATGGTCAACGTTAAATAAAATATACTAACATAGTTTTTAAGCATTTGCAATCTAACATTTTATATGGAATTTATTCTGAATTAAATGATTAAATAAATAAAGATGGAAAAATGGACTTGGGTTTGCGTTGTTTATTGATATTTACATCGGTGATTAAGAAATATCGTGTTTTCCACATAGTCATCACCAGAAATACTTGTTGATCGTAATCGAAATACAATAAAAGAAGTACTTTGGGAATTAAATTTGGCTTTCACTTAGATATCTGATTTATGATAGAAGTTTCATATGAGGAAAATGTCGAAAGCGGATGAAGGCTTTACAGGTAACTTGCGAGGATATAAATATAAAAATTATAGTGCTTAGTACGAGTTTTTTTGGCCACATTCGATCATGTTAACGTAAATAAACCGACTAAATAGAGAAGAATTGTCATGTTGCGAATTTATAAGACGCGTGTTACATATCAAAATTATGTGTATTACTTGCTCACATTTTGAAGTGAGTAACCCGGCTAATTTGGATTTGTAACACGCATCTAGTAAATTGACAATATAAAACTAATTTTTAAGACAATATGAATGTAGCTTTCCATCGATGAAAGAATTTTCCAAATCTGTCCAATAGTTTCGCAGCCTATTCAATGCAAACAAACAATTTAATTTTCCTCTTTATAATATTAGTATAAATACTTGTAAACTTAATAATTATTATTACTTGGTACATTATTGATAAGCAAAAATTATGCTAAAAACGGAATTTCGTGAACCACGATTACGATTTCAGTCGGTGTTTTCATATTTACATACGTCAGTCTCAGGCAGCAACATTTCCTTAACTTGTGCAAATCAAAAAATAATAAGAAATGTTGGTTTTCTTAATTGAACAAATATTTACATGAGGAAACAAATCTTCCTTACTTCAAATGACTTTAAAAAAATGATTTATGTATCTGTTTATTTGGAGAGAGAAAAAAATATTGTCATTTCTGTACAGATTAAAGTATGAGCTTCCGTATTGAGCTCAAAGATTAGCGGGAAATACGAGATTGAAGAAGAAAAAAGATAGAATGATCCATTATTATCACTGGCCTTCCATACATCTACAACTGCTGAAGTTGCGGTTTATTTACTTAGTGAAATTGAAATAATTTATCGCGTACTCGTTTTCGTCTTAATAATTTTATCTTATCTATTACATAAATAACGAACATCATAACATACTTCATACTAATATTATAAATGAGAAAGTGAGTAATCAGCCGATCATTATGAAAATTTGTATATATTTTGTCAGGGGTACAGAGCCCAACTATAGGCGGATAGGCATTTTTATCCCGTGAAAGTATGTCATTCCAATGGGAACATATTTTTTTCTACTATAGAGGGCGCTGGCTCGTCCAACAGATGGCGCCACAAGTCGCGCTATGGGTTGTTTTGTTGTCAAACGAGATCTATGTCATAAAATTTTACGAGAGCGAAGCCGCGAGGAAAAGCTAGTAAATTATTAAATACAGATTTCTTTTTGCTGTAGAAGTTTCGCGGGGAGTAGCTAGTAACAACATAAATAAAGAATTCGTATTTTAGCTTTTAACTGACAAAAGTTTTAAGAAATACAAAATGAAATAACGTAGATTCTAATTTTAATTCAACATCGCCTGTCCAGACTCATTTGATCAAAAGAGACGTAATTTCATTTGTATCATTTTCTTTCAGTACATTTTGCAGTTTCTTCCTAATGTACCAACCTATCAAGCGTTGAAAAATGGCGGCGTTTTCTCGAGTAGCGCATCGTTTTTTCCTCTTTCCTGTTAATTTAGTCGACTATTCATCATATTTCGTATACGTTCCCGTCCCAAATTGAAGCAACAAATGTTTTTCTTTTAAGTAAATACATTTTCTTTGGAATTATGTTAAGACATGTTTTAATGACGCTGGGAAAAACCTGTCTTTCTGATGTGATGTTAGATAACATTTTTAGAGACACTAATTGTTGTCGCTGTGGTTACCACTTCGTGTTAAAAAGATTATTTTACTTTCGATCTTTTCTATTGGAAATATATATAAGAAAAAATAGTAAGAGATAAAGTATAAAGAAAATCTGTCAGAATGTTGATAATGTATTAAAAAAAAGTCAAGAGCAAGCTAAGAATTATGAAAAATCAAAAACTAAAATATACATCTATTAATTCACTCCGTTTTTATGTCAAAATAATAAGACCTTTTACATTTAAAAGCAAAATAGGTACCATTTAAATAAGGCTATATTCGGAGATCCGTGGGTAAGGTAAAAAGTACCTTCACACGTCAAACCCTCGATCGAAAAAGTCTTGATAGACTTAATGCCACCGTCTTTTTTCCGGTAATGGCTAAAGGTAGCAGCATTAAAAATTTATGCCAAATAAGTACTAAAATAGTTTGCTTAAAATACTGTACTTTTATTCTTACCCTTATAAAAAGACACTTTCTAACACTACCAATTGAATATTCTAAACACCAACGACGCGACATGTGAATTTTAAAAAGGTGTATAAGGTTTATTTACTTAACCAATAAGTATTTTTAGCAACCAAGTAAATCTTACTAATATTATAAAAGCGAAAGTTCGTCAGTATATTATGGTACTTTTTTACACAAAAACGGCTTGATGTTTTCTTGAAATTTGGTATACCGGTAGTTTAAAACCTGGATTAACACATAGGATAGTTTTATCTCGGATATCACTCGGGATTTTCCGGGTAAAACAGCAGGCATCAGCTAATCCCCAATACATGGCAAAGATCTCGAAAACTCGACATATCGAAATTGTGTCAAAGTTCGAAATAAAGGTAATATTATATTCTAGTAGCACGTTTGATAGAGGGTGTATTGGAAAAATGACGTCATATTGGAAATCATGTTACTAAATCGAGATGACACAATTTTGATCCTACCTGACCCATAATTATAATTTCATCGTCCATTTATATTTCAATCGTGATTTTTTCCTTTACGTGTCACATAATAGTAATAAATAATACGAATAATATTATGAGCATAACTTTTTAAGGAATATGGTTTATGTCGTGGCGATTCATTGAGCTGCTAGCTCTTAAATAATATCGCAATTTTAATTTAAAGTTGATAACAAATACCTACTATACTATTTAGTTACATTCAATTCGATTTCATTTAGTTTTTAGTATTTAGTTAGCGCAGTCTGTCAAGCAAGAGTACCTCAATGTTAAAATATAATTCCGATCGATCAGACCATTATGTGGGCAGCAAATATTTTCTACTTTATAAAATAGTCAGTAACATCAGCCCCCTTACTCTTAAAGATTATTTCGCACGATCGCCATTGGATTGTTAATTTTAGGTACTCTTTACAACTAAACTAGCGCTAACTAAATACTAAAATAAAAGAAATAGGATTGTATGCTAACCAAATAGTTAGTAAAGTATTGCTTACTTTGCTGCAATATTGCATTTGAAATTAAACAGAATTGAAATTAAAATCAAGATTGCTATGCAGAGTAACCTAGCAGTAAGTGGTCACTTCTACAATCTTGCCATGACAACGTACTTATACAGAACGTCATCATCATCTCAGTCCTCGTTCTAATTTCTGAGCATCTTGGTGTACCTAGACCGAAGTTCTTCATTCAAACTTTAGCCCTATTCTTGCCAGATGGAACCTGCGACCTCTATCATATGGTACGTCTATCCAAATGCAGAACTAGTAACACTTCTTTCATATCATATCATATCAACCCATAATCATCCCACTGCACGGATACGGGTCTCCCTTTAATCGAAGGGGACTAGAGCGTACTCTGCCACGCTGCTCCAATGCGGATTGGCAGAGGCCGGTGTTTTCAAGCCGCCCGAAGTCCACCGACTTGGCTTAACGACTGTCATCTACCGACAACAGCCGGGACCGACGGCTTAACGTGCCCTCCGAAGCTCGAGATAACGAAACCCATCCAAACACTGGCTAGGGTCGACGTCGCTTGACTTGCGTCTTCATATTAGAGTGCGACACATAGCGATGCCATCGAGCTCCTCATATTCGGTTTAATTAATTTAAAACTGATTCAGAATAATATTTCAGTTTTTATTTCATCAGGTATTTGGCCGTAAACGCAACGAACATTAATAAACATTGTATTTTAATTAACAAACAACAAATAAAGTTGGGTAAAAAAGTAAGCGTAAAAAAAATACTAAACTTGGAAGTCGAAATAAATACGTTTTTCGTTCCCATGTTTTAAGGATAATCCTCTGGAAAGTTTCCTTTCTGCGAAGGGTTTTACTTTCAGAAACCGCTAAAGGTTCGAAGTTCAAGACTTGTTGCTCAAATTTTCTAACGTATAATATTACATTTTATAATTATCAAAATTATTCAAAACCTTTTAAAGATTGTTTTTGAATTTTAAACGCAGTAAGAAAACTTTACGGAGGCGGTGATACAATAACAGACTAGAATATCAAAAGTAACTTTATCTTTGAATTTTCATAAATAAAGCATTCGGTGAAGACACAAAGTTAACGGTAAAACATTCCGAAATATCGGTAATAATGAAGTCATTACTGAAAAAAAATCTCCTTTTTATGAGCGGATAAACGTCGGCTTTATTCCCGTTCCGTGTATAATAACGACATAACAAGAAACAAGTTCAAACGCAAATATTTGTCGCGCCGCAGCGGAACGACCGCTCCGACACAGTTGCACGGAATCACGTGACGTTTTCTCCGCAATTTAACAGGTAAAGTTTCCGACTTTAAAAAATACGACGAACAAATGGCTGATCATAAAAAAAGGGAACGCAATCGCTGGCAGGGCGGTCGGGCGGGACGTTCCGAGCGTGGAATTGTGAGAGAGATTTTCTGGAGCTCCGTACCACCGAATTACAACGAATTCTCTTAACAATAACCGAAGATTCCGCTGTCGGTGCTTTTACGTGGAATTGTTGCCAATTTTTTTCTTTAATTGAATTACTTGAACAAGATTGAACATTTCAGGTTTACAGGCCCATTTAAAGATACATTTTTTGTTTACATTCCTCTTTGATATGCACGTTTATTTTGTTTTCATCAGAAATTTAATAAAACGGAAGCAATAATTCAGAAAATATACCTTTGATGTTTTGGTTCGCAACCGTTTACACGTTAATTTTACAGAGGGTTGTCTAATCAATTAGATATTTCACTTTCCGTTTAATGACTTTCTACATTTTGCTTTTCCTTTTTCTGCTTTTTTCTTTCTTTCACTGTATTTTTATGTTTCTCTTAAGCTCTAACAACAGTGGTAAAAGCCTCTTAACGAGTTTTATATAAAAAATAGTTTTATACAAAAATACAAATTCGATATTAGTAAGTTAAGAATTAGCGAACATCCGCGGTACTTTTTGATCACGCAGTCCCGTTAACTCCGACTCCATTTCCAAAAATCTCTTACAGCCAGTTTCTGAATCGCATATTAATTTTAATGCAAAATTTAGTCTCCAGTTATTGATCTTTTTTAATTTGTCAGATGTGTCATTAATCAGAAACTGTCTGTTAGTACATTTACTTCACAGAAGTAAAATTTTTATCTAAAATTTCATCTTTCTCTTAATTTATGTTTTTTAATAAAATACAAAATATGTTTGCAAAATATTTTTTTTTTATAATTAGAATGTTTCGAACCACGCCATTCAGAGAATCTGTCGATCATGCACTACATGACGTAATGCGAAACAATTCATTCGTTCAAAATCGAAAGCATTTTTATCAAAAAATTCCATGTTGCTCCCTGATCGTCACATTCAGAAATAATATTTCTGAAATATTATTATATTTTATTTTGTATTGTAAATTTAGTCTCTCTCATGTAAAAAAGCATCATATACATGTATATGTATAACATTACTACAACTAATACGTTAATGATTTTGAAAAACCGTAGCATTTTTTTTATACCACTAAGGTGCAAACAAGCTTGCGACCGGCCTGATGGTAAGGCGGTCACCGCAGCCTATGGACGCTTCCAACACCCGGGGGTGTCACTCGCGCGTTGCCGACCCCGTAAAAATATTTTAATGCCTCTTTTGAAGAACCCCATATCCCATATTCTAGTCTAAAGAAAAGACTTCGGCGGGGATCTCAATCCACAACCGTTTGCGGGAGGAAACTCCTCTGAAACCGCGCAGTACGTGACCATTTTGGTTCAACAGTGTGAGGTTGGGTTCCCCGCCGGTGACGAGCAGTTCGTTTGTAAAAAGTGACCATAGGCATCAAGTCAAACAATTCCTCGGAACAAACCCCATTATACAAGCGGTAGAACACGCATAGGGAGGCGAAGTCTCAATCAATCAAGAATATTATTTATTCAATAATCTTAAAACGATTTAAAGTTGCCAAAATTATCTTTGAGGGTAGAGATCCTATAAAACAATTATCACTTCTCACACTTCAAAAGTTTAATTACTTGAAACTTTGGATCTTCGATACACCGAATTAAAATTAAGGATTTTGCCTCAAGCTTCTAAATGAAATTAAGTATTTTAAAGGAACAGTAGCAGTTGAAAATATACCTTTAGAATGGATCACATTATTTAAATGTTTTACATATAACTTAATAATAAAGCTCAATCAAACTTTGATACTCTTACCAATAAAAGAGGTAACCAGAGTAGAGAACTAAGAACAAAGATTTTTATGCTAATAATGTAAGTATCGTTATGACACATTGTAATTTCATAGTACAATATGAACACTATGATCCATACTTCCATATCCATACTAATATTATAAATGTGAAAGTGTGTTTGTTTGTTTGTCCTCTCTTCACATCGAAAGTAAAAAACGGATTGATATGATTTTTTTATTGGAGATAGTTTAAGGTCTGGAGAGTGACATAGGCTACTTTTTATCCCGGATAAACATCTCATTCCCACGGGAAAAATTATTGACATTTTCCCTTGACCACGCGGGCGAAGATCACTAAAATACTCAGATATAACCAAGAATATAATAACCAGGGTCATAATATGATTCAAGTTCTCTAAATAACCTTTCACGTAATATTCACAAAACTTGTATAATAATTACCGCCCTGGTTATCTCTTTCATTGGTTTATTATATATAATAGGTAAATCAATAATTTTTTTCACGTTGATAAATATACCTTTTATGTGTATTAATTACTATCTCAAAAAGGCGTCAAGTATGTCTTCGGACGATACCATGAAATTAATATTCATGGGAAAAGCTTCTGGAAACTACCGAAATACCTTTTGTACGTAAAGAAATTTATTATTAAACCAGGTACGGTACCTATGTTAAAATATCCAAATTTAGTAAAACCGAGTCTCACTAATCCCAGTTCAAATCGGTACGATTCGATGAATATAAATTGAATGAGTTAAGGATTTGCGAACGTAATCTTATTATCCTAATCCTTTCATACAAGATCTTCAGTGCCTTACATGGATTTGAGAGATGAGACAAAGGCCTGTTTGTAATGGGCTGACGAGTTATACCACTACTCTAGTGGAAATTTAGGACTACTTTGATGTATATATTTACACGGTGCGTCAAATTGCGGACCAACGCGATGAAGATGAAAGTCGTTTAGAGATGTCTTGACAGTTGTGGATGTCGTAAGTGTTAAAAAGTTAAAATATAAATAACAAAATTACTTGGTTCCTATGCCTGATAGGTCTATGGTTCCTATGTATTAATAGCGCCACCAAACCAACGTGTTTCTTTTAGTAAGCAACAGGGCTTACGACCTATTCGATATATTACGTATTCACTTTGATTAGTGCGAGTGCAGGTGCGTAGTGCAGGTGACGAGTGATTAGTAGAAAATACTTGTGGTCAGCGTTTGCTTAGTGATTAGTTGGCTGCGTAGTACGTGATTAAAAGTGTGTTCTATTTTTTTGCGAGTGGACTGCGAGTAGCGAGTAGCCACGTCCCGCGCGCCCTCCCTTACTACCTACCTACCTGCCTACTGAAATAGACACCTCTATCGGCGATAAAAACATTTTTAAAAGGTTATTTTTGCATATTGATCTATGGGTATTATAATATCTATGGCTAACAACAGATTTTATTAAACAGAGCCACTAAACAGAATTGGCATGGCACTACATACCTGCAGTAATCAGCCTCGATTACTCGCACTCGCACTAATCAAACTATTACTACGACGACGACTTAACAACCATGCGTGTATACATTTCATTGCAGCCGACCATGATAATCCGGAAAATCACGTACCATTTCAATAACGTGTGGGTATGGTATGAAAATAATGATATTATTTCATGAATTTTAATAACGAAAATTTTCCATTGATTCATATTATTTGTTAACATGTATGCATTATAATTTACCGATCCGTTCGAAACAATTCAATTCAACGCTCTCGCCAAAAAATTGTATCAACAAATAATCACAAGAGAAATTTGTATTTCATTGTAACTATTAATATATTTAATTACTGGTTAATTAAATAATATTTTATACAGGATAGATTATATCCAAACGAAATAAACATCATATCGAAAACTCATGACCTCAATAGATTTATTTATGAGTATAAAATCAGGAATTATTCTTGCATTAATCTTGTTTGCCGCTTTTATTCTATAAAATGTTTTCAGTAACCTTATCATAACATCATTGAAAACTCTCGATAACTCCGAAACTTCGGGGGCAACTCGGACACTAAAAAACTCCGTATCTGAGTGTAGGCATCTCGGACAGTTTTTGGACACTTTAATAATTTAAATTGAATATGTTTGTAAGATGCATTAGGATTGTCTATAGAGTCTAAGAAAAAATGTAGAAACTAGCGGTCACTTAACTGGAATCCATTAAAATCTTTTCAAAAAAATCAAAATGTTAATATTAATAATTTAAATTAGTATGTTTGTAAGATGCATTAGGATTGTCTTTAGAGTCTAAGAAAAAAATGAGAAGCTAGCGGTCACTTAACTGGGATCCATTAAAATCTTTGAAAAAAAACAAAATATTCTACTTAGTACTCAAAAAGAGTACTTAAGTACATACTTAAGTATTCTTTTTGACTTGGTGTCAGAAAAAAAAACGATTTCTAATTATAAATATGTATAAATACTTATTAGCGTTTAATCCAGCGAGTATGTATCCAATAGAGATGTAATGTTTGTCATTTTCTTCATAAATAATTGTCCTCAAATCTCAGTTGTCAATTATTGCGCGCGCAAACAAAATAGTGAGCGATTAGGTTAGTATAATGTACAAAATACCAACACATTTAGACAAACCCAATGAACTTGAAGGGTTTTCTATTCAAAAGGGCTACGTACTCAATGGTTATTCAACTTTTTTTTTTTAATAATTAATTTTTTTTTTTATACCTAATTAAAAATGAAGGTACTTACTTTGAAATACTGGCAGGTTACTGTTTTACGTAAATAACGTTACAAAAACAATGGGAAAATCATATCCCCATGCCAACGGCACAATGCTACTTGTACACAGAAAGTTGGTAAGTGCCTCATTAATATGTTTTTAAACATTCAACAACAGTCATGTCATAGGCAGCAATCGTAAAAGTTTATTTTTAGCGAATATTGTTATAAAGTTATTGTATCGTTGTCTTTAGAATATGAATGCCTATTTGTTGTCTCCCACAGCTACATCAAAAGAATTTTATTACTTTGTAAATTGTAAAACAAAATGTATTGATTGATCCAAAATTATTTTATTATTTGTTGCTGTGAGCTTTAAAAAAATACTGCTTCGACCATTTCTGATCGCGCCCTTTATGTAAATTTCCCTGTCCAGACCAGTTGCTTATAGGAACTTCCAGATGTTCTGGGCAGAGAGCGATTGTATCTCCTCTGCAAGGAGAATAGGAAAGCATATTCTCCTTGCATTTCCATTGATCCAAAATAATATAATACCTATATATAAACAATCTTACGAATGTAACCTAATTATTATCCAAAACATTATCTGTTATAAATATTAGTAAAATCAACGTGTTTGGCGTTAAGGTTCTTTTACGCTTACCTTACACCATATATTTTTTTATGTTACAGAGAAAACAAACAAGCAAGGCTACCTGATGGAAAGTGGTCACCGCCGAATATGAACATTATCAGTACCAATGTGTTGTCTGCTGCAAGGAATGGAACAGAGAGAAAAAGCAGGAACAAACGCATTGCTGGTTCACGCTGACATTTTGTGAGAGGGTGGCACTCCTCGAGCATCATCGCGTCGCCTCTCGGTGTGTAGTGACAATGTGACATGCAGTGACAATGTGACAAAGTGACATGCCGTATGTAGTGATTGAATCGATTTTTTTTTACAAAAAACGATAAAAAGGTGAAAATAGGCAGCAATACAGTATAGAATAGACCTCCTGTGATTTACCAAAGTACCTATATGAATGCTGAAAATTTCTCAATTCGTTTACAGAGGTTATACAAACAGAAAGTCCCTAAAATCAGATCCACAAATATCTATCTCCGTGGTGTGGGCGACGCTTAGTGAATTATAATAGAAAATGGAGAGCATTGAACCTACAAAAAACTTTTTGAAGTTTTAAAGAAAAGTCAAAAAGTACGATTTCGCAATCAAGGAATTTTCGGATAAAAGCATCTAATTTGAGTAAGAGATTGTTGTAAATTGAAATATTTAATATATTTATACTAGATTTAAAAACTCCTACTAAATAAGTGGTAACTTAGCAGAAAAAAAAACACTGAGGAAAAAAACTATTTTATTTCATTTTTTCTCAATACTCTTCTCACATCCTAATGATCACTCTTCATAAAAAATAAATAAACGTAATAATCAAAACTCCATATTTTACATCGATAACATGGAAACCAAGACTAACATAACAATGTTTACACAATATGAATCCAAATCCCTTGGGATAAAGTAGCCATTCACCACCACATATGATTCGTTATATGCTAATATTCTATGCATAAATGAATTTTGACAAACTATAACGAGGCCTCATAATGATCTAATTGCTCACAAATCATTATGTGAACATCTGTTACCAGCGTAATTAGAGGACGGCTGTATTTCATAAATTCGATTCGGAAATCACAGTGCCGAATTGCTGACGAGTAACGACCAACCGAAGTTTATTATTACCTTGTAGCTAGTACTGTTTGTTCAAATACATGTACAGTCAAGAGCAGGTCGACTTTTACATATTGGACTTTGTACCATTCTTAAGTTCTATGTCATAAGAGCCAAAATTGTACTGCAAGTGTTAAGCTGGGCGTGCACCTGACTGTACATATTACAAAACTTGAGAAACTAATATTGCATCTTCTATAACAGCATCCGTAAATACGTTTACAGTATTGAGTTTTGATTTCAAATACATAAATTAGTGCTTTAAAATAACAATACTTTCATAGGAAAATCAACAAATTAAATAGATAGGTACATCATTTTGTACTCGATTGCACGTGGGTACTATCCGCTTTTAGCGCAAATAAAAAATACAAAAAATTATATTGCATACGGTGTGCATATCCACATTAAATAAATATTCTCGGACGAATATGAGTATATGAAGTTTTGCAATAAAGTGTACATCTATACAAATAAAATGCCTTGTTGTATATGACTTGACTGCGGGATCAACGCACAGCCGCTGATCGTAGTGACCTGAAACTAGGAGTGTTCTTGGTGTGACGTAGGAATTCGATAAAATAGGACTTTCCGAAATTCTCACGGGAAAGCGGGTTCCAAACAAACAAAAATGCGCGGGTTTCGCTAGTAACTAAAAAAAATAGTCCACATCTAGTAAAAATGATTCCTTTGCTTACGAAAATTAGAGCATAAAAACCATTTTCCACACAATACACGAAACACGCACTTTTTGTAAATTGTGTTAAAGTGGACTGTTTTGTGGCCATTCCCATACAACACCCCACTCGGAAGCCGGACAATAATTGTAATGATTCCTACGCACGCGAGATTTAGATAATAGTTTGTTATTTTTATTTGTGTAACTTTTGTGTTATTTAACTAATCTCGAAAACACTTGTTTTTTCAGCATTTACAATGTTTCTTTTTTTTTTCGAAATGATAAGGTCTCGCAACTAGTGCAAATTAGTGTAATGTAAAGCAAATAAAAATTTCTACAAATATAAATTATCTCTTTTTATGATTCGTTTTCTTTTAACTTTTAATATACAAAAAAGTAGTTGCACAAAATTGTTTTAAAATTATGTGCAAATTATGGCTGTCACTAACAAACGTAAGAAATATAGATAGATTGACACTTAACGTGGAATTACAATTATTAATTTATGTTTCAACAACTTGCTCAGACAGAAAATTCACGGGGACTGTCCGAGTCGAGTTCCGATTCTAGCTTTATTTAATTTAATTAAAACGAACATAAATAATTTTATGTAAGTAGATACGCGGAATATCATTACAATGTACCTAGTAGTCCTAGTACCTAGTTCAATTGTAAAATCAATTATTCATTGAGAATTTGACAGGCCAGGTGGTCGAGTAGCTAGCAATGGTCACTTTGCCACAAGGGCCGCGGGTTGTCTGTGCGGGCGGTGTGCATAAACATGTCTGTTTGCCTTGGTCTAGGTGTTTTCTACGTATAATAAGTATTTATTTATTAAAAAATTAATTATATATTATCAGCAATCAGTACCCGTACCTATAGTATAAGCTTAGTTGCTTAGTTTGGTACTAGATGGCGTTGTGTGATTCGTCCAAGAATATTTATATATTTTATTTAGAATTGAAACAAGATAAACCGTGTTCAACTAAAGTAATTATAACATCTTCAAAGTGCACTAACAATAGAGTAACTAGTCTCGAATTTACCCATGCATGGATATATGCATAAAGACTATTTTGAACCGTGACAAAGTTTGAGAGATGTGGCTTTATGCTCGCTAACTTCATATATCTACGTGGCAGGGTGCACTTACGTCTTTATTTTATCAAACTCCGTGTGACTTGCTATATTTTGATTATACTGCTAGCTAACTAGTAATATTATAATTTTTGTTCAACCGATTTGTATTTATTACTGGTAAAATACTCGTAACTTGCGTATATCTCGCTTTCCCGTGGCAATTTTGAAAAATCCTTTCATAGTACACCCCTAGACGTCGTAAGGAATCTACATTCCAAATTTGGAATCTTTAGACCCAGCGGTTTGACAAGAGAAAGTGTTTGCAAAGACCTAATATCTAATTAAAAGTTTTGAAACCTTTGAATCTACAGGCTTCTGTTTATCCGTGAACTTATCTCATTTTAATGGAAATAAAAATCATATTTTCTACTGCGTGATGGCGCTATCAACGCTAAATACTAGACTCATGGTGACAGCCAATATATGAATGGGTTGATTAAATAAATAAATAATATAGGGACAAATCACACAGATTGAGCTCCAAAGTAAATTCGAGACTTGTGCTATGGAATACTAACTCAACGATACTATATTTTATAACAAATACATTATATAAATAAACATTTAAGAAGAAAAAGTTAGTTTTTCATCATGATCCAACCGGGATTCGAACACGGGACCTCCAGGGTGGAGGGTCGGCATGGTAACCATTACATTACGGAGGTCGTAAATTTTCTCAAATTAATATAAAAATTAAATTGAGTAATATTTTCTCAAATGTGATATTCATATCACTCAAAATTGTTAATAGTTTAGCGAAAGATATTTGAAGGTTGCAAAATGTCACTGTAATCAAATTCCATTGACGGTAAAATATTATTTAGTTCGTTATTGAGTTTCAAACTAAGTAATAAAAAAATTTTTTTTTTCGTTTTTTTTACCCAAACAGCTTGATCAGGTCTAAAAGTAAGAAAAAAGTTTATAAGTGTTATAAGTTTTAACAGTAAAATATTAAAAATTCATGAAAATATTACCTCATATTAGTGACATAATAACACTGACGCTAGGTAACCCAGTCGACATTAATTGCGGGAAGCTCATGAAAAGTAATAGTAGAAAATAACATTATTCCAACTAAAACAGATACTTAAAGGTAGCATTATACGAAATTAAACGTGAACTATGACATTAGAACAATGTTATATGTCAACCTCATTAGCATTTGGTTCAAATCACGAGATAATGAAGTCTCCTAATCAACAATAATTAATTTATTCAATAAAATACGAATATTTTGTATGAAACAGTATTTAAATAAGCACTAAAATAATTGTTACGTTTGTGTTTAAGAATTTCTTAGATTTCTTTTATATTGAGTAATGCTAAATTACAAAACAGACGACGAATCTATAGACGGGACGATTTCTCGTACGTTCAATGCCCTCCGTCAAATTATGATAATGTAGGGATTCGGTTACATACACTCCGAAGTCTATCAGATAAGAAACTAATAAAAACGTAACTATCTCCTTCAAGACCTTCGGCCCTTCATTCATCGCCGATAAACCTAAGGCACTTCGTTCCACTCGGTACTTAGCTGATCCATTTATAGAACATTTATTGAATTTCGAGAACGATTCTGAAATTTTATTAGTGCTTAAAGGACCGATATTAAAATTATTTTTCACTACAGGACGATAGGCAACGACAATGCCTATAATGTGTCCGTATAATAAATGAACATAAATAAAACAGGAAATTAAAGAACCGACTCTTTTAACCCGAATTACCATTTTCCATGCGCATCAACCAATTTCAATGACAAAAGAAAGCAATTTGAACAAAATCCGCGGAAGGCAATGAATAGACCTTTTTTTCACTCTGTCATCACCCTAATGAACACATCGAAGAATACCTTTAAATCAACCTACTTTCCTAATTTGTATACAAAAATACTTGGGTGTCATTCGGGCCAAATAAAGATGAAACCATCCAGCTATATTTTGAAATGAAGCCACCAAACAAATTAATTATTCATACGCAGCGCGGCGTGGAGTCACAATCAATAATTTAAGCAACAACTGATGAAACGTACTGGAAATTCACGAATGGAATTCAGCATATTTACGAACAGATAAAAAAGTCACCGAAGAGATTCCGGGCCATCGCGGTTCGCGGCTTAAACATACATTACATATTCCCGAGATTCTGCATATTTGATATCTACGTAGACATTATACCGCAAGACGAGAATAAAATAAAGGAACTCTTTGTAAGTACTCCCGTAAGTAATAAAGATTATGTTCTTAAAGCCGGGTGTAGAACTCAGGTGAGAGCTAAGAGGCGCGCCGGCCGAAGCTCGAATATTACGTCTCATAAATTAGGAGACGAGGTAGTAACATTCCCTCTGTGTCGTTTACTTCGGATGGCAATTGTCCCGATATTACATGGCCATAAATTGACGGTATGTGCGACGCTCGCTGTATGTATGCTAATACTCCGTGTAGCTTCCCGAGCAAATTTTTATTATGATTGCTATATGACGCCATTCGCTTTGATAACTTTTTTAAGCAGCTTGGAGGAAATCAGCTTATTTCCAACGTTCTCGTAAAGAAATTTGGAGATTACAAGTGTATTATGACCTTAATCTCATTTGATATATTACATTTGAGTCTGTATGTGCAATATTACCTTCGTTATACATACCTACTGTAGTTAGAGTACTTTACAACATAGTCGGTGTTCAAAGAGCCAATACGGCACGAACTAACACCACGATGGAATAGGATTGTCGCATAGCCTAGAGTGCAGTGCCACAGATATTATTATAATACCTGCAAAATAATAGTTGCCCTTGGGCTATCAGTTAAATTATTGAAGAATTATATAAATAAGCTATCTGGGCCGATTGTGAAACCGGAATTAGGAAAGCCTGAAAAGATTACAGTCAACATCTTCAAAAATTGAAATATATTCATTCTATATTCTACTACTATGACTACGGTCATTCACCTGTAAATATACTTCGATTTCTGCATGAGCGGTATAAATTATGACTGAAAACTGAGGTATAACACAAATTAGATCATCCAGAACTGAAATACTTCATCTGCTGTCAGCCTCAGGAAGATAGATACAACATTAATGAGCTCTTAGTTTTTTTTTTTTTTTTATTTTATTTAAGAAACCAACATCGTACAATAATATATTTTACAATTTTCATGTTACATGCTATTCTTAAAGCTAATAATAGGTTTCTAATATTGTTCCAAAAATTTTATAAATTCATTAAGGCAGTAATAACGCTCAATTACGCAGAATACATATAAGTTTGTGAAGTACACAATACAAATACGCTACAATATGCTATGTAATAAGCTGAAAAAGAGAAAATTATTTAAGTATAGTACCTGACCTTAATGCAAGGATATTTTGTATGTTCTATGTTTCAATATGATTATTATTTAATTCATCTGAATGGGGGGGGGGGGGGGGGGTTAGTATCTATAGGTCAGTTTGTCTGTCAGTAGGGAAGGAGGGTGAGTTGTTTTTTGTTTAGGTAAATAAATAAATAAAAATGAAGCAGTATTTAATGATATAGAAATAATAATAATTACTGTTATTCCTCTGTAAGAAGAGATATAATTTGTTTTTTAAAAGAATATTTTGTATAATAAAATATATCAATGTCACTGAGTGTGATGTTATAGAAGCGAGCTAATCGACTGAGAGGTGTGTTTTTCGAATAGTTAGTGGAGTGTCGAGGCACGTGCAGCAATGGAGTGTGTCGTGTGCGGGTACGCGGCGTGCAATACGACACGCCCGCTACTAGTTCCGGAGCATCTATGTTACCACGTATAATATCAAAAAGGAGACACATATCCAACATCCTATGTCTCTGTGTTATAAACAATAAATATTTTTTTGTATTCTGTTTGCATTTTTTGCTTTTCAAAATAATAGAACGAGATGTCTTGCCTGCAGCATACAAAGTCCAATTAAGACCAAATTAACGAGAATTTATAATAATAACATTATCCTTAATAAAGAATATCGCGTTGAAATGAGACATTTTAAATTACACAATTAAATTATGGCTGTCACTGTCAAACTGAATAGGAAAACAAGAGATAGCTTAAGAGTTCATGTGGAATTAAAATTCGTTTTTGTAACTGGCTGAAACCCCTTACCTCCGGCCCGTTGTATTAAGTTAGGTAAGTAATTCCTAGTACCTAACGGCTAAAATAAAAATATCATGTAATTTTCTCGTAATAATTGTTTAGCAGCAAAATTTATGAGTATTTTCCCATAAAAAAAATATTTAAATTTGAAAATCTAACCCTTATAAACAGAGCGAAGAAAATTGGTAACAATTGTGTTTTTACAAAAAACAAAAGCCTACAAAGACCATAAATAATATAGAAAGGCAAAACCGTATCGCGGACGCGAATTCGCTCTCACAAATGTTAGGTAACAAAACGTTAACGATGTAATAAATTCAAAAGTAATTAACTCCAATTTGGTTTTTTTCTCTAATTTTTAAAATTTTCAACGTTCCAATTCAGTGAAATCTCTTGTAATGGCTTAAACAGGTGCATTTAAGGACATTTTCGCTTTATAAACATTTCGGGGGCGAGCAAAAGGGTCGGACGAATGCTGACTTAATAAGAGAGGGTAGATCACTATAAAAGTGGTCTATACTTTGATATTGCAAATCCCTTTACGATTTTTTCACTACTCAATAAAGCCTCTATATCGGTCCTTTTTCTGTAATAATGTACTTCTACATGAATGTATCTAAAATCCTTACATTTCTAGAGTTGTTGTGTTTATTATATAGCTAGCTGTCGCCGGCGGCCTCACCCACGTGAGATTTCTCTGGTTAATATAATAGCGACACTCACAAATAACGTGGCTTTCTGTTGGTAAAAGAATTTTCAAAGTTGGTTCAGTAGATACAACCTACAACCTCACACAACAAACTTTACCTCATAATATTAGAATAGATAAGAACATTTGCCTTTGAATTTTTCGTGCGTATATTAAGTCCCAGTTTCTTCACATTACAAAATGCGCCTATGGCTAAACGTACAGTAAAATATACTCTCGGTTCATTTATATAACAAATACCGAATAGGTCAAAGTTAAAAGAGTGTTGTAAAAGATGACCAACCAAAGGGAGGGTTGCGAACGGTGAAGGGAATCATTACCTTCACAGTTTACAATCTAAATACAGTTCTATTATCATAAACTCGAACTAAACAAGAAGTAAATAGCTGGAACAATTTTCTTGGCATCTGCCTACTTGCTCTCTAAACACAAAGATTTATCAGAACTGAGAATTAAAACAACACCTTAACCTAAATTAGCCCAATTGAGTGACTCACCTTTACGTAGATTTTTGGAATATAAATCATGTTTAACATAAAATAAATCATCTTTTAATGAGTTTTGTACCGAGAGTAAATTATAAGACACGTTAATTTGCTTTCAACGCTAAGTAATTGCTCTACCTTTTATATCCGAAATTACTATTCAAACTACGCCTATTAATTATAGCGTTTCCGTGCCTTGAATGGAAACCTTTGGACAATTTCGTCTATATTTGCCCAAGTGTAATGATTAAATGATTACTGGGTAGGGAAGCACTTTTAGTAGAAAACAGAACGTGTTAAAAATAGTTTTTTTTATATATTAAAGTGCATATCTTATGTGTATTTAGTCCTCCTAGTTATGGACAATATAATATTATTTCATATTTCTAGCGTGATCCCGATATCTCTCCCTCATTAGAACGAATCTTACAGTACGTTCCAATACAGGGAGATAGATTTACCTAAATTGTAACTATTAAAATTATTATTATTAATCATCTGGATTACGAATGAGATGTACAAAGTGCATCGAAAAAATTATGCCAAATGTCACCAAACGTCGTTAATGATCGTGTGTAAAATTGCTGCCCATTTTCTTTAACCTATTAATAGTTTTTAATGTAAAATCAATTACTGACAACAAAATAAAGTATCTTGTTACAAAAACTACAAAATTCAATAGTATTTTTCGCAACAATAAAATTTTTATTTCTAAAACAATAAAGACGGGTTTATACGCACGAAATAAAAGATGAGGTGAACTCATACGCAAAACCTAGTACCGCAGATAAACGTTACTAAGAATCGCGATGCCCAACCGCCGTTCACCTACTTTATTTTATAGGCCGTAAAGGTCCCTCATAAAAGAAAAAGCTGCCTACGTCGAACATGGCTACAGGTATAAAGCAAGCAATTAAAGACTTAATGTAAAATCTATCCGAGCTACTAATAGGGATTACTGTGAATAGGCTCATCTTTAGAGCACTTGTTGCAGGGTTGCCTACATTCATTTAAAAAAATACTTTATTATATGACATATTTTGGTCTAGGGGTTTCGTATTTATGAAAGTCACAGCCTTTGCCTGCATCTTTGCTCAAATGGATATAATTTTGTCCCTACACAATAATTAAATTGCTAGCCACTAGACCATTAAGCCTGTCAATATAGTTCATGGAACGACTTATATTAATTTTACTGAAGTTTACGATAGAAGAGGCACTTAAATAAGGGTCTAAGGGAGTTGTTTTTTTTTTACTTGAGAAAGACGTAAAGCGACATGAATGCTAATATATATATTTTTATTATAGGCCAGAGTGAAGTTTTTTTCACGTCACGTTCGTATTGGGATACGATCGCATTAGAATTTAGTTTATTATCACAATTAAAGTGCTATTTTTTCATTAGATAGGTACCTACAAGTGCCCAATGTGTCATTTACCTACTTTAATAAATAAAAAAACAAACATATTCTGAAACATAAGCATCTGTCAGAGCGATTATGGTTACATAAGTAATAGGAAAGGCATTTGAATTATTTGACGCTTCAGTTGAATATTTTTTTACGGAAAATTATTTGTATTTATTTTATCAAACATTATTTGACGGGTGCTGGTAAAACTTATCAGGAACCTGTCAAATCGATCGTTAGCACATAAAAAAATATTTTATAAAAAATTTGCCAAAAAAATATTGCCCCGCACGTCCGTGTGCTTTGTCCCTAAAACAGCGACAAGACAACGAAAATGTGCGAGTAAAGATTAATATCATGGACGTCAGCTAGTAATTTATAAGTCAATTCTTAATGCAATGTGAAATCCAAACGATCGTGTTTCACTTCGAATACAATTGTATTCAAATATTCGTGACTATTCATTAAATTTATCGCGAATTCGCGATAGAAAATTCCGCTGTGCCAAGAACTAAAGATTTGTGCATTCCAATTTCGTTTGTTCTGTTAAAGTCAATTGTAATATATAAACGTCACGTATCATTAATATTATAAGTGTTGACGTCTGTTTATTCGTATTTATTAATTATTTGACGCTAAAACTATTTGATAGGAACCTGTCACATTGATTTTTTATTACTAAATGCGACATTATATTACTAAATTATTATTGTAAAACCTTATTCTGTGAATAAATGATTCATTCAGTCGATCCTTAGTAATAAAAAAGTAAAAAAAATCAATTTCTAAAACTAAATCTGATTTGAGACAACCCTTGTACTATTAACTGATAGATATTACGCCCACTTTAAGAAGACTTCGAACCAATAAAGGTTATAAAAGTACTAAATATTTTGTACGTTAATCCTTCTTGGATATCTAAAATCGTCGTTGTACTGCCCCCTTACTCTTGAAGATAATTCCGCACGATCGCCATTGGATTGTTAATTTTAGGTACTCTTTACAGCTAAACTAGCGCTAACTATACTTGAGTCGTTTACAAGATAGAATGTTTAATGACAAACCGTTGCCTAGCAACCAGTGACAGACAGGTTTCACCAACATTTTTTTGAGCGTGCATTTTTCCCGTTGTCCTAAATAGACCTACTGATATGCACAACTAGTTTGTATGACTTAAAACATAGAGGCATATTGTCATTTTTGGAAATGTATGAAGGTAGGGTATATAAAAAAACCATACACAATATGTACATTTGTTTTATTTGCATTTGTACAAGGTAGGAAGACAATGACGAGTTTTAAGCCAATCACAATTTTTATCTTCACCTCAATCACACAACTCATTTTGAGACGGTTTTTAATATCGTTTAGAATTTTGTCCAGTAGACATAGATAAACAAACATTTTCTATATCGTCTTAATAAAAGGTATGAAGGACGTGTGCTACAGCTGTTCAATACTTCTAAAATAAAAACAACAGCAATAAGTTACTCTGATTAGACCATCACAGTAACATCAACAAACATAGACATTAATAGTACACAGCATAGTCATAGTTGAAGTAAATTCCTACAATACAAGGGACAAAAAAGATATACAGAGTTAACTGACATCTACAATCCAAGAGGCAATGAGGAAGTATTGGATTTAATAAAACCTAACAAAATATCTGAATGCTATGGATGCATTGGCAAAACATTAAATATACATTTTGTGATGGCCATATTACTAAAACTGAATATAAAAGAAATAAATATAAGTTACAAAAAAGAAAAAATAATATATTATGTATATAGATGGTCATCATGGTTATTATAAAGTCAAAGTCAAAAATACATTATTCTTTGGGCCCTTAGCGGGCACTTACACACATCATTTACAATGAGAGTTTAAAGTACATTATTTTATTTGTGTATTAAATATTACATAAATAAGCTACTCTATAATTATGGAATAACTGATCATTCATTGATTAGTTCAACAAATCATCACTGCATGATGATGATGATCAGCTTGTTTCACTAGTGACCTTCAGGTCATGGTAGGTTCAGGTGTTATTCATAACAAATTCATCCATGACTGCATCAGTAATTCCATCCAGCGTTGCCATTTTATTCTCTTCTTTTTTACTTGTTCTATATATTTGTTCTCAAACCATTCTTCGAAGACTTTTGAGTTCATTTCCTTGTGGTAATCTCCATCGCCTTTTTTGATCTCAAAAATTAGATTACTCCATCTAAGAAACCATCCTGTGATCCTGAAATAATTGCACAATCAAATTAAAGATATTGTTGCAACTACTACTGTGAACTTCAAAATGAAATAAGCAATATGTAAAATTATTAATTGTTTTCCTTTGCCTAAGGGGCGCTTATAAGCCTGTGAATAAACCTTCGTATTGAGACTTCCCTCGCAGATTTCACTGACTTAATCTTCCCACATTTTGGTCTTAGTATGACCTAAAAAAGAAAATATAATGTTCAAAACATTTATGTTTCAAGTTACATTCATTTATGTACGGAGATGCTAAAGATTGTTGAATCGAAGTAAAAAAGCCTTGTGTTATTGTGAGTTCAAAATGTAGAAATCTTCATCACATAGTAATATAAATATCGACAATAAATAAATACAAAACACTTGAATACTTTGTTTATGATAGGTATATAAATTTAATTTTGAATTCAAAATTGTTAAACTTACCTTCATCATGGACTTTCCGGCGAATCCTACCAATGTCTATTTCGTCCAAAAATTTTTGAGAATAGTCGTAGTTTCTTCGGGACTGGAGACTTTACTCGTGTTTCATTTCTGTCCTTTAAAACGTTGAATACGGTGGCCAAACTGACGACGAAAGTTTCGGCGGTTTTTTGTGCCACTTTTTACTAATATATCAACAAGCAACATTTAATGCAAATATTATAATTGCAATTTTCAACGAGAAAATAATAACTTGTAAACAAGACAATAATGGCGCCAATGACGGCGGCCTGTGATTGGTCAGTGTCATATTCAAATTGAATCACCGTTTCGTTCCAATGGACACAGAATATATGTAGAAAAATAAATATAATAAAATAGAAAAATAAACAATTTATTTAGATTAATAAATACGCGTTACGTAATATTTTAATGTATTAATATTAGTAGTTATAATTATTTTTATTGATTTGAAATTATATTTTTTTATGACAAATTATCATATTTAGTTTCCATAATTATGGAACGCCAGTTGAATGGAACGAAACGTCATGTGATATACAGAACGTTATAAATAGGTTGGGGTTTTAAAGCGTGATAACCCGCCAAATTCAATATCACATAGAGAACATGAATTGTTAGGTAATTGAATTACTACTTTTATTGGGCGCTTATAAAAAAAACTCCCAAATGTTTGTTCTAATGAGAAAAATATTTTTTTATTAGTTTTAAGGGTTGACGAGTCAAGAGAAACATTTCTATTTTTAACAAAACCGGTTTCTGTGTCCAAATGAACTATTTTATGCAATATAGTGCTTTCATTCGTTATAAAATATATTTTATTACGACGCTGTAATCGATAGAGGAGTATTAACGACATTCATAATGACTTTACAAAAAAAATTTTTACTAATGCTGTGATAACCCTAAATATGGTTTGTTTACATCAATTCTACGGTCATCTTGAACAAGGTATAAATACTAAACTAAATGAAATCGGATTGTAAGCTAACCAAATAGTTACTAAAGTATAAAATTTCAATGATACGAATTAGGATCTGTTAATTTTGCAATTGAAATTATACAGAATTGAAATTAAAATCGCGATTGCTATGCAGAGTAACCTAGCTGATGTTCTCTGCTGTTCCGCGAACTTAAAAACGTACCTAGTAAATTATGTACATCGTCCATTAATAATAACATTTTCTTATGCGCAAAAGTTCCATTTTATTGCAGTAAAGGTACAGTCAAGAGCACGTCAACCCTTACACATAGGACTTTGTACCATTTTTAGGGTTCCGTAGTAAACTACAAGGAACCCTTATAGTTTCGCCATATCCGTCTGTCCGTCTGTCCGTCCGCGGTGTAGCGCCTAGACGCTTGATGCTAGAAAGCTGTAATTTGGTATATTAACATATACCAAATTACAGCTTTCTAGCATCAAGTGGTAAAACATAATTTTGAAAAATATTTTTTTTTTTTGGGTGCCCCCCTACAGGTATAGTAGGAATGAATTTTTTTTTTGCACCGACCCCATCTTTTGAGTTAGATAGGTCTCTTAAAAACATTGAGGGTAGAGGTTAGACATGCATCCTTAAGCCAACAAAGAAATTTTGATAAAATGTACATCGCAACGTTTAACGCCAGAACGTTAATGTCAGATAACAATCTGGAAGAATTGAAAGAAGCCCTAATACCGATAAAATGGGATATCATTGGTATCTGTGAAGTAAGGAGAATAGGAGAGGAGATAAGAGAATACAAAGAATGTATTTTTTATTTCTATGGCAAGAAACAAGGAATATACGGGATTGGATTCCTAGTTAAAAAATATCTCAAAGACAAAATAATTAGCTTCCAAGGAATATCAGATAGAATCGCAGTGCTTAATATACAGTTACCAGATACCAAACAACCGACGTCCATAATACAAGTACATGCACCCACAGAGCAAGATACAAAATTAGCTAAAGATAAATTCTATAAAGATCTGATAGAGTTGACACAAAAGAAGAACAAAAACATAATCTTGATGGGAGACTTTAACGCCAGAGTGGGCAGCAAATCAAACAAGGACGAATTCATTTTAGGTGATTACAGTAGTGGTGAGAGAAATGATAACGGACAAAGGCTTATAGATTTCTGTTTCGCAAACAATCTCAAAATAATGAATAGTTTCTTCAAAAAAAGAAAGTCCAGGAAATGGACTTGGATGTCCCCAAACGGTAGGGTTAAAAATGAAATTGATTTTATACTCACCAGAAATAATCGGATATTCAGTGATGTCGATGTTATTAACAAGTTAAATTTTAATTCCGATCATAGAATGGTAAGAGGCGTCATACAACACACAAAGAGCAAATCAAGAAAATATATTGGATACTCAACCAAGAATATAATAACAATGTCGCCTATACCACAAAATATCTTAAACGGATTAGAAAATAGATTAGACAAAATGGATAGAACCAAAACACTTCAACAGAAATATGACCTTCTGGAAAAAGAACTAATAAACTTAAACAAATCGAGTGTCAATAAAGAGAAGAAAAATATATTAGGAGAAGAATCACTAAAACTAATGGAAGAAAGAAACAAAATGTTAAGCAATCGAAAAGATAACAGACAAAATATCATTAGTATTAGTAAAAAAATTAAAGCATCAATAAGGAAGCACAGGAAAACCGAGAGATTAAATTTATTGAGAGAACAAATAAAGAAAACAGGAGGAATCAAGAATGGGTTGAAACAGTTAAGAGAATACACACAATGGATACCTAACATGAAAACTAAAAGCAAGAAGAAAAAAGATAAATTAGCAACAAAGAGGTTATCAATAGCTAAAGTAGCGACAGAATTCTATAAAAATCTATATGCAGAGACAGACAAAATTTTACCATTAGAGATAGAGAAAGATGCTTATGAGGATGAGATACCTTGCATATTAGAATCAGAAGTTATAAAGGCTGTAAAAACACAAAAATGTGGCAAAGCACCTGGAGACGACAAAATTTCGAACGAAATACTAAAAGAATCTCTAACTGTGATTTCGAAGTATATAACGTATATGTTTAATGAAATATTAGTCACCGAACAAATACCATCCCAATGGACTAAGTCTACTATTGTCCTACTGCATAAAAAAGGAGACAAAAACGTAATAAACAATTACAGACCTATATCCCTGATGTCCAATTTATATAAAGTATTTT
This sequence comes from Endotricha flammealis, assembly GCA_905163395.2. NCBI lineage: Eukaryota > Metazoa > Arthropoda > Insecta > Lepidoptera > Pyralidae > Endotricha > Endotricha flammealis. Next base: position 9,024,010 of record LR990867.1, read on the forward strand.
CTAAAATAATACTCGGGCGAATAACAAAGCCTTTGGAAGAAAACCAACCAAGAGAACAAGCGGGTTTTCGTGCCGACTATTCTACTATGGACCACATTCTAGTAGTGAAACAAATAATTGAAAAACTGAATGAATATGGGCAAACATATTATATAGCGTTTGTAGACTACAACAAGGCTTTCGATTCTCTGAGTCATAAATATATCTGGAAAACGCTAGAAAACCAAGGCGTAGAAAGAAAATACATAAAAATCATAAAAGAAATTTACAAAAATAGCACAGCAAATGTCCAACTCGAGCAACAAGGCGAAGAATTCAGTATTCAAAGAGGTGTCAGACAAGGGGATCCACTTTCGCCTAAACTTTTCACTGCAGTGTTAGAAGATATATTCAAAAATTTAGATTGGAAACATTTTGGAATTAACGTAAACGGCTCAATCCTAAATCATCTAAGATTTGCAGATGATATTGTTTTATTTGCAGAGAGACCGGACGTACTGCAAACGATGATACAACAACTAAATCATGAAAGCAGGAAAGCAGGGTTATCCATGAATCCAACGAAGACCAAGGTAATGACAAATGCTACAAAGGAAAATATAGAAATGGGGCAAGAAGCCATAGAATATGTAGAAGATTATATATATTTAGGACAATTAATATCAATTAAAGACCAATACCCCAAAGAAATTGACAGAAGAATAAGTAACACTTGGAAGCGGTACTGGTCTTTAAAAGAAATAGTCAAAAATGAAACAGTACCAATATCAATGAAAAGCAAATTGTACAACGTATGCATTCTCCCGTGCCTCACTTATGGGTGTCAAACTTGGCCAGCTACAAGCAAAAACATCCAAAAGCTTTCAGTCTGCCAACGCAGCATGGAAAGAAGTATGCTAAACATAAGGCTACGGGACCGGTGGACATGCTCAAAAATAAGGAAAAGAACCAAGGTGAGAGACGTATTACAAACAATAAGAAAACAGAAATGGAACTGGACTGGACATATAATGAGGACGGATAAAGGAAAATGGACAAAGGATATAATGGAATGGTACCCCCGAAACGGGAAAAGACAACAAGGACGTCAAATCAAAAGATGGGAGGACGATTTACCAAAAGGATGGAGAAGGTTTGCTCGAGACAGAGATAAGTGGAAGAAATTGGGGGAGGCCTATGTCAAAGACAACCTGACCAACAAAACGGTTGCTGATATAATATAATAAGATTATTTTAAGCGTAGAAGAGAAGAATAAGTGTTTTTTTATTTTATTTTTTATAAATAAGTAGTTCCTAAGCTAAAAATGTAAATGGTCAGCGAATAAAGGCTTTTTTATTTTTTATTTTATTTTATTTTTATAAAAAAAACTCCCAAATGTTTGTTCTAATGAGAAAAATATTTTTTTATTAGTTTTAAGGGTTGACGAGTCAAGAGAAACATTTCTATTTTTAACAAAACCGGTTTCTGTGTCCAAATGAACTATTTTATGCAATATAGTGCTTTCATTCGTTATAAAATATATTTTATTACGACGCTGTAATCGATAGAGGAGTATTAACGACATTCATAATGACTTTACAAAAAAAATTTTTACTAATGCTGTGATAACCCTAAATATGGTTTGTTTACATCAATTCTACGGTCATCTTGAACAAGGTATAAATACTAAACTAAATGAAATCGGATTGTAAGCTAACCAAATAGTTACTAAAGTATAAAATTTCAATGATACGAATTAGGATCTGTTAATTTTGCAATTGAAATTATACAGAATTGAAATTAAAATCGCGATTGCTATGCAGAGTAACCTAGCTGATGTTCTCTGCTGTTCCGCGAACTTAAAAACGTACCTAGTAAATTATGTACATCGTCCATTAATAATAACATTTTCTTATGCGCAAAAGTTCCATTTTATTGCAGTAAAGGTACAGTCAAGAGCACGTCAACCCTTACACATAGGACTTTGTACCATTTTTAGGGTTCCGTAGTAAACTACAAGGAACCCTTATAGTTTCGCCATATCCGTCTGTCCGTCTGTCCGTCCGCGGTGTAGCGCCTAGACGCTTGATGCTAGAAAGCTGTAATTTGGTATATTAACATATACCAAATTACAGCTTTCTAGCATCAAGTGGTAAAACATAATTTTGAAAAATATATTTTTTTTTTGGGTGCCCCCCTACAGGTATAGTAGGAATGAATTTTTTTTTTGCACCGACCCCATCTTTTGAGTTAGATAGGTCTCTTAAAAACATTGAGGGTATGGGAAGATCATTTTCCGATACAATGATCCGTTTGCGAATTATTTACATTTAACGTGTCAATTTTCGTTTTGCCCTTCTATCTCCGAAAGTCTTGAGTTTAGAAATTTGAAAAAATTAATGGTAGTAGTCCTTAAAGTGAACCTACAAGGAAAACTATAACGGTTAAGTAGGCACTCACTACTAGTTACCGAGTAATAGCCGACGAACTTATGAAGTAAAATTTCTTTGACAAAGACGTACAAATGTCATAGAAAATGGCATTGTACTCATCTGCAAGTAAGAAATGCATAGCCAATACGAAACCCTACATTGTGCGTGACGACATGTACTTGGCTACTTGCCCGGTTTTATTAAGTTCTATGTCATACATAAGAGCCAAAATTGTACTGCATGTGTAAAGCTGTTGAGCTTTTCATTTGCAATACAATTTTGGCTTTTTAAATGACTAAATTGGTTATTTAAATAACCAAAGCTATCAAATAAACAGTATTAGATGAAATGATCAAGACTGGTGCTAATTCTGTTATACATTTAACTAGACAACAATTTTAATAGGACTAAAAGTTTTTCTATCCTCGTCACTAATTGTAAACCAAAGAAGGACAACAACACCTTTGGTCCTGTCAAAATTAGTTTAGTCTAGTTAAATATACAACAGAATTAGCTAGCACCAATATGAAATAAAGGTGAATACCTAAACATAATTATGTTAATGTCTAGTGAACTCCGTCTGCCCGATAATAATAAAAGACATTAAATTTCAATAATTTATAGACAGCCTCCGTGAGGCTCGATCGTATCGAAATTTTCGCGAGAGAAAATAGAATAAGACCTTAATCGAAATCTTCACTACTATATAGATGCAATGTTCTTCTGTACGTGTATATATTTAAGTCATTAGAATACTTAAGATGGCTATGCTAATATTATAAAGAGAAAAGATTCGTATTTTTGTTTGTAACAAATAAACTCAAACACTACTGGACCGGTTTCGAAATGAAATGAAATGAAATCATTTATTTCAGAAATTAGACCTTCACAGGCACTTTTTCTTGTAATTTACAACTTGTTTAAATAAAGAAAATAAACTACGTTATATACTACCACCATTTCGGACACAAGCAAAATGGCAACCGGTAAAAAGAAATGGCGAAAGAAAACCGGTTACGGCCTTTTATGTCATTTTGTACTTTTTTTTTTCTCTTCTTGTTTTTCCACTCATTAGTTACAATTTAGGTATAAGTACATAAAAAATTATAAGAAGAATACGCGGAATGTTATACACCATTTCAAGATATCTTTCACCGTCGGGGAGGTACATTAACCCCCGTGTACATTATATTTTCACAAATATTAGGGATCCTTAACAAAACCCATGCGAAGCTGGGACGGAGCGTTAGTAATCCCAAATACTATAGACGAGTAATACGCACAGCTTCGGAAGAATTCGGGCAAGACGCGACACTAGCGCCCCTACGGCATGAGGGCGGCATGAGGTGAACGATTTCAAAACTTTTGTATGCAAAATGTTATAGCGCCCCTAGCGGCATGAGGTGAACTGTGCGTTTTGTATGCAAAATGTTATAGCGCCCCTAGCGGCATGAGGTGAACGGAGGTTGCCAAGTCATTGTATGAGTAACTTCAAGAGCTGTGCGTATTACTCGTCTATAGTATTTGGTAATCCTTACTAATATTTATAAGTAATTGAGAAAGTGAGTTTTTTTGTTTGTTATTCCTTCACGACTTGACTAAGCAGCCGATCATTATGAAAATTTGCATACATATTGTTAGGGGTACAGAGTCTACTAAAGAGGTACTTTTTATCCCGTGAAAGTATGTCGTTCCAATGGGAAAGTAATTTTTCTACTACTAGAGGGCGCTGTATCGGCCAACAGATGGCGCCACAAGTCGCGCTATGGGTTGTTTTGTTGTCAAACGAGATCGATATCATAAAATTAACGCAAGCGAAGCCGTCGGGAAAAGCTAGTTTATAATATTAACGACTTGCCTCATCATCACAGGCCTCTTTTCATCAGCAACGTCGTGTGTTGGTAGCTGTTAACGTCTCTGCGAGAACTACAGCGGCGACCGCACCGCGAGCTGTTTATACTTTGTGGGTTTGACACGAGCGCCAATTAGTTATATCTGTTGTGTACGCATATGAACTACATTACACTACACATCACTTTGATCCTTTTAATATTATTTTATATACCGCAATGTTTAATTATATCCAGCACTGATTTTCACTTTGGTGACAATAAATAATTAATAAATAAATAAATATTTATGGACAATTCATACAGATTGAGCTAGCCCCAAAGTAAGTTCGAAACTTGTGTTTTGTGATACTAACTCAACGATATTATATTTTATAACAATCAGAAAAAGTTAGTTTTTCATCATGACCCGACCGGGGTTCGAACCCGGGACCTCCTGGTTCGATCGGTGGCGGTCTGGCGTGGTAACCATTACGCCACGGAGGTCGTCAAAAATAACCTATCTTCTCTGTTAAAAGTACGATGCTTTTTAATTCTAAGTGGCGGTATGATGAGTAAGTAACTGTAATAATTATTTATTTATTCGCTGAAATGTAGTAGTTAAAAAGTGCATGTTACTTTTTATGTTTTGTAACATTAGAGTTGAATTGTTTTACATTATTTTTATATATACTAGTAGAAAGAAAGCAAAAAAATGTACTTAAGCAAAGTCATGGCTTAAACCTAGTGTATCGTTCAGTGTTGTTTACCGTAGAGTTTGTTTCAGTTTAGTAATCAGATATATCGGGAATCGGGCAGACACGAAACGGGCGGGCTTGATTTACATTCCAATTTAGTTTGTGCATTCCCGACTTTTTCACAATGTCAGGTTACATTTTCTCTTCGAGCATTTTTTAGTTTGGATTTCACTATAAGCCTTTGTAAATAAGTTTTTGTCTATAGTACAGTCCAAATGTACTAAGTTTTTTGTTACAAACAATGAGATTCATTGACATGAATAGAGATTTAACTAAAACTTGTTTTGTGATTATTCTCATAAAGGATGGATGAAACAGAACGTTTTAGTAAATGCTTAGTTAATCATTATTTTATGTTTGTTCATTTGAAGAAAGACGAGATAATGTGTTCGTAACTTACCAGTTGTTATTTATGATTATCTATCTATCTATATAAAATCTATTTATAAAATTCAAAGTCCTGACTGACTGACTTAATTATATATCAACGCACAGCCCAAACCGCTGGGTCTAGAGATTCCAAATTTGGAATGTAGATTCCTTGCGACGTCTAGAGTCTAGAGGTGTACCTACTAAGAAAGGATTTTTCAAAATTCTCACGGGAATGCGAGATATACGCAAACGAAATTGCGAGGGTATACCAACGCACAGCCCAAACCGCTGGGTCTAGAGATTCCAAATTCATGTATGTAGGGTCCATAAAAGGACCGGACCGACCGGACCGGACTAGACCAGAAGCTAGTACTTTATTAAAAGACGTTGTTAACTCAATCAGAATATTCATTGACCTTTAATAACCAACATAATGTTATCTTTACTTATAAGAAACAAAAACAAATAATAAAGTACCTAACATTATTCTAAATCAGTTTGGTTCTCAGAATCAAAACGCAAAAGTTCTAAACGATTCACCGAGCAAGAGTCTTTGTGGAAACAAAATATCAAGATTTTTAGTTTTAATATTAATGTGTATGTTAATCTGGTTTAAAACGAAAGTAGTATAAAAATATATGTGTGCATAGATAACATTTAGCATTCAGAACTTTTCACAAACATAATATTTTACGACGATAAAAAGAAACATGTGAAAGAAGAGAAGCATACAGTTTAGAGCAAAGATTAAAGTTATCAAAAATAACTTTGTGTTTCATTTTCATTTTTGTGATCCTAATCATCACAGCATAATAATTTGTGCTGAGAGAGTATTTATCAAGACGAATTAAACAAACCCAAATTCACCGCGTCACTTGATTATTGAGTTCATGGGAACTGTTGATCAGCATCTCATAATCCCTTTACCCATGACGTATTGGATAGACCCAGGGAAGTCAAATTTAATTTAAAAAGTTTAGAAAAAAAAACTACATCATGTGAAGCTAAATACAAGCTTACAAAAGAGATAGAAATCAAACATAACTTCGATTTAAATAACTTAATTGTCATTCTCACCCCTACCCGTCACTAGGTTTATGTTTTAATAAAGGTATTCGTCAACCTAACGTTGCCTAGTTGCTAATGCACTAGTAAGTATTATTTTTTATTTAATTGCAAATAAAGCATGTTCTATCTATCTATCGATTCAGTAAAATTTGGCCTACGTAACCGTTTTGCTGGTAGACCCGAGTCGGGTTGGTTATTATATCATAAGGCTGAAAGAATCGATGTCAGAGGCAGCTATCGATTACTCGTTTTGGAGTAAGCAAAAGTAAATTATTGAGGGCACAGCCAAATGGAGGGGAATAATGTATCGTAACTTTGTATAACCTTATTGGAAACAATAGTTTCGATGCTACGGTTAAGTATATGAAAGAACTCATAGAGGACTGAAATATTTTTTTTCATTTAAATAACGAGTAGTGTTCAAGACGCATATCAACTTACATCCTTTTTGATACAATAGTTTTCACATCCTATTTTTCTTTATAATTTTCTTCTTCTTCTTCTTTCTTAATTAATGGCGTTTCTGTCGTTTGTCGACAATTTCGCCAATGTCGAGTATTTTAAATGAACACTTTTTAACAAAAAAGTACACTTTAAAAGGGCAACGTGGTACGGTGAGGATCCGAGGTCGCCATCTTGACGACCTTCGTTGACAAGGCGGCGATCTCGAATCCTTTATAATTTTGTCTATTTTTTTATGTCACTTCTTTTTGTTATGTCAATTTTATATTACAATATTTTAGTTCATCAGTTCAGTTCACAATAAACAGTCCACAGTTCAACCAGCTCAACAGATCAAGGGTAGATCAATTTAAACCTTAACACATCCCAACAAAGTATTGGTGTTTTACAAGTAGAGTTGATCATTGTGGCATGGAATAATACATTTTATTTAAAAAAACAAAGTATAATTTAGTATCTAAAAAATATTTAATAATTAAATAACGATAGAAATGTTTGGGCAGAAAAGCCTACTACATAATGGTTTCCTAAGAAAATTTTAGGAATAATTTTTTAAAAGTATTATAAGCTAACTTAATAATAATATGGTCTTTTCTCTCTAACCTTAGTAGAATCCAACAGGACCATTTATAAGCGGAGTCCTAAATGCATGCGCTTCAGTAATAAATCGGTATCTTGGAACAAATCCTTAGAATTAAATAGAGGACTCCAACCAATTCTAATGGATTTAGAAATGGGATGACGCTAGGATAAAGAAAATCGAAATTAAGTGTTATTCTGTAATAACAAAAGAAAACAGGAAAAACAATTTCGAGACGAACACGAAGTAATATCACGAAAATAATGACTCCACACAATAAACAATTGACAATATATTGCTCTCATAAAAAAAACGGAAAAGTAGCGACACTTCGCAATAATTGACGAAACACGCATCGCTAACACGCGATCGCGGCCTATCTCCCGCGAGTAAAATTGTGTGATTCCGCCCTTTAGCTAATGTGACATTAAGTTTGACGTACGGATTTTTATTTTTATGTTATAATCTCAAAATATCTTTAATCTGTGCCCCCCCGGGGTCACTTAGACACGTCTTTTATAATGTTAGATATATTTTTTAATCTACCAGCAGGTCTTGAATATGCTAAGGAATCACCGCCGAAAAAAGGAAGGATGGGGGAAGGGAGGGAAGGAAACTGGAGGAACTAGGCTTCCGACATTATTAATTACAAGAAAAAAAATAAGTACAATATCCCTTCATACGTGATATCATGGTAACCCTACAAAGCAATACTCGCTTGAGAGCATGCATGCGTAAGACGCATTTTACGCACGAACCCATTATTATGAAGTATCGGATCGTCTACGTTCCTGTGTTATAATAATATAGATGATATTAATTTAATGTTAAGGTTTAAATCATTTTTTGCTCTTGACAACGACAGTATTAGGTTTAATGTGTCATTAACTTTAAAATGTATTTCTAAAACTCGCCATATGACATTAAATAAATTCATGTCATGAAACAACATATTTATGCCGCTAATTCCATTCCACTAAGTATATTAAAAAAATGATAAAACTTACATTTAAAAATAAACATTTGATAAAATAAAATATACTAAGATAAAATTAAAACATATGCCCGAGCTAGGAGATTCCTGTGTTTTGGGCGAGAGAGATCTAATTTAACAAAAATATAATTAAATAATCACTATAATAATGGAATATAAAACAAAACTTATTATAATGTATTAATCTACACATACTTAATCTACCCATTAGGTCACGGGAGTCAGTAATCCCTCTGTATCTTCGTATGCCTTATTTTTTAGTGCTCCCTGGAGAGTATAGTTGGCACAAAGTTCCAAATAATCATTTGATTTAAAATATGAATCGATATGAAATAATCATGAATCAATTTACTTTATTGCTTTAAAGCAAACATTATGTTATTACAAGCTAATTCAACCACAATCGTTGAATTTTACGGAAAATCTTGTGCCGGGTATAATGAATAATACACATGGAATATGTCACTTTACATAACATATTTACTCGAAATTCTTGAGACGAAGTTTTCGTTTATTATTTAATTATCCGTTAATATTCATTAATATTTAACGACGGATTATTTTGTTTCCGAGCCGATTTTCAAATAATACTTCGTAATCCCTTTGAAGCGTCTTCGGGGAATTATCTAACTGAATACGTAATAACAGATCTAATTTAACACCTAGATAATTTACTTAACAGAAAAGAAACTGGAAAAACAGTACTTACATTGTAGGTAATTTTTTTTATTTGGTAGAAACGTAATTAAAATGGAAAAGTTACGAAACGGAGGATCATTTCGTAATTATAATGTTTCATCAAATACGAACTTTTTGAGAAATTGTAAATTATTCTGGTATAATTTTTTTATATACAGGTTTGGGGAAGTCCCCGTTAATCATTTATGAATTGCTCAAAAGTATTTTTAATGAGACATATCCTTACTATCATACTAATATTATAAATGAGAAAATGAGTTTGTTTGTTTGTTATTCCTTCACGGCTTGACTAAGCAGCCGATCATTATGAAAATTGGCATACTAATATTATAAATAAGAAAGTAAGTTTGTTTGTTTGTTTGTTCTTCCTTCACGGCTTGACTAAGCAGCCGATCATTATGAAATACATATTGTTAGGGGTACAGAGCCCAACATAGGCTACTTTTATCCCGTGAAAGTATGTCGTTCCAATAGGAAAATAATTTTTCTACTATAGAGGGCGCAGTATCAACCAGCCAACAGATGGCACCACAAGTCGCGCTATGAGTTGTTTTGTTGTCAAACGAGATCTATGTCATAAAACTAACGCGAGCGAAGCCGCGGAGAAAACCTAGTAGTAAAGTTATAAATGTTAGTTATTAAAGTACCTATATTACCACAGTGATATACAATGAGTATATTCCATGAGTATATTCAATATATTATGGCTGTACTATCAAACTAAAGAAGAAAAAAAAGAGATAGCATGAGACTTAATGTGGAGTTAAAATTAAAATGCGTTTTAAAAACAGGCTGTTACTGAAAAAAACTTTTTTTTCGACCGTAAAATTGATCTAACAATTTTTTTTTCAGAATTGCATGAATGTTTCGGAACGTTACTTGGAATCTGTCATAAAAGGGACGCGATGAGTTGCAGAAATACACCTTTAAAGGTCATAATTATATCTGTCAAGCTGTCACTGTAAAATAAAGGAAGAAAAAATAGTATAATGCTAAATGTGTCATTAACTCTTATCTTAAGTGACAAAGTTAACAAAATTGCGAAAAAGAACACTACCTCTGAAGTATCCTAATGACCACAATTAAATCCCTATGTTCATACAAATACGTTACCGATCTTTATAAGGTACTTACTTATACAAATATTTTCTTATTTTATGATATAAAACGATACTTATTTCTAAGTTATGAACGGCAACAATCAATCTTTATTAATTTGACATTGCCCCGAAACCGGGCAACCAGTTTGGACGTAATTGCGTCAAAATGAACAGGGCGATCCCTTCGGGATGTCTTCGACCGAAAATATTATTCAGCCGAAGAAATCGCGTTCTTTTCCCCTAGAATATAAAGTATAAGAGCATTTTACAAGCAGCAAATAAAACTTGTGTAATATTTTATTAATTGCCAGTAAAGTGCGCAATTAAGAATTTTAAGCGTATTGCAAGAACAATCAAACTCAAGTCATTTTTCTTGTTCGCCATCGACCCTCTGTGGTACCTATGTAAATAAAATATAGACTAATTACTTTAATTATAATGATATTAATATGACACTACCTACTATTACTACCTTTTACCGGTGGTTATTTTGCTTTGACTCCGAAAATGGTGGTAGTTTATAGAGTAGGTAACTTTTATTTAATATTTATCACATAATAATAATATGTACCTACTACCTAATCTCTCATTGTAAATGGCGTGTCAAAATGCCCGCGAGAGCCCACAGAATAAAGTATTGATGACATACTTTTACTCTGTGTAGAAGAAGCTGACTGCATTTCCTAGGCGGATCGTTATGCTGATCCTTTAAGCTTAAGAGCGCGTAAAGCTCGTAAATCTTTAGTCTATTTATGAGCAAACCCATCTTTAGCTGCTCAAACTTTTGACACATAAAATTATTGCCTTGCGTTATATACTTGTTTGTTTTCCATTTAAATTAAAGATTAGCTTTTTTACTTATAATTAGATAGATCTATCATCTTTTGCATTTCATCTCACATCGTCTCCAAGTTATAATCAACTTCGCCGTATACTCATTATCTATTGTACTGATCGCCTGAAAAAAAATCGAACGATGACGCTTACCATCGCCAGAAAAGTACTTCCAGAATTTTAGTTTTCACAGAGTGCAAGAAATATTTTGTATGCCACTAAGGTGCCAACTTGTACTTGTCACCTAATATTCTGTAAGAAGATGGTACTTTTCTGGTCGAATTAGCCCATTTCATAAATGTTCTACCACTCCAAAAACGTTGAACATCTTAAAAAAACTCTCTATAACTAACTCTTTTCGCCTTAATTTCTTCACATCCGCACTCCTTAATAGTGAAAATATCAGATAACAAGTATGTTCGTAAACACTGAAGTTGAACCTAAACTTTTCTAGTTACTGGTGCGGCGGTTGCACAGAGACTCATTAAAGTTAAGTTGAAATTAAGATTAAGCTTTGATGGTAACGCAACAACGCTTATTATATGCCGCGTTTAGATAACTTTGACTAATTTAAACAATAAACTACTAGAGGATATTAATGTAAATAAGTCTTAGGACAATGTAAACATTCTAATGTCACCTTCTACAGTTATAATTAGTTTGATACTGTGACAGGTGTTGTAATAAGATGAGATCTAATAATTTAATAATGATTATAACCACTTGACATGGCGAGACTAGGTAAAATTGACTTACGTGCTATAACCGACCACATTTATAGCATGTGTTATGTGTATAATTATGTTTTTTTTTAAACCCAAGCAAATACTTATTCTCGTAACAAAAACCGATTCTATTTCGATTCAAATTCAATCGCTGTCTCACTCATACAAAATAGGATTTGAACGGGACAACGAGTGTATTTGAATCGAAATAGAATCTGATTTTGTTACGTGAATTGCCCCCCCCCTGGTGTGATGTTGTTTATGAAATCCTCTACATGGCTTTCAGTTTCAACAATAATGTAGTACAAGTTAGATATTTTTTAGCTTACTTATTGCACACTTAGTGGAGACAGTGGGGAGGCCTTTGCCCAGCAGTGGAACACAATACCTCTATGGTAGGAAAAATGTTGCTTTCAGTATCTACTTGAAAAATATTTTTTTCATCTTTTTAAAAGATAATTTTGTAATTTAAAAAAGTCGCTTTTGGGCCTGCTCCTGTCGGTTGGAATGAATAAATTTAACGTCATTAGGCTGATGCCACGTATCTCATGCCGGAACCATGGGTCCGAGCACTTTATCATTCAGGTGATCCTGGTCTTTACATAGGCACGTATATCTCCATTATTTCTGCCCAATTTCGTATCTTTATTTATTGTGAGATAGTCATTATCAAGTAATGTAACAATTTTTTTTTATTACTAAACTAGCGAAACCCGCGCAACTTCGTTTGCGTGTATCCCGCTTTCCCGTGGGAATATTGGAATGTATTATACATATAAACCTTCATGTTGAAACCCTCTATCGCTATATATAGTCTTAATTTATATTAAACCGCATCAAAATTGGTTGAGTAGTTTTAAAGATATATGTAAGCTTACATAGGGACAGACAGCGCGACTTCATTTTTTAACTATGTAAATATTAACTAACGAGCTGTTACCCGCGACTTCGTCCGCGTGAAATGTTCAAATAAGGATAACTCCTTTTCCTGACATGCGATTTAAATGAAACAAAGCCTATATTCTGCTCCAAGCCGACCTCTATCTCCCTGTGGAAACAGGATTAAAATCCGTTCAGTAACTTAGAAGATGTGCGCGTTCAAACAGACAAACAGACAGACAATAAATAAATAAAAAAATTGCTTGTATTACCTTTTTCTAACTGTTCCCTCTCCATTTTTGGAAATATGTTCAAAATACAGACATATCGGGGTCTACTGTTTTATTATATGTATGGATATTTTGTTACCTACTCATATTAAAAATAAATCAACTAATTTTGTAAATAAAAAGTTGTTTTGTTACTCATGTAAAAGGTATGAAAGTGTTTATTAAATATTTTGGCATAGTAAACCTTATTTTCTGGCAAAACTTTCTCAAAATGGCAGTTTTGATTAAACCTTTAAAAATCGGTAATCCCCAGCAGTTTAAGGTCGCTGTATACGTAACGTGTTTTTACACGGACGGGACGGGAAGTTAAATATAGTTCCATACAAAATGTATGTGAATATGCATATGTCGCGGATACACGGACGGGACGGGAACGTCGCCGTTTCGAACAAAAAGTCACGTCCCCGTCCCGTCCGAGGTATTATCCCGTTGCGTATATGCAGAGGCCTTAACTTAACTAAAGCACTTAAAAAATAGTCTATAGAGCAAGGAAAATGATGTGTACCTAATTGAAGAAAATATACTTATTTTGAAGATTCGTTACTACGAAAAGAAAAGATTTTTCTACTTTTATGATTTTAGAATATTCGAATCTCATCACAATATAATATTATGTAAAGAGAAATGCAATTGGCCTTCAATCATCACATAAATCTTTTTGAGGAAATCGTATTTTTGTAATCAGTTTTTGATGAGTTCTCTCCCAATTCATCTCACTTTTCGACATACGCTATAATCATATTGGATAATATAATATGATTAACAGCATTATGTTTATTCTATACTTTATATTTTTATAATATTTAACCTTTGAATTGAATTATAGATTACTTTTATACCGTGAAATTATTTAACTAAAATGGAAAATCGAAAAAAACATACATTTTCACTAAATATGGCGCTGCATGACGCTACAATCACCGTATCCTACTAATTCATATGGCCAACAGATGGCACTGTAAATCGCTATGTGGTTTGATTTTCTCAAATTAACTCAATCAAATTAGTAACTCAAAATTTAGCGCGGGCAAATCCGCGGGCAGTAGCTAGGTTGCGAATAATTCTGGCTACTTAAAAGTCAGCTCGTATGCCTTCTTACTATCCAGTATCCGTTGCATTTTCGATACGTCACGTACAAAAGTTGGTAACTAAGCGCATCAGGCTTTTCTTTGACTATACGCTTTTGGCGTAAAGTTTTATTGAAGCTGCCAGGAATTTCGAATATACTAATATCATAGTATACAAATATCGTATTATAACACTTTATTAACTGGACTTGAACATACTTATGGGACTTTATAATTAGTGAATTTTTATTAACAATAAAATGGTTAGTTCACACACATCTTTCTACCGTCATCAACCACATCGCAGTACACACTCAGTCTCCCCGTAACCACGACAGATGCGACTCTGTCGAAACGTTCGATTGTAAAACAAGTTAGTTTAAATGTGGACATTCAAGCCCCCGTCAATAAGGTGTTAATGTGTAAAACCGCGATAGTTTAAAATATATCGGGTCGGCAACGCGCGAGTGATAACCCTCCGGTGTTACAAGCATCCATAGACTACGACACTACGGAGACCGCTTACCATCAAGCGATACGAGACAGTCACGTCACGTCCCAGTCCCGTTCATGTCTCGTCCTCGTTTATTATCATCCTTACATATTATAAAACAAAGTCCTCCCGCGCGTCTGTCTGTCTGTTCGCGATAAACTCAAAAACTACCCAACGGATTTTTTTGCGGTTTTCACCAACGGATAGCCTGGTTCATGAGGAAGATTTATGTATAAAATTTGTCAGGATTTTATGTAAATTGGCTGAAATATAAAGATTATTGTTGGGAGTGTCGGAAAAAATCAACCCGCTTGGGAGCTGTCGACGAAGACGCTGGCTAAACCCTTTGAGATATAACAAAACAAAAATGATAGGATATTCCTCTTATTTAGGTCTCCAAAAAAGTCCGCAATAGCGTATATTTATCGTTTACGGATAACTTACTATAAAATAAAAAGCGATTTCCGAGTAATAATGCGGAAATTGGAAACCGATTTTGACGTATACGGTTTTAATTCTTATCCAGTTAACTACGTTAGTTACCTTAAGCATTTCATGTACATTATTATAATCTTTACACAATATAACTTAAATGGATACTTTAGAAGTTATAGCAAAAAATTTACGCTCAACCTAAAAAGTTGGAATTTTGTATAGAGGTTCCCTTTATGATGTTGACAAAGATAAAGACGGCAATTTATTGAATTCCTACGGGAAAGGGAGTAATAGGACTGTAAGAGTATTATCGCAGGCGCTCAACCTAGAAAGCTGGATTTTTGTTTATGGTTTCCCTTTATGATGTTGACAAGGATAAAGATGGCAATTTATAGAATTCCCACGGGAAAGGCAGTATCCACGCGGGCGAAGCCGCGGGTACAGCTAGTCATTAATAAAAAATCAACAGATAACTTAACATGTACCTTCAAAAATAATTGACATTTTAAAACGATATTTAAAACAAAGAGTTTTATCAAAAGCAATAAGAATTCGCTATACAGACAAAATTATTCATTTCGACAATGAACAAGTTAATAATTATACTCATTTGGGTCCACTCTGGAATTTATTTTACTTTTCTCATAACGATATTCGGTTAGCCTGAATACGAATGAAGTGCATAAAGAAGTTATTATGCAATTATTCTTATTCGAGATTAAAATTTCAATTATTTTAAGCCGATTAAACGTAAAACACAATCCCACCAAATACATTAAAAAGTGAGTCAAAACGAGAGCCTTGTAAGTCTTGTAACATAAGGCTAACGTTGTAACTGTTGACAAATCAACTAAGATACTATATTATTAAACTAACATTTGGTTTTCGAACCATCAATTTTTTTTTCTTCTTTAGTTTTGAGAGTGACAACTATTATTCAATATTACTAAAAAAAATGCATTTCAAAAACTGGCTGTTTTACTTGACAATCTTAGGGCAATATAATAACTCCAATGTAAGAATCCCTATTCCGTTCCTTGTAGCAGGTAACGCATTGGTAGGGGTGGGGAGTTGGGATATCTCCACGCGGTCCACCCTGGTAACGTCGGCGAGTAATTCCTTAGTTTCTGGACCCAACTCTGGAATTACTTGCCGACGGCCAAATTCCCGACGCGGTGGGTCTGCTCCCCGTGCTCCTACCTTGGATGGAGTACGTGGGATGCGGACAAATCCGCTCCCCCTTGCATCCGTACTGGTGCTGGGGGTGGAGCGACTGAGGAGACAACCTCGTTAAAAAACAAGAGGTGGAGCCGGCCGCGACCTCCGTATGGTGGAACGCGGAGGCCCTGCAGACACTGGGTCTCGCCAGCCCAGACACTGCGGGGGGCGTTAAGGGTTGGGTCACATGGGCGAATGAGACCACCCTTGAAGAGGGAGTGCGCGGTGGCGCAAAGTGTCACAGAGTCCACTAAGTACGTAGTGGACGCTGTGGCACTTGGAGTGGCGCAGGATGCGCGGTGGAGGAAGAAAACCTCGTTAAAAAATTGAAGAAGAGGGGCCGGCGGCTCGCTGAGCCCGGCCAGCGGTCGGTCGGTTGTTGCGACCGCAGAGATGGAGGGGACCCTTGCCCAGCCGAGACGGCGAGCCGGGGAAGGCCCGTCGTCTTGAGGGGGCAATGGTCCTCGGTGTCGGCAGTGCACCTGGATGCGGTGTGCTGCTGACGGGGCGTTCCGGGGAGAGCGGGTCCGGCCAGTTTAACTTTGGCCGGACGGCCCTGGCGGGGTCGCGGATGTATCACAGTACCCGTGGCCCCGTCACTTAGGGGGCGAGTGGCATCCCGTCAGTTTTTTAGTGGTAAGTCCCACAGTCCCCACCGCATATTCCCCGGGCGGTGGGGCTGCTGCAAAGCATTTTTCTGAAGATAATATAAAAAAAATAAAAAAAATAAAAAAAAAAATAAAAAAAAATAAAAAAAATGTAACGCATTGGTAGCGTCGGTAAACCACTTTCCATCAGGGTGACTATTTGCTTGCCTTATTTGTTAGGTCTCTACAAAAATGATAACAATATTTCAACACATAAGAAACATGTGACCAATTATAGTGTAAACAAACACTGTGTCTCGCTCGACATACCCATAAAAATATTACTCATTTTATTTATGTAGTTTACGAAGAGAGTACGTTTAAGTGTACGCCTGTTTGTGTAACTTATTAATTTAAAAAAGTTACTAAGTAAAGGAAACAATGATATTGCCATGAAATTGAAACGGTAACCTTAATGCACACTCAGATAATGCAATTATGCTTTGTGAATTCATTTGCAACTAAATGAAATAAGTACATAAGTACTTTGTTTTTATTAAGTAATGTTAAAATTAAAATAACTCTCCTAATTAGGAGTATTGTAACTTTTGCATTTCTGAAATGGACTAGAACTTAGAACGACTGGGAAGTACCATCCTTGCACAAAATATCAGCATAGTTCTTTAAGTAGCATAGCGTGAAAGTTTTAAAAATCTAAAATTTTTAGTAGTAGTAGTACAAAATTAGATTTTTAAAAAATCCCCTTTGGGTGGTTAGAATTAGAATAGAAGCACTAACCACGAAGACTGAAACATTAAACTAGTGATAATTTAGACATTAAAAATATTGAGGAATTTTATATTTTTTATAGTAGGTAATGCATTCACCAGAAAAAAAGAATTTCTTTATTTTCTCAATTAAAAACTCCATTCCATTTGATTCCATACGCGACTATGTACCGACAGCCGTTGTACGTTCTGTGTTTGACAACTTTGTACTATAAAAAAATTCCAACAATAAATGTTTACTCACAAACGTTTTGAACAAAATGTTCAGTACCAACCCTCGTACACTTCTGTCAGATTTATGACTTCCGGTTGGACAGTTGGCACGAAAATACTTTAAAAATTGTATTCGTGCATGCATTTGTATTCGTGAATACCTATTTTACTTGATTCGTGTTTAATAAAACAGGGTAATAATTTGCTCTGTGAATCTCAGTGAGGGATTTGTCATTTTTATCTCTTTTTCAGCTGTTACAAATAAGGTACACTTCCGAGGCAAGCTGCATTATAGCTTTGGCGCCTATACGCACTAGCGGTTGCGGTTGCTGCCCAGCCACCTGACGCGGTTGATATTTTCGGCGGCGAACCGCGATCAATCAGCGTTATGCGATTTGACAAGCGGTTGCACCATACTTACAACTTCTGTGTTTCCGTGTATAGGCACATAGTGACGTCGACTGAACGGCAGTACAAAGCACATAAACGCAATTGATGTGAACTGCGGATAGC
Source organism: Endotricha flammealis (assembly GCA_905163395.2). NCBI lineage: Eukaryota > Metazoa > Arthropoda > Insecta > Lepidoptera > Pyralidae > Endotricha > Endotricha flammealis. The sequence goes on from LR990867.1 coordinate 9,042,326, forward strand.
AGTAGTCAATGTTTACCAACCACCTGACGGTCTTAACAACTATCGACAACAGTTGAGACCGACAGCATAACATGCTCTCCGAAGCACGGAGAAACTAAACTAAGCAATTCGAAGCACGGAGAAACTAAGCAAACACTGGTTAAGTTTGTCATTACTTTACTTATGCACATTTTCAACAACGTTTCCAACGTTAAAAATAACCTTTTTTTTTTGTATAAAGTCAGGAAAATGCATTACTGCATGTCCCGCCACTTGGGGGAAGCGACGGGGGTCTGTCGGGCTCCCCTCTCTAACCAATGAGGGATACCGACTAAAAACCTGACTGTCTGCCACCTTCTCCGCCTAACGTTAAAAATAACCTAGCTGGACAAATTTGTATGACATTTGATGACATAGGATAGGACAAAGTATGACATTTGATGACATAAGGTTATTCTTACCGCTTGGAAATGTTTGGTGAAAGCGGGAATTGGTGTACCCCAACATTCCCAACCGGCGTCGTCGTTCGTAGTTAACATTTGTTTCCAATAAAACGTTGCATAGGCCTAGTGCCTATGCACGACAAGGATTCGCAAAACGCTTTTATGACTTGGACAACGACGCCATCATTCTCCTCTTTATGACACTGCATTCAAATCGAATGGCGGTTCACAATTTACTTTGTCGCTGCTTACTCGCTACAGATGTTTGCTCCGAAACTCCACCTTACATGTTAAAATGGCAAGTCGGAATTACTTTGTCTCATATATTAAATAGCCCGACTGTAAAACTTTTTAATTAATGAAGTTAACATAATGTTTGGTTTGGGATACATTTACTTTATGGGAGTTTTTATTTTGCCGCGTCAGCGTGGGTAATTATTTTTTAAATAATTGAATTTTAAATACTTTGCCGGTTACTGGAAAGTATTCGTTCGTGAACAATTGAAAACTCATTAGTGCTAGAGGCAACACAAGTAATTAATTTTAGTGATTAAGTCTAGCGTGACATCGTTTCGTTCAGTAACTAAGTTCCATACACGATGCAGCCCAAAAGCGATGAAACTAGAATTTAAGCTTAACTTTTGAAGCTAATTTTCACACAAAATGCATTTTCAGAAGTTCACAACCTAAAGGTCCACGCTCATCAATGTTTTTGCCGCCTTTGCAACTACATATTTGAATATATGTAATAATCATTTTGCATTCTATAGGCGAGTGTTTAACTATTATATTTTTTCATATCAAAAACTACTCATTAGTAAACTGACGACGCTAGAAGCCCTTCACTCGTATTGTCGTGGGTTGAATGAATTTATTAATTTATGAGTTTATCGAGTAAATTCATATTATATCGCGTTAAAGTGTGATCTGAGCTTATACGTAATTCATATCGCCGCTATACTGCGAAAACCAATTAAATCGAGTTTTTTCCGAAAATGACCTGACAATGCAGAAGTACTTAAAATTTTGCGGTCTTTCGTCTGCGAAAGCCCATTAAACGCTGTGACGTATACTTTTGCTTTTAGCTAATAATATAAACGATTATTTCAGCCACTATTTAGATTTACTGGCTAATACAAACCAGTAATTTTATTTAACTTGAATAACACCTTACTACTCTCCAATGATTACCATTTAAAGTGATATTATTTGTTATACCCGTAGGGAGCTCTTGGATTTTTTTTATTTCTTTCTCAAGAATAATCATTTTTTTCAGATTAAAGTTCTAATATTACATTACAACCGTCTAATACAAGCTATTATCGCTGTTTAATTTGTTTTACTTGACGGATTCCTTACAACATTCAGTACAATCAAATCATCTATGAAAATAACGTATAAACAGATAATTGGTTTTCTCCTGGTTTTCTCTGACAATCTGTAAAATTGTAACATTCAAATCGCTACAGCGAAAGCCATTCTGCATGGTGGCGCTAGTACCTAACTGTCTTTCACTTGCGCTTGCAAATAGAAAAGGACCCATAAGGAGTGGTTACTTTCTTTAACATTTATGTTATAGAGTTTAAATTTAAATTATTTTAATGGTTGAGTAATAAAACATTCTATAGTGTTGCTGAATACCTAAATCATAGTTGACACGCAGCTTCTCTGAGTATGTAATTGATTGTGCAATATTCAAATAAGTTATGATTATTTTATGTTTAGAGTTCAAACCTACATTGCATCTCATGTTTTGACGAAGCATGCTTGTTATTATTTAAATGTTAACAACCTATAGTTACACCGTGTTTTGGCAATGAATAAATGAATTATGAATTAAGGCCCTCGAAGGAAAACAAAACCAAGTAACTGCCGCCATCACTTATATGTTTAATATGGAACAAAAAGACATATCAGTTATAAAACCATTACTTGATGGTGCTCAATTACTCTGTGACTTACAGTTTAGTAAGTCTATGAAGCGTAGAAGCCTTATATATGTGCTTCTATTAAAAAGATATTAAAAGTCAACTTTACGAAACCGAGGTCGATACTTACCTATTTCGTGTGAAAGTGACTGACACTTTAAAAGCTGCCAATGCCATAAATAAATCTGGAGCAGAGATCAAAGCATCTAGACACAAAAATACAGCTACGCAACCTCAAACCCGTAAATTAAACTAAGTTCCAGCAGACATACAGCAGGCAGTCAACAAAAAATGCACAATCACCAAAATTATCAGCCTCCGAGGTTGTCTTTTATAAGGAATCCATTGACGAACTTTTATCATCTGGCGCAATATCTGAGTGTGTACCCTGTGACGTGTGTCAGTTTTTGTCCAGTTATTTCTTATTAAAAAAGAAAAATGGTAAATCACGTTTCACATTAAATCTAAAATCTTTATATAAATTTATTAAAACAGAACACTTTAAGCTAGAGAGATCTTAGAACAACTTTAAAGTTAGTTTCCAAAAACTATTTTATGGCTTCCTTAGACCTACTTAATAAGATAGGTACTAAATACAGAAAATATTTTCGATTTAAATGGCAAACCAAGTTGTTTAAATTTAATGTCTTACCATTTAATTTTGGTCTAAGCACTGCTGCCTCCTTTTGTTTTTACAATATTATTTAAGCCAGTCATGTCTTTGTTAAGGTCAATGGGTTACTCCCATTCCATCAACCATTTATTTAGACGATGTTTGTTGCATTGCACCTACCTACGAAGAATGTTTGTATAACATTACTCAGGTGTTTATTCGAATCATTAGGATTTATAATTAATGAGGAAAAGAGTCGCACGATTGAGACACCATTGAGAGTCCATTGGTGCATTTGTTTAGTAGAATCGGGCCCCAGGACAGCGGGGCATGCTTGCAGCAGTGGGCAAGCTCACGACGCGGGCAAAGTAACGGATTGCGCAACGCTAGAGTTTATTTATTTAGGAGTTCTGTGAGAATTATACAAATTTTCTTCTAGGAAAACCAATTATCTTTACACATTTTCACTTGTATCTCCACAAAAAGACATCTTTTAGGTATTTTTATGTAACTGATAATTTTGAATTAGTAAAATGAAAAACTAATTTCGTGGATTTTATTGTATTCTTATTAGTTTAGAAGAAATAACGAATTAACAGTCTTCAGGGAAAACCAATCAAATAGCAGACCTTGTGACGGTTACCATCAAATATACCACAAAGCGCTCAATTTTTTTATTTGTAAAACGACGCCCATTATAGTATATTAATCAATGCATGGATGAAATATATAAATAATCATGTAGCTATTTTGTACGGTTCATTTTCAACGTCTGAAACTTTGAATACCACTTATCTCATTTTCACATTTTCATCAGATAATTGGTTTTCAAAGTATAACGGCGATATAATATCTTAGATATCATTTTAAAGGGAGCAACATATTGCCAGCAGTTACAACATCACAAATTATGTACCCAGTTGATGGTGGTTATTTGTCATAGGACCATCATGTTCGCCCTTTTTCTCATAGCTAAAAAGAAACATGGAGAGATATGATATATTATTCAGACACCCGACAATTTTCTTTATTGCCAGTTATTGTGCATGATAAATTTTAACCAGGACTTAGTGTATGCAGGAAATTATTGTATGTACCATCAGCGACATAAATATTATATCACTTCACTTTTATCACAAGTCTTCTGTATTTTTTATGACACAGCAGGCGAACAAGCAAGCGGACTACTTGACGAAAAGTGGTTAAAACGGCCTTTACACTTTCAGAGTCTAACAAAAGAGATGGTGCCATACGAATAAACAAGAAGCACTTACAACTTCTCACTTCTTAGTATTGCACCATCTCTTTTGTAAGACTCTGAATTTAGCCAAGTGTAAAGGCCGTTTTAGCACTGTCTATCAAAATCAGTAATACAAGATGCGCTACAAATGCGTTACTTGCTACATGAAATGGGAAGACAAAGTCACCTGCATACCCTAGTCCTAGTATTACGTATTGTAGTAGCTAAACATTATGATGAAAACACCTTTAAAATATGAAACATTATACATATATCATGTACACATCGAAAGTTACAAATGGCTTTGAGCTTTTGGCCGGCAGAGTAGAATTGCATCGTCCGCTTGTAAAAGGTTTTCTCTAGTCATAACGGTAACTATGCCATGTTTATAACAAGTAAGTAGGTATTGTTGATCAATGACCGTTGGCTTATATAGAACATTCTCCATTACCTCTCTGTCATTGTCATTGATAAATACGTGTAGCTATAAAACGAACCATAAGGCTGTGCGGCCACTGCGACTACTTGTAGCGACCGATAGCTAACTTATTGTAATGTCGTTTCGAATTTGTCGCTGCGGTTACTTTTCCCTCGTATTCATAATTAGACATAAATATATCGGTAACCTCGCAATGCTGTCGACGATTGTCGCACTTCAGTCACGATGCAAACGTGATTCAGTTTCCATACAGAACACTCGTGAATGTTCATCATCATCATATTAACCCATAGTCATCCCATTTCAATCAAAAGGCAAGTACTTGTCAGGCCACGCACAATGTAGGGTTCCGTATTTGCTGTGCTTTGCTTGCCTCCAGTTGAGTCCAATATCAAATTCTATCACATTTGTAAGTTTTCATCAAAGAAATTTTGTTTTATAAGTTCGTCGGCTATTACTCGGTAACTAGTAGAGCCTACTTAACCGTTATAGTTTTCATTGAAGGTTTAGCATATGGACTACTATGATTTTTTTTTCAAATTTCTAAACATTAGACTTTCGGAGATAGAGGGGGGGACCACCGTGCGAAACGAAATTTGACACGATAAATGTAAATAATTCCGAAACGGATCATTGTATCGAAAAATGATCTTCCCACACCCTCAATGTTTTGAAAAGACCTATCTAACGATACGCCACAAGATGGGGAGGGCGCGAAAAAAAATATCATTTTCATTTTACATGTAGGAGAGGCACCAAACCAGCACTTTGTTACCATTGTTAATATGTGTATACATATCAAATTCCAGCTTTCCTAGACCGTGGACAGACAGACAGACGGACATGGCGAAACTACAAGGGTTCCTTGTAGTTTACTACGGAAGCCTAAAAATTAATCGCTGAATGTGTTGCTAAGCGCAAATCTCGAGCACAATTGAACCGATTTCGCAATTTTTTTTTAGAATATTCCTTGTAGTACGAGGTTGGTTCTTACGGCGAGAAAATTTTAAAAATCCCCTCGGGAAAGCAGACGAAGCACGCAAACGAAGTTGCGCGGGTTTAGCTAGTTCGAAATAAATCTAATAATAATCGAATATAATCTTTCGTAACCAACCAATGAACCAATTAGATTCTGTCAGAATATTTATATTACGCTTATTTCTCCATTGTATCATCGCTCTACCTATTTGGTGGACGATGGGTCTTGGGCTGTTAAAATCAATGATCGATTGGTAACTACACATAATTTTTACAGGTTTAATGAAAGAATGAAAGAAGTGATAAATGATTTATTGTAAAATATTTATTAATTAATCTTTGGGGACTTCGATGAATCTACAACACTTTGAATCGAACAGGGGGCTGATTCTCGTAACAAAAACCGATTCTATTTCGTTTCAAATTCAATCGCTGTCTCACTCATACAAAATAGGAATTGAAAGGTACAGCGAGTGTGTGTTGACTGATGGATGTGTGGATATTTGACTGATAACAGTAATATACTTTCACAGTCTATTCTATCTCAATACATGAGAAATATTCGCTATGTCCTCTTTATTATTATGATATGACGGAAAGGGACGAGACGGGAAAAATTGTCGCATAGGTACATATAGTAACGAGGGTAGTTATAACATACCTACTAGGGGAGGCAACGGTCCGGAAGGATAGATTGTAAATGTCGTAGGCACGCAACTAAATTTGTACTTGCAGGTTATTCCGATTTTTTTGTCGAAAAATCTCTTTTTATTGTGAAGAATATGAAGAACAGATTTGGATGTGAAAATCCACTACGCTTGGTCAAACTCTATTCACAAAATAACTCATACATTCATTATTCCCAAAAGTCCTTAAGTAGTTCCTCTGAAGGAACAACTGAGATTTTTCTTTCAACACTGATATATCTTCTATGAGTAAAACTCATATTTTTTTTACAATTGAAGTTGCAAACAAATTTGAAACCTAAATAATTATGAAGATACAATAACCCATGAAAACAAGTTAGTATCCATATCACTTATGTATTTTTTAGAAATATATTTTTTGTATAATGCTGTTACAAAAATATGTAAAGAATTACATCACAGAGGCGTACAACCGTTATTTTCTTTGGGGTTTCGTTTGGATTTACCGCTTGTACATTTTGTGAAGCGTGAAAGTGAAAAATGGAACAAAAATGATGGAAAGATTTTTATTGTTGTTCTTCTATCTATGTGCGTTAGAATAGAGCCTGTTCTATCATAACATCAAAATATAAAATAACATAAATGTAAGAGGTTATTTATTTTACTCACACGATTTATTTTATGTCAAAATAAAGGAAAAATTATTCAGTTTTATGAATTCTACACAATACACACACCGCCACTTGGTCCCAAAGTAAGCTGGACTTAACCTGCCTATGTTATGGAAACAGTTAAGGTGTGGTGTGTCGTGTCGTGACGGAGCGATATCGTAGTAGTATACGATGATAGTAGAAACACAGAAAGTATTTCATACATTTGGTATGGATGAATGGAGTTATGAAACGAATGTTGCATACTGAAATGTATGAAACCGATATCCTTGTTCCGCGACACGACACACCACACTTTATCTGGTATAATTCTAGAATAAGACGAGTCAGTACAACTGAAATCACAAACATTAATAAAATTCAATCATAATTGAACTCAAACAGCCAACAAAAAAGGAAAATAAATTGCTGATAGAATATTGAAGCCATGAAGAATCTTGAATAAAATAAATCTACTTAATTCATTTCTTATTTAATATTAATATTTAGAAAACAAATGGATAAAAGAGTTGTAGAGCATTTATGAAATGGATTATTTATGAAAAACTCGACCGGGTAAGTACCACTCTCTCATAGAATATAGGTGTGAAGCAGCAATGTATTTCGTTCGGTAAGTAAGAGGTCTGGAAGACTTCTTTCCTATCCCTTTTTCCAATCCTTGTAGCGAACAACGCATTGGCAGCAATGGAGTTGTTGATGTTCATAGGAGGAGGTGACTACTTTCCATCTAGTGAATTTGCTTGTTTTGTTTGCCGTGTATCTGATGCCTAATGTGTTTTTTAAGTAGTTAATAAAAATACTATACTGGTCGCCACCGCGGCTGGCTCGCGTAGTCATAAAACGAACTTCGAAACTCATACTGCATGCATAAATACATGCATAACGACAATCGATTTTCAATTGTTTTATAAAATGTGAGAACAAATTTTACCTCATACTTTAAACAGTTTAAACAAAAGAATGTCTACGAACAGTGAGAAATTTAATTAAATGCCGAAAAATATTTTGTACTGCAACACAGAAGGCACCATGAGGTAGCAAGTGCTATTCTTGCCTCGCGTATAATGGGGACTTTTTGTTGCTCTTTAGTGCGCTTATCCTCGGATATTGCGTCACAACACTTTACCTTCACAGTTCTATCTATCTTTATGATATGATAAAAAATCACTCTGCTTCACTAGATATTACATTATTTTATTTAGAGTGTCCGAGTTAAATTTTTTACAATTATTACTTACTATCTAATGTTGTGGTAAATTAAAATATTATATAAAATTAATTATTCATTGCATTTAATAAGTGAAGAAGTCAAAAATGCAGACAAAGCTAAAGCTATCTATCTGTCAAGTGTGAATACAATAGGAATGGTTGAAGAACAAAGTCACTATTAAATTACCCTATTTTGCATATACATATAATAAGTGTTCGTTACCCTCACAGAATGTGTTCGTCTATCTCTTTGTAACTGAAAGGTCGCCCCGGATGCTGCAATTTTCCCCAATTCATCCCTAATATATTTGCCAGAAATGTGGGACAAATATGCTATTTATTAAATTAGTTAGAATGTTCAGTATTTGAGTATTGTACCGTTCAAGATATAAAAGAAGTTCGAAAATGTGTTTGGGGTTTTCATGTTACGCGATTAACAGCCAGTTTCTGAAGCACATTGTAATTTTAATTCCACATTAAGTGTCTCTTCTTATTTTCTTCTTTAGTTTAACAGTTACAGTAATTTAATGTGTCATTCGTTTTTAAAATGCGTTTTGAAAATTGGCTGTTAGCTAACAGATAGACTATTATTTTTTACTATAAATTAATTATTGTGTACCTTTCTGTAAATTAACAGAAAAAGTACACCCGCCGTCCTGACGTCAGCAAACACTAAAATATAAGTGACTTTATTGAGACAAAACAAATGCCTATGTCCAGCAGTGAACTTCACGCTAGACGAGCCGAGCACACGCTGAGCGTAAGCCGAGCCGCTCTGCTCGCAGTGACAAGTGTAGTTCGAGGCTCGTAAGTCGGTCCACACCACAGATATCAGAATACAAGAGATATGGTTTGTGGGCGGGGCACATGACGCCATTTTCTGCACAAATGTGCAGGAACTTGATTGTTCTAAGTCATTCACAAAACAACGCTTCCGCGAACACACGTCCGTGAATGTCAACAAAAATGCCGGCTTGTGCTTTAATTACGTGCAAAAATCGCAGTGATACGGTAAATTCAAGTAATAGTGGTGTTACTTATCATAGGTAAGTCATTTATTTAATATTTTTCTATTTAAATGACAAATTAACGAAATATTTTTGAGGCATAGAAATCATTAAACAATATACGGCATAGTCGATACTTCCGTTAAAAATATTGTCCATTGCTTGTTTTGGATACGCGTTTTTCAATGTTTTGCGGTATGCACGTACAATGGAATGCAAACGTAACGATAATTACAATGTTGTGAAAATATCGTGGTACCGCCGCTTGTAGCTTCCGCGATCTGTCAAAGTAATAATGGCCGTCGCACAAGCCATGTAGTGCTGCCAAAATTAGAATATTTTAGTATCGATAATTTTGTATTTCTAATTTTTGAAAATCTAATAATTAAAAACTAAAAACTTTGGTAATTTTTTTTTCTTTTTTAATTATTTAAAATTAAATAGGTATTATAGTTCATAGTTGTAGTCCGTAATAAATTGTTATTGTAAAATATCGAGAGGTAAAGTTATCGATAATGCTTGTCGCCCTTTTTCATTAGGTGCCCGTCACTATAATACACTTCTTACATCTGTGTTCGTAATCGAACTGCAAATCACGGGCTTACGATTTTTTTTTTTCATGACGATGTTGTGCAGGCTGGTGAAGCGCTAATGGGATACGCTTCACCAGCAACATAGGTTTTACGTGGGCGAGGTGTCAACCCGCCGCACAACCCCCGAAATGCTGGAGGACCACACCCGTCGTTGGTCAGCGAGTCCATCGGACTTAGCCGGTTAGTGTAGCTAGGCTGTACTACCGACCATTCCCCTATCCGCCACCTTGGGGACGCTCCCCTACGCTGTGAGGGCCAGCGCGGGGCGGGCTTACGATTTGTGTGAGTGTGACTGTCGGAGATTATTCTATGATTGTGTTAAAATGTAACTGTGTGTGTAAGTGGCGACATCGGTTCCGGTACAAAAACTGTCTTATTACATTTCTCTTCTTTCTGTGTTCTGAGGTCCACACTGAGGTCCACACTACACGAATTTTGGCTCGGCTTATCCTTCGCTTCGCGTGTTCGGCTCGTCTAGCGTTGATCCACCTTTATTGTTTGAAATGATGGTAGGATAAGAAATGGCGATTCGAAAGAGCTAGTAATAAGCCCATTTTAATTAAAATATTCTGTTTGGTGATGATGATGAATGAGAAAAAACCGTCACGTTTCAAGAATCATCAAGACGTCGCATCTTCGGACAACAACAACAAATAAGGGACACTCAAAGGGTAAGGAAAGTTACAGAAATACGATACTGCAAAGTTAAAGTATTCGATACAAAACGTGTTTACCAAACGGAAATTAAAGTGTTCATATAAACGGCCGAGCCGAGTCTCAAATGCTTTACTACAAACATTTTTCAATCTTCGTCCAATCCGACAAACCACATTATACGATAAATAAGTAAGGCATCTTTATATAAACACTACGTCTGGCAGACAGAGTAGACAAGGCACACAACAGAACAGTATAATATTTGTAGACTTTTACTTATTGTATAATAGATAAAAAAAATAAAAAAATTTTTTTGTTATAATGGCTTCTTACAGCTTCTTCACAAGAGGAAATTCATGGCTAAGTGCTAACGGAATAACCAAATATATTTTAAACATTCAAGACGAAGAAATAGTTCGCAAAAATATGTATTATTATATAATTATAGTTTTTATTGTTTCTAAGGATTAACACATAGGATTTTTTATTGGTAAAATACATAACTAAATAACATGAAATTAAATAAAATTAATTTAAACTAAACTAACAATAAAAATTAAAATTGTTTCTATACTCAACAACTGCTGCGATTCTCACCGGTTTGAGTGATTAGTTGGGATGGGATAGAGCACTACTACATAAAGATTGATTAAAAAAATACAAATAGACCCAACCGTAAACCTGTATTGTCGCAACCTAATGGATATTTATACTAAAATAGTTTGCAGAGAGCACAGAGTACAGGAATCATGCAAAATGAAGCGCTTTTAAATGAAATATGAAATTATTTCTTGCAGAGACTAGACATTTACAGGTTACGTTGTCTGGTCATTTGCTACTTGTATACATAATTAGATTAATATAAACTACCACCATTTCGGAAACAAGCAAATATATAAATACTAGCTTTTCCCCGCGGCTTCGCTCGCGATCGTGCGACTTGTGGCGCCATCTGTTGCCCGATAGATCCCATACAGCGCCCTCTATGGTAGAGAATATATTTTCGCGTTGGAATGACATACCTTCACGGGATAAAAAGTAGTCTAGGTTGGGGTCTGTACCCCGGACAATATATTCAAATTTTCATAATGATCGGCAGATTAGTCAAGCCGTGAAGGAATAACAAACAAAGTCACTTTCTCATTTATAATATTAGTATGATAATGTCGTACTGTATTTATATTGTGACCGAACAGTTGTATGTTGCATGAAATCCTCTTAGGGTACCGACGCATACTGACGAGGGAATATTTGTATGCAAACACCAATTGCCTGGTGTGAACGGGGTACAAAAATGTTAAAAGTTTGAAAAATTGCTGTGCTAACGTAACCCGTTATGTATGGTTCCCAATCTTTTAAGTGGATTTAAAACCAAACGGTTCTACTGTCTCCTGAATCAGTATATTATGCAGCATTGTGCTGATTTGTCAAATCAAATTATCAATATTATCTATTCAAAATTAATCAATCTCAGCTCTATCTCTTTTGTTTTGTATTTTGTATAAGAGATTGATACTTACTAGATTCTGACGACCTCCGTGGCGTAACGATTACCACGCCAGACCGTCACCCAGCAGGCCCCGGGTTCGAATCCCGGTCGGGTCATGATGAAAAACGAACTTTTTCTGTTTGGCCTCGGGTCTTGGATGTTTATCTATTTATATGTATTTGTTATAAATAGTATCATTAAGTTAGTATCCCATAACACAAGTTTCGATTTTACTTTGAGGCTAGCTCAATCTGTGTGATTTGTCCCCATACATTTAATTTATTATTTTAATACTAAAAGACTGTTTTAGTCTTTTGTAGACCCGAAGGTAGCAAACCGAACTAAAAAATAGTTGCTCACTATTTTCTGGCGTCCGCCTTGTACCTACTTGGAATAATGTTATTTTATTTTTAGAATTTCGTAGTAAACTAACAAGGAACCCATTGTTTCGCCATGTCCTGCCTGACCGTGTGTAGCTCCGAGGCGATTAATACTAGAATAAATATAATTAAATTTTTATTTGTTTACACGTATTAGCCATGATCACAAAGTTGTAGAATAAAGTCGAATTATTTGTTATTTCTGGTAAAATAAAGTAAAAAAGAAAATATCTATACTTAGAGTTCTTCAAGAAAAGCTTTTCATTGTCAATTATACTCCACTATTAACTAGATAAGTCCAATATAATATCTCGTGTTATCGGAAAATTTAACATTTTCCTTTTATTATGAGACTTACGAATATCGAATACCGTAATTCAGGGATATCACCGGTATCATCATGCACTGTAAACTAATTACTGAACTAAAGTTAGAAACAGAAGCAATTAATTCGGCAGACCGTACCCTAATCCGCGTAGGGACTCCAAGAAACACATCAATAATTATCACGTAGTTCTATTAATTAAAAGTCGTGTAGAGTTTGCCCATATATCTTTCTCTAAGTCTTTAGGAAATAAGTTTTTTTTCCCAACGGGGTTAATCCTCTTCTGAACTCTGAAGCGGGTACGTAAGAATAAAAATCAAGGAATGTCTAAGAGCCAGTGTATCGACGCTGTGTCAGTGAATTCTGGAGTGGATCTATGAGCATTTATGAAATTAGATAGCCCTACCAAGCACGTATCACCCTCTTGCTAATATGAGTGTGAGGTAGTAATGCGTTTCGTTTGCTGAGTCGAACGAAGTCAGAATCTGGAAGCACAATACTCCTTGCCGTTGAGAGCGCATGGTGTTACTTGTTGTTACTTGTTGTCTTGCGGGCCTTCTCCGCAATTAGGCAGCTTATGTGCCCTTTGTGCGTGCGAAGAGTGGGAGCTGGATCACTCCAGCCATCCTAATTCCTCCAGGAAGCCGGCCAGGGACTTGACGTCGCTGAGTACTTCTCGGAGATTGCCTGGTGTTCCCAGGTGGATTGCCCGGTATGCTGACACCTCACTGCATTCCAGCAGGACGTGTGCCGCTGTTTCTTCTGCCGACATGCAAGCTCTGCACAGGGGGCTGTCTGTAACACCTATGGTGAAAAGATGTTTGTTAAAGCTGCCATGACCTGTCACGGCGCTGGTTATTAATCTTAGTTTTTGTTTAGTTAAGTTAATTATGGACCTAGCGAGGCGAGCGTCCACTTCAGGGAGGGCTTCTTTCGCTTGTCTATAATCTGTGGTGTCTAACCATAGTTTGTTATGTAAAAAGTTAGTATGTTTTAAAATGTTACCTTTGAGCCAGCTGACTGGCAAGGGGAGAATCGGTTCCGGACCAACTGATTTGTTGCCTGATCCCCTCCTCGCCAGCATGTCAGCAGCATCGTTACCTCTATCGCCGCTGTGTCCTTTGATCCACTGCAGTGTTATGTGGTTTGAGTACCCTGCTTTCGTTAAGGCATCGTGGCATTCCAGAACCAGGCTGGATGTCACCACGTATCTTCCGAGTGCGCAGAGCACCGATTTGCTATCGGAGCGAATGAGTATGCGCTCGTTTTCCATTTTCTTATCAGTTATTGCATTGGCTGCTAGTAGGATACCCATGCATTCTGCTTGGAATACCGTATTGTGTTCTCCTAAGGGCATGGATATGTGTATATTTAGGTCTTCTGAGAAGACTCCCGTGCCGGTGCCCTCGTCTGTTTTAGAGCCATCGGTGTAGATGGTCAGTGATTTGTGGGCTGTTCTCAGGTTGCTATCTTCGTGTAGTTGGATTTTGTATCTCTTATCGAAGATATCCGTTGGTAGTACTCTATCACACGGTGCAGTCACGAGAGGGTGTATCAACCATGATGTGAAGATGTTTTTGTAGTGCTTAGAGTTGTCATGCCTAGTTAATTCTAGTTGTTTAAGTCTAAGAGCTGCCTGCGCTGCTTCCTGTTGCACATGTAAGTGTAGTGGAGGAAGGTTAAGCATGGCTTCCATTGCTGCCGTCGGGGTTGTTCTCATACAACCAGTGATCGCACAGCATGCTTGTCTTTGTAGTCGTTGTAGCTTGGCGGCGCATGTAACTTGTTCGGTCTTTTGCCACCAGACTAGAGCTGCGTATGTTGCCATTGGCCGTATTACTACCGTATAAAGCCATTTGAAGATTTTTGGGGATAGACCCCACCGCCGTCCCACTAGTTTGCGGCATTGCCACATAACGATGCCGGCGGTTCTGGTCTTTTTCTCAATGTGGCTGTTCCAGTTGAGCTTGCTATCTAGAGTAACACCTAGGTATTTGACTTCATTCGATAGTTGTAATTGTGTGCCGATTAGGTACGGGGGGCTGAAGTTACCGAGCTGTCGTTTGTTGGTAAACAGTACAAGTTCGGTCTTGGTTGGGTTTACACATAGCTCCTGTTCTCTGCACCATCCTTCCAGTATCTTTAGGGCAGACTGCATCGTGGCGCATGCGGTGCTTGCGTTCGGTCCTGTCATGAGGATGGTTATGTCGTCAGCATACCCCACGGTGTAAAAGTATCTTGAATTTAGTCTGGTGAGCAGGTCATTGACAACGAGGTTCCAGAGTAGCGGCGATAGTACACCCCCTTGGGGGCAGCCTCTCGCCACCACAGCCCCCCCGCTATCAGGACCGCCCAGCCGGACTATCCTGTTGCGTAGCATGTTGACAATCCATTCCGTCATCTGAGTTGGAACTTTATGTCTTATCAGTGCTGTTTCGATGCTACGGAAGTTGGTTTTGTCAAAAGCCCCTTCAATGTCAATGAAGGCCCCTAGACATACCTGTTTGTTTGTAATTGCTTCTTCAATCTTGCCTACCACTTGGTGTAGTGCGGATTCTGTAGATCTGCCCGCGCAGTAGGCATGTTGGTTCTTATGGATGGAGAAGTTCTTAATTAGGCGACTCCTCAGATGTTTGTCACAGATTCTCTCCAAAGTTTTTAGGAGGAAGGACGTTAGGCTGATGGGTCTATATGCCTTTGCGTTGGAGTAATCTTCTTTTCCCGGTTTGGGTATGAAGACTACTTTTACCTCACGCCATGCCAGGGGAGTGTAGCGGAAAGCTAGGCAGGCTTGGAAGATCGTGGTGAGGTGGATGGTTATCTTTTGTCCTCCCCATTGTAGTAATCCTGGGAAGATGTCATCTGGTCCTGGTGCCTTAAACGGCGAGAAGCTGTTTAGCGCCCAGCTCACCTTTTCTGGTGTTATGACGTCTTTAGCAAACCTCCAGCAGGTTGTAGTTGGTACTACCGGTGAGTCGTGCCATCTTGGTGTCATTGTTAGCTGGCAGTCTGGGAAATGTGTGTTAAGTAGGATTTCTTCAGTTTCCTGAGCGCAGGAGGACATCGTACCATTCGGTTTCCTGAGGCATCCTACTTGTGGAAGATTTTGTTTGGCGAGGATTTTCCTCGCTCTGTTTGCTTGTTGGTTGGTAGATATCTCTTCGCTGAATTTTCTCCAGGCGAATGATTTCCAGTATCTGATACGCTTTTTGAAAAGGGCCTGGGTTTCCTTATAGGCATCCCAGTCTGATTCCGTGCGTGTGTTAAGAGCCCTGTTGAATCTCTTTCTCACCTTCTTTCTCAGACCCTCAAGCTCCGGGCCCCACCATTTATTGGTCTTGTTTGTGTTGTCTTTGGGGAGGGTGAGAGGACAGGACTGGTGGTAGCAGTCCAAGACGGTCCCGGTTAGGGCTGTTACCTGTATGTCTATGTCTGAAGTGCTAGTGATTGTCATCGTATGATGTTTGGATAAATTGCTATCAGCTAGCAGTTGGGAAAAACGGCATTTGTCAGTTTTCCTTGGATATCTTCTTGGAGTGGGTACGATAGTGGGTAGCTGTATGTCAAAGCGGATCCACCTGTGGTCTGAACATGATGCCTCGTCAGAGACGTGCCATTCGTTGATGAGGTCCACTACGCCCGGTGTGGCTAAAGTGAGATCAATTATGGTACGACAGTGTCTCCCTACAAATGTTGGTTCAGTGCCTGTGTTTAGTATTTCAAGGTTAGTAGTTAGTAGAAAATCAACCAGTTGATTACCTCTGTTGTTGCATCGGTCCATTCCCCACAGTTGGTGATGGGCGTTGGAATCCGTGGCTATGATTAGTTCTAAGCTGTGTCGCTCGCAGAAGCGTACCAGGTTCGTCACCTCATCCGGTGGCGCCGGGTCCCCTTCGGGCATGTAGATTGATGCTAGGATGATGTCATGGTTGCCGTTGTCCTGACTGTTGACTCTGACAGCACACAGATCTCTGGAACAGAAATCCGTAAGTAAATGTGCAGAGATGTTATTAGATAGGTAGATGCAAGCCCTAGCATCCGTGTTGTTTGCATACATCAGCTTACCTCTCAGACTTGTGAGTCCGCATATGGAGCCGCCCCTTAACCACGGCTCTTGTATGAGGGCGGCTAGAGGTTTGTTTTTGCTGTTTACCTCCACCCACCGCCGAAGTTGGGCTGTGGCGGTGATGCTGTGGTGGAGGTTGCACTGAATTATGGATGTCTTAGAGGGGAACACCATCTTGGCATTCCTCTCCCAGCTCCAGCCTACCGAAGTCGAGGTCTTCTTCCCCCAGTAGCTCGGCTTCGGTGTAGGGGACCGAGGAGGCGGACGTAGTCGCCTTGCCCCGGTCCTGGTTTTCGGGGGTGGAGGTCACCCTCAGCGGTGGCGGCCTCGCTACACCCTCATCTCCCCCTTTGCTGGGGGGGATGTTGGTGTAGCGCCCGCTCGCGTCCCTGAATTTGAGGTATACCGCCCCGAAGCGATAGCTCAGTTTTCTGTTTCTGGCCATCACTTCCGGGATGATATCCTCTGGGATGCTGAGGGTGAGGAAGGTAGCACCCTGGCGCTCTTGCTTGTGGGCTGCGCGAGCCATCTCTGCGGCTGGGCCCACGCGTTGGAGACGTTTAAGCGTCTCCCTATTAATGAGACGTCGGATTCTAGCGCAGGCAGCAGAACCCCTGCCCGCACTCTACGCGGGAGGTCATCCGCGCGGAATACGGCCAGGGGCTCCGGCCCGAAGTCTCCGACGCTCGTTTTCACCCATTCGACGGTGGCCTCATCTTGACAGAGCAAGCAGAAGCCACCGTCGAAGAAGTGTGGTTTCCCCGAGAAGGCTGGTCTGGGGATGTTGGGGTCATCGCTGAGGGCAAGGACATCAAACCTGTCAAGGAGGAATACCTCGACCTTAGCCGCTAGCTCACGCGAGATGAAGCGCGTGGCTGCGGCGGTTATGACAACCTTGATGTCCCCGCCCCCGGCAGACGCCGCTGCTGCCGCATAGGACGCCGGGCGCGGCCCATGGGATTGGCTCAGCCTTGGCTTTTTGGGGTCGGTCTTAGGTGACATTGTCTCCTCCGGCCTTCCCCGCTTAGCCTTAGCCTGGCCCCCCCCACCCTGCTGCTGAGCTGCCAGCTGGATCTGATCTCTTCTCCTGCTGGCTGGACGTGGTGGAGGGGGTGCCTTCTTCTACCTTTCTCTCTTTCTTCCGCTCCCTCCTCCTCCTGTTTTGCCGACTTTTCTTGGACCCCTGCGGGCGGTCCCCGCCCGGAGGTTCAGCGGCTTTGACAGGCCGCATCGCCCCCTTGCGGGACCCGCCCACAATTGTCCAACTAGACCAGTCGGCAGGTGTGTTGGTGGCTGACGCTGCTTTGGGTGTCCCCTCCGCCGCGCCCGCTGGTGCGTTGTGTGCAGCGGGGTCTTGCGGAGAGGCCCCGGGTTGCCCCGAAGCCTGTCCGCCCGACTCCGCTGGAGTGTGAGTTGTGCCGGAGGCCTGCTGTAGAGCCACAGGTTTCCCCGCTACTGCTACGCCTGCCGCCGGCAGTGGTAAGGTTGCGCCACCGGTCACATCAGGTTGCCCCTCTGTAACACGGGTGGACGCTGTAATGTTTGTGTTGAGTGTATTAATTGGTTTTTGTGTTTGATTTTTTTGTATGTTCTTATTTGTGTTGTCCATATTTGTTCAAAGAAGTAAAAATGTTCATCCCAGAGGCTCCCACCCTCCATGGAGCCCGCAACGTTGGGATCGCCCGTCGGTCCTGCCGGACGGGCGATAGGACTACCCCTGGGATATAGGGCGGATGAAGGGGCAATAAGGGCGCCCTCCGCAGCTCGCGGAATGTCCGGAGAACTACCAGACATCCGCTTGCCGCATCAGACGACCCCCTACGACCCCCTCCCTCCCTAGCCACGCCCCCCTCTAGTAGGAGGCGCTGTTGACCAGTACCCCGGAGCGGCTACTCCGGGGCTACCGTTTTGGCTGAAGTTGGGGCCAAAGGGGCGTGTTGCGGACGTGCAACGCCGCTCAGCCTCCCAGGATCCCCTCGTCCAGCCACACGGCGCTCAACTGCGCTGGCCCACGGCGCAGGTAGAAGTGTCTTTTGATTTTTTTTTTTTTTTATTTTTTTTTTTTTATTTTTTTTTTTTTTTTCATCACGAGGGCCCACTCCTACGAAACCCGTCGGATTCTGTCGTGTTCGATGTCCTGCAAAAAAGCTAGAAACATTAAGAATATATACATATACATACTTGGGTGATTGTGGATATACTATAAATACACATAGTTAAGGTAAGATAGAGTGTGAGTGGGGAAAGAGGATACGGAGAGGATTGGAAGGGATTGGGATGGTAATAGCTGGACTCAGGAGTGTGGGGTATATAGGAATGATCGTGGGATGGGAGATTCCCCCGACCATAGCCCCTCATATTTAGCTGCTGCGGGTCCGGGGAAGTATAGTAGTGAATGGTACCCGTTTACAACCCGCAGCATTTCCAGGGTGTACGACCCCCTTGGGGCATGCTCCAAGGGGGTTCACCTCGAGTCTGAGCCTGAGCAGATTCGTGATGACGAGGACGTATACGCTAGGGCATTAACTCAGGTGAGTCTAACTGTCTCCGGGACCACACTCCCCGAAGATACCCACCTGGGAATTACACCCCATCAGCGCATGGTGTTACTGATGCTCGCCTGCATTGTTTTGTTCTTTTGTAGAAGTACTTAATCCTTTCGTTATCTATAACTTCCGTTTTTTATTCCCGGTATCCATTACAACGAAATTGTAGAGGAGAGGAGAAAAATAAGGCTCGAAAGAAAATATATTGCTCGTCGCAAACGACGCATCTCCACTCTACTCCGCTTGGCACAACTCCGCCACATTAGCCTATCGGGTCTAGTGCAATAAGAGAAAAGTACGGGGCGAACGGGTGCGAGACCTGCCAACACTGTTGTATTTGTACCTAAGATTTTATTTTTGTTCGAATAGGAAATGGCAAAAGTAACCGAAGTTTGAGTAAAATTGAATAGTAAATAAAAATTGACTATGCAAAACTTTTAGATATTTCAATATTTAAAAAGTTAAATAGCAATGCTAGTGGAAAGTTAACTCGAAAACACTTTTAGAGTGTTGCCAACTTTAATAAACCCGAAAACATTTTTTGCTACTTTTGAAGTAGAAAATTAAAGAAACTTTCCATTTGCTCAATATCTTTGCCTTTTTGAATATTTTTAACTTCATTATTTTCTTTTATTACATACCCGTTCTCGAGAGACTGCAATAGGGTGCTTACATAAAGAAACAGGTTTTCGGTGCAGAAAAATCTGTACGAGACGGTACCGATCGGTGCGGGTATTATATTTATATGTATCTCAATGCGATTACTTATAAAGAAACAGGCACAACCCGCACAGATTTGTCTGTGCCTAAAACCTGCAGGGCTACTACGAAACGTACATCCGATACTTCGGCCGAAGTATCGGAAGAATTTTAACCGTGAAATACAAGTTATTTCATGATTATAATTCAATGGACTACTAAAATAACCATAAAGTACAAGGTATTTCATGGATAGAATTCAAGGAATTACTAAAATAACCATGAAATACCTTGTATTTCACGGTTAAAATTCTTCCGATACTTCGGCCGAAATATCGGATTAACGTTTCGTAGTAGCCCTCCTGTTTCTTTATGTAAGCATCATAGGCTGCAATTACTCCTTACTATTAGACGACCGTATGCTTGTTTGTAGTTCAATAAAAACATAACTGATTTTCCAGGTAAGAACAAATTAGCAATGTTCTTGCAAATATAATCAACATTAGTCACGGCCAAAGATACAGATACAAGTAATGTGACAGTATATAAGTACTCATATACAGACCCATAAAATTGTATTCTTGTAAATGTAAGTAAAATGTACACAATATTAGAAACATAATTATGTAAACCATGAGCTTGAATATATATGTATGCAATCAAAAACACAAATTTATGTATTCATTAGAGGATACATTAATTTGTAAACATTAAATTCGACTATCAATACTAATAGCTTCGAAATTTGAATTTTGACAATCACCGAACAGTCATTGATTTATGTCCCTTTCACTTTACGTAAACAGCAAAATAATTTACCGCCGTTTTTCATCGTTTTTAAGTAAGGCTAAGCGCACACACGAATTCTAATCGTTACGATTAATGACTGCGAAATAAAATACCGGTACAAAAAAGTTAAAGGTTTAATAACTAAGTTTGTTTAATTAAAAAACAAAAAGTCGTATCCTTTTATTCAAAATTATGTTACTTATCATTTCCACCATCACTAACACAACTCCAGTGTCTAAACTTAATCAATATCGAGTGTATTCACCTTCGGCTGCAATAACAGCTTCTAGCCGGTCCCGTATTGAGTTTACCATGCGTAAACTATATTTCCGTGTCTTTAAATGAATTCCAAACAAATCTCATGGACGTGATTTTTAATTTTGAGTCGTTCTCGCTACCCATGTATCCCAGTTTTGTACCATCAAATTTGTCCAGTTCATCGGCAATATCTGATACTCCATCCTCACATAAAGTAACAATTTATGTTTTAAATGCTCACTTATTCGATACAACTGTTCTATCTTCCTTGGATTGACAAACTACCGAAACTGTTCAAATAGAATATAAAACAATTCAAAAATAATAATATTTCACGGCTTTGAAATAGAAAGCTTTGTAGTATTTATTACATTGTAATTATGACTGTTTAGAACTTGTGGCTGGCAGGTTACATTATAAATCAGGATGATGGAGTTCGGCACTTTTGACAGTTCACATTTTTTTCATGTGGTGTATTACTTATTTATGATTATGTAGTTGTCTCTAAGTTAATGAAGTAACTATGGATACATATTGCACTTGTCTGTTTACCAAGTAATGTTCAAATTGTTGGATACATATTTTTGTAGTTTTGCATGTTTACATATCTATAGTAATTTAAATAAATAAATAAATATATAGGGACAATTCACACAGATTGGGATAGCCCCAAAGTAAGTTCGAAACTTGTGTTATGGGATACTAACTCAACGATATGATATTTTATAACAAATACATAAATAGATAAACATCCAAGACCCGAGGCCAATCAGAAAAAGTTCGTTTTTCATCATGACCCGACCGGGGATCGAACCCGGGACCTCCTGGGTGGCGGTCTGGCGTGGTAACCATTACGCCACGGAGGTCGTCAATTTAGAAGGTTACATTTTGTGGCAACTTGTGGTGTCTATATATCTTTGACCTTGACTGTACATATCAGTGCTACTTAGGTCATCCTATCAGGAATCTGGGTTCAATTGAACCACAAACAAATCGTGTGTCAAACTGAATTGTTCAACTGAACGGAAGTTATTTTCAGGCACTGCTGTACTAATTGAATTAATTCTGGACTCCATCACACATTGTGTATAGCTTGTATAGTCACCAACAAAAGTCATAGCGTTTTTAATATATTTATAAACATGTTTTTTTAAACCACTAAGGTGGCAAACAAGCACTACAGTGACCGCTTACCATCTGATGGTAAGCAGTCACCGTACGCTTGCAACACCGGGGGTATCACTCGCGCGTTGCCGACCCTAAAAAAAGTTACACACACAACCAATTGCAGAATTTAATATTAATTCCACATAACCGACTCAGCCTACTGAACCGTACATACCATGACCGTAACAGAATCGTTACCCAGACCGTCACAGTAACGCAAAAAAAAAAACAGTTTGTACGAATTTATGTGAAACCACGCTCACTGAAATGGTCCGTCAACGATTGTGCATGTAACGTATTAAGTACGGTTCATATAAATTCATACAAAATATATTTTTATTTACATGTACCGGTACGGTAACGGTCATTGTATGTAGTATGTACGGTTCAGTTAGCAGAGTCCTTCAAGCTGACGTCAACGAGTGAATCATTGTTCATAGTTTAACTTGCTGCGAGACACGATGCTGAAAAAAAAAATACTTGCAGGTTTTTGATTTACTATACGCCAACCTTGGCTACACAGGAGTTTGTTTTCCGTTACATAATTATTCTTTTTTACATAACATTTTTCTCGTGACTGTACGCAGTTTGTAACAGAAAACAGTTTTCCCCAACACGTGCGTCCCGATTTCTGGGGCGGAAGTAACTGTTGGGGTCTGTGACGTGGTCGGTCAACCAAGTCCATTATATTGCATCTATCAAAATAAATCAAGCAGATGTAGGTACTATAATAGACCTGTGCGGGAGTTGATAATAGAAAATAACGTCCGGGAGACGCCATAACATCGTCATTTTTGTATATTGGATAGATATGAGGGGATAAGGCTTACAAGGCGAACAGTTTTAGAAATCAATAAGTTTTGAGATAGAAAAATCTGTTTCTCTATCAGTCAGTGATGTTTCCTATCGTATCGCAATCACTTAGACTTGTCAAGTGCACTGGATCGTCTCGGGAAATAGGCCGTTTGTCCGACGTCACCGTCACCGGGACGTCACCGAGAACGAGATGACAGCGCCGATTTAGCGATACATACATTTACTATGGCCGTGTGTCCACCGCACGCCCGTCACCCGAGCGCCGTCATCCCACTGTTTGTCCACCGCCACCGTCACCGGGACGTCACCGAGAACGAGATGACAGCGCCGATTTAGCGATACATACATTTACTATGGCCGTGTGTCCACCGCACGCCCGTCACCCGAGCGCCGTCATCCCACTGTTTGTCCACCGTCATGTCACCGTCACCGTGACGTCACCGAGAACGAGATTATTTCTGGCCGAGATGAAAAGTTAACGTGACGGCGAGATCGTCGCGGTGGACAAACGATCGCCGTCACGTCAACTTCAATCTCGGCCAGAAATAATCTGCAGGGCTACTACGAAACGTAAATCCGATACTTCGGCCGAAGTATCGGAAGGATTTTAACCGTGAAATACAAGTTATTTCATGATTATAATTCAATGAACTACTAAAATAACCATAAAGTACAAGGTATTTCATGGATAGAATTCAAGGAATTACTAAAATAACCATGAAATACCTTGTATTTCACGGAAAAAATTCTTCCGATACTTCGGCCGAAATATCGGATTAACGTTTCGTAGTAGCCCTCCTCGTTCTCGGTGACGTCCCGGTGATGGCGGTGGACAAACGGCCTGTGTTTTTACAACTATTTTATTGTAGACTAGCGAAACCAGTGCAACTTCGTTTGCGTGTATACCGCTTTTCCGAGGGAATTTCGGAAAATCTTTTCTCCGTCTTCGTCATACAAAGAATACTCCTCCAAGTTTCGAGTCTGTGCGTTGATACATCAGTCTGTCAGTCAGTTTAATCAGGACACAGAATTTTATATGTGGAACACCGAGGAAAAAGAATTTTGATATACATTTTTATTTCATCAAAATCTGTTCTATCGTGAATATATTAAAAGTAGTTACTTTCACATTCGTCAAAAGATTCTCTCAATCACATCAAAGTAATGTCAAGAAAAGAAAATCAGAAGTATTATTACTTGAAAAGAAAATATGAAATCCTATTTAACATTTCCCAAAGTTAATTTCACGATTTATTTATTTTTCATTATTCTGAAATATTGCTCTTACGTACTATACTAGTCGCCAACACGGCTGGCTCGCAAAGACTTAATGCGAAGTTCGCAATACTTATTAACACAGCAACACAGTGCATAACTTAAATCGATTTTCAATTGTTTTAAAAACTGTGAGCCCAAACTTTGGCGCGTACTATAGCGGTTAAACGCGAAGCAACTGACCCCTTTTCTATGTTGTGCATTTTATCGATGAGATTAGCAAACATGAATAAGACTGTAAGTACGTAATATAATAAATATATATTGGGACAATTCATACAGATTGAGCTAGCCCCAAAGTAAGTTCGAAACTTGTGTTATGGGATACTAACTCAACGATATTATATTTTATAACAAATACATATATAGATAAACATCCAAGACCCAAGGCCAATCAGAAAAAGTTCGTTTTTCATCATGACCCGACCGGGGGTCGAACCCGGGACCTCCTGGGTGGCGGTCTGGCGTGGTAACCATTACGCCACGGAGGTCGTCAATATTATTATTGTTAGTCCCACTACTACGCTAAGATCTCCCTACTCCCTTCATATAAAACAAATAAAATATTCTTGGACGAAATTACACAACGCCATCTAGTCTAAACTAAGCTTATTATACATAGAAAACTCCAGACCAAGGCAAACAGACGTCATGTTTATGCACGCATATTTACCATGCGCAGGATTCGAACCTGTTGCCCTCGAGATAAAGTAACCATTGCTATCCACTCGATGACTCGACGACCAGGGAGCTCTGGCTTCAATTTGTATGAGTGAGATAGCGATAGAACTTGAGTCGAAATAGAATTGGTTTTTGTTACGAGAATAGGTCAGGCCTGTCAAAAAATATGTATTAATGAATACTTAATATTTTATAATAATTGTTCGTCAAAAGTACTAATGAATTATTAATACAACAAAATATTGTAAACATAAAAATATATAAACCCTAAAATACGAAACGGTATTTTAAAATGAAACATTTATTATTAAAAAGCGTGCGGAACTGTTGAACCACAAAATAAAATATTTTTCGGCACACGCGTTTCATAGGGATTAACGCGTTGGGGAGCCCGGCGAACTCATCAAAGTTTTTTGCAAGAGAAAAATATTTCTATACACATAAAATGTTATTCGTATTCGTACTTGTGAAGTTATGGAATGAATTTGTTAAAAATCATCTAGCTTGTTTGTCGAACGATTTTTTGACTTTCTATAGTTTTAAATGAAATAAACAAATTTTCACAAAGCAGTCTAATACTCTTATTAGTGCCAAAAGTTATTACAATTTTAATATTTTATAGCAAATAACTTTAATATAAAGTTCTGTCTCAGAGGAATTCAAGTAAGTAATGTTTTTTCAAATAAATAACTCATAGTATGAAACACTAAGAGCCGGTTTCACCAGACTCAAATAGCTTTTTCGTCAATTAAATTCACAGTTTTTATACAGTTCTAATCTCAGACCAAATAGACTTCTTATTTGGTCTGAGGTTCTAATATGCAATTGACATTTCTTAATTGGCAAAGATCAGGATTATTAGCAAGTGGTGAAATCGGGTCTAAAGTCGTAGTACCTATTAAACTTGACTCTTGGTTGTATTATTTTATTTATTTATGAGTATAAACTATTGAAGGGAATTTAAAGATTTTGGTGTTGTAGCCAATAAATACGAGACATAATAGCTTATCCGCTTTACCCGCATTTCTCGGATAAAATAAAAAGGGTCGTCTTAAACAGTTCAGTCGATGTGTTTCTATGTCCAAAACATGTGTTCGGCGATGCTTTTTTTTATGAAATCATCTCTGTGTTCTACAAACTGGATAACAGTTTAGACATGAAGCTGCAAATACAAATTTAATGGTATTCACACGTTTTACTTCAAATGTTACTGAGGTTTTACTTCCATGTCTATTATGTAAGAAAATTTACTTTTCTAAATAATTACGTTGTTGTAAATAATAGGAAATTATATTTTTAAAACATATTGTAAAATAATACTGACCATATCCATGTCGGACACTTGTAGATTTCAGTAGTTGCCAATAATGTAGAAAGAAATATCTAAATTTTTTCAATGCATTTTTATTGCATTTCGTAGCAAAAAAACAAACGTCACATCTCTAGGATTTTGGTGGCAGCTACGATAACGCTAACTTGCTCGTGAATAAAAAATCTGTGTTTCAACTTACAAGGTTTAATTCATAGTATTGAATTAATAACAATATAAAGCAAACAGCGATTGGAATTTATGATAAGGATAGTGATTGGTATTTTTGATACGGAACTATTAAAAGTGAATTATAGCACATGAATCCTGTGACCTGGTTCCTACTCGCTACAGACAGAAAAAAACGTCTTGTTTTCCATTTTGATACTACTTCCCCGCATTAAGGTGTATATCGACCCCAATAAACAGCTAAAAAAATATCCAGGCCATGCCATTCCTTTATTTCAGCACATTATTCCCGTTTCATAACGCTAGTGTATTTGTTACAAGTACTGAGTGAGTAGCGGACAAAATGCGAAATCGTGCATTCACGTCTACTGCAAGGTGGCCACTTTGAACTGCTTTTGTTTCAGTACAATATACAAGACAAGAATTTAAATTTCAAGCTGAATTTCGTTGCATGAATTTTGCAACATTCTGTACGCTTATTTCCCTTTGTTATATGAAGTGTGAGTAGTGGGTGTTACGGACTAGCCATCAAGCACGAAGTAAATAATTTTTGATATTGATATTTTTATTTTATTTTTATATTTTGATAGGTATATGTCAATTATTGTCTATTCTTGTCAATCAATTTTTCTCTGTTGGCTTTACACGTATGACTTCCATTATATTCTCTTTTATATTTTTTGTTCTTTTCCTTATTACTATCCTTTTATGTTGCATCCAGTGGGGATACTCAGAGTAATACGCTTCAAAATTGAATAAAACCACAGTATGATAATAACACCTGTTCCGAAAGTACAATGCATTCTTTCCTGCCCTAGAATTCGCTAAGAGCTCGATAGCGTTGTTGCGTGGATCAATACTGAACGAAAACTTCAGTTAGTATTTGGATGGGCTTTATAAATTCTCTCGCCTCTCGATAGCCTTGTTGCGTGTGACGAAATTGAATGATCAGATAAGTTAAGCAAGGGCGACTCCAGTCACTGTCTATCGCTTTTCTTCATATTCCCACAGTGATGCTGATGAAGAGGAGACAGTGACCAGTTTTCATCAAATGGCCCGTTTGCTTGTTTGTCTACGATATGTCATAAAATGTCGCAATTTTACTCAAAAACAAACACTACAAAAATAAGCTATCATGGTTTTAATAAAATTATTTTTATATGATCAAGAGCATAAATAAATAAAAATATTTTTTATTTTATTTACGACCGTTGTTGACTGAGTTCGAGTAGTTTAGGGTTCGATTTCCGCACAACTCCAACAAACTCTAACAGTTACATGAAATGTTATTTGCATGAAATTGTTTGAGTTGGTCTAAATGTTTTTTCCTTTAGAGTCCGTCCGTATGATAATGTATAGACTATAAAATAAAACAATAAGGTTTAAAATGTGCCTATCAGTTCTTTGGTGTCTGTAGTAAAATATTTATTTTAACACTAAGTGCCGTTTCACGTTTCACCATTCGCTAATAAAGTCCCAAACTACTATTCGCCAATATAAAAAACATTAAACCATACTACAGATTACTTTAATAGTTACTTCGTCCCATAATTGTATCTTAGCCGCGTTCGTGAATTTCTGCACTCCCAAGGGTTGACTGGTAGAGTATGCATTTATCATTAGGTCCGCTCCGCCTGTTGTGTCAGTATTTTGTGTTTTGTGGTCAATAAAGATAATTAATTAAATTCTTCTTCTTCCGGTGCCTCTCCAACTAGTGAAGGTCGGCTGTCAGCTTAGCATATTTCGCTTTATCCTTAGCGAGGCGAAACAGTTCGGCGGCGCTCGCTATCCCGGTCCACTCCCTGATGTTGCGCAACCACGATTTCTTCCTACGACCGACTTTCCGCTTACCAGCAACTTTTCCCATCATTATCAGCTGGAGCAACTCATATCTATCGTGTCTGAGGACATGTCCCAGATATGCCACTTTTCGTTGTTTGATGGTTTGCAAAAGTTGGCGTTTTTTACCCACTCGTCGTAGTACTTCCTCGTTGGTAACTCTCTGAGTCCAAGATATTGCCAGCATGCGTCTATAGGCCCACATTTCGAATGCTTCTATACGTTTTTTGAGATGCTCCTTAATAGTCCAGGCCTCACATCCGTATAGAACTATGGGCCAAATATAGCATTGAAGGAGGCGAACACGCAATGAGATTTTAAGATTGCGGTTACAGAGTACCTTTTGCATGTTTCCAAAAGAACTTCGGGCTATTTCGATGCATGTTTTAATTTCAACATTGCTCTCCCATTCTTGAGTTAACCATGTTCCGAGGTATCTGTATTTGTTTACCCTTTCAAGGTCTTGTCCTGATATAGTAATTGCTGGCCTGAGATTGTCGTTGTCGGAAATAATCATAAACTTCGTCTTTTTTTTTGATGTTCATTTTAAGCCCAACATTAACACAACACAATTAATTAAATAATTATCTTTAATTGACGAATAAGCAGTTCAAGAAATGTGAAACCATCCCTAACTATCTTTACTTTAATGCTATTGCGTTTATGTAAAAAAAAACTCCTTTTATTATGAATGTTTACACTCCTACGAAAATATAAACTGTTCGTTAAATTAAAATAAACAACAACAGAGCGAATACTTTCTCTCGTTTCACTACACCAACATATCTAACCTACATCCTCAGTGGAAATTGGCACGCGATGATAAAACCCGCAATCCTATCCCAAATCTATTCGCCAGGACATCCCCGATAATCGAGTCGTTTTTTCTTTCAAAATCGATATTCCACCCAAGAAGCACTTTAAATTTAAGTCCGGGGTGCTTATAAAAGGCGATTATAATCAAATCGAATTCCTGATCAAGCAATTTATCTCAAATTGAGTACCGGCTTGAAACGGCGGATCGGGTGAAGCAAGTGATTGGCCTCATTTTGTTTTGGCGGATATCACTTTAAAATGGCGACGTTTAATTAACGGAAAGGTCAGTCTTGACTTGAGCCATTTCATTCTGTCAATTTGTAGTCCACTACCCGGGTATTAGGAAATCGAGAGAACATTCAGAGATACCAACTCTTTTGCTGTGCTTTCCAAAAGACATTGTATTGATGTGATATTTCTATTACCAATTACGTACCTATGTATTTTCTTAATTACATGTATAAAAAATCTTTTTTTTACATAAAACATTATCATTGGCTTATTATGTATGCAGCATGGATATAAATATAATGTGTTTTTTTTGCTATATAAAGGATAAAACACAAGAGCTTACAGGTTTTCAGATGAACCTTTCATATTAATAATTTAATTTCGAACAAATATACTATTATTGATATACCTACTAGCTAAAATATACTATTATTAAATCAATGATTACTATATTTTATTTTACAACAATAAATACTTTTAAAAAGGTAATAACCAGTTATGGAATAAGTCGCTGTTCTGCGTCGACAGTAGGTACGTAGTCGACGCAACAGCGACGAATTCAATTAAACATGTTGTATACCAAAAACTGTTGACGACGAACAGCGACTAATTCCAGTGATAACAAAAATCAAATGCATTTCTCACAGAAAATATAACAGTGACACATAACAGATAGTCTCAGCGGTCTCAGGGATCGACTTCCGAATCGACAGCTCCTGCCAACTGAAGCGAAACGGTAGCCCAGTTGGGAATATCGCAAGATACACGTGCAAACGATTATAGTTCCTATTCCCGGTGGTCTATTAACGCCTACGGAAAATAGAACTCGAACGTCGCTTTATTTATTATTTTGTATATATTTATTATTCAAACGTGATTCGTATCTGCACGGTGGATACCTCCGTGGTGGTAAATAAAAGAGTGGACTTCAACTGGTTCTATTGGACTAAAAACTATGGGCTTACAGAACGACAGATAAAACACATAGAACTTAATGCGCACACGTGGTGGTTCGGTGGCCAGTGAGTGGTGTGCGGACGCTGCCGGGCCACCGTCTTCGGAGCCCCTCTCGTTCGCGGACTAGTAGGGTGCCATGCCAACACTAAATATAAAGAAAAAAAGCTATATAATAGCTTTAGTAATGGTGTTATTTATGCTTACTCTATGTTCTAAAAGCAATGCCTTCTGCGACCGTGTTTTTGGAGGTATTCTCACCCGGGCCATGTTGGGAAAGGAGGAATTTGAAAGTTAACACACAATTATATTACGGCTGTTATGTGGCTGTTATTATCAAATTAAAGAAGAAAAAAAGAAATAGTATATAACACTTAATGTGGTGAATTAAAATGCGTTTCAGAAACTGCCTGATATTTTTTTTAAATAAAGGAGAATAAATTAATCAAAGATCTCGCTCCTATGTTCCTAAGTCATCCCGTTTCCCGCTATTGAAACGTAATTGATAGATTACTATTTTTAGGTAGGCACAAAATAGCTGCGTTAGACTTTGAAAACCCAAAAAATTCTCCTCTCATCATATTAATAATACATTATCAACTTCTAGTCTATATATCAGCAAATATAATCACAATATCAGAAGTTTTTCTCAGTTCGTAATAACTTTTTGTTCGCATAAGTTGGCATTCGATAAACACACGTCCACCTACTTCGTTCATACCAGAATATATTTTCGTTCTATATAAGTACTCATATTTTATGCATTGCTTTGTAAAGAACTATACTAGTTTTGTCTGTGATGTTTGGAAGACATTTTTGATTTTATTCAGAAATTTTTGAATGAATTACTTTTTCGTATCTCAGGCAAATAAGCGACTCACCGAATGAAACTCATTCTGAAACTGTGAACTTAAATTGAATAAAGTTAACTGACGGATAAGATTATTGAAACACATTTGGACATTGAGTGAAACCAAACCTAATAGTTATTGATTCAAGCTGTAAACAGTGTTAAAAAATATATTTTAAACGATTCTACTTCAATATTTTTATAAGTAAATTTTTTTATAGACAATTTTAACAAGACGCTAAATAGCTCGTTTCAATTTTATACTGCATAAAAATGTACTAAAGCTATGGATATAATGATATCTCAGCCAATTACAAAGTTGAGACCAACTTGCTGACATAATGACAATCGACGAAGTTGAGGGCCGAATATTAAGTACCTAATTAGCACGCTAATTAGTAATGTTTGGGGCTGTCAGAGAGAAAAAAAATGTCTTTGAAAATCCTAAAATAGCCTTAAGTATACTTTTCAAAAAAAAATATAGTCGTAAATGTAAAATGGAAATTCTAAATTAGAGTTCGTACTCCTATTTTTGAATCAATATGACTTTTACATTTAACATTTTAGTTATATTTTTATTTACAATCGACTATAATCTATTACAATTTTCATGAGCCCTTTTTACAGACGCAAGGACGGACAGAATCTTAATAGTAGGGTTCCGGGTGTTATGATATGACCAAAAAATATATTAACACGAAAAAGAATATAGTAAAGAAACACATTATATATAGTAGCTACAAGATTATGCCAAACGCTCAAACATTTCCCTAGAGAAAAGATTCACGGTAAGATTGAACACATAAGCAGTTTGTTACAAAAGTGCGTGTTGGATAAAAATCCTTTATTTTCAAACCCTTTGTGTAGTAATAGATATCTTTCAGTTTTCCCACACATCGCAGTGAAACTTGTCGCACGGATTCTGAGAAATTGATAGCACTTCAGAATGGTATAGTTGGCTTCATAAATGAACAGTGAACACGTTATACATTACAAATAAAATATTTATATAATAAACATGAAATTGTTCTACTGTTTTCACTTGAAATATTGAAAGAATAGCTATTCAATATTGTTGTAATCATAAGTTATTTAATTATTTTTCGGCGGATTTTTTTTCAGAATTTAAAAAAATGTTTTAGCGTTCCGACTGGTTCACTAATTGAAGGCATATTCAGACTAGCTTCTTGTATAAAATAGTTGTGGCGATCAGCGATTTTGAAACTTTTGACTTTTGCTAAATGCATCAAAGTCAAGATAAAATCGCTAAAAAAAGAAATAAAAAACGCATAGCATGATACGAAGGCAGTATCTAATGTGTAGAAGATGTAAGATAAGAAATGATTTTTCAGGAAGAAAAAGTTTATTTTTTTACAGTACTTAAGTTTCAAATTGTCACGTGAGTGGCCTGCGCGAGAGTACTTATTTAAAATTTTTCTTCATTTCAATATTATATTAGTATTAATAAAATACTTTTAATACATGTATTATGCATGTGAGTGTACTAACATTTTCAAGTTTTATGAGGAATGAGCACCCGTTACGCACCTGCCGCCGTTTGTTCTGGATCGCAGTTTCCTCAATCAGTTACGGTGAACGCCTCTAGGCCCAGAGGAATAATAATACCGACAAATAAACCACACTCATACTGATACGCGATACTTTTTAAATCATAACATTAGAACTTTATTTAAATAGATAAACTAACAAACTACTACGCAATAACATTAAAATTTAATTTAAAATTAAACGACATTATGTCATTATTTTAAAAGTGATATTAGAAATTCAAAAGGCATTGTCCCTGTGGCAGGGTACTTACCCAAAATCATAAACATTTTTTTTTTTCATTTAGGTATTATACCGGGTAAAGACTAACTGTAAGTACTGTAACGTAACATGTTATGTAACATGAAAGGAGCATTTAGTGTGGACTCAGCACTGTGTTTTCTCCTCCATTGATCGCGGCGAGCGAGATTTGAATGCTCGGTTCGTACGCGCAAGGTGTCCACCCATACTATGAACTCGGAATTCTGTTTTGTACATTACATGTTACAGTCAAAGCAGGTCGACCTTTACATATTGTAATATATGCCTTTTGCTTCAAATTGCTGTCTCTCGCGTAGTTGACAGTTGTTAAGGAGCAGTCCTTTCAATACTTCCTATTCCGACTATCTTCTTTCTGATTAAATTCGTTGTGAGTTCCAAGACAGCTATAGTTT
Source organism: Endotricha flammealis (assembly GCA_905163395.2). Taxonomy (NCBI): domain Eukaryota; kingdom Metazoa; phylum Arthropoda; class Insecta; order Lepidoptera; family Pyralidae; genus Endotricha; species Endotricha flammealis. The sequence continues at coordinate 9,075,631 of LR990867.1, forward strand.
TCTCCCCCGGGACGTCAATAAGCTTCAATGCTTATTGTCTATATGAGGTCGCCGTTGTTGATCCTGGCTACACAGGAGACACATCGGTGGGAATGTGTGGTGGGCTTGTCCCGTTTTTACATATTGGACTTTGTACTTGTACCATTCTTATGATCTATCTATGTCATAAGAGCCAAAATTGTATTGCAAGTATAAAGCTCGACGTGCACCTGACTGTACGTTACAGCAGTCTGTATTAATTATACCTAAATGTTTATGCCTTTATTTATCAAAAGAGCTTTATATGTCATATTCGCTAAATATGTAGGCGTTTTGTCATAACCTATGTTTCTGTCAGGGTTTTTTAATAACAAAATTAAAATTAACTTCAAAAGTCCATTTACAATAACATCTTCTGTCATTTACACGCTAGTCCATAAAAGGGTCAGAGTGTCGACAAATAAAATGTATGGTCGGAGCTTCGGGTGTGGGGCTGTGATACGCTTGAATGCCTCAAATGGAAATCGTCCACAAGGTAACATTGCTAATCGTATTTTGTATTCCGATTTGGTGAAAGCAAATTGTAACCAGTGTTCATGTCCAGTGATAGCCTACCATAATAATAAATACAGATCAGCCAAACATTATTTTAAATATGTTCTGTCAATTTCGTACTTCATTTTATTCTCCTCAAGAATGACAGTGGCAAAACACCCAAACAGATTTAGTTATCCCTTTTTTTTTATTAGTAGAATAACCAGCCAGGATTGGTATAGACATTTATCACTAAAACAATTGAATTTGGAATCGAGGAAGCTCAAATCCATTGAGTATCGCTATTCTAGTCATATACTGATTTTGCAATGTTAAAAGTCTTCACGGCTTTCTCCAAGGTCGACCGTGTTAGATATAGCGCAATCTACCTCATTTTCGTTGCAGAAAAATGCTTTACCGTCTGTTTAGCTTGTCGTGTCTATCGCCCTCCCCGCCCCGCATAGTGAAAATAACTTCTTTTTAAAAAAGACTGTCTGCCGCCTCTGCGCCATATGTGTAGCTGCGGGAGCTGAGTATTTTTTCTGCAAGTGCCTTTGCCCTGCAAAGTAGGACTAATAGTTCCACTATTCTTCCCTATCCAAAAAACAATACAAATAACAAAATGATTACTTCACATCAAAACCCATTACCTTTTTTATCTGTCGATCATCAATAAACTCTCTACGGGGAAATCAAACCGTCCAGTATTTCTCATACGTAACAGACTAGGGTTAAATTGAATTACTGTATTTCCGGTGCCTATTTCTAAATCCCAACTATCAGATCTTCGACACGGATTAAGTAAACACAGATAGCCTGGATGATGATATTAAGTCACAGACGATAATAAATTCTATACCAGTGGCTTGTATGTAGATGGTGTTAACTGAAACCATCTACGGAATCGGATTTGATGATCGAATCGAATCTATATATGAGTACCTAAACTATGTGCGTCGAGGACACCCAGACACATTTAGAAAAATACTCTCTATCAGAGTAGAATAGAATAAAACTTTATATGAATGTGATTTGAATAATAACTTAACACACATACAATATTACAAAGACACTGTTAAAATTTAATACAGTGGGTACAGAAAAAGAACACGACACGTAACAGCGTATGTGTGCTGCAGCCATCCAAGCAGCTATCAGTCATGCGTTCACGCAGCCGAGAGATCGACGATGAACTAATAGAGCTTAGAGAATACCAAACAAAACGTCGCCGGCGCCGTGACCACAGCGAACGATGTAAAGGCTGTGACAGCCGTGATCACAGTCAAGGCGCAGCGACAACTCTTTCGCTTAGAGAATCGCACTGCAGTATTCAGTACTAATTTTTTATGCGTTGTAGTCTTAGTTGAATTGAAAGGGGCACACGCCCACAATAAACACTATTAACATAACGAAAAAGGATGTATACAGACCCGGATACCTCAAGGAGCGTTTAGACGTTGCGAAAATTTTGGCGTAGCTGCCGAAACTTTTCACGTTTTTCACTAACAAGAATTAATCCTCGTCTAACTAGTCCAATATTTTGCTTCTGATTATTTGATAATTATTATCTTTGAAAGATTGGGAATCAAAGGCGATTGATCGAAAAATGTGGAAAAAGAGAGGGGAGACCTTTGCCCTCTGCAGGATTTGCAGAGGGACACGACAGGCTAATTATTATTATTCTAGTACTCTTCAATAATAATAAAAGATTCTGCGTAATATTTTTACAGAGCAAAAAATACCTATTTATGCCGCTGATACTGAATTATTCTATAGATACTTCGCACATTGTTACATTGAGGCTATAAAAGAACGATAGTCGTCTCCTAAGGGAAGGGGGAAAAAGAGAGGGGAGGCCTTTGCCCTCTGCAGGATTTGCAGAGGGACACGACAGGCTAATAATTATTATTCTAATACTCTTCAATAATAATAAAATACTTCATAATATTTTTACAGAGCAATAAGTACCTATTTATCCCTCTGATACTGAATTATTCTATAGAAACTTCGCACATTGTTACATTGAGGCTATAAAAAAACGATAGTCGTCTCCTAAGGGAAGGGGGAAAAAGAGAGGCGAGGCCTTTGCCCTCTGCAGGATTTGCAGAGGGACACGGCAGGCTAATAATTATTATTCCAATACTCTTCAATAATAATAAAAGATAATACTTCATAATATTTTTACAGAGCAATAAATACCTATTTATCCCTCTGATACTGAATTATTCTATAGAAACTTCGCACATTGTTACATTGAGGCTATAAAAATACGATAGTCGTCTCCTAAGGGATCGTCGGCCCGTAGTTACGGGCACCTCGCGATGAAAAGTTATTTCTATTCCCAGGGAGCACTTTTCTTGTTAAGCCCCGATCAAGTGGACACTAGTGGCAAATACTTTTATATGGTTTCATATTTATTACTTGCTGAATCAGGAAGTATAGTGAATGTAATCGCAACCGAACGAAATAAAAATTACCCGCGTTTAATTTTATGTACAGTATCGCCATCTATATCAGATTTTTGACCAAATCCTACGGGAATCGCGTACATTTCGGGATCAAAAGTACCCTATGTGTTAATCCAAGATATCAACCACCTACATACCAAATATCATAAAAGTTAGCCCAGCTATTTGAGCGTGAATAGGTAACAATTAGAAACAAACAAACACACAAACTTTCGCCTATATAATATTAGTAGGATTAGCCAACATTAGCTAGCATTAAGTCTGCCTACTGTATCAATACTTTATGTATTGAGGTCAATAAAGATTTTCTTTTTTTTTTAAGTGTTGTTCCTACAAATTCAAATTCATATTAAACATTTTAGGTCCATACGATCAAAGGTTTAGGCTGTGCGTGATCCATCCGTAAGTCCGCATTTTATTATGTAGGTATAGGTTAGTGTAGATTTACATGGACATTAATTTTTTTTACGCTTTGACCAGAGAAAGTGCCAGTAGATAAAGACTTAAAGACCGAGTCTCCGAATAAAATAAAATCATTTCATTTTATAATCAATCAATACGATGCATTTGCATAGCAGTTCTACAATCAATTGGCTATGTAATAATTAAGTATCTGATTCATTGAACTTATTCCCAACTGTTCACTGCACAATTGCTTTAGCACTCCATTACTACCTCGTAAACATTCCATCCTCAATTCTAAGTACGATGCATGGATATATACCACAATATAGATACCGCAAAACCGTCCATCTGAAAAATAATCGACTTTAACTAATTTGTTCTGACATAACATGAATGTTTTAGCTACATTGCTGTCGTTTTGCTTTTGTGTACGAAATGGTAGCTGCTTATAGAGTAGATTATTGCACAAATAATTTATTACTCTAAGTACTCTTTCACGCGAGAAAGCTTCTGTGAAGACGACTTACTCTCTTTGAATCTTATAAAAAATATCGTAAAGATAATTTTAAATATTTAATTCATTCATACAGGTTATCTTTATTGTTAAACACTACGGCCTGGCGTCTTCTGGAGACGAACCATAAGAATATAGCCACTGCTATATACAAACAACAGGTCTACATTATTATACGAACAGATGATGAAAGAATTAAATTTTTATTACTTCAAAAAGTTTTAATTAGATATATTTTGTAGCTTTCCGTTGAAACCTACATCAATAACGTCGAAAAGCACAACTCATTTTGACATAGTCTTGACATGACACAAAAATATTTAGTTTAACTTTAGTGGCATCTAGTTATATTTATGTCTTTTGTAAGGAGATATCAAGATGGCGCTCAACACGTCGTATCAAAGTAATTGACGCTACTCACAAAGGAAAATCAAGTTTGTACATGTAATGTATGAAGGGAAAAAAAATATTATTTCATGCTTTTATTTCGTCGTTATTTTTCTCTGAAAGCCCATCTTATACAGCTCCCGTTTCGATGTCATTACATTCTTTGATATAATTTCGTAAATGAGAATAAAGTTTTGAATTAAATAAGTAAAACATCTAATTTATACAATTTAGAAAGTCTATAATACATTTATTTTGTTTTTATTACGGCTATACACTACAGACGTTATTGAATTGAAATAAATAGTTGTTGATGATTATCATCATCTAAAAGTTGTTGAGTTGGGATAAGATTATAGTTGTTGATGATTATTACATCAGTTCCTTTGCTACGAGATTTTCTGAACACACCGTTACCTATCTTACTGCTAACTTAGACCGATTGAAACTCTCTTCGTCGCTGGGAAAGATATTTTTTTGATAAGTCCTCCTCCTTTCTTCGTTTTCCTCAATGCTGAGGGTCGTGACCTCTCTGGAGTACCGCGCTTCGACGAACAATGCTCCGCCATCTACTCCTATTCCCCGCAGCGTGAATAGCTCCGCACACCGTCGTGTCTAAGGTGGCACGGATCTGGTCGGACCAACGCATCGGACTACGGCCACGGGGTCTTTTGCCCTCAATTATTCCGGTGACTACGAGTTTTTCAAGGTTGTCTCCTTCTCTCCTGGCGATGTGACCGAAGTACTCCAGTATTCTTTGAAGACATATGGTGGAAAGTCTTGTTTTTACTCGCAGTTCCTTCAGTATCGAAGCGTTGGTTCGACGAGCCGTTCAAGGAATGCGCAGCATCCTTCTCCATACCCACATCTCGAAGGCGTCTATTCGGCTCCGGTCAGCCGACCTCAATGTCCATGTCTCACAAGCATAAAGAAATATTGGGAAAACCAGTGTCCGCACGAGTCTGATCTTCGTGGTGATCCCGATGTTCCTGTCCCTCCAAATGTTCTGTAACTGAGACATGGCATTCTTCGCCATCCCGATTCGTCTGCGCACTTCCACCTCGCATGATCCGTGATTGCAAATTGTGGAGCCCAGGTAGTTGAAGCTTGGAACGGTTTCAAGTGTGAGAGTGCCTCTGGGCTGCAATTTGCTAGAGCGATCCACCACCATCACCTTAGTTTTGGATCTGTTTATTGAGAGCCCCATGCTGTTGCTGACGTTTTCCAGCCTCTTTGAGAGCTCAGACATTTCCGCCTCGCTTGCTGCTATGAGCGTCGTGTCATCAGCGTAGCGCAGATTAGTGAGCTTCACTCCACCGATGCTCACTCCACCGCTCCAGCCCTCCAAAGTTTCCAGAACGATGTGCTCCCCGTACACGTTAAATAATATTGGAGACAGTATGCATCCTTGTCGTACTCCTTTTTCGAACTTAAAGGGCTTGGAGGTAATGGCGTCGACTCTGACCACACCCTGACTGTTCTGATACAGCGACTGCAGTAGTGCGACAAGGTGTTTGGGTACTCCCATTTCGCAAAGCACTCTCCACATGCAATTCCAATCAACGCAGTCGAACGCCTTGCTATAGTCGACGAAGCAGAGGACGATTGGCGTGTCGAATTCGTATGCTTTTTCTACGAGTTGCCTTACGTTTAAGATTTGTTCTCGCGTGCCTCTCCCTTTGACAAAACCTGCTTGCTCTTGAGGTATTTGCCAATCCAGGTAGCGGCGGATGCGGTTATTAATAATGTGCAGCAGGACTTTGCTGGCATGAGATATCAGAGCGAGCGTGCGGTAGTTATCGCAAATCTTCATAGATCCTTTTTTATGGAGCAGTATGATGATGGATTCAGCCCAATCCCGTGGCCACCTGCCATTACGCCATATGTTGTTGCAGATCTTGAAAAGGATATCTATTCCGTTATCGCCCAGTGCTTTTAGCATTTCTGCTGTGATCTGATCAGGACCTGGGGCTTTGTTATCCTTTAGTTTACGTAAGGCGGCAGTGATTTCTGAGCGTAATATCTGCGGTTCTTGTTCTGGTTCTATGTTGTTCCAGTTGAAATGGAAATCGGAGGTGTCCAGAGATCTACGGTATAGCTGTGAGCAGTACTGACGCCACCTCTCCGCAATGCCATCAAGCTCGTGTATTGGCTGGCCATTTTCATCTGCGATTGTCCAGGTTTTAGGTTTGAATTTCCTGGTGAGTGTTCGAACTTTTTTGAACAGATCTGCTGTGTGAAATTCTTGCGCGTGGTCTTCAATTTCGCGACAAAAACCTTCGACAAAGTTGTTTGATAAGTATGTGTATTTAAAAAAAGTTAGAACATAATAAGAGCCATTTCTTTTATAATAAAATAAAATAAAAAAATCCATACATAAACCTACGTAAGTTTACATAAGCATATTGTGACCTCAAATAAAAATGTGCACCTGGCCCGCATCTTTTGCACATTAGGGCATAAAAACAATACAAAGCGTCTGCCAACGCTGATGCATCCTATTTGAATGCAGGAAGGAATACTTTTACATTTTATAATGACGACATAAAACGAACATACAGGTCACCTGTTAAGTAATTACTTACCATGCACTAAGGCCACGGCTTAAGTGGAGTCAGTGACGCATTAAATAGGAAATACTATGTGCAGTACCTATGTGCATTTCCAATATCTATAATGGGTAATTAAGTTGTAAGTGCATGTTTAACATAAGACATAATGTACTTTGTCACACGTAACTTCTACCTGAAATTGCATGTTGCCATATCATCAACACCATTTATGAATTTAAAATAATCGAATATTCTTCGAATCGAATCGACGTGTACGAATTGGTATCCAGAAGCCCAATTTAGAGGTAGTATCTAATCCAGTTTTAGTAATACGAATACTCGATATCTACGTGCGCTGTGAGGAAATTGCTACGATCCGATCGGTAGATTTCATTAAAGCTAACTCAAATAAAAATAGACGCTGAAAATGCGTGTGAAATTTTCTGACACGTAAAACAGAGACATTTGGGTAATAGTTATTTTAAAAACACGTGCGAAAAGGAAGCACGTATTCTGAATATACATTTTACTTATCATACTCAATAATCATTGGTACCTGATTTTCAATGGATTTTGCAAGGAAACAAAAACAAGAGAACACGCTATAACATTAGACACCACGTGACAGACAATGATTGTCTTTTGTTTTTCCAATATCAAAAAAACATGTATACACCATGGCGCAAATATTTAACCGCACGAGTTCAGAAAAAGGTATGTGATAAGCTTGTAAAGAAAAGTCATTTGAAGAATCTGTAAAGTCAAGTGTTTCCACAGTTTTACGCTTCCAACTTTGAACTTAGATCCAGTAATATTATGTTATTGGCAGATTGCTAAACTCCGTATCAAGTTTCAGTTCGAGAAATTAGATTGTGCTATTTCTATAACTTCTTCTTGATAGTGTAGCTGTTTGAACACTACATTTTCACTGATCTTATTCTTTGAAAGAATTGACAATCTGAGATTGATCTTCTTTGTGAGAATGTTAAAAACTTGTCATAGGTCAATTTGGAAAAATTACGTTTCGTTCTATGAGTGTTTGAGTGAGAGATCTGAAAGCCTAAAAGCCCCAGTATCTTTATGTACGTTTCTAGTTAAAGATCGGCATTGGTCGGTTTTTTATGAAATAGGTCGCAGACAACATGACAGGCTGTCTATTTAATTTAGTCTCACCATTATGAACCTATATTTATTATTATTATTTGTTTTATATTTTTAAAAATACGTGTGGCACTCGAGGGCTGCCGCGGTAAAGCTATTGCATGGCATTTTTATCAACTTATGCAATTATAGTTATTAAATTTAAATGGTTAAATATGACACTGGTTAACAGAGTCCTTTATGAGGGAATAGCGGTATTATCTCGTTAAAATTTGCGTATTGAATTTTAAAATATAACACTGGTTAACAGAGTCATCTATGAGGGAATAGTGGTAAATTTTATCGGTTACATTTTGTTTGCATTAAATTGCGCATTGAATTTTGAGGCTTATTTCGTTCGAATAAGGTTGAATTCTGTTTATTAATTTTATCGGTGTTATGTTAGGTTTATTTTCGTTACGGAATTTCTTGATTCGGTCGCCGCGCTCAAAGCCCGCGAGTAAAAACAATAAGATATTTTGTTCTCATTTCGTTTCTTTATCATCCATGTCTTTTCTGTTGACAATCACCACAGATTTTTTCCTTCAATCTAACTAAAGGTATTTTAAACGTCGGTAAAAAACAAAAAAAAGAGGTTTCACGAAGTGGAAATCGCGCGGGTAAAATCCCAAAGTCGTTTGTTTGAATGTGGTCCATAACAAAACGCATGAAATCAAGTACCGTCCACAATAAAAGAAAACGATGACGATCTTAATAAAACTTAGAATATTAACATGGTGTATTATGTTTTTTTTATGTAAGTTACGTAGCAAAATGCGAGTATTTGGAGTGGTAGAGTGACTTGACCGAGGAAATCCCCCCCACAGAATATAGGCGTAAAGCAGCAATGCGTTGCGTTCGATCCGAAATTCAATTCCTTTTCTTCCTCATTTTATAAACCTTCTGTCCTCTTTCTTATACTTTCTCTCCTTTTGCTTATTCCTTCTCTCCATATTCCCTTTTAAGTAGCAAGTAACGCTTTAGTAGCACCGCTTATATTACTGAACTGGTATCACTGATGTTCATAGGCTGCTGTAACCACTTTCCATCGGCTTTATTTATCAGACGATTTATTAAATTGTATGAGTAACCGCCATCTAGTCAAACTCAGTTGCACTACAACAATTCTGCCCTGCAATGACAACACACTGTATGTTCAGATACAGTGTTTCGTGGTAACATTCAAAATTGGGATCGCAGACTATGAATACATAGTCTGGCATATTAACATTTCCAAAAAAGCTTAAGATTACTGAAATAAGACAAAGGAAATTCGACTGTAACCCATAAAACCTTAAGTTCAATTATGACAAAAAACTGCAATTTTAGATACAGTATTTTGTCGTACTACTCCTCGCCTAACTAAAATAGTAGAATACAGTATTTTGTCGAAACAACCCCTCGCTTTTTGTCTCTGTTAAGCCTACCATTCACACGCAGATTGGTCCGGCGGATTGGTCGGCCATCGGACTAATCCGCCTGTGTATGGAAGCGACGAACCGGTACGCCAGACTGTCAAATGGGTTGGCGTCGGGCTCGCAGGTCCAGTCCGGTTGCGAGCCGCGAGCGTCTGTCGAACCCCACATGCCATACTTCGAGTGGAGGGTTCGTGCAGTGTATGGGCAACGCCGGATTGGTCCGCGGTCGGGTCCGGGTTGCGAGTCGGTTCCGAGTTCGTGTAGTGAATGTAACTACAGATACAGTATTTTGCCGTAACAAGGTTATTAAAATATAAAAGTATCTATGTTAAATAAATATGTCGGATAGCCTAGCGGTAATTTGATGTGCAATTTAACATCACAAGGGCGTAACGAAGTCGTGATATGAGAGAAACAACAGTTTTAGTTCTACATAAAGAACAATGAGATTTTATATATTTTATGACAAGAGAAGTAACGTCATACAAAGCATTCGTAAAAAGCCGCAACCACTTTAGAGTGTTAAAGCTTTGAAACCGATACATATTCCGAGCATATGCCAAGTAAAATATGTTTGTCTCTTTTTTTCTAGAGTCAAACTAATATGTCAAAATGAGACAAAAGCATTACTCCCAGAAAAATGGTCAGAGTTGCCAGCTCATGAATAATTTTCCCATTGAATGAATGATAAGAGTCTTTTTTTTTTTTAAAAAGTTTTTATACCATATTATTGTTTCTTAGGTGACAGAAGAATTAAAGATAGGAAGAAATAAATATATAGATGCGTAAATATTGGTACATACATATTATATTTCAAGAATGAATCATGGCGGAATGGAGAAGTTTCCATTTTTTAGTCATTGATGAATCTAACCGATGCAGACCTACTACTATTATCTATTCTGTGCTACTACTAACTTTTAGCAGAGATTTTTTTTTTGTTTTCTTCACCCATTCTGGGTAGGCAAAGGGAACTATGCCCATACAGCCAAGTCTTCAGTAGATTTTTTTTATTGTTAAGAAATGAAAATGAAATTTAAATAAAATAAAATAATAAATTTAAATAATTTGAATAAAATACAACATAAAACAAAAAAAACTATTGTACTCAATCGAACATTTGATAATTGCAGAAACAATTTAAATTAAACACCGTTACCACAATGAAAAAGATGAAATTGTTACTTCACTGTCATAGTAATAATATCATTATGTCAAATGTCAGTTAAAAGCCATATCAAAAAGAGGAAAATGATTTGTTTTTTCTTGTCTTGACGTGCGTAGCACTAGCGATTGATTTTAGTATCAATCAATTCTAAGTAAATAATTAATTCTAGTTTGAGCCTGGTTGCAGGTTTACTTCTACTGTGTTACTAATAATGATACATAAAGGCGTAGGAGTTCGTCATTGACTAAACTCCTAACATTTGGGAAACTTAAAATCGTTTTTACTGGCAACACTGTTGGCAAAAACAATGCGTAATATATTAATTTCGATTTTAATACTATTTTGGTATAATTTTAACATAATTAAGCATTCTTATTTGTGAAAAGTGATACCACTTGCTTTGTTATTAGTTTGGGATCACGACATACATGTTTTAACAGTGCATTTAACCATTTTTGTGATATTATTGTGAGATACGCATTCACTGAACGTCAAACTACGACTAAGTCGGAAGAAATTCAACTAAGACTGTGGCCTCAGTCGACGTGGCAGCGGGTATGTGTCAAACATTACGAATCTATAGTAAATAACAGATCACTGTTAAAGAATGTTTATTGAATTTACTAGCACTTCGGAATGACCACTGATGGAAAAGAAATGCCGCAAGAAAAACCTCAGTCTAGGTCTCTTTTTCAAATCTTTGTTACAACACACATTTTATTAGGTACAGTTTCTTAATATGACTCAATACAAAATAGACACTAGGTAAAACGCGACAGTTCCGTGACTACGAGTACTACTCTCTATGGCGCTCGACAACCAACTGTGTCCAATCGAGCCCGCCAACCGCCACGGCTCCGCCCGAGCGCGCCAAAGCAACGTTTTCTCAACACGCCGCTAGATGGCGCACCCTCGTTTTGCTTAGCGTCCATGTCCATACTCATGACCGTATGCGACACTGCGACATATATATGTACAAGTTTTAGGCTTTACAATAGTGAAACAAATGAAAAATATGTTTTTTTTACTTTGGCCCTAAAGGTTATTGTATAATTAACTAGCGAAACCCGCGCAACTTCGTTTGCGTGTATCCCGCTTTCCCGTGGGAATTTTGGAATGTATGATACTTTAAAACCTTCCCCTTGAATCACTCTATCAATTAAAAAAAACCGCATCAAAATCCGTTGCGTAGTTTTAAAGATTTAAGCATACAAAGGGACATAGGGACATAGGGACAGAAAAAGCGACTTTGTTTTATACTATGTAGTGATAACATATTTCAAATTCAATTCAATCCCATTATTTAATTATGTTTTCAGGCAATTATCCAAAAAAATAGAAATCCTCGATTTCTCAAAAAGTTACTTTTTCACATACATAGTGTATTGTCATCACAGGGCAGAATTATTGACTTCACTCAATGGGATTTACTGTAAACTAAAAAGTTCCAATATTTACCGATCGATGTCACTTACTCCGTCTTACGAATTTTCGGTCAGGTCAGGGATGGGAATGTGAAGGCTTGTCGATTATATAACACTTCATATTTATTAGAATAGAATAGAATAGAATATATCTTTATTTGCTCAAATTAAGGTGAACAGATGGTCTTAAAAAATATTACAAAGTATCCTTAATCCGCTACATAAAATAGCATGCAAACATTAATGTCTAATAGATGAAACAATTTAAATTCAATCATTAAAATAAATTATATAATAATATTACATTAAATTAAACATTAAAATATTAAATTATTTATAATAATATTTATACATTCTTACACATTTAACCTAAGTATTATTTTGTGTCCAATTAATTTTATATTGATCTAACAATTCTTTAATGCTATAGAAATTCTTTTCATTAAGCCAAATGGCTTGTTCAAGAAGAACTTACTCAAATGAGTAAGTTCTTCTTGAACAAGTATACATTAAGTGATTTGAGTTCATTCGGTACCCTATTATATATGCGAACACACATCGTTAAGCAACTTTTAGCATATTTGTCACCTCTAGGAACATCATTTATTATTAATTTATATGGCTCTCTTCTTAATCTTGGAACAATGTCGCAAGCTTTCACAAATAGACTTTTATTAATATGCACGAAACTGGCAATTTCGAATATGTAAAGCGATGGTAAGGGAAGCAGACCAAGCTCCCGAAAATGCGGCCTGCAGGACTCGCGTGGTGAAATTTTGCAGATGGCCCTGATGCATTTTTTTTGAGCAATAAATGCCCTGTTTTGGTCTGTGCAATTACCCCATATTATTAGCCCATAACGCAAAATAGACTCGATATATGCTCGATACGACAGGATGGCTGTGTATTTGCGTTGACATTTAAAAAATATTGAAATTTTTGCAATCAAAAATATACAAGATTCCAATTTAAATCCTTAAGCAGTTAATTATAAAATCTACAGAGAAGAGTTAATTTAACATCGCAACAATTAAGAAAGTTTTCTAAAAGATCGAAGTATTGCTCCAAGCTTTTCTGCTAATAAAATAAGCTGGGGGCATTCTTGTTTACTCCATCGCAGCAGAAAATTGATTGTAAAATTATGGTTCATCATTAAACAACTTCTTTATTATGTTAAACTGTTCAACACTTTAACATTTTTAGTAAATTCAACACAATTTAATTTTCATGAAACTTAATTATGAAACTTAAAATTTTTGGGTTAAAATTATTTGTATACGAAATTGGAAAATAAATTCATTAGTTAATCCGTAATGGGATGGGACCTAACATACTATTTTTTTTAATACTACTAAGGTGGCAAACAAGCATACTAGACCTGTAGCGCTAGGTTCTGATGTTTCAAAAACATTAAAGTTGCTTTTATTTCGCATATAGTTTTCGGGCCATTTACCCAACCTAATACATTAGTTTGTGTCATCCTAGGTACTTGCATAGGTAGAAATTTAGGTATTTGTCTTTTCGATCCGTTTTGGACGAAAAGATAATTAGAGATAAAAAATTTACTTTCATGATAATAACGAAGTACTAACTAATATACATAAGCATTTTGTGTCATCTCTGTCCACGAAAATCCTGATATTTAATCAGTACCTAACACGTCACCCAACTAGCTCTAAAAAATATTACAATAAGTTAAATATATGTTAAGCGTTTCAAATTACTTATATCTGTTATTCAAAATATTTTGTGTCGAATTCATCCACGATATTTATTGATTATTTAATTTTTTATTACAACACTCTGTAAAAGCCACAAAAGAAAATGCAAGTTACTAAAGTTACGTCTATAAGATTATTGTAGTGTAACAAAACACTATTCATAATTTGTGCTGTTTTTATGCACGAAATCTTATTATTTCATTAAAAAATAACCAAACTTCGCGGCGCGAAGGGCGAGCGCGGCGAAGAAAGCGGACGCGCGGGGGGGGGGGGGCAAAACAAAATTCGCAAATTATAGTAGCGGCAAGCTGTGATGACCGTTTTGACGTTTCGTATTAATTAACAAATTATTTGAAGGAGCAAATTGCTGTTCTTTATTGTCAATAGTGACGTTCAGTTAGTCATACAATTTATCGAATGTATGATTTTAGGACACATTTATTTATTACATTGATTTCTAAGCTATGTTATTAGAGTCCCGCGAACATTTATCCTTTATTTTTATATGGTGTACTTATTTACCACACAACTCGGCATAAGTTTTTTGAAATTTAAAGTGTGCATATAAAGTATGTTATATTCATTTTCATTCCAATATTCAGTTTGTTCAAATATATTAAGTAAACATTTATATTTTTGTTTTATTAAACCTTTTTAATCATGTACATACTACTTGCAACAAAAACTTATCGATTTGATTATATTTTCTTCGAGAATAAATTGACATTTCACATCACTTTTGTAATACGTCAAAACGGCCATCATAGCGTGCCGCTACTTTAGTTGTGCGTAGCAGTTGTTCCAACAGGAAACGGTGATTATTTTTATCTCTATAGGTAGAAGAGGCACATATTTCGCACCCCCAGGGTAATAAAGACATAAGTGGTATTACGTCGAAATCCCGATTTTACCATATCTGAAAATACATTTTTTTTTTTCATATTTTTCTTGTTAAATGAATTATTATATGCAAAACTTTGTTTAAAAAAAAAAAACTGAATGTGTGATTTTCGAGAAAAAGGAATTTGTGATAAAACGCAAAGAATAAATTGACCAATAGGACATACTGAAGATTATGATGCTTTTCGTTAAAATTTAATACCTATACAAAATAAACAGTATGTAATAAATATTATGATCTTATTCCGATTTGTCATTTATAATGCTAGTCTTTATAAACACTATATTCATAAAAAATAATTTTAAATATCGATTACCGCTTTTTTCCTCTAAGAATAATTTGTTGCACCGATTCACAACACTGAATACAGAGCACGGGGAGCCAACGGAGGCAACGTAAGGGTGAACACGTCTAGAAAGCACCTTTTCTCTGATGATGTTCCGCCACCTGTTCCTATCTTCGGCGGCGTGAATAGCTCCATAAAAGTCGAGAGCGGTGCGGATTTGGCCAGACCAACGCATTCGGGCCCCCCTAGGTCTTCTATCGTCCCTTTGCTAGTGAAAATAAAGTCGTTTGAGGACGTCTTTACGTTTCCTGGCGATGTGGCCGAAGAATTCAAGAATTCTACGGAGGCAGATGGTAGAAAGCCTTGTAGATATATTGAGCTCTTTGAGTAATGATGCAATGATCCGTCCATGGGATTTACAGTAGTCTCCTCCATCCGCTTTCCTTGGGGTCCAGGTCTCGGCACCATATATGAAAATTGAGAACACCGGAGTGGTCACCAACTAGCGTTTTGTATTTATGGAGATGTTTCTTTCTACTCAAACTCTTTGTAGCTGTGACATAACATTCTTAGCCCAGGTAAGTGAAACTGTGAACTATTTTCTGGTTAAGCGCGCCAGTGACCTCTGGCTTCTGCGTGCGGTGTACCACCATGATCTTAGTTTTTGCTGTTTATGGAAAAGCCAAGTTCTTCACTGACCTGTTCCATTCTGTTCAGTAAGGTGATCATCTCGCTTTCGTTGGCAGCTAAGCTAACAGTGTGGTATCGTTGGCGTAACGTAGTAAGTTCGTTATCTTCTCGCCACCAATCGTGACTACCTTCCCAGTTTTTGCAGGTACACCTTATCAATGTATTCACTATAAATTGAACTAAATGGGAGTCAGTACCTGCCTTACTCTCTTAAAAGTCAAAACTGAAAGGTTGTGACGTCAGTTTATCGACTCATATGATTTCCTGTTTGTTGCAGTATAGTTTCTGCAGCAGCGCAGTTAGATGCGGCCGCACGCTAAGCTTCGTTAGAATTCTCGACAAAAGTTTCCAGTTGACGCAGTCGAAGGCCTTACCGTAGTCGACAAAACACATAATGTTGCGTGTTGAACTTTTATGCTTTTTCAATAATAATAAATAAATATATATATGGGACAATTCACACAGATTGAGCTAGCCCCAAAGTAAGTTTGAAACTTGTGTTATGGGATACTAACTCAACGATATTATATTTTATAACAACTACATTTATAGATAAACACAAGACCCGAGGCCAATCAGAAAAAGTTCGCTTTTCATCATGACCCGACCGGGATTCGAACCCGGGACCTTCTGGGTGGCCGTCTGGCGTGGTAACCATTACGCCACGGAGGTCGTCAATAAGTTGTTGGAGGTTCAGGATTTGTTCGCGTGTATCCTTTTCTTTCACAAATCCGGCTTGTTCTCGCTGCATTTGCCAATCCAAAAAACGTAAGGTTGCGATTGTTCAGTATGTGGCGCAAAGAAGATTTTGCTGCCATGAGAGATCAGAGCAAGAGTGCAATAGTTGTCGCATTTTCTGGTCGGCCTGACCAGTCGCCATGTCGCCAAGTGTAGGTGCAGATTTTGTGCAATAAGTCGATGAACGCGTCGCCTAAAGCCTTCAGTATTTCTGACGTAATGTGATCTTGTGCTTTCCTCTTTATTAATTTGTTTATTGCCGCTTTGATTTCAGAACGTAGTATGGGTGGTTTGGTTGCTGATTCGGAAGATTCCAATTCAAAGGCGTATCATTGTTGATAGCAGGTTCTTTATAAAGGTCTTCTGCAGTAGCTACACCATCTTTCGGCTATGGGTTCAAGGTCGTGTATTGGGTTACCGCGAGCATCTTCAATCACCCAGCAAGTTTTTGGAGAGCAGGCGAACTTTCTTAAAGAGGTCTCTCGTGTGAAGTTTAAGGGCCAATGTACTGACTGTGACGTCAGGCGGTGGGCATTCTTTTATCGTCTCTTCCAACGTGCTCTGAAAGATCGACTGTTCCGGGGGCTCCAAGGTCTGGGCTTAGGTGGTGTTTTCCTTTTGGGAGCCTTTAGACGAGCAGTGAAAGTGGCCACAAGTAGGTTGTAATCTGAGCCGCGCCCAGCACCGGGAAAGGTCTTTACATTTTTTTGGATCTCCACCGTGTGTTTATTATAATTTAGTCAATTTGGTTTGAGGAAATATTGCCGGGGACTACATGTGTAGAGGCGTTTTGCATGGTATTAGAAGCAGGTGTTTATAATGCTTAATTTCTTCCAATGCAAAAGTCAAGAAGTCTTCCTCTATGTTAATTTCTAATGCCGAGACCATACCTTCCTACAACAGATTTTGAGTGATCGTCGGTCTTACTATTTCCCAACTTTGCGTTCCAGTCACCAAGGATTATAGTGGTTTCCTGATTGGGTATTGATTGAGATGAACTCCCTATATGCTTATCATCAATTTATTATTACCTATTAATGCCTTATTAAAAGATTTAATTTAGTCTATGTGATACGAATGCTATTCCTATGCATTACCAAACATTTTACCTCCTTTGAAGGTTCATTTCACCATGCTTATTTGATTCATCTGTAGAAGATTAATTACATTTCATTTTAAATTAAATAAAATTAATAAATGTTTATTTTAAAACTGCCAATAGGTTTAACGATAACAATAGATTTTTAGTTGAATTTAATATAAAATATTTCAATAAATTAAAAGTTGTACATGAACACGATTTCCGTGACGACCTCCGTGGCGTAATGGTTACCACGCCAGACCGCCACCCAAGAGGTCCCGGGTTCGATCCCCGGTCGGGTCATGATGAAAAACGAACTTTTTCTGATTGGCCTCGGGTCTTGGATGTTTATCTATATATGTATTTGTTATAAAAAATAATATCATTGAGTTAGTATCCCATAACACAAGTTTCGAACTTACTTTGGGGCTAGCTCAATCTGTATGAATGGTCCCTTTACCTATTTATTTATTAATAAAAAAAAAGTCTTATAATATAAAAAAACAAACGTATTTTTTTTTGTCTTTTTATTATTAAAGTTTGTATTTGAACACGTTTTTTTATTAATATTACGTTATTGTCGTACTCTGTGATTGTATTACATTAAGTGTTTTGTTTTTTTATTAATAAAAAAATAATAAGTCTTGTAAATAAGACAAAAAATATATAATTATGTTATTTTTATGAATCAAACCAAGTTTGTACCTATTCTGATTATTTTTTTCTAGATTTGAATGAATATAGGAAACTTTAGGTAGATAAAGTTAATATTTACTAGAAGTACATTGTTTTTTCAGTATTGTTATTATTAAATAGTATATTTGTAACCATACAGACATTAATTATTATTGTTTAAAAACAAATAGTTCATGTGAACATTTCGTTGCTCCTTATTTACTTTTGACATTTAACTAATTCCTTGGTATTAATAAGAGATATGGATGTCACATTTTTAATTACCTATATAATGGAAAACATCAATATCATTACCTATTACATAAGTGCTTTTGACAAATATTTAAATTGAAAAAAGGCGTAAGTAACTGATATGGCGCTATATAACAAATTTGACACAGGGGAAAAGTGGAGTAAGTTTAGTTATTCTCGCAAAATTGTTTGGTACTATAAAACATACTTTTTGTAATATACATTATTTTGTAAATAAATTTGGCTCAAACTCGAAAACTTAGTATTTTATATTTAAAGTCAATTTTGATAACTAGTGTAATATTTTAATTTTCTTATTTCTAAAAAACCATAAACTATTGAACTGACTTGAAAACAACCACCAATGCAATATTTTTTCTCCTTTTTTTGATGTTAAAATCATTCTTCTACGATTAAAAATAAAGCTTTTACTGAAAAATCTACTTTTTTGGGTTACGTCCTTTTCGAATTGAATGAGGGTGCGATTTGTTCATCATCATGATATCGTAGGTACCGAACGAACTTGTGTGCGTGCGTAGCGTATACCCCCGCCCATCGCCGCCTGCGCGCGTACGCCCGTTTCGACCGAAATTATTGTTTTGGTGTTTTATTCATTTATAACGTGCATGAAATTGACACAAATTTACAATGTAGATTTTTCATGCATTTATGATATTAAATATGTGAACTCTAATGACTGTAATATTTTTTTGCAGCGTTACTAGCTTTAAATAGGAAAATAATTGAAAATATTAACATTGCATGTCTTAATTTGGCACAAATTTATTTATTGGCCTTAAGTAAGTGTTCTGAGATAGGAAATAGTTATACAACCAATTGTAATTTTTTTTTTGTACTGTTATTACATATTGACCCTATTTCAGTTTTGCTCTGGCCGAAGATGACACAAACTGGGTTTGTACACTCCGCAGGCTATCCTAGATATGATACCATAATTATTTTAAACTTTAAATTAATTTTGTCAGTTTTGATTTAATTATGTAAAATCAACCACAAACCATCGAATTGCGGTAAATGCAAGTGACAGATCTGACACAAAACGCAATAATAAGGTTCTTAGGTACGTCCGTGACCACAGGCGAGAAATCAACAACTTTAGAGTTTTTGAAACTTATGACCTCATTTTAGCCCAGCGCTATCGGTCTATACGGCCCGCCTGATGATAAGCAATCCCCGTAGCCTATAGACGCTTGCAATACCGGGGGTATCACTTACGCGTTGCCAACCCTCCCAACCCCCCCAAGTGGAGCTCTGGAGACCTTACTCACCGTAGGAACACATACCAATGCTATTTGGCTACGATCTTCTGTAAGGTGGAGGGAGGTCCTTCCCCAGACGGGCTGCTCCGATTTGAGCGGATAATCCGCTGTGCCCTACCTCTCTTTGAAACTAGTCAAGACAAAATAAGAACCACTTATCATTTTGTACGTAACCACAACTTTTATTTAACGTTTCTTTAGGTACAATAGTGTCTGTATTATCTCTAGTGTGAAATTGATTCAAAAGGATCCACCAACAATTTTTTATCGTTTTTTTAAGACGCTTATTTGTGTATTTATTTTGTTTTGACTAGTCTACATTATCTACACTAAATATAAAGAGGAAAGATTTTTATTTGTGTGTGTGTGTGTGTGTGTATGTTTGTAATGAATAAACTGAAATACTACGGTACATACATTAATTCCGAGTAACGTAGGTTATATTTTCTAAAAATTAGGGTTCTTTAGGAAAACCCGTGCGAAGCTGAGGCCGTCCGCTAGTCTATCTATCTATCTATAATATAATAAAAGTGTAAAAAAAGTTTGTCTGTACATTGAATATATTTCCAAAAAAATTGTTTAGGGCGATGAAGAATAAGCAATAGAACAAGAATTTCGTAAAATTTTGTTCGTCTGTTTGTATGTATGTATGTTTGTATGTGTGTATGTATGTTTGTACACGCTAATCTCAGAAACGGCTGAACCGATTTGGTTGCGGTTTTCACTAATATGTGGCTAATTGCTCAACTTAACATTTAGTGTATGTTTCTTTTCAAAATTCCCACGGGAATCCGAGATATACGCAAACGAAGTTCGGTTTAAAGAATTTATTTATTTCAAAGAACATTACAATTTTGGCAAAAGAACTTAGTGTAACAAAATAAGACGTTTAGACTCTATACATTAAGCTTTAGTTTTTAACAAATATTCTTTTAGTTTGTTTTTGAATCCGTGTAGGGACATACAATTTTTAATTTCGTTCGGTAGTTTATTATAAAGTTGTACACCTCCAAACTGTAAATTACTCTTTCCGTAATAAGTTCTTATTTTAGGCAGTTCCAAATTAGCTTTATTTCGTGTGCAGTATTTGTGTGTTTTCTGTTTAAATGAAATTGTTGTGTGTACATCGTTTGTCAATATTTTCCTTATTAAAATACAGGTATGATAAGTATAAAGTTGTTGTATGTCGAAAAGTTTTGTTTGTTCGAAGATTACTTTAGTCGATTCACGAAAATCATAATTGAATAAAGTTGCGAAGGTATATCAACGCACAGCCCAAACCGCTGGGTCTGGAGATTCCAAATTTGGCATGTAGGTTACTTACGATGTCTAGGGATATACAAAGAAAGGATTTTTCAAAATTCCCACGGGAAAGCGAGATATACGCAAACGAAGTTGCAAGAGGACGCACAGACCAAACCGTTGGGTCTAGAGATGCCAAATTTGGCATGTAGGGTCCTTATATGGTCCGGACGGACCGGACCGGACCGGACCGGAACGGACCCGAACGGATCAGACCTGATCGATCCGGAAGGAACCGCACCGTACCGAGTCCGTGCCGGACCGGACCGAACCGGACCGGACCGTTTTTTTTTTGTCCGTCTGTTTGTATGTTTGTTTGCACACGCTAATCTCAGAAACGGCTGAACCGATTTGAATGCGGTTTTCACTAATATGTGGCGATTTGCTCAACTTAACATTTAGTGTATGTTTCTTTTCAAAATTCCCACGGGAATCCGAGATATACGCAAACGAAGTTTATTTATTTATTTATTTTAGATCACAGCTTAAGTCTACCATTACAGTTTTAAAACTAATGCGATAGCGAGTTATACGCAAACGAAGTTGCGAGAGGACGCACAGCCCAAACCGTTGGGTCTAGAGATGCCAAATTTGGCATGTAGGGTCATTATAAGGTCCGGACCGACCGGAAAGGACCGGTTCGGACCGGTTTTTTTTTCTAAAGAAATATATGTTAATTGGTATGTAGGTGTACCTTATCAGGACCGGACCGACCGGACCGGAGCGGACCGACTGGACCTGATCGGACCGGAGCGGACCGACTGGACCTGATCGGACCAGACTATATTTATATATTTATATATAAAATTCAAAGTCCTGACTGACTTAACTATACATATATCAACGCACAGCCCAAACCGGTGGGTCTAGAGATTCCAAACTTGGACTGTAGGTTCCTTACGACGGCGACGTCTAGGGGTGTGCAAAGAAAGGATTTTTCGAAATTCCCACGGGAAACCGAGATATACGCAAACGAGGTTGCCAGGAGGTCCCGGGTTCGATCCCCGGTCGGGTCATGATGAAAAACGAACTTTTTCTGATTGGCCTCGGGTCTTGGATGTTTATCTATATATGTATAAAAATATAATATCGTTGAGTTAGTATCCCATAACACAAGTTTCGAACTTACTTTGGGGCTAGCTCAATCTGTATGAATTGTCCCTATATATTTATTTATTTATATCAAATTTGGTATGTAGGTTCCTTACGACGTCTAGGGATGTACTAAGAAAGGATTTTTCAAAATCCCACGGGAAAGCGAGATATGCGCAAACGTAGTTGCGAGAGGACGCACAGCCCAAACCGCTGGGTCTAGAGATGCCAAATTTGTCATGTAGGGTCCATATAAGGACCGGACCGGACCGGAACGGATCAGACCTGATCGGTCCAGAAGGAACAGCACCGTACCGGGCCGTGCCGGACCGGACCGGTTTTTTTTCTGTAGAAAAATATGCTAATTGGCATGTAGGTTCCATATCAGGACCGGACCGACCGGACCGGCCCGGACTGACCGGACCGACCGGACCGGATGGAACCGTACCGTACCGGGCCGTGCAGGACCGGAATTTGTTTCTGAAGAAAAATATGCTAATTGTTACTAGGCCACGCGAGCGAAGCCGCGGGCAGAAGCTAGTATACTATAAATTAAATTTTGTGCTGTAGAGAACTAGAAATAAATACAATGAAAAAATAATTATGTTTTATTTGAGTTAATTTGACTTGATTTGACCATTTCGTTGCAAAGCCGGTTTTATAAATTGCATACAAGTTCCAGATAGTCCAATCTATCAGATAAATAATCGAAAAATCATACAAAACCTAACAATTACTAACTGACTGTCATGTCATATACTGTTTCTCGACCTTGGATTTATTTGTGTAAGTTTTATTTTATTTACCTTTTTATTACTTACTCCGATGACTCAGCGACCAAAGTGAATCTTGGCCTCCGACACAAAAGAACGCCATTTCTTCCGATCTTGAGCAGTGCTTCGCCAGTCTCGAGCTTGAAGTTTGCAGAGATCGGATTCCACGGCGTCGTTCCAGCGGTATCTGGGGCGGCCTACTGATCTGCGGCCAATAGGTTTTCCCACAAACGCCTAACCCTACGATCTTCACCCATTCTCTCTAGATGGCCCAGCCACCGCAGTCTGTGACCTTTGAAACAACAGCTCATAGCATTGGGTCCCAATCGTAATGTAACAATAGACCGTGGTGCTCGGCAATCGAGCCTCACTTGATTTGCCATCTCTCTAAGGTATAATGCCTTTTGCTTCAAATTGCTGTCTCTCGCGTAGTTGTTAAGGAGGGAAGTCCTTACTTCCCACTCCAACTATCTTCTTTCTGATTAAATTCGTTTAGAGTTCCAAGACAACTTTGATTGACAATAAGCTTCATTGCTTATTGTCAATCTGAGGTCGCCATTGTTGATCCTGGCTACACAGGAGACACATCGGTGGGAATGTGTGGTGGGCCCCGAGTCTGTGGCCTTTGGTCTCTCCCATGATGTTGTGGTCGGCCAACAGAACTTCTACCTCTAGGTTTATTTACTTACTTTTTTAATAATACAGAATGTACGAAAAATTCTCAAAAGAGGAATAGTGAATGTTTAAAGTGGGTTCTCGTGGCGACTCGGCACGATTCTCATTACTCATGCTATTATATTATTTTCATAGATCATAGAAACTGTGTAGATGCGTCAAATGCAAAATTAAACATACGGTGTTACAGATTAAATCTTAAAATATAGTCACAGAGTAAAAATACTCATTTCTATTAAGATTTTCAGGAGGGCTAATATATCTACTTATGGATAATAAGCAGATATATCAGCATCAGACTACGTCTGCATTAAACAAAAACCGAATGTCGATAGAATTTTTTTATTAAGTGCATGAACTAACGGTAATAAATTATTATCGATTTATATCTAACAAAAAACAATTATTTGTGGACAGCATCCAAAAAGCATTCAACGTAATTTCACAAATAAATAAATATCGCAATCGAACTGAATATCGAAATATAAGTCGAGAAAAGCGATAAAAGACACAACGACAGCACAAAAGCAAACGAGGTGGAGTCACTCAATCCTCCATTGCACAAATTGGTCACGTTTATCGCAGTCCCGGGACGCGAGACGCAACGTGCAAATGTAAATGTAACGACTGAGATATTTACTCAATACCTACATATTACCTACAAATAAAATCACTTTAAGACGATTGAAAAGAAAATCGATTTTCGAAAATTCTTATCAATTTTGGTGTGTGGGTTTATGATGAAATGAAAATTAACTGCTGGGTGTGTTGACCAATGTCAGTCCATTCCTCTCACAAAATCGTGAACACTGCTTTTAGTGTTATAGTCATCATCATCATTTCAGCTCATACTTGTCCATTGCTGAACATAGGCCTCTAGAAAACCACTCGCCTCAATCTTGTGCCACCCTTATCCATTGAACCCCTGCATGTCTTATAAGGCCGCCGCTCCGTCTATACTATACTCTAGCGTGGCACCCCACACTGCATCCACCGATACGGAAACTCGACTTGACGTTTCTTATAGTGGTAGCACCTTATCACAGATTATCCTAAAGCGTATTCCCTGATTTATTTAGTCCTTCCTCTCACAGGACACCATGAAGTAATTCTTCTCACAGAACACCATGAAGCAGTCGTTCTGCGTTTCTTTTTTTGGATAATACATTCTCACAGAATATTCTAAAGCAACCTTCTCTTCTCTTCTTAGATGTACGATCCTCTTGCAGACTATACTTATAGAAGATGTTCTATTAACTGATTAAGAATTCTAACTTCTTTTCGAATAATTTCTTCTTTTAAAAGTAAGTGTTGTACTCAAAACTCATTTGGGGTGGCAGACGCTCACCATTCGATAACAGAACTAATCACGGTTGTACCCCTCTAATTATAATAAATTAATATTTGTTATTCATCCTACGTTTCAAGCCAATCTTTTCCTAATTCACATAAAATAAAATTTACATGTTTAGCAACAATTATTTAATTTTGATTTTTGATTAATTATTCATTCTCTACTCTACCGATTACTGGGATTAACCAAGCTTTGTGTGTACGGTCTGAAAAAAACCAAATTCATAATTCAAAATGTTACCGCGGGCATTTTTGTAACACAATAATACGACAATAAAGGTAACCGTGGGCGTATTTGATATTGTGGCAGAAATTTCTTCTGGGTCAGTAATAAAAACAATTCCCTTTTGTCAAATGATCACGATACTTATTTTGTAATAGTTGAACCCGTGGCTTTGCTCACATACATGTTATTTTCCCTTATTTAATGTTAATTAGATAAAGATTGAGAACTGCTGTAGTTTTCTAAATGTACAGTCAGGTGCACGTCGAACTTTACACTTGCAGCACAATTTTGGCTCTTATGACATAGAACTTAAGAACGGTATAAAGTCCAATATGTAAAGGTTGGCCTGCTCTTGACTGTACCTAACTCTTCTTTATTTTCCATAATCCTTATTACGAAATGTACATTAAGCTTTAGTAAAAGCCTGTATGTTTCCTAGTAAGCCTGTGGCACTCCGGCACTATTATAATATTAACAAATAAGAAAAATGCTTGTGCGTTAAGGATTTCGTTTAAGACGAAAAATTACAAAACATATATTTTTCAATTTCATTCGTGTGTGTATTTTGTTCGTTATGTTTATTCGGTTGTGTGACTTGTGTGTGTGTTATGATTCAATATAGATTTTGCCGACGTCATCAAGTTTGCAGTGCCATTTAAACTTAATCGTGTATAGCCATCTTAACTCTCGAACTACTACTACGCGGTTTTCTATACGATATATTATGTTTGAAATCTGGTCTAGGCGAAGTTGTCTCTAGTTTTAGTTTAGATCTCGATTTAGTTATCGAGAGTTGAGACGTCCATCGTGATGCGAGGTATTTAAATGTTATAGATTAGTTCTTGATTTTAACTTTTCGTTAAGTTTTACAACCTTTACTTATAAAGTTTTTTACCAAAATCGTAATCTATCCTTCTTTATTCATGTTTTTTTTTAAATAAACTCACTATAATACTTTATTTTATTATTATATTGTTCCTTTTTATCAATTTCTGATATGCTATGTTTTTTCACTGCTTGAAAAGTTCTAATTACTTTAACTTATATAATTTTTCTACAACTTGTTCGTATTTTATTTAAAAAAGACTTTTGCTAATAATTAATTAATCAACAAAAGATTACTGTATTATGCAACGTATTTGTTTGTAAATAAGTAATACGGTAGAGTCAGTAACTACGGCAAAAGACACGTCCGCCTTTTTTCTTTGATCTGAGATTAAGCTTTAGACGCCATTAACATTGACCCTCATCAAAAGTTTCTTTGATGTTACACCCCTCTGTTGGTGGAACATCGTGGATTAATTTTCTGCTTTCCGCGAATCTAAATTATACATATTTAGCTTATGTAACGCAAAAGATTTATTCGCATTACACGCTTAAGAACACCTGCGTGCTTGTTCTGTACATTTATACTTGATTAACTTTGTTTCACTGAGTTATGGCGTGAACGCGAGCTAAATCTCCCGTTTAAAATTCAGGTGGGCGCGTCGATTCGTTATACGCTCTATGGCTGGCCCTAAATCAAATTTAAAGAATGTCGATAATTTCATTGCAAACAAGAATCTGTTGGCGTAGAAGGTGAAATTCGTTATTTATGCATGGAAAGATATGAAATAATGGAACGTAATATATTTTGTTTGGACGTATTCTGTACAATAGAAAAGTTTTTAATCCAATAAACAAAAGATCAGAGATTGTACCGCGATCTATCTCTGTCTATTATGGCTGTGTCTTATCTACCTCTGCCCTTACATAGTTGTTCAAGTTGTTTTGATCTGAAAGCGAGGTTTTCTGTTCATGTAATATCTGCATTTTGATTTTTGTATACATTTTACTTGTTTATTTTTAAACTTAAAGAAAAATCTGACTTTGATTATATTAACCTAGATTTATACCACGGTGTGCTGTTGCGTGTAGAAGTATATCTATTTCATAGTTTTTAGTATAGTTACTTTTGAGTGGCTCCTAAATGGGCTGGCTTGACCGGGTTACTGCCACCCTCTCACAGAAATCAACGTGAAATAGCGAATAGCGATGATATGCCTTTGTGTTTTGTACGATGAGTGATAGAGCCGGAAACCTAACCTACATCCTTTTTCCTTTCCCCTTCTTTAGGTCCCATAGGATTTTCTATATGTTTCTCTGTAATCACCTGATGGCATGAATCTTGAATTTGAAATGAAGGAATAACTTTTTACACATTTAAGATTGATGCCATCAAGTGACCAGTGGCACAATTTTACTTACAAAAGATGATGTCATTATGATGTTGAACCCAAGTTGACATGGTTTTTAATAAATGGTATTATGCTATATCGATTCTGTATCTCATTTTTGACATTTACGTGATACTGTTTTATGTCAAAAAGTGGAGTGTAATACGCGTTTAAGTTAATGTAAAGTTGATATCATTTTGATATCGCATATTACGGAGAGCATAATACGAAATATGTAATGTCAAGTTGACATCAAATCGACATCATAATTTTAAAGAATAATTGCATCACTGTTCGTTTGTCCCCCTCTAGCATAAAAAATGTTACAGAGAGACACATAGAAAAATCAAACAGACTAGAAGTGGCAAGCACGCTATTAACTGGGATACGTTTCAGTCGAGCCTTATCCATTTCGACGTATCTAGGTGAGTGAACATCATTGTGAATTTACGCGATACGCGTATAATAGGAGATAGGTCGGTATGTATCGACTATCATAAAGTTTATTATGAACTAGCGAAACCCGCGCAACTTCGTTTGCACTTTCCCGTGGGAATTGTTTTGTTTGGTCAGAATGTGTTTTGCATGTTAACCTACCGCTTGGATCAGTCTATTTTTTTTTTAAAACCGCATCAAAATGCGTTGCGTAGTTTCAAAGATTTAAGCATAGGGACAGACAGACAGCGCGACTTCATTTTTTCTTTAATTTTATGCCACAAAGTTGGCAAACAAACATACGGCCCGCCTGATGGTAAGCAACACCGTAGCGTATAGAGGCTTGTAATACTGTGGGTATCACTCCCGCGTTGCCAACCCTCCCAACTCCCATGGTGGAGAGCTCTGGAGACCTTACTCACCGTAGGAACACAACATGGCCGAGACCAATGCTATTTGGCTACGATCTTCTGTAAGGTGGAAGTCCTTCCCCAGACGGTTTGTTCCGATTTGAGCGGATTATCCGCTGTGCTCTACCTCTCTTAAAATATTCTATGTAAAGACATCTAAATTCACTCAACCCTATAATACTATTCGAATTTAACTTATTGCAGAATCTGTTGAATTTCTTACGAAATACCTACCCGGTGCAAAATATAATTTTGTTAGGGCTAAGACGGCGAATAACTCATCCTTTGGGTGCTTCCGGTCGCCAAGGATCAGCCCTTTGAGATCTACACAGAGTAATAGATCCAAATAGAAGCGTCTGTTTGAATACCAACCTTTGTAATTTTCAACTGTAATTTCACAAGATTGTATGTCCTGAATGACTCACGAATCAACGCACTGCCTAAATCGCTGATCGTAGAGACGCAACTAAGAGGGTGTCTTTTTGTGTGACGTAGGCATCCGATAAGAAAGGATTTTTCCAAATTCCCACGGGATACACGTGAACGAAGTTGCGCGGATTTCGATAATTATTCAGAAGAATAGATTTAAGAATTTCCTAATAGCATGCCAAATAGGGTAAAACGACTGAAGTAATAATTGTATACTACCAAAATATGTCGTTGACCTTCTCTTTGACGCAGATAATATGTACATACTCTTGCGACTTCTATCAAAATTTATTCCTATGGGTTCACCTGAAAGTGAATTTTGGTAAGTCCAAAGGATTCAGCATTATTGTTACATAAAATATCCCTTGGCGCAAAGCGATTAATTGTACATAATTAATTTAATGTTTATTATTTTAGTTACAACTTATTTTTTTTTATTGCTTGAGAAACGAGTATGCATGTATGGCCAACACACACACACACTCGAATAAACCACAGCCATTGGCTGTCATTCACTGTATTATATCAGCTTATAAGGATCAAATTCTGAGAATATAATAATATTAGTATACCTATATAAAATTCAAAGTCCTGGCTGATTTAACTATATATCAACGCACAGCCCAAACGCTGCGTCTTGAGATTCTAAATTTGGAATGTAGGTTCCTTGCGACGCGACGTTTAGGGGTGTACTAAGAAAGGATTTTTCAAAATTCCCACGGGAAAGCGAGATATACGCAAACGTTGCGAGTATTTTACTAGTTAAGTACATAATGAAATTAGGCTAGCGTAACCCGCGCAACTTTGTTTGCTTCTTGCGTTCCCGTGGAAATAGCGGAAAGAATGTCATACCCATTTCAGCTAGGTTACTCTGCATAGCAATCGGGATTTTAATTTCAATGCAAAATTAACAGCAAATCCTAATTCGTACCATTGAAATTGTATACTTTACTAACTATTTGGTTAGCATACAATCCGATTTCATTAGTTTAGTATATAGTTAGCGCTAGTTTAGCTGTAAAGAGCACCTAAAATTAACAATCCAATAGCGATCGTGCGGAATTATCTTCAAGAGTTAGGGGGCAGGTCTCCATGATCAGCGACTTAGACTGAGCGTTGAACAATCAGTGAGTCATCACTACATAGTATAAAACAAAGTCGCTTTCTCTGTCCCTATGTCCCTTTGTCCCTATGTCCCTTTGTATGCTTAAATCTTTAAAACTACGCAACGGATTTTGATGCGGTTTTTAATTGATAGAGTGATTCAAGGGGAAGGTTTTAAAGTATCATACATTCCAAAATTCCCACGGGAAAGCGGGATATACGCAAACGAAGTTGCGCGGGTTTCGCTAGTTCAATACAAACCAATTTATATGTAGAGATACGGGGTAAGTATGACAGTAGAATTTGTGTAGGTACATATAGTCCTTCAATGATGCGATATCGTTTTATATTTTATACCACAATTTTTTTTCTTGGAAATATCTGGAGGCAATAAATACAAAAATGGTATAATATTTTGTTGATCAAAGCCACTTAGTGGAATT
This sequence comes from Endotricha flammealis, assembly GCA_905163395.2. Taxonomy (NCBI): domain Eukaryota; kingdom Metazoa; phylum Arthropoda; class Insecta; order Lepidoptera; family Pyralidae; genus Endotricha; species Endotricha flammealis. The sequence continues at coordinate 9,105,702 of LR990867.1, forward strand.
CGCCTACGGTATATTTCTAAAGGTACTTTGATTGTCGTACTTTTATGAAAGATATGAAAAAACATGTTTTAATATAAATAAAATAAAATATTTCTTGACAAAGTAACGTTAACTTTTTAAGGTTCCGTAGTAAAGTACAAGGAACCCTTATAGTTTCGCCATGTCCGTCTGTCCGTCCTCGGTAAAGTGGGAATAAAATTTTATTTTCATTTACATTTTCAGTTTACATTTTACTTCATTTCGTATCCATAAACAGTCATTTTGCACACCAGCCATTACTGCCCGATGTGCATCGAAGCACTCAAATTACAGCGCGTGAAAGCACCGTCCAACGGGTGTATTGGCAGTTACATCAACGACGTACAGACAGAAAAATAATAAACATTGGTACTTCTATTTGGCACCTGTTTCGTTTAGTCATCATAATATCATCAACCCATAATCCACTGCAGGTCTCTCTTCAATACGGAGATTAGAGCGTACTCTGTCCTCAGACTAAGGAATTCCGGTTGGAGTTGACAGAGGCCTTGCGTTGTGTGCTGAACGCATACCTTAAATAAATATTCGTCAGCAATCGATCGATTATAAAATAAAGCAGTCGACATCGATCGTCATTTGTCACCATAACAATCATTGACAAATCAAATCGAAAATACTTTAATCTGCAGGTTCTCGCGGGCACTTATACACGTTATTTACAACATATTGTCCTTCTGTGAATATAGTAAAAGTGTAAAAAAAGTTTGTCTGTACATTGAATATATTTCCAAAAAAATTGTTTAGGGCGATGAAGAATAAGCAATAGAACAAGAATTTTAAAAAAAAATGTCCGTCTGTTTGTATGTATTTATGTTTGTGTGTTTGTTTGTTTGTATGTATGTTTGCACACGCTAATCTCAGAAACGGCTGAACCGATTTGGATGCGGTTTTCACTAATATGTAGCGATTTGCTCAACTTAAAATATAGTGTATGTTTATTTTCAAAATTCCTACGGGAACTGGAATAACGGGACTGAACGTGTAAATCACTGAATCATTACGTGTTCTGAAACTGCAAGTGCTAAAAGTTTTTGATTTGGCATGTAGGGTCTTTATAAGGTCCGGACCGGACCGGACCGGAACGGATCAGACCTGATCGGTCCGGAAGGAACCGCACCGTATCGAGTCCGTGCCGGACAAAATTCCCACGGGAAAGCGAGATATACGCAAACGAAGTTACGAGAGGACGCACAGCCCAAACCGCTGGGTCTAGAGATGCCAAATTTGTCATGTAGGGTCCTTATAAGGACCAGACCGGACCGACGGGACCGGACCGGACCGGAACGGATCAGACCTGATAGGTCCGGAAGGAACCTCACCGTACCGGGCCGTGCCGGACCGGACGGGTTTTTTTTTGTGCAGGAAAATATGCTAATTGGCATGTAGGTTCCTTATCAGGACCGGACCCACCGGACCTGACCGGACCGACCGGACCTGATCAGACCGGATGGAACCGTAACTTGTTTCTGAAAAAAAAAATGCTAATTGTTACTAGGCCACGCGGGCGAAGCCGCGGGCAATAGCTAGTATAAAATAAATAAGCTACTCTAGAAACTACCACAATTTTGGAAACAAAGCAAAATGACCACTGGGAAAAGAAATGGCGAAAGAAACCCAGTTACGGCCTTTTTGTCATTTAATTTTAGACTTTTTTAACAATGTTATAAGATACATACAACTGGTATTCAAAACAATACAAAATCAAAAATAACATACAAACACAAAAAAAATACAATTATATACACAATAGACGATCGAAGACGTCGGCTGTTCCATTTCACCATCGATCTCCAATCGATCGATTAGTGTAGAACAACCAGTATTAATTAATAAATGATTTCTCGTGGAAGAACTTCTAGCTTTTACTAATGCCTAGCCTGTAAAATATTATCCATGTCTTTTGTATGACTTTACTTGTGTATTGCAAAGCTTCTCTCTAACTAAATGCAACTAGAAATATAGAAAACAAAATATTGTCAATGATGGATTCGAATCGGCGACCTGCGCGACGTTGATGTAATGAAACCGCGCCGCTCGACTCCTAAATTCGTATAAAATAAAAGTATACAGATATTTGTGTCCTGGGACGAACATTTGTTTCAAATTGTTTGTAACTTGTTGAAAAAGTAAACCTTTTGGGATTATTTAGAATTTCCATGCGACAAATAGCCCGATAACATACGTTAATATTATGAAAAAAAGAATTTTCGATCTACAAGTCCGTGGTTTTACCAGAACGAAATAAAATTACGAGACTATTTCTATGCAATAGGTACACTATTTTTTATGTCATAGGTAAAGCAGGCAAACAAGCAAGCGGGCCTTTTGGAAACTGATTACCGCCGCTTAGTAGATAGATAGATAAAACATTTATTCGTTTGCCACGGACATTACAATTTACAAAACAAATAATACTTAAGTTACACAATAGGTATTTAATTACAAGGTGAAACTAAATCTATTACCATTGGCTAGGCACATCCGTAGCAACGAAAAGATCGCACCTCAGTGTACAGTATTGCTCATACTGACCAAAATATCAATCATAAGTAATTTAAAAAATATTGTATTAGATAAGTACTACAAATAATTTTCAAGTGCCCAATTTTTCTTTCTTTCTTTCAAAACACTGGTTTTATTTTTTATATTTTATTAATGTGTCAATAGAATCGAAGTACCTTCTTTATTCTGTGCAATTACTTTGAAATGTACATCAGCGACTATAGCTACAGTTACACATGCTCATTTCAAGCATGAAAGCATGCTTCTATTGAGCAGTTGCTACTTAGTAGCATGTGTGTCGGAATGTTGCTCAAAATTAGAATGCTCATTTCGAGTTTGCTTAAAAATCGAGAGGCGTGCGATTTGCGGCGCGGGGGGAAGGGGGCGCATGCTTTAAGAGCGTCTAAACAGATTTGTTTAAAACTAGCATGCCTATTGCTAGCAAATGTAAACTGCTTATAAGCATGCTCGTATTGAGCATACTAATAAAAACATGAATTTCGAAAAAATCACACTTTTCTTGCTGACTGTACACAACTGGCTTAATACGGTTCTCTTGTGATGTTACTTGAATTCGAAAGACATGAACAAAGCTAGTGGTAATTCCTCTTTCGTAAGTAGATCGGGGTAAAACATATGGGAACTTCAGAAACAATAAATTGATTCTGAAACAAAAAACAACTGAGTATAGGGTGTTCTTTGTTTTTATATTATAGCCCTGGAAAATTAAACCTTTAGGTAATCAAGGGAAATAATATAATCACCATTTCCTGTTGGACCAACTAATTCGTGTAGTTTTTAATGTTTCTCTGACTATTATTAGTCTACTTATGACGGACTTTTTGTCTGTAAAAATAGAACCTATGGGATTACATGATTTACGTGTAGTAACGCAAGAAGTCCGAAGCACAAAAATACGGTGGAATTCTGGCAGACCTCGCTTCAAGCCACACAAAAAAGATAAAAAGTTTTAAAGGAACAATTCGCGTAAATATTACCCGGCGCGCGACGCGAGAAATAGTGAAGTTGTTTCTAGCGCATAATTTGTGCTACTCTTTACTTTACTTCACTATATTCTGCTCCTGCGTGCAGGCCACTCATGAGAAAGAGACGTAAATACTTCTGAAAGCATAGTGTGCTTCCAGAGGAGATACGACAACTCTCTATTCAGCACATCTGGAAGTTCTTAGATGCAACCGGTCTGGACAGAGAAAATACAAAGGGCACTACAAAAGATCAGTGGGTAGTACTTTTCAAGCCCAATAATAATAAAACTGTACAAATCTAGGAAATCCGTTAAGATTGTTACTTCAATCATACTACGGAAATAGAATGAGCAATAAATAAAACCATCTCTTATTTAAATGTAAATTAACATTAAACTCAATTTATGTGCAAAACGTGATCAATTTTCGAATTTACAACCCGAGGTGACTAAGCTATTAGATACCATTCTTTTTACACGGGACTGGAGGTAATTTACAGGATATCGGTTAGGATAATTTACATATTTTTACCAAGATCTGTCTGTTAGGATTGCCTATGACCATTTAGACGGTCGCCTTTTTCTGCCATTTTATAAACTGTTTTCTTACGCCTGCACTACATGGTTTAAAACATTGGTTTGGAAGCGAGGAATAAAACAGTGTAGAGACAAGAGGTTTTATATTAATTAGGCAATTACGTTTGGCGAAAGCTCTTGATAGCAGGTATGCGTTTGACGCAGCGTCCATACTTACATACTGAAGTTTGGATTACTGCTATTTCACTTCGATATTCTGTGAGTTAGTGGTACTGCCCGGTTAAACCTATACAACTTACCAGTTCATTATAAATAGTGAGATTCTACCACTCAAAAATGAACTATACCTAACCTACTTTTACTCATATCATCCAAAATTCAATTTGGGTTTCCTTACGTATCTGTTTTTACTCATCTGTTATGTAATAATTTCTTTCAACAATAACACTATATAAAATCAGATTCTATAGCAAATGTGTATCATCTTAAAACGTGCTACCCGTGGGGCATGAGATAGAACGAACGAGCAATGGGGAACATTTAACATGTCGCCTCTAGGAGCCGATAATTGGATTCATTGCCCGTTCTAAGAAATATGGTCCCATTTACTGCCCCTCAGACATATTGACGACCCAGAGATAATACTCCCGTATTAATATCGTAATAATGTAAGACAATAATCTGATAAAGGTCGACATTTTTGTTTTGTTGGAGAGCTTTGTGATAAATATGACTATAATCACAGAACTGGAAGTTTTATTTTAGTAGAAATGCCGTTCGCTACAAATTGTATACGCACCATGTCTGTGAGTTGAACGTCAAAGAATCACGCCCTCAAAAGAACCGAATTCTTTGATTAGCATGTATTTTTAAAACAGGGATTCGCGAAATCAAAGTGACAGTTTTCGAATGAGTACATATGTACAGATTTGTCAATGTTATGACCAGAGAGATCACGCCCACATTGCCTATCTATTAGTTTCTTTTATCTATGACTATAATAATGAGCAACATAATTACTACTGTATTTCTATTGCGTGACATGGGCCTACTCATAAATACATGGCTTAATTAATATGAATACGGTCAATTTTATTAGAGGATCATTTTCATTTAATACATTTAATTCATTTGACAAGGTTGTTGATGTGGAATGAGTACAGTCAGCGGAATAAATAACATATTATCACTGTGCTATCATACTTAATTTTAATTATTGAAATAACCTCATATATACTAATATTATAAAGAGGAAAGCTATGTATTATTGTTTTTGAACTCAAAAACTACTGGACCAATTTAAAAAATTCTTTCACCTTTGGGAAGTTTATATTTTTTAATATGAATTCTTAGTAAAACCGTAACGTGCGTAGCTAGGGCAGGGCGCTAGTCAACAATATAATAGTGGTACTAGAATGATAATTCATATTCCCGCAACTACCTGTACGTCATTCCAGCTAATGTTCAAACTGGCGGTGGCGTCGGGAGCAGCGTAGCTGTTGTACCTTCCAATATTGTTCATGACATTGTTGATCAAGCTCAATGAAGGTTGGCAAGCTGACTCTAGCACCAAGTAACTATTTAGTAATCTGTGCTTGCGCTGTTAATGGCAAATCGTGGTGAAAGGTAAAATATAGAGATGAACGTGGTGAAATAGATAGATACAGAAAACGACTTATGTTAAGAAGATATTTAACAGATCAGCCCCCCAATTCTGCAATTTTTTTTAAGCTGAAACGCATCTGAAACGCATTGGAATCGACATTTTTGTGTTCTGCTAACTCTTTGGTTGAAACGGAGCCGATACTCATTGGTTGGGCAGCCGGAATGCTTTGGTTGTAGTATTCCGCTAATGAACACAGAACGGTTTGTAATCCGTTCAACTATCGTTTGGTATTCTGCAATTTTTTTGACAGTTGAGACGGCTGAAACGCTACGGCTCTACGTTGGTTGAACTGTCAAAAGTTGCGGTTTTGCATCGGCAGTGAAAGAGTGACTTTTGTAACCAAAAAAAAAATGCAACCAAGCCGAAACGCTGCCGATCTGTTTTGGTTAATAAATAGCAGAATTGGGGGACAGGAATAAATATGACACACGATACATCCACGTAATTGAAAACGTCGTACCTGATGATGCGAAAATCTTTATATTCCATGTACGTTATGGACTAGTCTGTGCTATGAATGAAAATTTTCGCACAGTCTAAACGTACGCATACGTAACGAGATCCTCGGACGGGACGTGAACGGGACGGGGGCGTGACTGTCTTGTTGTCCCTGTCTCTGTGACAATGCTCTTTCACTTACATGAAATTTTATCTTTTTTTTTACATTTGTATGAAAAGATATTTCCAAAAAGTTCCCGTCCCGTCCCATCCGTAAAAACCCTTCACGTTTGTCGCTACAAATTTTCGCTTTTATTGACACAAATTCTCAAGATTTTTTTTATTAGTAAGAAAGAACTCCTAAATACAATTTCTTAAAGTATTTTACTTATTCGTCGTTAAGTTATCCGGGAACTTTTTATTCAGAACAAATTGCCTAACGAAATTAATGAATACTAATGGAAGATTTAAACTTTTTGACTTGTTTTATAAGTTAGCCCAACGGTAAATTCACAGGTATGAAATTGAAAACAGAGAAATCTTTTTTAAATATCAAAAATTTTGGAGTCCCTAAAATTTTATTTGATAAGCCGCTAGCCGCTATTGGTTACATTTTTATGATAATAAAATTAAGAATAAAGACGGGAGAATTTGCTGTAATACAGTTTGTCGAAATATATTTTTAGGTGTACTAATAGGGTTGTTTCCAGGGTCAAAATAATTACATTATATTTAGTCCGTATTTTAGGTTATAAAAAAATATTGGACACGTATTTTTTTCTTTTTTCGAATAAACATAAAATAACAAAGATACAAGGCATAAAAATTTAGGAGTGGGGCCTTTGACGTCAACCCGTGCGAAAAAATGCCACACGGCGTGACATCATGGGCTATATCTTTGTCATTTTTGCTCTAATTTACCAATGAAAAAATGAGTTTCCCTTATTTTTGAATAATCTAAAAGACGGACTAATTACATTTTTTACGGCAACTAGCCATTTGCCGATTTCATAAGTTACGCCCAGTAAACCTGTAAAGAAATATTCGAAAAATGTACCAATAATATTAATTTAAGTATATTAAAATGATAATAATCAAGAAATCTAAATATTTTCTACTTCAAGAAAAATACTTTCGGTGAATTTCTAAAAACATTTTTTAAAGTTAATAGCGCTTTAAAATATTATGGCTGTCACTGTCAAACTAAAGAAGAAGAAATGAGATAGCATATGACTTATAGTAGAATTAAAATTACAGAAACTGTTGGTCAAATAAATTGTCCACATATGGTTTGCCAAATGATCCGTATAATCCGATACGTTACGCCGTGGTAAAAATATCATTGGAAAATGTAGGTTAAAAATAGTAAATAATATTGTTTCAATTTGGTTAATCTGTAATTGTAATCGCGTTTAAGCGCGTTCCACCATTTTATTTGCTGTCCAACCTATTTGTTCGGTTAATTAATTAGGGCTGAACTTTAACGATATATAACCATCAATCACCTCGAATTAGGTACTAACTTTATTTTGTTCTTTTTTCGCTTTCCTATAATAATTTATTAAAGGCTGTATACATGGTATTTTAGCTTAATAGCTAATTTAAATTATTACTAAATTTTTTTTTCATGAATATATTTGTTTCTGAATTTAAGTTCTTAAAAAAAACAATTCATTTTTAGAAATCACACCAATTAAGTGATTTTGTAGAACGCAATTATTTCGCAATAATAAAGAAATATAATCTACCTAATTATATCTTCCTAAACCATTTAGACACACTATACTATAGAATACTTAAAAAGTCAATACTATAATAATAACGAGATTTCAATACATATAGATAATTGGATATGACATGAACATTGTATAACATTTTATATTATTTGAGTATTAAATAATAATTATATTAATTCTATATATTATGTTATGCTTTGGCAAAATAATAAATATGGGAAACATTAAATTGTGAGTTGTAATTAATCCGAACAAAAAACATCGAAGGAAATCCTAACAACATACCTTACATACAACATACCTTAAACAGACTGGATCAAGGTAACTTTCTTTCGTGTAAAAATATTGAGAAATTTCCCACAGGAACGAAAACAATGAGACTAAAACCTGAGCATCAAAAGTAATAAAGGAAATTATTTTCAAACTTTCCGTTCAAATAAAGGAAACTTTTCATTTGATCCGAATAAGCAAGTAATGTCTTAATCTCCAGAATTGTTAAGTTGAAAATACAAAGACCTGAACAAATAACAGACTGAATGACCGAACTTTAGAAGCGTAAGCATTTCTAAGTATTACCATTTCCATTATGATAATAACTTGAAATGATCTTAGTGAACTTGGGCGTAGACTAGCATATACTATACAATAAACATTTTGTGGTTTTCAAATACAAAAAATGCCGTCAGCTGGTTCTAATCCGACTAATATTATAAAGGCGAAAGTTTTATTTATGTCTGTTACTTCACGCTCAAATAGCTGGGCTAATATTTATGATATTTGGTATGTAGGCAGCTGATACCTTGGATTAACACATAGGGTACCTTTTATTCCGAAAAGTTTGCAATTCCCGTAGGATGTCAAAAGTCTGATTTAGATGGTGCTATTGTGCATAAATGAAACAGAACCTCCTCCTTTTTTAAAGTCGGTTAATAAATATACGCAAACGAAGTTGCGCGGGGTTTACTAGTACTAAATAATATTATTTATTATAAAGCGTGTAATAACATTTTATTTGAAATTTAATAGCTTTAATGAGAGGTGCTGGGGGTACGCATTAGTAGCGCCTCTTTCAACGAATTCTGACATCAAAGCAACTTTTTTGAGTGCTGTTTTTTTTGTGAAGGGTGCAAGAAGTGCTCATTGGGAGCGAGCGGCTCTGGTTTTACTGAAGTTAGGCGTCGACCACTTTCCATCGGTTGACTTGTTTGCTTATTTGCCATCTGTATGATATAAAAAAGTACCTAAGTATCGCGACAATTAGACTTATTTGCACTAGTAGGTTAGGTTATTCTACCTTACCTTGGAACCAAGTGGCACTGTATAAATTTGTAGAATTTGTAAGTATATTCCCAATAGAGATTAGAGATGTAATATTTTCACGTTTAAAAATAAAAATCCATGCAATTTCGACGAAAACCCAATTTGTTTAGTTGTCTGATATTTGTATCAACTATCAAGCAATCAGTTTGAAACATTTCAAAATGTATATTTTATGAAACCTAACACAGTTATAGTCACGGAAATTGGATATTCATTTTGTAGTCGCATGCAGATATATTTTTTGTCAAGTTTACTTTTCAATAGTAAAGTTCTATATAAACAAAAAGTTGTTCTTACAATTTTACAATTTGATTGGAAAGTTCAAAGTTTAATCGAATTAAAGAGGTGCGGAAAATACAATCATATTTCGCCGTTAATATAAATGTTAATGTCATATGTAGGCGAAAGAGGACACTACTAAGGAATATTAATTGTTAAACTGTACAGGGAAGGAACTCATTTCAATAAACTCAGAGATAGTGGTAGTTTTCTCCCCGAGAAACAGTCAACTAACTGAGTGCTTAGTGCTAGTCTGGTCACATTCGAACATGTAACGTTTACTAGTCGGACAAATTGAAAAAAGTTTTTTAATTGTAAAATCAGACGCGTGTACATACATATCCAAATAGCAGGGTTACTCACTTTAAAATGTGAGCAAATAAGCCACATCATTTTAATACGTAAAACGCGTATTATAAATTCGCAACATGAGAGTTCTTCTCTATTTGGTCGGTTTGTTTACGTCGATATGATCAAACTCGAACAAAATACTCATACTAAACACTGGTAATTGTAATATGAGGTCACCGTTGATAATCCAGGTTGTATAGGCAGGTCTCTTCCGTAAATATAATTGAAGTTTTCTAAATATTTTATGTAAGGATTTGCAAAAAATAAAAATAAAAAAAGTAATTTGATATTGAAACCATGTTGAAACCTTTATCAAATAACAAATTGTAATTGACTGAAATATTTATAACACACAAAATTTATTAGAAAGTAAATCCTGTGGGTTATCACGTCAAAAATATTAAATATTACATTCAACAAAGAAAACACTCCGATAAGTTTATATTTTCCAAATGATATTACGGAACTGTGTGAAATAATAAAATAAAAGTGGTGACAAAGCGAATAGGATGAAAACTAGGTAGCCTTTGCCATTAAACCCTGCCATCACAATCGCATTACTGAACCGGCTTTGCCAAAGCCGTACTATTTTCAGTATTTCAGATGTCTAGAAAAAGATAGCCATTATAGAAGATCTTTATATTCGCCCGTCAGACCGCATTTCATAATGCATAAACAAACAGAGATCTTTTTTATATTTTTCCCTTCATAAAATTTCTTCAATAATAATGACTGAGTGTTTATCGCCTATTTTTAATACTTGGAGGGGGGAAGGGGGGAGAGGAACAGACCGGAGCAAAGCAGAGCAGAAAAAAGGAGAGGAGAGAAAAATTAATATTAAAAAAAGTTAAATTGAATAAATAATGATAAATTCATTCGTATTATCTAAACAAACAAACATTTTATAATTATTTGTGGCAGAAATGATGATGATGATGATTATAAAATCATCATAATCATCATTAATGTATATCATCATTAATAAATACTTAAATATAACATTTGAAATTTTAAGACAATACCTGAAGCCGACAATGTATATCATCCTTCCAGTCAAAGTTCGGTTTCGCAAGCCACATTAGAGCCCACCACAGCAACCCCGGGATGGACACGTGGGAGTCGCCGTCGCCGGATACGACTTGGACGACATGATTATGTATGATGATGATATCTGTAATAATAAAAAAATTACAATCTTTCATGAACATTATGATTGGTGAAAACAAGCAATCACTTTGTTCTTGCTTAATTTACTAAAAAAAAAACTTTAATAAATTATTTTTGCAATTTAATATTACAGCTTTAAAGCCTCATATAAGCTGCAAAACGGCGCATTAAGCCTCATTGCATTTTCACTTTCTGCAGTCAATAATTAAATTTTGCTTTACGAATAAACTAGCTTTTTTGCCCGCGACTTCGTCCGCGTGAAGTTCCGGAACCGTTCCCGTGGGAACCACATTGAATTTCGGGAAAAGCTATAGCCTATGTCACTCCCTGATAATGTAGTTTTCTACTCGTGAAAGAATTTTTGAAATCGGTCTAGTAGTTTCGGAGCCTATTCAATGCAAACAAACAAACAATCAAATCTTTCCTCTTTATAATATTAGTATAGATAACAGTAATACACATGCAAACTTTAATGGCTTGCTATGAATAATGTGTTACCAACATGGTCTAGAAAACTTATCGGTTAGTTCTTCAGATTATCATATTTATTGTAACTCCAGCTAGCTTACTCTTCAATAAAATCGCGATTTGATTTTTCAATTCTGTATAATTTCAATTTAAAATGAATAGCAAACTTTATTTTACTATTTGGTTTGCGTATAATCCCATTTCATTTAGTTTAGTATTTATTAGAGCTAGTATAGTTCGTCAAGAGTACGTACCTATGTAAACGTATACAATGATTCGAATGCCATTCGGGTGAAATTATTTTCAAGGGTAACGGCCGTAATATGGCTATATATGAAAGAAATTGATTAAATTCAAAATATTTATACAAAAAGTAGGTCCTCACAGACACTTTATCTCGTCAAAGATTACATTACAGTAATAAATTATGTATTTATATTGTATTATTAAGTATTTTGTATTTTACTTACACGTGGACTGTGAACTGTGGAGCTTGCATTCCATTAGCAATTAAACGCTTCCTATGTTTACCCGCGATCGCTGTAACCACAGCCATAAAGGCAAAGTTAGATGAACTTAGGAGACAAAGGTAAACTAAGACGAAGTGTCCTTCCACGCTCTCGTATTCGCCGAACTTCGGTCAACTTCGAGCGTACCCATAACAACAAGCAGGTTAATATTAGTTTACCGACCTGTATTTGTGATGTTTATTGATTACCTATTCCTAGTTAATATTATATATTTGGAAATGTCCGTTGCAATCAAATAAATGTTCATCTATTTATCATCTATCTACTTTAGGACCAGGTGACACAGTGTAAATTGTGTAGACTTTTTTAATAATTTATTGTAAAATTAATATAATAATATATATAAAATTCAAAGTCCTGACTGACTGACTGACTTAACTATATATCAACGCAACGCACAGCCGAAACCGCTGGGTCAAGACCCAGGAATCTCTAGAGATTCCAAATTTGGAATGTAGGTTCCTTACGACGACTAGGGGTGTACTAAGAAAGAGTTTTTCAAAATTCAGCGGGCGAAGGCATAAAACGCGACTTATTACCGCTAGAATAATAGCATGAATATTAACGCGGTCACAGCGAGAAGGGTAAGTTACCGCAAAATCTTTATATTCCGTTGGATATTATAGTACAAATTGAATAAAAAACTGCGAGTTGGCGCCTTAATCTCGGAAACGAGACATTGAACCTTAAAATAATCTTGTTTGTACTCCCTACTTTAATGAGATTGGCGTCCTGCGCCGCGTCACCCCTGGGCACTTGATTCTTTACATTTTAAAGATAGGCGTTTAATATTTTGTGATGTAAAAGTTGATTTTATTAAAATAGAAAATGTATTTTCGTAAATTTATTTTTAAAGTAAGACTAAAATAGTCAAGTTGGTTGAGAACACTCACCCAAACACCTGAAGGTCAATTTTAACTGACGCGGATGGCACACAAAAGAGATGGCGCCTAGCAGTGAGATGGAAGAGCTATGATGATGAGTCGAGTAAGCACATCGATATATATGTAGTTTCCTTTACGTCGATGAGTAAGCACTAAAAGATAAGTAAAAAGAACAGTGTCGTGTAACATCTTCAGTAATTTATCGGAACTTGTTAACAAAAAAACATTTTTAGTTCCGAAATATATTTCTCCAATCTCTTATGACGTAATGTGTAGTGATTAGTGAAGGAGGCTTACACTAGGATTTATTAGACGCTGTTAACATTACCAACTAAGACCTTTTACCAGAGGGTGCGGGATCGATTCCCGCTCGGGGCAAACATTATGTGATGGCATTTTGTGTTTGTCTTTGAGTCTGGGTGTTTTCTATGTATTATAAGTATATATATACAATAATATATCTATTGTCTTGTTGACGACCTCCGTGGCGTTTTGGTTACCACGCCGGACCCCACCCGGTCCCGGGTTCGAATCCCGGTCGGGTCATGATGAAAAACGAACTTTTTCTGATTGGCCTCGGGTCTTGGATGTTTATCTATATATGTCTTTGTTATAAAATATAGTATCGTAGTTGAGCATAGCTTACTTTGGGACCAGGTGGTGTAGAATTTATTTATATTACGTTAAAATATATACTTACTTATAAAACATACGTGTAGATGTATATTGTGAGGCCTTTACGTAAAACTGAAAGCGAAATCTTATTCCAATATCGAATCTCCTTTGCGTTTGAAATCTAAAACGCGAATGAGGATCTTGGATTCTGCTGGCATTTTCCGGCTATGAAATGACGTGATTTTGATTTATTCTCTAACACCTGTGAATTTTTATATGTAATTTATTCATAGCAAATAAATATAATGTTAGTGTCTGTTAATAATATCAAAATTATAATGTTATACTAATTTATCATATGAATTTTGAGTAGCTATCGGTCGATTACGTAAATAATTTAATTTCTTTCATTTGAATTCACGAAAAATTTCAAAAAGTATTAAAATTACAGCGACACACAGGGAAATACAGTTTTTTGTATTATATCATTACTATAAAGCCTGATTTTTGGGGTTCCACAGTATGAATGATTATTTGGTAATGTTAGACGCTCGACGGCATCCAACCAAGCGACGCCCGCAAAAGCTGAGCGACAATAAAATGAACCAACAAGAATTTAGCTAGTGCATTCCTTCAAGCTAAATATTCATTCACACAAGCTCTATAGCAAATACCTAGATACAAACATGTAAACATTAATTACTGTCTAAAGACTAGTTTAATGTCTTGTCCCTCAAACTCTACAAAGGGTTAAGTAGAGTCATCCCGTGTAAATAGACAGTTAGGTCTGTATTTACGTAGGTCCATAGAAACAAGAGTCTTTACGTTGATTATAATAGTAATGTGATTTTTTTTTAACAATGAAAAACAATCGAGTATATTGATGATAAGCAATCCGTTCTCAATAAGTTGGATGAGTAAAAAAATAGGATGAAAGATGATAATTTAAATAAGCATTATCTGCATATTTTTCTTTACCTCACACGTGCGAATTCGAGCGTGTTAGAATTTTGTATGGGAAAGATAATCGCCGCCTAGTGGTTTGATGAAGAAAACTAAGCACATAAAATAAAAAGCATTTGAAACAAACACAAAATGATTGTCGAATAAATTCTATACCCTTATCATGGTGATGATATCGAAAACTCGCTATACTAGTCACTGCGTATAAATGTACTTTTTGAAGTGATCGCTTGAGGCACTACATTTTATCAAATACTCTCAGTAACTGATGGTGACGGTGCTATACTAGGTTCGAAAAATACGCCCCTTCCAGTTCTTCTACATCAGTCTTCAAGTCACTAAAGACTGAAACTGAAAATCACTGAAATACAAATATTTTTTGATTATTGAAAAACAAAACAGATAGATAAAGAAAAGACAGTTATAGATGTTTTACATCGGCTCTACTTCGCGAAGTTGATCGTCGAAATTAGAAAGAGTTCAAAGATAAAATGAAAAGTACCGACAAAGTACGACGAAAAGCATATTTTCGGCACAGCCCGGACACTCCATACAACGCGCGTGAAATAATCACCTATTTCTACTACATAGGCCAATGTCATTTGTACACGTGTACACGCGCACACCTATGCGCACACGTGTACACATTCGTTCACTAAACGCACACCTTTGCGACTACGGGCTCCTCGAGGGGCTCACGGGGTGAGGTAACTCGGTCTGGTGCGGGGCGGAGAGTTCTACCTCAGGTTATTACTTATTCTATGTTTTCGGACAACTTTACGGATTCTAATCCCGGCTCACAATTTCTGGCACACACAGAAAAGGCAGAATATAATTATTTTCCCAAAACAGAATTTTTGCTATAATTCCTTTAACCCTTGGACATCACTAACTGGGTCGTATCGTCCCTAAGCGTTGGAAACATCTGTGAATATTCATAACTGTTAGAATATTTACAGGGGTCCCCAGAAAGTTCCCTGTAGTCCTACTTATCACTCGATCTAGTTGAATTTCTCCTAATTTCATAAAATTTAACATCCTGTACAATCGGCTTTTGCCGACAGATTGTTTAATAAAATGTCGAAATTCATCAGTATAAGTAATTTAATTTAGAATTAAGTATAATAAAACTGAAGTAATTTGTTATTGTATAAAATTAGTAATCTATAAGTCAAGTTGAAAAAAAAATGTTGAGCCTTTTTTCACATTACGACATTTGAAACCTAAACAAAAGACGGGTAGAGTCGCGTTCAATAGTTTGTTTCTGATAAGAACTATTTTCATTTGAGTAATAACACAATTTATATGCTCGTTTGCCACAAGCGTGGTAAATAAAAACATATTTGATCCATTTGCATACATAATATAGCTCAAATGGAATAGCTTCCATTTGAGCGAACGGATCGGAAGGGAAATTGGAACTTCGAATGAGAATTAAACTATTTGCATATTTTAATTTTGTAGACTTCTTTCGCGTCTGACTTTGAACTTTTCATTCATCCATCTTTATAAATTCATGGCTGGCTAATCATTTTTAATTCGGTTCTAAAATTGCGGAAAAAATCTACATTCAATGACATTAGGTATATTAAAAAAGATTTTGTGTTCCTTTACTTTTATATTGTACACTTCTCTACTTAATTAATAAAATTTTAAAAGAATATTTTGGTTGAAAAAAAATCAGTAATTTCCGTGAAGTCTAATTGGAAATAAATAAATAATGTAAACTTTTGTGTTATCATTCACAATTTTATTAACGTTATGTATAACCGGTTGGTGATGCTTAGAGTCAGCATTTTTTCAAGGCAACCTTCGGGTTAAAGGTTGCCTTGAAAATGTTGCTGACAGCAATAAGGCCGCCTTGTTGCAAATACAGTGTGTAAGTTAATATTCTTGTATAATAATATATTGTTTGTGTACTGCAAATAAAGCATATTCTATTTTCTATCTATCTATCTATCTAAATAGAAAATATCAATACTTTCACGTAGGTATCCTAAAAATAACTGATAGAACATTTTTCTCTCGCTACTTGTTATTCTGTGCAAAAACTACGAGATTCTCAACGAATCACGATGAAATTTTTAATACATACCCATGTAGTGTCGGAGCTAAGATACAGTTTATTCTTAGATCCAGAAAAGGCCGAATTCGCCGCGTGTTTTCTTAGCATTTCTTATCAATCGCCGAGTTGCAGTCATTTATATCTTGAGGTCTAACACAATTGAGCTCAATGTAGGACGCAACGCGATGCCAATGCGCGAACATGTGTACAATTTCTTTATTTTCGTTTTGGGTTATATAAATGACAAAAAAGGCCGTAACCGGTTTTCTTTCGCCATTTCTTTTACCGGTGGTTTGCTTGTGTCCGAAATGGTGGTAGTTTATAACGTAGTTTATTTTCTTTATATACGTACAAGCTTTTCCCCGCGGCTTCGCTCGCGTTAATTTTATGACAAAGATCTTATTTCACAACAAAACAACCCAAATAGTGCGACTTGTGGCGCCATCTGTTGGCCGATACAGCGCCCTCTATAGTAGAAAAATTATTTTTCCATCGGAATTACATACTTTCACGGGATAAAAAGTAGCCTATGTTAGGCTCTGTACCTAACAATATGTGTGCAAATTTTCATAATGATCGGCTGCTTAGTCAAGCCGTGAAGGAATAACAAACAAACAAACTCACTTTCTCATTTATAACATTAGTAAGGATACAAGTTGTAAATGACAAGAAACAGTGCCTGTGAAGGTCTAATTTCTGAAATAAACGATTTCATTTCAATAAAATAATCTGTCATAGTCATTCAGTGACATTCAGATAGTAGCAGCCTCTTTTATGTAGATTTCGTACTAATTTAGCATTGACCACACATATGATAGTACTGGAAGTGTTTTTTATTCTACTGTATAAATAATTGTATAGTACAACCTGTCAGTGAAACAAGTGAGCAGGGCCATAAGTTGTGTAAATATTGCGTGAAGGGATTTACCTGGACCCCACCATGACCGCTTAAAACAAAACAAGAACGGCTGAGTAAGGAAGACAGTGCAATACATGGTGTAAGGCGACGTTTCGTTTACACAATCGTAATACAAGGTCGTGGTACTGCCCCAGAGCAAAACATGAGTAAAGTTATACCTGGTTACTCTACTACTCCCAGAAAGCGCCGGTTTCATTTCCCCTTAGATTTTCGAAGTTTGACTGTAGTTACATAAAATCAATACAGTTTCATTAATTCTTGAGTTTAGAGTAGCTGACCTCGATTCCCCTAGGAGAAAGATGTCATGCCCCTAGTCTAGGTAGGTGTTCAAAACTGCGTCTCGAGTCTCTGACTGGATAATAAAGAACAACAAATAGGCAAAAACAATATCGTGAATCGTGTTATGTTCTTAGAAATTCTAAAAGTGATAGATACTTAACTGAGTAAAAAAAGAACACAACAAATCTCTCCTAATCCTAACTATCTCTCGTGAAATGATTTTAGGCTTTGCGTTAATGGCGCAAAGCTAAAGTTAGAAATTTATATTAGAGATAGTCTTATATACGGTATTATTTAACTGAATGGATAGTCGCAATTTTTAATAATTTTATTTTAAATTATGATGATTTCACATTAATTTCAATGATACATTTTCATGTACAGATTTTTTTGACATGACAAGTAACAGTTTTTTTGCTACTACACCGGGACATTGCATTGCAGGAGCGGAAGGCTCTCTTGTGGGCTTTCTCGTGGGACCAGAAGACTCTCAGACAGAATAATGGTACCTACTCCCTCGAAACATACAGCTGGGCAGGGCGCTCGCGTATTCAAGATACAATATTATTGGTAAAAAAAAAACACTAATAGGTTTACTCAGTAGGTAACTACTATCAAACAGATTTTTTATCAAATCCCTTCTAAAGATAATTTCACATAGGTTGTAGTTTGATGAACAAACATCGCTATGTCATGCCTTAACCTTATGTACGTGGCAGGTTGATAAAAGCCAAAAGGTACGTTTTCGTATTAAATTCACTCATTCGTAAAATCAAATTTCCGTGAGCAATTTATACAAAAACTTTTACGTGGCTCCCCGTGGACGGAATAGTCAAATTACAACATGTTGACCATGAACCTCAAAATTATATTAGTAGTAAACTCAAGTCAGAGGTCGGGTCGCTGACTTGTCGTCATTCTACGTTAGTCCTTTCAATACTTCCTACTCCGACTATCTTCTTACTGAATAAATTCGTTGTGAGTTCCAAGACATCTGTAGTTTCTCCCTCGGGACGTCAATAAGCTTCATCACTTATTGTCAATCTGAGATCGCCGTTGTTGATCCTGGCTACACAGACAGTAGACACATCCGTGGGAATGTGTGGTGCCGATTTCTAAACCCATCCAAATACGTGAATTTTAGAGCGATAGAGCCTCCGCTACTACAAAAAAACTATATGTATATAGAATATAAAGAACTAATAGTAACTAAATGGGTTGATTTGACCGGAGCTGTACCACCCTATCATAGAATATCATGGTGAAATAGCAAGGATATGCTGTGTTTCGTACGATGAATATGCCCGTCCTGCTTCCTACCTGCAGTTTTCTTCCCCCTTCTTTTTCATTCCTTCATAGGTGGGCAACACATCCAAAACTCTTATAGTCGTGTAGGTATGTCCATGGATGGTGATTGCATACTATCAAATGACCTGGGGCCCGATTCCCCTGCTAGTCTGTTCGTCCTCCGCTTCGATAAAAAAAGGTATACCTAACCTTATTCTAATATCGTTAGATACCTATTAATAAATTCTAAAATAAATCTGTTCTTTTTTTTATATATATATTCCGTTTTATAAGAAAATGACGTACAAAAGATGCTCCAGGTTTATTTCTTACTTATTTACCTTATATAAATAACGGGACATACTTAAAGCTTACTTACAGTGAAGTTTTTGATAAAAAAAATAATTAAATGGTTTGCACTTTATTTTAAAGTCCCTAGTAATAACTGTAAGTAAACACATTAGGTACTAAATAAATATATAAAACAACAAAATTTATTATAAAGGAAATCTACGATTAGTAAATCCTACTAATATTATAAAGGCGAAAGTAATGGTATGTTTGTTACTTCTTTACGCTCAAATGGCTGGGCCAATATTTATGATATTTGGTATGTACGTAGCTGATACCTTGGATTAACACATAGGATACTTTTTATTTTCGTAAGATTTCATCATTTCATCAATAGTCTGATGTAGATGGCGCCACTGTGTATAAATAAATACACGCAAACGAAGTTGCACGGGTTTCACTAGTAGTTTATATTGTGGAAACCGCAAAATTAATTAGACGTCAGATAATTTCCTACTTGTACCAAATATTATGGTAAGTGTTGAATATTAATCAACATATTAAATTACAATGTGGTTATTATGTAAATCAAGACCATAGATACCTACTTACATTTGGGTAATATATATTTATAGATAGGTACTGTCAGCCAATATAGGTAAAGTAAATATAAATAAATAAATATAAATATATAGGGACAAATCACACAGATTGAGTTAGCGCTAGCCCCATAGTAATTTCGAAACTTGTGTGATGGGATACTAACTTAACGATACTATATTTTATAACAAATACATTATATAGCCAATCAGAAAAAGTTCGTTTTTCAACATGAGCCGACCGGGATTCGAACCCGGAAGCCCGGGACCTCCTGGGTGGCGGTCTTTCGTTGTAACCACACGGAGGTCGTCATAATTATGTTCCAAGTTTTCTAATGCGTGAAGGAATTTACTGTGATTTTTTATGATCAATTAGTAAAACCCTCGCAACTTCGTTTGCGTATATCTCGCTTTCCCGTGGAAATTTTGAAAAATCCTTTCTTAGAAGGAACCTACATTCCAAATTTGGAATCTCTAGACCCAGCGGTCTGGTGTGTGTGCGTTGATATATAGTTAAGTCAATCAGGACTTTGAATTTTATAAATAAAGATAGTATTCATATTAATAATAATAATAATAATAATAAAGTTTATTTTCTCCACAAAAACAAGGCATTACAAATATGTTTGTATATGGTTTACATATTGTTAGGTAAGTAGTTCTCTACCCGCACACTTACGAATTGCGCCCTTGACTCGAGTATTATGGTGCGTTTACATGCTTGCCAAGGCTTGGCAAGCGACCACAAGTCCCAAGCGTTCACAAATCTCGCTTGGCATTTGGAAGTCGTTTACACGCTTGGGAATGCGTCTCCCCGTACGCATCTTTCATTGGCTAACTGTACTACCGACACCTGGACAACTTCGTGTGCAACCCCGCTTTCTCGTAAGAATTTCGGCAAGACGTTTCTTATCGGATGCCTACATCATAAAATGAATACTGCCTCCAAGTTTCAGGTCTCACACAATCAGCAGTTAGACATAGGTTACACGGTCAGTCTGGCGTCAGTTCAGTCCATCAGTCTGCTCAGAATGACGGGAGAATTATCGTCTAACCCACAGACTGACAGACTGATGGTCCAGATTGATAAAAATTTAAATACATTAAATTCTGGCATCAGTCACATCAATCGAGACTGATGAATCAGAATGATGCCAGAATGAACGTGTAATCTTGCTCTTAAGGCTATGTGCTGATCCATCAGTTATTCAAGCCAAAACTTTATATGTATGTATACAATACACAATACCATACAATACTCTTTATTGCACCATCAAAAATACAAACATACAGTGAGAATTAACAATATAATAAAGTACAAAAGGCGGTCTTATCACAAAAGCAATCTCTTCCAGACAACCTATCAGAAGTGGAAAACGAAGATTACAGACGGGGGGGTATGTGGCGCCGATATAAAACAAAATATTCTTAACTAGCGAAACCCGCGCAACTTCGTTTGCGTGTATCCCGCTTTCCCGTGGGAATTTTGGAATGTATGATACTTTAAAACCTTCCCCTTGAATCACTCTATCAATTAAAAAAAAAATCCGCATCAAAATCCGTTGCGTAGGTTTAAAGATTTAAACATACAAAGGGACATAGTGACATAGGGACATAGGGACATAGGGACAGAAAAAGCGACTTTGTTTTATACTATGTAGTGATTACCTAATATATCTATACAATTACACATTCAAAAGCTAAATCCACAAGGACGCATCTGCAGTATACTCACTACTGCACATGCGACCCTGTCGCCCTAACCCAGATATCTATGTTATCTACCTATATATCTAAATCCTCCTCCTCCTTCAGTCATTTGCTCATTGCTGAGTCGTAATGTGCCCGAATCAAATCTTTAAAGATCTCTGTCTACTTGTGGCGATATTTAGTCTGCTGTAGATGTAAGATCTTTTTGTCTAGGAGATCCTTCGCCTGCTCAGACCATCGTTGACCATAAGTTACGTTAAACATCCCCGAAATATTGAAGCACCCTGTGGAGGCAAGGCCTCACAAGTAGGTATATTGGTTTAAGCTAAGTTGCCAAATCGAAAAGAAGAACGGTCACGCAGCTGTATATCCAAGTCACCTAGATACATCATATAACACGTTACATACATTTACGAATTTTTAAGACACTTAAATTTTTGAAATCCTGAACTCAAGGTAATTTTGGTGTTAGTCATTGATTTCGAATATAAAAAATATAATAATTCGTGCATTCAAAAATAACCCGAAAAATATGTCTTGTTTCTGTCGGGTAAGATGACCGTTCTTCTTTACTTTGGCAATCTGTATTTTTATATAAGTCTTAAATACTTACGTCACAACTCACAACAAATATGCTTTGTTCAAAACCCCCATCTTTCCTATTTGTGCGTTATTCACGGAGACAGATCGCCTTATAAATCCTTGTAAGTAATTAGAAACTTTATATCAAGCGGATACACGAAGCGACGACATTACGATAACGAATACCAATGTAGTCTAATGTTTATATCTACAAACAATACATAGAATAAATACAATGAATGCAATTCTATTAATGTAAAAACAATTTCCATTAACAAATTAATTATTTCATGAAATGTTATAATTATGTTAAATATAATGTTATAATTAAATTTAATGTTATAATGTTGATATTATGTTCCAAAGTGACATGTCACTTTGGAACATAAAACTAGGTAGATACTTCACTACATAGTATAAAACAAAGTCGCTTTTTCTGTCCCTATGTCCCTATGTCCCTTTGTATGCTTAAATCTTTAAAACTACGCAACGGATTTTGATGCGGTTTTTTTTAATTGATAGAGTTATTCAAGGGGAAGGTTTTAAAGTATCATACATTCCAAAATTCCCACGGGAAAGCGGGATACACGCAAACGAAGTTGCGCGGGTTTCGCTAGTTGTTCAATAAATAAACACGTACTTTACATACAACCTACTATATTTTTAATAAATGTGTTGGTTTTTGACATGGACTGCTTTATGTTTACTGTGTTAAAATTAATTATGAAAACCCGAATAGTTTTTTTTTAAAACCTGCTGACAGTCAGTCTCTGAAACGCATTTTTAAAATTAATGATACATTAAATTATAGCTGTTACTCTCAAACTAAAGAAGAAAAAAGAGATAGCGTGAGAGTTAATGTGGATGCGTTTCAAAAACTATTCTACGGTTCTAAGTCCGTTTATTTAATCATCGGCAATTAGCTGTGAGTTTTGTCATTTGTGAACTTATCTAGGAAAGTTCAGGAATAAGTTATTTAAGTTAGTTTTATATAAGAAATAACTTATTTCTAGTTAAATTTAGAAACCATAAAACTCATATATGACTCCTCGTAATGGTTTATGAAGATTTTTACTTAAATAGGTACTAATTTATATTATTTACTAATAAAGTTTTTCGAAGTTCAATGTTAAGGTACAAAACTATTACAATACAACACGAACAATAATAATTTTACTGAAATAGGTACGTACAATTAGTATACAGAATGATTGCGCACTAGCACATATAAATAAGTACTTATGCCTACAAAAATGCTACATTCTACTTAATTTACACAGCGCCGCCTGTGCTGTGGTCCCAGTCCCAAGATTAATCTGCTTGTGCTTGGGTAAACAACGGATATATTAATTTAAAAAAAGTATTTTAAAAATTAAATAAACACCCATACTCGACATACTTACAAAAAGTATTGACTGGTAAATCAACTATTAAATTTTCATGGTACAAAATAAGGAAAAACATGAAAAAGTTATACTTAAGCAATATAACAATTTATTGTCTCATTTCTATAGCAAATAAATCGCAGCTGGCTCACAAAGCATTCGAGGCAATATCATGTCGATATTGTCGCGAAAATATTTCATTTTGTTTGCTCCGATCGGTCCCGTCCAGAGCACGGGCCTCTGAAGTTGGAGGAAGCTCTTATTTTTTTATTAGATTTTTTTATGTTACAAGGTGGCAAAAAAGCATACGGCCTGATGGTAACCAGTCACCGTAGCCTATAGATAGATGCTTGCAATACCTTGGGTATCACTCACGCGAGTCACGCGTTGCCAACACTCCCAACCCTGGGGGGTTGGGAGCTCTGGAGACCTTACTCACCGTAGGAACACAACATGGCCAAGACCAATGTTATTTGGCTACGATCTTCTGTAAGGTGGATATCCTTTTCCAGGCGGGCTGCCGCGATTTGAGTGGATTATCCAATGTGGCCTACCACTCATCCAAGATTGAATGTAAGTAAGTACTTAAAATAATTTAAACTATTTATAGTACATACTTCCTATTATAAGCGCGCAGAACCGCTGTTTGAGTGGTAGAGCCTATAAGCACAGTTTACTAAATAGTTAACTTACGTAACTATAGTATGAACTGGTAGTGACTTGTAAATAGACGCCTCAAGCGGGGGTGTACCACCCTCTCACTGAATATCCATGAAATAACAGTGAATAACCTCTCAGTGAATAAATAAATCAGTGATATGTCGCTGTTTCGTACGAGTGAGAAAACCGGAAACCGGGTAAGTTTCCAGTTTCTGGTCTGGTGGTCCTATCTCCTGTTTCCTTTCCTTCTTTCCGTTTTTATTTCTTCATAGGTGGGTCAACATATCCAACATTCTTGTCTGCTAACCATCAGGTGACCGCTAACTCGTTTGTTCTCCTGTATTGTACCATAAACAATTTTTATTTTATGAAGAAAAAAGCCCTGCTGATAGGTAGGTAGGCTAGGTAGTGGTATTACTAGGAGTCAGTTGATATAGCTCAGCAGACTACCACTGCTTGAGACTTCTGCCGCTGTGGGACATGCAGTAGATACATATTGAATTTTCCTGACTAGTTTAAACAAAAAGAATATTAATTTGAACTGAATATATTGATATGTCCTGCTGTTTGTTGTGAATTGCTAGCCCTGCCTACTCCATACAGAAATTCGTTACCCTAAGGTTGCATAAGGCCGTCTTGTTGCTTTACACTAGTTTGTAGTAACTTTTACTGTTTATGTATCACTTTGTTTGTGTATTGAAAATAAAGTTTATTTTAATTTGAACATCAATAATTTCATTAAACTTATAGCTCGGTGGCTTCCGGCACCAAAGGGCGCGTTTTTGATCCAGCTGTGACGTGGTTGTTCTGAGTTTGGTTTACCATAAACGCGTTGTCAAATTAGTAACCTTACTAAACTACACTTTGCATTTTGAGGATCAACTCCTCAATCAAAAAAATAACAACCATCCACCTCACTCCAGTCTTAGTCATCATGAGTATCTAAAGTCTAAAGAGACAATATTCAGAGCCGAAATAAAATACCAAATTAAAAACTAAAATGGTAAATGTTGCCAGTCACATCTACGGTTTCAATTTTGGCACTATACTAATAAATTAAGAAAATCAAAGATCGATAATTATTAACTTCTTCTTAGATCAAAGAAGATCCATAAAATTATTTGGAAACTTTTTAAATTTAACATAAGTGCACTAGTCGAAGACTCGATCACGTTGGTGGGCGTGGCTAATTTGCACGCTATTATATCGCTGAGAAAGGGATAGACTCGGTTATGAACAGCGCGAAACGGTTTACACCGATTTGTTTTAATAAATAAATAAATATTGTATGCAAACACAAATATTGTTGGGCGGGCGTCTAAAAATTTAAGACAAATGGATATTATTAACAACTTTAAACGAACGATGTCAAACAACGGAGTAATCACCCCACAGCATTTGTATGGAGAAAAACTCGACTAGCGCAACCTTATGATTGCGCCGAGCTTTTGTCGCGGACAAAGATTAGGTATTTAGCGCGGCACGTCGCCTGTGTGTTCGTCATCAGTTTATCTCGCACCATAGATTAATATTGTATAAACTGAAATAGATACGAAACTCGGCTCATGAGAGCTGATCGAACTAATAGCGCCATCTAGTCAGCAGGTTAAACAACATTCGTAACTATATACGTACGTGCGTACCTACCTACCTACGTATCTATATCAACATCCTATTACACCTATAATGTAATATATATACATATATCTACCTAACTACTAATATGATGTATTCGATTAATCAAATAAAAATTCAATTTTATTATTTTCAATTTATTTAAAACAGAAATTTTACATTTTGCAATTCTTTATCACGTCTTATTCTGCAATTTATTATAACATCGTCGTCACAAAACAAAGTCACTAGGCTCGATGTAAGTACACAAATTAAATCAAAATAAGAGTCGCTAGGCTCACACACAATATCATAAATTTCTACAGGATGTCTATATACAAAGGCGGATTAATAATATATGTAATATAATCGACTCGACGCACTATGATCACAAAGAAACTTGTGGCACCTTGAAGATTTGAAAATGCAGACCGAAAAGAAGTGAATTTGTAAGCGATATCAAAATTTCAATTCAGATGCGTAGTATTATTTATTATATATCTGTGTTACCACTATACACAATACAATTAATTCTAACGACAATAAATTATTTTTAAAATCCCAATTTTCAGTGATTTGAAATATAATACTACAACTTAATAGAAATTTCAGTTCTTATTTTGAAATAATTTACAGTTAGAAATATCAATAATATTAAAAATACTCATAAATATTAATTTCATTCTTGTACGAAATATACTAAAAGGTGCTAAAAATAACCCCTGTTTTTGATAATGGTAACACTCAAAGAGTTCTTCTTGTCAATCCACGTTAGTGCCTTTTTAAATAGAGTAAATTATTATTTTTGGCTTATTCTCCATAAAATTCATCAGTTATAATGCTATATATTGTCGTAAAACCGTTCCAAAGTATTTGTCAAATTTATTGGCATTTAATTATAATATTCGAAATTAAGAGTAACTTTTGTCGTTGTAGGTGAGTTCTTAACCCCCTAACTAGATGGCGTTAAATTAAATAAAGAATTTGATTTTGTTCCTTATTCTTAGTTTCATAGGCATGTCTCGCACACTCTGCCCGCTCGTTCGCTCAATCGGTACGATAAGGACTAAAAGTTAGTAACTCATTATTTTGAAATAATAAAAGTCACCTACGATACGATAATCGAAGTGATTCAAGATCTTGTCGTTCCGCATCGAGACGTGGACCTCTTTGTAGAGACTGAATTTTTCGTGTGTTGCTCGCTTATTGATTTATTCAACGTCTCGAGTCCATAGTAATTTTGTAAGGCGGATTAGAGACGTTTTTTTTTTAAATCATAATTAAATAACTAAAGCACATTACGAAATAATATTTTGTAGTAATACTTTTGAGATTTGTTTTAGTAGGATTTTGAAACTAAAGTGTCCATGTTTTAATTCAATTTTACCTAAACGCCGACACACAATCTTCTTATTTTTTTTACAACTTTACGTAATTATATTTATTAAATTGTAAATTATTTTAGATTATATTAGAGATAAATGTATATTCTTTGTGATAATAATATTACATATATTTTATATATTTAAAAAAAAATATTGTGATCTCCACCGATTTAACGGTGACTCCTGTTTGCTCGGCATTTTAGGTCGCACGGGAAATTATAATTTTTTGGGGGTTTTTACAAATTGCATCTCAATCATTGATAGAATTTTCGTGAAAATTGGTTTGGTGACAACAAAATATATACTGAATATAATTAATATTAAATTAATAAACTAATATATATTGGCAAAATATATATTGGCATATTGCACGTTTATAGAGAAAAGATGCATCGGACAATCATAAAGAGCTAATATTAATAACTAGCTTCTGCCCGCGGCTTCGCCCGCGTGGCCTAGTAATAATTAGCATATTTTTCTTCAGAAACAAATTCCGGTCCTGCACGGCCCGGTATGGTACGGTTCCATCCGGTCCGGTCGGTCCGGTCCTGATATGGAACCTACATGCCAATTAGCATATTTTTCTACAGAAAAAAAAACCGGTCCGGTCCGGCACGGCCCGGTACGGTGCGGTTCCTTCCGGACCGATCAGGTCTGATCCGTTCCGGTCCGGTCCGGTCCTTATGACAAATTTGGCATATATACCCTACATGACAAATTTGGCATCTCTAGACCCAGCGGTTTGGGCTGCGTCCTCTCGCAACTACGTTTGCGCATATCTCGCTGTCCCGTGGGATTTTGAAAAATCCTTTCTTAGTACATCCCTAGACATCGTAAGGAACCTACATGCCAAATTTGGAATCTCTAGACCCAGCGGTTTGGGCTGTGCGTTGATATACCCTCGCAACTTCGTTTGCCTATATCTCGGATTCCCGTGGGAATTTTGAAAAGAAACATACACTAAATGTTGTTAAGTTGAGCAAATCGCCACATATTAGTGTAAACCGCATCCAAATCGGTTCAGCCGTTTCTGAGATTAGCGTGTGCAAACATACATACAAACAGACGGACAAAATTTTACGAAATTCTTGTTCTATTGCTTATTCTTCATCGCCCTAAACAATTTTTTTGGAAATATCTGTGCCTCTAGTGTAAAGGGGTTAAACTCAAAAATCATAATTTTACAGGGCGGCAAAAAAGGATTTAAATCTGATTTTGTCGGTTACTGTTTTAAATATATTATAATCTTAAACTGATTACGACTAGAACTATAAATAAACTAGAAATTGAACTCAATATTAGGCTGTAGTTTAATAATGCTGCTGAGATATAAGCCTGCAAAAAATATTTTCACCACTGTTCACCGCGGAGAGCACTGTGAATAGGGGTTAAAATAGACTTTAACTTGCTAAAATGATTACAAAGCTTTACGTGAATTTGTGTAAAGGGGTCGATTTTCTAACTAGAACTATGTTTTTAATAAATTATTTGTGTTTATAGATTGTAAATAGCTCAAGAAATAAATGAAATGCTTTAAGAAAATTAAGTAAGTAGTTATATTTTAAGAAAATTATACATTATTATTATTTTCTGATTATTTTAAGGTGGGACGCCTGCAGGGCACAGGCGGGTGTTCAAGTCGCTATTTGGACTCATTACACTGTTCCCGTGTGGATACTGTTGTTACTGTGGCCCCGATGACCTCCCCCCAGAAAACCTTAAACTCCTTCTACAGAACTCCGTCGGCCAGTGTCCAGGTCGCACAGTTTTCCTTCTTCGATCCTATCGGCTTCAAAAGTCTCCCACCTGAGCCTGCTGTAGTGTATGCACTCAGCCAGGAAGTGCTGGCTGGTCTCTGGTTCACCGCATTCAAGACAAGTGAAGTCTATGCTGTTGTCTATTAGGGACATATGTCGGTTAAGTCTGCAGTGGCCTGTGATGATGCCCATTACTATGCCCAGTCTTTCCCGGCTTAGTGATAGTAGTGACCGGGTTCTTTTGTGATTCTTTCCTTTTACAAACAATTTTGCTTGTCTGCAGCTATTACTCTCAGCCCATGCGTCCTGTGCCTCGCGTCTCATAAGTTCGTTTATCACTCCCTTAGTGACGGTGGCTGATATCGGAAGCTGAGGCTCTGGTCCTATAGGTCTCGAGCTGGCACCTTCTCTTGCAAACTCGTCCGCTCTTTCATTCCCTGATGTGCCTTGATGGCCTAGAACCCATGCTACAGTGACCGTCATTACCTCGACTAGTTTATTGAGAACATATTTGCACTCCTTGACTAGCCCTGATACGGTCTCTACCTTGGCCAGTGCTCTAATTGCCGCTTGGCTGTCTGAATAGATAATGGTGCTTTGCGTCTCTATCCCGGAGTCGGTCAGTACCATTTCTGCGCATTCTTTTATACCTAGAACCTCCTCTTGGAAAACGCTGGCATACGTACCCAATGCTAGAACCACATCTTTAGCTGGTTTACTGGGTATGTGTATCCCTGCTCTAGCTAATCCTGTGCTTCTCATTCTGGATCCATCTGTGTAACAGATGAGCTGGGAACCCGATGTCTCAATTTCCCAGTCTGATCTTTTACCTGTGTGTAGTATACTTCTTGTGGAAGATCGTTTGTTTCTTGATTAGGTCGTTATTTGTCATAAGTAATGACATGTCTCTCCCTAATGCGTCTTCTATCGCAGCATGACCTTGGTCCGTACTCCGTGCCTTCCATTCTTTGCAGGCAGTGATCCTGTACCATTGCTCTGCTGCTCTTCTTTTGACCTCAGTGTGTACCGGATTTAGTCCTAGGGCCATATCCAGCGCCATCGTCGGTGTGGATGTCATGGCACCCGTGGTCATTAGATTAGCAGCCATTTTTACTTTCCTCAGCTCACGTAGGTTCGATGAAATGTTGGCTCTGTGCCACCATACAATCGCTCCATACAAGAACTACTCTGGGGGTGTTAGAAACGATAGCAGAATGCCTGTGAATTTGTTCGTGTCGTGTTGAGTCCTGGGTAACAGAGTAGGTGTATAATATTAATAGAGCAAGAGAAAGAACTTGAAAAACGCTTAAGTATGTGTTTAGTGAGTATTAGACTCTATAAAATTATAAATTCCACACAAATCTTATAAAACTGGTTGTATGGTAATTTAAGAAATTTTTAGGGTTAGATGATACGTTCAGAAAGTTTACGGAAACATTAATATTTTTCTTTAAATTACCACACCTCTCACTACCACCAGTAGTATTATAAAATGAATTCGATTTGTGTGGAATTATGGGGTGACCCGAATTGAAATGAAATGAAATGAAATGAAATGAAATCGTTTATTTCAGAAATTAGACCTTCACAGGCACTTTTTCTTGTCATTTACAATTTGTATATATGTATAAAGAGAATATACTACGTTATATACTACCACCATTTCGGACTTCATAGAAGACTGTTCAAAAATTTATCAGGTTGTGTCTGTGTAACAATCAAAAAAACAATTATAGAGTTATACCCCGTTTAGATACTAAAAACAAATCAAGATTAGAAAAAACCAGTTTTGTGTAAAAGGGTTAAACTAGTTACTCTCGTAATTTTGCAGTCCAGGCGCCAAACGAACACACACAACCTCTCTCTCTCCGAGTACTTGAACCGACTGGCTGACCGGCCGCTCGCCGAGGCGCGTATGCGCTATGCGCCGCCGTTTCTCAATTACCTCACCCCCGCGCTTCCTATTTAGTGTCACCGTTTTGCACAAAAAAAATCTCACTTAATTCTACTTTGTCCTAAATAAATAGAAAAAGAAATTTTAAACTTTTGTGAAAAAAGAGCAAAGTAAACTTAATACTAAAATGTCAGGTAAAACTGTCTTAGGAATAACGATTAAAATTATTATTAATCTTTTTACATGTAATGGAGTTTGAAATAATTAAAGAAATAAAGCGATCTAAGTAAAATTTTATCACTTTACACGAATTTTCACACTTATTTTAAATTGTGAAAAACGGTTAAAATGTAACTTTCACCGTTTTTACAAAAAGATTCGTTTGTGTAAAATAATAAAAAGTTTACTTTTATTTCTTTACACAAACTCTCATGTATAATGTGGTTTGTTAATTAAGATCTAATTATAGTGTAACCGTTTTTCACAATTTTAATTTTAAGAAATGTCTTTGCTTTATTAACTAAAATGGAGTTTAACCGTTTTTAACAAAATGATTGTCAAATTTTGCAGACATTGATCACTTTGCACAGCTCCTAAAATTGAAACTTATGGTCGTATCTAACTGAGTGTCAAACGTAACGATATAGCTTCGTGAAAGACATAGAGTGGTTAAAAAATGTAAAAATTGGATAAACTCGAGTTTAACCCCTTTACACTAGAGGCACAGATATATTCAATGTACAGACAAACTTTTTTTACACTTTTATTATATTATAGATTTATTAGATAATTATTCAGTAGATATATTGTATTTGTTGTCGCCAAATCAATTTTCACGAAAATACTATCAATGATTAAGATGCAATTTGTAAAAAAAAATGAATTTCACGCGCGGACCGAAACGTAATTAAAATGATAAACGTGCCGAGTAAGTTAATAAAATACTTTCCCAATTGGCATAAACAAAATTTTGTAGCTGGTCACATTGTAACAGCGTTTTGGTCTGTCATCCATCTGTCCTGACTACTCCTGACTTCTGCCTGTCATGTCATTCAATTCAATTTTTGATTTCTGTCAGATTTCTGTTCTGCGTACAATGGCGGGTTCAGCATGTTTTGATCTTGTGTAACACATGTGTTTGTGCAAATATTTTAATGATTTATCATAATTTTGGTACTTATTTGTTTTGTATATAAAGTACGAAAGCCCACATTCTTGGAAAAGTAATTTAATTCTATACTTCGAATTCTCACGTGTCTATAAATAATCAATAATGGAAGGCAAAAAAATTTCATTCGGTTTTAAGAAGACGAAAAAGGTTGAAAAAGCACCAGTTGAAGAAATAAAGGATTTTATAGAATGTGTCGAAGAGAAATCAATAAAAGTTGTTGGGTACGTATTTATAAACATAATGTGAAATTATTTACCAAAACCCTGTTTCTGTAAACTTGACCAATGTAGTAAACAATCTTAAGCTTAGCCATCCAACTCCTTTTCCTGCCCCTAACGCGACTCTCTGACCAATTTCTTATCTCCTATTATTGTACTATTACTAATAGAATATTATGCTGTTAACTAATTAAACAAATTTTTACATAAAACCACTTTCAGTGGAGATGTGATTCATGAAGTAGCCCCGATGGTCATACCAATGAAGCCAAACACACTGATCACTGCTGAACGACTGAAAAAAATTGCTGAAGAAGTTGAAAGTGCTGTAAATGAACCAGAAATGAAGGAAGAACCAAGTAGTCCAAAGGAAAAGCCACCGGAAAGTGAGACACTTGACCAGATGGCTGTGCGGGAACTTCTACAAGATTCAAAGAAGGAAGTTAAAGTGGAAAGTACTGAGCTGACTGTACCTGTACCATCTAAACTTGTAATTGATGGCCAGAAAGAGGTATATTTTTATGCGCTTTCATTAATTTGTAAATAAATAAATATATAAAGTGACAAATCAAACAGATTGAGCTAGCCCTAAAGTAAGTTACTATATTTTTGACGGAACTCTGTGGCGTAATGGTTACCACACTAGACCGCCACCCAGGAGGTCCCGGGTTCGATCCTCGGTCGGGTCATGATGAAAAACGAACTTTTTCTGATTGGCCTCGGGTCTTGGATGTTTATCTATCTATATATGTATTTGTTATAAAAATATAATATCGTTGAGTTAGTATCCCATAACACAAGTTTCGAACTTACTTTAGGGCTAGCTCAATCTGTATGAATTGTCCCTATATATTTATTATTTATATTTTATAACAAATACATAATTATAATAATATAGATAACATCCAAGACCTGAGGCATTTTTCCCGATGACATAACAACTAATACATAAATACATGACAACCTCCGTGGCGTAATGGCTACCACGCCAGGCCACCAACCAGGAGGTCCCGGGTTCAAATCCCGGTCGGTTCATAATGAAAAACGATTTTTTTCTGATTGGCCTCGGGTCTTGGATGTTTATCTATACTTATGTATATTTATTTGTTATAAAATATAATATTGTTGAATTTGTATTTTATGTAGTTTTAGTTATGTTTATGTAGTATTTTGTGTAGTAATTTGGGCTAGCTCAATCTGTGTGATAGGGACAAATCACACATATTTATTTATAACAATAATGTATTTCAGTCTACACTAGAAGACTATGAATCGGTACCAATTCAAGATTTTGGAATGGCCATGTTACGAGGGATGGGTTGGAAACCAAATAAAGATCAGTGAGTAACTATCATCATTTATTTATTACTCTACGATAACAGGTTCTAAAAATATACATAATTATAATGGATTATGTATTATGAATAAATACATTATAACGAACAATGTTTTTATAAACTTATACTATAAAATAGATAGTCAATATTATGTATGTGGTATTCAGCAGTCGTGGATCATAATCCCTTATGCAGTATAAATAAAATAATCATTGTTCATAATTTTTATGCATATTATTATAACATTGAATTTAATTTACATTTATTAATATCAATTGACTATTTTTTTGATTGACTGAATCCATATTATTTTTGTTAAAAAACCATCCAGTCCAGCTTCCTCTCTTTACCACCAACCATCTAAAACTATAACTCTTCAAACTCTTCAAGTGTTTTGAAACTCACAAACAAAAGTACTGTATTTCCATTTCTTTTTGGTGCACCTTTAATAGTTTTATTGGGAGGTATACAATTTTTTTATATTATAATAATGGTAATTGCAGATCCAAGTACAAGCAGCCGCAGTTACGTCCAAAAGGTCTCGGTTTGGGTGCTGATAAAGTAGTCACAGATAATCAAAAGAAGAAAGCGTCAAAGGACAAAGAGGATGATCTGGCTATCGTCAAAAATTCTTTTGTTAAAATCACCACTGGGAAACATAGTGGTTATTATGGAAAGGTAAGGTATTGATAAATAAACAATAACTGTTATTTGACAGGTCAGTTGGGCAAGTGGCTAGCAATGGTCACTTTATCCTAGGGCCGCGGGTTCGAATCCTGTGCAGGACAAACATTTGTGTGCATGAACATGCCTGTTTGCCTTGGTCTGGGTGTTTTCTATGTATAATAAGTATTTATTTACAAAAAAAAGTATTTAAGCATATTTATCAGCAATCTAGCAACATAGTACAAGCTTAGTTGCTTAGTTTGGGACTAGATTTGGCCAAGAATGGGTGGCAAACAAGCATACGTTAGCCCACCATACCATCAGGCCCTCGCAAGTGGAGCTCTGGAGGCCTTACTCGCCGTAGGAACACAACATGGCCGAGACCAAATGCTATTTGGCTGTGATCTTCTGTAAGGTGCGATGTCCTTCCCCAGACGGGCTGCTCCGATTTGAGCGGATTATCCGCTGTGCCCTACCTCTCTCTAAAATAATAATATATCATATAGTAATAGCCCTGTTCCCCACACTAGCATTTCCTGTGTTGTGGGTAAACAGTCTTTAGATCAAATATAACTAGTATACTAACCAGTTGATAGAACCAGTCAGTAGAATATTCTTGATTTGCATACACAAAAAAAAGCCATGACTTGATGTAATTAGATTATGCTTTGGTTCACAGGTGGTGAGTCTTGATGAAGATAACGGCAGAGTTATGGTGGATATCCCGATAAAAAAGGAGACTGTCAGTCTGAGCGAATTCATGATGCATCCTGTATCAAAATCAGAGTATGACAAAGAATCTAAAGTTATCAGTATGTATACATTTTTTTACCATAAACTAACTGAACAATATTGATAGTTTTTTTATCACTTATTACCCTCGGACTGAGAACGTCAATCTCCTACATTATCGTAAAATTTGGAAAGTTTGTCTATTGCAAAATAGATAATTTTCTAAAATAACAAATTATGCAGATTTTTGTGGCTTTAGATATAATTCATTTTACGATAAAATTTTAAAAATCAACACAGAAAGTAAAAGAAATTGTGGATGTGAATAAACTTATTGCTCGATGCTCCCATAATAATATTATCATATTATTTGTATCAATGTAAAATACCAAGAAATTTGCACGTGTACTTATTTCAAACGGTATAAATATCAATAAACAAACGGTATAAATATCTAAAAATATTTTGTTGTTTAAAAAATTTAATAGAGAGAATTTTTGTAGAATAGTGTTCTAAAACATTTTTTTTTCATTCCTTACATCTCTATAAAATATTTTCATGTAATTCACAATCATATTTTATTACAGATGCAGACTCATTTGAGGAATACAAGAAAAATGAAAACGTGTCCCATAAATCTTCAAAACATAACTCACCAAAAGTAGATAAAGGACCTTCATCAAGCACAAAATTACATGACCAAAAGAAAGAAAGAACAGAAGATAACCATAAAAGAGACCAGGATAATTCTAATGGCAGAAGTAGAGGTAGGGAAAGAAAGAATTCTTCAAGCAGCGAAGACAGATCCAGACAAAGAAGAAAAGATAAAAAGAGATACAGCAGCAGTGACTCGTTAGGCTCACTCTCTGATAAAGATACACGCAGAAAACATAAAAGTAGTAAAAAGAGATACAGTAGTTCAGAAACTTCGCCATCACCAAGAAGAGATAGGAGAAAAAGAACGCCAGAAGGTAAAAGAGATATTGATAAGAAAAGAAAGGGTAAGAAAAAGAAGAGAGATAGAGACCGCTCGCCAAATTACAAAAAGCATAGGAAATAAGTGTAAGTGAAATAAATTTCTTTTGTTTATAATACATTGATTTTATTTACGAAAGTCGATTAATGTATGATGAAAATAAAGCGAAAAACACAGCAGATACAGATCCCGGCAAAGTTCTTGAGCAAAATACCGAAACTGCGCAGAACCGTTTTTTAGGTCCTATAGTTATTGGTGGTGGGGTGCGGGGCGCGACGGCGGAGAATATCTTCTGCGCGCGCGATTGGTTAGTTCAGATAGGAACGTGTCACATGCGCGTCACACATTGGTCAGTTAAGTGTACGATGCGCGGAGTTTCCCCCACAACTACAACTTTTGCTCGAGAAGTTTGCCGGGATCTGTACGTGACGTTCATATAGATGCTGCCTGTCCACATGGTGGTGGGGAGAGTAGAAGGTGTAAAGCTGTGCCAAAATCAACCAAATCATAAAATCTCTTCTCCTTCATAACGCCATTTTTCTTTCTCGCACCGCTCCGGTTCGTAGCTAAGTTTATAGTGAATAATGCCATCTATGAACTACAATGATAAACATTACGAGGCATTCTGTGATAGAAGCTTAATTTCCAAACTTAGGATAGATGGCGTTACTAAAATTTCACATTGTAGAAACTAATACCATAGATGTCGCTACTGAAGTTTCGCCGAAATAAGGCGCGCTTTTGTTTCAAGCGGTTGCAAGCTTACCTTATTTTAGGGATCTTTTTCAATCTAATGCCAGAAATAGAGTTATAAGTCTACATCGCATATGCGCATAGGTATAAGTAGTAACAGT
Source organism: Endotricha flammealis (assembly GCA_905163395.2). Taxonomy (NCBI): domain Eukaryota; kingdom Metazoa; phylum Arthropoda; class Insecta; order Lepidoptera; family Pyralidae; genus Endotricha; species Endotricha flammealis. The sequence goes on from LR990867.1 coordinate 9,142,563, forward strand.
GCAATTAGTGGCTGAGATGTATATAAATGAGTAAAACCCTGTTTTCCTTAACTTGACCACTAAAGCACATGAGTAAATAAAACCTTTACTCATGTGCATATAGTAAACAATCTTAGCACGTCTTTTTAACGAAAATAGGCAATTAAAATTATCATTCACACCCAAATAATAATAATAATATAGTTAGAAATGGCATTTAACGCAACACTCTTAGGCTGAGTTGCACCATATTAGAAGTTATAGTAAAGGTTTGTGTTAAATTTGACACTAACAGTAACGGCTACAGCAAAATGTGTTGCACCGGCGAATTCATTAGCGTTGTTAAAGTTAAAAGTGTTGCAAGTCACATGAGGTGTGATTTACCCCAAATTCGTTGGGGGTAACATTTTTAAATATGGCAACATCATCTAGCGCTGTCCAATAGTGTCAAATTTTTGACAGTTCGGTGTGTTTGTTTTACTTCAACGCGTTTGACAGTTTGACGGATAATTTAACACTAACAATAGCACTAACCAGCGAAAAGTGAGCGGTTACGGTTAAAGTTAAAGTTATGACGTCATTTAAGTATTTATTTGTCAACTGGTGCAACTCATTTTTAGCCTAACCGATACTTTAACTGAAATTTTGTTGTTTGTTATTGTTAAAGTAAGATGGTGCAACTCAGCCTTAGTATTCTGGCGATTTGTCGATTTTACACATTGTTAATGAATAAAAAGAAACGCTAAGATTGTTTACTATAAGTATGGGTCAAGTTAAGAAAAACAGGTTATTGTACCTAGTAAAAGTCATAGGTGGAGATGATCAATCCATCACTGTATAACCAAATATTATACAGTAAGGGATAATTTTTCTACTCTCCGACACGACTGATGACAACGACACAAATACCATTATACCCTCTATATCTTTTTTATACCGCTAAGGTGGCAAACAGGCGTACAGGCCACCAGATGGTAAGCACTAAGCAGTCACCGCAGACTATGAATGCCTGCAACACCGGCGGTATCACACACGCGTTGCCGACCCTAGAACATCCTCTATATCGATACTCTATTTATCTATTTCTTTTTTCTTTTCTTACTTACCCTTACCTTAGTTTTGATACATTTTGCTTCTTCTGCCGGTTGTCGTGTCGTGCAGCATATGTCAATCGTGTCGTCGAGTGTAAAAGCTTCCATTAAGCAAATTTTACGACTGGCTAGGCTAGCAAGTGAAATTTGCAAGTCAAGTAAACATCACGGTAATTTGAATACATATTTTGTGATTGTATTATAATTTCATAACGCCATCACGTTACGTGCACATAATGAATTCCTTCGTTGCATGCTCTTTGCAGTTACTGCAAAGTAAATGAGGTACTTTTGTGCCATGCAGTAACATTCGTCATTCATGACTATTATTTCTATTTTTATGATGGTTACGAGAAACGTATAAAGAAACGACTAACTTTGATTAAAATAATATTAGTATTATAAGTTTCTTATAAGAAACCGAATCAAAAAAGTAATCACCACGTATAGGTAGGTACAAATTATAACGATAGCTACTGTCTCAAAGAAATATCGAACAAAAGTTCCTTTATTTTTCACTAAAGTTTCTAAATCTATATATATAAAAATGAAACCCGTTTTCCGTTGTCATGACATAACATGAAAACGGCTTGACCGATTTGGCTGATTTTTTTTTGTAGTTTTCTAATACTCTGTACAAGGTTCTTACGGAAAAAAATATTAAGAAAATCTTTCAGAAAGATTGAAAAAAAAACGAAACAGTACCCGGGCGAAGCCGGGCCGGGCAGCTAGTATTTAATAAATTCGTACATAACTGAAAAATACGAGATTGTTGCACCATACGAGGTTGTAGGAACACGAAAGAAATCTACGGTAGATATCCAATGAACAGTACTTCTTTTTTACAGTTATATACAGATTTTCGAAATTCCCATAGGAACAGGAAAAACTTTAACTAGAACTTACGTGCATTTCAGCTTCCTTTTGCTGGACCTAATTAGATTTCAGTGCTTTACAAAACATTTCTTGAAATATACTTTGGTACCCAACAACTCAACCTTATGCTCTAAGACCTAGAAAATGACTTAGTTCTCTTAATTACTATATTCCATAACTTTATAAAAATCTCTGACGAAACAGCTGTGAATATTAATGAGGTCATGCTACAGGCTTCGATAGGTTGACCCATTTCCATATCGTCTTGCGGACTTGAACAAATTATTTGTTGGCTTCATCTTACACTTTTAATAAAACTACAAAATATCGAACCTCGTATTTTAAAACAAGCACAATACTCGCAACTTTGTTTGCGCTCAATCTGCGGGAAATTAGAACGCGACACGCATATTAAATTAAAATCCATTCCGCTATATTTTTTTATTTTTTTTTTATTTAATTAAAATATAAATCGGAATGAAATAAACATGAATCGATTACAAATCACTTTATTGCGATTATGCACACAGCATTATGTAACCACAAAAAGGTATGACAAGTTAATTCAAACAATAGTTGGATTTCGCTGGAAATCTTATACCAAGTTTTTTTTATGTTATACGACAGACAAATAGGCAACCGGACCACCTGATGGAAAGTGGTCACCGCCGCCTATGGACATCAGCAACACCAGGGGCACTACCAATGCGTTGCCCACCTCCGACGAGAAAGTAAAATGGAATATAGACGCGTCTATTATACACGAAATAATGAAAACTTGATCTCTGAAAGTGTATTATATCACATTTTTTCTTTCTAAAATCCCATGGGAATATGAACAACGAGATTATCCGAGAAAATCCGCGTCCATAATGTATTCAAATAGGTCACTTTGACGTACAGAACATTGACTAACAAATTAGACTATAAAATGGGCCTCATACAATACTCAATTTGAGTGGATGAATATTTCATAGGCGGGATAATATACATATTCTCACCCCTGTTTTTCTGGAGGGGGTAGACACAGTCAATACAAGGTCAAAAGTGTTATAAGTACACTTCTTCTACATTTAAGCTGCGCTCTTGTCAGTGTGGCCGCCTCCATTTTCCTGTCTTGTGCCAGCTGTTTCACCTCTATAAGGCACGGGACATATACAAGCGGCGTGGCGCGGGCGTGGCGCGGGCGTGGCGCGGGCGTGGCGCGGGCGCGGTGCGATTCGTATAGAAACCGCCCGCGCCACGCCGCTTGTATATGTCCAGCGCCTAAGACACGTCGCCTGCCTTATCTTTCACTTGATCCATGTAAGCTCTTGCCTTCCTCTACTACCTATCGTTTCTTCTAAGATGTTTCTGAGAAAATCGTCATGTCTTATAAGGTCTTATACACAGAGTAGGTACATATAAATAAAATAGCTTCATTTACTTACAAAATGACTTTAATTTGAGAAAATGAGTTAGAATCACACCGGAAGTGAAGGTTTACAGGCAGGATATCACATTTAACATTTAAATTTTAACACAGATCAAAATTTTATTTTATTTAGTTGTTTTTTTTATAACCATACATTATATAATTTCACATTGAAAAATAAGATTCTCAATATAATTATGTTCTTATTAATACGTTGTCCACACAGACACATATTCTCATTCCAAGCTCCTTTGTATATTGTTAAGTATTTTTCTCTCTTTATAGAGACGCTTTCATCTCCCTACAATCATTAAATATCTACCTTCTTACATTAAACAGTAATAAATGATCGTAAAACACATAAAGATCGGCTGCGAGTCGGACGCGGAGCAGACTCTGCTCTATTCCGCTTTGGTTTAAATAAACGTCAATAGAAGTAACGCGTGTTGGTCTGCCTTGCATATTAAATAAAAAAATAAAGGCACGCGCCAGAACCGCAACCGCTTGTTGTGTGTTTTGCACGTTAAAGTCCCTACATTATTTCCACAATGACAAATAACTAAACATAGTGATTAAATAATTTAAGTTTCTCAAAAATAAATATATCGTAAGTAATAGTTTCTCATAAAAAAAATTGATTGTGTTTCGTTCCAGTATCTTTGTGCTTGAACACATAGGGAATAAAAAACAACGCAGTTCTTAGTTTATGGTAACTTACATAGACAACCTTAATTTAAAAAAAGAAGGCAGATTTATATAGCGTAAAAAATTAAAACAATAGAAAATATCTATGTTTGTGTACACAAGGGTAAATTTTCGAAAAGGCATAGATTGAACAGTATATACGCAAGTATCCAGACAGTATATTCTACTATATATTGCTAAATACATCATCTTACTTACTATAAGCGTCTTTACACCGATCACATAACACCGTGTCATATATTTAGGGAAACTACTCAGGAAGACACTAAGGATTATCTATGAGGAAATTAATAGGAGTTCACAACAATTATTCGGGGAATTTTTACCACTTTCCACTATCAGGACAGCAACACCAATGGGTATATCTTAAAACAGCACGCGAGCACACGCGGTCGTAACCATGGGTGAATGTTTCCCAAAAAATATGAGCCCCCTTTTACCCGCGTGCGTATCTGAACCGCGTGCGAATCACCCGCATCCTTTCATACAATGCGCGGGCGGGACCAATAGCAAGCTATTTTATTACCCGCACCGCGCACGCGGTCCAGTACGGTCGCTTGCGATTAACACGCAGTTTCGAACGCATGCAAACGCTAATTTTAATGTACACCCTTATGTCAATGGTTTAATTAAATGTTATATTTAACCTTTGGTTTAGCTGTTTTTTACTACACATAGGTTAAAAATTATGATATTTTAAAGATATCAATATTTCCTGTTTACCCCATCTACATCGCGATATGTAAACATACCACTTTACATACAAAAGTGTCAAATCTTTTTTAATATAAACTTAGATATAATAAGTTTAGATCTTACATTTCCGAATATATTTTAAATTAATGAAATAATAGAAAATTATGTTAAACAACCACTAGTTGCAAGCATTTTGAATCACTTTTATTTTAATTGGAAAATAAACGCCTATTTAACTGATTTTCAATATGAAGTGTTTCCGCGTTACCAATATCTCTACTTATAAATTGTTAAGATAAAATCATTTGACGACCTCCGTGGCGTAATGGTTATCACGCCAGACCGCCACTTAGGAGGTCCCGGGTTCAATCCCCGGTCGGGTCATGATGAAAAACGAACTTTTTCTGATTGGCCTCGGGTCCTGATGTTTATCTATACCTATATAATGTATTTGTAATAAAATATAATATCGTTGAGTTAGTATCCCATAACACAAGGGGCTAGCTCAATCTGTATGAATTGTCCCTATATATTATTTATTTATTTGATAGGTAAAGTAGATGGTACAATTATAATTCTACAAATTTCTTCAATAACAGTGTTTGAAATGCGGGTTCTATCCACTCTCGCGATCGTGAATGAAAACGAGAGTGTGGACTTTACTTTACCTATGTCTTCTAACTTCGTGTCCAACTTCATTTCACCTCGATCAACTTCGCGAAATTGTAGAACCATAAAAGTTTGTGGTCAAATTGAATATTATCAATGCTATTGAATTTGTGTGAACGAATGCATTCTTATTTAAATTAGCATTGACGTACAAGGCTCCCATCCCGTTAAAGAAAATAAGAGCTCTGTTTCACAAGTTTAATACGTAACATTTAGGTCAAACTCGCCAAGTCACACACTTAAAAAGTTCCTACGTTTTATGCACAAACTTTTGATTTGTGACAACAAAATATATTATGATGTTGGTATCAAAGAATTTTGAGTATGAATATTAGTAACGCGCAAAATACTGGTTTTAGTTGCGCTTACCGCACGCTGACTGCCGCGCGTCGGCGCTGACAGCAAAATGTACTTCTTCTAGGAACCTTCTTTGAATAACGCGTACCTAGTTATAAGCGCGGACGGTTCAAACTCTAAAACCAGCCTAGTTGTTACCAAAATTCGGATTAACCATGCCTTGCTTTATTGAGATTAAAAAATTATTACAAAGTATAATAGCAGATCCAAAGAAAGTTACAGTGTAATGTGGTCGTGTTAGCGCTTAGTAAAAGGATTGTTGCGGGCGGTGGTGCGGGCAGCTGCCGCCGCGGTCTGTGTACAATTACAAAGTGCATCGAACATGCGCAGTACGAAGCCCCTTGCACGCCCGATGCGACGCTTCAGGTTCCCTGTAACAAAGTATTTATGCAAATTTTACCTGCGTTTAATTTTATGCACATATAAAATCAAACAAATCCTACGGGAATCGCGTACTTTTCGGGATGAAAAGTACCCTATATGCTAATCCAAGGTATCAGCTATCTACGTACCAAATATCTCTACGATCAGCGGTTTAGACTGTGATCCGTCAGTCAATGAGGACAAAGCATTTTATATAATGTATATTTGATTACATTTGAAGTGATCGGTTTTGTCGTTGCGGAGGTCAGAATTGAATAAACACTTAATACTACACTGGGCGTCAAAAATAAGTAGTACAGTTTTAAAATTGCAATTACTCTTAAACTATAGAAGTTAGAGTTTTGAAATAAAAGTCATTTTATAGCAAATTTAACAAAGTTTTCTAAAAATAATACTTTATTTAGCATTAGTAAAGTTTTACACTGAAAATTAGGAAAAAACTAAAAAGCTAACCATTTTGAAGGAACTATCAAGAACTTAATTTTTACGTTTTGGGCCTTGTTCCCACTTTAGTAACTTGTGTTGCCGCCTCGGGCTCTGATGACAGCTTGGAGCCGGTTTGGCATGCTGAACACTAAGTTTCGGAGGCGGTGTTGGGGAATATTCACCCATTCTTCTATCAGGGCCTGTTTTAGAGCCCTGAGGGTGGCGGGGGGTGGTCTGCGTCTTCTGACTAGCCTCCCAAGCTCATCCCAGGCGTGTTCAATCGGGTTAAGATCTGGGCTTCTTGATGGCCAAGCCATCAAGCTGATGCCAACCTCCTGAATGTACTCTTGTACGAGATGAGCGGTGTGTGGCCGGGCGTTATCATGCATTAGTATAGCTCCATCACTCATATTTGCTAAATATGGCCCTGAATACTCGTTAAGGATCTCTAATGCATATCTTTCACCAGTCAGAGTGCCATTTTCTATGACCACTAGCTCTGTGCGACCCTCTGAAGAGATGCCAGCCCATACGTGTACAGAGCCCCCGCCGTATTGAACTCTTTCCGAGATGCAACCTTGAATGTATCGCTCACCAGGTCGCCTGTATACTCTCCGCCTTCCATCGGAAGTGAATAAAGAAAACCGAGACTCATCTGTGAACAAAACTCTTGTCCATTCTTCTTCGCCCATTGTACGTGTTGACGCGCGTAGCGTAGTCTTACTACTCGATGCCCTGTCTCAAGTTTGGGGCCATTTGCTGGCCTGTACGACTTCAGGTTGGCTTCAGCAAGTCTTCTCCTCACTGTACTCTCACTAACGTAGTCTCTTCGGGTCTGAAGAAGCTGTTGCTGGACCTTAACTGCATTAAGGTGACGATTTCTTAACACAGTAGAGACAATTAAGCGGTCTTCTCGGGTACTAGTGCACTTGGGTCTGCCATTACTTGGTCTCCTTAGATGGTTTCCAGTCTCTTCGTATCTTCGCTTTACTTGCTGGATCGTTCTTAGAGTTACACCCACCGTTCTTGCAGTACGACGCATACTGATGCCTACTTCGAGAAAAGTTATGATTCTTGCACATTCTTCTGGTGAAAGAGGCATGATTAGTAAAGTTTACTCGCTGAAGACACATTTGCTTTTGAATTGCAATTGATTTATCAGCAGTAAAGAAAACAATAAAAAACAAAAGTACAAGCCAACAGTTTAAAAAAATAGTGTTTTTATTTATTAAGTTTTTTTTCAGTCAATCTTTAAAAAATGAAATTAAATTGTCTTTTAACTTTTTTTTATTTCAAAGGTCTAGCTTTTGCAGTTTAGGAGATATTGCAATTTTAAAACTGTACTACTTATTTTTGACGCCCAGTGTAGAATGGGTTTAAAAATCTCGAGCTCGTCGTAAAAATTAAATGAACACAGTACTTGGATTGGAGGGCATAATAAGTTGTCGGTCTTGTCGACGTCTGTTGTCGATGAAAAACAATATTGTCAAGCCAATAACCGTTAGGTGGCTTGAAAAATGGCACCAGCTACCCCTTGACACTTGACTGCGGGAAGCACACGAGAAAAAGAAATCACGATTTTTTTATATAAAAATTTCCTATAATTAAACAAAGTTTTCCTAACTTCCCATTGGACCGAAATATGGAATTATGTTGCGAAACACAAGAACTCTGTGTATATTTACTTGGAAGCACTTCAAAAGATCTCAAAGGAGTATTGATCTTGGCAGTCAAGGGCTTTATTTAATAAGTAAGTAGAGATTTGTTTGATATTTCCACAGGGTTCACCTTTGACCTATTTGTACACGGGAAATCTTGTTGGAGTTTTGGATTAAGTTGTGTATTGGTTATATATTAAATTTAATTTGTTTATTTTTTATTACTTTTAATAGGAGCTCGATAGTGTCGCTGTGTGTCGCAGTCTAATATCAACACGCAAGTTAAGCGACGTTGACCCTAGCCAGCGTTTGGATGGGTCTCGTTATCTCGAGCTTCTCCGTGCTTCGGAAGGTTGCACTCTGTGCACGTTAAGCTGTCGGTCCCGGATGTTGTCGATGGATGACAGTCGTTAAGCCAAGTCGGTGGCATTAGGGCGGTTTGAAAACACCGGCCTCTGCCAATCCGCATCGGAGCGGCGTGGCAGAGTACGCTCTAATCACCTTCGATTGAAGGGAGACTCGAATCCCAGCAATGGGATGATTATGGGTTAATATGATGATGAAGATGATGAATGGGTTCTGAGTTCTGATCGGATGATCTCGTGTTGATGATGATCAAATTCAAATTCAAAACTTTTATTCAGAGAATAGGTTTTCACAAACACGTTCTCTTGTCAGAATATACAGTAATAAATGATTTGTATAAATTAATCTACTCTATAAACTACTACCATTTCGGAAACAAAGCAAAATGACCACTGGTAAAAAGAAATGGCGAAAGAAAACCAGTTACGGCCTTTTTTGTCATTTAAAAATATATCGTACTTTTCTTTTTAATTTTCTTTTTCAACATAAAATTTAAAACTAGGTATACATACATACAACATTACGTACGCGGAATGTCAATAAATAGTGCCATTAATTTGTCTCAACATAAGATCTCAGAACGTAGTAACAAAGTTTCATATAATTGCTTACATTATTAACATAAAATATTTTGCTTTAGTTTTCTACCCCGGTAGGTACCTGGTTACCTCTTATTGGTCGACTGTAACAAATAAGGAGGAAATGTTTACCATCTGGGGCCCAAGTCTGCTAAATACAAATGCACCAATAGAGTGTTGATAGTGTGTTATTTGGATAGTTTTTGACATTAGGTATTCTCATATTTGTTTAAGTCCGAAGTCATTTCATTGACACACTATCGAACTACTATTTTTCGGTAGTATCTTTCACATAAAAGTGATTTAACTGAAATAGTAGTTCATGGTAGATTTTAACTGTCCATTCTGTTCATATTCCAGTGACACTATCCCACATCAATTGCGACTGTGGAGCCCCAGTCCAAGATATGGCACGTTTAATAGCTTGCCCAATGTGCCCAGGGGCCCGATTCTACTAACACAAATGCACCAATGGATTCTCAATGGTGTCTCAATCGTGTCTGAAAGGAATAATCCGTGGAATCGTTTTTGACATTTGTTATGGACTTAAACAATAAGTTAAGCATTATGTTATTGTTTAAGTCCATAACAAATGTCAAAAACTATTCCACGGATACACATCGGCATTCTTTTGAGATACGATTGAGAGTCCATTGGTGCATTTGCGATAGTAGAATCGGGCCCCTGCTGAGTGTACTCGGGAGGATCTTCTCATGGCAACCGATAAGGTTGTTGCCGTTGCCAGGTATTGGGTAAATCTGATTTGAGCTGTGTGTAGTCATTGACTCGAAAAGAAGAAGAAGACACTCGTATCTTTACATAGTATAATGAAGTCGCTTTTGCTGTCTGTCTGTGTGGTATCTATGCTTAAATCTTTAAAACTACGCAACAGATTTTGATGCGGCTTTTTTAATAGAGTGATTCAAGGGGAACATTCCAAAATTCCCACGGGAAAACGGGATACACGAAACGAAGTTACGAGTGTTTCGCTAGGTCATATAAAATGTGACTATGAAACTGCCACCATGAGTAGTGTTTTCCAAAATACATTTTGAAGGGATTCGAGATCGCCGCCTTGTCAACGAAGGTCGTCAAGATGGCGGCCTCGGATCCTCACCGTACCACGTTGCCCTTTTAAAGTGTACTTTTTTGATAAAAAGTGTTCATTTAAAATACTCGACATTGGCGAAATTGTCTATGTGTCGTTAAGACACGACAGTAACGCCATTAATTAAGAAAGAAGTACATTTTGAAGTATTGCAGTGGCTATAAAATGTGTACAATATGTCTTCAATCTTCCACATTTTATAGCTAGACGTGGTCCGAGTGGCACTTTGAAAGAACATTCCAATTATTATTCTCATAGCAAAAGTCGGTCAAATTATAAATATTCATTATAAGTAATCACGTTTAACCGTACGTAAGTTCTTTTTGTCACGATATATTCTCATAGCGAGGGGTGTGAGTTCGAAACCATTATCGATCTTGGCACACCCCTGGCATTCGTATATTACCAGTGGCTTACGACTGTCAGAATTATTACTACTACTTATATAAAAATATTTTAGATAAATACTGATTCATCCTTAAGGAGAATCAGTAAATCGTATTGAAAGGAGTTCCAATACCATATAACATAGACATATGGACTGATTTCTTTTCATCGTCATATCAACCAATAATCATCCCACTGCTGGGATACGGGTGTCCCTTCAATCGAAGGTGATTAGAGCGTACTCTGCCACGCTGCTCCAATGCGGATTGGCAGAGGCTTCCTTTTAGTGCTTTTAGTAATAATGCCGCCTACCGCCTTGTTGCAATTACACCCATCCTTAAGCTATCTATATATATAAAATGCTTTGTCCTGACTGACTGACTGACTGACTGACTGACTGACTGACTGACTGAGAATCAACGCACAGCCTAAACCGCTCATCGTAAAAATCTGAAACTTGGCAGGTGGAACTATTATAAGACGTAGGCGTCCGATAAGAAAGGATTTTTCGAAATTCGAACTCTAAGGGGGTAAAAAAGGGGGGTAAAGTTACTATGGGACAACTTGATTCCTTGGTCCAATCTACTTCAAAATTTGCTTAAAAATTGTTTAAGAGAATTGATGGAAGACGTGATTCTTATTTTATTGAAATTCTTGAAAAAAATGTATTTTGTGGGTAATTTTCTTCCAGTTGATATAAATACTCATACTCCTTAGTGCTTTTGATTTCAATTACATTTCATTTTGACACATCCGTAAAGTGAAGGGTGTCATCTGTCATGTAATATTTTTTAAATTGTGAATATTCAAACAAAATGATTTTATAATGTCGTCGTACTATTTATTCTGTTTGTGATCTCGGAAAAACAGCTAAAATTCTAACTACCTATGTATAAAGAGGACTGAATCATATTCATCGATAATAAACAGTAAGTAATTAAATATTAAATTTTATAATATATGACAGGGTTCAAGTTAAATTGGTCAATGGTTAAATGGCATATTGATATTGTCTCTTTCTCACTTATAGGAAATCTCATTACGTCGACTCGCTCTAATATTTCGTAGTGTTGTTGTAGGGATGGTTGTAGGCTGAGGTTGTAGGTATTGAAATACCGATATACTTATACATTTTTTTTACGGAAGTGGTTGGAAAACAAGCTCAGGAATATGGATCATTTGATATTAGGTGATTACCGTCGACTATGGAGCACATAGATTCTAGGGTCCCTGACCCGTTACACCTATAACAGGAAAAAACAAGTTTTTTTTTTTATGTCATACAGTAGACAAACAAGCACGCAGGCCACCTGATGGAAAGCGGTCACCGCCTCCTATGGACATCAGTAACACCAGGGTCGCTACCAATGAATGTCACCAAGGAAGTTGGAGGAAAGGAAGGAGGAAGGGAAGGGAAAGAAGGAGGGGGAAAGAGGTTATAGGGAAGGAGTTGGGCTTCCGGATCTCTCACTCACCGAACGAAACGCATTGCTGCTTTACGTCGATATTCTGTGAGAGGGTGGTACTTCCCCGGTCGAGCTAGCCCATTTCGTAATAATTGCTCTACCACTCCATAAAGATCTAGCGAGAAATAGTATAAAGACGGAGTTAGATTTTTTTTATACCACAAAGGTAGCAAACAAGAATTTCGGATATTTCACTCTCCGAACGAAACGCATTGCTGCTTCACGTCAATATTCTGTAACAGGGTGGCACTTCACCGGTCGGGCTAGCCCTCAGAACACAGAAAGAAGAGAAATGTAATAAGACAGTTTTTGTACCGGAACCGATGTCGCCACTTACACACACAGTTACATTTTAACACATTCATAGAATAATCTCCGACAGTCACACTCACACAAATCGTAAGCCCGTGATTTGCAGTTCGATTACGAACACAGATGTAAGAAGTGTATTATAGTGACGGGCACCTAATGAAAAAGGGCGACAAGCATTATCGATAACTACCTCTCGATATTTTACAATAACAATTTATTACGGACTACAACTATGAACTATAATACCTTTTTAATTTTAAATAATTAAAAAAGAAAAAAAAATACCAAAGTTTTTAGTTTTTATTTATTTTATTTTTGGAAAATAGTAATTTTTATACAACCAATTAAAAGAAAGAACTTTAAAAAAATTAGTACATAATAACAAGCGATTTTTTTTAAACTAATCAAATGAGTTTTTACGTGAGCTACTTTCCCCTTGAGTTTGATCCAATACTTATGGGACTAGGACACCCTGTACAAGGAATGCACTGTAGTAAAAGTTTCAAATTATTATACTTTCAAAAATTAGAAATACAAAATTATCGATACTAAAATATTCTACTTTTGGCAGCACTACATGGCTTGTGCGACGGCCATTATCACTTTGACAGATCGCGGAAGCTACAAGCGGCGGTACCACGATATTTTCACAACATTGTAATTATCGTTACGTTTGCATTCCATTGTACGTGCATACCGCAAAACATTGAAAAACGCGTATCCAAAACAAGCAATGGACAATATTTTTAACGGAAGTATCGACTATGCCGTATATTGTTTAATGATTTCTATGCCTCAAAAATATTTCGTTAATTTGTCATATAAATAGAAAAATATTAAATAAATGACTTACCTATGATAAGTAACACCACTATTACTTGAATTTACCGTATCACTGCGATTTTTGCACGTAATAAAAGCACAAGCCGGCATTTTTGTTGACATTCACGGACGTGTGTTCGCGGAAGCGTTGTTTTGTGAATGACTTAGAACAATCAAGTTCCTGCACATTTGTGCAGAAAATGGCGTCATGTGCCCCGCCCACAAACCATATCTCTTGTATTGTGATATCTGTGGGCTAGCCTATTTCATAAACGCCCACTCCAAAAATTGTATTGAGAAGTACATATAAATAGAAAAATAATCATCTTATACACATGAAAATGTTTTGTCTTGACCGTCTACGGTCTAGGTCTCTAAACCTGAAACATGGGTGTGTTCTGAAAAATGAAATTCCCACGGGAAAGCGGGATAAACGCAAACGAAGTTGCGCGGGTTTCTCTAGTCTATGTATACAGTGTTCTACTGTTATGTAGTGTATTGCAAAAAAAACATACTTATTCTATGTATTGTCTCCTAACTTGATAATGAATTTATTAATTTATTTAGTACCTATTTTGTAACCTTGTCAAACATTATAGTTTCAAAATCAATTCGCTTGTCAGGGGCCATTTTGTACAACATATTATTATTTAATGATACTGCTAAGACTTTCTTTGTCTCTATAGTTCCTACTACTACTGGGAACAAAGGTTATCTTGGGCTAAGTTTTCTGAAGGAAGCCATGCATGATGTATGTAATTGTATACGTCACTACATAACGTTCAACTTCGCGAGACACAAAAACCGACAACCACAGATATTCTGTGTTCTGTGCCGACAACAATCGGATGTCAATCGAGACGAGGACGAGGTGAAGTCAGACGAAGCCTCTCCATATACTCTCGTATTCGTCTATCATCGCCGCTGTCAACTTCGGGAGTAAGTAGGTAATTGGTATGGTATTAATAAGAGCTGGGGTTAAATAGTCTATTTTTGTCCTATATACATTTATATGAAAACAGAATACTCAAGAGAGTCATCGCAAGGTTTATTCGAAGGACAATTTTTATTGTGTTAAGCGCCATCTAAGATATAATAAACAAAGATTGTTATCGCGGAGCGTACCGTATGCAAATTTAGTCGTGATAAAATGAGAAATGTGAACAAAAACACATTACCAAGTCAACAGAGATATCATTACTGAATATTTCGTATCGTAACATGACATGGCAGTGTTGAAAGAAGATTGTTATAAAAAAGATTTTCAGTCATTAAATAGTCGTTTGTTCCATTCTTTCTTATTGTACGCGTAGAAAAACCACCACGAAAATCGTCCAACACAACTCTGCTGTTGTGAAATAGTTTATTATTCTTTATAGAATTATTTCCACTAACTTTCCATAAACGTTTGAGGTGTCATCGGCGAACGAATGTTTTTTTCGTTCACCGGGCATCATCCTTGAGCTTGCAAAACTGTGATGCAGATGCAGAGAGCAAAGAGAAAGATCTTCTCGGAAACTGAATAAAAATGATATCTATCTATCACTTACATAGATAGATATTTCATTTTATTCAGTACTTCTAAGTGATATATAAAACAAAATACGAAAATAGTCGTTTACTCGGTCGTAAAAGGGGTCTGAGACACGCAAAAAAGCAAAATCCACTTCACATACAATTGTATCCACATTTGAGAACTGCGAAGGTTTCAGTAGGATAAAGTGCCTTTGCATATTGTATTATGAGATATAAGCTATGTGTCTTTGTGGAGTGGCACATGTTTTTCTACAATCCTTTTTTATCATGAAATATTTCAACATGAAAGACTTGTTTTACATATAACCTTGTATTGTAATAGAATAACGTCATTGTGCGATTTACGAAACAAAACCGAACTTTGCAATTTTTTTAAATATACAGATACTAGCGTCCGCCCGTGGTTTCACCCTACCTAAGTAGATAGTTTGCGATCTCCCAATCCCAACACAACATGCACATAAAAAAAGTAACATCTGGAAGTTTTTGATACACGGGAGCCAAATTTTCGACTCTACGTTTCAGTATTATAACGCTATTTTTTATATGCGCAGGCTTTCATTTTGAACGTTGAAAAAAACTGCCCTACATACACGTAACCCTGTATACAAAAATTATGCTAGAGTACCTACAATTTACGTACACACAAACAATTTAATTTACTAGTAAGTATACAAATCTGACAATAGCCAACGTTAATTGAATGTCCGACTGTCCAGCCTGTCATTAACAATAATGGACTGTTATTTTTAACTGACCAACTCTGTTGTATATAAAATTGCATTGCATGTTTTTTCAACGTGTAGGTATACTAGTATTGATAACAAAAATTTCTCATTTCTATTTTTAAATGATTATCTATACATATAATAAAACAGTAGACCCCGATATGTCTGTACATGTCATGGACATATTTGGCAAAAATGGAGAGGGAACAGTTAGAGTAAGGTAATAAAAGCAAAAATTTTTTTATTTTTATTTTTTTGACTGTCTGTCTGTTTGAACGCGCACATCTTCTAAGTTACTGAACGGATTTTAATGCTGTTTTCACAGGAAGATAAAGCTCGGGATGGAGCAGAATATAGGCTTTGTTTAATTTAAATAGCATGTCAGGAAAAGGTGTTATCCTTATCTTAACATTTCACGCGGACGAAGTCGCGGGTAACAGCTCGTACCTAATATAAACGAGGTTAATAGGTACTTAATTCTGTTTCGTAGTCATTTAGAAACTTATGATTATCGATTGCATTGTTCAAAAAACCTGCTTCCATATGCAATTAAGTAAATAGCTTTTTTAATATATGACAGACGCTACATGTTATTTCTTCTTTTCATTTCACATGTGACGAAATGACATGTAGAATTACCACCCATGAACATTTGCCTCAACATGGTTGCCAATGCGGTCCTACTTTTATTCTTCTTTTAAGAGTTCTCATGTCATGTTTCTCTGTGCCAACCGATTTGCGCAGATTTAACGATCGTGTGTATCAAAAATCGTTGCAGATATTATCTTTCTTCAGTGACAGGTTGCAATTTCTCGATTACATTTGCACTACCTTTATAACGTACGTGTATAGCTGACATAAAGGATTAAAAAAAAAATTGATTGATTAATTATTTTATTTTACGGTTTAAATATCAAAATAAAATTGTAATTAGACGAATGCGTCTTCTTAACAGTATGGAATGTTGCTGACTGACAAATCGACTGACAAAACTTGTTTATATTGCGCTTTATTAATACTTTACTTTTACTATCTAGTATGCCACTGTTGATGTTACATAGAACATTGTAACCATTATTTTATATAATGGGTTTTATGAACACTTATTTTGTATAATAGTTGCCATAAAAGAGGGCACTGTAATAAATGTTCGTTAAAGTTACTTTACGACCATTTTCGTATCTATTTGATAGTATCATTTATGGTTTTGCGTAATTTAAATACAATGTTATTACTTGCATCACCTAACATCTCACTGTTAAGATGGAGGATCCATTATAGAAATGGTAGAGCAGTTGTGTAATGGGTTAGCTCGGCCGGAGAAGTATCAGCCAATCACAGAATAAAGTCGTGAACAATACTTTTTGATCCGTAAGTGAGAAATCTGCCCAATTTGTACCCTAATACTCTTATCTCCTTATTTTCGTTTATCAACAACGGATCAGAGACTTGCCTTGTGTCTCTGTTCATGGACCGCGGTGAACACTAACCAACCAAACTGAAGTACCTAATCTTTTGTCAATCTCTTCCATAAAATCGGATACTTCGGCCACAATAAAAATAGGAGATGAAAACTTGGAAAATCTGTTATTGACAAAACCGAAGCAAGAGACCACGATGGGCTGACTAAAGTAAAGACTTTCAGTCCGAACTCCTTTAAATTGCTATGAAATACCGGAATCGATGAAGTTCACTTTGTAATTACTGCCACTAAACAATCATTAGACATCGGGACAAGCCTAACACACGTTCCCACCGCGTGGGTGTATCTCCTGCATAGCCAGGACACAGCCACAGCCCGAACAGTCCATACAACGCTCATGAAATAATTACCTATTTCTACTACATAGGCCAATGTCGTCTGCACACGCGCACACGTATACACATTCGTTCACTAAACGCACACCTTTGCGACTGCACCCGCCACGATACCCGCCTGGGGTTGGGGTAACGCGATTCGGTGCGGGGCGGAGAGTGGCCATTCTACCTCGGGCTATTACTTATTATATGGCCAGAATCAACAACCGCGGCCTTAACAACAAGCAATGAAGCTTATTGAGGGGGGGGGAGAAACTAACAGCTGTCTTGGAGCTCACAACGAATTTAATCAGAAACAAATTAGATAGAGTAGGAAGTTTTGAACTGAAATCATCAGTCATGATGATGGATATACTAAAAAGAGGTTTAGAGGCAAAGCATACTCCGCCGAATGTTCACTAGACTAACCAAAACCCAAATCGGATTAAGCAATATGAACTTGTGAATACGCAAAAAGTTCCCTTTGGAGTGTGCGCGTTTATTACCTGTCCTAAATAGTTCAGCGTCTCAAGCCTCTTTCTTAGCTACTTATCGTGATTTCTTGAAAGAATATTAATATTAGTATTACAAAGGCTATATGTAGGTACTAGAATCAGCAACAAAATAATAATGTATAGGGACAATTCATTCAGATTGAGCTAGCCCCAAAGTAAGTTCGAAACTTGTGTTATAGGATACTAACTCAACGATATTATATTTTATAACAAATACATATATAGATTAACATCCAAGACCCGAGGCCAATGAGATAAAGTTCATTTTTCATCATGACCCGACCGGGGATCGAACCGGGACCTTCTGGGTGGCGGTCTGGCGTGGTAACCATTACGCCACGGAGGTCGTCAAACAAAAATATAATTAACAATTTAGTATCATTGAAAACTGAGTTGTTACTGTTGCTTATATTGACAGATTGTTCGGAGCTTTGGAATGACATAGTTTATTTATTTATTTATTTATTTAGGACAGTCAACAAATCTTACATTGAATACATTTAATATAGACATGCGAGAAAATCATGTGTTTTGACCAATGCAAACTTAGTTATAGACTGCCACGGCATGCAATTTTGAGGAAAGCGTTGTGTTACATATTTTGTAGAAGTTAATGAATTTTTAAATTACAAATGGGATTTTTAATTAATTTAGAAAAAAAAAAACAGATAGGTTATTCGGAAAATCCATTGTTAGCTACATAAATAACTACGAATGGATTTATCGAATTCTTTGGAACCGCTGAAGATATCCACACATGATTTTTTCATTACATTATTAAGGATGTTCTGTAGCCTGTAAACTGTGGAAAAGTGTCCCAGATTGCTCTTGAACACTCTTGCACAGAAGACAGTATATTTCTTAGGGCGAGTGGATTTGTAAGGTACATTTAGAGTCATGCGATCCAATAACTTAGGGCAATCGAGCGAGCCACTCATGATATATGGCCAAGCAGTTGTCTTCTGTTATCGAGACTAGTGAGATTAAAGTATTTGAGCCGATCATCGTAGGAAGTCAGCTGTTTGGCCATAGTACTTATATTGGTTGACTTTACTAAAGTGTTAATTTAAGGCGCTGTCCCACTGCTCCGCACGAAGAGGCTACGCACGTGTGTTAAGCTTTGCTTTGCAAGAGGATGTACGTATTGTGTCCACTGCAACCCACGGACACGTTAACCATCAAGTGACGTCATTGATACACGCGTGGCTTGCTCAACATAGCTCAACGCTGTCAACGCCATGCACGCAGTGAATGCGGTACACAGCTTGTTCCACAAAGCGTGCACATCGCTGCGCACGAACACGTGGCCACGTGGCACATAACAAACCAAAAACTATGACAATCAATGCGTAGCCTCTCCGTGCGCCGTGGTGGGCCACGCTACAGCTGTACGTAGTCGTGGTTTTATATTCGTGTATAGCTTGTACTGCAGTGGAAACGTAGACCCACGTAGTCATCCACGCAGCTGTAATGTGCCACGTGGCCCACGTGTTCGTGCGCAGCAGTGGGACCGCGAATTACTTCTGTTGCTGACTGTGCTATCGATATTAATGTCTGCCAAGCCACAAAGCAAGCCAGACCCCACCTGTCTAGAACTTCACATCTATTTGCAGAAACGCAATTTAATCTTGATTCAACATTAAATTAGTTTCTTACCTACTAAAGAAGAAAATATATATTTTCTTCCTAATTTTATATGCCATTAACTTTTAAATGTTTTAAAACCAATTCAAATAGGTCCGACCTATTTAACTATTTGATATTATATTCCAGCAAAATGCTAGGTTCGAAAAGTAAGAATATGACGACGGCCTAAAAGGTTCACACTTGGAATGAACGTTATATTCCTAGTGACAATATCCAACCGGTGAATAGTATTCGTATTCAGGATGGTAACTTTGTCATGATCTCATGACCTTTTTACCGTGTATCAGATAACAAAATGTCTCGATAGATAACAGTTTCAATGTTCTGTAGATAACATTGTTTGTATAGAAAATTTGCATAGGATTTATTGTGGTCGCATTCCGTCCGATGCCGTCTGGTATGGTGTCGAAAATATGAATCTTACAACATTTTCGGACAGTAATATGTAGGTATGCTAAAAAAACTGGTCCTATACTGGACGTCAATGCTCCTGGCACACGCACGCAGCCCTAGCGCTTAAATGTTTTTTATAACTGTGCCTGCCAGTAGCGTTGGCGTCCAGTATAGAGAGGGAATGAGAAAAGCAGACAACTTCAGAAACATATGTTTTTGTAAGCATTAATTAAGTTACCTACATAGGAAATTATATCTGTGTTGGAAACCACTCGATGCCTGCCGCTTTATGTAAGCACCCTAAGCACCCATAGATCGAGAGATCGTAACCAATTAATCTTCGGTCAGAGCAAAAGTCATTGGCCTTAGTTCTAATTATACTTAACTACTCGACCTTTAGTAAAATAATTATATTATTTATCTATCGTATTAAGTACATAAACTACTCTATGAACATAATTTTTTGAAGCGGAAAGTAATATGTGTATACTGTGCGCTTCTTTTTGTATTTGTGATAAATACCGAGAGGAAAATAATTTATAGGAGAAACAATTCATTTGTCACAAATACAGAGAGAAGCGCTACTATTAATAATTTAAATGATGATTATTGTTGAGGAGCTCGATGGCGTCGCTGTGTCGCACTGTAACACGCAAGCTAAGCGACGTCAACCCTAGCCAGCGTTTGGATGGTTTTCGTTATCTCGAGCTTCTCCGTGCTTCGGAGGACACGTTAAGCCGTCGGCCCCGGCTGTTGTTGATGGATGACAGTCGGTGTCCTTAGGGCCACCGTGCAAAACAAAAATTGACACGAGTTAAGTAGGGAGCGTCTCGGAGAGCCTTTTAAAAAAACAAGATGTTTATACACGAAGAGACTTTAATCAACTGACTTATTCTATGGTTACAGGTTCCTTATATGCTATTGCTTATCTAAACAGTAATATTAAACCTTAATGCTACTGGTACCGGACCCGAGCATATATAACTCCTCCCTTCCGAGAGGGCTGCGTACGATCGGGGTTGCGTTGCACTTTGGTTGCACTACGGGTGCATCACTCGTTGCTGCACTACACTGCACTGCGGGTGAGTCACTCGGTTGCACTAGTGCGGGTAACTTCGGCTCGTTGCGCGGCACGTAAATCTCCGTAGTCGGGATGCGTTGCTGTTGTTTGGTGCGCCTGCACCTAGCGAAGTACACTCTGTAGGTGTAATACACTAAGCCTGATGCAATGACGATGACGAGTCCGATGGAAGTCCAACTCGGCGTGCTGGATATACCTTCTGACCTATTTAAGTCAGCTATACCCAACTGGGTTTGCGCAGACAAAGTATGCAGTTTGTCAAGGTTTATATGTTCTAACTGGATATTTCGGTATGTAATGTTAGTATCGGGTAAACGAATCCGTGGCAACGGGATTGTTTCCCTGATAGCGATGGTGCTGTGATGTGTCTGTAGCGTCTGACCGTCGAGGTTGAAGCTGCACTGCTCCGTGGTGGTAAGTAGGTAGGCGCCTTGGACACGCTGGTACCTATCGTTGGTTCCACAAGTGGTTTTCAGAATTTCCTCATTTCTAAAAATAGCTAACCATGTGTTTTCATGTATTTGCTCTATTTTTACAGGTGGTGATACTACTTCGGCGACTCTGCAGTTTGTTGCAGGTAAGTGGCGTATAACTAAGATTACGCAATCTTGACTGTTTTCTATCTTTTTCAGGGACAGATGGCTGCAAATCTGGAGCTCGTCGCTGATGGGGCGGCAGGGCTCCCGGGGGTAAGTATATTCGTCATTACCCAGTATGAGGAGGGGTGCAATTGGTATGCGGGTAAGGTTATGATCATTCGGGATGGAGTACAGGTGCAATAGGTCGAATGAAGCAGGACTAACAATAGGAATTTCTAATATGAATGTCAAAGACTTTAGGGTACTATAAGCCTTAACGCTAATAGTGTTTTCAAGTAAGTGAATATTTTCGCGCCTAGCAACTAGGGGTAGTTTATATTTACTTTCTATCTCAATTAATTCTGATAATAAGTATATAGGTTCTATTATACTAGGGTGCAACACACCTAGGGATGCAAATGTTATAGCCGTTTCGAGTGTGCTTACTTTATCAAATATTTGCTGGAAACCATTTTCTATTTGAATATATGACTGTAAAATGTCTAGGCGAGAGTTTAATGAAGTAAGATTTTTATTGACATTATCTAAGTTAACTGTTAACAAATCTAGATTTCTCTGGACTTTGTTAAGATTTTCATTGTATTCGTTCATAAACTGCTTCATGAGACTAATGCCTTTAAACTGTTTATCTGCCATTAAATATGCGTTTTTCCTTAAGTTTTCTATTTCCTTTTCAAAGTGTTGAGCATCGTTTTCGTCCAGGTTACCGCTAATGGCTTTAACTATTGATCCTAATCCGTTGATCAATCCTCTACGTTGTCTAGACGACGATCTAGGCAAAATGTAAAAGAACTTACTAGTAATTATATCTATCATATATTTAATTTGATCTCTATGCACAAACCTTTCCGCATAGGTAGGGCGTGCGTTTTCTATAAGGCTTAACTTTAAATATACGCTAATAAATCCACTAAATATGTCGTACAAATGAGTTGTGTTATATACACAGACTAAATTATACGTATCTATCCTATGTATTATTCTACTTTCCTTAATTACTAACAGACCGTCTTCGTTGTGAACCGGCTGTACTATGGGGTCGAAGGTTGCGCGGGCGCTGCCGGCGGCGAACCAGAAGAAGACGACTCTGTAATTTGAGATGGTCGTCTTAATAATCGGCTGTGTACTCGTATAGACTTTGAGTTAACATGCTTTCCGATTATTTCAATAACGTTATTGGGGTGGAACCTAACCACTGTATAGGGACCCAAATAACGAGGATCTGTTTTCTTACTGCGGGAAGTTTTCGCTACCTGCTTGAAAACTTGATCACCTACTTTAAATTTAATGTTTTCCGAATTTGTATTAGATTTTGTAATAACTTTTTCTTTGTCGGTCATTAACTTAAGGGTGACTAACTTTTGTGCACTTTCCATTTGGCTTTTGTGCTTTTGAACATAGTCCTGGTAATATTCCTGAGTATAGAATAATTCCAGAGGGTTACGACTGCTAGTATGACCATAAAGAAGTTCGAACGGTGTAAACCCGGTAGCCGTATGTATGGTATTATTATAGGCTATAATGGCATTCCGCATGAGGACGGCTACATCGCTCTTATCAGTTAATCTCTGTAATCTAATTAATTCGCCTATAGTAGAATGAAATCTTTCTATGGGAGAATTCGAGTTCGGATTATAAGGTGTAGTGAAATGTATATTAACTTTATGCATGATGCATATTTCTCTAATTACATCATTATCAAACTTATGGTCTGAATCAGTAGTTAATTTACTGGGAATACCTATAATTGATAGAATTTGAAGTAAAGCCTCCGCTACGTGAATACTGGTACTTGCGCGCAATGGAACTGCCTGAGCGTACTTGCTAAAGTTATCGATTATAGTAAGAAATGTCGAACTATCAGTACTGTATAAATCCATGAACAAATGTTCCATGGGCTTAGTAGGGGTTTCGGTTAATGCTAAAGGTGGTCTAATGGGATTACGTTCGTATTTAGCTTTTAAACACGTTTCACATTCGTTTATGTATTTTTGTATAGAGATAAGCATGTTCGTCCAGTGATAATTCTTACGTAATTGTTTATGTGTCTCTTGTATGCCGCGATGGATCGTTTTACCTTCGTGGTAACGTTGTATCAGCTGTCTCTGATGGGATACGTCGTCAACTAAGGTCACGCGAGATAAACATCTGACGAGTTTAGGACCTCTGTTGTCGAAAACTGAACTGTACACCTTACAGAATGTGGGGTATAATTCTTCGTTATAGAAATAACAAAAGAATTTCCTATCAGCTATAGTATGATGTCTCAAGAATTTTATTATTTCTTCCTCTGTATTATTGATAGGGATGAATACATGTTTTATTTGAAAGTTATTTTTGGATTTATCTTCGACTCTATATTCTGTACCTGGGGAAGATCTAACATGAAATTGCTTTAGTTGCTTATCGATTGCGTCAGGGCAGGTAGGTATGTTCGCTGTGACGTCGCAAGGTGTATCGTCTTTTACAGTGCTGGGCGGTGTAACGGGTACGTCTAACAAGGTACGTAAGTCTACGTCAGTCAAGTCGTCAGTCTGATTTTGAATTATATTTTCATTATCTATTTGCAGATTCGAGTCATTAGCGGATGATGTTTCTACGGCTAATGAATCGATTTCGTTGATTAGTTCTACGTGGGTATTATCTGAGGATGTACTAGGTTGTTCAGCGTCTATCGCGTTTATTTTTACTCGAGACAACGCATCTGCGTTTGTGTTATATTTGCCCTTTTTGTATATTATTTGATAGTCGTATTCCTCTAATCGTAATCGCCATCGAGTTAGCTTGGAGTTGGGATCCTTTAAGGACATTAACCATGTAAGTGGTTTATGGTCGGTATATATAGTAAATTTTCGACCATATAGATAAGGCCTAAAATACTTGATAGCCCATATAATGGCTAGTAGCTCCTTTTCGATAGTGGAGTATCTACTTTCGGTTTGGGATAAGGTACGAGAAGCGTACGCGACGGGTTTATCTGAGCCGACTGTACCTTGGGATAGTACAGCACCTACGGATACGTCTGAGGCGTCGGTTGTGAGAATAAACGGTTTCTCAAAATCGGGATACTGTAGTACGGGGCTATTGCAAAGTATTTCCTTAGATTTGTTGAATGATTCGATGAATTCGGAAGTATGTTCTACTTTCGAACCCTTTTTCAAACATTTCGTCATAGGTTTCGTCATTTTTGCGAAATCCGGGATAAATTTTCTATAGTAACCAACAAGTCCTAGGAAAGATTTTATTTCTTTCGGAGTTGTTGGAATTGGGAATTTTTGAATGGCTTTGATTTTATCGGTGTTAGGTTTAACGCCATCACCGCAAAGTACATGCCCTAAATAATTGACTTCCTTCTTTAGGAATTCGGATTTATCTAATTGCACTTTAAAATTGTGTTCTCGGAGTCTCGCAAAAACCTTTCTTAGTTTTAACATGTGATCCTGAAGGGATGTAGAGTATATAAGGATATCGTCCAGATATACTAAGCAAGTTTCGGGTAATAAATCACGCAATATGTTATTCATGAGGCGCTGAAAAGTGCTAGGAGCGTTTTTTAAGCCAAAAGGCATTCTAAGGAATTCGTAATGCCTATTGGTGGTAAATGCAGTCTTTTCTATATCTGCTTCACTCATTTGGCACTGATGGTAACCTGATGCTAAGTCAATTGTTGTGAAGTACTGCGCTCTGCCTAACCTGTCTAATATGTCATTAATATTGGGGATGGGATATTTGTCCTCTATCGTTTTATCGTTGAGTTTCCGGTAATCGATGACTAGTCGCCACTTCACCTTTCCGGAGGCATCAGCCTTTTTAGGGACCAGATGGACAGGGCTAGACCAGGGGGAGATGCTTTCCCTTACTACGCCTTTATTAACTAAATCATCGACCTGGCGTTGGATTTCTTCTTGTATGCAGGGGGGTTTTCTATAGTTCTTGTTAAATATCGGTGTCTCATCCGTGAGTCTAAGTGAGTGTTTAACAGAGTTGGTGAACGTTAAAGGAAGATTATCCGAATAGAAAATATCCCTATACTGATAACATAACTTTTCTATTTCCCTTCTCTCTTCTACATTCAAATGTTGTGTCCTAATTCGACTTAAATTTGATTTAAGTTCGTTATCTATTTCCATATCCGAGTAACGAATGTTATTTAGTTTATTGTTATTCGTTAAATTCCGTTTAATTGTGATATTATCTGCATGTAGTTTCATTGAATTTGATTTGGTATATAATTTACTTGTTTTGAAATCTATACGGCATCCAAGTGATTGCAGGATGTCGTTACCTATTAGTCCGTTATAACTCTTATCAAAGTCAAACACAAGAAATTTATGCTTGACATCCGAGCCGAACAATTCGGGTATTGTAATATAAGCTACCTGATTATGGTGTGTAATACCATGCGCGGTTGTTATCTTAAATGGTTCTTGGTGAATGCAATTAATATAACGATCGTCGGATGTTATTGCTGAAGTTATCAGCGATCTGGTAGCTCCGGTGTCTACTAGGAACTTTCCGAGGTTTTTTAAATATACAAATGGAAGTTTATCTATTATATACTCGTACTGGACATGTAATTTATTATCTTCTGGAAGAGCTGCGTCAGCCTCTTCCTCGGGGTATTCATTGTTTCCTACATCTTCCGAAAAAATGTTATGCGCTTTATTGAAGTGCGACTCGCGTTTTATGAATGAATTTGGTTGCGACACGGGGTTGTTACGCGGGGTGAATGAATTGGGTTGCGACGCGGGGTTGTTACGCGGGGTGAATGACACACGTGGCTGAAATGGGGCTTTTACATTATTTTCTACCCTGGTTACACGTTTCATTCGCGCCTCCTCCTGCGTAGCGAATATAATGGCTGACTCTAATGTTTTGGGATTGTTTATCCTAACCCCTAGACCTAAGTTGTATTCTAGATTATCTACAAATGTGTCTATAGCGATGGTCTGATAATATCGCCCATCTTTTAGGTTTGGACCTAACCCACACAGTGCATCTAGTATGTCTCTAATTTTTTTTCCAAATGAATCGCAAGATTCGGAACGTTGTTTTGTACAGCGCATTAGTTCTTGAAGAAGTTGAACTTCATTTCTTACTTCACCAAATCTATTTGTAAGTGCATGACGTAATGATTGCCAGTCATCTATGTCAACCTCAAGCGAAATAGCCTCTAATGCTTTATTCGATAGTTTATTCCTAATTAAGCAAATGACCACGGGGTCGTTGCTACTGATTTTATGATGCGCGAGCACACTCTCCACGCTTCTTATATATAGGTTTAAAGATTTTCTATTCCCGTCATATGTTGGTAAAATTGTATTTATTAAGTCGTAATTTAAGGTTCTAGCGTGAGGGGTGGTCAGCCCTGCTGCTGCTGCAGCAAGCTCAGCTAGGTTGTTGTTGTTGTGTGTTGCCATTGTGTTTACTATAGGTACTTTTATAAATAAAATTTTTAAGATAAATTGTAAATGAAATTGTATAAATTGTAAAAATTGTAAAAATTGTAAAATTGTTTTAATAAGATTTTAGAATGGTATTGGTATTAACCACGATGTGCTAAACGGAAGGTGTAGAGTTTGATACAACTTCGTATATTAGCATTAAAAATATATAAGGTGTGCTAAACGGAAGGTGTAGAGTTTGATACAACTCCGTATATTAGCATTAAAAATATATAAGGTGTACTAAACGGAAGGTGTAGAGTTTGATACAACTCCGTATATTAGCACTAAAGCTGCAGCACCCTAAAGAACTTGATTTAGGATACTGAGGATTGGGATTCTGAACCGGGAACTGAGTAATTAACAAACTCACCCCCAGAAGATCTCCATGAGTTGTTGCTCTGTCGTGTGGCTGCTCCGGCGAACGCGGGTGTAAAGTTCGATAGTGAGGGGATGCACAGGGTGCAATCTGCTTTACTCGACGTTTCGTAAGAAGTTCGCGAGACTCACTTATCCACAAGACTGCGCCAGTTAAGTAGGGAGCGTCTCGGAGAGCCTTTTAAAAAAACAAGATGTTTATACACGAAGAGACTTTAATCAACTGACTTATTCTATGGTTACAGGTTCCTTATATGCTATTGCTTATCTAAACAGTAATATTAAACCTTAATGCTACTGGTACCGGACCCGAGCATATATAACTCACGTTAAATGTAAATAATTCACAAACGGATCATTGTATCGGAAAATGATCTTCTCACGAACGATATACAACAATATGGGGTCGGTGCGAAAAAAAAATCCACTTTACTTGTACACCTCAAATGAAAAATATTATTCAAAATTTTGTTCTATCACTTTGTTAACATTGTTAAATGAGTATACATACCAAATTACAGCTTTCTAGCATCAAGCGTTTAGGCGCTAGACCGCGGACAGACAGACGGACATGGCGAAACTATAAGGGTTCCTTGTACTTTACTACGGAACCCAAATAAAAGCTAATAAATGAGAATTGTTCTCATAAACTGTGTAAAAGGAAACAATAGTCGTAACGAAGATGAAACGTTTCCGGACGACGAGATGCGTCGCGTTTGTGTGGGTTTACTCTCCATAACAATCTTCCGAGTTGTGAGTTATGACATGTCATGTGATTTATTAAGATTACATACTTGCGCTCTGCCCTCAGTTTTCTTTTTATTACCATCATCTCGCGAAATTAGTAAAAATGATAATGTTCCTTTAGAAATTACGCTACCAGCCCCCCTATTTTGTATGGGTGAGTCAGCGCTTGAGATTGACATGAGATTGTTGCACGTCTACAAGCTTCCATAGTGATCCATACAACACTGACGACTGTGCCTACACACGGAGAATTAACCGTAGATTTTCACGGCGAAAACCCGTGTGTGTATAAGAGGCCTAACTATTTTTGTTACTTGTTACCCTCTACATTATTTTTATTACTATCGTCAATTTTTTTTTAACAAATGAGTACGGAACATTTTTGATGCGTTGCTAATATTGCTATTGTGATGACCTCCGTGGCGTAATGGTTACCATGCCGCCACCCAGGAGGTTCCGGGTTCCAATCTCGGTCGGGTCATGATGAAAAAAGAACTTTTTCTGATTGATCTAGGTCTTGGATGATGATATATGTATTTGTTATAAAATATAGTATTCGTTGAGTGGTCTAGTATCGTTCGTACTTTGGGGCTAGCTCAATTTGTGTGATTTGTCCCTATATATTTATTTACTATTGATTGAGTTGCGATTGCGAGCGTCGCTATTGATTGATACAATGACCCATCTCACTCTGTCAATATTGGAAATGTGCGAGGGACATATAGAGTATATTTAGATAGAGTTCTTCCTCGAGAAATTGCAGATGTTAACCGCAGCTTATGTGTTATTAACTTACTGATAACAGTAACTACTTATGTTGTTTTACGACTTCTATGCTATAAAGTTTAATTTGTTTGTTAACTAACTCAATTTGTGTCTGGTAGTATAAAATTAATGTAACAAGTAAAATACAACTCTGATCAACTCAACGTTTATAAAGTTTGAAGAGTGTGACTAGACTAGACTACACCATACTAAACTAAGAAGAATATAATTTGTATTTTAATACAGGTAATGATGACAGGCGACCTTATTCGAAGGTTGCAACCTTAGAGAATTTATAGGTTACAATGAAGAGTCTTGCTAACGACAGAGGAAATGTATTCAGAAAATAGTAGCAGGTAAAGACGACTTTCCTTAGGTAGTATGACTATCTTGTGGCCAGCCGTCCCAAGTAGCACGTTATTTATCTATATATATAAAATGCTTTGTTCTGACTGACTGAAAATCAACGCACAGCCTGTACCGCTGATCGTAGAGACGTGAAACATGGAGGGTGGGTTCTTTGTATGACGTAGGCTTCCGATAAGAAAGGGTTTTCCAAAAATTCCCATAGGAAAGCGGAATACACGCTACGACGTTGCGCGGGTTTGCGGGATAGATAAAAGTCCTGGCCTGTTAAACAGTCTATCCAGCTAACGCACAGTTGACACCAATTGCAGGAAACACACGAAAAGAAGTAGCAATTGTGATATTTATTTGCAACCCATTTACTGAAACTCATAGTAATATAAATAATAAGTAAATATATAGGGACAATTCACACAGATTGAGCTAGCCCCAAAGTAAGTTCGAAACTTGTGTTAAGGGATACTAACCCAACGATATTATATTTTATAACAAATACATATATAGATAAATATCCAAGACCCGAGGTCAATCAGAAACAGTTCGTTTTTCATCACCCCAACCGGGATTCGAACCCGGGACCTCCTGCGTGGCGGTCTGGCGTGGTAACCATTACGCCACGGAGGTCGTCATAGTAAAGTGTTACTTATTTTTAGCGGTCCATTTACGGAGTGTTGACGGTAGTGACAGGCGGAAAGACCCTTTTCAAATGTGCATAACCTGTCCATCATGTGACAGACTAGTATCCCGCCCAAGCCGTGTCTTGAATGAACAAAGTTTTACAAAATTGTAAACAAAATGGTCCTGTCACACTAAAAAAGTAAAACTGAGAGCTGGTGACTTAATGTGGAATTAAGATAAGTCTAGTCTAGATAGTCCAGAAGAATCTACGAAGTGTCCCAGTGCCCGCGAACGATCACACACATAATAAAGAAATTTTGTCTTAGATTAAAATGCCTTTCTGTAACTCGCTAAAAGTATTTTATTAAACAGAAAATTGATTTGCTATGACAGGATATTTTGTTCCTAAAAATAATTATCATATTAGGTCCAGTGTAAATGTAATAATGGCAAAACGCAAAAGTTTAAAAATACAATTGTAAACAAAATGTCCGAGTAAACAAAATATTTATTCGACAATGAATCCACCAGTCGTGTTGAGCTAATTCTACCGTTTTTTCTGACGTAAACAATTGAGTAAATGACCGCCAATTGAACAAAAACATTATTTTTGCCTTATGTGTAACTTGGCAAGAGTTTTCATAACAAGATCTTAGTGTGAAAGACGACATTGTTCAGAACTTGTAACTGTCTGTAGTGTGAAAGTCATTAAAAAAAAGAATTTTAATTGAAGACTTTATTGAGTCTTTCATGGTCGAAACTGGGGATATACTTATTGGGTATTATGCAGAATAAGTTAGCCCAAACTTGCAATGCTATGCTTGATGACACTTTTTAAAATAAGAAAAGGACACCTTGATGTGGGAATCAGGAAGCTTCTGTAGAGTCTAGAAGCTGACAGACTAACAGGATATAACTTCCACAAAGTGAAGGATTAATTTGAGACCGTTTTCTATTTCGGTTCGTATCTCGGTTTCGTTGAATGTCGCAATATCATATTGTCCAGTCACACCGCCTTGATGGAAATTGGTTTCATAGTTTCTCTTTGGCAACTTGTCTCAATATCCGCATTGTTATTTGAAGAGCTAAAATGCTTTGTCCTGAATGACTAGCTGACTGACGGATTAACGGACAGCCTTAACCGCTGGTCATAGATACCAGGATACTACGAAATGTTAATCCGATATTTCGGCCGAAGTATCGGAAGAATTTTAACCGTGAAATACAAGGTATTTCATGGTTATTTTAGTAATTCCTTGAATTCTATCCATGAAATACCTTGTACTTTATGGTTATTTTAGTAGTTCATTGAATTATAATCATGAAATAACTTGTATTTCACAGTTAAAATTCTTCCGATACTTCGGCCGAAGTATCGGATTTACGTTTCGTAGTAGCCCTCCTGAACCTACGATGATGTCTTCTTGTATGACGTAGACATCCGATAAGTAAGGGTTTTCCGAAATTCCAACGGGAAAGCGATAAAAACACAAACGAAGTTTCACTGGTATAGATATATAACGTAGACTTCTTATAGGTATATAACAAGTAAAATATCCACAAAATGTAACCTACAACTAATTAGACACTGAAGGGTAGATAACAAGTGAACAGTTTAGAAGTGTTTAAGCAAATATGTGGCAAAACTTAAACTCTGTTGTATAGAGTATATTCATTAAAACTTTTGATCGTTCCCCTTAACTTACCGGCAGCTGGGTCCTGGGTCTCCTGTAACAAGAAAATGATATATTTTAGAAACTAAACTATGTTTTAAGTAATATAATAATATAATTTTGCATAAGCGCAATTTATAATCATAAAAATAAATATCAATGTGATCCAGATTTGATAAAAAAGGTGTATAATAAGACTTTGTTTAATTTTGCACAAACGGTATGCCGTTTGAGCAAATTCATCAAAGTGTTTGGTGTTTGTACATAATTTCATCTTTGAAATTTATTCAAGTAGATTTTATAGATTTCTTGAAAAACCTAGCGACATATTTATACTGTACGTTAGTATGAGGTACTTTTAGTCTCGGAGCATTTTTCATTTGCATAACTCCTAATTCCGCACAGGTTATTTATATAGTGTTGAAATTTATTAAAATTATGCAATGAAAAGTTTATTTTTAGTTAATGATAGAAAATTGTGCAGATACGAAGATAATTATTATGTGAAACAGTTTAACCTCACGCTATCTGAAGCCATAATAACAGAAGATAACTATTATAAGGGCAAGAGGAAGACTTGAGATAAGGAAAATGGTGAGAAATCGCAATAAATCTTGCAAAAGTTTTAGTGAGAAAACCATTGGACATCTAACCCATTTCCTATCAATTTGGCGATTATGAATTCGTTTTCACGATTCGGTGGACACTGATTCGATCAATGAAATCTTTGCACATAAATCTCTTAACAGAAGGAAACTCAATCTGTTTATTATCTCGCGGTAAAGAATGTCTGAATTGTTAAACTTTTTTAGCCAACAGCTGTTTTAACCTAATCGATATTTTAATTTAGACAATGCTTGACTCCGTGCCAAAGTCAAACCAGTATGTTGACCCATGCAATAATCGATCAAACATCTCGGTAATCAGATAACTATAAGCCGAATGGTTAATATAATCTCATAAACATCAATATGGCCTCAACAAAATATGTTACTTATCGTTTTATTGGCAAAACAGATGATAGTATAAAGATAATGATCTGATACCGGAGTTTATTCAATGGAAACGTATATAAAAAGTCTTTGTTTATGTTAAGAATAATTTATGATCCCGAAAACGTTGAGCGGGTCTCTGATTTTTACTGCTGAGTAAACCTCGCCCACATGTCCATCACAAAGAAGAAAGCGAGTATATTGATTAACTTTAAGCTACTGAAAAAAAATACCTATAGATGAATGAAAAATAAGTATCTATCATAAATCCAAGTGTGATGAAGAGCATGCAAAATTCCAATCGTGTTCAGAATACTCATGATGAAAACAGCGGTTGCTATATTGAAGAAGCCGAAATTTGCATTCTATAGCGGCTACGGCACTTTTAACACTTACCGCCCTATCAATTCCATTCGTTCCTTACTTGGAAAAATATACATTGATACTTACGAATTTACTTCTGTCTTTCTCTTTTTGTTTAAGTTCAGCCTCTTTCTTTGCTTGCTGAATTAGTTGATCTACAAACTCTGTAGCTTCGCGTAGTTTCTCCGGATCGCTCTTGAATGCAGTTATTCTTTCAGCCAAGGCTGAGGCTTCACTATCTTGTATCATTTTGTTTTTTTTTTAAAGTCACCGATATAAAGTTCACGGAATCAAACAAATAAAACTCACTGTATATGTGTATTTGCACTTTCCATAGTAGTGTTTAGTGATTTGACTTAATTTTGAGGGGCGTGAAGTTTTTGGGGGGTGGTGTCTGTCATTATTGCACTGCCTAGTGAGCCCTTTGTGGGCTTTGTGTCGGAGAGGCGCGTGTCTACGTTAGAAGCGGCGGAGGTACTGACGGCCGGGGCCGACGCTTCGGTCGGTACCTCGATCATGCGCTGATGGATGACGGGCGTAGGTACGCTCTCCGCAGATTAGACCTAATCACAACCTATGAACGATCTCTTACTAATGCACTTAGCTATAACACAAACATGTTTATTTGTATTAAGCCCACATGTCTGACCTCTGCTTAAATATTGATGAAGGTTGAATATTTGAACTCTGAAAGGTATAAACGCATGTAGATTACTAGATACGGACGGTAAAATAATGAGTTGTGAATACTTAATAACAATAATATGCTTGCTCTTTGGACTGGACTTCTTAACTAAATTATTCATTTTGATTCCCTTGCTTTAATTCTTAACTAAATTATTCATTTTGGTTCCTTTGCTCTAGTATATTCCGTTCCAATATATTATTGTAATTTGTTATGTTATCCAAATAAATAAATTTGGGAACTTGGCACAAGAATTCCAGTGAAATCAACGATTGTGTGCTTATTGTTGTCATGATGTTGTGCGCTTTATTTCAATAAAATTATTTGTAATCGATTCATGTTTATTTCATATCGATTTATATTTTATGTCAGACGATTGTTTGCTATCTTACCCAATCTGGCTTAAAAGTGTTTAGGTCAGAATTTTTCTGTTATGACATATTTTTGAGTGCTCCCTGGGGAGCTATTTTCTAAAATTGAGTGGATAAAATATAAATAAGTACATAATTTGAAATTCAACCTGTAAAGTAGTGACCCAAGGCCAAGTAATACAAAACACCAGGATGAGAAGTTGTGACATGTAATGGTTCATCGCGGGTAAGCTGTGTCTTTTCGCAAGCTATAATTACAGTGCGATATCCCGAAATGCATTTTCAGTATAAATAATTGACGTGTCTATTGACACGTTTGCATTGCAGTCTTCATAGAGAAGCTCAGTGGACTTGCTCAATAGACAATGGAACACCATCGTCTATTGAGTCCATTCATGCAAAATAATATGCGCTAGGGTGTTATATTATAGCTCATATTATTTTGCATGAATACTTTCTACCGATAACCAATCGAGCGATTCACTTGTTAGGTATATTGACTAATCCAGCCACAACATCACCGAGGTCACTTATTTGATCTTCGGTGACTGACGTCGATCACGATTGAATTATTAACATAACAATACCATAAATTGAAATTGTATTATTGTAGTATTATTTGGCAAAGAGAATATTGACTAGACTTATTGGCAAAAGGTCACGTCGTGAAAACTGAGGAGTAATAAAAATGAGGAAAACGGCGACGTTTACTTATACACTGACTACCTGAATATATTGCAAGCAAATACCTTCTAAATCCTTGAGACGAGTGTTACCTTTTCTATGAGTTTGTTAAACTTGGGGGGGTTGGGAGGGTTGGCAACGCGTAAGTGATACCCCGGTATTGCAAGCGTCTATAGGCTACGGTGATGCTTACCATCAGGCGGGCCGTATGCTTGTGTGCCAACTTTGTGGTATTATATTGGTATGGTATTATATTTGTGGTATTATATGGTATTATATAAAAAAATGAGATTATTACTTATGTGTACTTGGTCTCCTTTTTTGGATGTTGGTACTTGGAGTGTCTTTCCCTGCCTAGTTTGGTTATCGGTTACCATTTAAAATGTGTGCAACTGGCTGCTAATGCAATAGACTTATCGAATGGAATTTAATGTTATGTTTCATTAGTTAAGAAACGGAGTGAATTCAAAAATATGTTGTACTTGACTACTTAATTAAAACGTAAAGAATTTAAAAAGCAATGAAACAAATTAAAACATGTCTAAACGAGGTATCCGGTAATTGATTTCCCAAAGGCTTTTAGCCATTGGACAAGGCCATGCCTAATGAGGTGTGAACTGTTGATGTTGATTGGCTTCTGTCGGTTTAAAGGGGTTTAGGGCGTTATAAGTTTACAGTTAAATATATTGTTAGTAAGTAATATGTTTTTTTTTATTGCAAGAGGACTAACGAGACGGGTTGTTTGTTTCTTACCATGGTCGCCTGATGGACAATCATTCAAAGTATGTATTGTGTACTGTTACCCAAAAAAGTTTTCAACCCCCTGAAGAGGAAAGCGCGTAAGTTATCTTTTCGGATTATTATTGGATTCCTAAAAGGGACTTCCAGTTAACTAGCACAATTTTTATAGTTCCTTCGAATATACTAGAGGAACTTTACTGAGACTAACAGCCCGTTTCTGAAACGCATTTTTGAAGTTAATGACACATTAAATTATAGCTGTCAAACTAAATAAGAGATAGCTTGAGACATGTGTTAGGAAGAAGACGTCGGAACGAGCCAGTGATGGCAACACCCAGCCTATATAAGACGCAGCACGGCAGCACCGATGAGATTTTGGCGGTGAGAGCCCTACGCTCCCGCAACAGTCCGGTGTCTCAGTAAAGGGTGTCAGCACCCAAACTGATTAGTCCAATCAAAAAAAAAAAACCGATGAGATCGGCGGTGAGAGCCCTACGCTCCCGCAACAGTCCGGTGTCTCAGAGAAGAGGGTGTTGGTACACCCGAACATAACAATTAATAATAAAAATAAAACCGATGAGATCAGCCCACTTTTGCACTTCACTTCTCTTTTACCGCCACTTTTTACTTGACTATGTACACGCCATTACGCTGTCCATTTGATATTTGCTCTTGTTTCTACCCTCGGTTTATTGTTACTGTTTTTCTAAATTGATTTGTTTCTGTAACATTGTATTTCGGCCAATAAAGTTTGTTTTTTAAAACTAAACCGCTTCTGATTTTATAAAAGTGTTCTAAATAAATATTTTTTCTTTCTTTCTTTCTTTCTAAAATGCGTTTCAGAAACTACCTAGCTCTGAGACTACTAAATTCTTTC
The DNA here is from genome assembly GCA_905163395.2 of Endotricha flammealis. Lineage (NCBI taxonomy): Eukaryota > Metazoa > Arthropoda > Insecta > Lepidoptera > Pyralidae > Endotricha > Endotricha flammealis. Next base: position 9,178,857 of record LR990867.1, read on the forward strand.
AAAAAGAGACTTTGGCAAACTTTAAGTTTTTTTACCTTTTGTGGAGGAAAAGATAAAAAGGGAATAAAACAAATATCCTTTTATAGAAAAACTCAATTTTGGCTGCAAATAAAGTAGGTATAGAATTTTTCCTTATTTAACATGAAATGAAAATGCAAATAGCAACCCTAATAACGACATTTAATTAGCGCCGAGCGGTTAAATGTCGTAATGGGTCGCCGGGCTGATACATAATGAAACGACAGGACAGTCGAATTAGGATTAAGTAGATACAATTAATTAACAGAAAGACCGAAGAAGGCTTTATGTTATGTATCAAAAAATGTAAAAGTCAATACTGTGTCTTATCAAGATAACATGCAACTGAATTGTTACTTCGTATACTGAGTTTTTTTATACCACTAAGGAGGCAAACAAGCATACGGCTACAGCCCGCCTGATGGTAAGCAGTCACCGTAGCCTATGGACGCTTGCAATACCGGGGGTAACAGTCGCGTCGCGCGTTGCCGACCCTGTAAAAAAACCGGGCAAGTACGTGTCGGGGGACACGCACAATGTAGGGTTCCGTATTTACTGCGCTTTGCTTGCCTTCATTCAGTTGAGTTTGAGTCCAATAACAAATTCCTTCACATTTGTAAGTTTTCATCAAAGAAATTTTATTTTATAAGTTCGTCTGCTATTACTCGGTAACTAGTTAAACCGTTATAGTTTTCATTGAAGGTTCAGCATATGGACTACCTACTACCATGATTTTTTTCAAATTTCTAAACATAAGACTTTCGGAGATAGAGGGGGGGGGGCACCGTGCAAAACGAAAATTGACACGATAAATGTAAATAATTCCACGAAACGGATCATTGTATCGAAAAATGATCTTCGCACACCCTCAATGTTTTGAAGAGACCTATCTAACGATACACAACATGGGGTGGGCGCAAAAATAAATTTTATTTCCACTTTACATGTAGGGGAGGCGGGGAGGCACCCCAAAAAAGTTTATTTTCAAAATTTTCTTCCAGCACTTTGTTAACATTGTATACATACCAAATTACAGCTTTCTAGCAGCAAGCGTCTAGACGCTAGACCGCGGACAGACAGACGGATATGGCGAAACTATAAGGGTTCCTTGTAGTTTACAACGGAACCCTAAAAAGTGGAGCTCTGGAGACCTTACTCATCGTAGGAGCACAACATGGCCGAGACCAATGTTATTTGGAGTGTTACACACCACAGTCATCCTACCTAACACATACTTATTAGATAAGTAAAGGTACTTATTAGGTAACTTAATTTTTTGTGCTGCAAAAGTGCCTAGTATGGTAAATAACATAAATATGTAACCATGAAAGAAATATAAGTAAAACCCGAAATATACCTAAGTTGAATATCACGATTATGAAAAGCGTTAATTCGTTTATCTGATACGTTCTAAATAAGGTTTATTTAGTATCACACCCATTACTTTAAAATCAAAGTCATGGTCAATCCAGATTGAGATCTGTGATCGTGAACAGAAAAGTTGATCCGTATAAACGACTTTATCGTATGGGATTGACGGGTTGCACTAACAATCTGGATCAATCTGATCACGAATTTCAATCTGGATTAACCGTGTATTGCCAGCTTTTGGAGATACAAACATCGAAAACAGAGGCTACATTTATTCAGTAGGTACCTATATATACTTATTTTTATACCACTAAGATGCCAAATATGCTTAAGGCCCGCCTGATGGTAGGCGGTCGCCGTAGCGTATAGACGCTTGCAACACCAGGAGTATCATTCGCGCATTGCCGACCCTGTAAAAAATCCTTTTGAAGAACCCCATATTGTAGTTTAAAGAAAAGACCTCGGCGGGGTTCTCATTCAACTTTATTTTAGTTTGGTAATAAATATATGGTACATAGGTTATACAATATTTAATATTGGCATGCCAAATACCACAGTGTAGGTATGTATCTACAGTTCTACACTGTGCCAATACTATGCTTCACTTTTTGGGTTCTTCAGTTGAAAATTTCATCGGTGGGCAAGGAGGAGGGCATGGATCACAAGGGGGAGGAGGTTCACATTCCATAGGTTCTGGGTCTGGTACACAGTCATAGTAACAGTGACCGTCCCACCACCAAGGTGTTCCTGGAACCGGGCAGCAAGGAAAACAAACCTGGAATCAAATTTTACTGGATTAAGAAACTTTGAATATCTCGCCCAACATTCTTACCATTTTCTCAGGTATTAATAATAGCAAATATAAGAAAGAAAATCCATTTATTTGGGTAACTCACAATTAGGTACTTGTCCTACCTAGATAAAATTATAATTAACTAAAAATATTACAGTAGAAAAAGAACTTAAAAATCTAACCCAAAGAGGCCTCTACTCAGCATACGGTAGGTACAAATCTGGAATTTGAATTAAAAGAGCTTGTAATGGGTACCTATGCCTATTTGAGATATATCGTGGCATGTTTTCTCTGTCTACGGTGGCATGAGATGAGTACCGCGATACTACTGGTATTCTGTGGGTGGATACCTTTTTTTATGGACCCTTAGCAATGTCAACGACAGCAATTTGATTCTTAAATACCTATCCTAACTAGATAACTGAACTAAACCTCCTGCGGGCTCTACGCTTTCGCGAAGTTGATCGAAGTAAATTGAAGTTAGGCAAGAAGTTAGAAGACAAAGAAAAACTAAAGACGAAGTAGGACGAGGTTCGTTTTTACTCAACTTCGCGAGAGTGTAGAGCCCGCATTACTTTGACGAACCTATCGTCAACATATTAAGTGCTTCTCAGCAAAGAAAAAGTGCAACTCTCTGACCCCAGGTCTTGGATCAAATTCAGACGGCGAGTAAAAAATTATCTACGATAAAATCAAAATCGAGACTCACCGTATCTGGTGGCATCCCGCCTCCTGAAGCACCAGCAGATTTAGGTGATGCGCCTTTTTGCAAAACTGCTGGACCTTCCGCAACAGGCGCTATAACTGGAGGTCTTACAGTTTCATAAGCGCTGCGTTTGTAATAATATTGTTTCGAATATTTATCATCGGGTCCTCGTGGAATGTCAGGTGGTGGAACTGATCTTGGAGACAGGCCCGGTGGAAAACGATTATGCAAATTATATTTTCTACCTAATAAAAAGTCTCTAAGCATTTGTAACCCTAAGGACACGTCCCTGTATTCAAAAAAGGGTTTCTTAGACATTTTTAATTTGAAAACTTTAGCTAAAACGTAAGACTAAAGAAATATTAACTTTGTAAGTAATGATTATTTACCTACGTGCTTTTTGTACATAGAAAATTTTTGAATTTGACGTTGCCAAGTCAAACGAAAAAATCTAATTTCTCTTTGGAGGAAATTCTAATGTTGAGTATATTACTTTACTCTTTGATTTAATGAATGAAAAAACCTGCTGCATTCGTTTTGAATTTACCGAATTTACGGATAAATTAAATATGTAGGTAAAGCACAGACGAGGTAAAGTTATATCTACTGGAACATTTGTTATTAGATACCTATTTATTTAAAAAAAATCTGCATTGCAAGTTGATATCTTCAATTTTCACCAGCAAGCCGAATTTGTAAAAAAAAAACTTGTAGATTACTCAAATTAACTAAAGTAGGTAGTATGCGTAAAATGAAACGTAATTTATGTTAACAGAAAGGAACGTTCTGAAGTTGTACCATGTTATAACTTACACACACACACATAGCAACGATATTGGTTAACAAATTGTGATTATGTTTAAAATTACAATAATGTAAATAGACTAGGTACTATTACTACTATTTCTCAAGTTAATACTATTTCGGGCTTTAGTCACATACTTATTTAGGATAGTGTAATGAATTATTATTCTAAAACTCAACTGCCTGTGTCGGATAAGTTCAGAAATCGAGCGATAGACAACGTTTCGCTGGCAACTTTGCATTTCGAACGTGTTATAAACTCCCGCGTTTTTGTGACTTGTGTCAAAAGTTCACAGTGCTGTGTTGTATTGAAATGTGTTTTTATTTAGATTATTATTTTAATTTGTGTTGTTAAGCATATTCTTTGGTAAAATCGCTTTATGCTGTTTTAGTTTAGCGTTATAAACATGAAAACCAGTAAGTCGCCGGAGAGTACTGAAATAACGCCTTCGAAGAAAAAATTGAAACAAGCTCGTCTTCCATTTAAGTTAATTAGCGATGTTTCACCAAAACCAGCTGCACAACAGCCCCGGAAGAGGAAACTTTCCACTCCTAATCCCGAGTCAGTCACAAAAATCGGTAAGTTAAGTAAAGAAAATGATTTGGCCGATGACCCAGTGGTTATAAGTGACGATGACTGTAAAAACGAAGAAACAGTTGAGAAATCGATGAATCCATTCGTCAAATTAGTCGATACTGCATTTAAAAAGAAGCAACAAAAAGCTAAAAAGAGGAAAAATAATAAAAAGAAAAATAATTTACAAAATGCATCCATTACTAACAGTGTGGACAATGAATGTGAGGAAAAAATGGATGTTGATGCTCCTGAGAAGGAACCTGATAGCCCAGACTATGAGAGCATTGGACAAGACTCAACGGTTACAGAAAATTCTAGAAATACCGAGTATCTAAATCAAATAAACAAATTATCTGAAGATGACAAATCTGGAACTGATAAAGTAAGTGACGTTTTAGTATTAGAAGAGTCAAATGACTCCGAGAATGTTATTCTATCGTCAAATGGTATAAATTCTAAAAAGTATGAAATTAAGACAGACAAAAATGAACTTAACTCAGAAACTGATAAAATAGAAAATGCAGAAGTATCGGAAAGTGAGATTGAAAATGGAGACATTGATAAAGATGCAACATTGGAAAGCGCTTCGGAATCTGATGAAAAACAGGAGAAATTCAAAATAACTCCCAAAAGAAGTGCAAGAAATAAAGCTAAAGTGGAGAATGAATCTAAACTAAATGAATCCATGTCCTCGACTCCATCTACACCTAAAACCACTAGAAATTCAACAACTAATAGCCATGGAAACGATTCTATGAATGAGTCTACTAATCTAACTCCCAAACAGGTATTTTGTTTTTGTTATTTAAAAAAAAACTAATAAAAATTAATATTATAATGTATTTATTTAGTAATCTTAAAAGTTTGGAATGGTAGAGCATTTATAAAATAGGCTGACTGACTTGAAAAACTCGAAGAATATCTGTGTGAGTTGGGAGTTCGAGAGGGCTACAAGCTCAACTCCACCATTATTCTTTTTTTCATCCTTTATCACGAATAACATGACTTTCTATTGGTAAAAGAATTTTTATAGATAATATAACCTCGCAAACTTTCCCTCTTTTACTCGCTTTTTTATGTTATTTATTTATATTACACACAAGACAATGCATATTTTAAAACTAATAATAACTATCTAGGTTGTATTCCAAAAAGATGTGTGTACTACTGTGTACATAAAAGCAAGTATACACAATTAAGCGGATAATAAAGTAATGAATACATCAAACTCCAGGTTATCCCTTGCTAACATTAATTAAGTATAGATAATAATGAAACAAGTGTTATTTGGTTCTTTATAAATATTTATTAATAATCTTTATAATCTTATACCATAAATACTGTGTTCCAGTTACAAAAACGATTGGAATCGGCTAAGAAAAAGGAAGAGAGGGAAAAAGAAAAACAAGAACGAGAGAAAAAGAGACTGCAGGATAAAGAGGAAAAGGCTAAACAACGACTAGAGAAAGAAGAACAGAGGAAGAAAGAGAGAGAAGAAAAAGAAGAGGCCAAGAAGAAAGAAAAGGAGGAGAAAGAGGAGCAGAAGAAAAAGGAGAGAGAAGAAAAAGAGAAACAAAAAGAGTTGGAGAAGAGTAAGTTTATAATAATCAAGGGTATTCTATTACAAATTATGGCTGAAATTTTGATGTGGAATGCTGTGTGACCTTCACAATATAAATCCACAAAAAAAAGTAATTTCCCAAAAATATTTGACTTTACTGCTACATTTATTTAGTTTGATTAATACTTACATCATGTAAGAAAAATTATGTCTTTGAAAATGTTAATTCGATTATTTTTGTTCAGCCATAAGAAAATGCTTTAAATTTTACAGAATTAAAAGAGGAAAAAGAAGACCAAAAACGTAAAGAGAGAGAAGAGAAAGAAGACCAGAAAAGGAAAGAGAAGGAAGCTAAAGAGGAAGAGAGACGGAAGAAGCAAGAAGCCTTGGAACTGGAGAAACAAGAACAAGAACTTAAAAAAAAGAAAGCTGCAGAAGCATTTGCAAATTTCTTTGTACCAAAACAAAAGGTTGACAAAGATCAAGTAGCTGATGGACCTGTTAGTAAGAACAGTATGCTTTCAAGTTTTACAATAAAAATAGATATGCGTCTAGCGCCTACAGTTAGACACAATTTAACTGAAGAAAAGAGAGAGATATTAGATAAATTGATGAAGCAACAGAATGAGAAAGCATCATATTTGAAGAATCTTAGCGATGGTGTCAAAACGTTGTCTAGTGGAAGAACTTGGCCAATGGATGACAAGGATGATGATGATGATGTTATGATAATAGGTAAGTGCTTTGAATGCAAGTTTTTTTTTATTGTGTAGCTTTTTCTATAGAAACTACCGATCCCCTATATTGTGACAAAAAGCCGTAAAATCATGGAATTTGTATGAAATATTATGTACATGCTAACAAGAGAAATTAAATATTATTCTATTCTATAGAAATATAATTTTTGTGTCATGAATTTGAAACTAATGTAAGTGTTACATATATCACATAAGTGTAATTTAATGTTAATCAAAATATACATGGAATATTAGTGTCTGAAATAAGTGATTTTTTAATTTATTTAAGTTTATTGTCATTTGTGGGTCACTCGCAAGAAGGGTCAGCAACCAAACATTCAGATAAAAAAATATAAAATTCATAGTTTTAATTAATGTTTTTAATTTTTTTTTCAGAAGATGAACTACCTCCTTTAGGTGGTGCCGGAGAGATTATAACGTGCGAGCCTGCTATACGGGAGAAGTTGCGTCCAAAGTTACTCAGCTTCCACGAGAACCGGCGACCTCCGTACTGGGGCACGTGGCGGAAGAAAAGTCCTTTTGTTAAACCTAGAAAACCCTTTGGGCAGGATGAGGTATGTGAGCTACATATTTTAATGATGATAAAAAATATTCATTTGTTTTTCTCTCAATAGCCTCTGTTTTCTCCAAATCTTGTAGTTCCCCTTTCTCCGGAAGCTAGTTTCACCTGATTTCTTTTTCCGTAACTTTTTTTTCGTAATGTTTATTTCGGAATTATTGACAAAGATTTGATTAATTTGTAACAACTTCAACAACCAACTTCAAATTTTACTTAGAGCGGGTTTCACAGTTATAATAAGTGCTTTAAAGTTACCAGTCGAAAAAAAATACAGTTTTTTTTTATTTTGCAATTTTACAATCTGTGAAAGCTGCACTTACAATAACTCATAACTATTTATGTATGCGTTTCAGAAACAACTGGACTACGAAGTGGACAGTGACGACGATTGGGAGGAAGAGCAGGAAGGAGAGAGCATCGACGGCAGTGCTGCTGGCAGCGACGACGAACAGGACGCAGACGAGTACGAGGTCGACAACGAGGTGTTTGTGCCGCACGGGTACTTGAGTGATGAGGTAAATTAATAAATAATAAGAGTGAAAAGTTTGAACTAGCAATGATTGATTGATAGTCTTTTTTGCATTTGATAGTCCTATTGTTGTAGATATATGTTATTCATCTTACCACTATTTACCATTAGAAACTGAGCAAGAATCAAGAGCAGAGAAGCCGCGGGCAAAAATTAAACACGCCGCGCCGTACTAAATTTGAAGTTGTGGAAAACTGGCGCCTGATAGTACAGATATTCCATTTCACGAACAGCATTTGGCTTTCACAAGCACATTATTGTAGTGTGCGTAACCTCGGAATCGCTCGTAAAATCACTCACGCACACAAATAATGTGCATGTATGCAACAACATTCATAACCGAGCGCTCATCATAAAATTTAATATCTGTATCCGAAGAATGGTTTCACAATATAAGCAATATTTTTTATTTTATTTCAGGAAGCAACAATGGGAGAAGATGATGTATTGTCACTGTCACCAGAAACACAGAAAGCAAAATTGAAACATTTAGAAGATGAATTTGAATCAGAAATGAAGAAACCAACTGAAAAATTAAAACCCAGATTATATGGTTTACTATGGGAGACAGTTGACGGTGGGAAACCAGAACACTGTGTTGACACTCTATGGAATTACTTTGGAAAATTATCTATGATCATGGATGACCCTACATTATTGTTACAACCGAGCAAAGAGCCAGATGAAGCAGAGAAAAAGAAGGTAAAAAAGAAGAAGGCACAAAAGAAGGAAGAAGGCGAGAAAGATGTGATAGTGGAGAAAAAGAAACGGGAAAATAAAGAAAAGAAACCAAAAGTGGATTCTAAGAAAACGCTAGACGTTAAAAAGAATCAGCCCGGCATCAATTCTTTTTTGACTAAAGTAAATCAGAGTAAATAATGCTGGTATCTTCATGGTTCGGTTTAAGTTTACTTCCAGACAGATTAAAAAATATATGATATTGAGCGAATTTTAAAACTATTAATTCCATACATCAGTCTAAGGAAAATCAGTCTTTCTTTAAAGGTATGTTGAAAAAGGGTACTAAAAAGTCCCATGAACCCGATCGCATAGGTTTTGTGTACTTTCCTAAGCAATTTAAAATTTAACCAACTTATTAATAAACAAAGATTAGGCAGAGTTTAACTAAAACTTGTTTTATCATTATCACACTTAATTCTCCTCAAGAATGACATTGGCAAAACAGGTTTTAGTAAATCTTGGTTTACCTCTTTTTATTAATAAGAGGCCTGTTTGAACACTTGTTGATAAGTTGAACTTAGCCTATTTGTCAGATAAAATTATCAAAATCATAAAAACTGACAATTTATCTGATGGATTTGCAAGTGATGAAACTAGTTTCCTAAAACTTATTTGTAAAAATAATATTTAAAATTATAATTTAAGTTTGATTTATTTAATTGATAATAAATACATTGTGACTTTTCATTCCTCAAATCGAATTTGAAAGTTATCAATTTTAATTGACTTTTATTTAAAAAAAATGAACAAAGTTGTTAGTAGGATGTTAAAATTTTACTTTTGTCAGTTAAGATTTCATTGTATCTGTTAATTTAGAGCTTTTGATGAAGGTATAAATTGACTGATACATATTATGGCACTCTGTATAAGGCATCGTCCTAATAGAACGCGAATCCGCGATCATCGCGCGAGTAAGCGATGCGACCATCGCGTGTTCACAAGCGTGCGCCTAAGCGTCCCGCGATTGTCAGTTAGGACACCTATTAGAGTTCAATATCGCGAGATCGCGAGTTCGTACGAGTAAAATTCGCGCGAACCAACGATGATCGCGCATTCGCGTTCTATTAGGACGATGCCTAAGGCACATAGAATGAAAGTGGCCAAGAATACTGTATGTACATACCAATTTTGCTATAAATGATGATGACCTAAAACGTCAATTAAGGGCAAAATTGTTAGATAATATAATTTTGACACTACGTAAACTTTAAACCAGACCGCTCGGCAGCATATCGTTTATGAGGAATCTGAAATGTCGTCCATAAGATGTGCAGGAACATTTTTGTTACACGATACGGTACAACTGGTAAAATGTGTGTGTTAGAGTGTGTTATAGGAACATCTTACATTTCATAGCCTGTCCATACTATTGTTTTTAAAAAGACTTAAGCCTGTAACACTTGTGTCGTGACGTGACGTTTTTATTTCATACTGGGTTGGAACACAATACTACATGTATAAATCGAGTAAAACTCCCAGTTCTGTGTATTCTGTGTATAAATCGATATGTTCCCGACTGGTTACGACATTCACGACACAAAACTGTGTTAACTAAGTTGCAGTATAAGTTGTAAATAATATCAGAGTTTGTAATACATTATTTTACTAATAATAAAGTATAAAAATATACCGTCGTTTATCTTTAAATGTTCACTCAAAACTTTTTTGCATAGACACTTCATGCCTGCTTTTAGGCCGAAATTTTCCTACCCAGTGTCCGCTGGAAAAGTCGAGGTTGAGCCAGCCAGTCCGAGGATGCGGTGTACTGCCGACGGAGCGTTCCGGGGGGAGCGGGTCCGGCGAGTATCTTTGGCCGGACGGTCCTGGCGGCGGGGTCGCGGATCTATCGGAGTTCCTGTGGTCAGTTTTTTTTTCGTGGTAAGTCCCACAGTCCCCATCGCATATTACCCGGGCGGTGGGGCTGCTGCAAAGCATTTTTCTGACGATAATTAAAAAAAGCCAGTCCGAGGAACTCGTACTCGAGTTTCGCCTTTCCCCGAACACTGTCAGGATGCCGTCGACAACATAATCTTGCTAAAAATAACTATATTTAGGTACCCGTCTAAAAATTACAAAGATACTTTATTCCGTGGGCCCTCGCGGGCACTACCATACGACTCTGTACTCGATACTTACGATAATTCGATTCAAGTTTGTATGGGTATTTGATCGATTTGATTATGTAGGTACCTATTGTAAAGTGCATCGGATGAAAGTTGATAAGAAAAAACTTCAAGCTTTATTATTGTATGTACTTATTTTTAAATGATACAATAGTACGAAGGGTCAATTTGTCTTTAAATTTAATATTTTTAGTTACATTAACACGCATTCAGTCACATTCAATCATTTTCTTCAAATGATGAGTGAGCCAAAATCGTCTGTAGAGTTGAATCTGGTGAAATTCAGTTAAAACATAGTTACAACACTGGTATTTAAAAAAAGCCTGAGAACGTAACTGTTTTTGAGACGATTCGTATAATAAAAAATTGTATGCTACTTTAAATTAAGCGCAAAAGAATAGGTAGGTACTATCTTCTCTCGTAATATCTTCTATCATAATTATTTAACGCGCCAAGAAATATATGTATTTTTTAAAACACTAAAGTAATTAATTATGTTTTATTGTTGGTTTCAGTTTCGTTACAAGTTACATCTAGGTTCTTCCTCAAATGTCAAAACGGGCCTCTTAATTTGTGACAACTTTAGGATCATATTTCATTTCGTGTTCAAAGGGTTAACGGCTGTACTTTTTTACAACCTCAGGCGACTGCTCTAAATCGGAGAACTGCTTTCCAGTGTAAACAATGAATGATCACAGATAACCTGCAGTAGCACTCTCGCATAATTCACAGTTTTGATTCCAAACTACCAGTGGAGTTGAGTGGGATCTGGAGTGGTAGAGCATGCAATTATCATGAAATGGGCTAACTCGACCGGGGAAGTACCACCCTCTCACAGAATATTGACGTGAAGCAGCAATGCGTTTCGTTCGGCGAGTGAGAGATCCGGAAGCCCAACTCCTTGCCTATCACCTCTTTCCCCCTCCTTCTTTCCCTTCCCTTCCTCCAACCTCCTTGGTGGACAACGCATTGGTAGCGCCCCTGGTGTTACTGATGTCCATAGGCGGCGGTGACCGCTTTCCATCAGGTGGCCCGCTTGCTTGTTTATCTACTGTATGACATTAAAAAAAAACTTAGAAGCTTGACCGAATATACTGCTTGAAATCTAATCGTCCCTTTCAAAGTGTCACACTATCTATGCTAATGTCTATACTCAGATTGATATTTTAAATTGAAATGATATATAATTATGGGTTTCAAGAGATAAAGTCGGTCCCAAATTAGTAGGATAAAAATATATATGATTAAAAATAAAATAATTATAGAACTTATTATAATTAAAACTGTCTTATTTCTGTGATAATAAAATTATTATTATAATAAAATGAGATAAGATTTCTGTCCTAATGAAATTAATGTACTTATTATAATTTCTAACATAATTTATTATTATACACATATAACCTACACATACCGTATATTAGATAGGTACTTAATCAGTTGCCCGAAAACATTTTGAGGTTAATGGGGAATTCTACCGATGCGTTTTAGCTGCGTGTTTTCGTTTGACGGACAATATGGGCGAAAGTTTCTACTGCACGCTATACACGAATATTAACACATGACTACTTAGAGACCGTTCAGTTATTTTAGCTCTGACAGATGTAAAAACAGGTGTAAAATACTCAAAATAAGAGCGGTCCATGTATGTCGGCTCACACATTACTTCTTTTTTCTTCTTTCTTTTCTTAATTAATGGCGTTTCTGTCGTGTCTTGACGACACATTGACAATTTCGCCAATGTCGAGTATTTAAATGAACACTTTTTATCAAAAAAGTACACTTTATAAAAGCAACGTGGTACGGTGAGGATCCGAGGTCGCCATCTTGATGACCTTCGTTGACAAGGCGGCGATCTCGAATCCACACATTACTTTCTGCTACAGAATAATTTCCGTGACACTTTTTTGCGCGTTTTAAACCATCTGTCAGAGATTAAAATAACTGTGAACGGGGTATAGTAGTATGCCCGCCTCCGTGCATCGCGTGTACATTGTGCATGCCACAGCGCTGAGCTTCGTGGGAGCTATTGATCACATTCTAATGACGTGAATCCACCATGCAACATGTCCGTAAGTTGCAGTGGATACGACATTTTGTTACAAAGCGAAGCTTGACGCATGCGTAGCCTCCGCGCGCCACGAATTCCGCCCTTAGCCTCAAGTTATCTTTTTTTTCTTTCTTATAAAAAGAAAGATTTCGTGACATTACTTAAAAACATTTGGCAACTCACTGTTAAAAATAACGCACATAATACAGGTCCCATCGCAACGTAACCTAAAATAGTTGTCCATAAAGTGACGGTTGGACGATGGTTACAGTGCGGCCCGCTATATTGTACGCTATTCATTGGAGTGTGACTTATACGTCTAAGATTTTTTATATTTCACGCAGCAACAATTACAGAAGTCAATAAAAATAGAAATTGAGATACATCAACAAAATGAGTTTACGGCGCTGCCTCTGAAACTATATACACTTAGGTAGCAACTGCACAGATCGGATAAAGTAAAATGGTGTCGCGTTGCACGTTGCACGCGTCGACACAAGTATAGGCACATCTTCAAATTTTAGCCTGTATTCCCTGTGTAGTAGTTTGATAAAACCCTGCCGGTAGGTCATCAAACTGCAGACTCTAGTGATATCATTGTTACTTTTTTTTATACCACAAAGTTGGCAAACAAGCATACGGCCCGCCTGATGGTAAGCATCGCCGTAGCGTGGCCTATAGACGCTTGTAATACCGGGGGTATCACTCACGCGTTGCGAACCGTCCCAACACCCACAAGTGGAGCTGTGGAGACATTACTCACCGTTACTGTTACGATTCCTAAAAACATCCTCAAATTATTTCTAAAGGAGTGAATTTGGAACCTTAACAAACAGGAGAAATAAACATTAATCGAAAATTTTAAAATGATAGTGTGGTAATGTAGTACGGCCCGATTTGTAACAGTCGCGACCGCAGTGGCGGGCAGTAATGCTTTGTTGGTTGGTAGGACCTTCATAAACTTAAGCAAACAAGTGTTTTTTTAGGCATCTTCTGGATTGCTATTACCGTCATCGATCGTCTACAAATGGGGTCATCTACGACTAGTTGTTAGGAAGCGTGCAATACATACAGTTCTCGGATATAAGTAACAATGAATCTACAACAGTTTCCACTGTCTAATTAATACATGAGACTGACGTACATATATTCGATTTTGTATTCTTATAATAAACACTAACACTGGAAAAATTGTCTTTGTAAACTGCTTGTATGTAATTTGACACCTGTCAAAAAGTTGCGTGTTACAGTAGATAGCGCCATCTGCAATTTTGTTGACGTACTTGCAGTCGCTCCCTAGTGGATCTAGGGGAGATAAAGTATGTTTCAGGTGGCAATGTCGTCGTTGGAGGTCTCGAACTCCAGCTTGACGTCTGACGTGAGGCCCTCGACGTCGACCTCGTTCTCCGATGCGTTGAGCATGTTGAGGGTCACCTGTTGCAATGTACCGTATTAGTATGTGTTCCTGGTAGTTGAGAGAGCAAGGGATAAAGTGAAAATAACAACTCATTTCAAAATGGCAGAGTGTATCAGCTTCTTGCCTGATTAATATTAAATTAAACATGTTAAGGAACCCATCAATCTGTTTTTAAGCCCGATACCAAGTAATAACCGACTGGGCCACCACAAAAAACATACTTCGCAGTTGTGGATCGTATAAAGTTCTTTAAAACCTATTTATAAATAAATAAAAGCGAAGTTAAAATGAAACGAGTAGTTATTTTAATTAGAGTTCCGTACACATAAGGATCTATGCTAAATATACGGTTATTTCATGCTTTAAATGCATTGTTAATTTCCCCCTCTTAACACTTGCTTTTTTTTTGTTAACCATGCATACTGCAGATTCTACTTGTTAGACAAAGTAGAAACACACGTATATACCTACTCTGTCAATAACAAAAACCTGTATCAGTTTCTTTTTATTAATTTTTAGATATTGGAAGCCAAAAAGAGTTTTCCCCAACGGTGACTACTACATGAACTAGTCTCTCGCTGCCATAGTCCCCAGGACCCTAGAGTAAATTATATTTATCAATGGTAGCCTGTAGCTGTACATTAAAATTAAATAAATATTGTACGGAACCCTAAGTTCTTGCATTTATCAGGTATTTTAAAGGGTCTAATTAGAAAATCTACCGTGCAATTTGCAAAATAACATAAATTGTAATCTAGATCAATGAGTACAAATTGGAATATGTGCTAAATAATAAATCAATAGCATAACGTTATACTGCTGGATTTTAAAAAGTGCAATTTCTCAAGCCGTTTCAACGCCTTTTATTTAGCCTTGTATTTATTATTATAATAATTTTATTATGACCAAAGACAAAAAAAAAATATGTTTTAGGGTTGAACTACATCTAGTTAGCACCAACCGCATTTTCCTATGTTTCTATTCTTTAACAACCTTGTTGTGAAAAATATTTACGAAGCAAGCATTCCCAATTTAAAAAAAAAGTTCAGGTCGCACCTCAAGACCCTCATACATTAAAAGGCACTCAACATGACAATTCTGACTAAATTGATAGGTACACACACATACACCATGGCTTTAAGGCCTTATCATTCATTGTGGCACAGATTTACGTAGTGGAACTGAAGGTAAAAGTGACAGTATGAGAGCCTTAATTAAATAAAAATCGGCACGAAATGAAAATTAAAACCACACCCACTAACAATATTCAAACTTCACTAACCAAAATAAAAAGACAACACAATCTAATTTGGCATTTGCGTTAGTTAGTGAAAGTTTGAACCTCTGCGTTCTTTCCTATCACTGTCGGCGGGCTCAGAATGCACATAGGGTTGATGCTCAGTGGGGTCGCTACCTGCGTTTGCGGCTGCGCGAGGGACGTCACCGTACTGCTTACCTGTCGTACAGGTATACCTGCATCCTCGAACGCTTTCTTCTTGAGGGTCGTACGGATCTGTGACCTGAAATATACAAATTAGACATTGTATATAACACTTATGAGAAGTATCTCACTCAAGCTTCTTCATCTAGTATACTTTTATTATTATTATTATAGGGTGGGACGCCTGCGGGGCACAGGCGGGTGTTCAAGCCGCTAGTTGGACTCATTACACCCTATTCCCGTGTGGATATGGCTGTTACTGTGGCCCCAGTGACCTCCGCGCAGAGAACCTTAAACTCCTTCTGCAGAACTCCGTTGTGTGACCAGTTTCCAGGTCGCATAGTTTTCCTTTCAATCCTATCGGTTTCGAAAGTCTCCCACCTGAGCCTGCTGTAGTGTATGCACTCAGCCAGGAAGTGCTGGCTGGTCTCTAGTTCACCACATTCAGGACAAGCGGGGTCTATGCTGTTGTTTATTAGGAACATCTCGTATACTTACACAGTCCTATTTTTAATGTGTTGACTGAGTTTGTTAAGGTCAATGGCAAAGCGGTGGACACAGGAACGAAGCATCTCTATTTCATCATCTGTCCATTTACCCCTGAGACAAAAATATAGCCATAATAATAAGAAATCCTACTAATATTATAAAGGCGAAAGATTGTGCGTATGTTTGTTACTTCTTTTCTTCTTCATTGATATCTGTGTCACAGTTTAATACTCCTACAGATGTCATTGTGTTCTTTGTTTTTGTAACTCTTGTTATGTATTCCAAATAAACTATTTGATTTGATTTTGATTTCTTCACGGTCATATGGCTACACCAATTTTCATGATATTTGGTATGTAGGTAGCTGATACCTTGAATTAACACATTTTTATCCCGATAAGTACGCTATTCCCGTAGGATTTGATCAAAACACTCGTAAAAATGGACCACTATTTATACGTACAATTAAAAACGTATCTATGGTAAAAATATATTAGCACTGGCGCAGTTAAGGAACAAAAAATATTACCAACACAACATAATAATTATGTTAAATCTATATCTTTAAACTAATATATAAAGCTAAAGAGTTTGTTTGTTTGTTTGAACATGCTAATCTCAGGAACTACTGGTTCGAATTGAAAAATTCATTTTGTGTTAGATAGTCCATTTATCGAGGAAGGTTTTAAGCTGTATAACATTACGCTGCGACCAATAGGAGCCAAGCATCAGTGAAAAATGTTGCAAAAACGGGAAAAATTCTTAATTTAGGTCAGGTTAGGTTATCCCTTTATGATGTTGACAACGATATTTTATTTTATTTGGGAGTCTTACAGCTTAATTATACAATACACATAAAAATAACAAAAACAATGCCAAAAGAATAAAGGTGGGGTTATAAAGAATTCCCATGGGAAAGGGAGTGATAGGACTTTATGTGTATTATCGCAGGAGCTCAACCTAGAAAGCTGGAATTTTGTATAGAGGTTTATGATGTTGACAAAGATAAAGACGGCAATTTATAGAATTTCCACGGGAAAGGGAGTATCTACGCGGGCGAAGCCGCGGGTACGGCTAGTAATAAATAAAATAAAGAAATAAGTTTTAGTAATATCTGTAATCATATTTATTTTCTTCTAATATAGAACAACAACTGACTACAGTTGTTGTTGAATGGATGACAGTCTTCAAGTCAAGTCAGTGGCCTACAGGCGACTTGAAAATACTGATCTCTGCCAATCTGCATTGGAGATTTTGGATGATTATGTTGAATATTGGTACTTACTGCACAGATTGTGGAAAAAGCTACCTACGTTGAAAATGGATCAGAAACATTCTAAAATCAGGTTTCCTCTATGAAAATAGACTCTAGAGGGGAAGCCTGTTTGGCAGTACATTACCAATTTTATCTAGTTGACAAAATGTGAAATATTGAAGATTTCTTTTTATGCACTATGAGTTAAGGACTAATTTTGTATAGTTGATTGAAGCTGGCACTTTACCGAGTAGCTATGAATTCCCTGAGCAGCAAACTTACAAAGATTGAAATGTCTCATAGTTTATTTTGCTACAGCCTTCCAAATGTCATGTGAATGATATGTAATCCTATCGAAAAAGACTTACCCTGGCTGCGAGTCTCCTATTGGGTGTAGGAGCATAGTCATTTCTGATAGCTTGTTGAATGCTACCCCAGCTTCCTTAAAGATTTCGCCAACCTACAAAACATTTGTTACAATCTTAACTATTAAATAACAGTGGTTATCCCTTCAAATCAAAGGGGATTAGAGAGTACTCTGCCACGCTGCTTTAATGCGGATTGGCAGAGCCCAGTGTTTTCAAGCTGCCTGAAGATCACAGCCAGGACTAACGACTTTTATACAGCGTTTTAATATTAATTATTAGATTTGGACTCGGACCAAATAAGAAGTCTTCTTATTTGGTCTGAGGATTTCGACTTACTTTTGCAGCAGAATTATTCATACTGGTTTTAGACTTAACCGCAACTTGTAAGAAAGGAGGATTAAATTTTCGCTAATATGTTACGGCTCTAATTACATAAATCTACGTATATTTACAACCAATTATTTTCCACATGCACATTAAATTGAATTGTAATGAAAATAATATATTAAAATTAAATAAAAAGAACATAGAGCTTGATTTTTCCTGTCATAATTTTCTCTTTGGCTTGATTTCTTGATACTCTTCGGCTCGCTCGGCCGGCAGTCTTCGCTCTTTGGTTGGTATTATTATTTTTATTTGATATCCTGCCTTTTCGTAGAAAATGCTTTGGCCGATTTTCATTTCCTAACCAACGTTTCACATCCCAACTTCGACAACTATAAAACCTCTACCACACAGAATTGCATTTTTAACGGTAAATCTGTTTTCAGTAGGTACATTTTGTATTAGAATGTCCATGGACTCACTGTTGCGATAATAACGCCGCAATGGAAATAGGACGCTGCGTTTCTTCGTCCTGCGATACTTGAATGTTTTTGTATCAGGACGTAAACGACCGTACACACACTTGCGATTATAACGTTAGCTCTGTCGAAGAAATATCGGACGATAAAAACGCAACTGTGTGCAAGGATTTGGGACTCGGGTTAGGTCGGGACGCAATAACGGATGCGATATTATTGACCGTTAAAAACGCGTCTGTGTGGTACAGGCACGTCGTGTTTCATTTGGTCGAATTTTTGTTAAGCTGATTATTACGACTCAAAACGTTTTGTCACATTTATTATTTGTCAAGTCTTACATTAAGCCGAACAACTAATAATAGTACCTAGTTAAAATGTGTGACAGTTGGTTTGTTAAGCCCGGTTTACATTTTGAGAAGTAACAAGTGAGAAGTGACAAATGAGAAGTGAAACAACTGACAAATGTTTTTGCGTGTGAACGGGTACTGAAAAGTGACAAATGAGAACGGGACAAGCCCACCACACATTCCCACCACTGTGTCTCCTGTGTAGCCAGGATCAACAACGGCGACCTCAGATAGACAATAAGCAATGAAGCTTATTGACGTCCCGGGGAATAAACTACAGCTGTCTTGGAACTCACAACGAATTTAATCAGAAAGAAGATAGTCGGAGTAGGAAGTATTGAAAGGACTTCCCTCCTTAACAACTACGTGAGAAACAGAAATTTGAAGCAAAAGGCATTATACCCTAGAGAGATGGCAAATCAAGTGAGGCTCGATTGCCGAGCACCACGGTCTATTGTTACATTACTATTGGGACCTAATGCTATGAGCTGTTGTGTACTATTTTGATTTCAATAATATGTATTGCAAAACCTTCTAAATGCCTGATAATTCTCTCTGCTTGCTACGAGATCAGAATAATAAACTACGCCCGAAGTGACATGTAAAGAATCCAACATGATTACGCGTTCGTCATGCCAAAGATCACACTCCTACAGAACGTGATGAGCTGTTTGTTCTACTCTCGTATTTGCGGTAGAACACTCACAGAAAGGAGAAGGTACAACCTTGAAATAGAATAACTTGGCCTTAAAGTTTCCGTGTCCCGTTAAAAATTGAGCTACTTGATGGTCGACCTCTAGCCAGGTTTTCTTTAATCTGTCTCTCACTGAGGGAAAGAACAGATACAGATGGCGGCCTTTTACGGAAGTCTCCCACCTTTCCTGCCGGGACGGGTTAAATAGTCTAGTTATTTTGTCACGATCACGTATCTTAAGAAACGCGGGGGTCATTTCTTTTGATCTATAGTACATCGACGCGCGACGCTGTATCTCCAAATCAACGGGTATTACGCCAGCCACCACAGGGAGTGCCTCCGTGCTGACAGTTCTGTAAGACTTACACAAAAATATCAAAACAACAACGCTGACTTTGCAATAATTTTCTTCGCGCGGCCTTAATTGTTACACGATCCGCGAAAACCGCTGAACCACAACCGTTATACAACCCAGGTATGTCGCAGTATAAACCATTTTTAACGTTCTAAAAGTTAAACCCCAGGTTGCGGCAGATACTCGAGTTAAGGCATAAAAATTCTTTTCGGCTTTTTCTCCTACCTGCTTCATATGTTCAATGAAATTAAAGTTTTTGTCTAACAAATGAGAAGTGAAAACTGACAAGTGAATAGAAGCCGGATCTATTTCCTGACAAGTAACTCTGCCCCGCTCTACTCCCGCCTTCTCCTCACTCGCCCACCGCGACCCGCGCCCTCCCGCTCTCGCCCTTCCGCGTTTTGTTTTTTGTACATTAGAAGCGGAAATAGTTTTTTTGGTTTGGAAGAAATTCTCAATTATTTTTGGATATGGCCAATGCCTAAATAAAAATTTTTTTGGAAATTCTCTAGTCAGAGAGTATTATAATAAAAATATTAAAATATTCCTTGCTTGCTTGAAGTGAAGACCTCTATGCGGATCGAAAACAACGTGAACTAAACGTATTTGAAGCTGCATAAGCCCGGTTTACATTTTGAAAAGTAACTAGTGACAAAATGACAAATGAGAAATGAAACAACTGACAAGTGAGAAGTTTGTCACGAATTTCCAAAAAACTTTTTTTTTATTTAGGCATTGGCCATATCCAAACATAATTGAGAATTTCTTCCAAACAAAAAACAATTTCCGCTCCTAATTTACCAAAAACAAAACGCGAAAAGGGCGAGAGTGGGAGGGCGCGGTGGGCGAGTGAGGGGAAGGCGGGGGTAATGCGGGGCAGAGTTACTTATCAGGAAAATAGAAACGGCTTTTATTCACTTTTCAGTTCTCACTTCTCATTTGGCACTTTTCATTTGTCAGTTGTCAGTTGTTTCACTTCTCATTTGTCACTTCTCACTTGTTACTTCTCAAAATGTAAACCGCGCTTTAGCATTATACTTGTCAGATGTGTAAACATCTACTTGTTATTTGTCATTTATCATTTGTCAGTTGTTTCACTTCTCATTTGTCACTTCTCACTTGTTACTTCTCAAAATGTAAACCGGGTTTTAGGTTTACCCTGTGACCCCATAAGTAGCCAGAAATATCAACCTCTAAATGAATAACGCCAACTAAAACATGCTACACACTTGTACTTGAAAGTTGGCGTTTTGAAAAGTGACTTATGGCGGAAACACACTACCGTGTCGGGGCGTGTCGTGTCGCGCTCTGTCGTGACGGTGGGTGTGCACACTTACGTGTCGTGTCGGGGCGCGATTTTGTTCAGAAATGAACGAAAAAAACCAGACGTTTATTTCTTTCATTTCTGAACAGAAGCTCGCAGTGTTTGCCTTTGTCTGGGTGTTTCCTATAATGTATAATGGTATTTATTTACAAATAAATGTATTTAAGTATATTTATCAGGAATCTACTGTTATAGTGGGTGAATGTTGGAATAGAAACACATCTCCACATAGTAATTATATATTCATTTTACATTTCACTTTTAAACATTTCCAAACAATTTAGTTCCCCATTACTAATAGTTTATCATTTCCTAAACAAGTTACATTTTAAAACATAATTGATTCCTCTATAAATACATATTTTCTAAAACGTAAACTTTATCTATAGGATATCACAAAACAGACTGACATTAAAATTAGACACCATCATTCTGTTCAATTTCAAAACAGCTCTAATTTTAAATCTTTCTTTATCTCAACATTTTATAACCGGCCAGTAACATTACAAAATACAATTCCATAAAACCTACAACATCCCCTCTGAATTGTATATCAACAACTTCAAATACAATTAACTATATATGTACCTCTTCAACATCTCTTCAACACCAATCTTCTTAAAACCCATATTATATGTCCCTACCTACATCATAGCTAAATATATATAATACAAATCCACCCAATTATTAATTATTAATTAACAATCAAATTAAAATAATTAAAATATAACATAACATCATTAAACTAAATTTTGAATATCATTCCAAAATCTTACACCTACTTTAACATAATAATTAGAGTCCACAGTTAACTAATTATCACTGATCACTCACAATAAACTTCCTCAATCTTAAGAACTTAGTTCTATCAAGTCCTTTTGTTAAAATATCTGCAATATTAGAGTTGGTCGGACAATAAAAAATTTCAATTAAATTTTGATTAATCTTTTCTTTAATAAAATGATATTTAACATCTATATGTTTACTTCTCCTACTGAATATACCATTTTTAATCAAAACAATAGCCGACTGATTATCCACATACAATTCTGTTTTTGGAACTTTACCGATCAATTCTTTATACAAACTTTAAACATACAACAAGTCTTTGATACATTCTGCAGCAGAAATATATTCTGCCTCTGTTGACGAAAGAGCAGTGACGGACTGCTTCCGTGAACACCAGTGTACAGGTCCACCACTATACAAAACAACAAAGCCAGTTGTGCTTTTCCGTGTATCTGGATCACCTGCGAAATCTGCATCACAATATGCCCTCAGTGTCAAATCATTTCCCTGCAGATAACGAATTCCTGAGTCTACAGAACCTTTGAGATACCTAAATAAACTTTTTGTATTCGAGAAATCATTTAAATTTGGACATTCCTGATGTCTACTACAATAACCAACCTGAAAAGCTATATCCAATCGTGTTTTATTAACAAGATATAATAAAGAACCTATTAATTGTCTATATCGATGCACATCACTCTCTTTACCTTTCCCCTCTTGATGTGTGTCGAGTCGATTAAGATATCCGCTGAGCATCTGCTCAGCGGATATCTTAATCGACTCGAAAGAAATCTTTCTTTAATATCATTATAACCATTTTTTTTTAATAATTCATCAATATAAGATTTCTGATATGATTTAATATAATTTTCATCTAATAAAATATCAATTCCAATAAATTTCTCAACTTTATCAAATTTCCTCATTTCAAATTCTTTTTCTAATTGTTTTATTATAACATTTAGTTCATTCTCATTACTACCAATTAAAATACCATCATCAACATAAATTGCTAAATATATTTCCTTTTCTTTATATACAAACAAACAAGGATCTAACTTTACTGATACAAAACCTAATTTCTTGAGACATTCAGTAAGCTTGATGTTCCACATAAGTGGTGCTTGTTTCAAACCGTATAGACTTTTCTTTAATTTGCAAACTTTCTTTTCTTTATTTTCATTATAACCCGACGGTATTTCTTTAAATCTCCATAAAGAAAGGCAGTTTTTATATCAAATTGCTTAATTTTGTACTTTCTTTGTGCAGCAATAGCAAACAATAATCTTACACTTGTTGCATTAACCACTGGACTATACGTTTCTTTATAATCTATATTATACTTTTGAAGAAAGCCTCTTGCAACTAAACGTGCTTTATATCTACCTCCAGGCTTTATCGTAAAAATCCATTTACTGGTAATACATTTCCTATTTTTTGCTTCTGGTTTTTCTACAATTTCCCAAGTCTTATTCTTTTCTAAAGAATCTTTTTCCTCTTGGATCGCTTTCTTCCACAGCTCTTTTTCTTTACTTTGCAAAACCTCACTGTAAGTTAAAAATGAACTTTCCAAATCATAATCCTGTAACCTCACAGGTAACCTTCTATTTCTCGTTGGTACAACTCTTCTTATTATTTCTTCCTCTTCCTCACTGACCAACTGTTCCTCCATCGCATCACTAGCATCTTCTAACGAATCACCAATTCCTCCTTCTTCCACTGCATTACCAATTTCTTCTTCCACTACTGCATCACCAATTTCTTCTTCCACTGAATGTCTTCCATCATCATTAAATTCTCCATTATTCAACACTTCCTCACCAATACTATCTTCAAAAATTTCATTGTCTTCCACCAACTCCAACTCTTCATTGTTACAAAAACTATTATACTCTCTTTCTTCGCTCCTCTCGAAAGACTCTTCATTTCCCCTCTCAACTCCTCTCTCACCATTTGCTTCATCAACACGAAGTCCACGTTCCACATCGTTGTTTTCACAATTTTCAACAACATGATCACAATAATCTTTAAACATAAACCCGATTGCTGTTTACTTAAATCACATTCCTTCAAATAATCAGCAACCATCTTCCCATTATTAATGAAGGTTACGTCTCTGGAGTAATATATTTTATTTTCAATTGGATTCCAGATTTTATAACCACTATTTGTAAAACCAACTAACAAACCCTTTTTGCATCGCGAATCCAGCTTCCTTAAGCCACTATTTATTTTAAAATAAGCTAACGAACCGAAAATATTTAAATGTTTTAAATTTGGAATTCTATTAAACCACATTTCTGCAGGCGTTTTATTATTAATAGTATTTGAACATCTATTTGTCAAATATGTCGCAGTCATTGCTGCTTCGCCCCACAACGCTTTAGGTAAATTAAATTCAAAAAGTAAAGCTCTTGTTCTTTGCATTATTGTTAAATTCAAACGTTCAGACTTTCCATTATATTGAGGAGTATGCGCAATTGTAAAATCAATTTCAATACCTTTATGTATGCAGTAATTTTTAAATCGTTTATTATTATATTCTCCACCGTTATCGCACCTAAATATTTTAACTTTCTTATTAAAATGATTTTCCGCTAAATTAATGTAATTAATAATTTTTGTGTATGCTTCATCTTTTGTTTTTAAAAGAAATATTTTCGCAAAATGTGTGTAATCATCTAAAAAAGTTATAAAATACCTATAGCCATCCCATGTTTCAGGAGTAATTGGTCCACAAATATCACTATGAACAATTTCTAAAGGTTCTGTAGCTCGGTGTCTAACAGATGAAAATGGTTTTCGACAAAGTTTGGCTTTAATGCAAACTTCGCAGTTGTCCACTTCTTTATTATCTCCAATATCCAATCCATTTACCAAATTTTTCGTTTTTAGTACTGGCGTATGTGCCAAAGCTCGATGCCAAAAGTTTAAATTTCTCCCCAATTTTGAAGTAATACAAGCATTGACTGACCTGTTATCCCGTACAGTGTACCTGTTAGCTGCTGATGCACTGACGCTGACGTAAAACAGTCCGTCGCTCCTCCTTGTACCACTTAAGTAGACTATATTTGTGGCCGAATCCACAATTTCACATTGGTCGCTGAAAAAGATTATTTTATAATTATTCTCTGTTAACTTTGAGACAGAAATTAAATTCTTTTTAATCTGTGGAACACATAAAACATTAGAAAAATAGACTCCATTATTGGTAAATATTTTTCCTAATTTATTCACACAATGTATATTTCCATCCGCTGTTAAAATTTTGTATGAACAATTCTCTGTCTCCTCTAAGTATTCTTCCGAGTTAATAATATAATAATAATAATAATAATAATAGACATTTATTTCAGGCAACAAATAAAATTTTAACAAATTATCGGCCCATATAATATATACCTTACAGACTAACATATATACAATAATATAAACACTATAACTATTTCACATGTGATGTCGGCGACATGTAACGCGCATTCTCCGTAGGTAGTCGCCCGCGGAATCTCCGAAACACGACGCCCTGCGGCCAGAAATCCTCCTTCATAAAGGTCGCCAGATGGTGAGTCGGAACTCTCACCACATAAGAATTGAAATTCACTTTGTGGCGGGATTCCAACCGTTCGACCCTTAAGGTGAAGTTGGACTTCTTCCTGACATAATCTACAACCTCCTCTACCGTTGTAGACCAGTGCAATCTGGAAACATACACCTGCGTCGACGGTGTCGCTGGACGCAAAAGGTGGTTTGTTCCGGTCGGTGCTGTGCCGCACTGGTTGCGACTGGTGGGCTTCCTTTTCTTCTTTTCCACCTTGGTGAAGCCCTCCTCGTCGCACTGGTTCTTCTTTGGAACAGCCTTACGTTGGACCCGTTGACTAGGACCCAGCTTCTTCCCCTCTTGAGATGGCCGCTGCGATGGTGGAGCAGCGGCAATTGCAGCGTATGGACGTTGAGGAGTCGACGAACGTACGCTGGATGTCAGCTCCGGCGCGGTGGAGCGGGCGGCGGGACGAAGTTCATCGCACCTTACGACAGCGGCTGGCGGCGAGCGGTCGAATCCCGCTGACGCAGAACTGCCTAAGGTCGCATTGTGCGCTCCGCGACGCATGTTTACGTTAGCAAACTCGTCTGACCTACTTACCGAATTATTACTATTAATATGAAACGTTGCACCAGAATCTATAATAAATTCAATTTGCTTTCCAAATGAAGTTAAATTAGGTAAATTACTTACATTAGAACAGCTTGCCGTTTCCAGACAAAACTTGGAATAATGCGAGTTATTTTTACAATATTTGCAATTGTACTTTCCTGTGCAATTTGTGCTCAAGTGTCCTTTTTCCATACATTTGAAACATGTTTTATCTCTATTTTCTGTAAATTTGTATGTTCTGCAAAATTTTGAAATATGTCCGATCTTTCCACATTTGAAACATTTCCTTTGAATTAGGAACGCTGGTTCAACTTCATTTCTTTTGTTTTCTGACATTTCAATGTCATTCTTCATGTTATTCTTTTGTTCTGCTATTATTCTAGAAATTAAATTTATTCTTGTTTTCTCATCTTTATGCGTAGATTCCCATGCAGTTTTGAAGAATCTCATGCTCGCTGGCAATCCGCTTAGAATCTTCGAAATAATTTGAATTTCTTCAATTTCAGATCCAAGAATTTTCAATTTAGTAGTTATGTTCTCTAATTTACTAATATCTGTTAAAATATCATTTTCCGAAAATTTATAATTATAGAATTGTTCTAAAAGGTTACATTTTTCCGTATCGGAATTGCCACAGAAAATTCTATTCAATTTATCTAGAATTTCTTTTGTTGTATCAATATCTATGATGTGACATAGATATTTTTCAGCAATATTTGCAAAAATAATTAATTTTGCTTGTGCATCTTTCCTTTCAAAATCTTTCGGTTTTTCCTCATTGAATATATCCGAAATCCCTCTAGCTGCCAAAGCAATCATTAATTGTTTCCTCCATAACGAGAACTCACCTTCATTTTCCAATCTGGGAATTCTTCCTTGTGATTCACACATTGTTGTAGTTATTTCTCTACCATACTATTCCAACATCATAATTGTTATGCCCACTGGGCCCATAACCTGTTATAGTGGGTGAATGTTGGAATAGAAACACATCTCCACATAGTAATTATATATTCATTTTACATTTGACTTTTAAACATTTCCAAACAATTAAGTTCCCCATTACTAATAGTTTATCATTTCCTACACAAGTTACATATTAAAACATAATTGATTCCTCTATAAATACATATTTTCTAAAACGTAAACTTTATCTATAGGATATCACAAAACAGACTGACATTAAAATTAGACACCATCATTCTGTTCAATTTCAAAACAGCTCTAATTTTAAATCTTTCTTTATCTCAACATTTTATAACCGGCCAGTAACATTACAAAATACAATTCCATAAAACCTAGAACATCTACTACCTAGTAAATCATTATCACGCTGCAAAAATAAATAAAAAAAAAGCGTCCACTTGTTCGCGACACGAGCCCCGCGCGGGTATAGAACAACCAATATTACTATCCTCTTTGGTATAGAAACACATTTGCAGGGCGTGTCGTGTCCCACCCCACCGCCGTGGCGCAATCGGCGGCCAGCAGTCCGCGCCACGACAGAGCGAGTCACGACACGACACGCCCTACAAATGTGCTCCTAACCATATAAAATGTAAGAACGCGATATGCTTCTGGCGCGACACGACACGCCCCGACACGGTAGTGTGTTTCCGCCATTAATGAGTTGGGAAATAAAACAAAACCATATGAAAAGTTGGGAAACGATTATCTTGCGAAATAAAATTATGCGAAAACGTTAGTTGCTAAGTGAAAATCGGCGGTACGTATTTATGATTTTACGCGACAAGGTAGAGATCCGAGTTTTTTGTGTTTGTTTAATATTTTTCTGCAATAATTCTATATTTACCAAGTCAAGTGACGTCTTAGTGTAGACGGAGGTATAACAGTGATATAAATGCCGTGACAAAAGATCATCAAGATGAGTAAAATGTCAAAGAACAAGTTGAACCTGACCCTCCCACCGGGTTCGATAGACACGGTCCCAGCAGTGACTCCGTCTAACATGACTCCTCAGCTGAAGTCTGCAACGGCCTCTGAGTATGTAATCATAATTTTCTGTCGATTATGACGCTTAGATAACTACACAGACGACACAACAAATTTTAGTCCTTTTACCTGATGCGCCATGAGATAAAACTACAATTTTCTGATAGAGTGACTCTGACTCTCTTGCACTATACCGCTGAAATTCTAAGTGTGTTTATTTTATTTTGTCTTTTTTTTTTCAAATTCTGTAAGTCAAAATTATCATTAAATATTGCTAACTACGCAATCAGAATCTGTATAATGTGTATAGCTTCTTGCTCTTTCCTATGATAAATTACTTCTGGAGTAGCAATAGAATGGAGATAAAATTTTGGTATGTAATTAGTCCAGTAGTTTTCGAGCTTATTCGATGCAAAAACACAGAGTTGATTAATAGGTACCTATATAAAAAAAACTAACATAGGTTTGAGTCAGAGTCACTTTAGGTTTAACAAAATATTTTCACGTATCTACAATTATTTAATATTCACATTAAAACTATTTTTAGTACCTAAACTGTCTTAATTGTCAGGCAATAAAAAATAAATGATTTTAATTATTAGTAACATCGAATTAGTAAGGAATACTTTGCACTGAAATGGCAACCTTTCTATACTTAAGTATAGAAAGGTTGCCACACCTTTCTATACATTCTACAGGCAAAGGTTGCCTGTAGAATATACTTAAGTATAGAAAGGTTGCCATACCTTGCTATACATTCTACAGGCAACCTTTCTATACTTAAGTATAGAAAGGTTGCCATTCTTGGGAGCATTTATTGTCTGCAGTTCTTGGGAGCATCTAGCCTGAGTCTGGTCCACTCGAATGGTTTTTAGTTAGTTCACCCATTGGCATAGTTCTACAGTCCCCACCATTTTCCTGAGATCACTTACGCATTTTTTATTCTTACAGGCTACTGTTTGAGTGGTGTCCTCGTGTATTAAAAAATTCTATGTTTTGTTTTTCATCTGTCCAATTCACAGTTCATATAAACTGCTTTGTGTATTTAGTGATGTTATTGTATACTTTATGTGTCATTATCTTTTTGTTTGGTTTTGGGGTTTTTTCAAAGTTATTGGAATTATTATTAATTTTAACTTTTGTATCTCTAGCTGTACACAAGAAAAAGCCGTTGACAAACACAGGGATAACAAAGTGATTTTGTAAGGAATCAGTTTCTTCAATAACTTGTATTGTAGTATACATATAATATATTAATTGTGAACTAATATTTTAGACGTCAAGGGCTCGCTGGTAAATCAAAGACCAGTATTGAGGCTCTCACGGAAAGGCTGGAGCAGATCGAAATGGATGACACACAGAGACGCCGCATAGAGGTGTTTCTTTGCCAGAAAGAAAAGATTGGAGAGCTCAGCGATGACGATTTTGAGAAGCTCGGTGAATTAGGTAAAGCAAATCTAAGTGAACATTTACTTTAATATTGATTTTTATTAAAAGTTCTATATTTATGCAGCAATATCAATTTATTAAGATGGAAGAGTACAATGGCTCTAAGGTCATTTACGTAGTTAGCTATATATATAAACTATAATCTTTTCCACAGGTCAAGGCAACGGCGGCGTCGTGATGAAAGTCCGTCATAAGTCAACAGGACTCATCATGGCTCGGAAGTTAATACATTTAGAAGTAAAACCAGCTATTAAGAAACAAATTATAAGAGAATTGAAAGTGCTTCATGAATGTAACTTTGCTCACATAGTAGGCTTTTATGGAGCCTTCTATAGTGATGGAGAAATATCGATTTGTATGGAGTATATGGATGGAGGATCTCTCGATTTAATATTGAAGAAAGCTGGCAGGATTCCTGAGTCAATTTTAGGTACGTTTTATGATGATACATCTGTAGTGACTTCTTGGAAGATGACTGATATGTTCAATAAAGGAAACTGAGAGTGATTCATTTTAATAAGAACATTTGTAATATAGTTAAAATAATGCTGAATATAAATATAATATTGATCCTAATAAAAATAACTGCTAATCTATGCTAGCAATGTTCCATCTTATCAGCAGTGTGATGAAAAATTGTAAAATTTTAGTTATTATTTGCTATTTTCAAGTGAACATTACTCTGTATATTTGTATAAAAATATTATTTGTATAATTATCTGTATAACAATATTTTTTAATCAAAAAAGGATGTAATAAGCATTATTCGTAATTATATCTTTTTTATCTGCTTTCCTTTAAAATATTACTGCTGATAATTGGTACAGATATTATATTTCACCAGAAGTTCATTTGGGTATGAATGTTGTGTTGTATTGTATTGTATTGTAACGTTCACATGTATCCACATTGTTAATGTGTGTGTAACCTCGGAAACGCTGGTAGGTCCCATTTGTTCTATGGAACATGACGTAATAGAACAATTTTAGAAAATATTTTCCCTATTTGTACTATAGAACTACATACTAGCTTTTGCTCCTCTTTTTGTTTAAGAATGCACAGAACTAAATGGGAATCTCGTTTCCCAAATGCTTCCATGATGAGATATATAAGACGTATACATATATGTAGCAAATCATTCTCGAGTGGCCAGTTTACATATCAAGCTCAAGAAGTTTATATACCTACTTAGTTTGTTCTACGGAACAATTGAGACAAAAAGTACAAACTGTTCTACAGTACAAATAGGGACAATATTTTCTAAAATTGTTCTATTACGTCATGTTCCATAGAACAAATGGGAACTACCCGGAAACACTCGTAAAATCGGTCACGCACACACGTAACAATGTGTAAGTGCACGCCTTACATACAACATTTCAAAGCCAAACGCTCTTCGTGAAATAGGTTATCTGTACTATTGTGCTGATAATTGAAGGTATATTCTTCTTATATTTATAATTATTATTTTTAGGAACAATAACATCAGCAGTATTGAAGGGTCTGAGTTACCTTCGCGATAAACACGCCATAATGCATCGAGATGTGAAACCATCGAATATTCTCGTGAATAGCAACGGAGAGATCAAGATCTGTGACTTCGGCGTCTCTGGACAGCTGATTGATTCTATGGCCAATTCGTTTGTCGGTACCAGGAGTTACATGTCTGTGAGTTTATTTACATACTATGTACATAATATATTTGATAATATTAGCATCTCTATAAATACGACTTATTATGCTTACAAGTAC
The DNA here is from genome assembly GCA_905163395.2 of Endotricha flammealis. Lineage (NCBI taxonomy): Eukaryota > Metazoa > Arthropoda > Insecta > Lepidoptera > Pyralidae > Endotricha > Endotricha flammealis. Next base: position 9,210,039 of record LR990867.1, read on the forward strand.
AAGAGAGAATTTCCGCGAAAAGATTTCTCCATGACACGTTTTTTAACCTTAATTTGGTTGCGCTAGCCGAGTTTTTCTCCATACAAATGCTGTGGGGTGATTACTCCATTGTTTGACATCGTTCGTTTAAAGTTGTTAATAATATCGATTTGTCTTGTCGTTATCCATGCTTGTATTAAAATAGAATTGTAAAATAAATAATAAATAAATAAATAAATATATAGGGACAATTCATACAGATTGAGCTAGCCCCAAAGTAAGTTCGAAACTTGTGTTATGGGATACTAACTCAACGATATTATATTTTATAACAAATACATATATAGATAAACATCCAAGACCCGAGACCAATCAGAAAAAGTTCGTTTTCCATCATGACCCGACCGGGGATCGAACCCGGGACCTCCTGGGTGGCGGTCTGGCGTGGTAACCATTACGTCACGGAGGTCGTCAAAATGATCAGTAATTTAAAAGTTATGAGCCTCAAAACATTCCGTTTCAAACTGTAACGCAACTTTGGGCACAATTAAGGGGCTCCAAGGAGCCGATGACCTTGAGGGTTTGACCTTCAAAGTAACGTTACTTCACCCCTTCACCCCGCTTTAATATTACGTAAAATGCCAAAAACTTGACATCTATTGATCATTTTGTAGTACTAAGTTTTGATAAAAACCTTGCCTTTTTCACCACTAGAGGACTGGCAATGACGCGGCGCGGCGCGGTAATATTAACGACATCTAGTTGAGAAACCAATTATTAACATATTTGAACACTTTCCATAGACCTCTAGAATTAAACAATATCAGTTGACACTTTTAAAATGTTATGTGAATTATAATAGAACTAAATATATATTATTAAAATCAAATCTTAACATTGCAAATGAAATTTTGCAGGCGATGTATGTTATGTCGTATTTGGTTGGTTACACAAAATATTTAACAAAACCCGTTTTTTTGCTCTAGTTGTACCATACTATCTCAGGAACTATAAGCCCTATCAAAATATGAATTAGACAGAAAAATTGGGTATTTTTCTCTGATTCACATTCAATGAAAAAGGTCATTTTGCTACAACTCGTGTTGTACCTGTTTTCACAGGACACACACATTTTTTTGAAATATTGATCGGCTGGATTTTACTATCGATACAGTACCAAAATAGTCATTTTCAATTTAAAAAAAAACTGTACGTCTGCGTGTTATACCGTATCACGCAAAAACCACTGAATTTGAAGAATGAATTTTGATGAAATTTTACACGGAGATCTCGAGTCAACATTTAGAGTGCTTTTTATCCCAGAAATGCGTAAAACTAGAAAAACCAACCAAACCACGCAGGCGAAGCCGTAGGCACCCACTAGTATGGCATGAAAGGCACTATGAGTCAAATAAATGACGTAATCTATATCATAATTTTATTTGCGACATACAATACATAGTTAAATTTCGCCACATCACTTATTGTTTACGATGGCTTTATGGTTGATTCAAGAAATCATTAGTAAATAATGTCCAGGTTCAATTCTTAATTGTTGCTCATGTTTTTTTATTTGATTTTTACACTTCTTTTTAGCAATATAATTTTATGTTTTACTTTTTATGTAAAAAAAAAATTCACTTTATGTAAAATTTTACCTACCTAACAATAAGTTACGTACGAGCAGTAAAAAAATATTATAATAAAAATGTCCTCAAAATTTTAAATTGGTATCTGATATTGTCTATTTTTATACACATTAGTAAATAATATTTTTCGTTTTATCTCTTTTTTTTCTCGTCTAAAAAGAGATAAAAAGAAAAATATAATTTTAATGTGTATAAAAATACTTAGACAATTTCAGATTCCTATTTAAAAACAATTATGCATTTTATTACATATTTTTATTATAGTTTTTTACTGCTTGCAATTGTAGGTAGGTAAAAAGTAAAACAAAATTATATTGTTAAAAAAAGTATAAAAATCAAAAAGTATGAGCACCAACCTAAGGATCGAACCAGGAGACACTGGACTAAAACTAGCGATTTGTTGAATCTACCACATAGCCATGTAAACCAATATGAGAAGTGGCGAAATTTATGTATTGTATGTGGCGCTGTAATGAGCCACAATCATTATCGTGGATAATATAATATACGTCATAATATATAATTCAAAAGGATAAATAACTTTCATGCATTTGTTGATATTTTTTATTTTTGGATATTTTCGTCATAATAATAAAAAATTGAGAGCATGCAGGGTGCAGCGAAAATTTGGCACACGTCCATCCATCCGAAAGCGTGGGAGCGCACTGATTACCTTGTGTCCAGACACCCGCTATCCAGAAATTACGTAATTGACGGAAAATTGCTTGTGACTTGGTGGAAATACACTCAAATTCAAAAACCAAACAACAAATAAGTAGATAACATTATTGCCTATAAATTAATGTAAATTTTACACGAATCGATGCATAAATACCCAAGTTGAATCGCATTCTTTCTTTGATTACTAGGTTCTTTAAATATTTTATTACTCCATAAATATTCAGTAATTTCAAATTTCGAGCAGCATAAATGTAGTACAATGACTATAGCACAACATATATTTTTTTGGTGGTTATTCGTTATGGTAGCTAGGAGTAGAGACAACTTGAAAAACAGCAAAATTTTAGCGAAATTTGTTGGTACGACCTTAAATACTGGAAGGAGTATGAAATCTCTAACACAAGCATAGTTTGGTTAGTTTTTTAATTAAAACATTCAGCTGTTTTATCACAAGAACACTTCTCTCAAAAGCCTACTCGTAAATTTTTTGACGCCCGTTTCGACAATATTTGTGTTTGCATATAATATTTATTTATTTATTTCAACAATAATTGTGTGTAAATCGGTGTAAACAGTTTCGCACTGTTCATAACCGAGTCTATCCCTTTCGCAGCGAAATAGCATGTAAATTAGCCACGCCCATCAACGAGTTTGAGTCTTCGACTGCACTCTTAATTTTTTAGGCAAACAGTGATTGAAATCCGTGCTCCTGCTCCGTGCTTCGGCGGGCGCGTTAAGCCGTCGCTCCCGGCTGTTGTCGATGCATTGGAGCAGCGTGGCAGAGTACGCTATTGTAGTGTGTATGTAGTATAGTAGTATATGAACTAATGTATGAATTAATAAAGAAGAGTATTTACACAGCTATCGAACCTATCACTCGTCTCCCAAACAACACCCATACATTACATGGCGACCCTGCCAGTCGGCGCAACCATGCGCCGGCGCGGCCATTTATTAATAATTAAAATATAAAGTAGTGAATAAATAACATTTTAGAAGATTTAGGAAAAATATTAATATAGAAGATTAAATAAGAAGAATAAAAATAAGAAAATATAATTAGGAAGAAACTACATTAAGTTGAAGATTTCAAGAAAGAATATTGAAGAAAAAATATTGAAGTAAGAAAAATGAAGATTTAAACATGGAAAATATAATTAAGAAGAATATCAAGTAAGAAGTATTCAAGAATGAAAAACGAAGATGAAGTAGTTTGAAATAAAGTGTGAAGAAATAAAATGAAGAAATGTATTATGAAAACTGAAGAAAGAAGTTAATTGTTATGTGAAAAAAATGAAGAAAATAAATGAAGTTAGAAGAAATTATAATATGAAGTATTGAAGTAAGAAATAATAAGAAGAAAGAAAAAACGAAGCGTACGAGTCCAGGATGGTGTCCAGGGTATAGCCCGGCCCAATTCGTCGCACGGACTTCAAGGATTGTCAGCCTACTCAGCTAGCCCAGCGGAGGAGCAGCAGCGAAGAGAGGCATCCCAGCGGAACAACGCAAAATACTCGGACAAGACGAAAACAAGTATCCTTTTAGTACAACAATTTTTTTTGGTCAATTAAAAAAAAAAAGAGATTAATTTGTGTAAAATATGATCTCTATCATATTTTTTTTTGTCATTTGCGATAAATAAGTTTTTTTTTAAATAAGTAAAAATGGGTGATAATTTTGATTTAGAAACTGCAATTGCCCTTTTACCGGTTATAACTAATAATAATGAGAAAGAGATTAGAGAACTAATAAATAATATAGAGTTTTATAGCAGCACTTTAAATAAGAATTCTCAACAATTATTAATAAATTTTGTATTAAAAACTAGATTAACTCAAAACGCAAAACTTTTACTAAAAACACATTATTTAGACGTAAATAGCTTAATTTCTGATATAAAAAATCATTTTTTACCCAAAAAATCGCCACACGTTTTATTAAATTCTTTATTAAATATCAAACAGGGTTACAGAACAATTAATGAATATGGAGCAGAGGTAGAGAATCTATTAACAGATCTCACCTATGCCCAATATGATGATGATTTGTCTAAAATTAAAATAATATTTCATAATAACGAGAAATTAGCAATTGATTGTTTTTGCAAAGGGTTAAATAACTTCCGTTTATATGTAATAATATCGAGTCATAAATTCAGTAATTTATCACAATGTATCCAAACAGCCATAGATGAAAATACTATTATTTTAAATAATCAAAATTATAATTATCAGAAAAGGAGTCCTTATAAAAATAAATATAATTCACATGCCAATTGCGAAACAAATAATTCAATATGCATGGCATCATCGGATCCTATGTCGTTCCCATGCATCGCTCACGTTCAGCAGAGTCAGCAAACGCTGCCTGTTGTTGAGTGCAATACAGATAATAAAGAAATTTTAAATTTATGCGATGTAAATGACTTATTTGACTTATTCAATGATAATAATTTAGAAGAGAATCAAAATAATAATTTATTTGATCTAAATGATTTATTTAATGAGAAATTAGAAGAAAATAATACCGTTAATGATCATGTAAAATTAGAAGTAAAACCAAAAAGTATAAAAAGTAAACGTACTAAAATTAATAAAAAGAAAAATAAGTTTAAATCCAAGGATATGACGAAAAATAAATGTATTTTAAATACAAATAAAAAAGATAAAGGTATGAACTTAAAATATAAAAATAAAGTAAATCTTATGAATATGTTAAGAAAGTTGAAATTAAGATATATCAAAGGGAAAAAAGATTATGTGAAAGGAAATATTATAATGAAAAGTAATTATTATATTAAAATATTAAATAAAATGGTGAAGAGAATTAATAAATATAATCTTAAATATATATTTAAAGAGAAAACTAAGAAAAGAAACAATTACGTAAAGTATAAAAAATGTCTTAAATATAACATACGAAATAAAGATCATAAAAAGTATGGAACATATAATAAATGTGAGAAATACAACGGAATAGAGTATAATAAAATATACAACATTAGATCAGTAGGAGTAACTTAAATAAGTAATAATAGAATATAAAATTAGTACATAGAAAATAGAGTAAAAAAGGGTAATAAAGTAGAGTAAATAAATAACTATGTTAATAGGAATAAGTACTTTTATATACATTTTAATAACTTCAAGTAAATAAATAATTATTAGAGTAAGGACATTATGTTTGGTAGATGTAAAAAAAAAAAAATGTATCAACTACAAGTACCTACTTACTTATAAATTGTATATTATACCTACATATTATTTTTGGGTATCATAATTTTTGTTGTTATCATAAAAAAAATCATTGTTATAATAAAAATATATTATAATAGTAATATTTTAATAAAAGTTTTTTTTATAGTTGTTCGTAATAATATCTTTAATCTTTTTTAAGTATGTTATTAAAAGATATTTCGTTACATTTTTCAAAATTTTGACTTCTGGCATTATTTTATGTTTAATTTTTATAGTTAATTAGTTTTTACATACATTTTTTTATGGTTTACAGTTTAAATTGTATTTTTGTTTCAAAACCTACATTTTAAAATGGGAATATATATATATATATTTTATAAAAAGTTGTAAGTTAATAAGATAATAGATAAACATGAAATAAGCATAAAGTAAGGTTTCATATTATGCGCTACATTCTTTCCCATAATTAGTGTTGTATAAAGTTTCACTTACAAGATAGTAATCCAATCAGGTTGTTATTCATTTGTGTAAATTGCAATTCAGCGCATTCTTAGTATTCATTTTAATTTTGTTGTTGTTAATTAATGTTTCAAAAAAAAAAGTTAAAATTAGTTTAATTTTTTTATTCTTTAAAGGGGGGAGGTGTAGTGTGTATGTAGTATAGTAGTATATGAACTAATGTATGAATTAATAAAGAAGAGTATTTACACAGCTATCGAACCTATCACTCGTCTCCCAAACAACACCCATACATTACACTATAATCCTCTGCGATTGAAGGGAGACTCGTATCTCTGCCTGCAGTGAAATGATTATGGGTTGCTATTTATGATGATGTGATGAGATGCATAGTCTATAACAAACAAGGTAGTCCCTTCCCGTGACATCTAGGTTACGTGATTAGCCCAAGATTACGTCATCGGCTGTGGTGTGGTTGAATATGTCACACTGATCGTGACGTAGTCTTGGTCCTCTTGGGCCATAGACACGGGAAGGGTATACCAAGCGCAGTATGTTATTGTACCATGATGATAGGTTGAAATCAGTTTTCCATTTACAGCCTGAACGTCTGCAAGGTACACACTACTCAGTTCAGTCGGATATCTGGTCGCTGGGTCTCTCACTTGTGGAAATGGCGATCGGGATGTATCCCATACCACCTCCCGATGCGAAGACACTGGCATCTATATTTGGTGGTCAGAATGAAGATCATTCACCGGGGCAGGTAAAGAATTAAAATGTAATGACATCGTTTATTAAGAAACTATCTGCCATTATGCCATAAGCACTTTCTTTATTCAAAGTGTACAAATAAAACAAAAGATCAATAATTCTTTGTATACTTAATTTATTTTAATATTAAGGTTAAGGTCCTTAAACGGTAGCTCATATATCAAGTAAAATGGTTGCGTATGATTTATTTAAAAATGTACAAATCACTAAATTAGGACTTATCAGCGGAGACTAACCCGTGAAATTTGTTAGATTATAAATCATAATTCCTATTTAAAGTTGTTTAATTTCTTGTATTTGAAAACTAAATGTGTTCATACTTGTCTGTATCATATTGCAGGCGCCAAATTCGCCCCGTCCAATGGCTATCTTCGAGTTACTTGATTACATTGTAAACGAGCCGCCGCCGAAGCTGCCTTCTGGCATTTTCTCGGACGAGTTCAAGGATTTCGTCGATCGCTGCCTCAAAAAGAACCCAGATGAGAGAGCTGACCTCAAGACTTTGATGGTAAGGCATTTCAGTTTCATTGTCTCTGGAAATTGTTAACATTTTAAATGTACAGATAGGGTGCAGCGGCGTGCTATCATCAATAGTACTGATGCTACAGAGAACATTACAATACAATATTTTTTATTGCACCAAAAAAAAGTAATACATTTAGGTAAAGTACAGGCGGTCTTATCGATAAATCAGAGAACGTCGATTCTCCAATTGCGTAGAAACTTAGGTTCACGAATAATTTTTAGCATCATAACGTTATGGTTGTGAGTTCCTACACAGCTGTGGTTTCACCCCTGGGAAGTCAAACTTATTGTCAATTTGAGGTCGCCGTTGTTGATCCTGGCTTCATAGGGACACAGCTGTGGGACTGTGGGTTTGTCACGGAAGTTTCTTTAGCCTATTTGGATTAATGATTGTTTACCAATTTTATCTTTTAATTATTCTTATAACGGTCACTTCATTCAAAGGGCCGCGGGTTCGAATTCTGTGCAATTTTGTGTGCATGTCTGTTTGTCTTGTTCTGGATGTTTTCTGTGTAATATTTATTTATTTAATATTTATTCTGTTGTATGATTTCAGAATCACGAGTGGATTCATAAGGCAGACGCCGAGAAGGTAGACATTGCGGGCTGGGTGTGCAAGACGATGGACCTCATGCCTTCTACGCCAAATTCTAACATGTCTCCTTTTTCTTCATAAGCTGCAAGAAGTGCATACTTTCATCAGCGAAAAAGGGTGATTTTAATTTTTGTAGCATTATTCATTTTTATATCTGTTCCAAGTTAGAATAGGAATGAGGAACTAGTGTTAATGACTCAGTCAGTGTAGTGTTAAAATACTAGTAAAAAAAAACAAAGTAATAAAGTTAAATTTAAGTTATGGATTTTAACTTGTTTTTTTTTAAATGGAGTTGTAGAGCATTTATGAAATGGGCTATCTCGACCGGGAAAGTACTACCCTCTCACTAAATATCGAAGCTTTTTACATTGTGGCGTCGCTTGTCTGTCCACAAACACTGGAAAATACATGAAAAAAAATTAAACACTTTTTACCCTTAAACTTCAGAACAACTCTTACAGGGTTGGCAACGCGCCGGTGTTCCAAGCGTTAATAGGCTACGTTGACCGCTTACCATCAGGCGGGCCATATGCTTGTTTGCCACCTTAGTAGTAGGAAAAAACACCCTAAAGAATACTACATTATGACATTACCATTACTTTACAAATGTTTCCTTTTCTTAGAGCCTTTTTATAGAAACTTTCAGTTGTTGTACTTAATGTATATTTCGTTACTTTTAGGTCAAAACATTTCCCAAGAGAGAACGGGCGACACAATCAGTGAGGATGCTGGCGCAGAGGAATAGCAGCCCTGACACCAAGCGATGACAGTTCACAGTATGTCAACTCTAGATACCATTGTCCAAACGCAGTCGAACAACGAACGAACACATCTCATAAACATTTAGGGACGTGATAATACGTTTGTCACACGTATAAATACGTGTAACGAGTATTTGTGATTGGAATTTACCTAGTCTCTATAGATTTAAAGAGAAGAGAATTGCCTCATTATGTGGGGCCATTCTCTTGAATGAAGTTTTCAAAATTCAAGTTTTGAATTGTGTCTCACTCTGATGTTATATCTTGCTCATACATAAGGTGAATTGCCTCATTATGTGGGGCAATTCTCTTGAATGAAGTTTTCAAAATTCAAGTATTGAATTGTGTCTCACTCTGATGTTATATCTTGCTCATACATAAGGTGAATGGGCGAGATAGTTTTTATTACGAGAATTGGCGCCTTGATGCTGCATTCCGTAGTAAAGACTACGGTAATTGACACTTGTGCCTGAACATTGAGCTTTTCATATTGTCACTAAGAATGTTCTTATAAATTTACCTGACGTAAAAATAATATTTCCTTTATGGACTAAAATTACAATCACAAATATTACTATAAATGACTGTACGTTGTCACGTCTCAATTTTATTATAAACATATCACATTAAAAAAACAATTAGCATTCTTCGGGATATACCTGTCATCGAATATTGAAAAAACTCAAAATTAAAAAATTTAATTTATAGAATTGGCTAATTAAGGTAAAATTTTGTAGGGGTTATTAAAACAAATGTGTTATGTTACACTTTGATATCGATTTGACGCTGTTTGATGCGTACGCCATTGTAGTTCTACCGCGAGTCAATATTATATTTATATTTAAAAATATATATATTTTACATTAACTGTTATTTAAAAAAAAAAACTTAATTTAAAAGGCTTTAAGACGCTACTCCATTGTTGTATCGACTCTTTCAGTAAGTTCTGTTTCTTTTTATACTGTGGTCCGGGTTGTCTAATTTGCTGCACCTTAACAGATCTGTGGAAAGCCAGGGATAATGCCATCTTACTGGCTAAACATATTGCCAGTAGTGTGTGAGAATTTAATTTGAGTTAATGACACGAAAAGTAGTTCAGTAAAAAGTACAAATTCTCATACTGTCATTATGTAATTAAGAAAGAAATGAACAAAAACTTGCATAGTAAAGTTTAAAATTTGTAAAACCTTAATGATCCATTATGGTTGTATTAACACGATTGCGTGGCATCATATTTACATACAGTCTTGTCTGTGAGCAATAGAGTTGCGTCTTTATTTGTGTTCGAACATCAGTTCAAATTATATGTATACCCGTCTGTTAAAGTCAATGCAGTAAAGTCTACACATAATATTGTATACATAATATTGTACGGGACCATACATATACGAGCGTACTAAACGCAAAGCCCGAAAGGTGAATGTGGGTTTTTAGGCTCCTTTCATTCTGCAGCGTGTCGCCGGTCGCGTATTCACGCGACCGGCGCAATTTGTATGAAGGTTTATAGAGGCTTTCATAGTGCCTCGTGCGGCCGGTTGCGACCGGCGGCGGTGTGTTTTCGACACGCCCCGACCGGTCGCGACCGGCGACACGCTGCAGAATGAAAGGAGCCTTAGGGTTTTTTTTTCAAATTGACACAAACAATGAGTCACGGATATATCAGTTTTTCATACATAATTTCTATGAAAACGATATACATCTATATCTAACGTTTTGGTGATCGTCCTGGAAACCCTCATTACGAGAATTAAATGTTTAAAAAATTTTTTCAACTAAGTTTTCTTTATTATAGTATTTTTATGTTCAAATGTATTGAGTTGTATGTGTATTACTATTGTATAATTAAAATGGCCTAATACCGTGATAACTGAGTATGGCACACGGTACAACTCTTGGCAATGGCACAACGAATTGTTCGGAACTTTCCTCCTCATATACAGGTTATATGATCACGAGAAAGTAATTTGGTGTGAGTAACCGATACCAAGGTGTCTGAAGATAGATAGGGGTAAACTAAAACATAGTGCATTCGTGGACGAACTAACGTGGTTTTATAAACGAATAAAAAAAAACAACTAATCGATAAATGGTCAAGTAGAGTTGATTTCACTAGTCGCAAGTCGAAAAAATGTTAGTAGTGTTTTGACATATTTTTCTTTGCTGAAAGTGCGTAATTCATGTCAGCTGGAACTTGTTATTTGAATAAATGCGGGTGTGCGCAGACTGCGCGCATCCGAAGCGCTGGAATACTCCAACGGCCGCTCTAGCAACGGGCGTGAGAGCGTTCCAGTGCTGACAGAAACTTTATAATCTGTAAAATAGAATGCATTTTTTAGACGACGAAAAAAAAGAAAAAAATATAAAAAATAAAATTACGTAGGTACGTTTTCTATTTTTGACGTGATGCACTTTTTCCGTTTGGTTTGTTATGTTAATGGCTTTGTTTTAGTAAATCCGCCTTTTATTTACCCTGTCCCAAGCACCTAGTGTAGTTAGTTACCACGTGGCTACTTTGCTTCGATGCGTTTGCGCTGTATGAATGTGCCTTTTGAGTTTATTGAATATTTACATTCATATCCCCAGCGCTTCCATTGCTATGCCTCGATGTTATCCTCCATGTCAGATTTTTTATTCGTTTGAATTATGTTCAGTTAATTGGACAATGAATAAACTATACTCTATTCATTTTGCCTTGAGAGAAAATATAAACAATAAAGAATTAATGTTTGTCAAAGTTGTTGAAATGTCAACAACCAAAATAAGAAAACTAAAACAAAAGTTTAAATATTTATAAAAAAAATATACTTAGCTTTTGTTTATGTTTTATACCAAAGCAAAGTTGAATAGAGTACAGACTGTGTATACATTAATCAAACAATTTTGTTGATAAATGTCACATTAACCCCATAGTATCGTAAATTTTAATGTATGACATTTTACCCGCTTCGTGACATGATTTGCCAGGTCTTCCTGTTAGTATGTTGATATTGATGCTTCGTTCACACGTACCACTAGACAGCGGGCAGCATAGAGACATACAAAGCATAAATTTTGTATGAGCGTGTCCATATGTAATGTAACTCGTAAAAGAGAATGTATTGCCGGTTACATATTACTGGACGAAGCTGTCGCCTCTGTCGCATACAACCATCAATAAAGATGTACCTAACAGGCGTTGCTTATTTGTTTAAGATGTAAAGAGGCCTATGCTGTTTACTTGGTACACATTGGTTGCCGAGATGTGAACGAAGCATAAAGCCTCGTTTTCACTAGGGGTCAAATTGGTCAACATGCAACAACATGACGCTCATCAACAACGAAACTCGTGGACAATTTGTTTGACATTTGCTGTACTGAAATGAGTCTCGCGTCACGTAAATGTTGCGCGCCATGTTGGAAAACATTTTGTCCCCTAGTGTACTATCCGCCCACAAGAGACCTGCGCAGTAGACGATTTCTATACCATTTTACTACAAACCGTCTACTGCGCAAGTCAAGTCAGCAATCAATCACGGGCCCAATTCTACTAAACAATTTGTTTAGTAGAATCGGGCCCCAGGTCTCATCTCGTGGCGCGTTACTGAGGCTCAATTTATTTTGTGATTGTATGTTTCTTATTGATGCAATGTTTCGCCTTGTTTCATTGTGCATTTATATTTTTGTATTGAATACGTAGACGCTTTTATTTTTAGGTATTATACTTAAAAGGTGCTTTTACGTTGTTGTTTTGTAAATGTATTTATTTTTTAATGCATAATTGGAAAAGAACAAAAAATATTATTTTTTGTATATTCGTGTTATTAGATAGATGTATGTTTTTATTACAGATAATTCATTATGTGTGTAATCATTGTGTTAGAGTTAAGTTATACGATATTCTTAGCTAATGTATTCCAGTTGTGTGGTCAGTTTAGGGTGTCATTCTGATTTGGCTGTTCACCATTCTTCTAGACAATTTAGAAGTATTTAGAGCCGTTTCGCAAGGGTCTTACTTCATATAAAAATCTGTATCGTGGGTACACGCGTTGTGTGGACAGTATTATTATAAATTATAATGTACTTAACATTACTGCTCCTATTTGTCAATAACCAGTTGACTTGCCAAGATTTTGGAGACTTTATTTTTAGTGGACTGTTGATGTAATGTCATGCATTAAAAAGTAAAACTTTTTTTTAAAGAATTTTTTCTTTAATGCTGGGCGAAGGCCTGTTATTTTCTCCAAATGTTTTTTTCTGTTTTCGAAAATTATTTTGACTACAAAAAACTTTTGGATATTACTTAATTTCGCGTCATTAATGTATGTATTAGTGATGAGTACGAAATAGTGAGAATAATGCAATTTCTATATCTATCTATAAAGATTGGTGAACTAATGCTGCAGAATGTAACCGGGTTTATGTAGTGGGGATGATATTTCCCACAATATAAATCTAAAGAAAGACAGACTGTTAATTATGAAAGACTTTGTACTAGTATAACTATTAATGTTTGATTAATAAATTAATTCCTCTCTAAAGCGAGACACACAGAGGACGATTGTGGCTCGGACAAGAGGCAGGTGCGGCTCTCTTCCGTTCGATTTAATCAACATATGAAACGACTGTGTAGTGTAGATTCATATAAATTGATTCTGGATCGAATCCCGCGCAAGACAAACTTTTGCGTTTTGTGTCTGAATGATTTAAAAAAAAAATCACACATTTATCAGCAGTCTATTACAATAATAGTACAGTCAAGAGCAGGTCGATCTTTACATATTGGACTTTGTACCGTTCTTATGTTCTATGTCATAAGAGCCAGTAAATTGTACTGCAAGTGTAATGCTCGACGTGCACCTGACTGTACAAGCGTTGCTAAGTTCAAGATTAGATGGCGTTATGTGATTTGTACAAGAATATTAAAATGACGCCCCCGCCCCGCGTTTAACCTGTCTCGGTTTCTGTGTGTTTCACACATTATTGATAGAGATGGAGGGTTCAATTTTGAATTCTCATAGCAAAACACCAATGTAAGTAATTTATAATACGTGATATTTTTTTAAGCTGACTGCTTGTGTTATTATATTTATTTTTCGTAGTAATGAATGTTACCGACATATTATTTCATGGTAAGTATTATAAATTGAAATTTTTTAATATTTAAGTCTACATAATGTTAAAATCGCGTCCGATCTCTTGAGGCCAGGGACCGCATTATTCCTACGTTTTTTTAAAAAATAATTTATTAAATAAATATAATTAAAACCTTTTTATATAGGCGTTTTTTTAAATGAGGTTGGATTGAAAATATTATGTTTTCATGAAATTAAATCACATTATAATCAAATAAAGTAAATATGTTCTTGTTGTTTTATATTGTACGTAAAATCGAGTAATAATTTAAAATTTATCAATAATAGTGACGTAATGTGTTCCTGGCCTATTTTCGAATTTCATTACATACGTCTAAGTGTAACTGTATAGGTTTAAATTGGTATTATTTGATAGATAGCTTCTTTGTAGTTAGATACTATGTACAAATAAATGTTAACTAAAATATTTTGTACAGTATTATTTGAACCCTGTAACGCACTATACAATTTTAAGTCTAAAACTAGAAATATATTTCTTATCGTGATCCGTCAGAAGCTTAAGGGCGCGTTTACGTTGCAGAATCATAAACTTTAATTTGATTTGAATCAAAATTTTTGCTTCGTTAAAACATTTTCGATTACGTTAACGTGAAAAAGCAACCGGATTACCGGGGGTTGCTTTTCTAGTTTAGTATGAAACCGCTTGCGTCTAAACGCGGTTTGCCGCCCATAGCCGCAACCGCGACCGCTAGTGCGTATTGCGCTTAGGGTCGTTTTAATTTGCTAATAAGGTTCAGAATCATTCAGAATAGGCTATTGGGTATGTCAAATAAGGAACGTCAAAACCATATTGCCAAAAATTACAGTTTATTTGTTTTGTAAGTTTCCATCACATGGTCGACTAAGGCAAACAAGCCTGTATTACATAAAAGAAACTTAGATAATTCGTTTGAAAACTATAATGCATACTTTTACACACAGTGTACACACGTAAAAGTTATAACATCCCACTTTTTGGGTCAGAGGTCAAAAACCTTTCTCCGCCCATTTCATCAGACAATGGGTCTTAAACAGTTGATTGTTCGAAAACATAATAGATACTATGAAGTTTCAAATACGACATTTCATTCGACATTCACAAACGAATCCTTAAAAGCGGACGAACATTTAAGTAAAAGTTGTGGGGTATAATGGCTTCTTAATGAGGCAAAACAAAGGTCCACAGAAACAATATTTACCCAGATTTATAATGACTGGGTTCTCCCCGCAACCTTTGCGTTCAACATCCCATATTTCATTTTAATGTCCCACAGTTAGGGTTCGCCTAACAAATAGTCGTCTCGTCCTTTTATGCCAAGTCAAAAGAAGCGTCAAGCCGTCGGAATGTACTTTAAACACTTAAAAGACAATGTTGTTGCTCTTTGTTCTAAACCACCGTTGTTCTTATAAAATTATGAAAATATACACTGCAGCACTGTGTTTTCTTCTTCCATCGATCGCGGCGAGCACGAGTTGAATGCTCGGTTCGTGCGCGTAGTGTGCATGGGAAATCTGTTACATCACATGCTATATTTACACAGGTCTGTACCCGGCAATGGATATAGATAGAATATGCTTTATTTATTACATTGTAATATTACACTGTATGATTTGGAATCACTATGAGCAAGTATGTACAATAGGGTTACCACTTGTTAAGTATTTTTTCTCCACACAATAGGTACCTATTGTTATAACGCAGGATTGTGAAAAACGGGTCATGCGACGAATGAGTACGGCTTAATGTGTAATACTTAAGCTGGAATTCTCATAAATCATTGAATGTTCCACGCGAGTTCACTTAAAAAGTTTGTAACTTTGTTAAATCGATGAACTTTGACATTAGACAAGGATCTCAACTGAGAATAGGCATCGTTAGCTATTTTGGACAACCCTTTGTTGTTTTAAATTTTGTTACTTCGGCAGTACTTAATTTGAGGAAGTTAAAATTTATGGCTTTAATATTAATTAATTTAAATATAATTGGTTTCTCTTTCATTTCCGACTTGGCAGTCGTAAAAACGAGCGGCTAAACTGGAAAATTGGTCTTAAAATTTTATAGACGAGCGAAATTATTTAAAAATATTTAAATATCTAATTTAACAATTAGGAATTGTCCTAATAGAACGCGAATGCGCGATCGTCGCATCGCTTACTCGCGCGACGATCGCGCATTCGCGTCCTATTAGGACAATGCCTTAGGTTGTCATTTTAGCGCATTAATGTTCATTGTGTCCAGCACTTAAAAGTCGTCTGCTGAGCGAGACAATAATAAAAAAAACTTATGAAATCTTTTGCAGAATTATATCTTTTTCGTAATTAGCAATTGAAATGAAATGAAATGAAATCGTTTATTTCAGAAATTAGACCTTCACAGGCACTTTTTCTTGTCATTTACAACTTGTTTAAATAAAAAAAATAAACTACGTTATATACTACCACCATTTCGGACACAAGCAAAATGGCAACCGGTAAAAAGAAATGGCGAAAGAAAACCGGTTACGGCCTTTTTTGTCATTTTGTACTTTTTTTTTTTTTTTTTTTTTTTTTCTTTTTTTTTTCCACTCATTAGTTACAATGTAGGTATAAGTACATAAAAATTTATAAGAAGAATACGCGGAATGTTATACACAATGGTGTGGAATGAACAAGTCTTAAATCTACAATAAAAAATAAAAAGTCAGTACTGACAAGAGTGAGCAGACCAGTCCCCCCAGGCAGCACCCGTTCACGAGTTGACGCGAGAGTCAGCCATCGCTGTGCTCAACCATATTAGAGGGAACTCAGCGACCCGACTCCCGACGCCACCACCAGTTTGGACATTTAAGCGAGCATGACATACTCAACCCTATCAGACTTTGTCCCAAATATATAATCTATGTATTAGTAAAATGTCCATCACCATTGTGGACAACACTTCGACGCGTGTACAATATAATGTATAGTCTGGAACTAAAAAAAAACAATAAAAAATTTAAAAAATAAAATCGACGCACAATAGTTTACAGCGCACTTGACGCCTGGGGACGCTCTTGTCGAGTGTCTTGTGTCGTTTTACATATTAAAGTCCACGCATTCTTATCATTGATAAATTCGTTAATGGTATAGTAGCCTTTATGCAATAGTGAACGCTTAATGAATGACTTAAATTGGATCAAAGGCAGGTTTAAAATTTCATTCGGTATTTTGTTATAGAAACGTACTCCTTGAGCTACAAAAGATTTGTTCACTTTAGACAATCTGCATTTGAGACCTACTAGCTTATTTTTGTTGCGAGTGTTAAACTGATGGACCTCCTCTAACCTTTTGTATTGGTGTAAGTATTTCCTCACAAACATTATGGTAGTATAAATGTATTGTGAGGCTACAGTAAGAATGTTGATATCCTTAAATACGTCTCTAAGTGAGTCGCGATAACCTAGATTGTAAATAAATCGAACTACTCTTTTTTGTAGTACAAATATCGACTCGATATCAGCTGCCCTACCCCAAAGTAGTATGCCATAGGACATTAAGCTGTGAAAGTAACTAAAATAAACTAATCTGGCAGTTTCCACATCAGTAAGTTGTCTTACTTTTCTAACGGCATATGCAGCAGCGCTAAGCTTGCCTGACAAGGTTTTAATATGTGGATGCCATTGCAGCCTATGATCTAGCTCGATACCTAAGAAAACAGTCGACTTCACTACCTCAAGACCGATACCGTTAAGCATTATTTGATTAGAATCTACACTAACATTCGGTAAAGTAAATTTGACACATTTCGTTTTGTTTGAGTTTAGCGCTAGATTATTTGTGCTGAACCAGTTTTGTATAAGTGATAAAGTGTCATTTATAAGATTCATGTTATCTAGTTTTCTATCAGTTTTAAAAATTAGTGACGTATCGTCGGCAAACAGAACCATGTCACACTTATCCTGGGCTAGATAAGGGAGATCGTTAATGTACACGAGAAAGAGAAATGGACCTAAAATCGATCCTTGCGGCACGCCCATCTTTAGTGTTGCGCCAGATGATAGAGCTTTATTAATCTGTACTTTCTGTGTTCGATCGTTAAGGTAGGACGAGACTAGAGTAAGTGACAAATTATCAACTCCATAAAATTTAAGTTTCTCGAGTAATATTTCGTGATTGACGCAGTCGAATGCCTTGGATAAATCGCAAAAAATGCCATAAGCATTCATATTCACTTCCCAGGCATCAAAGATAGATCTGACCAGAGTAGCTGCTGCGTCAGTTGTAGAACGTCCTTTAGTGAAACCAAACTGGCGATTATGAATTAATTTGTGGTGATTGAAAAATGATACTAGTTGGTCTAGAATTACTTTCTCAAATATCTTACTGAGAGCTGGCAAAATAGAAATAGGCCTGAAATTATTGGGATCACTTTTACTGCCATTTTTATGCAAAGGAACCAACTTGCTGAATTTCATTAAATCAGGAAAGACTCCTTTGGCAATGCAATCATTAAAAATATTAGCAAGCTGCGGAGCCAACATTGTTATGATGTCGCATAGGACGTGAACAGATATTCCCCAAATATCTTCTGTTTTTTTTTTATTAATATTTTTGAACGTTTTAGTAATAACATCACCCGAGATTGAGTTAAAGCTAAATGTGGCCTTTGGCTTAGGAACATTATTTACGAGTAAGGTATTTGCCATTGTAGCTGACGAGTCTAGTGTTCTAGTAGTATTATAAGGAATTTCAGAGAAAAAATTTTGAAATGTTTCAGCTACTTCAGAATCAGAATTTATAATTTTGTTTGAAATTTCCAGTGAGAAGGACAAGTCGTTATTTTTGACCTTACCTGTTTCTTTACTAATGATATTCCAGGTAGTTTTGATTTTATTGGAGGCATAGTTAATCTTGCGACTTAAGTATAACGACTTGGCTGCAATACATACGCGTTTAAATATTTTAGAGTATTTTCTCACATAATCAACAAATATCGGATCGTTATTGTATTTTTTTGTTGCATACAGTTCGTATAATCTCGTCCTACTCTTATAGATCCCTTGTGTAGCCCAGTCACAAAATTTTGTCTTATTGTTACGTTTCGAAGTCCTAACAGGAAAGGCACTATTAAATTCATCATTAATAATATTAAACAAATTCTCAAACTGTGCGTTAGGATCCTTATGTGATTTATTTAAGCCGGCAAGTTGCTTTTTAATATTTTGTTTAAAACACTCTTTCCGATTTTTAGTTAGCGGCCTACTCGTAACAGTGTGTACAGTATTAACCTCTTTGCACTCAAACGCGATTTGTTGACCATAGTGATCGGAGCCGAGACAGTCAATTAATAATTTTGAGCTAATTTCAATATTACAAAAAATATTATCGAGACAAGTGGCAGTGTTTTCGGTAACTCTTGTTGGTTCTAGAAACAAGTTACATAAGTTAAATGATTTGAATAGATTTACAAAACGAACGCCAATAGATGACGGCACCAATAAATCAATGTTAAAGTCACCACAAACAATCAAAGATTTACTATTGGAGCTAGTGCGTTTTAAAGCTTCCTCCATTACACGTTCAAAAGTGTCGTAATTAGATGACGGCGGCCGATATACACAAATTATTATATGTCGCTCAAGTTCTACACAAGACAACTCGACGCAGCGTTCGATGGAGAGACCCAGGACGTCTTTACGTTCTTTAAACACAATGTTTTGTTTTAATAAAATTAAGGATCCACCGTGAATCGCATCTTTTCTAGTGAATATGCTACCAGTTACATAACTATCAAAAGTACTACATTTTGATTGATGCTGATTTAACCAGTGTTCAGTTAAACAGAGAATATTTATATTATTTTCTTTAAGAAGTAGACCTATCTCTAATTCCTTGCTGGCAAAGCCACGTATGTTTTGATGAACTAGATTAACAAGATTACGCTTTGCCGTTGTCCTACAATTCAGTTTAAAGATGGCGTACAGTTAGAGTGATCGGTACATATATTAATCACGGTGCTCCGTGTAAACTTCGCTGTACTATCAGTAGCCGAGTTTAAAATATTGAATGCTAATAATCTAGCAATGTTTGACTTAATCCTACGTGGAAGGTGTAAATGGCCTTCCGTCAATATACATTTACTAATAAATCTATTAGTGTCGAAAAATAAAATTTTGTCACTATGACAAGTCAAATTATACAATAACGTATTCAAATTATGAATATGATCATTTTTAGTAGGGGTTACATTTTTTAAGAAAGGTAGTGCACACACAATTAGTTTCCCCACACCCAGCTCAACAAAATCATTAATGCCCTGCATACTGTCAATAATGCCCTGCCTTGACATGTTGACACTATTTCCTACAGCTAAAATAATTGTTGTGTGCATATCTATTTTTTCTGATTTTAATTTGCCTACAAGTTGTTCTAAGCAAGCCCCGGGCTGACAATAGTTGATTACTTTGTCTAGGGAAGGGTCCAGGGAGTTAAGTATTAGATTACCTAGACCGGATCCCATCTCATCGGAGAGTATGATTGTCTTCCGGAGTGTGGGTACACCTTGGCACTTGTACTCAGTCGGTGAGCAAGCACTGCTTAGTATGGGCAGAGTAGCAGTTGCAGCGGAGGTCCCTACATCCAATTTGGTGGTAGTAGGTACATAAGGAATAGATAAACTATTTTCTTTTTGTGTAAGGGACTCAAAGCGTTCCAGGTTGTAATTACTGATCCCAACCAAGTGATCAAGTGCCAAAGCATATTCCTTAATTTCATTTTGTGATGAATTGTACTTGGTAGTTATGCAGTCCAAAGATGACTGCAAGGATTTTAATTTATTTTCTAATATTGTTATGTCTAACTCTCTATTTTCAAGGGTTTGTTTGCAGGATTCTAATTGATCTGATAAATTAAGTGATTTTTTTCTTAGAGTTACATTTTTGACAATGTTTTTATGTTTTTTAATTGTATTTTCTTGTTTCCTTATAAATTTGTTAAGTTTAACATATTTTTTAATTTTTTTACAACTGCTAAATTTGCTTATGACAGATGATTTTGAGCTGGGTGTGTTAGTTAGGTCTACAGTTACAAGATCATTAACAAAGTCCCTATGTCCTGAACTACCTACTAACTCAGAGTACAGGTCGAGAGTGTTCTGGTGGCTACATAATTGTTTCTCCATACGGAGGGCGCTGATCTCAGAGTGGGCCTCCGATAGTTCTTTTTCAAGGACTATAACACGCTGCAGTGCATCTTCATATGTGTCCCGGCAGTGGTCATACGTATCCACGATGGACTGCAGGTGATCCCTATCCGCACATATAGACTCCGATTGGGTGGTGAGGTCGGCAAGGTCTTGTTTTAGATTGGAGTTCCTCTCAATTAGTTTTTCCAATTCCACCTCACTGTCATCTCTCTCCTGCAGCAGCTGGTTACAGGTTTCCTTGGAAATTTTGAGCTCGAGTAGTGCATTTTTGAGCTTAGCGTCCAAGTCACAGGCTTTGCGAGTCATTGCCATTATAATTTACTGAAAAATATAATTAGTCAAGTTAATATTTCTATTTGTGCAATGGAAAGTTATGTGGGTGGGATAATAAACTAATGATTAAGTATAGAAATACGAATTGTAATTAAAGAACAAAATAATTATTTTTCTTTTCTTAATGTGGGTGTCTTTAAATTATATTTGGTTAAAAAATAACTATGTTAATATAAATATTCTAATTCTAAGTATTTAATAATTATTAAATAAACAAATAGAAGCTATTTAAATAAACTCCTTTCTTAATATTAAATTAATTACAATACATATACAAATATTGTAATGTCAAAATTTGTTTCTCAGTAAAAGTCTGATATTAAAGGTAAATGTATTATTTATATGTGTGTGAATTTCTAGTCTTAGATATTAAATTAGTAATAAACAATACTTCCCGTGTTAAATTGTTCCTTTTTGTTCACTTATTTAGAACTTTAAACGAATTCCGTTATAGATTATGTTGACAGCTGAGCTCCAGAATTCGTTGTCTGATTTTTTACACTTATTGTTGAAATATCACGGCACCAATTATTAGAATCTATTATTATTTGGTCACAAAATTACATAAATCACGTACAATATATTATGAATTACGATAATTAATAATTTAAATAGTTTATCATTACAGAGCAGCAAATTTTTACGTGTTGACGTTTAGGGTGACCAGCCAAAAAAAAAAATTATTTAACAAATACTTCAGAGCCATAATAAGGCAGTGAAATATAAATAAATATAAAGTAGATTTAAAAACAGTATCCATTTAACATTTAAGTATGTATTCATCTGATATGTCGTTCAGGAATGTTGAAACAAGTCTTGTTAACATGTCTACACGATCGCGGCTGCCGCCCGCCCCAGAGAAACTTTCATAAGCCAAGTCAAACACCGGTATTCAAATAACTCGGAAACGTAATACTTATTCGGCCTATTTCCTTCTATATGTCGGCCTATTTTCTATTCTTTATTATCCTGTCAGTTAATGCAGTTTTGTAATTACATTTTGAAATGTAGGAATAATAAATAAATAAATATAAATAAATATATAGAGACAATTCATACAGATTGAGCTAGCCCAAAGTAAGTTCGAAACTTGTGTTATGGGATACTAACTCAACGATATTATATTTTATAACAAATACATATATAGATAAACATCCAAGACCCAAGGCCAATCAGAAAAAGTTCGTTTTTCATCATGACCCGACCGGGGATCGAACCCGGGACCTCCTGGGTGGCGGTCTGGCGTGGTAACCATTACGCCACTTAGGTCGTCAAAATAATAATGAAATATTTAAATAAATGTTTCAATACATTATTAATTTTTTGTCAATATTTTAACACGAACGTTCAATGTTTTGATATCATGAACTTTTGACTTAATAATATTGGAGTCACATTAACAGTGTATAGAAATTTATTTATTAACTATCGTTTTGAAGTCGTATTAACCGATTATTGGAAAGGGACAAACTTCTATGACGTGACGAATCAAGGTATATCGGTTTTATACATTTAAGTAGTATGGTTAGAAAACCACACGTAACTCAATGTTCAAAAATTAAATTAGGACAGAATGTTAATCTGCTTGAAAGTTTAGATTGCACTTCACGTTTTTATACATTGGTTTGAAAACGAGATTTAAAACAGTGCAGACGAGAGGTTTCATACCAAATTATTCTTGGATTGAAACACTGTCTCTACTGTTTTAAATATACAAGCCAATGTTTTAAATTGTGTAGCGAAGGTTTTAATAATACTTAAATGGAAAAAATACTATAAAATATTAATCACAGTATGATTGTTCTAATCGAGGATCGAATTGACGCCCTTCGACGTTGATACGGTATCTATCAACAGAGCCAACACTGATAAAATTTGCGCAAAATCGAATTTACATTGAAGTTAGGGAAAGTTTGTAACGAACACGGGACAAGAAGCATCATACCTGAGATTACGATTGCTTGCCTCCACGATTATCCCTTGTCGGATTTCAGAGTAATATCCGAGGTAAAAACTTTTTTATTACTGTGACTTTGGGGATATTTGAATATTTCAGTAATCAACATACCCACCTTCCTTCCTTCGTCGCACAGTAAAAATTTGGAACCAACTCCAGCAAATGTTTCCGAATGACTATGACTTGGGAACCTTCTAGAAGCAAGCGTTAGCACTTTAAGGGCTGCAGCGGCTCGCTCAGGGACTCCTCCGGTGTCTCTGTGCTCCATGGGTGGCTGTGATTTGATTACTTAACATCAAGTGACCCGCATGCGCGACATTCTACGATATCCTACTTCCTACTAATATTATAAAGGCGAAAGTTGTGCGTTTATTTGTTACTTCTTCACGCTCAAGTGGCGGGGCCAATATTTATGATATTTAGTATGTAGGTAGCTGATACCTTGGATTAACACATAGGGTACTTTTTATCCCAAAAAGTACGCGATTCCCGTAGGATTTCATCAAAAACCTGATATAGATGGCACTGCAGTGCATAAATAAATACATTCCATCAAGCACGGGTTTCACTAGTCTACGTATAAACTGAAAAAATGGGAGTCGGACCTATGTCCGACTCCCATTTTTTAGCAGCAGCGCGTATATTCGCCGCTAGTACCTATGTACTAGCGGCGAATATACGCGCTGCTGCTTTGAAATGCGGTGATTAGCGATTTACAATGATTTGCTCAGAACTATTTTTAAAGTCAACATCATTAAAGTATTAAATTGACGACCTCCGTGGCGTAATGGTTACCACGCCAGACCGCCACCCAGGAGGTCCTGGGTTCGAATCCCGGTCGGGTCATGATGAAAAACGAACTTTTTCTGATTGGCCTCGGGTCTTGGATGTTTATCTATATTTATATGTATTTGTTATAAAATATAGTATCGTTGAGTTAGTATCCCATAACCTTGCCCATAACACAAGTTTCGAACTTACTTTGGGGCTAGCTTAATCTGTGTGATAAAAAAAATAAAAAGTCAACATTATATTCATCATCTCAACCCATAATCCACTGGGATACGGGTCTCCCTTCAATCGAAGGTGATTAGAGCGTACTCTGCCACGTTGCTCCAATGCGGATTGGCAGAGGCCGGTGTTTTCAAGCCGCCTCCGACTTGGCTTAACGACTGTCATCCATCGACAACAGCCTGGACCGACTTAACGTGCCCTCTAAAGCACGGAGAAGCTCGAGATAACGAAACCCATCCAAACGCTGGCTAGGGTCGACGATGCTTAACTTGCGTGTTCATATTAGAGTGCGACACACAGCGACGCCATCGAGCTCCTCATGCGTTTCAGAAACTGGATGTTTGGTCCCTTATTGAAACTAAATGCAGCGAAAAACAAAATAGAAACGCTAAAACCCTATTTACTGTTCAGTCAGACCACAGATATCAGAATACAAATACTTCTTTCTGTGTTCTGTGATCCAACACAAAAAAAATTTTTCTATTCGAAGTATTCGAACCAGTAGTTCCCGAGATTAGCAGCGTTATATATTAGTATATATTTTTAAACAGCGCCACCTAGCGTAATAGATTTAAAGTGCTTTAATTTTCGCGCAATATTTATAATTTGATGAAAACGTAACCTAACTTTTGAATAGCGCCATCTAGCGTAGAATAGAAAGAACTTGAATTAATTTCGGCAAGCGCGTTATTTTTTTGTTATAACTTCTAAAGTATCTATTTAAATTATATGGTGTAAAGATTATAATAATGTACAGGTAACTAACGTTGTTAACTGGATAAGGATTAATACTGTATACGTCAAAATCGGTTTCCAATTTCCGCATTATTACTCGGAAATCGCTTTTAATTTTATAGTAAGTAAGTTATCCGTGTAAACGATAAATATATGCTATCGCGGACTTTTTTGGAGACCTAAATAAGAGGAATATCCTATCATTTTTTTTTGTTATATCTCAAAGGGTTTTCGTTGACAGCTCCCAAGCGGGTTGATTTTTTCCGACACTCCCAACAATAATCTTTATATTTCAGCCAATTTACTCAAAATCCCGACAAATTTTATACATAAACCTTCTTCATGAACCAGGCTACCCGTTGGTGAAAATCGCAAGAAAATCCGTTGGGTAGTTTTTGAGTTTATCGCGAACAGACAGACAGACAGACGCACGGGAGGACTTTGTTTTATAATATGTAAGGATAATATTTACGCGAATGTAACATACGACTCGCCGGCACTAGACTTACCTACTGGTAAGTGCTACAGAGCACAAACTTTATTATACCTAGGGCGCAACGCGGCCTGAAATTGCTCCTCGGGGTATTTCATAAGGTTTCGTGGCAAACTATCGGCTGTTTCACGGTTCCTCTCACTCAATTTATTTCTGCCTAGGTAATAACATCCTTGAAAAGTTGATCTTCTTAGTGTAATTTATATTCTTTGTGAAATACAGATTATTCTATTTCACGAAGAGCGTTCGGCTTTGTAAGGCGTGCACGCACATGCACTTTGATTTAGTGTGCGTGACCAATTATGCGAGCGTTTTCGAGGTTTTTTTATACCATTAAGGTGGCAAAGAGGTTACGCACACTAAAACAATGTGCATGTGAACGTTACAACATTAGACAAACACTCTTCGTGAAATGGATTATCTGTACTAGGTACTTTATATTTACAACCAAATAATCATCGTTCAGTTCATCGTCATGTTTTTTTTTATACCACAAAGTTGGCAAACAAGCTTACGGCCCGCCTGATGGTAAGCATCACCGTAGCCTATAGACGCTTGCAGTACCGTGGGTATCACTCACGCGTTGCCAACCCTCCCCCCCAAGTGGAGCTCTGGAGACCTTACTCACCGTAGGAACACAACATGGCCGAGACCAATGCTATTTGGCTACGATCTTCTGTAAGGTGGAGGTCATTCCCCAGACGGGCTGCTCCGATTTGAGCGGGTTAACCGCTGTGCCCTACCTCTCTTAATGTGTGTGTATTCATCGTTTAATGACTGTAATATAGTAATATTTCTACATAATGCTAACCCTAACCGCTGGGTTACAGCTTTGTTTGACTACCCAGAATCAGCACTGCCACAGCACTGCAGTCCATTGTCACGCCAGAGTACTTGTGAATCTGTGCGTCAATGTTCCACCAAATCCAAACCAAACTTTTGACGTGATTGAGTAACAAACATTTAAAATCAATACTTCAATACTAATATTATAAACTAGCTTTTCCGCGCGGCTTCGCTCGCGTTAATTTTATGACATAGATCTAGTTTGACAACAAAACCCACGGAGCGACTTGTGGCGCCATCTGTTGGCCGATACAGCGCCCTCTATAGTAGAAAAAATATTTTCCAATTGGAATGACATACTTTCACGGGATAAAAAGTAGCCTATGTTGGGCTCTGTACCCCTGACAATATTATGTATATACAAATTTTCATAATGATCGGATGATTAGTTAAGCTGTGAAGGAATAACAAACAAACAAACAAACTCACTTTCTCATTTATAATATTAGTTAGGATTAGGATTAGGATTTTTTTTTTTTTTTCTTGACGATGTTGTGCAAGCTAGTGAAGCGCTAACGGGATACGCTTCACTAGCAACATTGGTTTTACGTGGGCGAGGTGTCAACCCGCCGCACAACCCCCGAAATGCTGGAGGACCACACCCGTCGTTGGTCAGCGAGTCCATCGGACTTAGCCGGTTAGTGTAGCTAGGCTGTACTATAGACCATTCCCCTATCCGCCACCTTGGGGACGCTCCCCTACGCTGTGAGGGCCAGCGCGGGGTAGGATTAGGATTAGGATGTGAAAGTGTGTTTGTTTGTTTCTCCTCCCTTCACGTCGAAAGTAATGAACGGATTGATATGATTTTTTTATTGGGGATAGTTTAAGGTCTGGAGAGTGACATAGGATTCCCATGGGAAAATTACATTTTCCCATGACCACGCGGGCGGAGCCGCGGGTAACAGCTAATATTAATATAATTCCATAATTAGGTCAGGGACTAGTAAATAAATAACAACGTAATCTACAGTAGAATATACCTACGTTCAGTATGAATTCTATTCACTTCGAATGTACAAATATCGGATCTTATCCAACCTAATTCACTTTTAAGGTGTCCGCTAGAGGGCGCCCGTCAATATCTTATTCAGGGATTACACCGAACAGGAAATGAAGCTTGGCGAACCTCTAAATAAATATTCAACTTCATAAAATGTTGATGATAAAAGGGATAGGTATCTGTTAAATATTTTATGGGAAATGATGGGTATTGGTTGTATTTACATTCTCTATATTCACTTTATCGACTTATTGCCTCGGGATATTTATTTATTACCTACTTATTCTATGCTTATTATAGTAAATGATTACTTAACTTTTTTTAAATAAGTAACATTGACACGAAGAGCATTTAATAAACATAATATTATTTAAATTGGAATGGTAGAGCATATAAGAAATGGCTAAACGGCCTTTACACTTTGCTAAATTCAGAGTCTAACAAAAGAGATGGTGCCATACGAATAAGCGAGAAGCACTTACAACTTCTCTTTTCCTAGTATTGCACCATCTCTCATGTTAGATTCTGAATTTAGCCAAGTGTAAAGGTCGTTTTTAGCTCGACACCGCACAGGGGTAGCACCCCCCACCCTTTCACAGAATATCGGTGTGTAACAGCTTAGCAATGCGTTTCGTTCGGTGAGTGAAATCCGAATTTAATAAATAAATTCTAACAGTGTTTGTTTCAAATCCTCAAAAAGCCATTACTCAAGTTTATGCCCTCATAAAATTTTAAAGGGGTTTAATGTACTGCTGTAATTTTAATTTGGTGTTAAATGCAATAAAAATATTTTAGTTAGTGCCGTACTAAAAGGGTAGACCACAAAACCCAACACTTTTACATAGTTGTCCAAACTACTATCCCTAGTAATATCTTTTAGTGGAATTTTATTATAGTCCTGAAACTAGTAGATAATAAGTGTTGACACATTTTTTTATGTCAAGTGAGAGAGAGAGAGAGACAATATACTTTTTTTGCAATCTATTATAATATAATAAAAGTGTAAAAAAAGTTTGTCTGTACATTGAATATATTTCCAAAAAAATTGTTTAGGGCGATGAAGAATAAGCAATAGAACAAGAATTTCGTAAAATTTTGTCCGTCTGTTTGTATGTTTGTATGTATTTATGTTTGTATGTTTGGATGTTTGTATGTTTGTATGTATGTTTGTACACGCTAATCTCGGAAACGGCTGAACCGATTTGGATGCGGTTTTCACTAATATGTGGCGATTTGCTCAACTTAACATTTAGTGTATGTTTATTTTCAAAATTCCCACGGGAATCCGAGATATACGCAAACGAAGTTGCGAGGGTATATCAACGCACAGCCCAAACCGCTGGGTCTAGAGATTCCAAATTTGGCATGTAGGTTACTTACGACGTCTAGGGATATTTGTATACAAAGAAAGGATTTTTCAAAATTCCCACGGGAAAGCGAGATATACGCAAACGAAGTTGCAAGAGGACGCACAGACCAAACCGTTGGGTCTAGAGATGCCAAATTTGGCATGTAGGGTCCTTATATGGTCCGGACCGACCGGACCGGACCGGACCGGACCGGACCGGAACGGACCGGAACGGACCGGACCGGACCGGAACCGCTGGGTCTAGAGATTCCAAATTTGGCATGTAGGTTACTTACGACGTCTAGGGATATACAAAGAAAGGATTTTTCAAAATTCCCACGGGAAAGCGAGATATACGCAAACGAAGTTGCAAGAGGACGCACAGACCAAACCGTTGGGTCTAGAGATGCCAAATTTGGCATGTAGGGTCCTTATATGGTCCGGACCGACCGGACCGGACCGGACCGGACCGGAACGGACCGGAACGGACCGGACCGGACCGGAACGGATCAGACCTGATCGGTCCGGAAGTTTTAGTGTATGTTTCTTTTCAAAATTCCCACGGGAATCCGAGATATACGCAAACGAAGTTGCGAGGGTATATCAACGCACAGCCCAAACCGCTGGGTCTAGAGATTCCAAATTTGGCATGTAGGTTCCTTACGACGTCTTGGGATGTACTAAGAAAGGATTTTTCAAAATTCCCACGTGAAAGGGAGATATACGCAAACGAGGTTGCGAGAGGACGCACAGCCCAAACCGCTGGGTCTAGAGATGCCAAATTTGTCATGTAGGGTCCATATAAGGACCGGACCGGACCGGAACGGATCAGACCTGATCGGACCGGAACGGATCAGACCTGATCGGTCCGGAAGGAACCGCACCGTACCGGGCCGTGCCGGATCGGACCGGTTTTTTTTTCTGAAGAAATATATGTTAATTGGTATGTAGGTACCTTATCAGGACCGGACCGACCGGACCGGAGCAGACCGACTGGACCTGATCGGACCGGACTATATATATATAAAATTCAAAGTCCTGACTGACTTAACTATACATATATCAACGCACAGCCCAAACCGGTGGGTCTAGAGATTCCAAATTTGGACTGTAGGTTCCTTACGACGGCGACGTCTAGGGATGTACTACTTCCAAGCATATAGTTTTAAATCACGTTTGAAGTCGTTTTTACTTGAAAATCAAAAACAATATGGACGATCTATGGTTGTCTAGGTGGCGGCTCTGTATGCGTGGTTCGAACACACTTGTACCCTCAGTTTTTATTATTTATGTTTTTATTATTTTTTATTATTTATATTTTTATCATTTTATTTCGTCTATGTATTTAAGTTTCCATC
The DNA here is from genome assembly GCA_905163395.2 of Endotricha flammealis. NCBI lineage: Eukaryota > Metazoa > Arthropoda > Insecta > Lepidoptera > Pyralidae > Endotricha > Endotricha flammealis. The sequence goes on from LR990867.1 coordinate 9,240,016, forward strand.
ACTGCAATACTGTTTAATCGGATATTAATTATTATTACACAATTTTCAGACTTTTAATATTTACAATATTTTAATTAGTCTTTGGCTTACGTCAGTACCGTCTGCGCGCCTCTCGCCCAGTGTGGGTGATAACTGAAAAGCAGTGTTTTGCTCTCCGAGCAATCGACACACTGAGCTATTACCCATATTTGTATCACTGCGGCACACGCACACAATTTTTGTTGCCGTCATGTTACAGTTGTTTATGTTTGTTTTGTATATTTTTGTTGAGATTTATGTATTCTTTCTTTTTATGTAATGTGTGCTTTAGCTGATGCAAATAAAAAATTTATCTATCTATCTATCTACTAAGAAAGGATTTTTCAAAATCCCACGGGAAAGCGAGATATACGCAAACGAGGTTGCGAGAGGACGCACAGCCCAAACCGCTGGGACTAGAGATGCCAAATTTGTCATGTAGGGTCCATATAAGGACCGGACCGGACCGGAACGGATCAGAGCTGATCGGTCCGGAAGGAACCGCACCGTACCGGGCCGTGCCGGACCGGACCGGTTTTTTTTTCTGTAGAAAAATATGCTAATTGGCACGTAGGTTCCATACAAGGACCGGACCGACCGGACCGGCCCGGACTGACCGGACCGACCGGACCGGATGGAACCGTACCGTACCGGGTCGTGCAGGACCGGAATTGGTTTCTGAAGAAAAATATGCTAATTGTTACTAGGCCACGCGGGCGAAGCCGCGGGCAGAAGCTAGTATACAATACATCTTTAAATAATACAACATACGGAAAGCTTATAGACTAGTATATGTGCAAAAAGGCGGCCTTATTGCTAAAAGCAATCTTTCCAAGGCAACCAGCGAATTTCTGAATGGAAATGGATTTTCAAGTTCAGAATACTAGTCACATTTCAATCATGTTTTACATTATATTTTTAGGAACGTAGCCCAACCTTATAATTTAACAAAACATCGGCATGAAGAGTGAGAGTGAGTCTAAAATCCGGAAGCCGAACTCCTCTCTAATATTTTTTCTCTTTATTATGCTTTCTTTCCGATAAAAGTCGCCAACGGCTCAGGGACTCCTCTTGTGTCTCTGTGCTCCTCGAACGTTAGCTGATCACTTACATTCTGGTGAACTATAATGCACCTGCAACCTCAGACCAAATAAGAAGTCAAGACGGAGCGCTGCGAACAATGATGTGAAGCCGGTTTTGTAAACATGTGTGCATTTAGGGAGTGTTGCCGTGCAGTATAAAATTATTACCCTAATTTTTTTATTTTTTTTTATTTTTTATAGGTAAAAAAGTTTTTTTTTAAATTGGATACCTCACTTTTATGAGATGTTTTGAGTATTCAGACGAGATAGGGGAATAAAATAAAACAATAGTAATATCAAACATTGGTTTTAATGGCCTTTATGTTGGGTAAATTTTTTAAAATATTGCCTTTTACTGTCCACCATTTTAGCAATTGTTTCCAATTTAGAAATATGGTGGAAACGAATTGATAAATATTTTTTAGAAACGGGTAAGTAACTATATAAACATGTAACAACATTCAACTTTAATTTTCACTTACATCATTGACTGAATATCATATTTATTATAGAAATAACCTTTGGATATCCGTTTCGTACCACACGACGAAGTCCTTTATTTGTGTTATAAAAATCGACATCTTCAAAATGTGTAGAACAAACTACGCTGCGCACTGTTGGATTCCATGATAGCTGATTCCGGTTAAGTCGAATCACTTCTATCCACTTCTCTCTGATATCTTTATTTCGGTTCAGGAATCTTAAAAATAAATATTTTTGAAGTGATGATAAAACATGGAAAAACAAAAAAAAAAAAATAACGCCTATTTACACTTACAATAATTTTATGAAAACTAACAGTAAAAATAGAAATAAGTAAAAGAAAGTGACGTTACGTTTCGCGTCACATTAATAACTACCCCAATAAACTGGGACTATTGTGACGCTTATTAGCGGCAACACTTGTGGAGTTTTTTTATTCCAAGCTGTCATAATAATTATTAAAATTGATTTGTTAAAAATATGTATTTTTATGTTTACTTACGTATGAAATGTGATTCCATCTTGCTTTTTAATCTTTGAGGAATTGTTTTTGCAGCCTTTCACCACACAATTCGGCATTTTTGATTATTAATTAATTAAATTGTTTGGATGTCATACGTCAATGACGAACTAGCTCAAACTAATCGGCGAGTCGTAGTTTGGTTATAAATGTGTGCGTTAGGGGCGTATATGTACAGGGCGAGTCGTAGTTTTGCCTGCTTCACATCATTGTTCGCAGCGCTCCGTCTTGACTTCTTATTTGGTCTGAGCCTGCAACCTATAATAACCAGGCATTTGCGGAACACCAGCGCCATGGAGTCGGACTACCCCACGGTTCATGCTGATCATTATGCGGGTTGCAGATCAAGAGTTTCCAGTTAGTTTTACATACATTACGCGTTGTGGTCTGCACCTAAGTAATAACTTTTAAACTTTCGCGTTGCATTACTATAAATTAATAATATACCGGGAATTAACGCGATCATACCTTATTATTACCTGACGTTTCGACCAGGTTGCACCGGCCGTGGTCACAGGCGAACTGGTAACTGCACACGTCATGTCTCCATATCCGAGGCGGAATCTTCTTCCACCCTCATATTACCGATAGTCCACCCACTTTTGCACACAACACTCACAGTGTCCATATTACGATATCTAACCGACTGCGACAACGTAAAGGGAGGTTTTGTCTTTGACACTATTGGATTCCATGCAGATGACAGCTTAAAACCATCCTCTCGATTGAAATTGTTTGGATGTTTTTAATTTCAATTGCTTCCCGAACAAGTCGCGAGTAATAATGGCGGTCGGTGGAGAGTACCTGCGTCTGGTGAAATTCCAACCAGTGGTTTGTGCCAGCTTCAAGTAAGTATGAAAAATCATTTCAGCTATGCAGACTAAGCTAAACTAAGTTAGCAATGACTCAGCTTGGCTCTTGGTCTGCAACCCGCTTAAGATTATTTTGTTGTTTGATCTACATTGTTAGTTATTTTTATGTTTTTAAGTGTAAGTTAGTAATTTTTTTACATAACCACTGACCAGCTAGCCCGCATTTGATACAAATTTTTGGGAAACACACGATAGATATGAATACTTTTTTAAAGATGATTGATTTCCGTACAGATTTTTTATTTAAGCGTTTTGTTATTACAATCATCGTGTCTAGTGGATGTGGCATATCGATTGACCTACTTATAGGAGTACCGGAACGTTTTATTCTCTCAGACATCCAAATTGCCTCCTTCTGGTGACAACAGACACCACTTTTGTTTTATTTTGCAGTTCTTAATTGCTTTTTAATCAACGTCAGTTGGAGTTTTCCTTCAGTAGATTTCTACTTCTACAAATGGAATATTTTTTATAGAAATACATAGATTTTTTTATTCATTATATATGATTAGCTGACGTCTATACCATTCTTTCATCTTCAATTAATGAAGAAAATTAGAAATGGAAATTCAAGGTGATAAAAATTAAAATCTAAATCAAAAATACACTCGAGAGCAATGAATGCGGGTCACCTAAAGAAACCTATAAATCTCAGAAACTAAGAATGCTAGCTTAATAAAATAAACAGTGTTTTATAGACAATATAATACCCCTTAAATGAAAGTAATAAAATTTATAAGTCACTACATTTCATTTATTAAAAACTGCTAATCTCGCCATAAAACAAATCAAGGAAACATGACTTTTTTTATTATTGAAGCTTCAATTCAAGAAAATCATATTGTTGTACAAAAATGTCATGTTTGGTGAGATCAGCAGTTTTTTTTTTCTTTCAAGAAGAAGAAGAAATTGCCATGCACATACTCTGCTCCTGCGGACCACTCATAAAAGAAGTATACATATATACATAGAAAAGTATATTCTGCTTCCAGAGGAGATACAACAGCTCGCTGCCCAGCACATCTGGAAGTTCCTAGATGCAACCGGTCTGGACAGGGAAATATAAATAAAGAGCGCTACAAATGATCAGCAATGGCCAAGGCAGTAATTTTAAAGCCCACAGCAACAAATAATAATAGTCATAGATTTGTTATAACTAACTAGCGTAAGAAGATTGGCAATGCAAAAGAGATAGATATATATATACATAGCATACGCGTTTGTTAGAGCGAGATAGATAGACGAGACCATTTTTCCTATACACGCTATGGGCTTGTATTGCCCTAACGTCAGTCATGTTAAAACAAATCTCACTTATATTTACAAAATTTATGATTTTGAAGTGTAGTTTTGGAGACGTGATTAAATATGGTTACCTGTGCAGTGCCTGGATGTAACTCAAACTAAATGGAAAATCCACAAAATTATATATCTTGCTTGCACACATCCACGCACACTAGTGTATTTTGTTTTTGGTCTCGCCTTAACATTTTAATATTTTAATATGAACGCCTACAAATCTTTATTAACAAAAAAAAGTGTTAGCTACCCAATAGAGAGAAAGTCATAGTTTAGATTAATGAAATGAAATCGTTTATTTCAGAAATTAGGCACTTGTCATTTACAACTTGTATATGTATAAAGAAAATAAACTACGTTATATACTACCACCATTTCGGACACAAGCAAAATGGCAACCGGTAAAAAGAAATGGCGAAAGAAAACCGGTTACGGCCTTTTTTGTCATTTTGTACTTTCTTTTTCTCTCCATAAGTACAGAAGTACATTAAAATTTATAAGAAGAATACGCTATTTATATATTTAATATTTATAAATGTCCTCTAAAATCTGGAATACAAAATTTTTGCGCCGGAGCCTGGGTTTGTTTTGGATCACCTGTTTTTTACGTAATATGTAAACGCTAAGAGGAAGTATGTTCTTACATAGAATCATATGCAAATAACATTGGATAACCTGGCTCAAGTTGTATTGTTAACAGAGCTTTCTAAAGCCTCTGAAGCTTAAGGGTTGAACCTGAAGGGTTAAGCTTCGATCATAGAACGTGCTTTCCAATGAAAAGTGGAGCTCAAGAAAATTGTAATTATGTATCTTTTATGAAACAAATTAACTATCATTTTCATTTCGTTTGCTTTTTGAAAACAATAAAGTGGGTAGTACAACATATTCCTACCGTCCGTCATTAATACCTATATATGCACCACCGCAGTACTCCAGTCTCCCCGTGACCACGGCAGATGCAACTCTGTCGAAAAGTCAAATAAACTCTGAATAAGCCCTTAGATTTGAAGCAGCCGTTTTACGAAATATCTGGAATGAAATTTTTAATTATTATTTTCAAAAATCAAAAATTAATTATTTTTTATTTAAATAGACCTAATACAAGCTTTTTCGAATTCTTAAAAAAAATTCTTACCACCAGTTTAATAAATTTATCACTTGATTTTTACAAAATGGTACTTCTAGAATATAATAGAATAAAAAATCATTCGGATAAACACTTAACAAATACATTGTAATAACTCTAATGGTGGATATTTTTTTAAAAAGAACACGACGCGACGTGTAAACCTAAGTGTGCTGCAGCCATTCAAAAAGGTCAGTGTAATCTTTATTCACAGCACTATTTTTTTTGTTGTAAATCTTATAAGTTCATTCTCATTATTCTCAAGGATACCAATATTAATAATAACAAACAATGGTCGTTCAGGCAGAAACTCGAAACACCCTATTTAGTGGGCAAGTTTGGGGTCCCGAAAGGAACCCATTTCCAGTTGCATATATGAATATATTACCATTTATATAGTAAGGGACAAACTTTAACTTTCTTATTTTGGCATATGCCTTGCATGTGATAATAATAATTCAAGAATATCATACAAGGTTTAATAATATTTTTTGTTAAGGGATCCCGTACAACTTATATTCGTTTTCCTTGTTTTTCAATTTTTTTTATATCTATGATATAGGAACTTTTGATGTAGGAGGAGTGTAGGAGTAGAGAACAAACTCACTTCAGGAACTACAGATTTTAAATTTAACTAAGAATATATCTATTTTAGCTGCTATGTTGTGTGAATTAACGCGTTCTCAACCTCAAAGTACATGAGAAAAATTAGGCTTTCACGCGACGCCCTTGTTATCTGTAAGTTATTTTTTTATTTTTTATTCTCTGATTAACAAATACCGACTCAAAACTGTTTTATAGGACTACTTTTAACCCACCTACGCGAAAGTTATGCTACGAGTCCGCCACGTGCTACGATATTTTAGTGCTGCTACGCAATGAACACAAATAAAACGCTACGTGCTGTAGAACGAGCTACGCGCTACGAACGTAACCGCAGTTCAATGAACTCTGTGGCTATAAGGAAATTATGCTAATTAATACTATTAATGTGACAGTTTAGATATTTGTTACTATGTGTATGTTAGGCTTTCACGATAAAACCTCTCAAAGAATTGTGATCAAAGGCACGCATACAGTTTATAAGTTAATACAAGGCCTTTTATGTTGTGAAATCCACTTATTTTTACAGAAGGGGAACATGCGTGTGAAGTCGCTTCTCCCTATTAAAATATTTTAGTTTGACGACCTACGTGGCGTAATAGTTACCACGCCGGACCTAGGTGGCGACCTAGGAGGTCCCGGGTTCGAATTCCGGTCGGGTCATGATGAATAACGATCTTTTTCCGATTGGTCTTAGATGTTTTTGTTATAAAATATAGTAACGTTGAGTTAGTATCCCACAAAACAAGTTTCGAACTTACTTTGGGGCTAGCTCAATCTGTGTTATAAAAATTCAAATTTCAAAAATAAAATCGTTGCCAGAATAAAAGAGGAAACAAAGAGAAAAGTTGGAATTACGAATCTCTCATTTATCGGATTAAACGCATTTCTGCTGAGTTTCTATGACGGTAGTACTATACCGATCGAACTAGCCCAATTCATAAATGCTCTGCCACCCCAAAAATAAGTTTCATAAAATAGAGTGCTTTGAAAAAATATTGAAATAGAATGTGTTATATTTTCGTATCAATGTTTTTCCAGCGGATGTGAGGTATATAAATACAGGATATAGAACCTTACGTACATTTCCACCCATTTCCGGTTATGCCGCCAAGGGAGTCGTTGAAACCTGATATCAAGATTGAATACCTTTGTTTATAGAATTGAATAAATAAATACAAATCACACAGATTGAGCAAGCCCCAAAGTAAGTTCGAGACATGTGTTATGGGATACTAATTTACTAACTCAACGATACTAATAATAATAATATTTATTTATTTCTCTCACAAAATAGCATTTTACACAACGGTTTAACAAGTGCATTCTGCTAACAATCATTCAACTTAAGGTAGGTTTAGTTAAATATATTCTTACAACTAAGATGTGAGAGACTGGTGCCTAAGCTAGGAAAAAGCCTGTGTTTCAGGACACCAGGTCTCAACCCCAAGGAAAAACTACAATTACTGACAATTAAAAGATTACAAAATTTTCATAAAGAGAGAGTACTTATAATAAAATTTATGATGATGTAAATAACATGATTAGTTAGTTTGTAACTCTAATCATAAATCAAATTATTTCAAATAATTTCTCAGTGTCCTCATAATTCAAACTCAGAAGCCAATTCTACTATATTTTATAAGAAATTAGCGAAACTCGCGCAACTTCGCGAGTTTTCGAATGCATTATACTTAAAAATCTTCCTCTCGACTCACTCTATCTAATAAAAAAACCGCATCAAAATCCATTGCGTAAGCTTAAAGATCTAAGCATACATAAGGACAGACAGACATACAGACAGACAACATTTTATACTATGTTAAGATACATAATAATATATAGATAAACATCCAAGACAAGTCAATCAGAAAATGTTAGATTTTCATTATGACCCGACCGGGATTCGAACCCTAGATCTCCTGGGTGGCGATCCGGCATGGTAACCATTACGCCACGGAAGTAGTCAAATACTTCACTACTTTGTATAAACTTTGTATAAAAAAGCACAATCTTTGTTCCGAATTGTTACAATGTAAATACAATAACTTGAGTATATTGTTCTAAAACAAACCTTCAATTTAACTTTTTGAATTTAATTTAAATTGTTCGCAAAAGTTTAAATATGACAAACAAAAGTTCAGTTTGATTAAACTGCTACGTTTTCAATTGTAGTTTTTTTTGGTAAACAATATTTGAAAGGAAATGGGAAAACTCATAGATAAGAGAAAACAGGAAGTGATAGGGTTTGGTAGTCTGGAACGGACGACAGCAGAAACATTTTAATTTTAAAATTAATTATTTGATCTACGAATCATTCTTATTACCCGTTCGCCCGAGGTAACGGCAAACTTGTGGCGAACGAGTAGTACTTTTGTACACACCCACAGTTTTTGTGGTTTTGTGTAGAGGAGTCTAATTCCCATTTTTTATTAACTAGCCTAAGCGTACTAATTCAAACATTGTATGAGTAGGGAATACCTACAATAATGGACATAAGATAATAATAATATTCGTTATTTTTATCAAAAAAATTGTACAGTGCCAGTGGTATTACATTGTTGGGTCCATCTAGTTGATTTTGAGACCTGTGGCAGAGGGCTCTACTATATATAAGACTAGCTGTTACCCGCGGCTTCGCCCGCGTAAAAGTTAGCCTGTGTTGGGCTCTGTACCCCTGACAATATGTATACAAATCATAATGATCGGCTGCTTAGTCAACCCATGAAGGAATAACAAACAAACAAAAAAACTCACTTTCTCATTTATAATATTAGTAAGTATATGATTACAATAATAACATAATAACATATGTAAATAAAAAAGATTTGTAGTAAGCTATTTTTGGAACTAAACGTATTTTTTTTACAAAAATCATATTTTTTAATGCAATGGTCAGGGTGGGTACAGCCAGCCAAGTTCTGTCAAGGGAAACCGGACAAAACCAGACTAGCGGTCGTTCTCTAAAAATAACAGTCACAGTTAAACTTGAGTTATATTCTCTGTATTTTGGCATCCAAGCGGAACAATCTTTGAAATTACGCAGTATATTTGAAAACAATACTAACAAAGTATCAACATTTTCGCTTAGCTAGAATAGACGTCTTCTAAACCTCATTATTCGTACCAATCATATCTATTATTAGAGTAGACTGAATGTATGTACTTTCTGCCGAGCGTAACAGCATGTCAAATTTAATTTTCAAAAATCATATGGTTCTGCAAAATAGGCTGCTTGTTCTGGTAATTCATTTAATTTAGGAATTTACTTAATTTCACGCAAAAAAAAATGTGGAATTTAACCTAACATCATATATAACAATATAATTGATGCCAGGAAGAGTTTCAAAGGAATAATAAAAACAAAAAAACATCGGTAATTAAAGGTTCTTTAACACCTATCTGCTTGGTTCCAGTTTTGCTCATATGCAGCAATCAATCGCGAACACGAATATTATAGCCTTGTAGAAAGCACGATTGGTACGACAGGCGACGCCAATGGTTGAATGACGGCTTAAGCCGGCTTTTTACTACGGGACATATAATATATATTACATTACATCTTGAGATATAATGTTTTATCGCTCATCATACATTTTGTACGAGACCGTTCACACTGTGCTATAATATATATTACATCCCAAACTATAAATATTTTTACGAGCGATATTTTGAAGGAGTACAGCCGGCTTTTCACTACGGTATATATTATAATATATAGTACATCTTGAGATATAATATTTTCTCGCTCGTCATACATTTTGTTCGAGACCGTTAAAACAGTGTGAACAGATATAGCTCAAGATGTAATATATATTACATCCCATAATGAAAAGCCGGCTTTAGAATACGACCAAATATATGAGAATCAACCAATACTAAATAGTTTAATACTTGTAATCGAAATATTTCAGAACATTCTAGATGTTCTAAAACAATCTCTTAATATTGCATTCCAAATGTCTAAATCAAAGTGCCTTTAGCTTCGGTTCACAACGCAAACTATTAATGAAGTATTTCTACTTAATAACAAAGTTTTCTTATTGAAACTTATTCTTATCATTGAATTTTATCAGTTTTTGTTTTTTTGGTACTATTTATTAAGTGAAAACATTAAGGGTTAAGGGATACCACAGTAGAGTTAGTGCCAGATTAAGTCAGTGCGCGGCCTATAGCAAATTGGAGGCTTTCGCGCGACAGTTAGGGGAAACCGCCGTCGGCCATTGGAAGGGCGCTTTATGACGACGCGAATATTTTCGTTCATAGCTAATTAAATTTTATTGACTAGTCCATAAGATACATTCGAGATGTGGTGTTGGCGACGCATGCTGCGTATTCCTTTGATGGCCAAACGGACAAATACATCATTCCATGTGGCGCACAGAGAACCGGATAACCTGAAGAAGCTGTTCATAATAGGCAGTGGAGGGAAAACAAAAACGAACGACGCGCGCGACCAAGTCAAACAGGCGTCTGGTACAGGGGTACCGACCCCTGTACCAGACGCCTTAAGAAAAGCCGAGAATAGAGATGGTTGGAAGGCTTTAACATCATATGCAATGGAAAAACTCCTATGTGGACACGACCTTCAGTAATGAAGAGCACGACAAGAAGAAGGTGACGTACAGCCGCCGAACGGTCGCCGTACGGTCGATATGAAATTTTCAACAAATGTGCTCGAACGAGCCCGTTCCCGAACCCTCGAGCGGAGCGGTGCGGCCGGCGCGTCTAGTTCCTGAGCGCGCCGCTGTCCGGCAAAAGGTGTGGTCAGATGACATAAGAAAAGTTGCAACCAGTTATACTGGAAAGATTTGGGGAAGGTCTATTATGTCCAGCAGTAGATTTCTTGTGGCTGAGATGATGATAATCCATACCTCTTTCTAGTTTATATTACGACCTCCGTAGCGTAATGGTTACCACGCCAGTCCGCCACCCAGGAGGTCCCGGATTCAAATCCCGGTCGGTTCATGATGAAAAACGAACTTTTTTTGGTTGGCTTGGGTCTTGGATGTTTATGTATTTGTTATAAAATCGTTGTATAACGTTGAGTTAGTATCCCATAACATAAGTTTCGAACTTACTTTGGGGCTTAGCTCAATCTGTATATTTTGTCCTTATACATTTAGTTATTTATCTGTCTAGCTATTTGCTTATTTAGTACTCAGTGTTGTTTGCCAATTAAACCATTAAAAATGTATCAAATTGTTATCGAACAATTTTAGCGAACACGCAAAATCCATTAGCCATTTAAACTTTGTTAGTGCATCGCATTGCTGTGGAAATTGATACAATTTACCGATGCGCTTCCAATCGCAGAAATTCAATAGTTTCTATGTTAATTGCCGAGATATTATCGGAATCGTAGAAAGTGGTGTATTTTCTTATTCAATGTAAAAGATAAAATCGAGCGATTTTATTAATTAACTCATACACCTCTCACCGTCCCAAATCGTTTATTTAAGTTGATTAAGGATCGGTGCATTATCTGATGGATAATGCGTCGCGTAATTCTAGAACTGACAAATTCATAATAAAACATTTATTTCTACTTTGCACCTTAGAATGCTAATACCTTACTGCTGCATTAATACGTCAAGTCTGTAAGGTCAAATGTTTTAATATCTGTTTAAACGTTACGCGAACGATAATACGCAACGCATTTTCCGTCAGATATGCAATGACCTAAGCGCTATTACGCACTGTCGACTGGTCGCCAACGACTCGGTCGACAGCGACTGTGACTTTCATAAAGTTTAATAGGTGTTTACGCACTCGGTTGCCGGTTGCTTGCCTATGTTTTGGTCGCTGAGAGACTGAGTCGCCGGCGACTAGTCGACAGTGCGTAATGGCTCTTAATTAATGCTACACTGAAAAGCTAGCCGATTTCATAAATGCTTTACCACCCCAAAGATACTAATGTACCAAATGCAAACATGAAAACAGTAACGTTTTCATGTTTGCATTTGGTTTCAGTTCTTTTAAAAAAGTAATTAAATTTAATTATTATTTAATTTTAAAACTAAACAATGACCTAACAACGTGACCAGCATCAGTTATTTTTATTTTATTTTAAAGCTCTGTACTCTGGCATTCTCTAAAACACTGAATTCTTAATTTCCTTTAGTCCTGTGGAAGGACGTAGGTTACTTTTTACAAAGTAAAAATACGGACTTGCAAACGATGGGTTCCGCGTCACGTCTTCTTTTAGGATTTTATTTTTATACTTTTTGAATAAAATGGACAGACAAGACAACTAACGAGGAAGTGCTGCAGAGAGTAGGGGAAAAGATAATTTGAATGGAAGAAATAGAAACTAGTAGAGGTAATTTTATAAGGCACGAGTTTATCAAAAACATCTTAGAAGGAGAGATAGAGGGTAGAAGAGGGAGGGGAAGGCCGAGAAGAAGAGCGTACATGGATCAAGTGAAAGGGCAGGCGTCCTGTTGTGTCGTATAGACACGTGAAACAGGTGGCACAGGAAAGAGACAAATGAAGGCTGCTACATCAACAGATTCGCTAAAATAGATCTCGTTTGACAACGAAACAACCCATAGCGCGACTTGTGGCGCCATCTGTTGGCCGATAGCATCCCATACAGCGCCCTCTATAGTAGAAAAACTGTTTTCCCATTGGTATTACATACGTTCACTGGATAAAAAGTAGCCTATGTTGGGCTCTATAAATTTTCATAATGATCGGCTGATTAGTCAAGCCGTGAAGGCATAACAAACAAACAAACTCACTTTCTCATTTATAATATTAGTAAGTAAGTATGATACAAAATTGCAAATTTAGTACTGTACCAAAAAAGTCTCCGCTCAATATTAGCTGCTTTATCACAAAATTAGATAATTTTAGATTTAACATAATATTAGATATCAAAATATAATTATCTTGGTATTACAATTTAAAGTGTAACATCTGGGTCATAAAGGTCACCTCCAATCTACTTCAGACGTTCAGAGGTCCTCTCCTATACGAGTATCAACGTATAATTAATGATAGGTTCACATGCAATATTCCTTTGGGAGCTGCTATGTTTAATTTTTAATATCCAATCCAATAAGAGGCCAATCAGAAAAAAATCGTTTTTCATCATGACCCAACCGGAATTCGAAACCGGGACTTCCTGGGTGGCGGCGCGGTCCGGGTAATTCAGCGACTGGCACCACGAAGGATTGGAACCATTGTGTCAATCGCGGAAGGACTCTTTGAGTTGACTAATTGACACCATGGTGTCAATCGAGTAACATATAATTGGGACGTGGTCAATTGACACCATGGTGTCAATCACTGCAGGCGTTTTTTGACTACGCCATTACGCCACGGAGGTCGTCATTAATATTAGATTTATTTTATTATTTATTTTAAAATATATAATCATTTATATGAGAATGTGATTAATAAAAAGCGTTTGAAACAGTTGATTAGGGTAAAGAACACTAAAAACAAATATTTTTATTCTAATGTAGGCATCGAAAAAAAAATTGTAATTACACAGTACAATATTTCATGTTCGTATATGTGTATTTATATATATATATATATATATTAATATATTATATTATGTCATTGTTATTATTATATTCCTTAGTTTTTATGTCTTAATTTTTTGAATCATATCTTGCTAGCCCTGCCCAGTCCATTCAATAATTCGTTACCTTAAGGTTGCCTTGAAAAGATTGCTGTTAGCAATAAGGCCGCCTTGTAGCAATTTCACTAGTCTGTAAGTTATCTATGTATAGTGTGTCCTATTTTTGTGATTTGCAAATAAAGCATATTCTACCTATCTATCTACAATATGAATACTAGGTATTGATAAATTAAGAGTAAATCTCTTCACGCAAATTCAAATAAATATAATTGGACGAATCGCACAACGCCATCTAGTCCCAAACTAAGCAACTAAGCCTGTACTATGGGTACTAGAATTCTATTTGAATCATATTAAAGGCCCTGCTCACCTCTTTCATTCGCTGACTGTGCGTGAACAGTGTGAACACGCCCTATTATTCATGTCACGTGATAGATAGAATAATATGCTTCATTTGCAATATACATATAAGAATTTGTACAACAAACATGGCCAACTTATAGACTGTATAACCGCAACAAGGCGGCCTTATTGCTGATGTGAACGAAGCTTTAAACTGTTACAAATCACGTCTTCAGGCAGATCTTAAGTATTTACTCAAGAAAATCTGTCACAAGTTCATAAGCCACTTGGAAACAAATTAGTTAAGTGGTAGATTTACATTGAATTTTTCATGAGCCCCAATGCTTAATATGAAGAATATTTTAACAGTAAATTCTAATACCAAGGCTCGAATATATTTTAAGTTTTCGTTTTAGGTAAATATTTGTTTAGTATAATTTCAAAGCTAACATTATGATAATTTTAATATTATTATTAAACGAATGGCAAACATCGTACTTCATGTGAGAAGGGGAAGGAGAGAGAGAGAGTGAGAGAGAGAGATAGGGTGGAGTGAGATGGAACTAAATGTTTCGTCCAGATTGTTGATCAAGCTCACATCAAGTCAAATCAGTTGTCTGCGGCAAGCCAAAATTCAAAATGACACTTACTTACCTCCGATGGCGCTACAACCCTTTGTGGGTTTTGGCCTCTTCTACAGTCTCCCTCCATTGGTCATGGAGCTTGGTTGTCCTTCTCCAGTTGGTGACCCTTCCCATCCTCCTCAAATCTTCCTCCACGCAATACAGCCAACGTTTTTTGGTCCTGCCTTTCAATTCAAAATGACATCCTAAGTATAATTTTTCTCTTAATTGAAATTAAATCCATTAAACTGGTTCCGTCTAATAAAACCATAAAATTACCTAATCTAAAACGTTTTATAGAGGGTGGCATAAATTTAGTACTGGACCCTAAAATCTGTCGTAAATTTTTTGTAAAACATCACTCCCTGCTGGCGAAATCACAATGAATTTTTAATTTGATCTGGAATCTGTCGGGCGGAATTGTTAGTAGGTGAGGTGAATGGAACTCAGTGAAATTAAAAATTCTGATCGTACACGCCAAGTGAGACTAGTTGAAACATAGATAATCATAATACTAGACTGCACATTCTGCTCTTTGTTGTTATCGTATTTTTATTCTTCTTTTTGTCTGTTAGTATTTTAACGACTCAAATAAAATCATCAAAGCACGGAGGAGTTCGAGATTTTTTAACCCATCCAAATTCTGGCTGTGGTTGGCATTGCTTTTAATCGACACGTAAAACGACTTTAACAAGCTCCTCATTTTAATGATGTTAATATTTGCAATCCGCAGTAAAATGTTTTGTCCTGAATAACTGCAACTGCAGCTGACTTTCGTATCAACGCAACGCACAGCCTAAACTGCTGATCGTAGAGACCTGTGTGTTTATTGTATGACATTGGTACCCGGTAAGAGACGAAATTGCGCGAGAATTTTGCTAAGTATGATCTATAAACTCTTTTGTTTTGAAGTGGTCAGCTAGTATGACAGAAGTTAATGATGAATGTATATTTTGTAAGCTACTCGAAATTGTTGAATCCAATAGAAAATATGTATTCACGGTAAGGTAAACAAAGTGTATCATAGAAAATGGTTTTATCCATCTCATGAATTGCGTGTCCCGAGTTAATATTGACCTCATTTTGTGAGGTTGTGCGTGCTTATTACCTGTCAGTTATAAACTCATCAGTGTATTAGAATTTATTGGATACCTGAATATCATTATTAATTGAAAATTTAGGTTATCATTCATTCGTTTCAAACATTAGAAAATGTAACCTGTTGATTGTTTTTAATATTTTAATTATCGTTTTTTTATATTTATTCAAAAAAACATCTGCTCCTCCTGCTATGGTGTTTATACGAGTTCCTTTAAGTTTTAAAACGTATGCTAAATTTTCGACTATGATTGCATTGTATTTCAATTTAGTTATTGGCAATTCAATTTATGCACAAAAGTAGTTTATGAAAAAAATTGTTGTATGTTTAAACACGTGAGGGTCTATTCTTTACTAAGTCTATGTATGCACTGCAAGTCAAGCGTCGAGGTTTTAGGCAATCCAATTTATGTAGGTACGAGACTAACTTATGAATTCTGTTCGAAGACACCTGCTAACTTTAGTCGGTGTTATCGCTTGTTTACTTTGAAAATGTCTTATTAAATACTTAAAGTTGAACATTAACTTTGTTTTATAAACCATTATCAATTTAAATTTAATATTAAATTGCTTTTATATTATTCAAATGATTTATTCAGCAAAAAATACAACAGTGTATCATAGGAGCTTGATGGCTAATGTGTTTGGAGCCACACTTTTTCATAGTACAATCTCTTGTTTCCGCTCTTATGGAAATTTCGTTAACTTACACGTATAAAATTTTACATAAATTAGGTATGTTTTATAGAATATTGTACAACAATACACGTAAAACTCTTAACATTACTCTTCGGGTTAGACGTTAAAAATATATTCCTTATCAACAAGTTGCATTAGCAATGATTTAATTAAACTTTTCAATTATCCATCCCGAGTTAACACAATATATGCGGTCTGGGTGAATTAAATTAGGGTGGGGACATTCCCAAAATTCTTAGTAGGCCGTATCCTTCACCTCGGCGACTATATTTTACTAGATACTACCTGGGGGACTGTCGTAAAGAGAATTAATGAAATCCTGTCCCTCGCTCAATAGGCTAGGGGGCTAATGGCGTTCTGCAAGGGAAAGTAATCGAATTTAATATGCCTTATTTTTGTAGGACGCTCGTGTTATCGTAGAGAAAAATCAGACTGACGATGTTGTAGATGTTTGAATCAGATAATAGATTTCGATAAATTAGATACCGACAGCGCCATTAACATATACAATTTGACGTCACACTTTGTAGTCGTACCACTTCCACGTGACGCGTTTGAATACCGCAACGCAAAGATTGTGATGTCGAACGACACCCACTCGGTGTCGCATCGCAAGCATATCATACATTATTATTGTACAAGAACGACCCACATGGTATTAAAATAGGCGTGATATGGAAACGAAAGCTTAAAATTACCGAATTAAAATGATGACTTCGATGACTTAAAATTATTGCTCCATGCTCCGCAAATTCTCCAGCACCTTATTGATTATTTTAATAGTTACTTACCCTTCTTCAGCTGATAAAATAGATAGATCCATTTTGGTTTAGAGGATGGATCCACTGGTCAACCTCATCTTATCATAAAACTCCCAAATCATCGCGCTCGAGGCGTCTGACTACTTCTTTATAGAAGATGTTGGAAAGTCAGCATGTGGATTATCTGATGGTAAGTAATCACCACCGATCATGAAGCATAGAGACATCAGGACTATGGACTTAAACAATAACATAATGTTTAACTTATTGTTTAAGTCCATAACAAATGTCAAAAACTATTCCACTGATACACTATCGGCATTCTTTTGAGACACGATTGAGACACCATTGAGAGTCTATTGGTGCATTTGTGTTAGTAGAATCGGGCCCCTGAACAGTCTTTCAGCCGTTACCGACTCTAAAAGGAAGGATTGATTTCGACTCATTAATACATACACAAATGTTCATTTTATATACCTATTATGTATGTTAATACCATTCCTAACCCACAAGAAATCTGTCCATTTGAACTTTGATTTCAGGGATCAAGTAGTTATCAAGATTTCGTGCTTAATGAGCGAGTCAGTGATTCTTCGTGTGCAAGTTTTAAACCGCTACTCATCGGGGCTATGGAGACCAATTTAGTCCATTTTGCTTTTCTTTCCGAAATGATAGTAGCTTACAGAGTAGATTAATTAAGTACACAAATATTGCTGTACTATGAGAGAAAGTGTCTGTGAAGATCTACTTTCTTCTCTTGAATATTTGAATCATCTATTGATGTCTATAAAATAAATAAATCTCAATTAATAGTTTCAGAAAATTAACTTCATAAAAACTGCACTTTGGTACGGTTTTTTATGCATAGCTAATTAGTAAAGTATTAAGTGAAGTTTTGTAAACTAAACTTTTGAAAAATGGCGCTTATTAATTTGAAAGAAGAATTCTACTAACTCTTAAGAGCTCAAACATTCATTAATGACAACATTTTTAATTAAAATTCCTTTGGTGCTAATTTTCTCTTTTGCGTATTTACATACTTTTTTATACTTAAATAAATTAAATATATCAGTCGCTAGTAGGTAGGGTAACTGTAATTAAGATACATAATATTATTCAAAGCGAAAAGAATAACATAAACTTTGAAAAAAAAGATGCTTCGAGAAAAGGATGGTACGGCTGTGCCGCAACTCGACTTGGCGCGGCGGGGGCAATATCACACTGAAATTAATGCAGCAGTGATCTTTTTCTAGCCTATCCCATGAGTACTTATTGAAAAGATCACAGTTGTGTATAATTATAAATGTTAAATTGTGCTGAGTAAGCAATGCGTTTCCTTCAGTGAGTGAGAGATTCAAAAACTCAATTCCTTTCTTAACCCGTTTACTTGTATCGGCCAATGCATTGCCTATGATGTTATTTATGTTCATATATAACCAAACTACTGTTAATCAGGTGATCCTTTGGCCTGCTAGATAACGTAAAAAAAAATTTTTTTTTAAAGAAAGTATTTTTTTAATGAATTGTTATTTATTTCGTTATTGTACTAGTAGGGCTGAAAATGGTCATAAGGAAGATGTACATTGTCCAGTGACCAAAATAAACAGCCCAACAAAAGTGAGGTAAATAACGGTACAATTTATTTTATTTACGCCATTGACACCCATTAGCGCAGTTCGTTTTCCTTATTCCGTCGGACACGCGATTCTAGTCGGAAACAGGGCTATTTGTGACAATATACGGATGAATTAGGATGCCACTTGACAATATTTATAGAGGAGAAAATTATTTGTGTTTTTCTCCTATAGTTGTATCCAGTATCTGTAGTTTTATTTTGTTTTACGCTTTCTAGATATAGCTACTCGGTAAGATCTCAGTCGGTTCTAAATTGCGTGATTTTAATAATATTAACTGTTTTTGTTTTTCTTGGTAATACTCGCTATAACTCGGTAACTAGTAAAGCCTACTTAACCGTTATAGTTTTCTTTGTAGGTTATAAATATATATATATATATACGGACTACTACTGCTACTACTAGGGGTTTTTTTCAAATTTCTAAACAAGACTTTCGCAGATAGATGGGGGGGGGGGGGGGGGGTGTTTGCAAAACGAAAATTGCCACGTGATGATCTTCCCACACTCACAATGTTAAGAGACCTATCTAACGATATCACACTATCACACAACATGGGGTCGGCGAGGAAAAAAAACCCGTTTTACACGTAGTAGGCGCCCCAAATATATTTTTTTTTCAAAATTTTGTTCTACCACTTTGTTTAGCATTATAAATGTGCGTATACATACCAGCTTTCTAGCATCAAGCGTCAAGGCGCTAGACCGAGGACGGACAGACAGACATGGCGAAACTATATAAGGGTCCCTTGTAGTTACATAATAACTACGGAACTCTAAAACCATATCAAAATTGGTTAAGAGCGCATATCTGTTGCATGGATCGAGTTTTTCACAAGCACACTAGTACTAACAATCGCTTGTTATTGTCACGAATTTCATATTGACTAGAAGTCTAGAACGGTTACAACCTGTTCGCAAGAACGCGCGTAAAGGGTCTCGTTGTGTGAGCTCTTTATAAATGAAACCTAATGTACAATTTATTGAGACTGAATACTATAAATAATAATTAATGTTATTTACCTACTAATGAAAACCATGAGCATGTATCACACATATAAAACAATCTTGTTAATTCCAATTAGATGTTTAACTTGCAAATATGTAGCCCAAACTTTTACGTTTAAAACCGAGTACAAATTTAGGTGCTTTTGAAATTTTATGAGCTGAGACCTTGGGGCATCACAGCATACCAATTTGAAGAAAAGTTCCGTTCAAAGTACCTTACACGGTTATTTACATGAAAGGATTAAATTTGCGTACAAATTAAAGTTTGTAAATATGTTAATTCATGCGGTGTAGATTGCACGTTGGGTACTCGGGTTCATGAGTTTATTTGTTGTAAGGATCGGGACATTTCGGGACACATAGTGACACTTTCAGGATAAGCGAGGTTAGGTCGATAGGGCCTCATTAGATTTTCATGTCATTAGAGCGAGTTCAAATCTGTATCGCATTTATGTGGCGTCTCAAATTTGATTTGATTTGACTTTGGGTGTTTTTGGAGGGCGCTCGGCACCAAAATAATGTACATAAACAGTGCCATGCCAGAGCAGGGCGCGCTGCACCGTTCCTTTAGCAAACGCTGCCGTCGCCATTTGCCGCTAAAGCCGAATGTCGTAGCCTGGCCGCATCCTTAACTTCTAAAACCAGCTAAATCACCGAGATTAAAAATAGAATGTCTGCTTAAGTCCTTCATGTACCCGACAAGATTCAGTTAGCATATCTCTCAGATAAATTGACAGTTATTATCTAGGAATGTGTGACTTTGAATAAGGTTACTATTTACACCTTATGGCTACAAATAATCCTAGAGCCCACAATTTCCCGAGTTTATAACCGGTCCACGACACTTCAGCTACACATGAGCGGTCTCTATTAATGTGGGTAGTGGGATGTGCTGTGGGGTAATTACACCAATGTAATTTACCTGTACTTACTTGTTAGATTGAGTTCTGAGTGGTGATCGTAAAATATATGTATGTGACCGGTATTATTGTAAAGGTGAAGTTTCACTGTATTCACCGTCATCAAGAACACCAGTGAGAGAGAGAAGAGAGGTCAGAAAAGGAGGAGGTAAGGCACAACGGATAATCCGCTCAAATCGGAGCAGCCCGTCTGGGGAAGAACCTCCACCTTACAGAAGATCGTAGCAAATAGCATTGGTCTCGGCCATGCTGTGTTCCTACGGTGAGTAAGGTCTCCAGAGCTCCAGTGTTGGGAGGGTTGGCAACGCGCGAGTGATACCCCTGGTATTGCAAGCGTCTATAGGCTACGGTGATGCTTACCATCAGGCGGGTCGTATGCTATTAAGAGAAGAGAAGACGAGCAATATCTATATCAATACTAATATTATAAAGAGGAAAGATTTGATATTTTGTTTGCATGAATACTGGGTCGATTTGAAAAATTATTTTACCGTTGGAAAGCTTCTCTATCCCCGGATGACATAAGATATAATTATAATCAGTGCAAAGCCGGGGCGGGCCGCTAGTGTAGAATATTTGGATAGCAACAAATTAATTTTATTTCACACATGAATAAATTTGATTATAAATGGTAACTAACTATGATTCATTACCATCCCTTATCACGTGTAGTTGGGTAAACACGTAATGTGGTCTCCCCTTAAAGTTATTAACCCTTTGTTATACATTCCTATTCAAGGGTATATTTAGAAATAGCTAAAATAATATTCAGAGGACTGTTTTCATAGATCAATTAAAGATGTCTGGGTTTTACTGCCTACGTATCTTTGTATTCAAACAATAAAAAGTTATGGTAATAACGTACTGTATTGTACAGAGGAAGTCTTTGTTAGTTTGTATAGAATTAAAAGATAATTTCTGAAACCTCAGCGTCCAAAAATTACACTTTTTGAAAGGACAGTGGTCTGTGGATCGAGATAAGGTTAATGTCGACTGTCCACCACCTACTAAGTTGCGAAGATAACTATGCGAATTTAAAGTTAGTTTTATTCGCATACTAGCGAAACAGTTTATGTGTATTCCGCTTTCCCGTGGGAATTTTTGAATGTATTATACATAAAAACCTATTGAATCAATTATTTAGTTGCGTGGTTTAAAGATAAGCAAGCATACATAGAGACAGAAAGACAGCGAAAGCGACTTTATTTTATAATATAGTCAACGAAGGAATTGACTGACCCCCCTCTGTATATATGATTAAAGATTTCTAAATATTGCGTGAAGGGATTTACTTGAAAATTTGCAATTACATTGTACAATTATTACTACTAGTACTATTGATAAATAAATTTTCAAGTAAATCCCTTCACGCAATATTTAGAAATCTTTAATCATATATACAGAGGGGGGTCAATCAATTCCTTTGTTGACTGTACCTAATGAAGTTTTGATAAAAATTGCTATATTGACAGAGTTTCTTTCAGCATTTTCTTCTCGTCATTCCGAAATGCTTTTTTTATACCATACAGGTGGCAGACAAGCATAAGGTCGGCCTGATGGTGAGCCTATAGACGCTTGCAATAACGGGGGTATCACTCACGCGCTGCCAACGCTCCGAACCCCCCTAAGTGGAGCTCTGGAGTCCTTACTCACCGTAGGAACACAACATGGACAAGACCAATACTATTTGGCTACGATCTTCTGTAAGGTGGAGGTCTGTCCCCAGACAGGCTGCTCCGATTTGAGCCGATTTTCCGCTATGCCCTACCTCTCTTATGCTAGTAGATTAAAAATATATCTAACATTGTAAAAGACGTGTCTAGAACAGACAGAATGAAGAATTTTTGATTTTGAAAGTACCAGTATACGTGTGATAGCTGAATTAAATGGTAGGTGTGTTTAGCTGAATTAACTTAGCTTAGCTGGTGGTGTGGTGAATGGTCAAAATTGGATTTTATGCCCTTTTAATTGACATCAAGTAAGAAGGCTGTATATTCTACTACTACTATTCAGTAGTTTCGGAGCCCATTCAATGCAAACAAACAATCAAATCTTTCCTCTTTATAATATTATGTATTTACCACGTTTATTCTCTTTCGAGACTCCACTATGTAACCTGTGGTGAGTGACAATCTGTTCCGACGTCGTATAATCTAAGCTTAAAGATATCGCGTTTCCAACCGGAGATGTGGCTGGCCTTATTTCCTGCTTATTTCCTATAAACACCAATGCTGTAGCAAAGACGTCTATACGTATATATACATTTACGAAAGTTACATAGTACAAGTATTGAATAGAAATGGTGGTAGCTGATAGAGTAGGTACAAATACATTTCTTCGACTTGAAAAGTGCCTGTAATTGTCTAGTCCCTGAATAAACGTTTTGACTTGACCGTAATACCTGCGTACGTATGCCTTTTAAAAAAATATTTTTGAAAGAAAAATTTCACCTCTCCGCCCCAGGTGGGATTTGAACCCACGTCCTCGCCTCTCGATATCCGGCCGAGTGCTTCCGGGAAGGTTAGTAATGGCGGCGAAATTTTTAAATCCTTTAAACTGTGAGAGTCGCACATATCACGTATGACTTGACTTTGACTCTGACCCCACATAAATAAAAAAAGATTAACCAGTTGTCATTCACCAATATAATACTGCGTTACTATTGGTTACTCAGTCTGTCAATATCGGAAATATGCGAGGGATATACTCAGCACTCGTCTGTTAAAAAAAACAGCATAGTAAGTAGATTGTTTGCATAATTAAATTACTTACTTTATTGTTTCAAAGTCTACCTTACAAATTGTCTGAGATAGATATAATTGAGCCAATCAATTTGAATATAGCATTTCCTATTGAATTTCACAAAGGAATCTCTTAATTGGTTGCAATTTGTGCATACGCTGCATCAGGAATTATTGCCACTGGTAGTAATTCGCATACGGCATAATTCTGGGTCGGTGGTGGCCATTAGTTCGGTTGGTAGGTAATTAATGCAATCCTAGGGCTATTGTCAGATTCCATATGGTAATATGCAATTGTACCTCGGCTCGGCTACAAGTCGAAAGTACGTGTATCCGAGGTACATTCAAAGTCTATCTACATTAAGTACTGTAAATCTAGTCGTTACAGAAATAAGTTTAAATTCGACTCTATTTTGTTTTTTATAAACGAATTCTTATCAAAATAAAACATACTTGAATGAAACTGGCCGAAAATATTGCAAAAAAGAATAAATTAAATTAGATTGTCTTTTATTTTTAGTTAGTCAACTTTTCAATATCTAAGTAGTATTCATATCCCATCGTATTCTATAATATACTTACATGGCGACACAAAAATAAATAAAAAACAGTACTATTTTCTTTTTTATAAATAAGTGAACTCACAGATAGTCGTTCTTAAAAAAAAATCATTGATAAAATTTAGATCTAAAATAAACATTTGATAAAATATACTAAGATTAAATTAAAACATGCCCGAGCTAGGAGATTCCTGTGTTTCGGGCGAGAGAGACCTGTTCAATTTACCAAATGAACATGAAGAACGCAACGATGCAATTCTTTATCTAGCACAACTCACCTGCTGCGCTGCACTTTACATACATGAGACACATACAAATAGATTGCAAATATTATACACACATAGATAAATATTTTTTGTATAAATAATAAGATTAATAATTATTAAAGTCTCTTCACTTTGGATTGCTGTTTCAATCAACACCTAACCTGGTGTACCTCTCGCTGTGGCAAAGACACCCTTAGCCGTCAGTACGATCGGTTGCATGAGTCTGTGCAACTGGCAGTGAGAGGACACTATGGTAGCTCAGTAAGGTCGTCAGGGGAAACCCTGCGACTTTATACATGGTCCTTCGAGCAACTTTGAAATGGTGACAGGACCCTGCGGTGTTATACATGGTCCTTCGAGCACAAGAAGACGAATGAAGAGCAACATTGGACAGCAATCAAGACTACAACAACAAGACGACAACCGGTCATAGGACCCTGCGATTTTATGCATGGTCCTTAGAGCAACTATGAACCACCAGGAAGACACCACAGGACGACGACGACAACACGCAGTCAATCTGGAAGGGGACTTACAATCCCTGACCAGATAAGAAGACGACAACAACAAGAAGACACTCTGGTATGGGGAACTATCAAATCCCTGACCAGATAAGAATATCTCGATGACAAGAAGACAATCTGGTAAGGGACTTACAATCTCTGACCAGATAAGAAGACGACGACAACAAGAAGACACTCTGGTATGGGGAACTTACAAATCCCTGACCAGATAAGAAGAAGACGACAACACGAATACAAACTACTACTACACTACTACTACTACTACACTACTACTACTACTACACTACTACTACTACTATACTACTACTACTATACTACTACTACTATACTACTACTACTATGGGGAACTTACGATCGTAAGTTCCCCGGTCAGGGAGTCCTGATCAAACAAGAAGACAAACTGGTAGGGAACTTACAATCCTTGACCAGGACAAAAACAAGAAGACAAACTGGTAGGGAACTTACAATCCTTGACCAGGACAAAAACAAGAAGACAAACTGGTAGGGAACTTACAATCCTTAACCAGGACAAAAACAAGAAGGCAAACTGGTAGGGAACTTACAATCCTTGACCAGGACAAAATTACGAAGACAAACCGGTATGGGGAACTTACAATCCCTGACCAAATAAGAAGACAACGACGACGAAAACAAGAAGACACTCTGGGACGGAACTTACAATCTCTAACCAGGATTCTTGAGAAACAATTTCAAGATATAGACGAAAGCCATATGTATCTTTATTGGAGCTAGGTACAATCGACGACGAATATTCAAAGAAAGTTATTGACGACGACTGTACTTTCTATTTTTACCACAGTAAAAATGCAGTATCTATGTACGAGGCGACGCCGAAATGTTGATCAAGTATTTTACAGTAAACTAGGTCAATTATAACGCTTACGCGACAATATTCACCAATGTCAAGCAGTCAAGGCGTGAATGACCGTAATTAAAAAAGTGCAAGACAAACAACCAGGCACGACGCGAAGAAAGCGCATACTAGACTATTAAATCATAATTTAAAAGAATTTATTTTTTATACAAAGGACAAAATTATATAAATAAATACTATACTGCATATTTACATATTTCTTCATATACTTTCCTGTGGGGGTAAAAACTATGCAAGTCTCTACAAATTGCATAGTTAGACTATTATTTTACAACGAAGATTTCCAAACAACTTTATACAACACAATTATTATCACACAAACATATCTGATGCAGCAACTAAGTGGATTGATTACAACAACCAGCAGACAACAATCCCGACGAACAGCACTCCTCCGGCGACCAGTCTGACCCCGGGCGACCAACATCACTACCCATCTACGCACGTCTGATGCGGCGAACAATCGACTTGATACAGTTCCTGAGAGGCGCCAGTATGTTCAATTTACCAAATGAACATGAAGAACGCAACGATGCAATTCTTTATCTAGCACAACTCACCTGCTGCGCTGCACTTTACATACATGAGACACATACAAATAGATTGCAAATATTATACACACATAGATAAATATTTTTTGTATAAATAATAAGATTAATAATTATTAAAGTCTCTTCACTTTGGATTGCTGTTTCAATCAACACCTAACCTGGTGTACCTCTCGCTGTGGCCAAGACACCCTTAGCCGTCAGTACGATCGGTTGCATGAGTCTGTGCAACTGGCAGTGAGAGGACACTATGGTAGCTCAGTAAGGTCGTCAGGGGAAACCCTGCGACTTTATACAAGACCTAAGATAATTTAATCACTAATGGAATATAAAACAAAACTTATTGTAATTTATTAATCTACACATACTTAAAGGTCACGGGAGTCAGTAATCCCTCTGTATCTTCGTAGGACTTATTTTTTACTGCTCACTGGAAAGCTATTTTGCAATTAATTGAATTAAGGTTATAAATATCTAATTAAAATCTATTGTAAAGCAGAGTGTAAAGCCGTAATAATGTTGCATAAATGCTAAAATTATAACTGACTATGTTGTATAAATTACAAGAGGCGGTAGTCAGTTCTCAATGGACTCAACAAATACCGTTTCCACTCTGTGTAAATTTTAAAGGAATATAAACAGGCTTCAAGTATCATAGCACCCTGGGGATGCAGTATATTTAGGTCGCCCATCCGTCAGCAGTGTCAAGTTATGAGAGTAGTAGCAATTTGTTATTTTGAAGAATGGCGAATTTTTTAAATTTAGACGTGCTTTATGTAACTTACGGATTGAAATTTGGTGTATACATTTATGTTATGACGTTAAAAGTATTTAATAACGTATGTATTGTAAAAATATCCTTAGAGTAATAGATAAGCAAGCTATAGAGCGTGTGCATCGCTCTTTGACCATTGTGCAAAGCGTAAGCAGATGTTCTAAGTGCTAATTTTTAGTTTGCTTCCATTTCGTCGTTTTTAAGCTCTGCACATTTCACCATGATTCCTTAAAATCCGAATAAATAACATCGAGAGAAACAATCAGCGTGAGTGACTAATCGCTTCGTTCGTTGCTGGCTTCGTTGTTGCTGTTTTGAGTTCGTCTGTTTGTTCATACTCGTGCTTTCCGTTCATACTTGCTCAAGCGCGCTCTATAGCTTGCTTATCTATACTCTAAGAAAATATCTGACTTGATGTAAAGTACCTTAGCCGTGCGCCAATAAAAACTACTCAAATATCCATAATCTAGTTTGTTTAAAAAAAACTAGGTTCCTCTCTGCTTTGCTATAATAATCTAGAAATTTTATAATATTTTTCGCTTGAAATTATTTGTTAGAAGTCTGAGAGTGGCATATTAGAGACATCGCTATGTTCGCTTGCCAATTCGAGTAGGGTAAGTATAAAAACCTTTTTGTCCTAACCTTTTTGGATTTGAGCCAAGATTTTACGATTTCATCTGAATGAATATGCTGAGTTCTCAAAAGTGTATTTAAAATTTCACATTTAAAAAATCACAAAATTGAGTCTCACTCAACGTGGGATGTTTCATGCTCTATCCTTTTCTGTTGTTCAGAAACCTCATTTGTTGGGGCGACGACACGAGAGCATCTTAGTATGCAACTTTATGTGATGGTGTTCCTAACATTGGTCCCCTAGAGATGGTCTGACACGACCTCAATAAATAGGCCAAAAGCGGATAGAATAGATGCGGAAAGCGGAGGATCACATTTAGTGGATAGTGAAAAGCATTGAGAGATGACTATGAAATATGAAATGCACAAGCGCAGTGAACAAGTAGACACAAGCAGGCTGATGATGATGAAAACGTCATTGCTGTTAGGAAAAAACATATTTTCTATATAAAAAACAGAAAAGTCAAAGTATTAATTACTCAATAACCATCAAAAGGCATCTCTTGCCTTTATCTTATCATCTTTTTTTATCGTTTTGATGTCGAATTAGCAGCAATATTCATAAACAACATAATTTTTATGTATTATATTTTGATGAAATAATATTATAATATTCAGATAAGGATATAATTAATTATAATAATATTACCTATATACACTCTATGTTTTAATAATATAAGAAATTATCTAATCAATTTACACCTTTTTTAAATATATCAGTGTCAAAGAAAATTACAGAAACATATTTACGTACTCGATATTTCATACATAGCGCCGCTGTCGCCACGTATTTATGTTGTCTTTTTCTTTGATTTTATGAAATCTAAGCTCATTGTTAACTTTCTCCTTTTCTTTCCTTCATTTATAATTAGTTTAGATAATATTACTCAGCCAATTTACTTCTTTAAAGTGTGTGTTCGACCGTAGTCTCCTTAATTTTCTCCATTAAAGTCTAAAGTAGTAAAACGTCTCACTCCTGCAAAGTGCCGACTTAATACTTCTAGAGCACTTACTTAAATACACTGTGTTAAATGTCCAATTTATCATATAACTGTTTAAACTTTTCTTTTTAGCATCACATAAAGCGTTTAAAAGTTCTATCTAATTTTTTTTACTGAATACTAGACCATTATTTCCTTGCTCAAACGATCATATGTAACCTATATAGTCATGTGTTAAAAGGAAGTTCATTAATAAATTAGGATCTAATATAATAATACTTATCAAATAACAGTTTTTGCACTCTACGTATTTCTATTGCTATTCAGCGTTCAGCGTTGGAGTTTTAGAATTTGTGTACATATTCAATAGGCATTGCGATCTAACCAAAGATAGATCTGGTTTCTCTCCGGGTTGTGGTCAGTTGATGGCAGTCGCTCCACGTAAAAATCAGTATCCTTTACGCTTAGGTAGCGGCCCATCAATCCTAATGAAGTAGAAAACGGGATAATGGTAGAAGGAAGAATATAATGCCAAAGGCAGATACAAAGATCCACAGATAGACACCGCACTAATAACCCCCTCTTTTATTCTCGGTGGGTCATAAAAACTCTAGAACTTGCAAGACAGATAACTGACTATAATTTAATCTCGTTTAAAAAATAAACTTCGTTGTAATTATCTCATAATTGTTAAATTTAGCGGAATAAAGTTAACATTTTGTGCAAAGTTTACTCACTTGTACTGCCTTTTGTACGATGTTGTTCCAAGCGTAATAGGAAAAATCTTTTGGTAGTTTTTCACAATTGCGAGAGAATTATCAAAGTAACCTTACTTTGTTGTACAGAGAATAATAAGCGCTGGTATTTTTGTAAAGATTTTTGCAAAAATCGGTGGTAGCAGGGGCAAGGTTCGAACAAAAGCGGTGATAGCCCAAGAGCTGCTGTAATAGCGCAATTGTGGACACAGAACAATGATAGTCTAGGGAACGGTGATAGTTTCAAGGTGTTCGGTATACGTCCAAAAAGCGGTGATACATCCAGATTATAATTATAATCCATTGGCAAAGACGAAATAGATGAAAAAACGAAATTGTAATTGCTCAAAACTCGTGTTCCTGAAATTGTAATAGCCCAAGAACGATGGTCCGTTTTTTCTATGGAAAATAAAAGTAATCTGGTAAGGCAGCGGTAACTACTTACCATGACGGATCTGATATATCTCATTCTAGTTTAATATTTTGTTTTTGCTAAATATAAAAATCAGTGTTCTCTTGACTTCTATAGCAATTTCTTACATTCTCAATTGAAAATAATACTTAACTGTCCTATAAAGGTGTCGCTTAGGCCTGAATGATTAATTGAAACCGCAAACTAGAAAACGTTTTGTAACTAAATTCAAAGAGTCCGTTACTTTGACACGGGTCTAACCGCGAGCTTACAAATCCGAACATGGACCTTTGTCTACTTGGAAAAATTATACGAATAGTGTACTTAAATAAAAGTGTCATATTTACTCTCGTATAATTATTGCAGTATGTGTTGCCCCAAAACTCGTTACGTCCAAAAATGTTCCAAAAATTTTATTTTATTCTAAACTATTCTGAAATATTCGGGGTATGGGATTCTTTGAACATGTATCTTTTTTTGGTCACCGGAAACAGTTTAAGGAACATAGTACCTTATTGCACGAAATGGCATAGACAACACTTAGTAGTTTACTGCGTTGTGAATTCGCTTATCACTGATCACAGTTGTGGTTTTGTGTACAAGCTAGTCGATACTAATATTAAAGGAAAGATTTGAATGTTTTTGTTTGCATTGAATACCGGGGCGGTTCGCTAGTATTCAAATAAAATATTATTTATTTCTTGGAGAGGAAAGTTTTGTAGTATAAAAATATCTTTCAATTTCTTCCCACATAAATATTGAGCGAAAGACATGAGGATACATTAACTATGCTAGGTATTTAAAAATAGAAATGTACGATAGAGCCATCTTTAGTTATCTGGAATGGAAAATCACTCACGTGTAAAATAGTACAATAGGACATTGTTCATTGAAGAAAGTGACCGATTACAAGGGTGTAGTTTGAGGTATATTGTATTTATTTAGTGATCTATTTTTAGTATTGACTCTGGGTCCTGTATAAATATTCTGGTAAAATTTTGACTTATAAAAGGATTTTTGAATTTTAAGCACAAATCTGCCGGCTGATCTTGTGGTAGGAAAAAATTGTGACGATTCAAAAAGCTTGTAGGCCCATATGAAAAAAAAACTTAAATAAAAAAAAACATTCATATAACTTATTGTATAAACTTAAACAGGTAATAAATATAAAAAAGAAATACAATATTAGGATGCCTGAACTAAGTTTTAAACGATCACTTTCATACGATCACGATTAAACGACTTAAACCAGAGATGCTCTTTAAAAGCGATCCCGATTAATTGTTGTCGAAATTTCGAAACTTGGAACTCTTGAAATTGTATGTGTACCTATGTTGTACTAAATTAGTTTAAAGCTTAGTCGTTTAACGAACTAAATGAAATCGGACTTTACGCCATCATTACACCATATCAAATATTAGTTTATTATTTCAAAAGTACGAATTAATTATTAGTAATTAGCATGACTTGATTAGTATAGTATAATTTACTAACGATTATAACGCATCCATTTGCAACTTCCAATTAGTAATTTGACATTACTTGTCATTGGAATTGTTACAGATGTTGTTATTTTATACGAACAATTATCTAGGTACTATGTATGTTTCGACGGCATTCAGCACTAAATTATATGTAAACACGCCTGGATTTGCCTGCATTAAGGACGGTGCGTTTCTGGTGAATTGATAACCGAACATGCATATGGATGGATGCAATTAAATGCTTTATATTGGTCAAACAATGATAAATCCTGCGCATCAACACATACATCACAATATGGGGATGATCTAGAGTTAAATAGAGCATATTAATAATATTATTTGGGTATATACGACTACACCTATAAGTATAATGCCCTGTTTATACAAACTCTTTGCTAACTGCCTACTGGGCAGAATTAACAGCGACATCGAAAAACACCAACCGAGAGAACAAGCAGGATTTAGAAAATCGTTCAGCACCACTGACCACATACAAGTACTCGAACAAGTAATAGAAAAATACTACGAATTTCGCAGGCCACTCTACCTAGCATTTATCGACTATAAGAAGGCATTTGACTCTATATCACATCAAAACATCTGGCAAGCCCTTCACGACCAAAATGTAAACAACAAATACATTAGAATAATTAAACACATCTACGAAAACAGCACTAGTAAAATCAAGCTAGAAAGTTCAGGTCAAAAAATTGAAATAAACAGAGGAGTTAGACAAGGTGATCCACTATCGCCGAAATTATTCATATCAGTTCTCCAAAACACTATGAAAAACCTACCATGGGACAGCAAAGGGTTAAAAATCGGCAAGGAACGGCTCCACCACCTATGCTTCGCAGACGACATTGTGCTTTTTTCCGAGAGCCCTGCAGAGCTCCAATCCATGATGTCAGAACTTGATAACGCAAGCACAAGCATTGGCCTAGAAATGAACATCTCGAAAACAAAGGTCATGTCTAACCGCCACAAAACTCCAATTCTGGTAAATAATAATGTGATAGATTATGTTGAAGAATACATCTACCTAGGTAAGCAAGTATCTTTTCGCAAAAATAACAACATACAAGAAATAGACAGGCGGATATCAATCACATGGAGAAAATTCTGGGCCTACAAAGAAGTGATGAAATCAAACTTGGACCTAAAATTAAAAAAGAAAGTAATGGACTCATGCCTTCTACCCTGTCTCACATATGGTTGTCAAACGTGGATATTTGATTCAACAACTAACAGAAAACTAACATCATGTCAAAGAGCCTTAGAACGCAGCTCACTAAACATAAAATTGAGGGACAGAGTCCGTCACCGGACAATTAGAGATCAGACCAACGTGATTGATGTCCTGCCCTTTGCTCGTGGTCTTAAATGGAGGTGGGCGGGCCACGTTGCGCGCTACACGGACAATAGGTGGACGAAAAGCGCGACTTTTTGGAGTGGTCCCCATGGGTTCAGAAGCAGAGGTCGACCAAAGGCCAGGTGGAAAGACGAAGTAGAGACTGTCGGAACAAGAAACTGGCCAGACCTGGCATTGAACCGCGAAGAGTGGCAATCTTTGGAGGAGGCCTTCACCCGTTTAGGGGTCCAGTCGTCTTGCACATGAAACCACATTTTAATTTACTATTTTTCACAAATTAATTATGCATGATATCTTGGAAAATTAAAGGCTTTTTTATTTTTATTTTATTTATTTTATTTATACGACTACAGTTTATAGTATGACTTATCGTATTTGTCTTTTGTTTTGATGAGAATTTTGAAATAAAATTCGGTTGATCGCCTACCTCGAGAGTAAGAGAAGGTGGGAGAGAGATAGAGAATCTTGAATTGAAAGGATTTTAAAAATCCATCCGAGGAGCTCGATGGCGTCGCTGTGTGTCGCACTCTAATATGAACACGCAAGTCAAGCGACGTCGACCCTAGGCAGTGTTTGGATGGGTTTCGTTATCACGAGCTTCTCCGTGCTTCGTTGGCGTTATCGGTAGATGTCAGTCGTTACGTCAAGTCGGTGGCCTTCGTGCGGCTTGAAAACACCGGTCTCTGCCAATCCGCATTGGAGCAGCGTGGCAGAGTACGCTCTAGTCCCCTTCAATGAACGGAGACTCGTATCCCTGCAGTGGGATGATTATGGGTTGATATGATGATGATGATGATGATGACAAATCTATCCAAAAGTTAATTAGAATTTTGATTTAAATTAATTTTGTTTAAGGGTGTAACATAACTATTTGTTTTTATGTTAGATTGTAGAGCAAAGTACAATAATATATTGATCTAAATAAAAATTATAAAAAGTAATTTTCAGTACTCTACTACAGACAGAAATCAATTTCAATATTTGATATCTGCCACTTAAGATGATTTCATGTCAGACAATGCCTCTTCTGATCGTAACTGCTTTAAATTCGATATTGAACTGCTTGACAGGAGCAAAGAGGACGTGGGTACTACCTTCGTCACGTCACGATATACTTCTAATGATATACAAACCCCTTTTAATGTGTTGTAGCCGGTTACAGATATACTAAGCGCAATTTCTACAATAGGTGCTCGTGTGCATAAAATAAAACTGTTTAATGTTACTGAATATTTAGTTCAATATCGTTATAATAGATAGATAGATAGATCGAATACTCTTGATTTGCATTACACACAGGAAAAAGTACAAAAACAATCTTATAAACTAGTGTAAATGCAACAAGGCGGCCTTATTGCTAAAAAGCAATCTTTTCAAGGCAACCTTAAGGTAACGAATTTCTGTATGGAGTGGGCAGGGCTAGCAAGACAAGAAAATAAATAATAAACAAGAAAATGATAGATAAGTATCTAGGACATCTAAATAAAACAAAAATTAATAAATAACTTCAATCAAATACCGGCGGCGTGGGAGCACTTTTATATAAAAATAAGTCATTAATGATTTAAATGACTTGATATTGATAGCAACGGAAAATAAATATAAAGTAAATAAATAAATAAATAAATTTTAAAAAAGCGTTGTGTCTTCGTAGAAAACATAAAAAATTACATTAGCATTTGACGCGCTAATGTTAATTCCTTTCCTTACACAAGTCCACTCAATCTCAAAGTTCAAACAAATTCTGTTCTGATAAATCACAGATAAATTTGAGCATGCAGAATTTATCACGATTTCTGAGTATACTTTTAATGCTCTGAAGCACGTAGATCGTGTCACTTACTATCACCATTTCACAAAGAGTTTGTGAAAATATGAAGAATAAAAAAGAATCGTAAAACTGGTTTATAACAGTGAGTTTTGATACCTATTTATACATACACGTACTTAATTAATCTAAAAATTTAATAAAAGCGGAAAATGTATTAAGAGCATGATAGACCAATCCAAGTAATCGTTGCAAAGATCTATATTTAAATCGAGTTTCAATTGAATGAATCTTCGGAATCCTTATCAATAAATATCAAGATTATTCTCATACTTGAAATGCGTTGATTACGCATTCTCAAGCTCACAAAGACATACCGTGCCGATAAAAATATCATATTAATTTCACAACAATTTATATTACGTTTCTAACTTTTATCAACAGTACATGTCGCCATTCCAGAGACGCGACTTTCGTGTTTATATCTCAGGAATTTTTCAATATCGCCCGCGGTGAAGACGGCGGGCGTGTAGCTATGCGAAACTCGGTAAACATCCCTTAACAATAACATCACAGCTAACATTTGTACATTACTTTGTACTGTATAGAATATAATATGGATTAATGTATAATACAGGACATGACGCACAGAAAAAAAGGAAAGACCAAAAATGACATGATCAGACGACATTAAAATGTTTACTAGAGTGGTCCGTAAGAGCTCTGAAAGGGACGTGTGGAGGGAAGAAGGAGAGGCTTTGGAAAAAAAAATTATAAACTTCAGTTTAAAAATGAAATAGAGGTGCGTTATGCATTAACCGCTGTATAATGACGCTTATGTGGCTATATAAACAGAATGAAACCGAAGGATCTAGTTCACTTTAAAAATATAAATGAATCATTCAGGTAAATTGATCTAATTAAATATCGCGGGCGTCAGCTAGTACCTATATAAAGTCTATACATTAGTGCAAACTGTATATAAATCCACATTCAATTCACGGCGCAGAAGTCTCTGTGACTAAATATCACGAATACAGTTCAGTTGTATTAAATTT
This sequence comes from Endotricha flammealis, assembly GCA_905163395.2. NCBI lineage: Eukaryota > Metazoa > Arthropoda > Insecta > Lepidoptera > Pyralidae > Endotricha > Endotricha flammealis. The sequence continues at coordinate 9,275,429 of LR990867.1, forward strand.
TGACTAAATTAATTTGAAATGAAAAATGTCTGCGAATTGAAATTATTATAACAAAAAATAACATTTATATTCTACTGATAAGGTTGATTTGATTGCAAAATAAAAGTTTTAGTGTTTCACTTATATTCTCATTCGAAATGTCATTGATGTCGAATAGCGGACGATCCAATAAATTTATTTTATTAGACGTGTTACAGCGACCCTAAAATTGAATTTTTATTATCCTTTATTCACCTTTTGCGTTATCGATTCAATGGAAATACGTTATTTAATGAAAATAGAATTCATATAATATTCTACGCTACAAAACGTTTAATATTTTATTGAGGAGCAGGCTATAAAGATATTTGTGCGAATATGTAAACCACGTATTTTTGCTTTTTCAAGCGTTTGATTTGATTTTTATCACAATAGCTGAGAAACCAGTGTAATATACCTAAATCTGAAAATATTATTTGTCGTTATTCACATGATATATCATTTTACAATAAGTATATGAACTGATTTTTATTGTGGACTAGCTGCCCGGCCCGGCTACGCCCGGGTACTGTTTCGTTTTTTTTTCAATCTTTCTGAGAGATTTTCTTAATATTTTTTTCCGTAAGAACCTTGTACAGAGTATTAGAAAACTACAAAAAAAAATCAGCCAAATCGGTCAAGCCGTTTTCATGTTATGTCGTGACAACGGAAAACGGGTTTCATTTTTATAAATATATAGATATCACCTTAGGCTTATTTGTAGGGCAAATAAGCACTAAAACGAGGATTAGTTGTCTAGGAAAACAACTACAGTGTTTTTCATCCATTACCATTTGTCAACTTGGGATAATATGGTTGTTTTTATTTACGTACAAAATTTAGCTTTTCTACTTGCCAAGAAAGTATCCTAATGTGTTATTGATTAAAACAACGCGTGTTTTTATTCTTTGAACAAATATTGTAAAACGCAAAGGTGACCTAAATTACATTTTAGCAAAGTGAACATTGAAAACTGATAATGATAATTACTTTATTCTTAACATTTTGTGTCCTTTTAAAAACATGATTGTTCACATGTAGTTTCCTTATTAGATCACCCACTACCAATTGCCCATCCCCACAATGCAGTTTTTCAAAGTTAACGACAAAAATAATTTGGCAATGATAGCGTCAACTTTAACAATCTGACGTTGTCATTGTCAAATTAATGAATGAAAAAAAGCAACTCGAGCCAACAAATCATTAACTTTAAAATATATAGATTCAAGATCGCCGCCTTGTCAACGAAGGTCGTCAAGATGGCGACCTCGGATCCTCACCGTACCACGTTGCCCTTTTAAAGTGTACTTTTTTGTTAAAAAGTGTTCATTTAAAATACTCGACATTGGCGAAATTGTCTATGTGTCGTTAAGACACGACAGAAATGCCATTAATTAAGAAAGAAAAAAAGAAGAACATTAAAATGATTTTTTTGTACTCGCTAGAAACAGTCGACAAACAGTCTTTTAGTCTTCTTTAGAAAACTATGTATGACCATGAAAAGATTAAAAAAAATATTTACGAATTAACTGTAACATTACAAATAAAGGTTGTATCACGCGCGTGCAATTTGTTTGGGCGTAGTCACGCCTCGTGGCGAAGCAATGAGCCACATGTGATGCACGTAACAAAGCGATGGTACGCACTATACAGAGTCACAAACCGAATTCGTAAATCACAATGCTACAATAAATTGATTCAAATATGCAAGCTATTTTGATACATTGCATATTTGAAGTTGTATAGAAAATATTAATTAAGTATATTATATTCGAAAAACAAACAGTACTTATAAAACTACATCAAAATCATATTATTATAAGAAAAAATGTCGCTTAATAAAAAGTGTCGAACTCTTTGTTCCCACGGCTTTAATCGTGTTTAGTAAATTGGTGTTTGTTGTTGTTCTTATGAAAAATAAAAAAATAAAGAAAAGCTAACGTCACCTACATATCATATTGCCTTTCAATATTTTTTTATCGGTTAGTCAATGATTTTCCTTTACTACATAATAAATGTCGTTATTCAATGAAAAGTTTAGACGTTCAATTAAACAGCTAATTTAATCAGTTGGCGACGAGATATCTGTATTTATCGACTGGTGATAAAAACCTTATTAAATCTATTTCGTGATTTAGATTTTAGCACTAAAATTTCAACATCCTCTGATGATTTGTACCGCAAACGATGCATAAATGATGTAAGTCACAGGCGAGAAACGAGACCAATGAAGATTTAACACGCTGAAACTGGATGAGGGAACATTGTCGGCTGCTAAGTAGGAAATAAAATATGTGAGTTTATTCAAATGTTACGCCAACAGACGTTATTTATGTGTCCTATATGGGAATGACGTAGCTATGCTTTTAATATTCGATTTGGTACTTCCTTTGCATAAAAAACAAATGATATCTATACTAATATAAAAAAGGGAAGGATTTGATTGTATTTTTGTTTGCATTGAATAGGCTCCGAAATTACTGGACCGATTTCAAAAATTCTTTTACCAGTAGAAAGCTGCATTATCAGAAAGTGACATAGGCGATAGCTTTTCCCGAAATTCAATGTGGTTCCCACGGGAACGGGTCCGGAACTTCACGCGGACGAAGTCGCCGGAAAAAAATCAAGTAAAGAAAGAAAGAAAAAAAAATATTTATTTGGAACACTTAACACTAAACAACAATAACTTAAAATTACTTATAGCTAATTGTGTCCCAAATGGTAGTACATAAATGTTAAATAACTAGCTAATGCACGTGGTTTATCAGCGTAATCGCGTTGTACCCGTCACCAGATTGATATTCGGGATAAAAATCTATTCTATGTTTTAATCTGTGTTGTAAACACTTGTGTACCAAATTTTAAGCAAATCTTTCCAGCCGTTTGGCGTGAAACAGTCATCAAACATCCATACTTAGAAACTTTCGCCGTTATGATATTCGTAAGGAAAAGATATAAATACTTACTGATATATTTTTTTTATATCTATAGACTATAATATGTATAAAATGTTGTATGAAACAAAGAATCAAAGAGCAAGAGAGAGAAGGAAATAAATTTTCACTTGTCGTAAAGGAATAAGGAATCTAAGGACTTCGCAGTGCTAATGGCCGCGGGTAAAATGTTTCATTGTCTGATAGCCTGGATAGAGAAAGATTAGTCGAAGAATATTTTTTTTTTTGTGTTATGCGTCGCCTACGTGTAACAGCGTAGCGTGTGTAAACATGACATTTCTCACGTTTTCGCTTGAGGGAGCGAAAACGGCAAATTTCGAATTCACCTCATAAAGGATTGGAGAACGCTAAAATACGTCTTCGCTATAGTTTTTAAACAATAGCATGAGAAACTCGTCAAGTTTACATTATAATTATAAACTACCAGTTACATTTAACTTTAAAAGTTTTTCCTTTTATTTTTTGTACATGAAGAAGAAATCCCAACAAAAACATTTTCATGTAAAATGTTGCCAAGACGAGACCATATGACTCGCACTCTCAAAAAGTTATCAGTTCTCATGTAGAGTCAAGCTTCAACTCGTCCAGATTTAACGCAATCATTTTCATTGCGCGGTCTGTGACCACGGCCGAGCCGGTGTCATCTGGTTGAAACGTCAATATACGTATGATCGCGTTATTTCTGGTATAAATTGTTGTTTCTATTACTCATTTTATTTAGTAGATTGACAACGTTTTTAGCTCTTTATTTCCTCTTTATAACTCCCATTCTTTTTCCACCGGTGCATCCTTGAGGGCTACTACGAAACGTAAATCCGATACTTCGGCCGAAATATCGGATTTACGTTTCGTAGTAGCCCTCCTTGTCACGTAATGCGCCCATCAGGGTCCTTAATTGTTACTAGATTTAAGATGACACCTCACACCTGTATACTTACATTAATGAAGCAATAAATGATTGATTGATTGAATGCGTTGTAGTATGATGATAGGCACACCAAGAAATGGAAATATAGGAGTCTTGATTTATAACAAATTTAGTTCTCTATTAGGAATAAATCACACAGATTGAGCAAGCCCCAAAGTTAGTTCGAGACTTGTTTTATGGGATAAGGACTAACTCAACGATACTATCTTTTATAACACGTATATAGATAGATAAACTTCCAAGACCAATTATAAAAAGTTCGTTTTTCATCAAGACCCGACCGGGATTCGATTCCGGGACCTTCTGGGTGGCGGTCCGGCATGGTAACCATTACGCCACGTAGGAGGCATAGGCCTTTTATATTAGATTTAATTTTGTATTTAAATCTTTGATAAGTTTTTTAAATACATTTTATAAAATAGACGTAGTATTTTATTCATGGTTACTGACGGTAAGGTAACCGCTTGAAATGACAAGCGGAAATAGAATCACGCCGCTACGGGGAACGTGACGCCCGGTTCCCGGTCCGTGAACGCAATCAAGGGCTCCTATAGCCATGTAATATTTATAAATCGCTGTGATTAACTTTTCAGTATGACATGGATCCGCGATGGACATGTAGAAAGAGAATCTGTAGTTTTCTAAACATTTAGACGTATTTAGATTATATTGAAAAATATAGGTTATTAAAGAGAATATTAAAATCATGGACCAAGAAGAAAAGGCGGGCACCATCACTGAAACTAAAAAATGAAGCACCCATAGTAAGCCACCTCGCGTATACGTACGAACTGGCTGGCTTACTATGGTGTGAATGTGTGCGTGCCGGTCAGCCATTTCACACTCACACATAGTTACGCCGTCGCCATTAGGGTGCTTCAATTCTTTCTTAGCAAGATTCCGTCCGCCTTTTTTTCCAGGTCCATGGTCCATGATTAGAGTTATAAAAAATTAAAACTACTTGAATGGAGTCCATTTAAATTTAGTTTCGTAACTAATACTTTTACTGTTCTATAACCATTAATAAAGTTAAAATTATGTTGTACTATTACATAATTTTTATCATTATTAGCTAGCGAGCATGGATCTAGCCTTTGGATATTCTGTAAGTTACTATGTAATCGTCCAACGATTTAAATATACGAGATTCACGAAAAACGTCTTCATCGATTTGTTTTAGTAAATTAAAAAATAAAACTAAATAAAATCACGCCTTATTTCTAAAGTCATGTTCACATGAGTGTGGCCGGGTGACGGAACTGTCGGTACAAGTTGACGCACGGAAATAGGGTCGCAACGGGCGGACATGTCCGACGCAAGCCGTCGGCTCAGGCCGCATTTAATTATACTGACCGCATCGAACATCATAACCGTCTGTATTATATAAAACTAGTGAAACCAGCGCAACTTCGTTTGCGTATATATTTACCTATTGTGTGGGAATAATAAATGGATTTTGATTTATGCACAGTAGCGCCATCTATATCAGACTTTTGATGAAATCCTACGGAAATCGCGTACTTTTCGAGCTAAAGAGTATTGTCACGTTTTATTCTAAAGGACTAAATAAAACGGCAAAACAGTTAACAGAATACAAAAATATATATTAGAAAAAAAAAAGATTAATAATTCCCAGGGTGTGGGTAGGTTCAAAAAGCATTAGTTCCACGCGCTACTTCAGCCAGACTCCCCTGTTCCGCTGCAGAGTTAATTCTGCTCGCCTGAAGGGTTCCAATAATTTATTCTTGATGAAGTTGGAATGATCGTATGGCTCCCTCAGAGCCCGGCCGTAGTTCCTGTACGAACATCGATATAAATTAGCCAAAGTAGTACAAGGGCAGGTGCTGCCACTAGTCTTGAGGATATTATGATGAGGGCGATAAGATGCGAGCGAAGCCGAAGGAAATTAGCTACTACAAGAGGTCTAGGCGTTCTAAACTATACTGGGATGAAGTGGCAGTCATGAAAAGCAGATACGGTTACAATTACAATATACTAATATGAAAACACTATGCAATAAAATTATTCTGATCAGAAAATATGAATATGTACAATTAATGTTTTTATTTAATCAGAATGAATGTGGGATGAAGTGAGATGACGTCATGAACTACGAAACATAATTTATAGTTTATAGCTATTAGTAGAACACTATGTCTTAACTAAATTACTAAAAGCACAATAAACAAATAATGCATTACATAGGCAAGTAATGAAACTACGACTACGACTACTACGACTTTTTCGGCGGTAGCTGTCAAAAAAGTAACACGTATTTTATAGTGCTCCGAATTTATTATTAATTAAAAATTAATTACTTACTTGTATTTATAAAAAGATTTAATATATGTTTTAAGTACTGTTCCCGCATCTGCTGACATAATTTCTAACACTTCTCTCACAACATGGACACTACAACACAGCTGAATAAGAATTTGGAGGAGTTGACTTCGTTGTTTGGTGCCAGAATGGATGAGTTTGAGCGCAACCTCCAGCAGCAGTCATCAGCACCTGCCCCTTCAAATATGAAGGCACTCTCCGCTGAATTCCAGACATTTAAGACATTCCTATGGAAGGCCGTCTCGATGCTCAGGTCACAGGTGGACCTAATGTCATTAAGCTTGGATCGCCTGGAATCCTATAACCGCAGGAAGGTGCTCCTGTTCCATGGAATTCCGGAAGAAGAGAATGAAGATCTGTCTGGTGTTCTACAGAAAATTTTCAGCGACCAGCTCAAGCTACAGGTTGATAGTGGTTCCTCATCGCTGGATGCATGCCATCGTTTGGGCGCTAAAAAGGACCAGCCACGACCAGTATTGGTGCGATTTGCGAGTTACGCACTGCGGACCTCTGCATGGAATGCCAAGACGAAATTGAAAGGCTCCCGGACTTCTATTTCAGAATTTCTTACAAAGTCTAGGCAAGAGGTATTCGTTGCGGCCAGAAAGCACTTTGGTATAAAGAACTGTTGGTCGTCGGACGGCAACATCGTTGTTCAATGTGGTAACGCAAGAACTAGGATAGCGTCGCTTGCGGACCTCCGTCAATTGCAGTCTCGCTTCCCTGCCGGTGAGCAATCGCAGGAAGAGAGCACCCGGCGTGCTGGTGCAGCCGGCAAACATCCCAAGGGCAAGTAGAGGCTCCACTCCACTTCGTAGTCAGCGTGTGTTCTCAGCTTATGTGGGTACTTTGAAAACTTCCACTTTCGGGTAAATTTTAGATTTATAATAATTTATTCTCCAACCTTCTGTTTATTAAAATATATAATTTTTTTTATTTACTTAATTTTCTGTAAACGATTGTCGATTTGATAAAACTTTTCAACTGACATTTGACATTATGTTACTATGACAGTGACATAACAAGTTCGTCTTTTTCGTTGTGGCAACGATGTTTAATTTAATTTGCTTCTGCCACTTTCAAATGTCCGGTTAACTAGATTTTTTACTTGTTTTTTTTTTCTGTTTTTATTAATATGCTCTTCTCTTTGATTCTTCCATGGATTAATATTAATATAATAAAGAAAGGTAACTTAGTATTTAGTAAACAGTCATAAACTTATATTTATGAAGTGCCTACTGGAAATAGTGCCCGTTTCATTGTAGATTTGTCAGTAGTAATGCGTGTTTAGATGTACTGTAATATTGTTAATTTTTTTTTATTTTATTTTTTTTGTTATTTTATCTAATTATTATTGTATTTATCTTTATATTTGTTAAATGTCTTTTGAAGACGATACTGAATGTTTCTACTCTTGTTCCTCTGATGAATATGATAGTGCTCTTAGTGATGATTCGTCTTCGTCTGAAACTTTGCTTGATTGCAAATTACAATCTGTGTTTGGAATAAACTCTCACTTTCTTAATCTTGTGCACATTAATGCTCAGAGCTTAATAGCTCATTACTCCGATTTTCTTGCTTCCTTCAGCAATGTAGCAGTCGACGGCATACTAGTCTCAGAATCTTGGCTTAAGCCTTCTCTCCCATCTACTCTATGCTCTCTCCCTGGCTTTCGGCTTTATCGTAATGATAGAACTGGGGCTGGTGGAGGGGGCGTATGTATTTACCTTCGTGATACCATCTCTGCTAATGTCATTTCGCAATCCTCTTCAGAATACTCGGCCTCTTTAGAACATCTTTTTTTAGAAATAACTCTTCATCACACAAAAATTCTCATTGCTGTGGTGTATAGCCCAAATGATAAAATTGATTATTTTCGTAGCCTGGAGTCAACATTGGAACATTTCCGTCCCATATATGATCATGTCATTTTGATGGGCGATCTGAACACCTGCCTTTTGAAGAATGATGGCAGAACAAGTAAACTTAATGATTTGGTTTCCGGATTGAATCTACACTCTTTATTACTCTCTCCAACCCATCATTTCCCTAATTGTAGGCCTTCTCTCATTGATTTAATGCTGGTCTCTGATGTTGATTCAGTGACCAAGCATGGACAATTTACAGCGCCTTTCTCTTATCATGACCTAATTTTTCTTACATATAAGGTGCGTCCTTCTAAGCGTAAAATCAAAACAATTTCCCAGCGTAGCTTTAGAGACTTGAATGTTGATTGCTTGAGGAGTGATTTTAGGGAACTTGTTTGGGACGAGCTTTACTCCGCAGTCTCTGTAGATCATAAAGTGCACTTATTTAACATGACTATGACAGCACTGTTTGACAAACATGCCCCTCTAAAACCAGTTAGGATAAAGCACTTTCCTGCTCCATGGTTGTGTCCGTCCATTAAAAAGATTATGACAAAACGTGACAAAGCTAAATCAAAACTCAAAACTGTTCCTTCGGAGAGTAACTTGCTTGAATACAAAAGGTTACGTAATGTCTGCAATAGGATGTGTGGAATGCAAAACGCCGGTACATCCATTCTTCTATTGATAATATGCCCACATCACATATTTGGAAATTTTTAAGATCACTGGGTGTGGGTAAAATTCCTGATAACGTTTGCGATTCTTTGGATTTAAATTCTTTGAACAAACATTTTTCCACACCTCCGATTACGGTAAATCCTGTGAATAAATCATCTACATTACATATTCTTTCCCAAAATTTAACACCTACAGATGATCCTTTTTCATTACACAATGTCACAGAGGAAGAAGTTAAAAAAAGCATTGTCTCAATTACCACTAAAGCTACTGGTAGTGATGGCTTGAGTAGCGACATGCTACTACCTGTTATTGACCTTGTTGTTCCGGTAATCACACATATTATAAATTTCTCTATCTCTAACAACGTGTTTCCGACAGCTTGGAAAATGGCTCAAATCATCCCCATTCCTAAAACTTCTAACCCTATAACTTTTTCTCAATATCGGCCTATCTCAATTCTTCCTATTCTTTCCAAAGTTCTCGAGAATGCAGTTCATAAACAACTTTATAAGTATATATCTCACCACAATCTTCTCACTCCTTACCAATCGGGATTTCGTCCTAATCACAGCACAGTCTCTGCATTGTTGAATGTCACTGATGATATCCGTTACGCTATGGATAATAAAAAACTCTCACTTATTATTCTACTTGACTTCAGCAATGCGTTTAATTCCGTTGACTTTGACATTCTTTTGGGTATACTTCGCTCTCTTAACTTCTCTCCTCCTGTGATGACTTGGTTTGACTCTTACCTTCGCGGTCGCCGTCAATGCATTAGGCTCAATGACACATCGTCAGACTGGGTTGACCTTGTTGCAGGCGTACCGCAGGGCGGCGTGTTATCTCCTCTTTTATTTTCTATCTTTATTAATGAAATATCCAAGGTTCTAACTTCTTCCTACCACCTATATGCAGACGATCTCCAAATATACAGCCACTTTTCTGTTGATGAGGCCAGCGATACGTTCGAGGCTGTGAACCTCCAATTGAACGCTATTCGGGGATGGGCTGAGAGATTTGGACTATTAGTAAATCCCTTGAAATCTCAGGCCATAGTCGTAGGCAGCAATCAGCTGAGTTGTAGGCTTAATTATAATGTATTGCCTAAAATATACTACAATGGTCTACACATCCCCTTTGTTGCCAAAACTAAAAATCTGGGACTCATAATTGACAACACATTATCCTGGGCTGCACATATTAATGATGTCAGTAAGCGTATGCATTTTATTTTTCACTCCCTCAAGCGACTTCAAAACTTTTTGCCTTTAAAAACTAAAGTTATGCTGGCTCAGTCTCTTCTACTTCCAATTCTTGATTATGCTGACGTCTGCTACCTGGATGCAACTGAGGAGCTACTCAACAAGCTGGAGCGACTACAGAATCTGGCCATCCGTTTTATTTTCGGTCTACGTAAGTATGACCATGTATCGGAGTTTCGAACTCAGTTGAAGTGGCTCCCAATTCGACTTCGCAGAAATGTGCACATACTATCTTTTCCTTTTAAACTAATTACTAATCCCAATTCCCCCCAATATCTCTCTTCTCGTTTTCCATCTCTACCTCCCTCTACCCGTTCTTTACGTTCTTGTCATATTAAAACTTTAGATTTTCCAATGGCTAACACAAAATTCTTTTTCAATTCTTTCACCGTTCGAGCCGCCCAACTTTGGAATAAGTTACCAACACAGATTCGTAACAGCACTTCTTTCTTCACTTTCAAAAAAAAAATAAAAGAGCACTATATAAACACTATCGTCTAGCATAAATTAATATGTATTTATTATATTTTTATTTATTGTATGTATGTATAATGTATTTATTTATTGTGTGTAAGTACTTTATTGAGTATTTAGGTATGTGTTTTTTTTTTTTTAATTGATAAGTAGTAGAATTTAGAATGTAGTAGTATAAATTGGCACATATAAAATTGTTTACCGCCCTTGTACAACATGTATGACACAAGGTTGGGTAGGCTGGAAGAAATCTCTTAAAGAGATAAGCTCACCTTTGTACACTGTATCTATTACTGTATTATTATTATGTTTTTTTAATTTATGTGCAATAAAGAATAAATAAATGAAACTATCCCAACAAAGTAATTCTACCATAACGCATATCATTATTTAAAATACGCGTAAGTACCCTAATTTAACAATATAAAAAATATGCACAACTTACCCAGATACGGGATTAGAAATTAGACAAATAATCACTGAGTTATAGTGGTCACTCAAGTTGAAATAAATATTAAAAACTAGTGTTTAAAACTATCGAGGTTGCAAACGATAATAATTACAACACAGCAAGAGTGGGCAATGTACAGCCACAGAGATACGCGGGTGCTCGATTCAACGTTCAGAGCCACGCTCGGCTGGCTGACCGACGGCGGCGGCGGCGCGGCGCGCCGTGAGGTCGACGCGACCAAGGCGCGCGAGCGCACACCCCGCGCCCTTCGCCCCGAGCGCAAAACGAAATAACATTTTTATTAATTCTAATTATTAGGATAAATAGAAATAATTTTATTAAACTAAAAATACTTGAGAAAATACTTAAGAAATATAACAGCATGTTACAGTACCCCCCTTCCAAGAAAAGATTTTACCTACGTAAAATCTGAACAACTGACACTACCCCTCTAGGCATTATTAAGGAGCTTTAAATCTTTTAGATGCCAGGCGCCTAGATTGCGTCCGGACATATCCTCGAGGACATATACTAATGGTGATTTCTTTTGTTTCACTCTACACTTTAAATATTTTGGAGCAAGTTTCTTTGTAAAGTGCGCATCCTTGTCGCTTTGGAAATAGCAGCGCTTCCACACGATATCACCAACGTTAAATTCTGCACGCCTTCGCCTCAGATTATAGCGCTGTGTATTTTTCAAATGGGCTTGCCAAAGAGCGAATTGTACCTTATCGAACACATTAGCCAAATTGCCCAAGTTTTCTGCGTAAGAGTCTCGTGGCAGAAAAATTAGCTCGTTTGGGATATCATTTTCTATATAATGAGACCCACTCGTAACTAATTCACGACCATGGACAAGGAATGATGGGGTGTAACCTGTGGTTTCATTAACAGAGTTGTTAATTGCGAACTGTATCTTTGGCAGGTTTACATCCCAAGATCGGTGGTCATCCTGTACAAACGTGGACACTGCTGTAATAATGGTCTTATTATACCTCTCCACAGTGTTCACCTGGGGACTATATTTAGGTGTGTAATGTATGTTGGGTACATTGTATTTTTTAAATAATGCTTCGATTTCGCGCCCGGTAAACTGCACTCCATTGTCCGAGATAATCGTTTGCGGGATGCCGTGGACCAAGAAGACATCATTTTCTAGACGATTACGCACAAGTTCGGCAGTAGCTCTACGCAAAGGAAATAAGAGGCAATATTTTGAGAAACAGCATGTCACCACAAATATGTAACAGTGCTGTTTCCTGGAGGCTGGGAGAGGACCAACCAGATCTATGGATAACGCTTGGAAGGGCCTACAACATTCTTTGGGTCTTCCCATGGTCCCCAAGGTTCCCTGAGTTGAAAGTTTATAAGCCAAGCAGGTTTCACAAGAAGTTATGAAGTTAACAACATCGCGATACATTTTAGGCCAATAATGTCGAAGTAATAATCTCTTGTACGTCTTGAAAATGCCAAAATGACCCGATATAGGTTCGGCATGGTTTTCCTTCAGGACATTAAGACGGAACTCCTGCGGAATAACAAGCTTCCAGTCAAATTCAGAAGTGAGCGCGTCTTTACCCTTCACAAAACGGTACAAGGAACCATTATCGACTCTGTAGTTAGGGAAGCTAGTGGGTGACTTCTGGCAACCTTGAAATATTTTAAGGTACCACGAGTCTTGAGTTGTTGAGCCAGGGGAATCTGAAATTGAAGCTAGCGTAGGTAACCTAGAAAGACAGTCAGGTATAACATTGTCCTTCCCGCGGCGATGTTTTAAATCAAAATTAAAGGCTGATAAGCGAACACCCCATCTAGCTAGTCTTCCAGTTGGGTTTGAAAGGGAAAGAAACCACTTGAGAGCGGAGTGGTCAGTATAAACGGTAAATGGTCTACCGCTCTCTAAATAGCACCGCCAGTGTTCAAGAGCTACAAGAACTGCCAGAGTCTCGCGTTCTGTGACGCTATAGTTTCGCTCAGGACCGGTAAGGGATCGGCTCATATACGCGATTGGGTGTTCCTCTCCATCTATCGTTTGGGATAGCATCGCACCCACGCCAAAGTTACTGGCGTCAGCGTGCACTTCAAAAGGATAATTAAAATTCGGGCATGCAAGAACAGGAGAATTAACAAGGAGAAGTTTCAACTTTTGAAATGCATTGTTCGCTTCGCTCGTCCAGAGGAAAGGTGGAGCGCTCTTTTTAGTAGAGGTCAGCTTGTTTAAAGGACCTGCGATCGTACTAAAATTCTGAACGAATCGTCTGTACCACGAAGCTGTTCCCAAGAAACGTTTAACTTCCTTTTTACTGCTAGGAGTTGGGTAATCAAGAATAGCTTGTACTTTCTCGGGATCAGTGCGAAGACCCTGTGCGTCAACAATGTAACCGAGGTAGCGCAGTTGGCTACGAAAAAACTGAGACTTGCTTAGGTTTATCGTTAGATTAGCCATACGTAGTTTTTCTAGGACACGCTGTAGCAGTGACACGTGTTCATTAAAAGTATTGCTGACGACCACAACGTCGTCCAAGTACGCAAACACCCTCAGTTCAAATTCAGGACCAAAAAGGGAATCAACAAGACGCTGCTGAGTAGCAGGTGCATTTGACAGTCCAAAAGCTGTGACTTTGAACTGAAAAGTTCCACGACCCGGAACGTAGAATGCAGTCTTCTCTCTGTCCTCTTTTTTAATAGGTAATTGCCAAAAAGCTTTAGAGAGGTCGATGCTGGAAAGGTATTTAGCATCCCTTAAATTGTCAAGTATTTCTGATACATAAGGAAGGCAGTACGCGTCTTTCTTTGTAACAGAATTAAGCTTCCTGCTGTCCAAACAGAATCGTGGATTGCCGTCCTTTTTTTTAACAACTAATACCGGTGACGACCACGGGCTTTCGCATGGCTCAATAACGTCTAAAGATAACATCTCATCAACTTGCTCAGTAATAATTTTTTGCTTTTCTGGAGACATGCGATAGTAACGTTGTCTAATTGGCTCGCAATCACCGGTATCGATACTATGTGAAATAACATCGGTTCTACCAAGTCCTTTCTCTTCAAAAGAAATGGACTTAAAATCGGAAACGATGCTATCAGCCAAAGCCTTTTCAGAAGCCTTGAGACTTTCATAACTATATAAGTTGGGTTCAAAAGAAGCATTCAGTGAGCTAGGAATGTCAGAAATACAATCAATACTACTTAAATATTTAGGAAGGATCTGAAACTTTTCCCAAAAGTCGACCCCGAGAATCAGAATCGAATGAACTTCCGGAATGACGTGCATCTTAATAACATGCCTTTTACTTTTAAAAACTATGGGCAGTAGCATGTAACCTAAAGAATGGAGTATTTGGCCGCCCGCTGTAGTGACAGATATTTTATGATCGTCGTACAAGTGATAACCTAATGTAGTTAGTACTTTATAAGAGTCCTTGCCCAAGATACTAACCACTGAACCCGAATCCAATAAACCATAAATGCTTTGGCCATTGTCAAGTTGTACTTTAATGTAAGGACGAGGATCGCAACTCGGCTTTGAAGTGAAAATTGAAGCGACGTTAAATGTTGAGAAAAAGTTTTTTATGGTCAGCAACCAATTTATACCTATCACTTGCGGTGTCCCACAAGGCAGTGTTCTTGGCCCAAGTCTCTTCCTGATCTATATTAACGAAATGTGTCTCTATAATCCACCAAATGGCAAAATATTCTCCTACGCTGACGATACCGCACTGATATTTCAGGGAGACACTTGGGCCGAGGTCAAATCTTCTGCGGAAAAAGGTTTCCGACAGGTATCTCTGTGGTTAGCAAAAAATTTACTAACTTTGAACCTAAAGAAAACCAAATATATTACTTTTTCCATTAATAAAAGCACCCAAACGAACCCCGACTTTAACATTAAAGCGCATTTATGCAATAATCGTAACCCGCTTCTGTTTTGCTCCTGCACACCGATAGAAAAAACTAGCATAATCAGATACTTGGGTGTTCAACTCGATGAGTCACTTTCATGGGGTCCTCATATAGATCTTCTATCCTCTCGCACACGCAAGATGACTTGGTTATTCAGGAAACTAAGGAATGTACTTAAGCCATCACTAATAAAGTCCATCTACTTCGCACTGGCCCAGTCGATTCTAGATTATTGTATTCCTGCCTGGGGAGGCGCTTGCAAAACGAAAATTATAAAAATAGAACGAGCGCAAAGGTCACTTTTAAAAGTAATGTCACGAAAACCTTATAGATTCCCTACAACCGACCTATATAATGAATGCAAGGTCTTGACCGTACGACAATTGTTTGTATTACGCACCGTTACTAGACAACATAAAAAAACATATTATGATCCCATTTTAGCACAAACATCCAGAAAAAGTAAAAATATCTGCAAAACCACTAGTCATAACACAGCTTTTCTCAGACGACAATCCTGCTTTCTTGCACCATATCTCTACAACAAAATTAACTCGACCCTAAGCATTTATTCTAAAACATCGTATTCCTGCAAACGTTTAGTCCTTAATTACTTACTAAGCCTAGACTACATTAATACGGAATCCCTCCTTATTATATTATCCTAATAAACGTATCGATACCATGCCATACAATACACACACACACACACACACACACACAAACACACACACACACACAC
The DNA here is from genome assembly GCA_905163395.2 of Endotricha flammealis. Classification (NCBI taxonomy): domain Eukaryota; kingdom Metazoa; phylum Arthropoda; class Insecta; order Lepidoptera; family Pyralidae; genus Endotricha; species Endotricha flammealis. The sequence continues at coordinate 9,291,056 of LR990867.1, forward strand.
TCACACTACACACACACACACTATACACACACACACACTATACACACACACAGATCACAAAACACTTCCAGTCCCACCATGAATTCATATACATAAACCACAGCTATTACACTTTAATACAATTTTATCAATCTTAGTTTGTAAGGATGTTCCGCGAGCGGGTGACCTGGAGGCCTGAAATACAGGTTTCACCTAGTTTAGGCTCCAGTCCACACCAATATAATCATTATTCATCATAATTAAGTAGTTAATACATATAACCTACTGTAATTAGCTTTTAAGTAGTTAACACTGTGGAAAATAAATAAACATTATTATTATTATTATTATTATTAATTTCTCCATTCCGAGTAATCGAAGAAATTAGACGCTGCCTCGCTGCAATTTTCACCTAGTCGTTTTTTGCGTCCTGTACTGTTCTAGGTTTAGCACAATCAGGGCAATCTGTTGAACGAAAGTCTTTTTTGCCACATTTGAAGCAAAATATAGCACGGTCAGCAGGGCATTCTTTCATATTGTGAGAATCTACACGGCAGCGGTAACAGAATTTGGCTTTCGATATAGCGAAAACATTACGAGGGTTTGTCTGGTCTTTGTTCGCATTAACGTTATAGGGTTTAAAATTATTAAAATTTTTTGGAAATTTATTAGGGGCGATGTACGCGAACTCAGGGGCCAAAGTTTTAGATGATGAAGGTACTGGTTCTTTAAAATTTTCAGAACGCGCTTTAACTTGTTCATAGTTTCGGCAAAGCGTCTGTAATTGAGATATAGATGAGACATCAGGGCAGTTAGCCAGTACGTTGGAATAACACGGACGGATGTTATGGAGTATTATTTCCAGTTGATCCTTTTCAGTCATGGGTGTGCTGAGGCGAGAGAACATACCCCTGACTATGGCCAAGTACACAATTATATTTTCGGTTTCCCCTTGAGTACGATTTCGGATTTCACTAATCATACGGTAATCGTAGTCAAATACATCAAAATCTTGACGTAGTCTTATAATTAAGTCATCCCATTTTTTTAAATTATCGCTAACCGAACGATACCAGTGTAACGCATCTCCTGTAAATATTTCATAAGCATATGACATCAATTTATCATCCGAGACATTTTTAGACACGCGAGTTTCCTCGATTTTTTGGATGAAAGACCTAACGCACGTTTTACCATCAAATTTAATTTTAGAGAAATCAGAAGAAAGGCCGCGATCACAGTGGACCGTTACATTTAAATTATCATTGCTAGTGGTGGCTTTATTTCTATCTAACGGTGTACATTCTGTATCTTTAAACACTTCTGGTTCTGATATTTTACCAAATAGAGTGTTATATTCATCAAATATACATTTTAAATTCATTAATTTTGCAACGAGATCAGCCGTCTCGGGCGGCTCCAGGCGACGAAACCTATGATAAAGATGATTTAGAAGCGAGCGTGTACGGTCTATTAAGTTTTCGTCATATGACGAGGATAAATTATCTATATTGAGTTTAACTTTAGATAGGGATTCCGATATTCCCTTAATTTCTTCGGTCGAATCTAGACAAGAATAAGCGATATCATTAGATTGATAAATTTGTGTTAGCTTGCACACTTGTCGCCTTAACTCTAGGACCGTGTTGGCTGGAATCTCTCCTCTGATTGTAACCTCATATTGCAACTCCGATTTTTGGAGGTGTAAAAATTTTATAGGGTAAGACATATTTTAATTAGGCGTAATTTCAGAGGTAAAGATAATTAAAAAAAAAAAAACTATCTAGGTACGTTGTGCAACGAAATTAATAATAAAGGCAAGAAAATTAAAGTACTAACGCATACACATGTATATTAAGATAAAAAGAATATATGCAAAATTCCGTTCTGTCACAAAATCAACCTTTATCTATAACGATGTAGTACATACAAGTGCAAAAATAATAATACTAATAATCAAAAGAAATGAGGGTAAAGCATGAATGATTTTTTTTTTATAAATGTAGGTAATTCCAAAAAAAAATACTATAATAAATTTCTCCAAGTTACGTGTCCGCTTCAGATTGATGGACAATTATAAACACAAAACAAATTCAGTTCTTGACGTTAAAATTTAAGTTTTTATATTTAATAACTAACACATAACCTGGAAAAAAAAATACTATCATCGTTTTACAGTGATAACATGCACACTACCATCACCAGAAAAAAAAAGAAGTTGCGATAGAATTAAGCTCTGAACCTTAAACAATAAGTTTGGGCGCCATTGTCACGTTTTATTCTAAAGGACTAAATAAAACGGCAAAACAGTTAACAGAATACAAAAATATATATTAGAAAAAAAATGATTAATAATTCCCAGGGTGTGGGTAGGTTCAAAAAGCATTAGTTCCACGCGCTACTTCAGCCAGACTCCTCTGTTCCGCTGCAGAGTTAATTCTGCTCGCCTGAAGGGTTCCAATAATTTATTCTTGATGAAGTTGGAATGATCGTATGGCTCCCTCAGAGCCAGGCCGTAGTTCCTGTACGAACATCGATATAAATTAGCCAAAGTAGTACAAGGGCAGGTGCTGCCACTAGTCTTGAGGATATTATGATGAGGGCGATAAGATGCGAGCGAAGCCGAAGGAAATTAGCTACTACAAGAGGTCTAGGCGTTCTAAACTATACTGGGATGAAGTGGCAGTCATGAAAAGCAGATACGGTTACAATTACAATATACTAATATGAAAACACTATGCAATAAAATTATTCTGATCAGAAAATATGAATATGTACAATTAATGTTTTTATTTAATCAGAATGAATGTGGGATGAAGTGAGATGACGTCATGAACTACGAAACATAATTTATAGTTTATAGCTATTAGTAGAACACTATGTCTTAACTAAATTACTAAAAGCACAATAAACAAATAATGCATTACATAGGCAAGTAATGAAACTATCCCAACAAAGTAATTCTACCATAACGCATATCATTATTTAAAATACGCGTAAGTACCCTAATTTAACAATATAAAAAATATGCACAACTTACCCAGATACGGGATTAGAAATTAGACAAATAATCACTGAGTTATAGTGGTCACTCAAGTTGAAATAAATATTAAAAACTAGTGTTTAAAACTATCGAGGTTGCAAACGATAATAATTACAACACAGCAAGAATGGGCAATGTACAGCCACAGAGATACGCGGGTGCTCGATTCAACGTTCAGAGCCACGCTCGGCTGGCTGACCGACGGCGGCGGCGCGGCGCGCCGTGAGGCCGACGCGACCAAGGCGCGCGAGCGCACACCCCGCGCCCTTCGCCCCGAGCGCAAAACGAAATAACATTTTTATTAATTCTAATTATTAGGATAAATAGAAATAATTTTATTAAACTAAAAATACTTGAGAAAATACTTAAGAAATATAACAGCATGTTACAGTATCCTATGTGTTAATCCAAGGTATCAGCTACCTACATACCAAATACCATAAATATTGGCCCAGCCATTTGAGCGTGACAAAAATACACATAACTTTCACCTTTAAAATATTAGTAGGATTTGATTTTTTTATAAATTACACTTTTAGGTCTCAGATGCAAAAAGTAAAGTTGATGAACATACACACCGGCATAATTAGTTGAAAATTTCAAGAAGCTACTATCAGCTTGTTGAAAATGTACTACATCGTTTCGTCGTTACTATTAACAGATTCTAAGAAATTCTAAGGAATCTGTTACTCAAAGAAAAAAATATTAACATTATTATGTTACAGTATCTTAACTAAAATTAGATGTGACTAAATATATACTTGCTTAGCTCCCCGGTTTTCTGGGTAATTCAGCGACTGACACCACGAAGGATTGGAATCATGGTGTCAATCGCGGAAGGACTCTTTTTGAATTGACTGATTGACACCATGGTGTCAATCGAGTAACATATAATTGGGACGTAGTCGATTGACACCATGGTGTCAATCACGGCAGGCGTTTTTTGACTTGCTCGATTGGAACCAAGTACATTTTATTGCAACTAAACAGTTATGTAAAAAAGTGCTAACATGCTTTTTTAAATTACCTATATCGCAATTTAAAAATAATTTATTTCTAATAGTGGTAACTCCAAAAAAAAAAATTAAACTAATCTATCAATACCATAGCGACATTCTTTGAGTAATCGGTCAGTGTCAAAGTGCATGCATTTTTTTAAATAGTTTTAACTTCTAAACAAATTATTTATATCCTAATTACCTTTTTAAATTTATACATTTTTTTTTTGTTTTGAACGACTGACTGACTGAGAATCAACGTACAGCCCAAATCGTTGATCGTAAAAATCTGAAACTTGGAAGGTGTGTTTTATTCTATGATGTAGGCATCCGATAAGAAAGGTTTTTTCCCAAATTCTACCTCTAGGGGGTAAAAAGGGGGACAAAGTTTGTATAGGACAATGTGATTCCTTGGGCCAATCTACTTCAAATGCATAAAAATTCTTTAAGAAGATTGATGAAAGACGTCTTTCGTAATTTATTAAAATTGTCGAAAGTAAGGTATTGTGTGGGTAATTTTCTTTAAAGTTGATATCAATACTCTTTGGTGCTTTTGATTTATTATTTTTTGGCACATCCGTCAAGTGTGTCAAATAGTTTTATATAAATTGAGAATATTCAAACAAATGATTTCATAATATCATACTATTCTGTTCGTGATCTCGGAGAAACAGCAAAAATTTGAACTACAAAGCGGACTGAATCATATTTCATCGATAATGACAGTAAGTAATCAAAATATTGTTATTTGTCAAGTTAAATTGGTGGAAATGGCAATATTGATATTGTCTCTTATTCACTTAAGGGCATTACATCTTTCGTCTCACTCTATTTTTTCGTACTGAAATTCCGATATTACAAATTTTTTTTAAGGAAACTTTTGGAAAATTTGGTGTTCAGATCACGTAGGTTAACTGTGTGTTACTGTGTCAAAACTTCACGGATTATTTCCCCTGATTGACTGTATATGACTTAATTTGTTTGAATAATATTTAATCATTTTGGTAAATATAAATTACAAAATTTATTGTACATAATTTAATTATATTAATATTTTACCTATAGCAATAATTTGTTCCATTTCAATAAGTATTTTTTATCCGACTGTACAAAAAAACCATTATAAAAAAAATATAAAATCGTGGTTCCAATCAAGCAAGTCAAAAAACGCCTGCCGTGATTGACACCATGGTGTCAATCGACTACGTCCCAATTATATGTTACTCGATTGACACCATGGTGTCAATCAGTTAATTCAAAAAGAGTCCTTCTGCGATTGACACCATGGTTCCAATCCTTCGTGGTGTCAGTCGTTGAATTACCCCGCGATTTTGAGAAGTCAACTAGATTTTTTTTTAAATTGAACATTATGTAATTAAATCTCCATTTAATTATAAGACGACGTAGTCTTATAGGTCCAGACTAAAATTACATCGTTATTTTCAAATGTTTACATGTTGCATAAACGTTAAGACCTTTAATTTTCGGTGTGTCAGGTCAGGTCAGGTCACATTTTTTAAAATTTTTGATAGACGTTACGACTGGCCCATCTAGTACCCATAGTACAAGGTTTCAATAGTTTGGAATTAGATGTGTTATAACTAAATATTTTTAATTTGATTATTAAATTACCTTCTCAGACATGCGAACTACGTTTTGAATAACAATTAGGAACCCCACTTATATCATAAAATGAAAGTTTGTTATTCCATTACACAGAAATGGCTGATTGAATTCGAAAATTTTATTGTAGATCAGCCAGATCAGACATTATTAATATATCCAGCCAGCAATAAAATTATAATTGTCTCCTACGTTATATAAGTAGTCTAAATTTTTACCGTAGTGCTATATTTTTCAAACAGGCATCTGCGGAAGACCAGCACCATGGAGTCGGACGACAACACGGTTCATGCTGAGCAGATGCCTATTTGTTGTCTATTATAGATATGTTATAAATATAAATGTTAGATTTTTTTATAAGCTGATGTGTATGTATGTAGGACAACAAATAAAACATTTTCTCCCTTTTTTTTCTTTCTTTCTTAATATTAGTTTTATTAACTAACCTACTGCTGCGAGTATAGTGAAACATTACACTTTTGTTTATTAGCTTAATGAAAAAAAATTGCTCTTGAAACCTGCTTAATACTCTTTTAAAATAAACGCGGAGACTGGGACCAGTATTTGCAGGCACCATCCGAGAATTAGGTCAGAAACGAAACGAGTTGATATTAATGATTTAGCGCTCGACAATTCTTTTGGGAATTCACGACTTTTAGACTGGATTGCAGCTATTAAAAATATTGTTATAATTTATCTACACTCATATGTTTAAAATGCTTTCATTTTATTCCCATATACAAAAGATTTCCTCTCAGAACAAACCTGTTGTCTGAATTGGTGCTAAGATTACCAAGTTTACCACTTAGGACGATTTTCGAAAGAGTTTACATATAGCCTTGCTAGTTTGGTGTTTGCCCCACGCCCGCCTAGCGTGTGCTTCGCGCCCGCCTAGCGTGTGCTACGCGCCCGCCTAGCGCGCGCCTAGCACATGTTCGCACCGCACCCGTCTAGTGCCTACCCACGCCTACCTACCGCCTTCCCGCGACCGCCTGGCGCACGGCTATTCTTCAGTGTATTTTGCGCTTTAGATAAAGGGTTCATATCCCCAACAATGATATGAGTAGTGGTTGATGAGAATGATAATGAATGAATACTGCAGACTTCCATTGTTACAACGTTAGAGCGATTGTTCCAGAGAGATTTAAAATTATTCTCTACAAAGACTTGTTAATTCGTATTTCTACAAGAAACAAAAGAGAATCTTTTATATGCCCCTATCTCTTTACTGCAGCAGCTGTAAATATTCATACAACATTGTAGTTTATTTTATATGGCACAAAGCCGAGAATCGTATCTTGGCCGTTGAGGATGCAATAAAAGATGGTTTAACTCAATGAGATTTTATATATTTTATGACAAGAGAAGTAACGTCATACAAAGCATTCGTAAAAAGCCGCAACCACTTTAGAGTGTTAAAGACGTAGCTTTGAAACCGAGACATATTCCGAGCATATGCCAAAGTAAAATATGTTTGTCTCTTTTTTTCTAGAGTCAAACTAATTATGTCAAAATGAGACAAAAGCATTACTCCCAGAAAAATGGTCAGAGTTGCCAGCTCATGAATAATTTTCCCATTGAATGAATGTTATATGAGTCTTTTTTTAAAATAAAAAAAAGTTTTTATACCATATTATTGTTTCTTAGGTGACAGAAGAATTAAAAATAGGAAGAAATAAATATATAGATGCGTAAATATTGGTACATACATATTATATTTCAAGAATGAATCATGGCGGAATGGAGAAGTTTCCATTTTTTAGTCATTGATGAATCTAACCGATGCAGACCTACTACTATTATCTATTCTGTGCTACTACTAACTTTTAGCAGAGATTTTTTTTTGTTTTCTTCACCCATTCTGGGTAGGCAAAGGGAACTATGCCCATACAGCCAAGTCTTCAGTAGATTTATATTTAGTAGAAATGAAAATGAAATTTAAATAAAATAAAATAATAAATTTAAATAATTTGAATAAAATACAACATAAAACAAAAAAAACTATTGTACTCAATCGAACATTTGATAATTGCAGAAACAATTTAAATTAAACACCGTTACCACAATGAAAAAGATGAAATTGTTACTTCACTGTCATAGTAATAATATCATTATGTCAAATGTCAGTTAAAAGCCATATCAAAAAGAGGAAAATGATTTGTTTTTTCTTGTCTTGACGTGCGTAGCACTAGCGATTGATTTTAGTATCAATCAATTCTAAGTAAATAATTAATTCTAGTTTGAGCCTGGTTGTAGGTTTACTTCTACTGTGTTACTAATAATGATACATAAAGGCGTATGAGTTCGTCATTGACTAAACTCCTAACATTTGGGAAACTTAAAATCGTTTTTACTGGCAACACTGTTGGCAAAAACAATGCGTAATATATTAATTTCGATTTTAATACTATTTTGGTATAATTTTAACATAATTAAGCATTCTTATTTGTGAAAAGTGATACCACTTGCTTTGTTATTAGTTTGGGATCACGACATACATGTTTTAACAGTGCATTTAACCATTTTTGTGATATTATTGTGAGATACGCATTCACTGAACGTCAAACTACGACTAAGTCGGAAGAAATTCAACTAAGGCTGTGGCCTCAGTCGACGTGGCAGCGGGTATGTGTCAAACATTACGAATCTATAGTAAATAACAGATCACTGGTTTAACTGGTATATTACACTCTGAGCTATCGTTAGTTGCACGTGTAGACTATACCGTCAATAAAATATAGTCTTTGTAATAAAACTTAAATGAAAGGTTTAATAAATATTGGAAAAGATAGAAAGAGATAAAGGTTACTTGCAACACAGTTTTTATACTTCTGCACGTGTCATCGTTATTATTGTTATTTAACGAATTCTGTTAGTTGTTATAAATAAAGATTTTTTCAAATTAAGAAAGAAAAGGGGATTGCTTAAAATTTTTATGTTTCTTTGCAACTAGCTGTTTTTATCATAATGTACATAATAAATAAACAAGAAATAAATATTAGACACGATAGAATTTTATTTTGCTCAATAAAGAGAGAGCGAGAGTAAGAGCGGGCTTTTTAATCGTGAATTTTTAAAATTTAAAATCAAATATTTTAACTATACGCGTTAATTTCCATGGGATTCTCATAAATCTTTAAAAAAAGTAATTTTTTAATCAGTTAATCGTCAAATCTAAAGACTAAAATTAAATAGTATTACATGTTTCTAAAAAATGTACTTATTTCTATTTTTCAAGTAAAAGTTATTATTGTATATTTACGTGATTGTTAATTTTGAAAACAATTTGCTTAAAAGTAACGTCTAAAATAGAATAAAAGTAATGTCTAAAATAGAATTGCTATCCGTAAATATATAACCGCGATTATTTAATGCCGTCTGCAAGGAACGCTCTCATTTCTACTACTTTTAATCTCGGCACAGAAGCTGTGGTCGGCGGCATAGCGAGGAATCTAATTTACTTTCGGCTTTTACACCGACAAGCCAAATAAACTAAGGAGAAATAACAAGATGAGACAGGCCCCAGTAATACGTAAATGGAATATTTTGCTGTCGAACGTTATTTCCTTGAGATTAAGCTACAAAATATTTGGCAGCACAAACTATACTAAATCAAGGTATAATTACAATAATAAAGTTAGTTTTTTTTACTTTAGTTCTCATATGAAATGATAACTTAAAGATAAGATAAGATAAGATAATACGTTTATTGCCTAAAACATGGTAAGAAGAAGTTGTTACAATTTTTTTAAAGTACACAGTGTTTTGCTATATGAGCATGCAATTTTAGTGACAAAATTATTACATGAAACGGATGAGAAAAAAAAATAAAACAATAAGTAGTATTTAAATAATATAAAAAAACAATAATTGAAAATTGAATATTAAATTATTCTGTTATATAATTCATGAATGTCGTAGAAATTATTATCGTTGAGCCATCTGGTCAATTGTCTTTTGAACAAGCTAGTATATATACAAATATAGAATCTATAAAACATAACGTAAGTGAATAAATTGTTTTAGAATGGCGCTTCACATGGTGTTAGGGTTGCCAGATACAAGCATTTCATTTCCGGGACAATTCGAGGGCTACGGATTCGGTTGGTAGAAAAATATATAAAAAGGTAATTATTTTTGGAAATCGCCTAACTTGTAATATTTTACAAAACTTAAAACGCCAAATTGAACGTCGGACCTCGCTTTTACTTATTAATTAAGTAAAACTTTGGAACAAAAATTTAACAAAACACGAGTGAACGAGAACGCAGGGCACGAGGAGGGCCGGCAGTTGAGCTGGGGAAAGAAGTTCGTGAACCTAGCGCATGCTTCGCGTTCGAGTCATCGAGTGGTAGGTATTCGAAATCCGGGACTATAGAGTGTAATTCCTGGACACTGGACAAGACACGTAATTCCGGGACAATCCCGGATTTCCCGGCCATCTGGCAACCCTACATGGTGTGCGAGTGCCAGTGGTGCGAATTTAGTAGCTTCTGTTTTCACATGTAAGACTACAAGGTAACAAAAAGGTTTTAGTCGTCTTATTATTTACTAGTGAAACCCGCGCAACTTCGTTTGCGTATTTTTATTTATACACAGCAACGCCTATAACAGACTTTTGACCAAATCCGGCGGGAATCGCGTACTTTTCGGGATAAAAATTACCCTATGTGTTAATCCAAGGTACTACATGCCTACATACATACCAAATATTATAAAAATTGGCCCAGCTATTTGAGCGTGAAGAAGTAACAAACATACACGTGGCTTTCACCTTAATAAAATTAGTAAGATTCTGGAAAATCCTTATATGTTTACCAATAATCATCCTATCTATTGTTAAAAACTGTCTTAAAATCCTTTGAGTACTATAAAAGATCTAAGAAAACAGACAGCGGAAGGGATTTCATTATATACGTTATTGATGTGTTAGTAATGCCGCAGGGATTCTAATTAGATACGTAGCTCTCTGCATTAATAATGGATGCTTGAGAAGGTGAGCTTCATTAGAGCAACATATAGTATTAGTATATATTGATAGTTGCAATTAGTATACTAAGGATTTAGGGAGAGAGTATGCTCCGACAGGAGCTCTATAATCAAATGCATAATTATTAATGTTTAATTCTTTTGTCTCCGAAATGGTGGTACCATAGAGTAGAATAATTATACAAATCATTTATTATTAAATGTACTTTTAGATAAAATAAAAAATAAATATATAGGGACAATTCATACAGATTGAGCTAGCCCCAAAGTAAGTTCGAAACTTGTGTTATGGGATACTAACTCAACGATATTATATTTTATAACAAATACATATATAGATAAACATCCAAGACCCGAGGCCAATCAGAAAAAGTTCGTTTTTCATCATGACCCGACCGGGGATCGAACCCGGGACCTCCTGGGTGGCGGTCTGGCGTGGTAACCATTACGCCACGGAGGTCGTCAAAATATAGATAGTATTAAGGATGGAAAGATTAGGAAAAGACGAAGGGATAAAGAAAATTTATATTGAATAAAAATATGTTTGATGGCGAGAAGGTGAAAAAGTGAAGTGAAGGTGACAAAATCTATATATATAAAATGCTTTGTCCTGACTGACTGACTGACTGACTGACTGACTGACTGACTGACTGACTGACTGACTGACTGACTGACTGAGAATCAACGCACAGCCTAAACCGCTCATCGTAAAAATCTGAAACTTGGAGGGTGGATTGTTTGTATGACGTAGGCGTCCGATAAGAAAGGATTTTTCGAAATTCTAACTCTAAGGGGGTAAAAAAGGGGTGCAAAGTTACTATGGGACAACTTGATTCCTTGGTCCAATCTACTTCAAATTTTGCATAAAAATTGTTTAAGAGAATTGATGGAAGACGTGATTCTTATTTTATTGAAATTCTTGAAAAATATGTATTTTGTGGGTAATTTTCTTCGATTTGATATCAATACTCATACTCCATAGTGCTTTTGATTTCAATTACATTTCATTTTGACACATTCGTGAAGTGAAGATGTCATCTGTCATGTAATATTTTTATAAATTGTGAATATTCAAACAAAATGATTTCATAATGTCGTCGTAGGTCATCGTACTATTTATTCTGTTTGTGATCTCGGAAAAACAGCTAAAATTCTAACTATGTATAAAGCGGACTGAATCATATTCATCGATAATAAACAGTAAGTAATTAAATATTAAATTTTATAATATTTGACAGGGGTCAAGTTAAATTGGTCAATGGTTAAATGGCATATTGATATTGTCTCTTTCTTACTTATAGGAAATATCATTACGTCGACTCGCTCTATTATTTCGTAGTGTTGTTGTAGGGATGGTTGTAGGCTGAGGTTGTAGGTATTGAAACACCCATATCCTTATACATTTTTTTTACGGAAGTGGTTGGAAAACAAGCTCAGGAATATGGATCATTTGATATTAGGTGATTATCGTCAACTATGGAGCACATAGATTCTAGGGTCCCTGACCTGTTGCCGACCTATAATAGGAAAAGACAGGATATATAGCGAGAAATAGTATAAGGAAGGAGATAGATATTTTTTTTATACCACTGTCGCGTGGGGTATATAAATGATTAAAACCCAGCGTGCACAATATAAATATTTATTGGTTTACCCACAGAACAGATAGATACTCGGGTAGTGGGTTCGAATCCCGACTGGTTATTCACTCCCGCGGTTCCGTACTTCCCTGCAGGAGGGCCGGCCGAAGTTGATGATGGCCTGGCGGTGTAGTGGACAGCGGTAGGGAGGCTGGTAGCCAAAAAGTAATGGTTGGGCTGGACGCGTCCCGTCTTATCCCGGACTTCCTTATCCCGAACCTTGTTATTCCGAACTTCGTTCCCTGAAATCACGTTCCAGTAAGAAATTGTTATTTCGGTCTTCCAAAGCCGTCGATTGCGATCCTCAAATTGCCAACCCAAGCCAAGCCAAAGCAAAGAAGACGGGTATATTTCAGTAGGAGGTGAAGTGGCTACTAATTAAGATCGCAATCAGACGGATTACAAGAACTACGTAAGTAGGTATGCAGAAAAAACCGTATGTAGGTAGATTAATTTACTCGATTCAATTATTAATTACACAATCAAAAAAACAGAACGAAATGCTAGTAATACTTGTTAAAGTATACTTTAATCTACTAATTAATTTATATTTAATCAATATTCTGAACAAAAAAAACTAAAACGGCTAAAGAAATGCGTAGGCACAAATAGCATAGTTTGCAATGAAGGTACACTAGACAATATACAATGAAATGAATGAAATGGAAGGCATTCAGTACGTTATATTATAATTAAATAGACATAATTTATAATTGCAACTATGCGACTACGGTTCACAAAATAACACTTAAAATCACCACTTACCTAATTAGGGAAATATCTAATCCTAAATCACGTAGGATTTATTATTGGCACAACACAATAGTACCTATGATATTATGTGGTTCGTATTAATATAGTCAAGACGTGACTAAGTATGAAATTATAACGAATTTAATAATTGAGGAGATTATGAGAATACGTCTTCTCGCCTCGCAGTCTAATTTTTGGTCAACGTGGTAAAGTTCAATGCCGCGACGACGATCCCCGCTCTGGACAATGGACGGCTGCTTGGCCACGCCCCCGCACATCACGCCATCCAACCGATTGCAAAAAATGCATTTAGGGATCCACGCACCTACATTTTATTTATTAGTATTAAGTATTTTATTCTTTTATTTATTAGTATTATTTTGTATTAGTTAAATATATGAACCGTATGTATGACGCAATTTAGTTAATTAATTAGTATTATGTTTAGTTTGCACAATTTTAAAATTTGTAAATATAGTGTAATGTTTTTTTTTTGTTAAATGTATATTTTTTTTTAAATAAACCTTTTTTTTAATTATTTTTTTTGTTTTAATTAATTTCCTGATTTGTTAAAAAAATGTTATTTATTGTAATTCAAATTTATTTAGAGTAAACATGTACGTATAACGTTACATTACCCCCTCGCGTCACCAAGGATTTTATTCCTTTTTAATAAAATCCGCACTCAAGCAATAAGTAATTATTTGTATTAACACTTTCATTCAAATATTTCATACTTCACGCAAACATAAAAGTAACAATAAACTATTTTAAAGAATATTGACACACACTAACAATAAGAGAGGTTCCTGTTATATTATGAACTGGTAACCCGTACAAATGAAATGCTGATTAAATGATATTAAATTACGCGAAATTACCCCAAAAGACAACGTTACAGTACAGTCCACTCCAAATAACTTAATAAAAAATGTAAATTATTTATTATATACATATTATAAAAAAAAATATTATTTGTTTAAACCAGTTAATTTTAAATCTTTAATGTGCCATGTACCTACGTTTTTACCTGACATATCTTCCAAGACGTAAACTAAAGGTGACTTTTTCGCAGTGATCCGGCATTTAATAAACTTTGGTGCTAGTTTTTTGCTAAAATATTTGTCTTTATCGCTTAGAACAAACGCGCGTTTCATCACTACGTCTCCTACCTGAAACTCGGCTGGTTTACGGCGTAGATTATAATGTGCGGTATTTTTTTCATGCGCATGCCATAACTTTGCCTGTACGTCATCAAATATGGTGGATAGACAACCTAAATTTTCGGCGTAAATATCCCGTGGCAGGAAGAGGATCTCTTCACCTAACTCTGCATCTGTGTAGTGAGTGCCACAGACAACAAGTTCTCGGCCATAAACTAAAAACGATGGCGTGAAACCAGTAGCCTCATTCACCGAGTTATTGATGGCAAACTGTACTTTTGGAATATAGATGTCCCAAGTTCTGTGGTCATTGTTAACAAAAGTGGAAATGCAAGTGATAATTGTCCTGTTGTATCTCTCTACGGTATTTACTTGTGGCGTATACTTAGGTGTAAAAAATATATTTGGGACATTATATTTTTTGAAAAATGTAGCTGTGTCACGGCTAATAAATTGAGATCCGTTATCCAAAAATATTGTTTGTGGAACTCCATGTACCAAGAAAACTAAGTCCTCCAAAATTTTAATAATTATAGCAGAAGTTGCTTTTTTAATTGGATAAATTAGGCAAAATTTAGAAAAACAGCAAGTGATAACTAGGATGTAGCTATTTTGCTTACGAGTAGTGGGCAAGGGGCCCATGAGATCTATTGAGATCATCTGCCAAGGACGTGAGCACTGCTTAGGACGACCCATAACACCTAATGTTTGATGGTTAGACGTCTTGTACTCGAGACACTTTTGACAAGAACCAACAAACCTGACGACATCCTTGTGCATGCCTGGCCAAAAGTACCGAAGCATAAGACGATGGTGAGTTTTAAAAATGCCTAAGTGTGCGGCTGTTGGGTCTGCATGGTTTTCGATGAGAACCTGTTCACGCAATTCTGCTGGGACTACAATTTTCCACGAAAATTCATTATTTAAATCGTATTTACCTTTTGAAAGCCTATATAAAAGTTTGTCTTTAATTAAATAATTTGGAAAATTTTGTGGTTTAGTAAGGCAACCGTTGAAAATAGTTTTATACCATTCGTCTTTAGTGTCCGATATATCAGAAGAGCAAATGGCACTAACTGGAATGGCCCGGGAAAGAGCATCGGGTATGACGTTGTCAACTCCACGTCGGTGCTTAATTTCAAAATCGAAAGAGGACAAACGTACTCCCCATCGAGCTAATCGACCGGTTGGGTTATTAAGAGAAAGGAACCATTTTAAGGCACTGTGATCTGTATAGACAGTGAAGGTTTTTCCGTTCTCCAAATAACATCGCCAATGTTCTAACGCAGTGATCACGGCTAAAGTTTCACGCTCCGTGATACTGTAATTTCGCTCAGAAGAGGTCAAGGATCGACTCATGTAGGCAATGGGATGTTCCTTTCCGTTCTTGGTCTGGGTGAGCATAGCGCCAACACCGTAGTTGCTCGCGTCGGTGTGAACCTCGAATGCTTGGCTATAATCAGGACAAGCCAGAACAGGAGCAGACACTAAGCACTCCTTAAGTTTCTGAAAGGAAACATCAGCCTCCGTAGTCCACTTGAACGGGGGTGTACCCTTTTTCAAGGAAGTCAACCTGTTTAATGGGCCGGCAATTGTACTGAAATTGGGGACAAAGCGACGATACCAAGTAGCTGTCCCGAGAAAGCGTTTGAGATCTTTTCGACAGGTAGGTGTCGGATAGTTTAAGATGGCTTCCACCTTCTCGGGATCGGTACGTAGTCCACAACCGTCAACGACATAGCCAAGGTACCTGAGTTGACTTCGGAAAAATTTACACTTTTCCAAGTTTACCGTGAGGTTAGCTTGTTTAAGTTTATCCAGCACCTTAAGCAACAGAGTCACGTGATTTTGGTAATCGCTACTGATAATTATAATGTCATCAAGGTACGCGAAAACATTGGGACCAAATTCGCCGAACAAGAGGTCTACCAGACGCTGTTGGGTAGCTGGTGCATTGGTCAAACCAAATGCAGTCCTTTTAAATTGGAGTGTTCCTCTACCTGGGACATAAAATGCGGTCTTATCGCGGTCTTCAGGCGGGATCTCAATTTGCCAAAACGATTTAGACAAATCTATGCTGCTTAAATAACGGGCATCCCGGAGATTGTCCAAAATTTCGGAGATGTACGGCAAATTGTATGCGTCGCGTTTCGTCACTGAGTTCAGCTTCCGACTGTCAAGGCAAAACCGTGGCTGACCATTTTTCTTCGTCACTAATAAGGTTGGCGAAGACCAAGCACTTTCGCACGGCTCAACCACGTCAAGAGACAACATCTCATCTACCTGCTCAACCAAAATACGCTGTTTTTCCGGCGACATGCGGTAATACCTCTGCCGTATTGGTTGGGCGTCTCCAGTATTGATGCGATGAGTAATCAGGCTCGTTTTGCCAAGACCTTTACGCTCAAACGAAATGTCCTTATATTGGTCAATGATGTTGTCCGCAATAAGTTTTTCGGATTCGCTGAGGTTTTCGTAACCATGTATGATGGTTTCAGTGGGCAAACTTATGTCAGTATTAGGTGCGGCGAGAGAAATGCTACCTAAATATTTAGGACAAATTTTGAACTTTTGCCAAAAGTCAACGCCTAATATAAGAGACGTTTCGATCTCTGGGACGACAACAGCTTCAATCAAGTGAAATTGATTTTCAAAATGTACTGGAATGTTCATATAACCTAAACTTTTTAGAGACTGACCGCCAGCTGCGGTTACAAAAATAAATCGGTCAGTAAGCAATTTATAGCCATGGGTTTGTAATAAGAGATGTGAATTATTACCCAAAATAGTGACTGCTGAACCCGAGTCAAGTAGTCCAGTGAAAGGATTATTATTTATGTTCACTGTAACATAGGGCCTAACGTCATCGATTGGTTTACTAAGAATTGTGGCAGTTCTATATGACTTAAAGAAAACGCTTATAGTACGAAGCCAATTTTGCCAATCGTCTTTATCAAAATGACTTTTCGACGAACTTCCACAATTCTGCTCCACTAGTTTTTTGAAACGGTAGGGTTAGTTTTATTGCAATCTGGACATTGGGGGGTTTTAACATCCTTGCGGCCGCACTTAAAACAGTAAATAACGTCCTTATTTTCGGTGCACTGTCTCAAATTGTGGGTGTTTACACGACACCTTGGACAAAAACGAGCTTTAGGAGCTTCAATGGCATGCACGTATTTTTCATTTAAATTTGTTTTATTAGGGTAGTTATTAGTATATTCTTTATTTTGATTGTAATTTGTGTTATTATATTTACTGAATTTAGAATAAGTGTTAGGTTGGTTAAAATTTTGTTTATTTGTATTATTTTTATAATGAAATTTGTTTTTGCTATTATTTAAATTGTAAGCAAATTCTGGAGCAAGAGTTTCGGTAGTTGCTCCAATTGGTTCACGAAAATTGGCAAGACGGGCATGAATATTTTCGTAGTTACGACAAATGGATCGTAGGGAATCGAGCGTCCTAATTTCGCCAGCTGATGCTAAGGTGCTTGCATAGCAAGGTCTAATGTTGTGGAGAATTATTTCCAATTTATCGTCTTCTGATATAGGTTTCGACAAGCGCGAAAACAATCCAAACATTATTGAAAGGTAAATGGTAATATTTTCAGAATCACCTTGCGTTCTAGAACGAATTTCTGAAAGCAGTCTGTAGTCAAAGTCAGACTGAGTGAAATCCTTTTGTAATAAGACAATTAGTTCGCTCCAAGAGGACACTCGATCCTTCACGCTCCTAAACCAATGCAAAGCATCACCCGTGAAGATCTCTGTGGCGTAGGATAATGCTTTAGGTCCTGAAATATTTCTTGCGTCACAATATTCATTAATACGCTGAACGAAGGCTCGAACACAAGTCTTTCCATCGTATCTCAGCTTTCCCAAATCGGCTGATCCCCCACGGTCACATGTCACAGAGATGTTGACGGGCAACGCGGGAGTTAAAGACTCACTAGTGCAGGGAGGATTCAAGTTATCCGTAACTTTATCTTTACGAGAATCTAATATTTCGGACAAGTTCCTAAATTCTGCAACATAGATATCGTACTGCTTTTTGACCGTATCATTGCTAATTATTCGGTTGATGCGATGGTACAAGTGGTTGACTAGATTCTGAGTGCGCAAGAAAGAACTACGATCTAATTCCGATTCTAAATTTGATTTAATTTTAGCAAGCGTTTCACCTACGCCCTTTAGGTCTTCCGCAGCCTCGTAAGGACTTTCTATAATGTCCTCGGAAACAAACAAAGGTCCGAGTTTAGCAATTTGTTTGCGTAAGTCCTGGACTGTAAGAGCCGGGGATGTGCCTCTAATAAAAACCTCATATTCAAGTTCCGACTTTTGCAACGATAAAAATTTAACGGGAAAAGCCATTTCAAAAAAATAAAAATAAAAAAAAATTGTACGGAACCCCAAAAATTTTTTTTTTTTTTTTTTTTTTTTTTTTTTTTTTTTTTTTTTTTTTTTTTTTTTTTTTTTTTTTTTTTAAATAAATATAATCAATTGTGTAAGTGGTGATCTAGTGTTCTAAATTACTACTTTTATATAGTATAACTCCGTCTGTTACAAAATAGCAAGCTAAAAAGTAATAAAGCACAGAAGAAGTTATATAAAGAAGCAAACTACATGAGCTGCAAATAAAAATAAAGAACACAAACCAAAAAGAAAAGAAAGAAAAACGTTATACAATAAAGCACACAACACACAACTACCTACTTACTACGGAAGCAAATAACCAGTCCATAAATTACCAAGTTGAGGCGCCAGTGTCGCGTGGGGTATATAAATGATTAAAACCCAGCGTGCACAATATAAATATTTATTGGTTTACCCACAGAACAGATAGATACTCGGGTAGTGGGTTCGAATCCCGACTGGTTATTCACTCCCGCGGTTCCGTACTTCCCTGCAGGAGGGCCGGCCGAAGTTGATGATGGCCTGGCGGTGTAGTGGACAGCGGTAGGGAGGCTGGTAGCCAAAAAGTAATGGTTGGGCTGGACGCGTCCCGTCTTATCCCGGACTTCCTTATCCCGAACCTTGTTATTCCGAACTTCGTTCCCTGAAATCACGTTCCAGTAAGAAATTGTTATTTCGGTCTTCCAAAGCCGTCGATTGCGATCCTCAAATTGCCAACCCAAGCCAAGCCAAAGCAAAGAAGACGGGTATATTTCAGTAGGAGGTGAAGTGGCTACTAATTAAGATCGCAATCAGACGGATTACAAGAACTACGTAAGTAGGTATGCAGAAAAAACCGTATGTAGGTAGATTAATTTACTCGATTCAATTATTAATTACACAATCAAAAAAACAGAACGAAATGCTAGTAATACTTGTTAAAGTATACTTTAATCTACTAATTAATTTATATTTAATCAATATTCTGAACAAAAAAAACTAAAACGGCTAAAGAAATGCGTAGGCACAAATAGCATAGTTTGCAATGAAGGTACACTAGACAATATACAATGAAATGAATGAAATGGAAGGCATTCAGTACGTTATATTATAATTAAATAGACATAATTTATAATTGCAACTATGCGACTACGGTTCACAAAATAACACTTAAAATCACCACTTACCTAATTAGGGAAATATCTAATCCTAAATCACGTAGGATTTATTATTGGCACAACACAATAGTACCTATGATATTATGTGGTTCGTATTAATATAGTCAAGACGTGACTAAGTATGAAATTATAACGAATTTAATAATTGAGGAGATTATGAGAATACGTCTTCTCGCCTCGCAGTCTAATTTTTGGTCAACGTGGTAAAGTTCAATGCCGCGACGACGATCCCCGCTCTGGACAATGGACGGCTGCTTGGCCACGCCCCCGCACATCACGCCATCCAACCGATTGCAAAAAATGCATTTAGGGATCCACGCACCTACATTTTATTTATTAGTATTAAGTATTTTATTCTTTTATTTATTAGTATTATTTTGTATTAGTTAAATATATGAACCGTATGTATGACGCAATTTAGTTAATTAATTAGTATTATGTTTAGTTTGCACAATTTTAAAATTTGTAAATATAGTGTAATGTTTTTTTTTTGTTAAATGTATATTTTTTTTTAAATAAACCTTTTTTTTAATTATTTTTTTTGTTTTAATTAATTTCCTGATTTGTTAACAAAATGTTATTTATTGTAATTCAAATTTATTTAGAGTAAACATGTACGTATAACGTTACATTACCCCCTCGCGTCACCAAGGATTTTATTCCTTTTTAATAAAATCCGCACTCAAGCAATAAGTAATTATTTGTATTAACACTTTCATTCAAATATTTCATACTTCACGCAAACATAAAAGTAACAATAAACTATTTTAAAGAATATTGACACACACTAACAATAAGAGAGGTTCCTGTTATATTATGAACTGGTAACCCGTACAAATGAAATGCTGATTAAATGATATTAAATTACGCGAAATTACCCCAAAAGACAACGTTACAGTACAGTCCACTCCAAATAACTTAATAAAAAATGTAAATTATTTATTATATACATATTATAAAAAAAAATATTATTTGTTTAAACCAGTTAATTTTAAATCTTTAATGTGCCATGTACCTACGTTTTTACCTGACATATCTTCCAAGACGTAAACTAAAGGTGACTTTTTCGCAGTGATCCGGCATTTAATAAACTTTGGTGCTAGTTTTTTGCTAAAATATTTGTCTTTATCGCTTAGAACAAACGCGCGTTTCATCACTACGTCTCCTACCTGAAACTCGGCTGGTTTACGGCGTAGATTATAATGTGCGGTATTTTTTTCATGCGCATGCCATAACTTTGCCTGTACGTCATCAAATATGGTGGATAGACAACCTAAATTTTCGGCGTAAATATCCCGTGGCAGGAAGAGGATCTCTTCACCTAACTCTGCATCTGTGTAGTGAGTGCCACAGACAACAAGTTCTCGGCCATAAACTAAAAACGATGGCGTGAAACCAGTAGCCTCATTCACCGAGTTATTGATGGCAAACTGTACTTTTGGAATATAGATGTCCCAAGTTCTGTGGTCATTGTTAACAAAAGTGGAAATGCAAGTGATAATTGTCCTGTTGTATCTCTCTACGGTATTTACTTGTGGCGTATACTTAGGTGTAAAAAATATATTTGGGACATTATATTTTTTGAAAAATGTAGCTGTGTCACGGCTAATAAATTGAGATCCGTTATCCAAAAATATTGTTTGTGGAACTCCATGTACCAAGAAAACTAAGTCCTCCAAAATTTTAATAATTATAGCAGAAGTTGCTTTTTTAATTGGATAAATTAGGCAAAATTTAGAAAAACAGCAAGTGATAACTAGGATGTAGCTATTTTGCTTACGAGTAGTGGGCAAGGGGCCCATGAGATCTATTGAGATCATCTGCCAAGGACGTGAGCACTGCTTAGGACGACCCATAACACCTAATGTTTGATGGTTAGACGTCTTGTACTCGAGACACTTTTGACAAGAACCAACAAACCTGACGACATCCTTGTGCATGCCTGGCCAAAAGTACCGAAGCATAAGACGATGGTGAGTTTTAAAAATGCCTAAGTGTGCGGCTGTTGGGTCTGCATGGTTTTCGATGAGAACCTGTTCACGCAATTCTGCTGGGACTACAATTTTCCACGAAAATTCATTATTTAAATCGTATTTACCTTTTGAAAGCCTATATAAAAGTTTGTCTTTAATTAAATAATTTGGAAAATTTTGTGGTTTAGTAAGGCAACCGTTGAAAATAGTTTTATACCATTCGTCTTTAGTGTCCGATATATCAGAAGAGCAAATGGCACTAACTGGAATGGCCCGGGAAAGAGCATCGGGTATGACGTTGTCAACTCCACGTCGGTGCTTAATTTCAAAATCGAAAGAGGACAAACGTACTCCCCATCGAGCTAATCGACCGGTTGGGTTATTAAGAGAAAGGAACCATTTTAAGGCACTGTGATCTGTATAGACAGTGAAGGTTTTTCCGTTCTCCAAATAACATCGCCAATGTTCTAACGCAGTGATCACGGCTAAAGTTTCACGCTCCGTGATACTGTAATTTCGCTCAGAAGAGGTCAAGGATCGACTCATGTAGGCAATGGGATGTTCCTTTCCGTTCTTGGTCTGGGTGAGCATAGCGCCAACACCGTAGTTGCTCGCGTCGGTGTGAACCTCGAATGCTTGGCTATAATCAGGACAAGCCAGAACAGGAGCAGACACTAAGCACTCCTTAAGTTTCTGAAAGGAAACATCAGCCTCCGTAGTCCACTTGAACGGGGGTGTACCCTTTTTCAAGGAAGTCAACCTGTTTAATGGGCCGGCAATTGTACTGAAATTGGGGACAAAGCGACGATACCAAGTAGCTGTCCCGAGAAAGCGTTTGAGATCTTTTCGACAGGTAGGTGTCGGATAGTTTAAGATGGCTTCCACCTTCTCGGGATCGGTACGTAGTCCACAACCGTCAACGACATAGCCAAGGTACCTGAGTTGACTTCGGAAAAATTTACACTTTTCCAAGTTTACCGTGAGGTTAGCTTGTTTAAGTTTATCCAGCACCTTAAGCAACAGAGTCACGTGATTTTGGTAATCGCTACTGATAATTATAATGTCATCAAGGTACGCGAAAACATTGGGACCAAATTCGCCGAACAAGAGGTCTACCAGACGCTGTTGGGTAGCTGGTGCATTGGTCAAACCAAATGCAGTCCTTTTAAATTGGAGTGTTCCTCTACCTGGGACATAAAATGCGGTCTTATCGCGGTCTTCAGGCGGGATCTCAATTTGCCAAAACGATTTAGACAAATCTATGCTGCTTAAATAACGGGCATCCCGGAGATTGTCCAAAATTTCGGAGATGTACGGCAAATTGTATGCGTCGCGTTTCGTCACTGAGTTCAGCTTCCGACTGTCAAGGCAAAACCGTGGCTGACCATTTTTCTTCGTCACTAATAAGGTTGGCGAAGACCAAGCACTTTCGCACGGCTCAACCACGTCAAGAGACAACATCTCATCTACCTGCTCAACCAAAATACGCTGTTTTTCCGGCGACATGCGGTAATACCTCTGCCGTATTGGTTGGGCGTCTCCAGTATTGATGCGATGAGTAATCAGGCTCGTTTTGCCAAGACCTTTACGCTCAAACGAAATGTCCTTATATTGGTCAATGATGTTGTCCGCAATAAGTTTTTCGGATTCGCTGAGGTTTTCGTAACCATGTATGATGGTTTCAGTGGGCAAACTTATGTCAGTATTAGGTGCGGCGAGAGAAATGCTACCTAAATATTTAGGACAAATTTTGAACTTTTGCCAAAAGTCAACGCCTAATATAAGAGACGTTTCGATCTCTGGGACGACAACAGCTTCAATCAAGTGAAATTGATTTTCAAAATGTACTGGAATGTTCATATAACCTAAACTTTTTAGAGACTGACCGCCAGCTGCGGTTACAAAAATAAATCGGTCAGTAAGCAATTTATAGCCATGGGTTTGTAATAAGAGATGTGAATTATTACCCAAAATAGTGACTGCTGAACCCGAGTCAAGTAGTCCAGTGAAAGGATTATTATTTATGTTCACTGTAACATAGGGCCTAACGTCATCGATTGGTTTACTAAGAATTGTGGCAGTTCTATATGACTTAAAGAAAACGCTTATAGTACGAAGCCAATTTTGCCAATCGTCTTTATCAAAATGACTTTTCGACGAACTTCCACAATTCTGCTCCACTAGTTTTTTGAAACGGTAGGGTTAGTTTTATTGCAATCTGGACATTGGGGGGTTTTAACATCCTTGCGGCCGCACTTAAAACAGTAAATAACGTCCTTATTTTCGGTGCACTGTCTCAAATTGTGGGTGTTTACACGACACCTTGGACAAAAACGAGCTTTAGGAGCTTCAATGGCATGCACGTATTTTTCATTTAAATTTGTTTTATTAGGGTAGTTATTAGTATATTCTTTATTTTGATTGTAATTTGTGTTATTATATTTACTGAATTTAGAATAAGTGTTAGGTTGGTTAAAATTTTGTTTATTTGTATTATTTTTATAATGAAATTTGTTTTTGCTATTATTTAAATTGTAAGCAAATTCTGGAGCAAGAGTTTCGGTAGTTGCTCCAATTGGTTCACGAAAATTGGCAAGACGGGCATGAATATTTTCGTAGTTACGACAAATGGATCGTAGGGAATCGAGCGTCCTAATTTCGCCAGCTGATGCTAAGGTGCTTGCATAGCAAGGTCTAATGTTGTGGAGAATTATTTCCAATTTATCGTCTTCTGATATAGGTTTCGACAAGCGCGAAAACAATCCAAACATTATTGAAAGGTAAATGGTAATATTTTCAGAATCACCTTGCGTTCTAGAACGAATTTCTGAAAGCAGTCTGTAGTCAAAGTCAGACTGAGTGAAATCCTTTTGTAATAAGACAATTAGTTCGCTCCAAGAGGACACTCGATCCTTCACGCTCCTAAACCAATGCAAAGCATCACCCGTGAAGATCTCTGTGGCGTAGGATAATGCTTTAGGTCCTGAAATATTTCTTGCGTCACAATATTCATTAATACGCTGAACGAAGGCTCGAACACAAGTCTTTCCATCGTATCTCAGCTTTCCCAAATCGGCTGATCCCCCACGGTCACATGTCACAGAGATGTTGACGGGCAACGCGGGAGTTAAAGACTCACTAGTGCAGGGAGGATTCAAGTTATCCGTAACTTTATCTTTACGAGAATCTAATATTTCGGACAAGTTCCTAAATTCTGCAACATAGATATCGTACTGCTTTTTGACCGTATCATTGCTAATTATTCGGTTGATGCGATGGTACAAGTGGTTGACTAGATTCTGAGTGCGCAAGAAAGAACTACGATCTAATTCCGATTCTAAATTTGATTTAATTTTAGCAAGCGTTTCACCTACGCCCTTTAGGTCTTCCGCAGCCTCGTAAGGACTTTCTATAATGTCCTCGGAAACAAACAAAGGTCCGAGTTTAGCAATTTGTTTGCGTAAGTCCTGGACTGTAAGAGCCGGGGATGTGCCTCTAATAAAAACCTCATATTCAAGTTCCGACTTTTGCAACGATAAAAATTTAACGGGAAAAGCCATTTCAAAAAAATAAAAATAAAAAAAAATTGTACGGAACCCCAAAATTTTTTTTTTTTTTTTTTTTTTTTTTTTTTTTTTTTTTTTTTTTTTTTTTTTTTTTTTTTTTTTTTTTTTTTTAAATAAATATAATCAATTGTGTAAGTGGTGATCTAGTGTTCTAAATTACTACTTTTATATAGTATAACTCCGTCTGTTACAAAATAGCAAGCTAAAAAGTAATAAAGCACAGAAGAAGTTATATAAAGAAGCAAACTACATGAGCTGCAAATAAAAATAAAGAACACAAACCAAAAAGAAAAGAAAGAAAAACGTTATACAATAAAGCACACAACACACAACTACCTACTTACTACGGAAGCAAATAACCAGTCCATAAATTACCAAGTTGAGGCGCCAGTGTCGCGTGGGGTATATAAATGATTAAAACCCAGCGTGCACAATATAAATATTTATTGGTTTACCCACAGAACAGATAGATACTCGGGTAGTGGGTTCGAATCCCGACTGGTTATTCACTCCCGCGGTTCCGTACTTCCCTGCAGGAGGGCCGGCCGAAGTTGATGATGGCCTGGCGGTGTAGTGGACAGCGGTAGGGAGGCTGGTAGCCAAAAAGTAATGGTTGGGCTGGACGCGTCCCGTCTTATCCCGGACTTCCTTATCCCGAACCTTGTTATTCCGAACTTCGTTCCCTGAAATCACGTTCCAGTAAGAAATTGTTATTTCGGTCTTCCAAAGCCGTCGATTGCGATCCTCAAATTGCCAACCCAAGCCAAGCCAAAGCAAAGAAGACGGGTATATTTCAGTAGGAGGTGAAGTGGCTACTAATTAAGATCGCAATCAGACGGATTACAAGAACTACGTAAGTAGGTATGCAGAAAAAACCGTATGTAGGTAGATTAATTTACTCGATTCAATTATTAATTACACAATCAAAAAAACAGAACGAAATGCTAGTAATACTTGTTAAAGTATACTTTAATCTACTAATTAATTTATATTTAATCAATATTCTGAACAAAAAAAACTAAAACGGCTAAAGAAATGCGTAGGCACAAATAGCATAGTTTGCAATGAAGGTACACTAGACAATATACAATGAAATGAATGAAATGGAAGGCATTCAGTACGTTATATTATAATTAAATAGACATAATTTATAATTGCAACTATGCGACTACGGTTCACAAAATAACACTTAAAATCACCACTTACCTAATTAGGGAAATATCTAATCCTAAATCACGTAGGATTTATTATTGGCACAACACAATAGTACCTATGATATTATGTGGTTCGTATTAATATAGTCAAGACGTGACTAAGTATGAAATTATAACGAATTTAATAATTGAGGAGATTATGAGAATACGTCTTCTCGCCTCGCAGTCTAATTTTTGGTCAACGTGGTAAAGTTCAATGCCGCGACGACGATCCCCGCTCTGGACAATGGACGGCTGCTTGGCCACGCCCCCGCACATCACGCCATCCAACCGATTGCAAAAAATGCATTTAGGGATCCACGCACCTACATTTTATTTATTAGTATTAAGTATTTTATTCTTTTATTTATTAGTATTATTTTGTATTAGTTAAATATATGAACCGTATGTATGACGCAATTTAGTTAATTAATTAGTATTATGTTTAGTTTGCACAATTTTAAAATTTGTAAATATAGTGTAATGTTTTTTTTTTGTTAAATGTATATTTTTTTTTAAATAAACCTTTTTTTTAATTATTTTTTTTGTTTTAATTAATTTCCTGATTTGTTAAAAAAATGTTATTTATTGTAATTCAAATTTATTTAGAGTAAACATGTACGTATAACGTTACATTACCCCCTCGCGTCACCAAGGATTTTATTCCTTTTTAATAAAATCCGCACTCAAGCAATAAGTAATTATTTGTATTAACACTTTCATTCAAATATTTCATACTTCACGCAAACATAAAAGTAACAATAAACTATTTTAAAGAATATTGACACACACTAACAATAAGAGAGGTTCCTGTTATATTATGAACTGGTAACCCGTACAAATGAAATGCTGATTAAATGATATTAAATTACGCGAAATTACCCCAAAAGACAACGTTACAGTACAGTCCACTCCAAATAACTTAATAAAAAATGTAAATTATTTATTATATACATATTATAAAAAAAAATATTATTTGTTTAAACCAGTTAATTTTAAATCTTTAATGTGCCATGTACCTACGTTTTTACCTGACATATCTTCCAAGACGTAAACTAAAGGTGACTTTTTCGCAGTGATCCGGCATTTAATAAACTTTGGTGCTAGTTTTTTGCTAAAATATTTGTCTTTATCGCTTAGAACAAACGCGCGTTTCATCACTACGTCTCCTACCTGAAACTCGGCTGGTTTACGGCGTAGATTATAATGTGCGGTATTTTTTTCATGCGCATGCCATAACTTTGCCTGTACGTCATCAAATATGGTGGATAGACAACCTAAATTTTCGGCGTAAATATCCCGTGGCAGGAAGAGGATCTCTTCACCTAACTCTGCATCTGTGTAGTGAGTGCCACAGACAACAAGTTCTCGGCCATAAACTAAAAACGATGGCGTGAAACCAGTAGCCTCATTCACCGAGTTATTGATGGCAAACTGTACTTTTGGAATATAGATGTCCCAAGTTCTGTGGTCATTGTTAACAAAAGTGGAAATGCAAGTGATAATTGTCCTGTTGTATCTCTCTACGGTATTTACTTGTGGCGTATACTTAGGTGTAAAAAATATATTTGGGACATTATATTTTTTGAAAAATGTAGCTGTGTCACGGCTAATAAATTGAGATCCGTTATCCAAAAATATTGTTTGTGGAACTCCATGTACCAAGAAAACTAAGTCCTCCAAAATTTTAATAATTATAGCAGAAGTTGCTTTTTTAATTGGATAAATTAGGCAAAATTTAGAAAAACAGCAAGTGATAACTAGGATGTAGCTATTTTGCTTACGAGTAGTGGGCAAGGGGCCCATGAGATCTATTGAGATCATCTGCCAAGGACGTGAGCACTGCTTAGGACGACCCATAACACCTAATGTTTGATGGTTAGACGTCTTGTACTCGAGACACTTTTGACAAGAACCAACAAACCTGACGACATCCTTGTGCATGCCTGGCCAAAAGTACCGAAGCATAAGACGATGGTGAGTTTTAAAAATGCCTAAGTGTGCGGCTGTTGGGTCTGCATGGTTTTCGATGAGAACCTGTTCACGCAATTCTGCTGGGACTACAATTTTCCACGAAAATTCATTATTTAAATCGTATTTACCTTTTGAAAGCCTATATAAAAGTTTGTCTTTAATTAAATAATTTGGAAAATTTTGTGGTTTAGTAAGGCAACCGTTGAAAATAGTTTTATACCATTCGTCTTTAGTGTCCGATATATCAGAAGAGCAAATGGCACTAACTGGAATGGCCCGGGAAAGAGCATCGGGTATGACGTTGTCAACTCCACGTCGGTGCTTAATTTCAAAATCGAAAGAGGACAAACGTACTCCCCATCGAGCTAATCGACCGGTTGGGTTATTAAGAGAAAGGAACCATTTTAAGGCACTGTGATCTGTATAGACAGTGAAGGTTTTTCCGTTCTCCAAATAACATCGCCAATGTTCTAACGCAGTGATCACGGCTAAAGTTTCACGCTCCGTGATACTGTAATTTCGCTCAGAAGAGGTCAAGGATCGACTCATGTAGGCAATGGGATGTTC
This sequence comes from Endotricha flammealis, assembly GCA_905163395.2. Lineage (NCBI taxonomy): Eukaryota > Metazoa > Arthropoda > Insecta > Lepidoptera > Pyralidae > Endotricha > Endotricha flammealis. Next base: position 9,320,089 of record LR990867.1, read on the forward strand.
CTTTCCGTTCTTGGTCTGGGTGAGCATAGCGCCAACACCGTAGTTGCTCGCGTCGGTGTGAACCTCGAATGCTTGGCTATAATCAGGACAAGCCAGAACAGGAGCAGACACTAAGCACTCCTTAAGTTTCTGAAAGGAAACATCAGCCTCCGTAGTCCACTTGAACGGGGGTGTACCCTTTTTCAAGGAAGTCAACCTGTTTAATGGGCCGGCAATTGTACTGAAATTGGGGACAAAGCGACGATACCAAGTAGCTGTCCCGAGAAAGCGTTTGAGATCTTTTCGACAGGTAGGTGTCGGATAGTTTAAGATGGCTTCCACCTTCTCGGGATCGGTACGTAGTCCACAACCGTCAACGACATAGCCAAGGTACCTGAGTTGACTTCGGAAAAATTTACACTTTTCCAAGTTTACCGTGAGGTTAGCTTGTTTAAGTTTATCCAGCACCTTAAGCAACAGAGTCACGTGATTTTGGTAATCGCTACTGATAATTATAATGTCATCAAGGTACGCGAAAACATTGGGACCAAATTCGCCGAACAAGAGGTCTACCAGACGCTGTTGGGTAGCTGGTGCATTGGTCAAACCAAATGCAGTCCTTTTAAATTGGAGTGTTCCTCTACCTGGGACATAAAATGCGGTCTTATCGCGGTCTTCAGGCGGGATCTCAATTTGCCAAAACGATTTAGACAAATCTATGCTGCTTAAATAACGGGCATCCCGGAGATTGTCCAAAATTTCGGAGATGTACGGCAAATTGTATGCGTCGCGTTTCGTCACTGAGTTCAGCTTCCGACTGTCAAGGCAAAACCGTGGCTGACCATTTTTCTTCGTCACTAATAAGGTTGGCGAAGACCAAGCACTTTCGCACGGCTCAACCACGTCAAGAGACAACATCTCATCTACCTGCTCAACCAAAATACGCTGTTTTTCCGGCGACATGCGGTAATACCTCTGCCGTATTGGTTGGGCGTCTCCAGTATTGATGCGATGAGTAATCAGGCTCGTTTTGCCAAGACCTTTACGCTCAAACGAAATGTCCTTATATTGGTCAATGATGTTGTCCGCAATAAGTTTTTCGGATTCGCTGAGGTTTTCGTAACCATGTATGATGGTTTCAGTGGGCAAACTTATGTCAGTATTAGGTGCGGCGAGAGAAATGCTACCTAAATATTTAGGACAAATTTTGAACTTTTGCCAAAAGTCAACGCCTAATATAAGAGACGTTTCGATCTCTGGGACGACAACAGCTTCAATCAAGTGAAATTGATTTTCAAAATGTACTGGAATGTTCATATAACCTAAACTTTTTAGAGACTGACCGCCAGCTGCGGTTACAAAAATAAATCGGTCAGTAAGCAATTTATAGCCATGGGTTTGTAATAAGAGATGTGAATTATTACCCAAAATAGTGACTGCTGAACCCGAGTCAAGTAGTCCAGTGAAAGGATTATTATTTATGTTCACTGTAACATAGGGCCTAACGTCATCGATTGGTTTACTAAGAATTGTGGCAGTTCTATATGACTTAAAGAAAACGCTTATAGTACGAAGCCAATTTTGCCAATCGTCTTTATCAAAATGACTTTTCGACGAACTTCCACAATTCTGCTCCACTAGTTTTTTGAAACGGTAGGGTTAGTTTTATTGCAATCTGGACATTGGGGGGTTTTAACATCCTTGCGGCCGCACTTAAAACAGTAAATAACGTCCTTATTTTCGGTGCACTGTCTCAAATTGTGGGTGTTTACACGACACCTTGGACAAAAACGAGCTTTAGGAGCTTCAATGGCATGCACGTATTTTTCATTTAAATTTGTTTTATTAGGGTAGTTATTAGTATATTCTTTATTTTGATTGTAATTTGTGTTATTATATTTACTGAATTTAGAATAAGTGTTAGGTTGGTTAAAATTTTGTTTATTTGTATTATTTTTATAATGAAATTTGTTTTTGCTATTATTTAAATTGTAAGCAAATTCTGGAGCAAGAGTTTCGGTAGTTGCTCCAATTGGTTCACGAAAATTGGCAAGACGGGCATGAATATTTTCGTAGTTACGACAAATGGATCGTAGGGAATCGAGCGTCCTAATTTCGCCAGCTGATGCTAAGGTGCTTGCATAGCAAGGTCTAATGTTGTGGAGAATTATTTCCAATTTATCGTCTTCTGATATAGGTTTCGACAAGCGCGAAAACAATCCAAACATTATTGAAAGGTAAATGGTAATATTTTCAGAATCACCTTGCGTTCTAGAACGAATTTCTGAAAGCAGTCTGTAGTCAAAGTCAGACTGAGTGAAATCCTTTTGTAATAAGACAATTAGTTCGCTCCAAGAGGACACTCGATCCTTCACGCTCCTAAACCAATGCAAAGCATCACCCGTGAAGATCTCTGTGGCGTAGGATAATGCTTTAGGTCCTGAAATATTTCTTGCGTCACAATATTCATTAATACGCTGAACGAAGGCTCGAACACAAGTCTTTCCATCGTATCTCAGCTTTCCCAAATCGGCTGATCCCCCACGGTCACATGTCACAGAGATGTTGACGGGCAACGCGGGAGTTAAAGACTCACTAGTGCAGGGAGGATTCAAGTTATCCGTAACTTTATCTTTACGAGAATCTAATATTTCGGACAAGTTCCTAAATTCTGCAACATAGATATCGTACTGCTTTTTGACCGTATCATTGCTAATTATTCGGTTGATGCGATGGTACAAGTGGTTGACTAGATTCTGAGTGCGCAAGAAAGAACTACGATCTAATTCCGATTCTAAATTTGATTTAATTTTAGCAAGCGTTTCACCTACGCCCTTTAGGTCTTCCGCAGCCTCGTAAGGACTTTCTATAATGTCCTCGGAAACAAACAAAGGTCCGAGTTTAGCAATTTGTTTGCGTAAGTCCTGGACTGTAAGAGCCGGGGATGTGCCTCTAATAAAAACCTCATATTCAAGTTCCGACTTTTGCAACGATAAAAATTTAACGGGAAAAGCCATTTCAAAAAAATAAAAATAAAAAAAAATTGTACGGAACCCCAAAAATTTTTTTTTTTTTTTTTTTTTTTTTTTTTTTTTTTTTTTTTTTTTTTTTTTTTTTTTTTTTTTTTTTTTTTAAATAAATATAATCAATTGTGTAAGTGGTGATCTAGTGTTCTAAATTACTACTTTTATATAGTATAACTCCGTCTGTTACAAAATAGCAAGCTAAAAAGTAATAAAGCACAGAAGAAGTTATATAAAGAAGCAAACTACATGAGCTGCAAATAAAAATAAAGAACACAAACCAAAAAGAAAAGAAAGAAAAACGTTATACAATAAAGCACACAACACACAACTACCTACTTACTACGGAAGCAAATAACCAGTCCATAAATTACCAAGTTGAGGCGCCAGTGTCGCGTGGGGTATATAAATGATTAAAACCCAGCGTGCACAATATAAATATTTATTGGTTTACCCACAGAACAGATAGATACTCGGGTAGTGGGTTCGAATCCCGACTGGTTATTCACTCCCGCGGTTCCGTACTTCCCTGCAGGAGGGCCGGCCGAAGTTGATGATGGCCTGGCGGTGTAGTGGACAGCGGTAGGGAGGCTGGTAGCCAAAAAGTAATGGTTGGGCTGGACGCGTCCCGTCTTATCCCGGACTTCCTTATCCCGAACCTTGTTATTCCGAACTTCGTTCCCTGAAATCACGTTCCAGTAAGAAATTGTTATTTCGGTCTTCCAAAGCCGTCGATTGCGATCCTCAAATTGCCAACCCAAGCCAAGCCAAAGCAAAGAAGACGGGTATATTTCAGTAGGAGGTGAAGTGGCTACTAATTAAGATCGCAATCAGACGGATTACAAGAACTACGTAAGTAGGTATGCAGAAAAAACCGTATGTAGGTAGATTAATTTACTCGATTCAATTATTAATTACACAATCAAAAAAACAGAACGAAATGCTAGTAATACTTGTTAAAGTATACTTTAATCTACTAATTAATTTATATTTAATCAATATTCTGAACAAAAAAAACTAAAACGGCTAAAGAAATGCGTAGGCACAAATAGCATAGTTTGCAATGAAGGTACACTAGACAATATACAATGAAATGAATGAAATGGAAGGCATTCAGTACGTTATATTATAATTAAATAGACATAATTTATAATTGCAACTATGCGACTACGGTTCACAAAATAACACTTAAAATCACCACTTACCTAATTAGGGAAATATCTAATCCTAAATCACGTAGGATTTATTATTGGCACAACACAATAGTACCTATGATATTATGTGGTTCGTATTAATATAGTCAAGACGTGACTAAGTATGAAATTATAACGAATTTAATAATTGAGGAGATTATGAGAATACGTCTTCTCGCCTCGCAGTCTAATTTTTGGTCAACGTGGTAAAGTTCAATGCCGCGACGACGATCCCCGCTCTGGACAATGGACGGCTGCTTGGCCACGCCCCCGCACATCACGCCATCCAACCGATTGCAAAAAATGCATTTAGGGATCCACGCACCTACATTTTATTTATTAGTATTAAGTATTTTATTCTTTTATTTATTAGTATTATTTTGTATTAGTTAAATATATGAACCGTATGTATGACGCAATTTAGTTAATTAATTAGTATTATGTTTAGTTTGCACAATTTTAAAATTTGTAAATATAGTGTAATGTTTTTTTTTTGTTAAATGTATATTTTTTTTTAAATAAACCTTTTTTTTAATTATTTTTTTTGTTTTAATTAATTTCCTGATTTGTTAAAAAAATGTTATTTATTGTAATTCAAATTTATTTAGAGTAAACATGTACGTATAACGTTACACCACAAAGGTGGCAAACAAGAATTTCGGATATTTCACTCTCCGAACGAAACGCATTGCTGCTTCACGTCAATATTCTGTAAAAGGGTGGTACTTCACCGGTCGGGATAGCCTATTTCATAAACGCCCACTTCAAAGATTGTAATGAGAAGTATTTAAATAGAAAAATAATCATGTATACATATGAAAATGTTTGTTCTTGAACGTAGAGACCTGAAATTTGGGTGTGTGATGTAGGCAACCGATAAGAAAGGATTTTTTGAAATTCCCACCGGAAAGCGGGATAAACGCAAACGAAGTTGCGCGGGTTTCTCTAGTAGAATATAAAGAAAAAGGAAACATAACTATTTACAAAAGAGGTTTTCAAAAAGAGTTCGGTTTGCCACAGATAGATAGATAGATAGAATGAGCTTTATTTGCATCACACAATCAAGTAATACATACAGTAAACAGTAATAGTTACAAACTAGTGTATTTTTTTTATACCACAAATGTGGCAAACAAGCTTACGGTCCTCCTGATGGTGAGCGGTAAATGCAACAAGGCGGCCTTATTGCTCAAAGCAATCTTTTCAAGACTAGAAAAAGTGTCTGTAGTTGTATATAGCATAGGCCTAATCTTTGAATCGATTTAAATCTTTGAATCGATAGTCGATTAAAATATAGAATTGAAATAATATGAGTACTTTTCCAATTATTTAAAGATATCTTCGAATACGTGCCGTGGTTTCTACCCCTGGCGTAAAAAGAAACGCGCCTTCGAATCTTGCAGAGTACATAAATTTTGACGACCTCCAAGGCGTAATGGTTACCACGCCAGACCGCCACCCAGGAGGTCCCGGGTTCGATCCCCGGTCGGGTCATAATGAAAAACGAACTTTTTCTGATTGGCCTCGGGTCTTGAATGTTTATCTATAAATGTATTTGTTATAAAATATAATATCGTTGAGTTAGTATCCCATAACACAAGTTTCGAATTTACTTTGGGGCTAGCTCATTCTGTATGAATTGTTCCTTTATATTTAACTAGCTTCTGCCCGCGGCTTCGCCCGCGTGGCCTAGTAACAATTAGCATATTTTTCTTCAGAAACCAATTCTGGTCCTGCACGACCCGGTACGGTACGGTTCCATCCGGTCCGGTCGGTCCGGTCAGTCCGAGCCGGTCCGGTCGGTCCGGTCCTTGTATGGAACCTACGTGCCAATTAGCATATTTTTCTACAGAAAAAAAAACCGGTCCGGTCCGGCACGGCCCGGTACGGTGCGGTTCCTTCCGGACCGATCAGGTCTGATCCGTTCCGGTCCGGTCCGGTCCTTATATGGACCCTACATGACAAATTTGGCATCTCTAGACCCAGCGGTTTGGGCTGTGCGTCCTCTCGCAACCTCGTTTGCGTATATCTCGCTTTCCCGTGGAATTTTGAAAAATCCTTTCTTAGTACATCCCTAGACGTCGCCGTCGTAAGGAACCTACAGTCCAAATTTGGAATCTCTAGACCTACCGGTTTGGGCTGTGCGTTGATATATGTATAGTTAAGTCAGTCAGGACTTTGATATTTATATATATATAGTCCGGTCCGATCAGGTCCAGTCGGTCTGCTCCGGTCCGGTCGGTCCGGTCCTGATAAGGTACCTACATACCAATTAACATATATTTCTTCAGAAAAAAAAAACCGGTCCGATCCGGCACGGCCCGGTACGGTGCGGTTCCTTCCGGACCGATCAGGTCTGATCCGTTCCGGTCCGGTCCGGTCCTTATATGTAGGTCCGGACATGACAAATTTGGCATCTCTAGACCCAGCGGTTTGGGCTGTGCGTCCTCTCGCAACCTCGTTTGCGTATATCTCGCTTTCCCGTGGGAATTTTGAAAAATCCTTTCTTAGTACATCCCAAGACGTCGTAAGAAACCTACATGCCAAATTTGGAATCCCTAGACCCAGCGGTTTGGGCTGTGCGTTGATATACCCTCGCAACTTCGTTTGCGTATATCTCGGATTCCCGTGGGAATTTTGAAAAGAAACATACACTAAATGTTAAGTTGAGCAAATCGCCACATATTAGTGAAAACCGCATCCAAATCGGTTTAGCCGTTTCTGAGATTAACGCTAATCTGTGTGTAAATGCAAACATACATACAAACATATAAACATACAAACAGACGGACAAAAAAAAACCGGTCCGGTCCGGTTCGGTCCGGTCCGGCACGGACTCGGTACGGTGCGGTTCCTTCCGGACCGATCAGGTCTGATCCGTTCCGGTCCGGTCCGGTCCGTTCCGGTCCGGTCCGGTCCGTTCCGGTCCGTTCCGGTCCGATCCGGTCCGTTCCGGTCCGATCCGGTCCGGTCGGTCCGGACCATATAAGGACCCTACATGCCAAATTTGGCATCTCTAGACCCAACGGTTTGGTCTGTGCGTCCTCTTGCAACTTCGTTTGCGTATATCTCGCTTTCCCGTGGGAATTTTGGAAAATCCTTTCTTTGTATATCCCTAGACGTCGTAAGTAACCTACATGCCAAATTTGGAATCTCTAGACCCAGCGGTTTGGGCTGTGCGTTGATATACCCTCGCAACTTCGTTTGCGTATATCTCGGATTCCCGTGGGAATTTTGAAAAGAAACATACACTAAATGTTAAGTTGAGCAAATCGCCACATATTAGTGAAAACCGCATCCAAATCGGTTCAGCCGTTTCTGAGATTAGCGTGTACAAACATACATACAAACATACAAACATCCAAACATACAAACATACATACATACAAACATACATACATACAAACATACAAACAGACGGACAAAATTTTACGAAATTCTTGTTCTATTGCATATTCTTCATCGCCCTAAACAATTTTTTTGGAAATATATTCAATGTACAGACAAACTTTTTTTACACTTTTATTATATTATAGATTTAATAAATAATTTTGATGCTATGTGTTTGCATCGAGTATACATCACAATTAGGTTCTCTACTCATGAGCCTTGTCTAAATTAGTTTGCGTGTATTTTATGCACAGCATATTGTATTTTATATTACTTTATAAAACATCATTGACTATCAGACTTTTGACCAAATCCTTGAGGAATTGCGTACTTTTCGGGATAAAAAGTATCATATGTGTTAATCCAAGGTATCAGTTACTTTCATACGAAATATAATAAAAATTGAATTATAATACTAGAGTAGTCTACTGGATTTTTGGGTTACTGGGACGTCTGAGTAAAAGGATAATCGTTAACTACTCGTAATAGAAGCTGTCTTTGCATAAAAGCCTATTAAGATTATAGCAATAGGCATAAAGCGAAAACTTTGATCGATTATTTGGATTCCATTTTGATTATTAAAGTTTAAAGGTTTACAATTTGATCAAAGAGATTGAGTATGGTTCATAAATACTAATCTGACGCCCATAAATGTTTGCAAACTAATTTTACCTTTGGTGACCATAAAAGAGGGGCTGTATAATAAATAAATTAATGGTTAAATATCACGAGTCAAATTGACATCATAGCAGAAAAATACATATAGATTTATTTCGTGATTGTCTGTATCTTGAATGTAATGGTCATTGTCGAATAGTCAAATAAATAAATAAATTGTTGTAATTTCCCGGAACATTATATACCTTCAGGTTTTAATCGGTGTTCTTCGAATAGTATGACGACACTGTCGACAATACTCAGGAGAGCAATTTAAGCGGAAAACATTCCTAAAATAAAAGGATATGAACAATATATATTTCAACATATATATTGTTCATATCCTACATATAGGTAGCTGATTTATCATGATAACAATCAAAAAATGTCGAAATCCAGAGAGAAAAAAAAATGTTCTATTGCAATTTTTGATATGCTGAATTTTTCTATGAATGTGAATGGCACTTTGTTCTGGATTTCTCTTTTCATTTCTACCACAGTAAACATTGTATTTTTGTGTTATAATAATAAATTTCCATCTAGGCAACTAAATAGGCCATATAAACGACAATTTATCACTGGGAAGTGTCATATCTGTCACGAGTAGTACAAAAGTTTGAGGAAAAGCTCAGGTGCGAACTTTCTAATCATAATGGATCAATTTGTTCTGTCGCTGTGTTGGTATCCCTCATTTATTGTTTTAGTAGAACGATAAAAAGGTTTCTTTTATGATCAATATAAAAAATGTAGGCGCGACACTTTCGTCTCGTACTCTCGGCAAGTAATCCGCAAAGTACTGAATATCAAACTCAAAATGTTTATTGGGCACTTTAAAACCCATGAATATACATTAACAATAATTAGATTTAAAATACTCACTTACGAAGCAATAGATATATAATATTTGAGAGGGCACAGCGGATAATCCGCCCGTGGGAGGGTTGGCATCGCGTGAGTGATACCCCCGGTAGCAAGCAAGCGTCTATAGGCTACGGTGACGGTTTACCATCAGGCCGGCCGTATGCTTGTTTGCCACCTTTATGGTATAAAAATATATTATTATTATCAGCCTAATCCCTATCCCCCTACCATGCGTCCCTTATATTCATGGATATCAAGGATTTTGGACGTGAAAATCCACTATGTTTGTGAATACTGCTAATGGTATTTGAAATTCTTCCTACACATTAAGTACACTGCTCTTGCACCATTCTTTATAATGTTAGTCATTTGGGTGGAAACTTATGAAATTATTTTAAGTACCCATTACAGCTAGGTTACTCTGCATAGCAATCGCGATTTTAATTTCAATTCTGTATAATTTCAATTGCAAAATTAACAGCAAATCCTAATTCGTACCATTGAAATTTTATACTTTACTAACTATTTGGTTAGCATACAAAAAGATTTTATTTAGTTTAGTATTTAGTTAGCGCTAGTTTAGCTGTAAAGAGGACCTAAAATTAACATTCCAATGGCGATCGTGCGGAATTATTTTCAAGAGTAAGGGGGCTGGTCATGTAGGAAAGTAATGACTTATTAGCTGTTATTTGGGTATACACATTTTGGTATGCCTGCCTTACAATAGTAATAGGTCTGGTCGTGTGGTGCAGAACTGTCTAATTCAAGCCTACGACTAGACTGTCCAGTGTAGTCCAGTAAGCCCTGAATTGATCATCACACCTATTCCAAAAGAGAGTGTGCGACAGTTGAACGTCATATCGAAGCTAATATAATAATGTATTAATTAAAAACGCTGGAACTAGTCGTTTCGGCTGTGCACTGATAGGTGTGATAGTAAAGGAGAGTTGCCCCTCTCCTTGTCTCTCTGCCTTGAAAAGATTGCTTTTAGCAATAAATAAATAAATAAATATATAGGGACAATTCATACAGATTGAGCTAGCCCCAAAGTAAGTTCGAAACTTGTGTTATGGGATACTAACTCAACGATATTATATTTTATAACAAATACATATATAGATAAACATCCAAGACCCGAGGCCAATCAGAAAAAGTTCGTTTTTCATCATGACCCGACCGGGGATCGAACCCGGGACCTCCTGGGTGGCGGTCTGGCGTGGTAACCATTACGCCACGGAGGTCGTCGCCGCCTCGTAGCGATTTCACGTGTGTATGTTGTGTTTATTTTATGTATACTATGTCCTACTGTTGTGAATTGCAAATAAAGTATTTCTATCTATCTATCCTTTAATATTTTGATGTAACTACTTATTATTCTTTATAATTTCGTTGTAATTTCATGTCATCCATACTTCCATACTATAATATTATAAATATGACAGTGTGTTTGTTTGTTTGTTTGTCCTCCCTTCACGTCGAAAGTAATGTACGGATCGATATGATTTTTAAGGATAGTTTAAGGTCTACATAGGCTACTTTTTTCCCACGGAATAAAGGAGTCCTATGGGAAAAATTATTGACATTTCCCCTTGACCACGCGGGCGGAGTCGCGGGTAACAGCTAGTAATTACTTTTTGAAAAAATCAAAACATAACCATAACATCAAACGCAAATTGTAAAACATAGCATTTGTATTACACAACACATTTCATAAATATGGAGTAATAATTACGGCGCAGCATAAAAACGACGGTCGACAAACAAGTTTCTTCAATTCACACGACGGATAAAGGCTGAAAGCCTGTCCGGATCCATTATTACGAGTGATGAAGCAAATTGCTGAAATGCGTGGAGCTATGGCGCGCTAGATGAGTTATACAATGAATTAAAGATTTCGATATATACATTTACATACAGTCGACTTTTATATAATACACTAGACAAACCCGCGCAACTTCGTTTGCGTTTATCCCGCTTTCCCGTGGGAATTTCAAAAATCCATTCTTGTCGGTTGCCTACATCATACACCACACTGTTCAGAACACACCCAAGTTTCAGGTCATGGTCAAGACAAAACATTTTCATATTATAGATGATTATGTTTCTATTTATATAGGTACTTCTCATTACCATCTTTGGAGTAGGCGTTTGTGAAATAGGCTAGCCCGACCGGTAAAGTGCCACCCTTTTACAGAATATTGACGTGAAGCAGCAATGCGTTTCGTTCGGAGAGTAAAGTATCCGAAATTCTTGTTTGCCACCTTTGTAGTATAAAAAATCTAACTCCGTCCTTATACTATTTCTCGCTATATTCTGTTCCTGTTATAAGTCGGCAACGGGTCAGGGACCCTAGAATCTATGTGCTCCATAGTCGACGGTAATCACCTAATATCAAATGATCCATATTCCTGAGCTTGTTTTTCAACCACTTCCGTAAAAAAAGGGTATAAGTATATCGGTATTTCAATACCTACAATATCAGCCTACAACCATCCCTACAACAACACTACGAAATATTAGAGCGAGTCGACGTAATGAGATTTCCTATAAGTGAGAAAGATACAATATCAATATGCCATTTAACCATTGACCAATTTAACTTGAACCCTGTCAAATATTATAAAATTATTTAATTACTTACTGTTTATTATCGATGAATATGATTCAGTCCGCTTTATACATAGATTGCTGTTTTTCCGAGATCACAAACAGAATAAATAGTACGACGACATTATGAAATCATTTTGTTTGAATAATAACTATTTAAAAAATATTACATGACAGATGACACACTTCACTTCAAGGATGTGTCAAAATGAAATTTAATTGAACAGGAGTTGATTTATCAATACTCATAGTATTGATATCAACTCGAAGAAAATTACCCACAAAATAATTTTTTTTCAAGGATTTCAATAAAATAAGAATCACGTCTTCCATCAATTCTCTTAAACAAATTTTATGCAAAATTTGAAGTAGATTGAACCAAGGAATCAAGTTGTCCCATAGTAACTTTACCCCTCTTTGTTACCCCCTTAGAGTTCGAATTTCGAAAAATCCTTTCTTATCGGACGCCTACGTCATATGATAGTTCCACCTGCCAAGTTTCAGATTTTTACGATGAGCTGTGCTTTGATTCTCAGTCAGTCAGTCAGTCAGTCAGTCAGGACAAAGCATTTTTAAATATAGATAATCATTAAGCCAGCATTTTTTATTTATGTAGGTATAGGTATACATTTTATACATACAGTCGGCTGCTACATGGTACATATAAGCCTGCTTTTCCGACTTTATTTTTGTATGAAAAGTTGAAAGTATGTATTGTAATGTTTTTGCCGATCAAAAATATTTAAAGAACATAATTCAAAATTCAATTCAAAATTCAAATTTATTTATTTCTCCGCAAACATACATACAAAGGGTGCTTAAAACTAGTTTACATTGTACTACTTGGAAATATTGTTTGTGGGAGCTGATGCTTGTACTAGGTCTATGTTAGACCTGTGTTACAAGTCATCAGGCCCCGCCTCTGGTTATAATCTTCATAGAATTTTCTATAAGATAAAAATATTGTAACAAAAACATACGCTATCCCTAATTTCATATTTTGTGTGAACGAGATAGCATGTTGTGAAATCGAAATTTAATTCTAATAATCCGCGCATCAAGAGAGGTAGGACACAGCGGATAATCCGCTCAAATCGGAGAAGCCCGTCTGGGGACGGACTTCCACCTTACAGAAGATCTTAGCCAAATAACATTGGTCTCGGTCTCGGCCTCGGCCATGTTGTGTTTCTACGGTGAGCGTGAGTGATACCCCTGACCCCTGGGTATTGCAAGCGTCTATTGGCTACGGCGATGCTTACTAACAGGCAGGGCCGTATGCTCGATTGCCAACATTGTGCCATAAAAAAAAACTTGAATTTCTGCACTTCCCTTGACTGGTAGAGAATGCAACTTAGCATTAAGTCCGCTTTTTGTATTAGTACTTTTGTATTGTGGTCAATAAAGTTAAACAAATAAAAAATAAATTTTCCTGCAAAAGTAGCTATGTTTATTTATAAACAATTTTACGTAGGTAAGTAAAATATTACATTTTGTTCATTGATATTAATGTTATTTAAAAGTACCTATGTTTCATATGCCAAAACCAATTAAGCTATTTTCAGTGGAACAGAGATTATGTAACCAAAATTGTGTTTCATTTGTGTAAGGTAGCTTTAGCTTTTGTCCGACCTTAATTCCTGGTGCTCGCAATTATTAGTTGAATATCATTTTGTATGTAATTGGAAAGCCCAAACTACTAACAGCAACTGGCGATATCAGCAACAGTTGGGTTTAAATTAACAAACGTTATTATATTTTCGTTACTTTACAGTAGGTAGGTATAGTCAATCAATGAAAGAGGTCAACAGGGTTGTAAAAATGATTAATATTTTCTAAATATTGCCTGAAGGGATTTACAAGAATTTATATTTATCAATAGTATTCATTCAGTCTCAAGAGAGGTACGGCACAGCGGATAATCCGCTCAAATCGGAGCAGTCCGTCGGGGGAAGGACCTCCACTCCACCTTACAGAAGATCGTAGCCAAATAGCATTGGTCTCGGCCATGTTGTGTTCCTACGGTGAGTAAGGTCCACTTTGGGGGGTTGGGAGGGTTGGCAACGCGTGAGTACCCCCGGCATATTGCAAGCGTCTATAGGCTACCATCAGGCCGACCGTATGCTTGTTTGCCACCTTTGTGGTATAAAAAAGGACGAATTGCACTCCGGGAGTTTCAATATATTCAATATTCAAAATATTTTTATTCAAATAGGCCTAATATAAGCTCTAAGTCACAATTTTTTCCTACCACCAGTTCAGACGGCAGATTTGTGCTAAGAAGAAACTGGCAAGAAACTTAGCACTTGCTCTTTTAAAATGGTATTAATAAGATACAAATTACAATGACAGAAAATATAAAATTAACACAAAATATCTGTAATTTCTGATGACGAAAAAAAATAAATTATACAAATAATTAAAGATTAATAACAATAATAATAAAGGTAAATGAAGAGAAAAAAAAAGCGTATTAATATACTGGTATACATATAAACCTACATTTAAAGGTGTAAAAAATAAAATAAAGGTAGAAAGTGTATATACAATACATGCATATATATATGCGCAATATATTAAGTACCTAGCAGTAGGTAGGCTTGTGTTTGGTGTCTGTGCCGAGTTTATCATTCCAGCTATTTTTATCATTTAGATAATCTTCAATTTTATAATAAGCCTTTCTGCTGAGTGAATATTTAATGTAGGATTTATACCTTTTTCCTGGTAAATTCAGCACGTTTTCAAGCAGTTTATTATAAAATCGAATACTATTAACAACAAAACTATTTGAGGTTTTGGCGAGCCGGTGCTTAGGTATAACTAATTTATGTTTATTTCTAAGATTTAAATCCGAGTAGTCACTAAACTTTACAAATGTGCTTATATTTTCATAAATATATTGAGATGCAACGGTCAGAACATTAATTTCTTTGAAAACTTCCCGTAATGATTCTCTGGAACCCATACTATAAATGGAGCGGATAGCTCTTTTTTGTAAAATAAATATTGCCTCAATATCCGCTGCCTTACCCCACAGCAATATGCCATATGACATGATGCTATGAAAGTAGCTAAAATAAACTAGACGCGCTGTCGCTACATCAGTCATTCGCCTAATTCTCCTGACCGCGTACGCTGCAGAACTGAGTCTGCTGGCAAGTTATTTTATATGGGGAGCCCATTTCAAGCCTGAATCCAATGTAATACCAAGAAATATCGTCTCATTTACAAAATCTAATTTAGTACCATCGAGAATAATGTCAGTATTTACCTGACAAACATTTGGCAAAGTGAATTTTACTACTTTAGTTTTATTTGAGTTTAATAAGAGATTGTTGCAAGTAAACCAGTTTTGAATAGCAGAGAGTGCACCATTTACATTGTTAGTGTTGCGTTGCGACACTGGCGATTAAAATTAAAAATCAAAGAAGTGTCATCAGCAAATAGCACTGCTTCAATATCTGTCATGTTCTTGACCATAAAAGGGAGGTCATTAATATAAATTAAAAATAGGAAAGGACCTAGGATCGAGCCTTGGGGCACCCCAATTCTCACATTTGCACGCTTAGATTTCACACCGTTGATATCAACGGTCTGCAATCTATTGGCTAAGTAAGACGCAATCAGATTTTGCGCATTATCTCTAACTCCGTAATGATTTAGTTTGAGCAAAAGCGTCTGGTGATCTACACAATCAAAAGCTTTAGAGAGATCGCAAAATACCCCGATGGCATCCTGCGATCCCTCCCATGCATGAAACCATATTGCTTACTATGAATAATATTAAACTTTTTAAAATGCTCCTGCATCTGCTCAAGCATAACCTTTTCAAATATTTTGCTCAAAACTGGTAAAATAGATATTGGTCTGTAATTTCCAGGTTCATTTTTTTCACCAGACTTAAACAAAGAAATCAACTTGCTGTACTTCATTAGATCAGGAAACAGACCAGTATCTATACAAACATTAAAAATTATGGCCAAATGTGGAGCAATGGCATCTATAACAGCATACAGTGCTTTAATAGAAATTCCCCAATGATGTCAGAGTTTTTAACATTGAGTTGTTTAAAGGTGTTAATAATTTTACACGGAGAAATATATTTAAATTAAAAGTCTTCTTCATAAGCACCACATTTTCCATTACCATTTATTAGCACTACTAGGCGAGGAGTTAAGAGTTAAGAGAGAGTGCCGGCAGAAGTGAAAACTTAAACATCAACGTTGTGCATTTTTGAATATTTTGGAATGATTAGGGAATCTTACGCTTTTTCGATCAGAATCTGACGATCTGACGCGATTTTAACATTTTTTACCCATCTAAAAAAGTGCCAAGCGCCGCTAAAGAAGTTTTCAGTTTTAAAAAAAAACAGTCCCATTCAATTCCTATTTTGTATGGGTGAGACAGCGATATAGTTGTAATAGATTGAATCTGTTTTTGTGACGAGAATAGCTAATGATCCATTGACTTATTTCTCTTCTTCATCATAATAAGTATGATCATTTCATATGTGTCGCTAGGGTATAATGCCTTTTGCTTCAAATTGCTGTTTCTCACGTAGTTGTTAAGGAGGGAAGTCCTTTCAATACTTCCTACTCCGACTATCTTCTTTCTGATTAAATTCGTTGTGAGTTCCAAGACAGCTGTAGTTTTCTTCCCCGGGACGTCAATAAGCTTCATTGCTTATTGTCTATCTGAGGTCGCCGTTGTTGATCCTGGCTACACAGGAGACACAGTAGTGGGAATGTGTGGTGGGCTTGTCCCGATGTGTCGCTAAAATTAGCAATGTTACCATATTTCAGGACATTACGAAAGTGAAGCAAAGTACTGGAAATATTACTTAAGTTTTAACACTTTAATAACTTCGAGTAGTTTTATTTGGAGAAAACTTGGAGTAAAACTATTTTTCAAGTAGCTGTAAATGATGTGTTTGAAACTCGGGAAATGCTATATTGTTGAATTCAAGTATTACTGGAAATATAATATTCGTTTTCTACTGATTCGATAAACATCTGAATTGAATAAACGTTATTTGTACACACACTGTAGACTGACATATAATTTCCTTTTCATTTTATGTTGAATTTATCTTTCCTCTCAAAACCATTGTGCTTGCTCTACACTCTCGTGAAGTTGAGCGAAAACGGGAGTGTAGATAGGCTCTTCGTTTTACTTCGTCTTCACATTGAAATAAAATGAAATTTATTTCAGAAATTAGACCTTCACAGGCACTTTTTCTTGTCATTTACAACTTGTATAATATATGTATAAAGAAAATAAACTACGTTATAAACTACCACCATTTCGGACACAAGCAAAATGGCCACCGGTAAAAGAAAGAAAACCGGTTACGGCCTTTTTTGTCATTTAGCAATTTTTTCTTCCACTCGTTTGTTACAATGTATAAGCACATTTATAAGAATAAATAAAATGCAGATCCAGGTACATCTCTATGTATATAGTATGATAAACTCAAAAACTACTGAACCGATTTCAAAAATTATTCCAATTACTTTATACTTACTTACTTTATAAAGAGCAAAGATTTGTATATTGTGTGTGTCTCTCTCTCTCTCTCTGTGTGTGTGTGTCTGTCTGGACCGATTTCAAAAATTCTTTCACCATTGAGAAGGTACATTAGTCCTGGGTAACATAGGCTATATTATATTTTCAAAAAAATTTACATTCTCATTAAAACCCGCGCAAAGCCGGGGCTAGGTCCTATATAGTAGTTTATAAACTGCACCAACACAGGATAGTTTATCTCTGAATTTAACTTGGAAACTGAATACTGAGAGTAAAACTGCGGCCGTACGCTAGTTCTAAAAATTGTTTTGGGAGTATTTGTTCCGTATTTTGTTCCAAATCTATGACTACAGATATTTCTTTTTTAAAAATGAGCTCACAGGATGAAGTAAGCCTTAGGGAAATACTGTTTTCTATTATATTCCTTTAGTACTTACTTACTATGTATAAACACAGAAACGAAGAATTAAAACTTTAACGATGTACTATCGTTTTTCAACTAATTGTTGCTAAATTAAACTACTTATATGAATTAGTAGGTATATTAGACTAGGTATGGGTCACGGACACCCGCCGGCGGGGTTGCGGAAGTACCTATCACCAGTGCCTGCGATCCCGCCACGTGAAGGCGGAGAAGGTGGCAGACAGTCAGGTTTTTAGTCGGTATCCCTCATTGGCTAGAGAGGTGAGCCCGACAGACCCCCGTCGCTTCCCCAAGTGGCGGGACATGCAATAATGCATTTTCCTGTCTAACCAAAAAAAAGGTATATTAGACTACAAAGATTTGTTATATTAATATGACGAAGTAATTAACAAAATATATTGTAGCACACAAAATAGCTGACCAACGACGGGTGTGGTCCTCCAGCATTTCGGGGGTTGTGCGGCGGGTTGACACCTCGCCCACGTAAAACCAATGTTGCTGGTGAAGCGTTTCCCGTTAGCGCTTCACTAGCTTGCACAACATCGTCAAGAAAAAAAAAATAGTAGGCTATTTTATTTGCTCAATTTGTTTGATGTTGTAATTGTACATGTGTGCAAGAAAGCTATATAATTTTGTGGATTTTCCTTTTTGTTAGTTACATCCAGGCACTGCACAGGTAACCATATTTAATCACATCTAATTAACACCAAAATACAAATTTTGTAAAAGTAAGTGGGATTTGTTTTTAACACGACTGACGTCAGACCGATACAGGCCGATAGCGTGTATAGGAAGAATGGTCGCGCCTATCTATCTCGCTCTAACAAACGCGTATGCTATGATCTATCTCTTTTGCATTGGCAATCTCTAGTTATAATAAATCTAAGGTCTAATTAAATAAATAAATAAATAAATATAGGGACAATTCATACAGATTGAGCTAGCCCCAAAGTTAGTTAGAAACTTGTGTTATGGGATACTAACTCAACGATATTATATTTTATAACAGATACATATATAGATAAACATCCAAGACCCGAACGAAGCCAATCAGAAAAAGTTCGTTTTTCATCATGGGTCATGATGAAAAACGAACTTTTTCTGATTGACCGGGGATCGAACCCGGGACCTCCTGGGTGGCGGTCTGGCGTGGTAACCATTACGCCACGGAGGTCGTCAATTAGAATTAGACCTAAATAATCTCCGTAAAGATTGATTTTGACGCGACTTTCACTTTGGCAGTAGGTAGGTAGCAGTGGCGAAGGGTGAAATTTTACTCAGGGGAAGCCGGAGCAAAAAAAAAAACAGTGTTATCTTACCACAGGGATGGAGAATTCCCAATACCATATCAAGTCTTGAATCTAAGTAGCAAATTATCCATTACCATACATAAAAGCACTGATATAATATGGAAAACCAAAACAGCGTTTTAAGTTTACAACTACCTGTGAGCCACGAATACTTTTCGTACAAATTACAATGAAAATGTTTTGTAAAGCCATCTTTCCGTCTATAATCTATTTTCATAGAAGGGCAAGCACGGCCGCGCTGTATAATATCTTTATTATTTTCAAAACTGTGTGTTTGAAAGTTATTATCTAATAAAAAGTCTGTGAGACAACAACCCACGTCTAAAATTGCAGCCATTACGAATGTAAACAAAACAGACTAAACCAAAATAAATAATTAACTACTTACACCTGAATCCGATAAATTCTATAACTATAACACAATTCACACCGACCCCTGTCCAATTCACTCTAATCTATTCAAATTTACTAAATTAACAACAAACAAATTAAAAAAACTAACAACAATACAAGCAAAAGCACCGGCGAAAGTGAATTGAAAAAAAAAAGTCATATGTTTGACAATTACAACGCGACAAAATTATAGTTGTTTTATTATTCAAGCACTAAACACATAATTAACTATATTTTTTACTTCTCAGGTTAATACCTCTGTTAATCTTTGTCGCACTAACGTAATCTGATATATGCCATCCTTGTCGTAACTCGGCGACTACCGGCTTTAATATGTTCATATGATCGGCGTGAGAAAGAGACCGCGCTAGGAACAAAATATACGCGTAAGAAAGAGACAGCCGCTCCTAAAACTGTATGCGGCTACAACTCGAGAATTACCGGCTTTCGACGAACGCCTGTTCGTCGAAAGCCGGTAATTACAGCTACGCGTGTGATATTGCTATTTGTTATTGTATAGGCGTTTGGATATCATTATTATGTATGAATCGAAATCATGTTATTAGCAGAGTCGATGCTGTTAGATAATTCAATATTTTTAAAAGGGAAGCCGACAGGAATCGTGTTATTAGGACCCCTCGCCACTGGAGGTAGGTACATTGTAATAACTAACTTAATTTATAACAGTTCGTGCACGAGTTTTCGATAGCCGATAAAAAATCGTAAAATCCAAGAAACACGTAAATGCTCAGTTAAGGAAGCTTCTCACGTTATTTTCGCCGTGAGTCGATTACATTCAATTGCACGTTCTCGCGTTTGTCTTACCGTTGTACAAGTCTTATAAACTTCCTCTATTCCTGTCTGCACTGCAGTTTACTTCAGAAATTAGGCCTTCACAGGCACTTTGTTCTTGTCTTTTACAACTTTTGTATGCAAAAGAAAATACACTACGTTATAAACTACCACCATTTCGGAAACAAGCAAAATGGCCACCGTACAAGAAATGGCGAAAAACCCGGTTACGGCCTTTTTTGTCATTTATATTTTTTTTTTCTTTGACTCGTTACAATGTAATTATGTACATGAATAATACATGGAATGTCATACACAATGGTGTTGAATAACCAGTTTTAAATCTAAAAAAAGGTCAGTTTAGTAAGAAGACCTTATTGGGTACTTTTGTATCCAGAACGTAAGCCACGGCAAGCAATTTTCTCACGTTACTGTATCCTCCTAATCTCTGTGCTGTGTGCCAATAAAATTTACATGACACTAGAAACTTGATCGAATACAACAGTGCCGAAAAACCTTTTTTTAACTTTTTAATTATTATTAAGTATGAGCAATGTGGGCGTGGTCTCTCTCTCTGGTCATAACATT
Source organism: Endotricha flammealis (assembly GCA_905163395.2). NCBI lineage: Eukaryota > Metazoa > Arthropoda > Insecta > Lepidoptera > Pyralidae > Endotricha > Endotricha flammealis. Next base: position 9,340,829 of record LR990867.1, read on the forward strand.
GACGAATCTGATACATTATCTGTACATAAAACGTCTCATTTGAACACTTTTACTTTGACTTCGCGTCTCTGTACTTGTATTTAAAAATATACTACCAATCAAAAGATTCGGTTCTTTGAGGCTTTGGTTTTTCGACGTTTAAGTTTAGCGAGTCACATTTCTACAGAGGAGTAAAACTCCCTGTTTCATTGTTCTGTGATTTAATAGTCACTGTAGTAATTGTTTAAAACATTTTCAGTACAGGTATCTTACATTACACGCACATAGCAACTGGTTTCATTACCATTAATCATGCACATCTTTTATGTTTATATTTATTTTTAATTAGCTATTTTTTCAAAATTTATTGTTATCATTCTAGGTATTAAACGAATGTTCATGTTTCCGTTGGGGAGAGGTCTGGTGTACTGTACCATAAGCTTTGGTTACCACAGTCGCCAGTCTCTCACAATCTAATTATTTAACCCTAATTTAAGAACAAAACATTGTAACCTTAGATTGTAAGAGAGAACAATAAACGATTTGATTTGATTTGATTTTATTTGATTTTCAACCTGTAATTTCGATTTGTCGATAAAAATAAATTTTACCATTTCAATAAAAAAATGATATTTTATTTTATGGTTCTTCTGTGAATCTGCAAAATGCAGTGACCTGCAATACTTTTACGTACCTATGCGTCAGTTGAAAAGTAAATAAATTAAATTTCCAAGTAAAATTCCCGTTTGTATGATGCTCCATTCGGTTCATGAAGTCCATCAATTTATCATTTTGCTTCGTTAAATATTCACAATATTTATTTATGATTTTCACATACTACAGACTGGTAGGGCTTTTTTTGTTTATCTATACTAATATTATAAAGAGGAAAGTTTTGATTGTTTGTTTGTTGGTTTGTTTGCATTGAATAGGCTCCGAAACTACTGGACCGATTTCAAAAATTCTTTCACCAGTAGAAAGCTACATTATCAGTGAGTGACATAGGCTATAGCTTTTCCCGAAATTCAATGTGGTTCCCACGGGAACGAGTGTGGAAATGAAATGAAATGAAATTTCACGCGGACGAAGTTGCGGGCAAATAAACTAGTCAGAAATATTTAACATTCATATTTGTATAACACTATAGCGTATATATATTATCTTTACTCGATGAGATTGAAAGGGCGAATAATCAATTGGTTTATTTATTTATTAAGTACTAGCTACCCGACCCGCGGCTCCACCCGCGTAGTCAAAGGAAAATGTCAAAATTTTTTCCCATGGGAATCTCTTTATCCCGTGTGAAAAAGTAGCCTTATGTCACTCTTCTAAATTATCCCCGTTAAAAAAATTATGAAAAAATAATGGTATACTTTTTTCCCCCGTGGGAATGAGATGTTTTTCCGGGATAAATAGCCTATCTCACTCTACGGACCTTAAATCATCTCTGTTATAAAAATCATGTCGGTACTTAGGTTCCTTCCGACGTGAAAAAAGAACAAACATTATATACTTTATTTTTTCCCGTGGGAATAAGATGTTTTTCCGGGATAAAAAGTAGCCTATGTCACTCTTCAGACCATAAACTTTCCCCAATAAAAAATCATATCAATCCGTTCATTACTTTCGACGTGAAGGGAGGACAAACAAACACACTTTCACATTTATAATATTAGTATGGATACGAAACATTAGTTTAAGTTATTTGCAATAGGAGTGGTCTTCATAACATTTCTTTAATTGATTTTTAATATAGGAGTAGTCACAACGCCTACCGTTGGTAATATTAAAGAGTTATACAAAATCACTTTAAAGTTAATGAAATATTTAATCTCATGCGGTGTGAGCCGTCCGCTCCAGCAACGACTCGGTCTCGGTGTAGTAGCACAAGACCGCAGGGGTCTGACTACATGTCCATTAAAAAATCTGTAAACGGAATTAGTTGTAATTCTTTTGTCACTAGTAGAATGAAACACTATGAACTATGAACTATGAATGACTAATAAAATGAAAATAGAGTTGTTAATTTAATCTAAGACCGTCAAGGAAGCTCTGAAGTAAAGATTTCAATCCAAATCCCAGCGAATAGGCCAATTTTTTGGCAATAGAACACATACCCCACCCAATCATATCGTGTACGGAATTTCTCCATTTTACAGGCAAATGTTCCGACACAATCGCCACATGATGTATGCGGAACAATTGCAGTCATAGTTCAAATGTGTGCAGTAGAACAACTCTAAAACTTTATGCTGTAATGTACACGTTTACTAATCACTTATTTTTTTACGTGGGGTATGCCATATGGACGATACCCTACGCTCCGTCGAAGAACTTGCACCCACTTCATTGTAGAGCATATTTATTATGATAGAAAATTTTTTGGCGGTGAGAGCCTTACGTACGCTCCCGCAATCGCCCGGTATGCCGTAGAAGATGGCGTTAGTACGCCACAAACTACTCGGACCATACAAAAAAAAATGCTTTAACAATATTCTTAAATTAAAATCTTGTTGTCGGATACGCATAGTTAAAAGAGTAGGTCCTGCCAGACGATCGAACTGGTCCGGTAGGGGACGGTTCGTGAACTGGTCCGGTAGGGGACGGTTCGTTGGGCCGCCACGGGATCAAATTCGTCTGGCGGCAATTTTTACGGCTAAAAGAGGATTTCTCCTAAAATAGGTGTAATGGAATGTTACTATACTAGACGCCATCAAAACTAACAAGCGCTGAAGTTTAACGAAGTTCGAAACTGACACTTAATGAAAATAATTTTGTTGGATTTTGTTGAGCACTAATGTCAGTTTCGAACACAGATATCACAATACAGAGATATGGTTTGTGGGCGGGGCACATGACGCCATTTTCTGCACAAATGTGCAGGAACTTGATTGTTCTAAGTCATTCACAAAACAACGCTTCCGCGAACACACGTCCGTGAATGTCAACAAAAATGCCGGCTTGTGCTTTAATTACGTGCAAAAATCGCAGTGATACGGTAAATTCAAGTAATAGTGGTGTAACATAACATAGGTAAGTCATTTATTTAATATTTTTCTATATAAATGACAAATTAACGAAATATTTTTGAGGCATAGAAATCATTAAACAATATACGGCATAGTCGATACTTCCGTTAAAAATATTGTCCATTGCTTGTTTTGGATACGCGTTTTTCAATGTTTTGCGGTATGCACGTACAATGGAATGCAAACGTAACGATAATTACAATGTTGTGAAAATATCGTGGTACCGCCGCTTGTAGCTTCCGCGATCTGTCAAAGTGATAATGGCCGTCGCACAAGCCATGTAGTGCTGCCAAAAGTAGAATATTTTAGTATCGATAATTTTGTATTTCTAATTTTTGAAAGTATAATAATTTGAAACTTTTACTACAGTGCATTCCTTGTACAGGGTGTCCTAGTCCCATAAGTATTGGATCAAACTCAAGGGGAAAGTAGCTCACGTAAAAACTCATTTGATTAGTTTAAAAAAAATCGCTTGTTATTATGTACTAATTTTTTTAAAGTTCTTTCTTTTAATTGGTTGTATAAAAATTACTATTTTCCAAAAATAAATTAAATAAAAACTAAAAACTTTGGTAATTTTTTTTTCTTTTTTAATTATTTAAAATTAAATAGGTATTATAGTTCATAGTTGTAGTCCGTAATAAATTGTTATTGTAAAATATCGAGAGGTAGTTATCGATAATGCTTGTCGCCCTTTTTCATTAGGTGCCCGTCACTATAATACACTTCTTACATCTGTGTTCGTAATCGAACTGCAAATCACGGGCTTACGATTTGTGTGAGTGTGACTGTCGGAGATTATTCTATGAATGTGTTAAAATGTAACTGTGTGTGTAAGTGGCGACATCGGTTCCGGTACAAAAACTGTCTTATTACATTTCTCTTCTTTCTGTGTTCTGAGGTTTCGAACATCGTTAAACGTCATCGAGAGTCAATTTTGGTGACGTCTAGTATTGTATGATTTTAATCTACTGCTACAAAATACCTTGTGCGAATAGTGTTCCCGTAATCACTCGTAACCTGTATGATCTGATATCTGCGTTCGATTAATCCAAACATTCGAGTGATTGGAACCAACTGTTTCGTTTACGAAGAGTGTTTTTTTTTTCGTTTTGTGATGTCCGAACGCAATAACAGGGAATATGGAAACGTTTTTTGGTGTTCCATAAGTCTATAGAAGTAAATTGGTTTTTGCGCAATACTACAATTTTTTTTTTCATAATGTATTTTCATATATTACAACTATCTATTAGTATTAGTATTAGTTAACTATTAGTTTTAATCCTTTGATTGTATATTACATATGGCACATTAAATTTTATAGGCTTTGGTGGCCGATATATTTTTTTTTCGTTGCAACGCAATCTAAGTTTTTTTTTGACAATGTTGTGCAAGCTAGTGAAGCGCTAACGGGATACGCTTCACCAGCAACATTGGATTTACGTGGGCGAGGTGTCAACCCGCCGCACAACCCCCGAAACCACAGGACCACACCCGTCGTTGGTCAGCGAGTCCATCGGACCTAGCCGGTTAGTGTAGCTAGGCTGTACTACCGACCATTCCCCTATCCGCCACCTTGGGGACGCTCCCCTACGCTGTGAGGGCCAGCGCGGGGGCGCAATCTGAGTTAGCTTTTAGGTTTTTGTAATGTAATTTTATGTTAGTGTAATTTTCTATGTTATAACTTAAAATCTTCATAGAATTAGTATGGGTTAGCGAAAATCCGTCTCCGTACTTTGATAATAAATATTATGGCACATCTTTGGCTAGAACTTTCAATACCACTGCCAAAAGTTTTGAACGAGTTGAAAATTTAATTTTACGAATGCCAAACATGTCATCTACAAATATTATGAAGCATAGCGTTCAGTTTTAGTGATATTAGACCAGTTATTGTTAGAAAATACGTTGTTAAAAATATTGATCTGGGTGTTTCTTGAAAACCTGGATTTTCGTTGTCCGGAAGTAAAAAGTGTACGTATAATTGAAATAAGCGTATGAAGTATTTTTTTTATTAAAATTTAAACTGTAATCTAACTGAGTCACTACGATAATTAAGAAAAATATAAAACAAAGTGAGTAAAAAAAATATCTGAAGTGTTAAAAATTGATTCCACTGGCGTGTCCGTACTCCAAATTTGTACACAATATCATCCATATCATTTTTTCCATTCAGTTCATAGATATTTCAATATTTTATATTAGATCCCAAATTGATAAGAATTAATAAATAAAATAGATGAACCACGTATTTATAGTACATTTAATTATATGAATTTTTTAAATGTTGTCCGGGCCTTAGCAGTGATTCCACTGGTACATCACTAAAATGTACGTACGTCCTTAGTGACACAATTTGGAAGCAATGTGTACCCCCCGAGCGTTAACCGTCAGTCATGTTTTGAGTGTCGAGGGAAGAGATGCGCGGCTGCTTGCTGCATTCCAGAAATATAAAGGTAAGTATCTGATTCCACTGGGTTTGGTTTGGTACATCGTTGATTACTTTGACCTCAATTTTACCATCAATTAATTTTATTAGACGACTAAAAAAAATTATGCACTATCGCCACTCTAATGACTACCTAGGGTGTAAAGGTCATTGTACTAGATACAGTCATTTAGCGACAATCGATAATTTTGCAACATTTTTTGATTCCCTGACATTGATTACTCTGTTTCTAAGGTCAGTGAAATCAAAATGTGATAAAGTTTTTGACTGAAAAATTATTTCATCATCATCATCTCAGCCACAAGAAGTCAACTAAGCCTCCCCAAACGTCTCCAGTGCGACCTGCTGGCAGCGGCCTGCATCCAGCGGCTTCCTGCGACTTTCCTTAGGTCGTCTGACCACCTTGTAGGCGGGTGTCCTACGCTGCGCTTGCCGGTACGTGGTCGCCATTCCAGAACCCTTTTGCCCCATCGGCCTTCGGTTCTGCGCGCTATGTGATCTACCCACTGTCACTTCAGTGTTTGGCTATGTCAGTGGCTATGTCAGTTATTTTGGTTCTGCTACGGATCTCCTCATTTCTGATTCGATCTCCCCGAGCATAGCTCTTTCCAAGGCTCGCTGAGTGACCCATAGCCTTCTTATGAGGCTCATAGTGAGCGACCACGTTTACGATCCATAGGTCATCACTGGCAACACACATTGCTCGAAGGTTCTTCGTTTCAAGCACTGAGGAATTTTGGACGAGAAGATATGCCGTAATTTCCCGAAAGCTGCCCAGCCAAGTCGGATTCGTCGATTGACCTCTTTCTCGAAGATGGACCTACCTAATTGGATGGTGTGTCCAAGGTATACGTACTCGTCAACAACTTCGAGGATCGAGCTCCCAACTGAGACCGGGGCGGGTGCGACATGGATATTCGACATGATTTTCGTCTTGACCATGATCATTTTTTGACCCACCTGTTGGGAAACTTAATTGAGGCCTTCGAGCATGGTGCTGAGGTCCTCCAGCGACCACGATGTCATCGGCAAATCGAAGGTGAGTGATATACTCGCCGTTGACGTTGATGCCGCATCCTTTCTCGTCCAAAAGTTGAAGGTATCTTCCAGAGCGGTCGTGAACAGTTTCAGAGATGTGACATCTCCCTGTCTCACGCCTCTGTGTAATGAGATTGCTTTCGTGTTCTGTTCCTGTACTTGGACTGACATGATGGCGTTTTTGTATAAGTACGTCAAAGGTTCGATATACCTGCAGTCTATGCGGCATCGCTGGAGAGACTGTAGCACGGCCCATGTCTCGATCGAATCGAAGGCTTTCTCATAGTCCACAAACGCTAAGCATAATAGCAGATTGTACTCTTCGGTCTTCTGTACAATCTGCCGCAGCGTATGGATGTGGTATAATTCTTTAAGATGGTTTTATCGCCCTTTTTAAAGAACAGAACCACCACGCTTCTGTTCCACGCCTCAAGCGTTTTGCCCTCGACCAACACGGAATTAAAGAGCTTCTGCAGGACTTTAAGCACCGGTGTACCACCCGTTATCAGAAGCTCTGCTGTGATTCCGTCCTCGCCTGGCGCCTTGTTGTTCTTAAGCTGGATTAAGTAACATTTTTTAAAACTTTATTTTTGTAAAACGTTTCTAAAATTTCGCAATTTTCCTAATATTCCTTTTTTTATTGCAGGAATATGACAATAATGTTGTACAAATGGGGTGCTCTCAAGGAACACGAATGTGATTACGACACCAATAGATTATTAGATATTTATGTACCTATGTCAGACGATTGTTTACAAAAGTAGATAATAATATCTGAAAATTGAAGAATACATGTTCACATTTGTTAATTTTATTTAGATATGTATAACTGAGAATTAATTTTGTAATTTTTGATATGTAAAAACTTACAATTTCTTTAAAAAAAGTACAGAGTTATTGATTTTTGATTCCCCTGTAACTATTAATTGATTCCCCTGGTCATGATTTTTTTAATGTCGTATATCTTGGAATTTATAGGTTCAAAATGAGTGCCTATTCGAAATTTATACTTCAGGTTTAGCCTATTTTTACGTGTAGTACCAGGTTTCATTATATTTTGAAAAAAAAAACTAGCCAGTGGAATCAACCGAATAATCGCATTTCCAAGAATCACCCATCTACAAGATTGGAATGAGAGACGAAGTTACACGAAAAAAAAAAGTTTAAGCAAATTATAACCCTTTAATCAGTATTAATTCTAAAATAGCGATATGGATATACATTAATGACACAATATAAATTCTTTTGTGTTTAGTATCATTGCGTTATTTCTCTGTGGAAAGAGAAAGTTACTATTCAACTACTATGAACATGAACACAATCGCTAAACCCTTTTCGGTTTTCCCTTTAGCCGTCTCAGTGGCAGTAGACAGGCCGTAACGTTTCTCATTACTCAGTGTCTCACGAAACAGTGCGGACGTTGGACAAATCCTGGCTTCACTGTTCTGACGTTAATGTGTATCACTTTATTATCATCCGTTGACCGTTACAGTTTTAAACGTGGAAATCGTGCGTGCTGGCCACAAACATCAGTATTTTAATAAAAGTTAAGGTACATTCTTATTCTTTGCAATTTAGCCACAGTGTCACATGAGTAAATAAACTGACGGAACAGAGACTTCACTCCATACAATAGCATGAGGCGCGTGTATTGCGTGTCCTCAAAGCGCTCGTCACGTACACATGCTTGTGTGCGTGTCCTCGGCGCGCGACGTTGTATGGAAGTGAAGCCTCTGTCCGTCAGTTTATTTACTCATGTGACAGTGTCAAGTAAAAAGCAGTAACGTATCTATATGTAGTAGGTATATTATTCAAAGCAGCGTATTCATATTGTCTCGACACAGTAGTATTCTCTGAGTTAACTCCAGAGAAAGATGATGATAGCGTCAACACTATAAATACTGCTTTGAAAAATAGTTTTTGATCATAAACTCCAATCCATAATTATGTACTTTAACCAATGGCGAATGCTACACACTCGATATGTATCACGATATGTGGATCGCGATCCAAGATCGTGATAAATATCGAGTGTGTAGTATAGTGTATCGCGCATCGTGATATGGATTAGTGGATTTCTAAAAATCTAAAAATATACGATCTATATCACGAATCGTCGATATTGTCACTCATTGCTGGCTCAACGCGCGTGTTTGGTAAATCAAAATTATCGGCCTACTGACGCAATCCGTATCGAACGTGTAGCATAGCCTTACGTTCGACGTTCGTGTACGAATGTGAATTAATAAATATTGAGCGGTATCGAACGTTAAATATCGAGTGTGTAGCATTCGCCAATGTTTGCTTTCAATACTATGAATCAAACTATTACTTCCAAATACTATGTTGAAAACATGGAATTCGTGCGTACTGGCCTTAAACACCAATAAAATTAAAAATTAAAAAAGATTTTGCTAAAATCCTTTTTTTATTTTCGCTAATATTTGTGGCCAGTCACATAGATAAAAAAGAATTTTGTTTTTACTGAACATGTTGGTTGAACCTCCTTTGACATTGCAGAATAGCATTTTTGTGTGCACTATTGCATGCAGCAATTGCAGCATTCCCGCCTATGTGGTAACAATAAAATTATGACTTTACTAAATGTAGAACCTTATATACATCTGGCTTTGTATCTTGTTATTGGAAAATAAAAGGCTTAAATTAATAATTAACTTTATGAATCTTAAAATCAATGAAAAAAAATGAAGTACGGTTACGTCAAGCGTACTACTTACCTTCATTCGCCCAATTTGCTGTTAGATATCAAGTTAAAGCTACCGAACTTTGGGCTGCAGGTAACTGTTATTAAATCCTCACAGCACACAACATTGCAAGTTAACGTGACAACACTAATAGACCGTCGTCCAAAACCTCGTTTATCGTACCAACCTTCTTTTTTTTTTTTATACCACAAAGGTGGCAAACAAGCTTACGGGCCGCCTGATGGTGAGCGATCACCGCAGCCTATGGACGCTTGCAACACCGGGAGCACCACTCGCGCGTTGCCGACCCTGTAAAAATCTTTTAATGCCCTTTTTGAAGAACCCCATATTATAGTCTAAAGGAAAGACCTTGGATATTCGTTGGCACTTGATTGATGTATCTAATTATCGTTTTCTGAAGAGTGTAAAAGAAACGTGTGCGAGTCAAGGCTATACCAATGTTACTTCTGACAAATTATTTTCTTTAACACTTCTTGGACATCATAATGAGCGTTTAGTTACACTAACTTTCAGAATATTGATCCTCTACTAAATAAATGGTGGCCAACGCATTGGTAGCGTTGTTAATGTTTTATCGCAATACTTATAATGATTTGCATTTTACATTGATTTATATTTCTTATCAGACGATTCTTTAGAGACGATTATTTAATGTGGCAGGCAAGTATGTATTCGTGGAATGGAATTTAGGTACTCCTGTTTGGCTCGCAGAAGTATTTAGATGTAAATATCAAATGCGAAAACAAATATAAATTGATAGAATATTCTTCTCAGTCGTATGCTCTTGACAGAGTAGTCGTGGCCACCCGTGTCACCCGGTAACGTCTTACTACCGTTTCTCCATCTGTCTCTGGTGGAAGCTTGTCTTGCGCATTCATTTAGAGGCTCCCGGGTCAGAGACTTGATCTGTTCGGTCCAGCGCAGAGGAGATCGTCCTCTGATCTATATGCTTTATTTGAAACAGAAATCAGATGCGAAATCAAAATATTATTAGATAGAATAATATGCTTTATTTGTAACACATATACAAAAAAGTAATGGTACAATTAAAAATATTAAATTATTGTCGCCCAGTAAGAAACGTTTGGTACAAAAAAACGTAGTTTGGACGACGTTGTATTAGTGGTGCAATCGGTTTATGTCCAACGTGTAACATCTTGAATAAATAAACGTCGTGTCGTCCCACATTCCGCAGCAGTTTCAGTTTGTAATTCAGGTGTAGCATTTTCAACGATCCTACGTGCGAATACAGTTTGTACTGAGTTTAGTTTACTGGGTTTTAGTCTTCCTTACCTTGGGATCTAGACGGCTATACAGTAAAAGTTTGTAACTTCAAATTCAGTTAAAATTTGAGTGTTTGAAGGAAGAATTTACACATTTTCATTTGAAAATTTTTTGCTAGTCACTTCGTTTTTTCAGTTGTCAAATTGTATTTGTAATTTTTCAACATTACCTTGTGATTGACATTTTGAATTTAAAGGTTTTAATTATCAATTATTTCTATTACTTATATCGATTTATGCAGAAATGTGTGAGATTCCTAGATGGATCGACGACCTCAAAAGACATGCAGGGTGTCAATGGATGAGAATAGCCCAGGATCTAGGCAAGTGACCCTTCCAGAGGAAATCTATTTTCAGCAGTGGTCGGTAGGCATGTGCTGAAATGATGAAAATGATGATGGGGTTATATTCATTCATAGTAAGAGCATTTCCTTATTGAGCTGACATTATATGTGAAAGGTTAAAGTAACAAAAAATATTATCTCTTTTCCATTCAAAATAAAAATTATAATTGATATCAATCACTCATCTTACAAATCTTAAGAAGAGAGTTTTATTATATTATAATTATTCTTATCTAAAAAGTACCCGATTTGCTCTGATTAAAAATTAAAATCAAAAGAAATTTAAATCTGCATTAATAATTATATTTCTTGTGTAATTAATCATTCAGAAACAAGGGAGGATTAATCTGAGGATTTAAGGAGAATGTTCTTATAGAACTTTAGCGAATTATCCTTCAAAATCTCATAGGCTCGTAAAATATAATTTGCTCGTTTTCACTGTAACGTTGTAAATTTTAATCGCTACAAATTCCGTGGCGCGATAAAAGTAAAATAAAATACAGATAGAATTAAATATTAATTACAGTGAATGTAATTTAAACAATGAAAATAATTTTCGTTTTTATTTTGTGCACAGAATAATATTTCGCGTAGAATTTAAATTTTTACACATAACATAGCTGAAAAAATAAGTTTATGTGTTTTGAAGTTCCTATCATCAATATGATATCGTAATTGTAAAATATAAATAAATATATAGGGACAATTCACACAGATTGAGCTAGCCCCAAAGTAAGTTCGAAACTTGTGTTATGGGATACTAACTCAACGATATTATATTTTATAACAAATACATATTATAGATAAACATCCAAGACCCATCATCATTAATCATGACCCGACCGGGATTCGAACCCGGGACCTCCTGGGTGGCGGTCTGGCGTGGTAACCATTACGCCACGGAGGTCGTCAATTGTGAACTTTTAAAGCGAGTGAGAGAGAATTTGAACTCAACTATTGCATTCACAGACAGTAAGTCCTGAATACAAAATAATAATGTTTCATATGAGTCAATATTTAGTAGAATTCAAAATAGCTACAATACAATAGACAGTTTGTACATAATTTGTAAGGCCTCAGGGTAATAAGAACTTGCCCCTCCGTTCTAATCTGTTAGTTTTGGCCTAATAAAACAGCACTAATAGTAGTTTAGATTATATCATAATTGCCCAGTATTACATTTTAACTACACGATAAGTAATAAACTGGATGATTACTTATATAATTGGTCAATAATCCCTTATCCTTACTAATATTATAAATGAGAAAGTGAGTTTGTTTGTTTGTTTGTTATTCCGTCACGGCTTGACTGAGCAGCCGATCATTATGAAAATTTGTATACATATTTTCAGGGGCACACAGCCCAACATAGGCTACTTTTTTTCCTTTTACTTTTTATTATTTTTATTTGAAAGTATGTGGATACCAATGGAAAAATATTTTTTCTACTATAAAGGGCGCTAACATATACTATATATGTATCGGCCAACAGATGGCGCCACAAGTCGCGCTATGGGTTGTTCTGTTGACAAACAAGATCTATCTGTGTCAAAACTAACGCGAGCGAAGCCGCGGGGAAAAGATAGTCTAAAATAACTTAGTAAATATAATTAAACTTAGTATATAACTAATGGTTGTTTTGAGATTTTATTAGAAAATGGTATGTACAACGAAATAAAATTACAAATATATATTTTTTTTTAAATCAGATAGTTTTTTAAAAATAACTATTAATGGAGAAAAAGTGATCGGCTTGTTTGTTTACCTCTCTACATAGAGATAAGTATGTATTATTGTCTGTTTACTTTTCAAATAGTGTTTATATTGATAGATTTTTTTTACAACACTTTTTTAAGAGAGGTAGGGCATAGCGGATTATCGGAGCAGTCCGTCTGGAGAAGGACCTCCACCTTACAGAAGATCGTAGCCAAATAGCATTGGTCTCGGCCATGTTGTGGTGTTCCTACGGTGACAAAGGTCTCCAGAGATCCACTTTCCCAAGTGTTGGTGTTGTGGTGTGTGGTGGTTGGGAGGGTTGGCAACGCGTGAGTGATACCCCCGTATTGCAAGCGTCTATAGGCTACGGTGATGCTTACCGTCAGGCGGGCCGTATGCTTGTTTGCCAACGTTGTAGTATATTTTTATTTTATTCTTCGATTATGTAGAATGTAGGTAGGTACTGTTTAATTCTGATACAATAATTATCAAGAATACTTTTTTGCACTTAAAATATACCTGCTACATTATCAGATAATATGTTATTCAGTTTGATGATAAAATAAACAAGTATTGTCGTCAGATGTCGTATATTTTCTGCTATCTATAACAAGTTGAGGCATTGCGTTGGTCCAACAGGGCAACTCGAGTCGTGTTCTATCTCGTCGCACCATCTCTGAGACTATAGACTAATCCCATCGTCCTATTTAGTGTCGAGGGCGGAGGCGTATTTGAAGCCTGTTGTCCTATTTCCTAACCCAGATCAGTCTTGATCCGATTTCTTAAGGCCGTATAAATGTGTAATTTTTATTAAATTTTTCAGATCGATCTTTTAAAGCCTCTCCCCCATAGGTGCGGTATTACCGGCCGGTATTACCATTACCGCATGCGATATTGCGGTAATGCGGTCCGATTTCTTGCACACAGCTGCGTTTTTACCAGCCGGTATTTCTTACGAGAAGAGCGTCTTGAACTTGCTGTATTACCGCAGGTGTGTGTGGTTTTGCGTTCTACCGGCCGGTACCGGCCGTATTACCGCACGCGATATTGCGGCAATGCGTTCCGATTTCTTGCACACAGCTGCGTTTTTACCGGCCGGTATTTCTTCGACGAAGGCTGATTTTAATTAGTTAAGTAGGTAACTAAATATTAACTTAATTTTAATTGATTACGTGTAAACACAGAATTTAACAAGTTGTAAGTTAAAATTTAGTTGTTTTCTTAACAACTTAATTGGATTTTTTTCTAATTTTCGGTGAAGTAGGTGGCCCCTCACTTGACACGTTTGGACAGGCACAATTTAGTTAAATTCATAAGTAAACTATAGTCGAGTGCGTATAGTATGTATGTACTTATATGTAAGTTTAGTTTATTATTCTTTTTTTATTTTTTATGTGTATGTTTATAGCCGTACCGTATGTATTAGTTCTTAGGTAACCATTGCTTTAAATTTTTGTCTCGCCAACAATATTTCTACATTACTCGATAGTTGACTGATATACATAAAAATAATAAATAAACTAAAACCAAATTACATCCTTGCCATACAAGTACAAACGTTATTATCGCAGGTGTGTGGCCATCCTAATACAAAATGTACTGAAAACAGTTACCGCAATATCGCATGCGGTATACCGGCCGGTAAAAACGCACCTGTGTGTTATGGGAACGCTTACCGCAATATCGCAAGAACGCAGCGTTTACCGGCCGGTATACCGCATAATTATGCTTTATTGCGTTCTACTTCCATTGCTGCGTTATTACCGCAGCAGTGTGTTTACTCCAAGGCCATCCTATACAAAATGTACTGAAAACAGTTACCGCAATATCGCATGCGGTAATACCGGCCGGTGCATTAGCTCCTAAAAGCGGCTAATCGCCGATCACCACCACTAAAAGAAGCTGGTCTGATTGATTCATCTTTTTTTGTTAATAAAGGGAATAAAGATAGAAGAATTTGAAGAAAGTATATATTTGCATATCGGCTTTAGTTGTTTTGGTACTAAAATGCTAATCTACTTCTGTTCTTAACCGTACACTGCAGTCAAAAGTTGGTAGACGTGAAATAGGTCAAGTGACGGATGAACAACCGAACAGCTCACGAGCAAGCAAAGCATTTGTCAACGTCGCAAAATGTACTACGAGAGAATATTGAACTGTGACTCCAATTCTACCATTTGATGCACAAATACGTAGTAGGGTATAAACGTTTATGTTCTATTTATAATATCCTAGCTTTTTTGCTTCCTTTTTTCCTATTTTGTTTTGGACCCGTTCCCATGGGAACCACATAGAATTTCGGGAAAAGCTATAGCCTATGTCACTACCTGATTACGTAGCTTTCTACTGGTGAAAGAATTTTTAAAATCGGTCGGAGCCAATTCAATTCAAACAAAACTATATATCAACGCACAACCCAAACCGCTGCTGGGTCTAGAGATTTAAAATTTGGAACGTAGGTTACGACGTCTAGGTACTAAGAAATGATTTTCAAAATTCCTACGGGAGAGCGTGATATACGCAAACGAAGTTGCGAGTATTTTACTAGTATACTATAAAAGAATCGTAGACGAGCATGGTGTGTATGTTAAATTTACCAAGAAAAAAATGTAGACATTGTACAGTCAGGAGCACGTTGAGCTTTACACTTGCAGTACAATTCTGACTCTTATGACATAGAACTTAAGAATGGTACAAAGTTCGATATGTAAAGGTCGACCTGCTCTTGACTGTACTAATATAACATAATAAGTAGGTGCAACAACTGCGTTATGAAAATTTGTATTATCTTAGTACAATATGAATACTATAGATAAAAGAATAATCGAGCATAAGTAATCTTGTATCATAGAGCATGTCTTTCATTCGCTGACTGTACAAAAATAGGTACATTCAAATACTGTTAAATTAATTCATTTAACTTTTATAGTCTAATTAATAAACGAATATTCTGAAGCTTTGACTTTCAAAGCTTTCAAAGTATTCTTTAATGTTTTATGCCCAGGAAGCCCATTACTCGCCTCCTAAATAGAATATAATTTTCGATTAATTAATATTCCATTAATTAATTGAATTAATCAACAAATGGCCTGGAGGCTAATAACGAAAACCTTAGAAAACGCAAAATTGAAACGTCAAAGGCGCTTAGAAATATTTATCTGTATGGTTAATTGTTATAATTACAAAAAAAAATTCACAGATTTCGTGCTTCACACGACTATCGTGCACATTGGAAATGAATCTACGGAATTCGAAAAAATATTGTCGCTGAGCGACGAGGAGCTCGATGGCGTTGCTGTGTGGTGTGTCGCACTCTAATATGAACACGCAAGTTAAGCAACATCGACCCCAGCCAGCGTTTGGATAGGTTTTGTTATCTTGAGCTTTTCCGTGCTGCTTTCGGATTGTGGATTTCATTTTTTTTTAAATCTAGGAATTAAGAACGGACGTCATAATATTTTTTTTATCTGTGACAGTTACAAGTTTAAAAACAACTGAATTTCGACACCTGCTGTTAAATCTTTATGCATCTTCAAATTTTGCGACTTTCGAAAGATAAGTTGTTATTATACTTAATGTCTAATGTATATTGCATTTGGAATAAGTTTAATTTTTCATTACGAGTCTTTTCTTACACGCTTTTTTTGTGGTGTAAAAATATTCCTTTGCCCGTGGGGTGACCAAATTAAAATTCTAAAGAGAATAAGCTTTCACAAATACGTTCTCTTGTCAGAGTATACAGTTGTAATAAATGATTTTTATAAATCTCGCACGAGACGAGCCAAGCGGAGCGCTAGGGCACTACCTATCTTTTCTCGAAACGTTTCGTCGTTTTTTTGAACCTCATAACTTTGTTTTGGATGATGCTAAATAGTTAAAAATTCAAGATATAGGTAATGACACCAGTACAATCATTAAACATAAAGTTTGAATGTCGTAGCTATTATACTTTAGATTTTATTAATGTCTTAAAACTCCCGATTTCGTCACTTGAAAGTGTAGAGTTTGTGAAGTTAGGCCTTGTAGAGGTAGGGCGTGTAGAGTTAGAAGCTTGGCTCTACATGAGATCTGATAACTTTTTGACAATGCGAGTCATTATGGTCTCGTCTTGGCAACATTTTACATGAAAATGTTTTTGGTGGGAGTAATCTACTCTATATACTACTACTATTTCGGCATTTTTAAAATATCGTGTTTTTTTTACCATAAAATTTTAAACTAGGTACATGCAACATTACGTCAATAAATAGTGCCATTAATTTGTCTTAACATAAAATTAAATCTAAAATATAAAATGCTAAATCGGTGTTAAAGATAGGAGCAGACCAGGCCCGCAAGGCAGCAACCGTTCTTGTGTATTTTCGAGTTGACGTGAGAGTCAGCCTGCCAGCCCCCATTACTGGGCTCACCATCAACAATATTATGAACAATATTGAAGGGAACAACAGTAACCCGACCCACAACGCCACCGCCAGTTTGGACAATTTGCGAGTATGACGTGCCCGTACACATTAACATCCTTGTCACCAATTATTTAATCTAAATTATATTAAAATGTAAATAATATAAAAAACAGCCCCATTTCGATGACACCACGACGCGTGTACATATTACAATATTGAACACAATTTTTTATTTATGTCATTTATTGAACATTGACTGGCTTTTCACGACAAGTTTAATCATTTCACCTTCGCAACCAGGGAGACCTTTCATTTAGATACTCGTTGATAGTATAGTACGCTTTACTGGTTAAGAATTTTTGACATTTTCTTTTAATCGATTATTGGGCAATTTTTTTTTTATATACTCTGGAATTTTATTATACATAATGCAAACTTTGAATTATAAATAACTTGCCCGCTTTCCTAAGCCTGAATTTAGGAACAGCTAATTTATTTCTGTGACGCGTATTGAAATTATGAATATCCACACCTGGTTATAGTCATGAATGTTTTTACGAACAAACATGATGCTGTCAAGAATGCACTGTGATGCCACCGTGAGAATATTAGTGCTTCTGAAAAACTCGCGAAGAGACTCTCGGACCACGTTAAGCCTATTTCCTTTTTTGCTTATTACAGACTATCTGGCAAACGAGTAGGAGTAGAGAATACTTAACGACTAGCTGTGCCCGCGGCTTCGTCCGAGTGGAATTGGACTTATGACTATAATAGTATAGACGGATTTAACAGTCTCCTATTACTACTGCTATAGTTTTTCCCCTAGACGTCAGTGTTCTTTATTGCTCATTGTCTATTTGCTCGCCGCTGTGTTTTATTTAATTTTATCGTACCTAATCAAAATACCTAATGTAAAATCAGTATGAAAAATTAAAATTATATTAAAATTGAAATCATCATCGTCATCTCAGTTATACTAAAAAACGTTCATAGTGCGATTCAGAATTTAACAGTGCCATCTAGTGAATTTGAGAGGAACAAAATTTTAAATGGTTAACTCAAGTAAAAAAAAAATCTAGAATTAGAATTAAAAAATGGTCGTTATGAGATATCGGACGATTCCGACTCTGCAGTGAGTGACAATTTTAAAATTCTTAGGCCGTTGAAAATTTAAATGAGGGTAACTTCTATTCCTGACATCCGGTTCGATTCGGTTCGGTCCGGTTCGGTTCGGTTCGATCCGGTTCGGTCCGGTCCGGTTTAGTCTGTTGTCGGTAGTTATGGTGTACCAAGTCTCAAGTTTGTAAGTGCGAGAAATATTTTTTTTCTTACATAGACAGGGTAGAGACCTTTAAATGACCATAACTTATTTTCCTGACATCCGATTTAAATGCGACAAAACCTATATTCTGCTCCAAGCCGAGCTCTATCTTCCTTAAGTTAAAACAGCATTAAAATCCATTCAGTAATTTAGAAGATGTGCGCGTTCAAACAGACAGACAAACAGACAGACAAAAAAATTTTTTTTTCGGTTTTGTTACCTTTCTCTAACTGTTCCCTCTCCATTTTTGCTAAATATGTTCAGACATATCGGGGTCTACTGTTTTATTATATGTATATAGATTTACAACTAGTAAACGAATTGGAAGACATATTTTGTCTTCCCGATGTATCTGATGATGGTTTTGATACTGTATTGAACGATCCTAAAAAACTATGACGAGCCTAATGACAGGCCTATGGCACCGACACCTGATCCACCTAGCAGCATAATACCTCTCGAAAGTCGAACCTAGCAGTTCATCTGTTGATTTTTCATCTAGCCCTCCGTCCTCCGTCGTCCCATCCCAACGCGATCGTTCTAGGCGGGCAGCAAGATTTGAAATTTTACCCAATATATCTGGTACTCAGCAGACCTCAGAACCTCAAGCCACACGGGCAGAGGGAATATTTTTACCACCGTGTTTACATTACATAAAACATTTTAAAAAAAACAATCTAAAAACATAGTTTTTTTTATCTACCCTAGATGCTTATGTCCTATAAAGGGTTAAGCCATCGGTCCCGGCTGTTATCGATGGATGACAGTCGTTAGGCCAAGTCGGTGGCCTTAGGGCGGTTTGAAAACACCGGCCTCTGCCGATCCATCATTGGAGCAGCGTGGCAGAGTACACTCTAATCGCCTTCGGCTGAAGGGAGACTCGTATCCCAGCAATGGGATGATTATGAGTTGATATGATGATGATGATGAGCGACGATAAAGTCGGGATAAGGAAAAGATTATAAAATAAAACTATAACGTTTTTGACTTTGTTCAAAAAGGTTAAGCTACAGGGCAAGCCCTTAACCCGATCATCTTTGTTTTAGGCTCAAATTATAGCTGACTAAATTGTCCAGACGCGTTTTTCTCAAATTTTTGATATCATTCTTCGTTTCCAAAATATCGAGCGCCAAAATCAAAAATTCGGAAAGAAATGATATTTATTTTCACATTTTTGGCCATAACTTTTTTCGTTTTTGACTTTCTCAAATAATTCTTTTTGCACCTTACGGCTCTCGTGAATACGCGTATTCAAGAAATAGACACTTCGTAAATTGAAAGCACACACATACATTATATTACATTGCTTTTTTTTTAATGGGTCCCGACTGCTACAATGCTACAACATGGATTTGACGCTTATAAACATCGCCTTAGCAACTTTGGAAATTCTTAGGTTAAGTGCAATCGGGTATGACGACTTTCTTGTTTTAGGGTTTTTTCATTTCCGAATTACACAGAAACGCAGTCGGGTTTTTTAGTTTTTTAAATTACCGTTTTTATTTCCGGCTTTTTAGTTTGTAGTGTTCAAAACTAGTATCCATGTCGCCGTCATCTGGTTGAATCTGTTATTTAATTGAATGACTAGGCCGCACGTTGATTGAAAAGCGTCACTCAACGTCCAACTAGTTAGCGGATTGTAACATAGCCCTTTGAACAGAGCGGACGTCAGTCAGTCAGGTGATTGAAATTTAGTTCATTTGTTCAGTTTCAGGATCCCAAAGAAAACCATGGACTACCCAAAGAGTCGCGCCTCGCTCGCTTTGCTCGCTCGCCGGTGTTATGATCACAAGCTAACCCTAACCTAACCCACCATATCCCATTCAACGACTATGCTAAATGACGTTCAGTCAAGACGTTGAACGTCAAGTTGTCCTTTAGTCATTCAATTAAATGTCGTCATTCAATGAACGCGCTAGTCATTCAATCAAATAGCAGATTCAACCAGATGACTGCGATATACATAATGTTGAAGGTTAATTTAAAGAATTGTCATCCTCTCCCAAACACCTATCCAAATAAAATAGCAACCTAGTAAAAATTAAACTATAACCTACTTACCTACACATGTAACAAACAATACGCAAAGTTGAATAACTTTTATTATTAACTAGCTTCCGACCGCGGCTTCGCCCGCGTGGCCTAGTAACAATTATCATATCTTTCTCTCTTTATCTTTCAATTAGCATATCTCGCTTTCCCGTGGGAATTTTGAAAAATCGTTTCTTAGTACATCCCTAGATGTCGTAAGGAACCTACATGCCAAATTTGATATAACCTCGCAACTTCGTTTGCGTATATCTCGGTTTCCCGTGGGAATTTTGAAATATCCTTTCTTAATACACCCCTAGACGACGCCGTCGTAAGGAACCTACAGTCCAAATTTGGAATCTCTAGACCCACCGGTTTGGGTTGTGCGTTGATATATAGTTAAGTTAGCCAGGACTTTAAATTTATATATAGTCCGGTCCGATCAGGTCCAGTCGGTCCGGTCCGGTCCGATCGGTCCGGTCCTGATAAGGAACCTACATACCAATTAGCATAATTATATTTCTGCAGAAATAAAATCCGGCACGACCCGGTACGGTGCGGTTCCTGATCCGTTCCGGTCCGGTCCGGTCCGTTTCCAGTCCGGTCCATTCCGGTCCGGTCCGGTCCAGTCGGTCTGGACCTTATAAGGACCCTACATGTCAAATTTGGCATCTCTAGACCCAGCGGTTTGGGCTGTGCGTCCCCTCGCAAGTTCGTATGCGTATATCTCGCTTTCCCGAGGGAATTTTGAAAAATTCTTTCTTAGTACATCCCTAGACGTCGTAAGGAACCTACATGCCAAATTTGATATACCCTCGCAACTTCGTTTGCGTATATCTCGGTTTCCCGTGGGAATTTTGAAAAATCCTTTCTTAATACACCCCTAGACGACGCCGTCGTAAGGAACCTACAGTCCAAATTTGGAATCTCTGGACCCACCGGTTTGGGCTGTGCGTTGATATATAGTTAAGTCAGCCAGGACTTTAAATTTTATATATAGTCCGGTCCGATCAGGTCCAGTCGGTTCGGTCCGGTCCGATCGGTCCGGTCCTGATAAGGAACCTACATACCAATTAGCATAATTATATTTCTGCAGAAAAAAAATCCGGCACGACCCGGTACGGTGCGGTTCCTGATCCGTTCCGGTCCGGTCCGGTCCGGTCCGGTCCGTTTCCGGTCCGGTCCGGTCCGTTTCCGGTCCGGTCCGGTCCGTTTCCGGTCCGGTCCGGTCCGTTTCCGGTCCGGTCCGGTCCGTTTCCGGTCCGGTCCGGTCCGTTTCCGGTCCGGTCCGGTCCGTTTCCGGTCCGGTCCGTTCCGGTCCGGTCCAGTCCAGTCGGTCTGGACCTTATAAGGACCCTACATGTCAAATTTGGCATCTCTAGACCCAGCGGTTTGGGCTGTGCGTCCCCTCGCAAGTTCGTATGCGTATATCTCGCTTTCCTGAAGGAATTTTGAAAAATTCTTTCTTAGTACATCCCTAGACGTCGTAAGGAACCTAGATGCCAAATTTGGAATCTCTAGACCCAGCGGTTTGGGCTGTGCGTTGATATATCCTCGCAACTTCGTTTGCGTATATCTCGGTTTCCCGTAGAAATTTTGAAAAATCCTTTCTTAGTACACCCCTAGACGTCGTAAGGAACCTACAGTCCAAATTTGGAATCTCTAGACTTACCGGTTTGGGCTGTGCGTTGATATATAGTTAAGTCAGTCAGTCAGTCAGTCAGGACTTTTATATTATGGATATTCGGGTTTTATGGCTGCTCCCCTGCGTTACCGGGTAGGCCACCGTGCCAAATCAAACGTATACGTAAACAATGAATTTAACATACGCCCGAAAGCATTTCAATAGTATATAGGCGTGTACGCACGACCGAACACGAACATGGTGAACATCGAACACGAACACTTTGTTCGCACGTGCGTACCACTAACGAACATCAAACAATTTGTTCGTCAAAAGTGTTCGTGTCGATCCAATTTGGTTGTTCTGTGTGGACGATGTTCTTAGCATGACCGAACAAGAACATTGTTAACTCGAACATCGAACCAAAAGATTAAGGCTTTAGCCTCTTTTGTTCGACACCATGTTCTTGTTTGGTCGTAAGTGGTTGCACGCGATCACAAGTAGAACTATGTTTGTAGGTGTTCATGTTCGCTTTGCTAATTTACGTCCACACGTGCGAACCACATGTTCCGTGTTCGTGTTCGATGTTCACCATGTTCGTGTTCGGTCGTGCGTACACGCCTTATTACAATGGGTGTTTTAGCCATTATAAAACTGTTACCGCCTTCACTACGTGGAGGTACTCCCAGCTTATGTTATTTTATTTTATTTATGTCGTGTTCTGATTAAAAATGTATAAGCAGTGTCACTCCCACAATTAATACGATTCTAACGACGCCTTTGAAGCTAAAATCCTTCAAGCCGTTTAGGCTACAGAGAGAGCAATCTTCGAATTTGGCGCCAAAAATCCGCCATTTTGTTTTTTTTTTTTTTTTTTTATATACCCAGTGTCACTCTCACAGTAAACACAAATCTAACGACACCTCTCAAGCTAAAATCCATCGAGTCGTTCAGGCTGCAGAGCGTGCCAAACAATTATACATACATACATACATACATACACTCGATAAACATAACCCTCCTTCTGGTGCAGTCGGGTAAAAAAATGCTAAATTTCAATAAAAACACCTCTACTTCTAATATTAGACTCAGTTCTAAGGGAACGCTTCATAAAGGAACACCGCTTCGATCAAAAAAGCGACTAACTAAAATCAATAAAGAGTTTTTAAAGCTACTTGGTTTGCTAAAATGAATATTTTAAATATATGTCAACCAGCATCATACGACAACAGCATAGAAAGTTTTGAATATCATTCGTATAAGCCGTATGTATCAAGTTTTAATAAAAATGATGAAATACGGATACCGATTAATCAGCAGGATTTATACGTATTGCCTGCACTCAGTAATTTGTATATCGAAGGCAGAGTCCATGTGTATAAGCAAGATGGCACTAGTAAAGCAAAAGAGAGCGTATCGAATGTGCATTTTGTGAACAACCCTGTCCTATTTCTATTTCAAGATATCAGATATGAACTAAATGGGATAGAAATAGATAAGATTAAAAATGCTGGTGTTACTACTACAATAAAATCCTATCTTTCATTGAATGAAAACGAATCCAGAAGCGCAAAAGTTTGGGGTTGGTCCCCAACAGGCATAACCACCGATGGAGTGTTTTCTGTATCTATACCGTTAAATAAAATATTGGGTTTCGCTGAAGATTATGAAAAAATTATAATAAATTGTAAACATGAATTAGTACTTTTGAGAAGTAATACAAATATCAATTCCCTACTATTAAATACTGGAGAGGTTGTTGAAGATATAATTATAAATAAAATAGTTTGGCGAGTTCCTCACGTTAGAGTGTCAGACCGTGAAAGAATCAATTTACTAAAACATTTAGAAAAAGATCGAGCGATAACTGTTGCGTTTCGCAACTGGGATTTGTACGAGTATCCATTATTACCCAAAACCCGGAAGCATACTTGGTCTATTAAAACTTCATCGCAGATAGAGAAACCGAGATTTGTTATTATCGCTTTACAAACCAACCGTAAAAACAATGCAACAATGTCGATGGCAGAATTCGACCATTGTCATATTCGTGATGTGAGAGTATTCCTGAATTCTTCTTATTACCCATATGAAGGTTTAAATATTAGCTTCTCGGACAACAAATATACATTAATATATGAGCAATACGCAAGATTTTACCAGTCTTATCACGGCCGCCGAGCAGAACCGTTGATGGGGTTAAAAGAATTTAAAGACATAGCTCCATTATTTGTTATCGACTGTTCTCGGCAGCATGAAATGTTAAAAGGATCAATCGATGTAAGAGTCGAAATCGAATCCGATCAAGACATACCAGATAATACGGCTGCATACTGTCTTATTCTAAACGATTGCATATTTGAGTACAAACCTTTGAGCAATATTGTAAGGAAGCTATCATGAATTCTAACACCATAATCGTGGACTTGCAAGGGTTTAAGGATTTGAAAAATCAATTTATTATCAAAGAATTATCAATTGCAACAAAAGACTATACACAAACCTTTTTGATTAAAGCACCATATTCTTTTAAAACTCTATCTAATGAAGAAAAAAAACAAGTACGATGGCTAGAAAACAATAGGGGGCTTAATTGGCAGGAAGGTTTCATAGATTATCGAGAATTTCGAAGAGTTATAATTCCATACTTGTATGGTAAAAATATCTTGACAAAGGGATTGGAGAAGATAGTGTGGATTCAAGAATTATGTAAAGATTGTGAAATAATAGAATTGGGTGAAAAAGGTTGTCCTAAATTATTAAAATTATATGAAGATTACTGTAAGCAGAATGATACAGGGCTTAATTGTATTTATCATAAAAAAATATGTGCTTTGAAAAATGTGCTTTGTTTAAAAAAGTGGTGTCAAGAAAATTCCTTGTTAAATTAAGATTAGTGTAAGATTTTTTAAATAAAAAAAAATATTGATGTACTTATTAACTTTTATTTATCACTTCAATGATGAGAAGATTGAATATACCAGCTGGTATATTCAATGTTTTCTATCCTTGACCATGACCCACCCCTCAACAAGCATGATTGAACAATCAATGTTGGTAAGATCATTCTTTCCAAGTGGAAACGGAACCCTTTGCTTTTAAAAAAAAAATATGACGATTCTCGATCCAAATTTAGTATTGGGCTTTTCAGACCACCTAAAATTAAAAACCAGAATATAGAGCGAATGAAATGAGCTCTATATGCTGGGTTTTAATTTTAGGTGGTCTGAAAAGCCCAATACTTACCTACTTCTAGACTTACCGGTTTGGGCTGTGCGTTGATATATAGTTAAGTCAGTCAGTCAGTCAGTCAGGACTTTGAATTTTATATTATGGATATTCGGGTTTGATGGCTGCTCCCCTGCGTTACCGGGTAGGCCACCGTGCCAAATCAAACGTATACGTAAACAATGAATTTAACATACGCCCGAAAGCATTTCAATAGTATATAGGCGTGTACGCACGACCGAACACGAACATGGTGAACATCGAACACGAACACTTTGTTCGTCAAAAGTGTTCGTGTCGATCCAATTTGGTTGTTCTGTGTGGACGATGTTCTTAGCATGACCGAACAAGAACATTGTTAACTCGAACATCGAACCAAAAGATTAAGGCTTTAGCCTCTTTTGTTCGACACCATGTTCTTGTTTGGTCGTAAGTGGTTGCACGCGATCACAAGTAGAACTATGTTTGTAGGTGTTCATGTTCGCTTTGCTAATTTACGTCCACACGTGCGAACCACATGTTCCGTGTTCGTGTTCGATGTTCACCATGTTCGTGTTCGGTCGTGCGTACACGCCTTATTACAATGGGTGTTTTAGCCATTATAAAACTATTACCGCCTTCACTACGTGGAGGTACTCCCAGCTTATGTTATTTTATTTTATTTATGTCGTGTTCTGATTAAAAATGTATAAGCAGTGTCACTCCCACAATTAATACGATTCTAACGACGCCTTTGAAGCTAAAATCCTTCAAGCCGTTTAGGCTACAGAGAGAGCAATCTTCGAATTTGGCGCCAAAAATCCGCCATTTTGTTTTTTTTTTTTTTTTTTTATATACCCAGTGTCACTCTCACAGTAAACACAAATCTAACGACACCTCTCAAGCTAAAATCCATCGAGTCGTTCAGGCTGCAGAGCGTGCCAAACAATTATACATACATACATACATACATACACTCGATAAACATAACCCTCCTTCTGGTGCAGTCGGGTAAATATAAACAAGAAGATCACATATAAATACTCATTTGAGTAGGTGAAGTAAATACTCCAGCATATTATAAAACCATAGGCACTTTCGTGTATTTCCGCACATCCCAATGGTTGACTGGTAGAGAATGCAATTAGCATTAAGTCCGCCTATTGTCATCATTACAGGTTGGCAAGAAAGTCCTGATAATAATGGTGGCGTCACTAGTGTTTAATATGGCCACTTTGAAGACCAATATCACCACAGTAACGTAATTAAATAGAAAATAACACAAGTAACGATGCCTATTACAGGAAATGACACAACATGTGACAATTTTTTTAGTTCGGTTTCAGGACTTTCTTGCCAACCTCTACTTTGTGTTGTGGTCAGTAAAGTTATATCTTTTGTCAACAATACAGTAATTATTGTCATCATCGTAGTATATTATATAGTATTTTTTATCTATAGTAAGTAGATATTAGTATGTATTCTTATATATGTATGTGTTTAGTATATGTAATTATTAGAATCTTAATATGGAAAACCGCATTCGTGTTTATCTGCACTTCCCAAAGGTTGATTGACTGGTAGATAATGCTTTTAGCGTTAAGTCCGCCTTTTGGACCCAAATATTTATGATCAATAAAGTTTAAATTAAATAATGTCGGTTCATTATGGTAAAGATATTATAAAATTCGAACTCGTTTAATGGAAAGATCAATAGCATTCATTTTTAGGGTTCCGTAGTAAACTACAAGGAACCCTTATAGTTTCGCCATGTCCGACTGTCCGTCCGCGGTCTAGCGCCTAGACGCTTGATGCTAGAAAGCTGTAATTTGGTATGTATACTCATATTAACAATGCTAACAAAGTGGTAGAATAAAATTTAGAAAAAAAGTTTTTTGGGTCTCTCCCCTACAGGTAAAGTGGGAATGAAATATTTTTATCGCACCGATCCTAACTTGTGAGTCTCTTAAAAACATTGAGGGTGTGTGAAGATAATTTTCCGATACAATAATCCGTTTGCGAATTATTTACATTTAACGTGTCAATTTTCGTTTCGCCCGGGGGTCCCCCCCCCCCCCCCCTCTATCTCCAAAAGTCTTGAGTTTAGAAATTTGAAAAAAAAAGAAGAAGAAATCATGGTAGTAGTCCAAATAGTGAACCTACAAGGAAAACTATAACGGTTAAGTAGGCACTACTAGTTACGGAGTAATAGCCGACGAACTTAAGAAGTAAAATTTATTTGACGAAAACGTACAAATGTCATAGGAAATGGCATTGTACTCATCTGCAAGCAATATATGCATAGCCAATACGGAACCCTACATTGTGCGTGGCCCGACACGTACTTGCCCGGTTTTTTCACATGTGTAAGTGTCAACAAAACACATAAATTCATTCACTCATAAAGTTTCTGGAATATGACAATATGTCGTAATAAATAATGTAAAAATATTATCGTGTGCCAATTTTTTTTCGGTGAGTATCGACATCGAACAGTTGACGTAGCGTATTTTAATTAACTGAAATTTTTGTATAATTTTTTACAGAGTTCAATTGATGCTTGAAAATGAAATAGTATATTGAAATGTAAATAAAATTGTGTACAATTGACAACATTTCATATTTCAGAAACTCCTAAAAAATATTAATCAATAACTGCAGGTCGCAGTAGTGTGGCGCCATTTGCCAGTAACAAAACTTGGGACCGGAGCACAGAATAAATAACCCTCCTTTCACTTGGCTCGATTGCTTGATGCCTAAGGATCCTAGGCGATAATAGTACCGGGAGGTAAAATATTTAATTTATTAATATAATTTCGACATTTATGTCATTTCTATTCATTTAGAGACGTGAGTCTCCCATCTAAATACGTTCCCAAATATTTGACCGAACCGATTTTAGCATATCTGACGGAATCCCCCTTTCAAAGTAAATCTTTTTACTTTAATGTTACTTTAAGTAAGTAAATATAAGAAAACAAATATTTTTACTTTTTTTAAATTTCAATTTTTACTTCTAGTGTTACGAGTACATGATCATAGTGGAACAGAGTGTGTGGTTTACGTCTGTGGTATTTTAAAACGTCAATCACGCCAACAAAGAGCCACTTGATTACAAATTCAGCAAGGCATAGGTAATAAATACAACACGTCTTTTTTTGATAATTGATTCCTATAAACTTTACCTCGAATACCATTATAGGTAGGTAATCACTATGACATGTGCATTTGTCGAATAAATATTTTGTTATATACGAGTATCCAACCCGTATTTAAAGTTTTCGAATGATGAATATTTAAATTCTATTTGAAAATTTACAACGCAGTCCGCATGCAAAGCGATATTACCGAAATGTAGATCATCTACTCTACTGTTATTTTGTTAAAGCACGTTCACACGAATCTATAATAGGATCATTAAATATATAGGTACTTCATGACTAGCGAACAACATGGATATTTTTCGGGCAATCTCATCGTGTACACTGTTTTTGGGACACAAACGAACTTCAATGAGAGGTAGGGCACAGCGGTTAATTCGCTCAAATCGGAGCAGCCCGTCTCGGGAATGACCTCCACCTTACAGAAGATCGTAGTCAAATAGCATTGGTTTCGGACATCTTGCGTTCTTACTAGGGCCTGTCCACATCACCACGGCACGACATCGTCACCGTAGAACGGTGCGGTGTCGTGGCGCGACGCGTTGCCGCGCCGTGCACTAGCACGGTACGGCAACGCCGCCGTCGAACGGTGCAAAGGACGGCGTCGTCGTAAGCCGGTGACGCGATACGATGCGCCCGATCAGTTGATGTGTTATTGTCTTAGCGATTAGTTGTACGTGTGAATAAAAGATGTCGGAAAACATAGATTGTGATTTCTTGATTTCACTTGTTGAAGAACGTCCAGTATTATGGGATAAGACAATAGATGATTTCAAGAACAAAAATTTAATAAAAACGGTAATTTAAAAAACTAAAAAACCCGACTGCGTTTCTGTGTAATTCGGAAATGAAAAAACCCTAAAACAAGAAAGTCGTCATACCCGATTGCACTTAACCTAAGAATTTCCAAAGTTGCTAAGGCGATGTTTATAAGCGTCAAATCCATGTTGTAGCATTGTAGCAGTCGGGACCCATTCAAGAAATAGACACTTCGTAAATTGAAAGCACACACATACATTATATTACATTGCTTTTTTTTTAATGGGTCCCGACTGCTACAATGCTACAACATGGATTTGACGCTTATAAACATCGCCTTAGCAACTTTGGAAATTCTTAGGTTAAGTGCAATCGGGTATGACGACTTTCTTGTTTTAGGGTTTTTTCATTTCCGAATTACACAGAAACGCAGTCGGGTTTTTTAGTTTTTTAAATTACCGTTTTTATTTCCGGCTTTTTAGTTTGTAGTGTTCAAAACTAGTATCCATGTCGCCGTCATCTGGTTGAATCTGTTATTTAATTGAATGACTAGGCCGCACGTTGATTGAAAAGCGTCACTCAACGTCCAACTAGTTAGCGGATTGTAACATAGCCCTTTGAACAGAGCGGACGTCAGTCAGTCAGGTGATTGAAATTTAGTTCATTTGTTCAGTTTCAGGATCCCAAAGAAAACCATGGACTACCCAAAGAGTCGCGCCTCGCTCGCTTTGCTCGCTCGCCGGTGTTATGATCACAAGCTAACCCTAACCTAACCCACCATATCCCATTCAACGACTATGCTAAATGACGTTCAGTCAAGACGTTGAACGTCAAGTTGTCCTTTAGTCATTCAATTAAATGTCGTCATTCAATGAACGCGCTAGTCATTCAATCAAATAGCAGATTCAACCAGATGACTGCGATATACATAATGTTGAAGGTTAATTTAAAGAATTGTCATCCTCTCCCAAACACCTATCCAAATAAAATAGCAACCTAGTAAAAATTAAACTATAACCTACTTACCTACACATGTAACAAACAATACGCAAAGTTGAATAACTTTTATTATTAACTAGCTTCCGACCGCGGCTTCGCCCGCGTGGCCTAGTAACAATTATCATATCTTTCTCTCTTTATCTTTCAATTAGCATATCTCGCTTTCCCGTGGGAATTTTGAAAAATCGTTTCTTAGTACATCCCTAGATGTCGTAAGGAACCTACATGCCAAATTTGATATAACCTCGCAACTTCGTTTGCGTATATCTCGGTTTCCCGTGGGAATTTTGAAATATCCTTTCTTAATACACCCCTAGACGACGCCGTCGTAAGGAACCTACAGTCCAAATTTGGAATCTCTAGACCCACCGGTTTGGGTTGTGCGTTGATATATAGTTAAGTTAGCCAGGACTTTAAATTTATATATAGTCCGGTCCGATCAGGTCCAGTCGGTCCGGTCCGGTCCGATCGGTCCGGTCCTGATAAGGAACCTACATACCAATTAGCATAATTATATTTCTGCAGAAATAAAATCCGGCACGACCCGGTACGGTGCGGTTCCTGATCCGTTCCGGTCCGGTCCGGTCCGTTTCCAGTCCGGTCCATTCCGGTCCGGTCCGGTCCAGTCGGTCTGGACCTTATAAGGACCCTACATGTCAAATTTGGCATCTCTAGACCCAGCGGTTTTGGCTGTGCGTCCCCTCGCAAGTTCGTATGCGTATATCTCGCTTTCCCGAGGGAATTTTGAAAAATTCTTTCTTAGTACATCCCTAGACGTCGTAAGGAACCTACATGCCAAATTTGATATACCCTCGCAACTTCGTTTGCGTATATCTCGGTTTCCCGTGGGAATTTTGAAAAATCCTTTCTTAATACACCCCTAGACGACGCCGTCGTAAGGAACCTACAGTCCAAATTTGGAATCTCTGGACCCACCGGTTTGGGCTGTGCGTTGATATATAGTTAAGTCAGCCAGGACTTTAAATTTTATATATAGTCCGGTCCGATCAGGTCCAGTCGGTCCGGTCCGGTCCGATCGGTCCGGTCCTGATAAGGAACCTACATACCAATTAGCATAATTATATTTCTGCAGAAAAAAAATCCGGCACGACCCGGTACGGTGCGGTTCCTGATCCGTTCCGGTCCGGTCCGGTCCGGTCCGGTCCGTTTCCGGTCCGGTCCGGTCCGTTTCCGGTCCGGTCCGGTCCGTTTCCGGTCCGGTCCGGTCCGTTTCCGGTCCGGTCCGGTCCGTTTCCGGTCCGGTCCGGTCCGTTTCCGGTCCGGTCCGGTCCGTTTCCGGTCCGGTCCGTTCCGGTC
Source organism: Endotricha flammealis (assembly GCA_905163395.2). NCBI lineage: Eukaryota > Metazoa > Arthropoda > Insecta > Lepidoptera > Pyralidae > Endotricha > Endotricha flammealis. The sequence continues at coordinate 9,372,215 of LR990867.1, forward strand.
CGGTCCAGTCCAGTCGGTCTGGACCTTATAAGGACCCTACATGTCAAATTTGGCATCTCTAGACCCAGCGGTTTGGGCTGTGCGTCCCCTCGCAAGTTCGTATGCGTATATCTCGCTTTCCTGAAGGAATTTTGAAAAATTCTTTCTTAGTACATCCCTAGACGTCGTAAGGAACCTAGATGCCAAATTTGGAATCTCTAGACCCAGCGGTTTGGGCTGTGCGTTGATATATCCTCGCAACTTCGTTTGCGTATATCTCGGTTTCCCGTAGAAATTTTGAAAAATCCTTTCTTAGTACACCCCTAGACGTCGTAAGGAACCTACAGTCCAAATTTGGAATCTCTAGACTTACCGGTTTGGGCTGTGCGTTGATATATAGTTAAGTCAGTCAGTCAGTCAGTCAGGACTTTTATATTATGGATATTCGGGTTTTATGGCTGCTCCCCTGCGTTACCGGGTAGGCCACCGTGCCAAATCAAACGTATACGTAAACAATGAATTTAACATACGCCCGAAAGCATTTCAATAGTATATAGGCGTGTACGCACGACCGAACACGAACATGGTGAACATCGAACACGAACACTTTGTTCGCACGTGCGTACCACTAACGAACATCAAACAATTTGTTCGTCAAAAGTGTTCGTGTCGATCCAATTTGGTTGTTCTGTGTGGACGATGTTCTTAGCATGACCGAACAAGAACATTGTTAACTCGAACATCGAACCAAAAGATTAAGGCTTTAGCCTCTTTTGTTCGACACCATGTTCTTGTTTGGTCGTAAGTGGTTGCACGCGATCACAAGTAGAACTATGTTTGTAGGTGTTCATGTTCGCTTTGCTAATTTACGTCCACACGTGCGAACCACATGTTCCGTGTTCGTGTTCGATGTTCACCATGTTCGTGTTCGGTCGTGCGTACACGCCTTATTACAATGGGTGTTTTAGCCATTATAAAACTGTTACCGCCTTCACTACGTGGAGGTACTCCCAGCTTATGTTATTTTATTTTATTTATGTCGTGTTCTGATTAAAAATGTATAAGCAGTGTCACTCCCACAATTAATACGATTCTAACGACGCCTTTGAAGCTAAAATCCTTCAAGCCGTTTAGGCTACAGAGAGAGCAATCTTCGAATTTGGCGCCAAAAATCCGCCATTTTGTTTTTTTTTTTTTTTTTATATACCCAGTGTCACTCTCACAGTAAACACAAATCTAACGACACCTCTCAAGCTAAAATCCATCGAGTCGTTCAGGCTGCAGAGCGTGCCAAACAATTATACATACATACATACATACATACACTCGATAAACATAACCCTCCTTCTGGTGCAGTCGGGTAAAAACAGAAGGCTGGAAGGATGTTTGTCGAAACATTTTTCATGACTTTGACGACAAAAACGATAAAGAAAAAACAAGACTAGGTAAGCTCATATTTATTAGTTACATTAAGTTATAGGTATATTATAATAAGTATTAGTATATTTATTTATCGAATTAATAATCGTACTATAGTCGGTTATTATATTTTAGTTAATTGCCAACTAAGTGCTCCAATATCGCTATTAAAATATTTACAGAATTCATTCCTTATGTTGACTGGGTTTGTGTTGTTTGGAAATTCGTCATCCTCTGACTGTTGCAAGTTTACAAAATTTTCTTCTATCATTAGTTCCTCGGTTGTGGTAATTCCATCTCTATTAATAACAAAGTTATGCAAGACACAACATGCTTTGATAATATCTGTAGCAAAATTATATTGAACATTCAGTGGTCGGTGAAATACACGCCATTTATTTGCCAGAATACCAAAAGTACATTCAACGTATCTTCTCGCGCGACTCAAGCGATAGTTAAATACTCTTTGTTGTACAGTCAAATGTTTCCCTGGGTATGGGCGCAATACATTATTTGTGAGTGGTAAGCCTTCATCTGCTACAAAAACATGGGGAACTGGTGTCTGTAGACCTGGTAAACATTTTGGCTCTGGTAAAGGCAGATGGCCTTGTAGTAATAATTCGTACAGTTTCGTATTGTGAAAAACTGTCGAGTCGCATTCCTTACCAAATGCTCCTATATCAACATACACAAATCTATATTTGGAATCAACAATTGCGAGCAAAATTATAGAATTATAACTCTTATAGTTAAAAAAAAGAGACCCACTATGGGCAGGACTCCAGATTCGAATGTGTTTCCCGTCCAACGCCCCCATACAATTAGGAAAATTGGCTTTCTTGTCAAAATCTTCAGCTGTTTGTTTTAATAACTCCTCTGTTATTTTCGGAATACATTCATTTAACATGATTTTCCATAAAGCTTGATATACTTCTCTTACTATTTTTGCGATTGTACTCTTTCCACGATAATCCGTTAATTCTAAATCTCTAAAACTATTTCCTGTTGCCAAAAATCTGAAACAAAAATCCGGGTATAACATCATAAACATCCAAACATCCATACTCATAAAATTTCACGTTTATAGATAATATTAGTAGGAAGTAGGATGACAAAAATAACTGATTTTTTTCTCATTTAGATCTCAGATCTAGATCCCATAACAAAGGGGTATCAACCTAGTAAATACTCATTTAGCGTACCTAAGTAATTTTTAGAAATAGGAATTATAATTAATTTGTGTAATAAAAGCCGCTGGTATACCTACCTACATGAGTACTATCTCTGTATTTCAGTTTGATACTCAGCCCCTTTCCGTCATACACTTTAAATTTTATTATAAATGCGAAAGTTTGTGAGGATGTATTGCTGTATTTATAGTATGTATGTTTGTCTTTCACGTAAAAACTACTGATCCAATTGTTGCTAATAATACACGTTTTAAATATTTTGCAGGTAATGCTGTGGTAAAGAAATGGACTCATATAAAAGACAATTTTACAAAATACCTGAAAAAACTTGAAACTTTAAATAAATCGGGATCTGGTGCAAGCAAAATTAAGGAGTATCATTTGTATAAGCAACTTCTGTTTCTAAAAAAAAACGCTGCAAATTTAACTGACTCAAGCATAATGGAAGAAGATGAAGAAGACGAGATACCATATGAAAAAAATGATTATAAAAGATCACGTTATCAACCAACTCCACGAAAAAAAAAAAACAATGATGAAGTCGATTATGAGATTCTCCAAGCCCTAAAGGAAACAGAAAATAGACATCTGTCATTTTTTAAGGCCATATTACCATCATTGAACAAATTGAATGATCATCAAACTCTAATGTTTCAAAGTCGTGTTTTACAAATCCTAACTGATTTACATCAGATTTCATATCAGTATGAAACATCAACTGGTTATCATACAGCTTCTCAGGATAGGTACCAAAGATCACAATCATCATATACTACTAATTATCAACCAACACAAACTTTTACATACCAATCAACAATGTCATCAAACGTTTCTAAAACACCAGCACCAAGTACAAGTAGTATATATCAACCATCGACTTCATCAAATTCCAAACCACCAAACTCAACTTTCGAAGAACTATCAAATGATTGCGAAGATGAAGCAAGTGCATTGGAATCAACATATGATTTTTCTTGAAAATTAAGATAAATTAAAAGAAATATTATATTTTTTATCATAATGATAACTACGTAGTAAATTTGTTGAATTATTTTTCTATTATTTATCTTATAATTGTAACGTTGGTAGTTCAGCCACTCAAAATCTGTGATTTTATCTAGGTTATTAAAGACTGTTATTGTTTTTCTTAGTTATAACTGTAATCTTACGGGTATACAAGCCAGTAACCCCGCAAAATCAGTGATTTTTAGCTAGTTGTTAGGTTAAACAGGCAAATCAGCCGATTGAAAACTGTGATTTTTAAGTAGATATTAAGTTATTATTGTGTATTTATATAGATGTAGGCATTTTTGAGGCCAATATCTGCTGTTCTTAATATTTTAAATAAACATATTAATAATTGTACTCGTACATATGTACATCATTATGAATATAAAAGAGGTTTGATTGTGATTTACCTAATTGTTTTTCTAGTGTTTATTATTATTGAAAAGCAAATCGTTCATTCGAAAACTGTGATTTTTATACTCTAGATTTAGTAAATATTAAACTTGCTATTATTATCAAAAATAAAGAACATAAAAAAATATTACATACATATAAATTGTTTTCATTACTTACCTTATAGTTAATCCTAACTTCTCCAAAGGCCCAACAGGTTTTCTAAATACAAATTGTTTTTGTATACGCGGTGCAACTCTTGTTAGTAATTCTTCAAAACTTGATACAGACATTCTAAAATAACTGTAAAATTTATGGTCACAGGTTTTCAACGCTTCATATTTTCTCGTGAAATGATTCCCATCACTATTCATAATTGAAAGATATGGATGCACCCAGTACTGTCTTTTTAATTTTTTTTTCTCCAACTTATCTCTTCGTCTTTTTAATAACAACAGAAGCAGAATACGTTTTGTGCGGTCCATATCTACAACGAGACTGTTATTTATTTGGTGAAGAATGTACCGAAAGTTTACAAGGCACGGCAACGTGTAACTTTGCGGTGTCGTGAGGTACATTTTTACGGTACGGCAACGTAAATTCCCACGTTACGGCAACGTGCCGCGCCACGGCACCGCACCGTTCCACGGCGACGACGTCGTGCCGTGGTGATGTGGACAGGCCCTAAGGTCTTCAGAGCTCTACTTGGGGGGGTTGAGAGGGTTGGCAACGCGTGAGTGATACCCCCGGCATTGCAAGCGTCTATAAGGCTACGGTGATGCTTACCATCAGGCGGGCCGTATGCTCGTTTGCCAACTTTGTGGTAGGTATAAAAAAGACATACTTTGTAAATTTTATTTGAATATTTTCAAGCAAATTAATATATCTTTTCCATTTTATATAGATCATCATACCTACCTATATGAACCTATAACCATCCCACTGATTAAAGCGTACTCTTCCACGTAGCTCTAATGCGGATTGGTGGATGCTAGTGTTTAAAACGAAAAGCCTTACCACTCACTCATGGATTGAAATGCATTGTTGCTTTGCGCCGATATTCTGGTACTTCTCTAGTCGAATTAGCAAAACAAATTCATAAATTATGCTCTAACACGCCACTCAAGCTTCTCTACGTGTGTTTACATCTCGTACACTTTTGTGTAGAAATATATACCATAACACCGTTTCATAGCTTCGCTACGATATAAACGCATTTCGCTTACCGCTTTGTTTGGAAATCTAGCTTACTCTTATACTGTGTATATTTTCGTAGAAATGGTATAAGTGTTCTCTCTCTGTCCAGTGAGGTCACATTTTAAACATTCCTGTTTAAACATTCGCGAGCTACAAGCTAAGTTGTTTATATTTGCACAGTTACTCCCTCTGACTGCGAACAAACTGCAAACACTAAACATATAGGTACCTCTCTGAATCACCAAACGTCTGTGAGAACTGCAGAAAATACAGTACATAACATAGGTTAAATTTACTTTCTGCGTCTTTCTTTCTAACTATTAAAGCGCTCCTAAATCACACAACGTTGTTGGGGTTTTCAACGGGTATTTTTTTTGATTAACTATCCTTTATCTGGCTTTCAAAAAAAAAATGAATTATTTGGTTGATTTATAAAATAAGATAGATAGATAGATAGATAGAATAAGCTTTATTTGCAACACACAATCAATTAATACAGTAAAAGTTACAAACTAGTGTAAATGCAACAAGGTAAATAACTAGCTGAGAAGCGCAATTTTGTCCGCGTTTTCCTAATTTTAGAACATTTTCCTCTATCTCCTCACCCCTCCGTTTTCTTTTTTTGTTTTTGATACATTCATATATTAAATTTGTAAAATCGGTTCAGTAGATCCAGACATTACCCCTACAACGTCACAAACTTTACTTCTTTATAATATTAGTATAATAGATAGCATAGATTTAGGAAAAATCTCCATTCATTCTTTCTGTGGACGATGGAATTCTGTGGACGATGCGATTAAAATAATCATTACCCAAGTTTAGAAGCCTTAACTAATACGTGAAAATCCTATTCCATTAAATGCAATATTTGTTCATTCATTCCTACCCATATAAACGTTATTGGCCAGCCATGGATGCCTGATGGTTTTATTACCTTTATTGCCTATTCCCCATTGAACCTGCTTTGAAGCTATATGTAAATAAATACGTTTTGAGTAGCGTCCAACAATTTACAATATTAAATTCATACCTAAAGTATTAGCTTTGCCATTCGAAACGGAGCTGCATTCATTTTGTTGAAAATATTGAGAATATTTAATGGCATATATTTTCAACAAAATAAATAAACTTCGTATGAATTTTTTATGCTTTTATATGAAATAGATGTGAATGTGAGCTTGTACGCTACTTGTACATTATTTTTGTTAAATTACGAAGATGTTGGGAAGATCTTATCAAGACGTGAAAACTGCAATATCTCGGACACGTAATGTGGAACGAAAAATATGCTTGAGCAATTAATAATCCACGGTAAAAGGCCTGGTGTACGAAGAAATATATGTTGTCTGGTTATGGTACACATATATAATAATAATAATATCATTTATTCAAAACAATTTGGCACATTTCACAATAATTATTTCTTACACTAATAGGTACAGTATATGAGCAAGTAGGTACACAATTTATACTATACTTAATAACTATTATAATATGAACCCTGGCGCCTTAGCTAGGTAAAAACCTGTGTTTATAGCTACAGTGCTCCCCTTTTTTAAGTGACAATAAAGTAGGTATGTTTAACAATAGGTATAATGCGAGGTGTGTTTAAACAATGCTTGCGAGTGTCAAGAATTAATATTACTTATAAACATATTACATACAAACATATATTTATTTATTAATATATACTGAACTTACATACACATATAAATATATATAATACATATTTGTATCAATAAAAAGTAAAACATAAATATACATAATTATAACCAACCATATACCATATACACATAACACAAGCATTTCAACAAAGAAATATCCGTTGTCCCAATACCCATAACACTTTAGTCGTGTGAATTGTGTAGAAATTATTATTATTAAAATATGATTCCTCTTTTCTACATATAATATATTGAGAATGTCTAAATTATCTAACGCATTTTACACTAAATAAATATTTGCAATGCAAACAAGTTTTTATAAACATAAATCTTTTGTGAAAAATGTCTTCATCGGCTTGTCAATTAAAAGTGACAAGACCGATATTTTCCCTAATATTGTCTGAAATAAAATTGATTGGCGGCTGTAAAAGCATTTATTTTTATAAGCGAGATCGTATCCTTCCTTGATTTTTATCAACAAATATTGTATATTCTTAAGAGGCAATATACTATTGTTTTTGAACGTTTCATTTCCAAATTGATAACATTTTTAAATTATTCACCAATAAAATTGTAAACATTGTGTCATTATTATTGTATGTACACTTTGACTAATAGTGAATGTATTATAATTAATCTACTCTACAAGCTACCACCATTTCGGAAACAAAAGCAAAATGACCATTAGTAACTTGAGATATTGTGGGATTAAATATTTATTTGATCTTAAACAAATATTATTCCTGAATTAAATTTTTAGCGCATGAATTAACCAGCTCGTAGCTGTAGACTGTGCCTACTTTACCCTCAGGTTAATCTAACCCTAAGCCTATTTGCCCTTCCCTCAACGAACAGATTTTGGTCTAGTCACCACGTGATAAATGATCCGTCCCGGACACTGACGCCTATGACTGATGGACCGCACTTCTTGCTTTTGATTCCACGCAAGAAACTTTTTATACCAGTTATGATTTATTTAACGCCACCTTTTTACGTAAGACGAAGTAAATAGCCTTGGATATTTTTTTGTCTGAAATGCCTTGTTGCGTGAAAGGGTTAACATTTTCTTTACTGTACTTATTTTCTCAGTAACTGGTTATATTAGTCACGTAGTAGGCGGTGCGTTTTGGTTATTCGTTCAGCCAGTCTCTGAAACGGATTTTAGTTTTAATTCCAAATTAAGTCTTACGTTATGTCTTTTTTCTTCTTTAGTTTGACAGTGACAGCTATAATTTAATGTGTCATCGACTTTAAAAATGCATTTCAGAAACGCGCTGTAACTATCTCTTCGAAATAAATATTAGACCTGAAAAGTTCTAGGTAGATAGACATGTTAACTTTTAATTTGTTTAAATACACGAATTCTAACAGAATCATTTAAAAATACATTACGTACACTTCCAATTTAAAAATAAATAAAAAAAGAATCGCAATAACTCGATTTACATAATATATTTGGACCGTAAACGATTCAATCAAGCGAAACGATTAACGTAAATATTTACGGAAGGAATAACCAAATATATTTGTTAGGAACGTTCGAACGGGTCTTGCAATAAATAAGATACGGTCGCCAACTTTGGAAAAATTCTTAGACATACAAAACAAATGACTAATTTACTAAGACCTATAAATAAGTAGAGGTATCACCTCAGCAAAGTGTCATAGAACACTGGGCGGGTGAGAACCGCGTATGCCAAATATTTACAGACATGTTATCCATCCTTAGGCAAGGGTATTACGTTATGTCAATTTATGCTAATACAAAACCCTGAGAAAGATGTATTGTATCACGGTTTATGAGTGCTGGAATTGGCTGCCATCATTTCATAAGCCGAGAAAACTCTATAAGAATATTTACCATGCCTCCTCATTTTCAGTAACGGTTGTGGTCGATCCGTTGATGAAGAATGATAAGAAGTTGTTGAATGGAACAAGAGTGACTAAAATTTTCGAAAATACAAAGAGTCAGTACGTTCAAGTAATATAACTAACACTCAACTTCCTATTCAAAATACAATGACGAAAATAATGTTTTTTTTTTCTCTATCAAAAAGTACTTAGTTGTAAATTAAGTGAATTGTCACCTTATGGAGAACATAAAATAGCAGAATATAGTCTAATGTGTAAAACTTAATAAATGATTTTGACGGTAAAGCTTTCCCGCATTTTCATTGGCAACATGAACAATAAAATATTTAAGTATATTGTCCATTGTCGGTTTCTAAAATTAATTTTATTCAGAACGAGCTTTATTCCCTATTTTTAATTATGACAGGTTCTAAAATTTGCGGGAGTTTGTTCAAAATATTTACAAAAATATGAAACACCATATTATGTGCCCCAATATAATAATCGACTTCGTAACCCAATTTCCGTTATACTATCTCTCAAACAATTTAAAAGAAATATAAAAACCGTTGTTACTAACTTTTATCTTTAAAATAATCGAATTTTAAAATCTTTTTGCGCCAACACCTTTAATAAAAGGGCGGAAATTATAAGTTGAAAGACTTTTATTAGGTATTCAATATTCATAAAACTTCTCCTCTCATCATTTGACTTTACAAACGATACTAAAAGGTCACTCGTTATGGCTTGTTACTAACTCAATTAAAAAAGAATAACTACATACATTTAAGTACGCAATCTGTTAATCACTGACCCACCGCCTGAAAATTCGGGTGAAATTGGGTCAAGTCGAATTTGAGATAATAATGTGTGTTGTCCCTTCTATAGTGTGGATTGCATTCTAGACATGTCCCAGAAGTGAGATGATAGTGGTTGACTATTAATGACTGCATGATTTTAAGTTTCTGAAGAGAAATATACTAATAGGAAACTATTCATTGTTAAAGGGTAGTTTAAGAACTATGACAAGAAGAAATCAATAGGTATTATGGTATTTAGAGCATTTGTTGTGTAATAGATATTTGAATTAATTTCGAATCGGATCCGATTCGGTCCGATTGTGTAACTTAGGTTTTGAAAAAATTAGGACGAAAGCTCATGTAAATCGACCTTAAAGTGTGATTATTTTACGTTTTATACTTTCAAAAATATATATCCTTTTATTGATTGTCCTGATTAAGAATAGAGCCCTTAACACCACAGATTACGTCAACACGCAATTTAACGATTGGGCAAACATAGGCAGGTGTTCATGCGACACGTTTCTGTAAACAAGCCGAATTTTTTGTACGTTTGTTTATCACGTTTTACGTACATATTGGAACGTAGTTTGGGAGCAAATTGACAGTGAACATTATGTAGAGAAATCGACGTGAATAAATATTTTGTTTTCATATTGCGATAGACTAGTGAAGAGATACATGACGATGCTTTGACGATGCAATGTGGAACCCAGTGTAGCCAGAACGGTCACCACTGTGTTAATCTACACGAAAGAAAGAAATAAAACTTGGAAAATAATTAACGTACAATAAAAAATGTAGCTAAGAAGTAGAAAGGTAAAAAACACGAGTTACTTTCTCATTAATTAATATTGATACCGAATTCTGTGATACGTACTATGACATCGACCTTTACCATAAACACATTTTTGCTCAACAACTCGGAACAAACCTTAAGCATATATAAAACAAACACATACAACCGTGGGACATCTGTCTACACAAATAAGAATATCTGTCGTTTTATGTTCCTCTTGGCAAACCTTCTCTGGAGCAAAGACAGTTATTCAATTACATTACGAAGGACGACCATCGGAGGCGCGTCAGGGGAATTTTTCTGAAGTGTTGTGAGTCTTGCGACACTACTTGTTTTTGACGTAACAATCGATGTCACTTGTCTGAGTAGCAATTTCGTTTATTTTATTATCACAAAAAAATTAAGTTTTGTTCTTTGCTTCTGAAGTTACATAAAACTTACATCAATAAAGTAGATACCTATTTGTGCCTAAGTAAATAAACATTTAATCCGTATAGGCAAGAATTAGGGCACACACAGACAGGATGAACTGCTTCAAGCTGCGACTGCACAGTAAACTGCAGTCACTGCAGATCTCTAGACACATACATACACAGCCCGCTCGAGCAGTTCAACTGCTTCGGGCGGTCGTGCGGTCAAGCTGCTGTCATTTTTTGATCGACTTTTTTAATCTTACTTTTTGATCGATTTAATAAAATCGATTTTATAAAAACTAAATTGTTAGGTAGTTTTTTTACTTGCCAACATGACCTAAGCCTGTGGCAACATTGCCCGGTCGTTGTCGTTGAAAAGGTAATGGTTATGAAACCTACGGAGTGAAATAGCCACGCACCGACTTTCCGATTTTTTATTTCTATCCTTATCTCACTTCAATCAGAGACAAGTATAAGAATGTCAGGAAAGTCGGTGCGTGGCTTTTCACTCTGTAGGTTTCATAACCATTACCTTTTCAACGACAACGACCGGGCAATGTTGCCACTGGCTTAGGTCATGTTGGCAAGTAAAAAAACTACCGAACAATTTAGTTTTGTTAATATTTTAAAATAAATAAATCTTTGGAAGAAATCCTTATTTTCTCTAAATGGCTGAACAAAAAATCGTTTTAATAAATAAATCTTTTAAAATTTTGTTCTTAAATAGAAGCAGTTGAGATACTGTTACAATTGTTCAGTGCAACTGTTATGTTTTGTCACAACGGAGCGCAGGTTTATCTCGTTCACGGCTGAGTTAGCCGGGTCCCCGGTGCTATCGCAGCAGTTACAAATCGACGTAATTATCAGCGGGCCAGGGTGGTGACAGGGAATAAAATGACACGTCATTTGGATGTCTTGTATTACATAATAAATAAATAAATATAGAGGGACAATTCATACAGATTGAGCTAGCCCCAAAGTAAGTTCGAAACTTGTGTTATGGGATACTAACTCAACGATATTATATTTTATAACAAATACATTTATAGATAAACATCCAAGACCCGAGGCCAATCAGAAAACGTTACGACTGCAAAATATAATGGTAAGCAGAGTTTAAGAGTAGCGTCTGCGACGTAGGATTTTAACAGATCCGGAGGTCGAATAGCAAAGGCTACTTTATTCCAAAGGTTTGATTCCCGCGCAAGACAAATTTGTATGCTTATAGCCAGGGCGCAAACGTTTACACTTTTGTGTCTTGTGTCAGATACAAGCAACCGATGAATATTTGATTTCTATAGAACCATAGTATGAAATCATCCACTCCCTGCGCAAAACTAAACATTTTTTTATGTCCAGTTGCTTCAAATTGCACATACTCATGACATGACGATCAAAAAGTGTTCGGTGTAGGTAATCGGCAACAAAAAGTGTATACGTTTGCGCGCTTGCTTATAATTATATACAAATCTTTTCATATACATAATAGATACTTATTGTATAGATATTATAGTAGATTGAAGCTTTCTCGAAGTAAACATAATATTATTCGTGTATAGTGTTGTCTTTGATCTTATAAGTTGAGAGATGGCTGAGAGGCTCGAATCGTAGCAACAGTTGGGATTCGAATTAACGTCTTTGATATAAACCACCTGAGAAAGTCGAGTGGCGCAGACGAAGCGTGGATTTCTGTTTCCACTTCAGATTACTGTTTGAGGTCACATCTTACTTAATAAGTGTTTTGTTAGTTGCAAAAATTATACTTCCATTAATGAGAGAACAATTTATTACTTGTCAATAGTTCTAGTTCTAAGTTATATAAATGAAATATGTACCTATGTTAGTCTTTAAGGTATATATAATAGGTATGAGCCCGTGCAATTTTTTGACTGTTGCTTGAAATAATAGTTATTTGTTATGCAAGGCTGCAAAGTTGTTTTTTGGCGCGAGTACTTAAATTGAAACCTGAGCGTAGCGAGGGTTTCAAAGGTACGAGACGCAGAATAACTTTGCTGCCGAGCGAAACACAAAATTTTTCACCTCACTACAGCGAGGAAAATCCTAGGTGCAAGAAAAACGCAAATAATATATTAAATAAGTGTTTTTTTTTTCATGCGGTGTCGTGCTGGCCAGTCCGATTATTCTAAAAATAAGGTTGGCACACTGGCATGAAATAAGTATTAATGCATTTTCAGAGGACTAGCGGTATAAAAAATTATAGAATAGAAAGGTTCGAATTTTAAAAATTCTTTCCACGCTAGAGCGCAAAAAGCACTTTTGCGCTCAGATTTCGAATGACAAACAGATTCTTTCCGAGCTTGTGAGGTGAAAATAAATTTATTATTATTATTGAAATTGAATGTGTATTTCTTTCTGTTTGTAATTTTTTTTACTTGGTTCGGAAGTAAAAAAATCTAGTGTCCCTGTGGCCCGTAGATTTACGTCGATGCCCGTAGATGGTGGTAATAATAAGTTATTGATTGTAAGCAATCAAGAGGTCCACATAGGCTCCTCTTGCCCCGTGGGTGATAACTGAAAAGCAGTGTTTTGCTCTCTGAGCAATCAGCACACTGATCTATCACCCATTTGTATTGTATTTTTGAAATGAAATGAAATGAAATGAAATGAAATGAAATCGTTTATTTCAGAAATTAGACCTTCACAGGCACTTTTTCTTGTCATTTACAACTTGTTTAAATAAAAAAAATAAACTACGTTATATACTACCACCATTTCGGACACAAGCAAAATGGCAACCGGTAAAAAGAAATGGCGAAAGAAAACCGGTTACGGCCTTTTTTGTCATTTTGTACTTTTTTTTTTTTTTTTTTTTTTTTTTTTTTTTTTTTTTTTTTTTTTTTTTTTTTTTTTTTTTATTTTATCGCATTTGTATTGTTTATAGTGATCAAGTAGGTAGTTTTAGTTATTTTTTATAAAAAGATAACTGCGTATTACAAGTTATAAAACAATAACGCAACACATGTTACACACAGACATTTTTGTGGACGCTTATTTATGTTGCTCTTTGTTTATGTTGCGTTTGTATATATTTTATTATGTAACGTGCTTTAGCTGATGCAAATAAAGAATCTATCTACCTATCTAACTTCTTTATGAAAAGATCAACAAAAATTCATATTTATTGTATAAATTAAACGTGCACGAACACATAAACTTACACTGAACGTTACATCGTAGAGTTTCATATGTCGAGTTCACGGGAAGATTGTAACTTTTAACAAACTATAGTAACTTTAAGTTGCAAGTTAGTATGCGCGTTGAAGTCTTGATAATGACTTAATCTAGGATAATATTGTAACGACTACGTTAATATCAGAAACTACTCTAATTGATAAAATAGTTTAGTGTTGGATAGCCCGCCCTATTGAGTAAGGCTAGCTATAATATCAAGGAGTCGCGTGATTCAGCAAATTACAAAAAAAAAATTTTTTGTCTCCTAAAAATCTTTTAATTAAACTTAAATGGATAATTCTCCTAAAAAGATTACTCGAAGTGAGAAATTTATTGCCGAAATAAAGAGTTCTCTAATGCGGTCATAATCACAAGTTTTTTAATAAAAAAAAAATTCAGAAAGAATTTTTTGCCCATTATTTAAAATTGTGAACATTAAGAAAGTTGTCCGAGTGATAAAGTATATTCTCCGTGGATGTTATAGCGACGTTTATTGAATTAAGGAACAATTTTACCCGACTTTGCGTGCTATGTAATCCTCCTGGCAATTTTTTTGCAGTAAAAAGGTATGATAGTAAATGTACATCTTGCAGAAGTTAGCTGAGTCCCATTGGATTATAAAGAAGGTATCTTGCTCATACAAAATAACATGGTGCTTTGAGATTCAGACTAAACTTTAACTGTTTTTATTAAGATAATAGACCTGCTGATATGAAAAAAAAATTATAGGATTTTTTGATGACTTCTTTTTTATGTCATACAGCAGACAGACAAGCGTGTAGACAGATTGGGTTAATTTTGCATCTACTATTAGTAAGAAAGTCAGGATGAAACATTTTAATATTTTTTTAGTACGGACATCAACCAAGTAACTTAGATTAAGTTCGAAAATCACGTTAGGAAAATTGCAACTTAGTTTTAAATAACTATAAGAAAATAAAAAAGTTTTGTAATCTAGAAATAAAATAAATTTTATTACCTAAAGCAGTTGTAGATGAATCATCGTTCAGAATAATGTATTACTCGGAACCCAATTCGAAGAGTGCTCTTCAAAATATCAGTAAGCAAGTTAGATGTTATATAAAAAGCATGACATATGTTGCAGGCCTGGGTGTTATAGAAGTCGTCCGAACATCATTTTTTGTCTCGCTTAAGAAAGCACAAAGTTTGTATTCGCAATTAATTGATACATCTAAATATCACCAACTTTCACATTAGCGCAATATGCTTAGACTAAATCCAGAACATCAAAAGGAAATATTTTTGCTACTAGCACTTCCATCGATGGCCTATTGAGAAGAAGTGCCGTAAGAAACTCAACAGTTTTGTAAAATAACATTGTTTAAAGATTATTACATTGAAAAATATTTTAAGACTAAGATAAAAGAAAGAAAAATGCAAAAAGCAGTCTAGTCGAAATAGTCGTTTTTCGTGCGACGACAGTACGTAGTCGAGACCACGCACGGGTCAACAGCGACGAATTCAATCAAACGTGTTTACCAAAAACTGTCTACGCATGAAAAGCGACCAGCGACTAATTCGTCTAGTCTCCGAAGGACATTATGATTGGTACGAAAAACTTGCTTTGGATGACGGCTTATAATATTTGGATGATTCTGAAGCACGTACGCAAAAGGTGCGTATATATTTCATATCACGGGTAATATTTGCCCCAAGAGAAAACAGGTAAAATGTACATCATGATGACGTAGCGAGTGGTAAAGGATTAACCAGACAATAGATATTTATGAGGTGGTTTCGCTGAAGAAATGCCTTTATTATATTCATTCTTATCATCTTCAGAATTGAATTCTTGCGTAAGTATTTATTAATTAGAATCTGTATAGCCAAAGTGTGAGTCTTGGCGTCCGATATGAGAGCTCGCTATTGTCTTTTTGTCCTGCACGATATCCAACTGATTTCGGTTAATCTAGGTACTTACAATGTTTTTCAGATAGCATGGGTACGGTGACATTTGGGATTTGAAGGGAATTTACAGGGAATTAAAAATAAATGTATCATTAATAATGCAAATTTGAATGTACTACTTTTTTGTAGTCGCTTATTCTTCACTCTTTTTCTATTTCTTTTCGTACTTCGCGGTTTTTTGTTTCGAATAAAACATGCGTGAATTGGAATAGCTCAAAAGTCACCGTACCCATGCTATCTGAAAAACACTTGTCTTCTTTTTGACATTTTCATGCAACAACAATGAGTTTATTGAGAAAATCGATCAAAATCCAAGCGCATCTATTTGTTTGTATTTTGAAAGATTTTCTCAATAAAATCATTTGAATGAGAATTAAATTATTGGTAAGTACGTGAAATGTGAATGTCAATGTTATTTAGAATAATATTTTTATTGACCAACATGTTACATTATATCAAAACTTTCTTTTTGATTTTTTACACGTTTGTAGATTTTAATTTAACACCTTCTTCGCCAGTTTAGGATTATTATCAAATTAAAATGGTATTTACAAAAACGTCGAAAGAGCAAATTAGTCAGTGTTAAAAATATATTTCTTCCAAAAGTGAAGAGTTTGTAGGTGTAAATAAAAGCTACATCCATCCAACAATTTCCAATACATTCTACATAGTTTGTACTTGTCCTATTTACTGGTTTTCTGAAGAGCTATTAACTGATTGAGGGTTTTCTGGATAAACCGGAGCGTACTCGTAGTAAATTGAGTCAAACACTTGCGGCCATCCTTTCTCTCTCGATGAGCAGTGGAGTGGAGTGTAAAATTGAATCTTACTTCAAGGAATATAATGTAAAAAAAGGATTTTTTAATGTTTATTTTAACACTGAATTCGTTTTTAATTCAAATTGTAGATAAACGTGGCAGCAGTTGCGGTTTCTTAGGGTTCCGTAGTAAACTACAAGAAACCCTTATAGTTTCGCCATGTCCGTCTGTCCGTCTGTCCGTCCGCGGTCTAGCGCCTAGACGCTTGATACTAGAAAGCTATAATTTGGTATGTATACTTATATTAACAATGCTAACAAAGTGGTAGAACAAAATTTTGAAAAATATATTTTTTTGAGGTGCCTCTCCTACAGAGAAAGTGGGAATGAATTTTTTTTTTCGCACCGACCCCATGTTGTGCAGTATCGTTAGATAGGTCTCTCAAAAACATTGAGGGTGTGGGAAGATCATTTTCCGATACAATGATGCGAATTATTTACATTTAACTTGTCAATTTTCGTTTTGCACGGTGGTTCCCCCCCTCTATCTCCGAAAGTTTTCTGTTTATAAATTTGAAAAAATTCATGGTAGTAGTCCATATAGTGAACCTACAAGAAAAACTATAACGGTTAAGTAGGCACTACTAGTTACCGAGTAATAGTCGACGAACTGATAATATAAAATTTATTTGCTGAAAACTTACAAATGTTGTCATTGAATATGACATTGGACTCATTTGCAAGCAAGCAAAGCACAGCAAATACGGAACCCTACACTGTGCATGGCCCGACATGCACTTTGCCAGTTTTTTTTATATAAATTTTCATTGAAATTACTTTAAAAATAAACAAAGAGGTAACTTGATAAACAAGAAAAAATTGCATAGCGATAAGGTCGTTATTGCGTTCTCTTTTTATTGTTTGGTTACCTACTTTGTCTTAATGCAATTTATTAGTACAATAAAGAGTTTGTTTTGTATTGTGTCATTAAATTAAAATGTTTTGTGAAACTTACACTACAATTTCTTTAAGAGTACAATTTGCTCTCAGTTTCCGAGAACATATTAAAATATTCATTGTCACGAAAACCTTTTTAGAAACAGACAATATTTTCAACTTCTATCTACCAGAACTTCGTGGACAAACTCAATACCCGCTTATAAATTAAACCGCAAATGCTGGGAGAGGCTTGACACATGTCATCCAAGTTAGATTGGGACAGCATTGTCGGGAGCTCTCATGGTCGCCGCAAGTGTTTATTTAGCACAAGCTTATTGCTCACGACTTCGTCTCTTTAGTTATTCATCACATACTATGTTGGCTTTTGTAGATGATTTTATGAACAAGATAGATTATCCATGACACAAATAGTGGATGTAGACAGAAAGGCAGCAAAATTAAAATGGGACTGGGCGGGTAATGTTTGCCGAATGCACCCAGATCGATGGGCACACGCCACCACCAAATGGATTTCACCTGGACAAAGGCCAAGACCAAGAAAGAGATTGACAGACGAACTGTATACAACGTGATAGTTGGAGAAAAAGAGGAGAGGCCTTTGTCCAGCGGTGGGACATAAATGGCTGGTTAAAAAAAAGGTTATTATTTTATTATATGTATTTATTTATTTTTGTAACAAAATACATTTAGGAAATGTATTGAATTAAATTTATTTTCAAAAAACACATTCTGTAAATGGCGCTGAATTGTCCATTCCTAACAATTCATTTATTGGTTTTTGCAAATAAACTCGATAAAACGAGATCAATATCGCTCAAAATTTACAGCAAACGAAGCCGCTAGCAAAAGCTAATAATTTAGGCATATAAATTATTTATATGCCTAAACAAGTATCTCTCGAGTTTGGATAGATTACATAATTGATTGATTCCAATATTATGGTAGATCAAAATAACCGTTTCTCGCGCCGCTGACGTCATCGCTATCCGCTGTCACTTAGTTTAGTGTTTTTGACAGCTAATAAATAACGCGTTTAACCATATACCACAACCGTGCAACCGTATGTGAACTATTCATCACAAATTCTAGAGCCTTCAGACAATAGGCCTTAATTGGTTGTCAAATGGATTTGGCCATAAATATTCCAGTAAGGACGGTCTATCCGGTGGATTATATGGATTATGTGTGCCTTGTCTATATTTCTCTAACTGTAAAACGCTGGTTTACATTTTGACGTATTTTATTTGCGAGTTTTTTTTCTCGATGCTATGTTTCAATTACTAAAGTGCATTTTAATGTATTAAGTGGAAATAAAGTGCCTTACCATATTCAAGTCGATATTGCGTATAAAATAAGAACGATGGAAAGTCTAATAAGTAAAGTTATATGTGTACTTAAAAAGCATAACATAATAAAACAAATTTGATTTCCGCGTCTATTTTTCTTTTGTGTTTATTTTCTAAAATCGTGTTAAAATTCACAAATACTTATGATGATTCATCATCAGTAAAATATACATACATATTCATGAAAGGTTTTTCATATAGTCATAGAAAAAAAATAAAGAAAAGATAAAATCGTGGTAATAAAGTTTTTTTTTGTAGCATACTAATATTATATTATTATATACGCTAATATAATTACAATCTAGCCTAAACATAGACTAATGAGTAATTTTACATTGACCTAGTTTTATAAAAATAAAATTACCATAATAAATAAACTCTAATAAAAATAAATAGTAATAAAGATAAAATTACTTATTCATAGATTAGAGTAAAAATAATATTTATTTGTATAATTTAATGTACTCTACAAAACTTATACCGTTCGGAAACAAAGCAAAATGGCCACTGGTAATATAAATGGAGAAAGTGTACATCGAAAATGTTCTACAACAAACGAACAAAAAAGGGAGTGCAGTGAATTACAAATTTTATCTTAATACTCATTGTAATTTCCCCTAAACTAAAACCATTCCATTTACAAAGACCAAGTTCGTGGTGAATGAACAATGAAGTTCTCAGCACTAAAATAATACACATCAAGACTTAGGAGTCAATCTCCTTAGATATTCCCGAGGTTATTCCCAAAGGAAATACCTCAGAACCTGTTATATGCAAATATTGAACGATTAATTAACCAAAATGTTCCGCACCATTTTGAATTTACCACAATCACGTGAATAAATTACATGTATTCTCATATGAAGTATGAATTATTGTTTGTTCACAATGATACTAGAAATAGGATTTCATAGAGGCCATAGAGGGATTTGAAAAATTTGGTATTATATGCTGTTTTATTTATTACTAGCGCAATGTTCCAGCTTCGCACGGGTTTTTATAAGGAATCTATAAATATATATATTTATAGCCTGTCACCCGCGGATAGTGTAGCTTCCAGACGGTGAAATATTTAGTCAAATCGACGACCTCCGTGGCGTAATGGTTACCACGCCAGACCGCCACCCATCAGGTCCCGGGTAATATCGTTGAGTTGGTATCACATAACACAAGTTTCGAACTTACTTTGGGGCTAGCTCAATCTGTATGAATTGTCCCTATATATTTATTTATTTATAAAAATAAAAATAAAATCGGTCCAGTAGTTTTTGAATTTATTCGTTACAAACAAAAATTCAAAAATACAAATCTTTACTTTGTTAATTTTTTAATAAATTGCAGATAGATATTTCACATAGAACATCCGTGATTATTTATATAGACAGTATACGAGCACATGAGTAAATAAACTGACGGAACAGAGACTTCACTCGCCGAGGACACGCACACAAGCATGTGTACCTGACGAGCGCTTTGAGGACACGCAATATACGCCTCATGCTTGTGTGCGTGTCCTCGGCGCGCGACGTTGTATGGAAGTGAAGCCTCTGTCCGACAGTTTATTAATACTCATGTGATACGAGTAACCTTCATGAGATAAATGTTGTAGGTATTAATTACCCTAGGCAGTGCTGTTAGTAGCTAATGCTGCCAGACCATGGATTTTTGTAAATACCTACATATTTACTTATCTATGTATAGAAAACACTCAGACTCTAAAGTACTCTAGACAATCTCGAATATTAATCATTCATCACATTTTGTCCTGCGCGGGGATCGAACCCGTATCCGTACGTTGATATAAATGAGTATATCTTCCCCCCTATTCTAGTAACAACAACAGTTTCAATCTCATCTCAAACTCACGCACTATAGCTCAATTTCTATTTTTATGAGTTTGTATCTGTTTTTGTTACAAGACACACTCACGGAGACACAAATGGGTACTTTTGTACTGCTAGCTTGGCTGCTTTTGTACGAAGAGATTTTACAATGTAATGTTTACAGTCTGTGTGTTGCAAATAAAGCATATTCTATCTATCTATCTACACAGCACTTAACACCCATATTTTTGTCTATTTGGTATTATATTCACTAAATTTTAACTTTAAAAGTCACTTTTCAAATTAAAACAATTGGCCATTTGTCGCTTGTTTTTACCTATGCTACAAATTCCATCTACCAAAACAAGTCACGTCTGTCAAATTGTCTATGTCTACGTTAATGTTGCTATTGATGAAAGAAAGGAACAAGGTTATACAGAATTTAATTATCTGAAAAGTAACAGCGACATTTTCAGCTTGTGTTTGGTACAAAACATAATTTTTACATACACATGTGTTTAATTCACTTGCATGTTACTTGTTATAAATTTCCTCTTGTTCCTAAAGTTGCGTACTATTGTGATACCTAACTTGCAACTCGTATTAACTGACATGACATAAAGCAACAAACTGCATGCAGGAATTCTGCACGTATTCACATAAATACTAGCGAGGCGTATTCACTTTGGAAGTCTAATCTGCACCTTGTCTGAGTAGTTAAACTGTTAATAGTATTATTTTATTCAAGTTTGAGAAGCACTGTTTGTTATGACTGCTTATTTCTGCTTTCATTCTTTTTGCAATAAAGCTTGGCTCTCCTAATTAGTAAAACCTTTATCTATTCTTAATTATAAAACGAAGTTGCTTTCGCTGTCTGTCCTTATGTATGCTTTAAATCTTTAAATCTACGTAACGGATTTTGATGTGAATTTTTTTAATAGAGAGAGTGATTCAAGATGAGGTTACTATGTATAATATATAATTCCCACGGGAAAGCGGGCAAAAACGCAAACGAAGTCGCGCGGGTTACGCTAGTTATATGATAAAAATTAAATTCAAAGATTGATCCACTTTTTGGATCAGAGTCCTAACAAAAATTAGTACGTTTAATATAAATAATTCTCATGGTATCGAAAAACCACACTATGAGGGTGGGTTAAAAAAATTCACACTCTCGGAGAGACACCACCCAAAAATTTTTTTTTCAATATTGTGTTTTACCGATTTACATTGCATTACATAACACACAATACGGACATGGTGAAACTATAGTAATTTCTTATAATAGTTCCTTGTTTACTACGGGACCCTAAAAGTATGCAATTCCTAATATTCCAATTTAATTTTTTCTCCTTTATGGTACGAAATTTATATATTTTGAACCCAATTTAGTTGAATGTAAGTTTCTAATAACATCGACCGTGGCGATACCTTATAATAAATTTTTACGACATCCTTAATACCGCAAAAAGTCGAATACAAAGTAGCAGTTTCATCGCCCTCGAATACAGGGCACGTCCAAACGATACATAAGGTATTATTACACAAACAAGAACAGAAATAGCGTATTCAATAAATAAAAGGAAAATCCTACTTATACCTTCAGCCGTAATACGCACACATTACAACTCGCATGTATTACCGCCTTAACAAACAACTTTTGTATCAACTTGGCTCCGCCTCGGCGTACTCTTTTTCGCTCGCTTAATAATTGTGGTTCTTTTTTTTATATAAGTTACCGGAGAAACCCGCGCAATTTCGTTTGCATTTGTCCCGCTTTCCCGTGGAAATCCAGAATGAACCCTCCAATTTTCAGATCTCTATGTTCAGCGGTTTGGGCTGTGCGTTGATTCTCAGTCAGTCAGTCAGACAGGACAAAGCATTTTATTATACGGGGTTATTTTTGGACCCCCCTATTTATTTTAGGTGATTCTATAGCAGCACAATGAATTTATGAAATAAAAATAAATAGTTTTATTGACTTTCTTACTCAAAATTTTACAAACACAACTTAATATTATGGTCACTCTTTTGTTTACCGCGCGTGCGCAGCATAGCACTACGCGCATGCGTAGCTGATATCATCCTTTCAACGTTTCAACCAATGACAATGCGCCGTCGTTGACTGACGCGAGGGTGACCGAACCCCCGAACGGGTAATTCAGCGACTGACACCACGAAGGATTGGAACCATGGTGTCAATCGCGGAAGGACTCTTTTGAATTGACTGATTGACACCATGGTGTCAATCGAGTAACATATAATTGGGACGTAGATGGTACCCGACCGAACGTTCCTAGAAATGTAAAATTTAAAAAAGTTACTGTAAAATGTGGATTTTAAAACGTTTTTTATTTATTTTTTCACCAAAATTTTTTTTTTTTTTACTTTCCTTAAATCATGTCTATTTTTGGCGGGGGGTTCAAAAGTAACCCTGTATAGATGTGATAACAACCAAACCTTTTAGTGCAGAAATGGACTTGAAGGCGCCTCTATTTTGATATAAAAACGATGATGATGATGCATTCCAGCCGATTTCGACTATGGCGACTCGATGGTTAATAAAATCGTAAAGGACGCGTGTCTGAACTACTAGTAGTTATTCTGTGGTTCTGTATACATTAAATATTTAACACTTTCGCGCGAGCATCAACTCTTCACTTAACATTATGCCGTGGCGCATATTTTCCCCATACAAATATTTTTACGTATTTAGACGTTTTGTTTTATATTATGACTTCGATGTAACATATAATGACACTGACGTCAATATACGTCAACGTTTTATCACGCTTTGCTACGGTTTATAATTTTTACGTGCTGCTTTATAGCAAGAACGTCTAGACACGTCAACGTTAACAGACGTCATAACCATAGACGAACAGGAGATGACATTTATTTATCACTATCTTCCTATCATTAAGTTTTCAATACTATAATCATAATCTCACTTGGCAGTTTGGCACCTTTCTTTCTCATCTTTTAGTCTTCCCCTTCTTCTTATATTCTAATCTTTGATTTTTTCGTTTAATTACTACTTTAAAGAACAATTTTAAAATGTTATTAGGACTGGTTGTGCCATTCTTCGAAGCAGATGGCACAAAGTGGTGGCTTTTCTAGACAGCCTTTACATCTATCATTCCGCTCGCGCACAGCCTCGCACGCACGGTGACGCAGCTAGACTGTTGTATTGGAACTTGTACGCAGCGCGCCGTACAGTGACGTTGTGTGCCCGTGTAGAGGTACTTTGGATGTGTGCGAAGCGCTCACAAAGTCATGTAATTTTTTCTATATTGCGTGGCGCAAGATCTTTGAGATTTTGATATATTATGGCGCAATGACGTCACTATAAGGATTTAGTATAGCCAACTAACGTGCTTGTACGTTCTTGTAGTAATGAAGGGAAAAAGTTCGACGTAGTCATACGTTGTTCAACATCGTACCGACTGTTTTTGGACGAGATAAGACGTTGCTCGCGCGAAAGTGTTAAAAAATGTAAATGTACACCGTATACTTATATTACTTATGCATCGATTGTTACTTATGTTATGGAAGAAAAAAATATGGGTATTTTTTTTTTTCCAGAAAAGAGAAATAAAGAAAAAACTGATCTTAAACAAAAAAGCCAAACACTGTCTTTGGTAAAGTTCATAACTCATTAAAAAAAATGCGTAAGTATAGTTTTTTAATAAGTTCCAAATTTAGTGTTGTACAACTATCGATAGTATTTTTTATCGATATTATTCATCAATTATATTTCCACGTGTCAATTCGAATCCCATTTTATCGTGCGAATAAACATCGTGTAAAGAATAAACGCGTGACTCACGTACTACAAGTACGTGGGCAGAACTTCGCTAATGATAGCCCCACGTTCAGTACAACATCATTATTGGCAATCTGGGTATCAAGGGAATCGAATCATGGGAACTTCGAAATTAGGACATAATTATGAAGGGACATCTAATTAATAAAAAAAATACTAATAATTGTTATTTCACACATTAGTGATAAATTCTCCGACGACTCCGTGGCGTAATGGTTACCACGCCAGACCGCCACCCAGGAGGTCCCGGGTTCGATCCCCGGTCGGGTCATGATGAAAAACGAACTTTTTCTGATTGGCCTCGGATCTTGGATGTTTATCTAAATATGTATTTGTTATAAAATATAATATCGTTAAGTTAGTATCCCATAACACAAGTTTCGAACTTACTTTGGGGCTAGCTTAATTTGTATCAATTGTCCCTATATATTTATTTATTTTATTTATTTATTCTATTCACACAGCGCCATCTGGATCTGGATCCCAAAGTAAGGTAGGCTGTCCTGCTTATGTTATGTCCATACACCAGATAATGGATATAAGTAATTATAAATTAAGTTAAAATTGTTTTGAAGTTCCGTTTTCATGGATTTTTTTATACCATAAAGATGGCAAATAGGCATACAGCCCCCCAGATGGTAAGCATCACCGTAGCCTATAGACGCTTGCAATACCGTGGGTATCACTCATTGCCAACCCTCCCAACCCCCCAAAATGGAGCTCTGGAGTCCTTACTCACGCTACAATACAAATGCTACGATCTTCTGTAGTGGAGGCCCTTCCCCAGACGGGCTGCTTCGATTTGAGCGGATTATCCGCTGTGCCCTACCTCTCTTAAATTCTTGATTGTTTTGATTCTTTGAAAGGGTGGTACTTCCTCCGTCGGTCGAGCTAGCCTATTTAATGTTAGGTCTACATTCTCGAGATGATCAGTGAAAATGGCAACGTGACGGGCTCTCTGTCCTACTTCGTCTTTACTTTTTCTTTGTCTTCTAACTTCATGCTTAACTTCGCTCAACTTCCCGAGAGTGTGGAGCTAATAAATAACAAATGCTATACCATTGCAAAAGTTATAATCATAATGAAATGTTCTTATTTATTAATTAATGTTTCTCACGTATGTGTGGTGGATAAAATAAACGGCATGGATCGGCCGTATTTTGTGACATAAAATAGATTGTAATTTCGACCGCACACCGCAGCGCGGCGGCAGACGGTGCAGGCAACAATTGGGAATGTTAAAATAAATAAAATGAGACACAATAAAATGTCATGAAAATAAAACGGAAATCATAATATTATTGACAAAACAGACCACTAATAATAAGTACTTACTCGCAAAGTACAATACAAATAGCCCTTGATAAGTTAGTATTCTTGTTATAAGTCCCAAGCAAGGATGGATATATAACACGTCATTACAAATATATACCTACGACAAAACTTCCAAACTCTTCAATATTACATTAGGTAAGTAATGTAACTTCTATAACACAAGTAACTTTGTTGGAAAAATGTATCATATCATAATTAGTACGTCACGTTTCGGGTCGAAACTTCGAGGGCAGAAACTTCGGAAGGTCGTGACTGTGCCGAATTTAATTTATGGCATAGGTATTTGATGTAGTAGGCGACTGTAATGAAATTATAGGCGAGACGTGTGCTTTGAGAGGCAAAATATACCGTCTTCCTATCATTGATTTTCATACCCAGTCTCCCAAGACTAGAATAATTGTCTTCTCACTTGATTGCTGAATAAAAATATGTTATGCGAGAAATAAACAGGCTTTTTTTAGTTTATTATTAAAATACGAACTCTAAGATAATTTTTAAAGATAAAATTGGTATTAAAAGTTGCTCACACACACGCTTTTTTGTTGAAGACAAAAATACTGTTTTTTTTATTGTTTAACATTTAAATCATACAACACATTCACACATACCCAATCACTAAAAACCACTCAGAGGTTAATTGTGAGTTGGGGAGTCGTAAAGTACATTTATAACAAATAAGGTTACAACTCCACCACTCCACCACCACTCACTACATATACAAATGGCCTTTCAAGAAAGCACGCTTGGTTCGAAAAATGAGGTTTGGACTACCATTTAAAATGTTAATATATTAATTGTTGTAGGTAGACTAATACCAAAATAGTCTGAAGGCTGAAGTGGGCGGTGACAAGGATGATAATGTCTTAGAGGAAAAATTCCTGATAATCTTATTTAGGAGATTCTATTTTTATATTTGCTAAGAATTTTATTAAATAATAAATTCTACAGAATTCATTAGGCTTAACCGGCTTGTGTTATGGGAACCACTGTATTTCCGATATAAAAAGTATGATATGATCTAAGTATGCACATTTGGGAATAGCCATTTCTGGCTACTAAACCACAAGGCTTGGTAAAGGCATATTTGTCTGAATAGAACGTAATGAATGCAGGAGACAAGAGCTACATTAAAATATATTCAGTCCAAATTGAATTATAGCTCACAGAAATGTTCCAAATGAGTGGTCCGGAATTCGTCTTTCGTTCATTCATCAAAATGCAAATTCTGATATAAAATTAAACATAATATTAAATTAATAAATATGTTTATTATATTTTCTCCCTTAGATTTGTATCTGTGCAACCTAAGTACTTGAATTTACTGACTGGGAGTATTAAGGATGAGAAAATGTACAGACGTGAGCGAAAAAAGAGAGAAGGTGAAAAGTGAAGTGACAGTAAAATAGACGTAGGTATAAAACGTAGACAATATGAATTATAAAAATATAATGTTTTTCAAAAGAGATCGGTTTGTAACAGGGAGGAAGAGAAGAGACGGAGGAAGAGATTGACATCCGCAATCAAAATGCCCTTAGATGCACAGCTGCCCTGCATAGGGTTCTGGTCTGCTGGTGTCTAAGCTACTGCGTAGACAAACAAAGATCCGTGTCTACAAAACAGTAATTCGTAATGTACGGCTTCGAGGTTTGATCACTCTTAGAAGGGAACCGGAAAAAGGGAGAACAAGCTGCTAGTCACAGAAAGAAGAATCTTGCGGAAAATACTGGGACCGACTCAAACGAAGGCAGATGGAGAGTCCGAATGAACCTGGAGATTGAAGACCTCGTGGGCGACCCCAATATCATTGGAGAGACCAAAGCGGCTAGGCTTCTCTGGCTCGGACACGGTGATAGAATGGAGGATGAGCGTGCCGCTAAAAGAGCTTACTTGGGACATCCGAATGGCAAACGCTCAGTTGGACGCTCTAAATACCGCTAGTTCGACGAGATACGGAAAGACCTGATGGCTTTTGGAGCTGGGAATTGGGAGAACTCCAGAATCCACTTCGGGTCGTTGCGCCGTAGCGGTAAGTAAGTTAGTAAATTATATTTAATTAATTAATTTTCTTATTTTCTTAAAAAACATAAATTCTATATAGCCACTAAACTTAATAATGAGTAATAAAGCATGAATAAATTTAATACAGTCTTGTGGTCTCTTTTGATGATAATAGAAGTAAACTTTTTAAATTGGTAGAGTAGAGTTATGCCCAAAAACTTTGTTTATTTTCTCGGGTTACGAAAGATTAAAATTATGTTAACTAACCTTTTATTAATTTATGAAAATTTTACTTAAGAAGTTAAAAACACTTGATAGTAGTCAATTTGTTATCACTACCAGGTAATATAATTACACATATCCCATTAAAATATGTTTAATATTTAATTTGTTTTTTTTTTAAATATCAAGGACACTAGGACGAATCGGCAAAAAAAAAATGCAATTTTTACTTTTCAGAGAATCTTTTCAATTGAGCTACTCCTATTATCCAAGAAAAATCTAACAAATAATCATATTTGGGAAAAGGCGATCTTATATTTCTGATCGTTTCAGTCAGTTTCTGACAGGCATTTTAATGTTAATACCCCATGAAGTCTCAAGCTGTCTCTTTTCTTCTTCTTTAGTTTGACAATGACAACCATAATATAATGTGGTATAACTTTAAAAATAGTATGGAGCAATTCGCCATTTAAATATTAAAGTAAAGACAGATATAGGTATATCCTTTTATAATATTCGTCACCTTAGCATCACACTAAGAATTTAATATGTCTTAAAATTAATATAATCTATAGCAAATGCTATTGACTTTTGGAGTGTAATTGGAATAGTTCCGACCAGTTGAGATTTTGTGGTTAACCAAGTATCTCAAATACGGAGCAATTAACACTGTAGTGTACACTAAGGAGCAATGTATAGAAGCCACAACATCAGCTTCGTAGTTAGGGAGTTAGTGGCCATATAGGTATATGATAAGTTCGTCATTACAAGACATGTAGATATTGCAAGTTTTCAAGTTTGTGAATTTTTTTTTTTTTAATTTACTAAGTACCCAGACCTGATGCGGTCTTTTGCTACGACAATATATAGCAGAGGCGCAAATACGAAAATCGCATGTTTTTTCGAAAAATCTACTACCAATGTAATTATAGGTGGCAAATGCAAAAACCGCAGATTTTTCGAAAAATATATTTTTAATCTTGTAGGGGGAGAAGCGAAGATAGTGCGGAGGAGGCGTAATTAAATCAGAAGAATTTATAAAATGAGAAATTACTATCAAACAATATCCCAGGCCTTTATAATCACGTTCGTAGTTCACAAAGTCATTTATAAGAGGATCAGTCTGGGGTATGATACTAAAATCTGAAATAGAGGCATAATTTTAGTGAAATACAGTTAAACGTTACTAAGTACGTGGTAATGGGCACTAACGCCTGCTAATTGAGCAGACGATATAGGAATTCGAAGATATAAGTGAACAATTTTCACATATGCTCGAAAACGAAATTTGAGAAATATTACTTAACTAGCTGCCCGGCCCGGCTTCGCCCGGGTACTGTTTCGTTTTTTTTTCAATCTTTCTGAGAGATTTTCTTAATATTTTTTTCCGTAAGAACCTTGTACAGAGTATTAGAAAACTACAAAAAAAAATCAGCCAAATCGGTCAAGCCGTTTAGTTTTCATGTTAAGTCGTGACAACGGAAAACGGGTTTCATTTTTATATATATAGATTAAGTAATTTATGATACACTAAATTCGACTTAACCCGTCCAGGGTTTAAATTGTATTTTGCTAAGTAGTAAAGCATAATTAGTAAAAGCATTGTAACTTTTCTAGCATGTATAGAATTCTGCATGGGGGTCAAAGAAATAGTAGACCGTGCCAAAAACCTAAAGCTAGAGCTTGCTAAGCCAAAAGTTTAGGCAAATATATGGTAGACTGTCCACTAATCTAAACAACTTGGATTCGGGAATTCCTTAACAATGTTAATTTCTTAGCTGTCTCCCGGGAAGAACAGGGATGACGAAAGTAAACTTATACCCGTTATCACCAACAATTCCTAAAATTAAAATGTCTCCTAACAGCTTTCACTATGTCCAAATCCTTGTTTTTGGTAAGTGTAAGACATAATCTAATGATCGATTTATACATATAGGGACAAATCACGCAGATTTACAAAAACCGTATTTGAATCGATAATTTTATATGTCATACAAGTACCATAAACAAGGTTTTGGACATAAAAAAGCTGTTAGGAGACTTTTAAACTTTGAAATTGTTGGTGAAAACGGATATTAGGCTTTTGCCCGGACACTCAAAATAGGACTGCCAGCCTATTGCGGAAAAAAAACACACAGTAACGACAATATAGGAGGATCATTGGTCGCTCTGGAGAAATTGTTGACCCAACGACACGTTGTACAAATCGTCCACCCAAAAGGCGAGAAACTCATTTTTTTTTAGTTAAAACAGCTATGAGGACGCTATGGGTTTCAATAAATATTTTTTTTTATGGAAATCGCAAATGAGACAATCATCGAATCTCAGTTTACCAAAGTGCACGACTTAAATTGTATTGTTGTTTTTGGAACGTCAACATTATTCATAACATAAGGCAAAGGATTTAATAACCTTCGAAGCGGCAATTTGAAAGCATTAGATTATAGCGGTAGCAAATCACTTGTAACCAGACTAAGAAATTACGACGGTCTATTGTTACATTTTAATTGAAACCAGATCGTACTTAATGAAATATGTGTCTTGGAGAACACAATAATTTAAGTAGCGTCTTTTTCAGTTTTCATGGTGTATTCAGTTGTAACGTTACAGATCCGAACATTACTTTTGGTGTAAAACTTTGTTTTCTTTTTTCTCTCTTATATTGTAAGTAATCTAACCTAATCTGAAGTTGCAGTTTGTTTTGACAGTTACACACACATCTTAAATATTTTCCTGTATTGTCGCGCAAGTGGTCTTTAAGTGATTGTTACACTAGGCATGAAAGTAAAGTTATTTTTTAGGCTCCGTGGTAAACTACAAGGAACCCAGAAGGTCTCCAGAGCTCCACTTGGGGGGGTTGGGAGGGTTGGCAACGCGTGAGTGATACCCCCGGTATTGCAAACGTCTATAGGCTACGGTGACGGCTTACCATCAGGTCGACCGTATGCTTGTTTGTCACCTGTGTTGTATAAAAAAAAAAAAAAAAAAAAAAAAAAAAACCCTTACAGTTTCGCCATGTCCGTCTGTCCGTCCTCGGTCTAGCACCTAGACGCTTGATGCCAGAAAGCTGTAATTTGGTATGTATACGCATATTAACAATGCTAACAAAGTGGTAGCATAAAATTTTGAAAAATATTTTTTTTTGGGGTGCCTCCCCTACATGTAAAGTGGGAATATTTACCTCTATCTCCGAAAGTCTTGTGTTTAAAAATTTGAAAAAATCATGGTAGTAGTCCATATTATAGTGAACCTACAAGGAAAACTAAACTTAACGGTTATGTAGGCTCCACTAGTTACCGAGTAATAATAGCCGACGAGCTTATGAAGTAAAATTTATTTGACTAAAACGTACAAATGTTATAGAATATGGCATAGTACACATCTGCAAGCAAGAAATGCGTAGCCAATACGGAACCCTGCATTGTGCTTGGCCCGACACGTACTTTCCCGGTTTTTTTTATAGTTAGATGTAGTCGGAATAAATAATCGTTGATAGAACGTAATAAAAAAACTGAGTATCTTACGCAACACTTATAATGGTACAATCTGTAGTATTTTGATACAACATCTAAACAATATTTGAGCATTTATCTGTATTAAATTTTTAAAATTAATCGCGAAAAGTTTCATTACATGCAAATACTCGTCCGTCATGGAGGCAGTATTGCAATGTTCAAAATCGAATCATAAATTTTACATTACAACCGAATGTTCGCTATGAAGGAACACCTTAAAAGGGTGACAGTGTTGCAGTCAGAATAAAACTCTCAGAATAAGAAATCATCTAAGACCTCGTTTTAATGCAAACACAACAAACCAACCTGAATTATGTAAAGCTTTATCTACCCTAGGAAGATGTGATTTTTAAATTTTCTCCGCGACGTAAGAAAACAAACTTGAGCTATCTTCAGACCGTGATGACACTAGTTCAGATATTAGACCCTTTTCCAGCATAAGAGTGCTCAAACGCTGAAGATTTTTAATTTGAAAATTCAGCAGAACCTCGCGTCTTTTTCCCGATTTATTTTTTATAAGTTCTTCGAGTTAATGAAAAATTGTGACGGAACGTTAGGTATAATCAGTTGAAGTATGAATTATTAAAAATCTTATCTTGATGTCTACTTTTGAACATCTGTTGAAACGAGAAATGGAGAATGGAGGTAATGGTGGTTTAAGTAATAACTTACAAGTAAACCTGGATAGGTCCCTAGAGTTATAGTGTTTCTTTGATAAGATTTAGAGACCTGATTCTACTGGCATAGTGTTATTGAATTAAACATTCTTCTTTTTCTTTAATTAAACATAACAAATTATGTAACATATAAAAATTATAACCTGCGAAAAATTACTTTCTTTTTAATTACTTTTTAAATTATTATCTAGTCATGAGAATCTCTTCTTATAAAATGCCACTAAAAATAAAATTAGACATATTTATTGCAATAAATAGTAAATATATAACTTAATTTACAAATTCCTGCACATAAAATGGAGGAATCCCTTATGCAATTAGTAAACAATATCCGTTACAACATAAATTCCGAAATAAAACGTATTCACCACAGAATTAACTCAAATCCTAAATTTAACTTCCAAACTTCTGAATTAAACAGCAATTTCTGCAAGTGTCATGTACATAGTTTGTTTGTAGTGTCCAGCCTTTATGCTAATTGGCTAAAGTTCGCACAAAGGGCGTCGCTAGAGTTTGCCCCATTTGTTTGTTTGAGGATGCCCGCCTCGTCGGTGGCGATTAACCGGTTATCCCGGGGTTAGTCTATAAAGCCTCTTTAAGTAAATAGAAAAAAGTTTTCATATGATATGGTGTAACCGCCTTATTTTCATTAGCTTTAAGTTGGCACCGCTTATTAGTTTTTTCTGTTACGTTAAGGGTAACGTATAATTTTATAAGGGTATGTACGTTTTCACCAACCAACCTTACTTGTACTAAGTTTCAATATTAAATAACCGCTTTTGTTACTTTAATCCTTTGAAATTGTTTAAAAACATCAAGCTCATCGGGTCTTTTTTTATTGAACGCATAAAGTGAGTCCAACTACGGTCTTCTACAGTCAGCAAGCAATGAACTAAGTTTCTAAGTAAAAAATACCGAAGGCTATTTATCTTTTTGTAAAATAATCACTCAATTTAATACATGAATCTCAAGAAATGGCTTTCCTGTCAAAAATAATGGCCAAATTTACCATTTCCTATTCAATTCATACATTCCACTCTAGTGGAAATTGATGTTTCTGTTTGTGTTGTTACCTATCTCATTCTTTTGTGATAGCAGTGACTAATTTCGTTTGCATGATTCCCTATTCCATTGTGATGCATTCAATTAATTTTACAAAAATGCCACACATTATTTAACTTTCTATGTAGGACATTAACCTATTTGGGTCGTACCTTACAACTTACAATAATAGCTTCAATAATAAAAATAGCAACAATATTAAGGATGGAAAGATTAGGAAAAGAGGAAGGGATGAATAAAACTTATATTATAGAAAAATATGGTTCGATGGCGAGAAGGTGAAAAAGTGAAGTGAAGCAAATACTATAGAAGACTAATACGCACAGCTTCGGAAGAATTCGGGCAAGACGCGACACTAACGACCCTACGGCATGAGGGCGGCATGAGGTGAACGATTTCAAAACTTTTCGTGCGTTTTGTATGCAAAATGTTATAGCGCCCCTAGCGGCATGAGGTGAACGGAGGTTGCCAAGTCATTGTATGAGAAACGTCAAGAGCTGTGCGTATTAGTCTTCTATAGTATTTGAGTGAAGTGACAGTAAAATAGAATATAAAAACCATAAAGAAAAAGGAAACATAATAACTATTTACAAAGCGGTTTTTAAAAAGAGTTCGGTTTGCCACAAACAAAGAAAGAATTTTTTAAATAAAATTAAATAATTTTAAGGACAAAATACCAAGTATGTCATCTATGTAATAGTAAGCCATCATTACGTGTCAAACGACCTCAATCTACGATCACTTGTTCATTTAATTGGAGGCCTCGGCCTCGCTGTCATCCCGCGTCTTTGTTTTAAAGAAACTCATTTTAGCCCCTCCCAGGGGTAAACACAGGGTAGTGCAAAAAATGAACACATTATTATAATAGCAGTAATTTGTTCCGTTGCTGATGCCGTTGGTATTGATCGACGATTTTTCTGCAATTTTCCACCTTTTTTTACCCATAAACTATATCTTGACTTGTCATTATTCTAGAATATCCGAATACTTTTTGTTTTCATAAGGTAGTAAGATTTGTGATCAATCACATTGAAGTTCCCACAAATGGGTGTTAACTCATGTATTTCTATTATATATTTATTGACTAGCAATATAAAACATAATATATTGTGACTGCGAGTATACTAAACTCTACTGTTTTATTTTTTTATATTTCATCCGAAACTCAATTTATGTATCATGTAAACAAGATTACCACTTCCTACGAAATTGTAATTTCCACGGCCAAAGCAGCTAATATTTCTGCGAAAAACGTTTATTCGCTGTACATCCGTAAATACGAAATATGCAAAAAAGTACTTTTGAAAGGTAACTCTCAATGTATAAAAGAAAAATTTTAACTAGTGGAAAAGATTATTATATTTTTCACCACTCCTCCGGTTTCATCGCTCCCATTACCTAGTCATGCCATAAATATTGTAAAAGAGTTTTTTATTATTTTTCAATTTCAAATAACATTTATTACTTTTACAATGTGTTAGTTTAATACATAACTATAAAACAATTTAAAATATAAAAGGTTTATTCGAAGTGGTCTCCATTGGCTGCAATACAGTCCTTTAAACGTTGAGGCCAGTTATCAATAGAAACACGCACTCTTTCCATGGGAAAATTCTTCACTGCCAATCGTTTGGATTGTTTTAGGGACTCCAAATTATCATGACGTTTAGAGCAAGCCGTACTCTCTAAAACGCACCATAAATCATAATCCAGCGGATAAGGATCGGGACTAGACGACGGCCAGTCTTCAGCTCTGATGAAGTCGGAAACGTTCGATTCCAACCAAGACCGCGTGGACCGAGCTTTGTGCTTCGGCGCCGAGTCTTGCTGGAAGGACCATTCTTGGTTATTGAACATGGTGTTGTTAAAGGGATTAACTACCTTCTCAAGAATTGTATCTTGATACACTTGTGCCGATGTTTTGATACCTTTTTCACAAAAGTATGGCTCAGTCACTCGTTCATAGGCAACACCCCACCAAACCATCACTGAAGTCGGGTAATGCCCACGTTGCACTCTGCCGACTAATTGGGAAGCTTCCTTAGAGCTTTGAGCATAAATACGGTCATTTTGTTTGTTAAAATGTAGCTCAATTGTAAAAAAAATTCACAGATTTCGTGCCTCACACACACGACTATCGTGCACATTGGAAATGAATCTACGGAATTCGAAAAAATATTGTCGCTGAGCGACGAGGTGCTCGATGGCGTCGGAGGAGCTCGATGGCGTCGCTGTGTGGTGTGTCGCACTCTAATATGAACACGCAAGTTAAGCGACATCGACCCTAGCCAGCGTTTGGATGGGTTTTGTCATCTTGAGCTTCTCCGTGCTTCGGAGGGCACGACCCGTGGGCAACGACCCTTTCTTTATAAGGCAGCGGGAATATATTTCCCACCATATTTTTTTGGAATTTTTTTGAAAACGATACTAGTGATCGAATTTATTCCTATGGTAACAAATTGTGGATTTCATATTAACATTTTTTATCTAGCAGTTAAGAACGGACGTCATAATATTTTTTTTTTCTGTGACAGTTACAAGTTTAAAAATAACTGAATTTCGACACATGCTGTTAAATCACATTTTCAAATTTCTTTCTAAAGATAAGTTGTTATTAAACTTAATGTCTAATGTATATTGCATTTGGAATAAGTTTAATTTTTCATTATTTATTTACGAGGCTTTTTTTACACGCTTTTTTTGTGGTGGTAAAAATATTCCCTTTGCCCGTGGGGTGACCAAATTCAAATTCAAAACTTTTATTTAGAGGATAAGCTTTCACAAACACGTTCTCTTGTCAGAGTATACAGTTGTAATAAATGATTTGTATAAATCTCGCACGAGACGCCAAGCGGCAAAGGCAAGGGCACTACCTACCTTTTCTCGAAACGTTTAGTCGTTTTTTTGAACTCTCATAACTTTGTTTTGGATGATGCTAAATAGTTAAAAATTTCAAGATATAATGACACCAGTACAATCATTAAACATAAAGTTTGAATGTCGTAACTATTAAACTTTAGATTTTATTAATGTCTTAAAACCCCCGATTTCGTCACTTGAAGGTGTAGAGTTTGTGAAGTTAGGCCACGTTAGGCCTTGTAGAGGTAGGGCGTGTAGAGTTAGAAGCTTGGCTCTACATGATTGAGATCTGATAACTTTTTGACAATGCGAGTCATTATGGTCTCGGTGGTATTAATCTACTCTATATACTACTACTATTTCGGAAACAAAAGCAAAATGACCACTTGTAAAAAAAATGGCGAAAGAAAACCTGTTACGGGCTTTTTTGGCATTTATAAATATATCGTGTTTTTTTTACCATAACATTTAAAACTAGGTGTACATACAACATTACGTCAATAAATTGTGCCATTAATTTGTCTTAACATAAAATTAAATCTAAAATATAAAATGTAAAATCGGTGTTAAAGATAGGAGCAGACCAGGCCCGCAAGGCAGCAACCGTTCTCGTGTATTTTCGAGTTGACGTGAGAGTCAGCCTGCCAGCCCCATTACTGGGCTCACCATCAACAATATTATGAACAATATTGAAGGGAAATTAATTAATTATTTAAACCTACCTGGGAACACCAGGCAGTCTCCGGGAGGTACTCAGCGACGTCAAGTCCCTGGCCGGCTTCCTGGAGGAATTAGGATGGCTGGAGTAATCCAGCTCCCACTCTTCGCACGCACAAAGGGCACATAGGCTGCCTAATTTTGAGAAGGCCCGCAAGACAACAAGCAACAACAAGCAAAGCCTCGTAAATATATAATGAAAAATTAAACTTATTCCAAATGCAAAATACATTAGACATTAAGTTTAATAACAACTTATCTTTCGAAAGTCGCAAAATTTGAAGATGCATAAAGATATTCTGACGTCCGTTCTTAACTCCTAGATAAAAAATGTTAATATGAAATCCACAATTTGTTGCCATAGGAATAAATTCGATCACTAATTTCGTTTTCAAAAAAAATCCTAAAAAATATGGTGGGAAATATATTCCCGCTGCCTTATAAAGAAAGGGTCGTGCCCACGGGTCGTGCCCTCCGAAGCACGGAGAAGCTCAAGATAACAAAACCTATCCAAACGCTGGCTAGGGTCGATGTTGCTTAACTTGCGTGTTCATATTAGAGTGCGACACACCACACAGCGACGCCATCGAGATCCTCCGACGCCATCGAGCTCCTCGTCGCTCAGCGACAATATTTTTTCGAATTCCGTAGATTCATTTCCAATGTGCACGATAGTCGTGTGAGGCACGAAATCTGTGGGTTTAAATGCGACAAAGCCTATATTCTGCTCCAAGCCGAGCTTTATCTTCCTGTGAAAACAGCATTAAAATCCATTCAGTAATTTAGAAGATTTGGCGTTCAAACAGACAGACAGACAGACAAAAAAATATAAATAAACATTTTTCGCTTTTATTACCTTTCTCTAACTGTTCCCTCTCCATTTTGCCAAATATGTTCAGACATATCGGGGTCTACTGTTCTATTATATGTATATAGATTTACAAATAGTCAACGAATTGGAAGACATATTTTGTCCTCCCGATGTATCTGATGATGGTTTTGAATCTGTTGAAGACGAGGTTCAATACATACTGTATTCAACGATCCTAAAAAACTATGACGAGCCTAATGACTGGCCTATGGCACCGACACCTGATCCACCTAGCAGTATCATACCTCTCGAAAGTCGAACCTAGCAGTTCATCCGTTGATTTTTCATCTAACCCTCCGTCCTCCGTCGTCCCATTCCAACGCGATCATTCTAGGCGGGCAGCAAGATTTTAAATTTTGTCCAATATATCTGGTACTCAGCAGACCTCAGAACCTCAAGCCACACGGGCAGAGGGAATATTTTTACCACCGTGTTTTTATTTTTATTTTTTGAAAAACATAAAAAAAACAATCTAAAAACTTAGTTTTTTTTATCTACCCTAGATGCTTATGCCCTATAAAGGGTTAAGCCATCGGTCCCGGCTGTTATTGATGGATGACAGTCGTTAGGCCAAGTCGGTGGCCTTAGGGCGACTTGAAAACACCGGCCTCTGCCAATCCTCATTGGAGCAGCGTGGCAGAGTACGCTCTAATCGCCTTCGACTGAAGGTAGACCCGTATCCCAGCAGTGGGATGATTATGAGTTGATATGATGATGATGATGAGCGACGATAAAGTTCAGTTGAAAAAGTTACAAAATAAAACTAGAACGTTTTTGACTTTTGTCAAAAAGGTTAAGCTACAGGGCAAACCCTTAACTCAATCATCTTTGTTTTAGGCTCAAATTACAGATGACTAAATTGTCCAGACGAGTTTTTCTTAAATTTTTGATATCATTCTTCGTTTCCAAAATATCGAGCGCCAAAATCAAAAATTCGGAAAGAAATGACTTTTATTTTCACAATTTCGGCCATAACTTTCTTCGTTTTTTACTTTCTCAAATAATTCTTTTTGCACCTTACAGCTCTCGTAAATACGCGTCTTTTGAGCCTTTTATGAATTTCATATCTTTACAACTCTCTGAGATATAAGGGGATCGCACTTTTTCGTGAAATCGAAGCCTATACTGAAGCGAACTAAAAGACATTTCCAATGTCAAAATCTCAACCGTAAACAAAAATTTTCTGTGACCTTCCTTTGCGTACCTCTTCAGTAGTTTTTTCGATTTTACCACCCTATTCTTTTTTAAATTATCAGTTAAGAAATGACCAGTACGTCTCTTATAGGCTGCAAGTCCTAAGTCATCTTTTAAAATACGCGACATGGTTCTAGGTGCTATCTTCATCTCCCGAGATAAAATCTTTTGCTTTCGGACAGAATTTCTTCGAATTCTTTCCCTTACTGCTTTGACCACCTTTTTCGTACGAACACTACGTGGACGGCCAGATCTT
Organism: Endotricha flammealis; assembly: GCA_905163395.2. Taxonomy (NCBI): domain Eukaryota; kingdom Metazoa; phylum Arthropoda; class Insecta; order Lepidoptera; family Pyralidae; genus Endotricha; species Endotricha flammealis. Next base: position 9,411,470 of record LR990867.1, read on the forward strand.
TTTCTGTCATAAACAGAGGAGCTCTCATTGTACCTATTAATAGCCCGGTACACAAACATTTTACTAATACCAAGCGTATGGAGAGTTTTAAAAATTGCACTTGGCTCCATACCTACTTTGTGAAATGCAATCACAGCGATTCGGTTCTCTTTATCACCCCACACCATTTTAATATCGCAAAATATTGTACAATGTATTGGCGCCAAAATAAGAAAAGACAATGAAAAATCATATAAAAATGACAGATTCCAAATTCAAATGTAATATTTTGTTTATTTTTCGTTGTAACAGTATTTATGGCCAGACTAAGTATTCGTTGAATCTGACTATTTTGTAGTTAGTTACAATTTTTCAAGAGAAGCATTTAAAACTTTTATATCGTTATGTCAATTATTTCGCAACCAACGCGGCACAGCAGTGACCGGAGCGAATCACCTTTTGCGTCCAGAGACACATCAGGAAGAAGACCGATTTCACTGAGGGTCGAAAGATTGGAATCACGCCCCAGAACTAACTACAATTCTTTTGTGGTGAGGGGGCCGACCCACCATCTCGACATCTTCATGAAGGAGGACTTCTAGCCGCTAAGAGTCGTATTCCGGAGATTCCGAGGACGACTACCTGCGGAAACCGCGCGTTACACGTCGCATTGCATATTTTTTTCTGTAACCATAAAATACAATTCATAATACCAGAGCTGAAATACTCTTTTGATCAAAAGAATAAAAAACAATATTATAATGAAATACAATTCGTGAGATAATAAAAACACGTCACTCCTCCATGCTTCTGACGTAGCACCCAAAAATTGCCAACATAAATATATTTTTTCTCTAAATTGCCCTTTTTTGAGGAAGATGAAGAGGCCATTATGAGTTTACTTCGCTTTTTGTTATAATGATGTTACTTCAGAATTTGTAAGTGACACCGTTTCAAAAGTGGATGAGAAAATCTCCATTGAAAAATATGTATAGGATAGCAAATACAAAGGTACTATTATTTTTTCATTTTATTTCTCAACAGTATTAATTTAACAAAATGAGAACGCTGAGTTAGGTTTTGACTATGTTATGGTTTATTTTTATCGTCATAAAAGTTATTATTTTAGTAGAGAGAGACATTTTTATGCTTACATCAGGCAGGAGACAACGAGTGAGAATAGTAAACTTTTTTGTACTTTTAAATACTAAGATAAAGTAAGTCACTGATAAGTTCCAGTTAGCATGTCAGATAAATTACATGTTTTTTTTAAGTCTATATTGCGCTAGCCCCAAAGTAAGTTCGAAACTTGTGTTATGGCATACTGACTCAACGATACTATATTTTTATAACAAATACATATATAAACATCCAAGACCCTAGGCCAATCAGAAAAAGATAGTTTTTCATCATGACCCGATCGGAATTCGAACCCGGGACCTCCTGAGTGGCGGCCTGGTGTGGTAACCATTACGCCACGGAGGTCGTCTTTTATACGAATTTGACCGACAGTTTTTGTCATCTATACTAATATTATAAAGAAGTAAAGTTTGTGTGTTTGTATATTTGTTAAATTGTAAGAATTTTTAAAATCGGTTCAGTAGATCCCGAGATTACCCGGGATCTACTGAACCGATTTTAAAAATTCTTTCACCAATAGAAAGCCACATTATTGCTGAGTGTCATAGGTTATATGATAAACCGGAAAATAAAAAGGCTTTTACGTGGTAGTCGGTTTTGCAAAGTGAATCGGAGAAAAAAACTTGTTCTAAAAAAGGATTATTAACATTATGCCCAACGAAGTGGGCACGGGTCAGCTAGTATTATTTATGCAGTCAGTAAGTGGTAAAGCAGGATCGTCTAGTGATGACCAGTGAGCTGCGGGTCTATTCTCATAACAAAAACAGTTATTTTTTGCTACCACTAAGATGGCAAACAAGCATACGGCCCGATGATAAGCAATCACTGTAGCCTATGGACGCTTGCAATACCGGGAGTATCACTCGCGCGTTGCCGACCCTGTAAAAAGTGGAGCTCTGGAGACCTTACTCACCGTAGGAACACAACATGGCCGAAACCAATGCTATTTGGCTACGAGCTTCTGTAATGTTCCCCAGACTGGCTGCTCCGATTTGAGCGGATTACCTCTCTTAAATCTAGTGTCAATCTGAAGCGATCTTCTTCGCGAGTCTCATCTTGAAACTAGATTTTAACTCTTTTTGTTGAGGGAATAGACCCCACGCTGCTCAAAATGTTCGACCGTAGCCGGGCTTGAATCACCGAAAAAAAATTTTACAGTAAAAGGGAGAGAGTATAGGACTCGAGTACCAGTTTTTTTTTCTATTATTAAATATAACTTTTATTTTTTCTAGCATATTCTTCTACAAGTTCTTAATATACTTTACTGTATTATTACTATAATTTTATTAATTATGTAACTAGAAGTGTTATCATTATGTCTGTCCTCCAATTTTAGAATAGAATCACAAATCCTCATTGAAATGTTTATGACATTTAAAATAGCAGCGCGTAGTCAACTAAGAAGCCTAACCCCCAAAGATTCCAGAGGCTCAACTTCCAATTTTTCACGGCCTATCCTCGGGCATCAATTCTGTCGGGTTAAAGCGATTCTGAAAAATTAAACTTCATATGTCATATATCCAGGCTTTACTTGGATTACTGTGCTGAAATATCCACTTCAACGTTAATTTTGCTACATAAGAATATTCGGAAATTTTAGTTGGAAATATTGAAGACTAAAATGTTTACTTACTTCGTGGATATTACCGAACGTAGTGTATAATTGTAAAACAAACACTTTAAAGCCTTCACATGATAGTTTTCATCCATTTTTATCCCCATATATTTTATACCTAGAACTAATGCGACAATTTACTTACTGTTTAATGGTAAACAGAAATATAAAATAATTTGAAACACTTAGGTGTGGGAGTGTGTAAGTGTGGGAGCAGTATCCTGTAATATTTTGAGTGACAGCTTAGCTTACTTAAATGTCAACAGCTTTGACGAGTGCCGTCCCATGTTTGTATATTATGTCCATGGTCCCATCACACAAAAATAACTTTATCAATGAGTACTCAAATACTTGGTCATCAGTTTTAAGGAACTATTCTAAGAACAATCCTTAGGGCGTTAGCTCGCGACGACTTTTTCTAGCGCTGCATTAGCGATATAATAATAATAATAATAATAATAATAAAGTTTATTTACCATAAAAGTTATACAATAGGTTTACAGGCTTATTTAGTAAATAGATGCACTTTATACAATGTAAAACGCCGTTTTTGTTACCCTGGATTCCACACTAGGATACCCTGTGTCGTGGAAACCAGGTTCCTTCCCAAAGTATACATAAAAAATAAAATAAAAAATAAAAGTGTGTGTATGTAAATTAATGTAGCAAATAAATAAATACGCTGTGTATGTGGATTTGTGTGTGTGTGTGTGTGTGTGTGTGTGTTTGTGTGTGTGATAGAGAGAGAAATTATGCTGTACATGTGTGAGAATTATTATTAAATTCATCTAACTAAAACCAAATAATAGTCAAATATCTAGTAAAAAGTATTTTAGTAGCTACCTACTGTAATGTAATGAAATTATTATTATTTATTGATCGTTTTTTTTTTTATGTTTATTTAATCATTATTTTATAGCTTGTACCATAGTCTATACCAGTACTTTTAATACTTCCTCAACCTCTGTATAGTTTTTAGAATGAAGCCATTTAAAAATTATTCGCCTGCAATTATATCTAGTCATGTTTATTATATCTTTATTTATTTTATAAATTTTATCATAAAGGTAAGGTCCCATTACATTATTGGATCTTCGACCAAAATCTGATCGAGTCTTTGGGCGGTCCCATTTTAGCATTCTATAGGATACACGGGCTATGTCTTTTGCTTGTTTGTGGAATCTTACGACAACGGACTCTATATATAACTGCCGTACACGTAAAAGATTGCACTCCGCATAGAGTAAATCAGTTGGATATCTCCATGGTTTTCTGAAAGCTATTTTTAATATTGCTCGTTGGGCTCTTTCGAGTTTTATTAAATGTTTTTTAGGAGTAGCACCCCAGACCACAACACAATATCCCAGAACCGATTGACATAAACCTTGGTATACCATTCTAAGTACTTCTGGATTAGCTACAGAACTCAGTTTTTTAAAAATGTGTGTTAGTTTTTTTAATCTTAATGTGACTGCATCAACTTGTTCTGACCATACCAAGTGTTTATCAATAATAACCCCTAAATACTTAATTTTATCAGCTTGTTCAAGCAATGGACATTGGCATGATATTGTAGAATAACAGCTAATTATGTTATTATTATCACAAGTATGGAGCCTTATTTGTAAATTTTGTGATGGAGCCGAACGTTCTGATACTCTAAAGGCAATTATTTTTGTTTTTGAAGTATTTGCTGTAAGCAGATTATTTTGTAGCCACCTACTGATTTTATTGAGCCCCTCCTGTGCTACGTCTGTGACTCTGCTCCACGTGTCAGCATAAAAGATGACTGCAGTGTCATCTGCGAAGGTAAATATATTTGCATTATTTAGTTCCATGGAGCAAAGGTCGTTTATGTAGACCAGGAAGAGCGTGGGACCCAGAATACTGCCTTGTGGCACGCCAAAATTTATGTTTAAGTAATTACTTTGATAGTTTGTGATGCATACAGATTGTTTGCGATCACTAAGGTAGGATCGGAACCATTCTAAAGCTATTCCCCGTATTCCCAACCGCTCAAGCTTTTTTAGTAGTATTGGTCGAGATACCGTGTCAAAAGCCTTGGCAAAATCCAGAAAGACACCAGCACATTTCTGTCCTTTATCGACTTTGTTAATAACAAGGTCGACCAGATCAGTGACAGCGTCCTCCGTGGATCTGCCAGATCGGAAGCCATACTGGTTCTCAGCCAAAAGTCCATGTACCTCGAGGTATCGTATAAGTCTAGTGTTTACGACCTTCTCCATTACTTTAGAAACGGCACTTAACAAGGATATAGGTCTATAGTTGGTTGGATCCAGAGTGTCTCCGGCCTTTAGTATAGGAATTACATTGGCTACCTTAAATTCAGATGGGACTATTCCTGTTGATATGCTCAAATTACAAATATGAGTCAGAGGCCTAGCTATAATAAATTTAATTTCCCTTAATATATTATTGCTAATTTTATCATGTCCAACAGCATTACTAGATTTTAACGTACCAATAAGTTTAACAATCTCAAATTCATCAGTTGGAGTAAGGAATAGGGAATCAGCCGAGTTGACATTAGTATGAAAATGATTTTGGTTTGCCAATTCTGTTTCAGTTTGGCCCAATAAGTTTAGAGTTGTGTTAGCCAGTTTCTCCCCCACAGAGCTGAAATATTATTCCATAGGGTTAGTGTGTAAGGTTAAGAGATTATCATTCTTATTTTTTGTTTTTTTAATGTTGCATATATCTTTTATTATGTCCCATTGCTTTTTAATATTATTTTTATTTTCTGTTAATTGTTTACGTTCATATTCATTCTTGGTATTTTGTATTACATTTACACAAACATTTCTGTACTTTTTAAATTCATTTAAAATTTTACTATCGTTAGGGAATTTTCTAGACTTTTTATGTAACTTATCTCGGTGTCTTATGCATTTTAATAAACCAGGCGTCATCCATTTTTTTATGACTAACTCAGAGTGCCGGTTTTTTTTTGTAGTTTTACATTTTACTAGAGCAGTATCGAAAGCACACCTGAAAATCTTCATAGCATTATTTACATTTTCTTGGTAATATAGTTCTGACCAGTCAGTTTGCTCTAGCTGTTTTTTTAAAGCCTTGATGTCTATTTTGGTAATTTCTGTAGTATCAATATTTATTTTAGGGAGGGGTATACCCAAGCTAGATAGTACAGCGCTATGATCTGTTACATCAGCATGACACACCACTGTAATCGATTTCATATTTGATTTTATCATACAGTGGTCCAGACTATTAAGCCCTCTAGTTCCAAAATTATGCCCCGGAATAAAGCCATAGTGAGTCATAAGGTTTAAGTAGTCATCAGCGCGGACATCAGTTGTACCTTCTTTTATATCTATATTAATGTCACCCATCAACACACAGTGTTGATTCGCGTAGTGACTTATAATTTTTTCTAGTGAATTTAGAAATTTATTTATGTTACGGAATGACGGTGATCGGTAAATAGTTATCACTGTAAAGCTATCAGAGATTTTTAATAATAGGCAATTTGCATCTTGAAGTTCTGGTTCCGTTACTGTTATTGATATATTAGACTTGACATAAATAACAATACCGTCACTTTTATTTATGTATGATTTCGAGTAAGAGCACATATATCCATCTAAGGGTAATACATTAAACGATTCATTGAGCCAACATTCAGTTAAAATTATAATGTCGGGTTTTAGTTGTAATCTCGTTAAAAATATTAAGAGGGAGTTAAAATTCTTATTTATACTGCGTATATTTTGTGATAGAATTGTGAGATTGCTATAGTTTATATTTAAGTACGTTTTGCATAATTCTGGGTCACTCACTTCAAAGCTAGCCGTCAGTTTAGTCTCATCTATATCATCGCAAAGTTTATCTATCATAATGTGCCGAAAGAACTACTAGTAATTTATATTTAAACAAAAATATGTTTTCTAAAACTGGAGGGTATGTCAATATTAATTGTCTGTGATATTTAAAAATTAGAGATAGTTCGCGCGTATTTATCAAGGTACAGTTATAGTGCAGGAGCTTTGTAATATTTTGTTTTGTATTTAGTGTGATCGGTAGTGTTGAATGTTTGAGAATGAGGTGAAAGTTGATATCAATGTTTACCAGATAAACAAGCAATTTATTGCAGGCTTTTAATGTGGGAAGTAGGACATATGTAAATTTTTCAATTTTAGAGATATGAGCTACTATAAGTGAGTATTGAACGACTATTTTGATTGTTAATGATTGAAGATGAATTAGGTATTTTAAATTATTAATGTGTATATTTAGTGTTTTCAATTTGTTTTTGTTGAGGTTATGGAAGTTATGTGTGATTTTGATTTTTACATGAGCAAGATACGATATGTCTATCAGATTAAATAGTGTATTAAAAGTGAATGTAATTAAACAGTTATAATTAAGAGTACTCTTCAGTTCACAATATTCCAATCTGAGCGGTGTTGAGCTGCATTTCGTTTCTGACCAGAATGTAGGGGCCGCCTTCCTTCTTTTTAAGATAAACATTACCACCGGATGTCCAGCAGTATTGAAAGTTTTCCGCTTTGGCGAATTCTCGGGCAAGAAAGTACAGTCGTCTCGATCTGGCAGTGAGAAACTCCGAGACATATATCGGTGAAGTGTCGTTTGCTATGCCCAAACTGTTGACATTTAGCCTTTTATCCTTGCTGAGTCTTCGAGCAGAGCTCAGAAATTTATTTTTAATAAGAGTGTTTGATAGTTCAACAATTATAGTCGGCTTTTTTGGTTCCTTTTTATTAGGCAGGCGATACACATCGCGAAGGTCACCCGGCTGCAAGGTGATGTCCATTTTATTAGCGAGACACGTCACATATCCATAAAGCATTTCTTTGTTCTCTTTTTCAGGCCGCGGGACCAATTTAACTTCAATGCAGGTTTTTTTACTGTTTTTTTCTAGGAACTCGCATTTTTCCTCGATACTTGTCATTTGGGTGACCAATTCCTCGCGTTGATTTTCTAATCCATCAATCTTTAATTGCATAGTATGGAGTTGATCAGACACGAAGTCAATAGACTTCTCTATATCCCGGTTTGAGTTGTTAATTTGAGATGTTTGATCCTTAAGGTCCTCCATACATTTACATAATGAGTCAAATCTCGTGTTTTGGGCACGTTGGAATGTCTCAAACATTTCGCGTATTTCAATTTTGAAAGCTGTTAATTCGTCCATATCGTCGTTTGAGCCACGGCGTCGGCGTTTTGTCACCAGATTAGTATCTGAAGATGACGTGGATTTGTTAAGAGGTGGAGAATGGGCCATCATTGTCAAGTATGTGGAAATACAGCCGTACGATTAGAGTATTCTTGTGCCTCGATAATGCAGCAATTGATATAAATTTCTGTATAGCTCTTGGTCTATATTATGAATGATGCAGAAATTATATTTTTCTAATTGGTCATTGACCTCACGACGTCACTGTAGATGGGCGGGGCCTTTTTATTCGCTGCCAAAGAACGTTGTTGGACTATACCATAGGGCGGGGTCACTTCTTTTGTTTGGTCCCAGGTAGATAAGAACGGGAAGATGACTCACCGCTGTCGGTGATGCGCCGCTAGTCACACAAGCTTCTTATGCGTTTCTGCACTCCTGGTACAACCGTATGAATTTTTTTAGCTTTATTTAATTTTATAATTTATTAAAAAATGATACAATATCACACACACGTCTACTCGCGAGCGAGATCCGAGGGGAAGATATGGATGGTCGCGAAGGATATGGTCGCGAATTCGCATCGATACAGTCGCTACTCGCTATCTAAGGGCACTAGCCCACAACGACTTTTTGTAGCGATGCAGTATCACTACTGCAGCGCTACAAAATTTCTACAAAAAACGCGCGGCCTACGAAAAGTCGTCGTAGGCTAGCGCCTTATGGGTTGTTCAGGATGGTTATATTATATCATGAAAATGAAGACAAAACAATTAATTTCACTCTCCAAAAAATCCTTTGTTACTCCCCGTGCTAACATTAATAATGATGTCACATATATCAAATTACGTGCTGGAGTAAAAATATCTGAGCCATCGATAGAGAAACCATTGCCCGCAGGGATTAAATCGAGAGGGTACAATTTCAATCATTCGATACATTAGCTTTATTGGCAGTATACGACATTGTGTTTACTTTTATACCGCCTCTTGCTTTGTCATCGTTTTAAGACACCAATGAGAACCTATTCACCTTATAAGAACTTTATTTTCAATCGTATACTATCCATTTGAAACTTTTATAGACCATTTCATAAAATGTAAAATTAGGTAGGTAAGTTTTTTTTTGCTTTTTCAATTTAAAATTTTTATAATTATATTTTTTATGTATGGTACATTACATGTCACAAAGTCAGCGTAATTTAAAAGTTAAAATAAAACAAAAAAGGGTATAAAACATCTACTATTTTCCTTACTTCCTTACTAATATTATAAATGAGAAAGTGAGTTTGTTTGTTTGTTATTCCTTCAAGGCTTGACTAAGCAGCCGATCATTATGAAAATTGGCATACATATTGTTAGGGGTACAGAGCCCATAGGGCGCTGTATAGGCCAACAGATGGTGCCACAAGTCGCGCTATGGGTTGTTTTGTTGTCAAACGAGATCTATACAGTCATAAAATTAACGCGAGCGAAGCCGCGGGGAAAAGCTAGTCTTCAAAAGAATGATTGAATTTAATAGATGTTCAAATTATTTTTTGTTTATATTTATCTAGACTCTCGGAATTAATTAAATTAGTCAACATAAATACGAGTAATTTCTTATACAAATAGACTTCAATTGTAGGAGAATGAAAATAGGATTATTTGTCTACATTTTGTGATTGGATTAGAATCGGGTGTCGAAGCTCTGCCCTAAAAGTACCATATGTTCACCCTATTTTGGACATAATGATGCAACTTATATCAATAGCAGTCGGCTTATCTCCACTATTTTCTATAGAACTATCGTAATGACTATAGATCCCCAATTCTGAGGGTATATTACATTCATTTCATTTTATACCTTATAATATAATGTCTTTCGTGTCACTCTCCTATGTGTTCAAGTTAATTGAAGTTCCTATCGCCAAGGTGAGGGAAGATTCTATTTTTATTTTCTTTTCCCCTCTTTCAGAATGCTTATTATATCTTTTATCTCATTTTAAATCTGCTGAGCTTACATACAAGCGAAAATTGTTAAACCTTAAATTAACTAAAATAATTCTTATATCTTATTACATTTCTCATTAAATACCTAAGCTTTTTTGCTGACAGAAATTATTAACTTTGATATTTCTACAAAATATGTAAGTAATTCTGATTACCAGGTACTGGTCTTCGGTATAGTGAATAAGCAGCTTTGCATGTTCAAAGAAATTGTACACATTTGTGACCAAATAATATGAAGACTTGGTTCCTCACTTAGATTGTGAAGGGCGATAGACTTCTTCAAAACATAGGTAGCAGATCCCGTTCATTCCTTGGAAATTAAATAAAACTAGGAAAAACAAACACAAAATTTTATGAATAACAACTTTTTATACAATTTCGTTAAATCTCAAACAAAATGTTTCATTCCATATTCGGATTTAACCAATCACTGTCCGACACGGGTCATGTTAGTGCCATTCAAAGTAAATTAGCCCGTTCGCTCATACCACTGGGCTTTGGCTTGCATCCAAATAAACAACCATTTATATTATAGATAGTTTTATTGCTAGGTACGTAGGATTGAATAGTTTTTTTTTTCAAGTTCTTTTTATAATAGAACGAACGTGCTATGTGTTAACCAATGTTTTTTTAACAGAAATTCTTTTACATTTAATTTGTCCCCGTATGTGTATTTAGCCCGTCGCGTCGACTTCGTGTAGGACGAATTCTTTTGCTCTCTTTTTCCACTAAGCTCTTTCGATCAGTCGTTTTTGATTCCCGACTTTCAACGATTGTGTCTGTGTTTGTCATACTTTTTTGCGGTATCATAATATTGTGTGATTTTTATGCAATAATGTGATTTGTTATCGATTTAAGTTTATTTTGATATTCGATATTTATTGAGAAACAACTGACTGAACTGGCGCTCCCAACTGTTTTCTTCGAAAGAAAAGACTCGAAATTTATACAATAACTGTGTTACAAATAAACGTAATATAAATAAAAATATTCCCATCAAGAAAGACATAACAGTATACCTATATACTCGTTATACTACGTTTATTTGTAACACAGTAAGAGTTTGTAAGTTATTCTTAATCAGACGATTGTTTGTAGTTTTTGTCACAATATGTATGGAATATATATACCTGTAATGGATTTCATGGAATCCGTTTATGGAGGTCGCAATAGCATTTGACAAATTAATTCTGCCATACGTCTGGAGTGTATCCGATACACACCTACCTATGCAAACGATAACGTCAGCAGAATGTTTGTTAATCTCCTAATTGATATCGAAAACCGATATTGGATACACTAATATCCCTAATACCTTCTAATAGGTATAATCTTTATGAGAATAATGAAAATGGGTGGATCATTTTACCTTTCGTATGCAAAAGGGTTAATGAGGAATAGAATTATTAAAGATACCCTTTACGGGAGTTAGAAAAATATCGTTGTGCGTATTTTGTTAATTTTCCGAGCAGTGATATTAAAAGGTGAGATTAAATGACCGTTATCTTAATAAAATCAAGTTGTGAGCTTGTATGTACGAGTAAATTCTTCTTTTTTCGGATTTATGTGCAAATTAATTTATTTTTGGTCGTTATAGTCAGTCAGATAAAAATTTGTAAGTATGTACATTGCACATGTGACATGACTGAGCGTTATTTTTAGTTCACTTCTCACTTTTTTTTTGCGGTGAGTAAAACCATCGTGATTTGTGACAAAAATTCTCAACTTTGCTGCCGGGCGGCCGCCTTGCTATATATATCTAGGTATACAAGTAAGTTTTCCGTTACCTACTTAATTTTATTGTGTATTAAACAAGTACATGTCGGGCCAAGCACAATGTAGGGTTCCGTATTGGCTACGCATTTCTTGCTTACAGATGAGTACAATGCCATATTCTATGACATTTGTACGTTTTCGTCAAATAAATTTTACTTCTTATGTTCGTCGGCTATTACTCGGTAACTAACTAGTAGTACCTACTTAACCATTATAGTTTTCCTTGTAGGTTCACCATATGGACTACTACCATGAATTTTTTCAGGTTTCTAAACACAAGACTTTTGGAGAGGGGACGGGACTACCGTGTAAAACGAAAATTAACATGTTAAATGTAAATAATTCGCAAACGGATCATTGTATCGGAAAATGATCTTCTCACATCCTCAATGTTTTTAAGAGACCTATCTAACGATGCACCACAACATGGGGTCAGTAAGAAAAAAAAATTCACCCCAAAAACAATATTTTTCGATATGAGTATACATACCAAATTACAGATTTCTAGCACGGACAGACGTACATGGCGAAACTGTAAGGGTTCCTTGTAGTTTACTACGGAACCCTAAAAAGCATATTCTATCTATCAAAATCAGTATCAATACTCAATAGTATTATCTGCTTATTTAAATAATACATTATCTTCTATAGGCTAGGATCTAGCCGCTAGATAAATCAATTCAATTACGTCAACACGCATACACGACGAATCATGTGTATGTTTTTTGTACAATTGAATATATTCAATTGCAGTCTTGCTTGAATTTCACGGAATTATCGGAACGTTTCACGGAATGACGTTTCGAATCAATGACAAAATCATTTCAAGGATGGCTTAATTTTTCAATTTTATTATTCATCATATCAACCCATAACCATCCCGGCGCAGGGATACTCCCTTCAATGGAAGCGGATTAGAACGTACTCTGCCACGCTGCTGCAATGCGGATTGGCAGAGCCCAGTGTTTTCAAGCCTGTAGGCCACCGACTTGGCATAACGACTGTCATCTATCTCCAACAACCAATTTAGCAATTTAAAAAAGACATTCACGTAGCTAGTATAAAGATTGATAGTCAAATGACTCGAACATATGGAATTACATATATATTACTCTTTACGACCACAACATTACGCTACTACATAATATAACAAAATTGGTCGTAAAAATCTTGGGACTGAATCTTAATAAACTGGACAGCACAGATAGTTGGTAGTAAACAGGAAAATTGTATGGGAAAGCGATTTTCTGTGCCATTTCTAACGTCATTGCCCGCTCTAAATGAGGACAGGACAAATACCACTCTCGGTATAAAAGGCTCCGAACAAAATAAAAAATATGTGATTTCGCTTAGAGTTTTTGACGTTTAAATCTACGGGATTACGTGAAAAATTCTATAGAATAGACTATCAAAGGTCTTTACAGGCATAGTATCTTTTAACAGAAAAGTAATCCGAGCTTGCATAACATGAAATATTAAGTATTTTTTTATATAAATATATATATTTTTGTGTATAAATATATATATATATATTTATATTTTTATGTATAAATATATATAAATATTTTATATATATTTATATTTATATATTTTTTAAATCATTTATTCAAGGTAAAAAACAGAAAATATAACGCGTTGGCAACGCTTGAGTGATACCCCCGGTATTGCTTACGTCTATAGGCTACGGTGACGGCTTACCATCAGGCCGATCGTATGCTTGTTTGCCACCTGTGTGGTATAAAAAATAAAAAAATAACAAATATGCCGCACCACAAAAGCCGCGCAGGGCTTATCCGAGTTATCCGCGGCTGGTCGCTCATATATAGCTTTTTAACGTTGTTATTAAATTTATATATTTTTCTTTGTGCATACAATTCCTGCAACGAGGATGGCAGTTGGTTTAAGTACAAGGGAATAAGATACACTGATTCCCTTGTACCGTAGACATTGGTTATTTATGAGCATTTATATTATGTATTGTATAAAGGTTTGTATTATTAAACTCCACTTTCGTGAATTTGTGCACTTTGCAAAGGTAGAGAATGCAAATCGACAAAGTCTGCGTATTTTATCAGTCTTGTGGTCAATAAAGTTAAATAAATAAATAAATGACTGTGAAAACGTGAAATATAAAATATACTTATTGATAATTTTGATAATTTGATTGACCTTATCAGCTCACAGCTGATACCTCTAGACCTAACAGTACAAAGAACGTGATTTCAAGAATTTTATTTGAATTTCTAAGAATATGATACAGGGTATTATTATTATATTAAGTATTATTAAAATAAATATATAGTACACAATACACACAGTGCACTTAATCCCAAAGCTAGGCTTAAACCTACTCGTGATATACTATTTTTTAAACCACTAAAAGGTTCGTTATGGATAACTATTCAACAGCAGGTTAGCAGGCAATGAAAAGCCATCAAAACTAGATGTCATGAAACACAAATAATTCAAAATAGTAAGTGTTTTCATTATTAATTCTGTATCCATAGAATCCATACTAATATTATAAAATGAGAAAGTGTGTGCTGTTTGTTTGTCCGTCGTCTTTCACGGCAAAACGGAGCGACGAATTGACGCGATTTTTTAAGTCGAAATAGTTGAAGGGATGGAGAGTGACATAGGTTACTTTTTATCTCTTTCTAACCCCTCACTTCCCTAAAATAGGCGGTAGAAGTTTGTATGGAAATGATGAAATAGTAAAAATTGGTATGCGGACTATTTGTGACTATTAAAAAAAACGTGCATCATTGTCATCAAGGTTGGGGGCAGATTTAAAAAATAGTGAAATTTTATATGTCTTTTCGCAGCTTTCAAGGTTTCAAGCAAGGGGAACCGTGTTACCCCGAATTTAACGCGAGCGAAGCCGCGGGCAAAAGCTAGTAAGTAATATAAAATCTCTATGATTTAAAATGTAAATAGTTGTGGTTATTAATTGAAAGGTTGCAAAAACAGTTTTGAGTTCACCAAATTCAATAGCATTTAATTAACATACGTGACTATGTTGTGAATAATTTACAATAAATTTTGTTATTGTACGAGCATCTACATGTAGCATTACTCTTAAATAAATAAAGAAATAAATATATAGGGACAATTCACACAATTGAGCTAGCCCCAAAGTAAGTTCGAAACTTGTGAAATGGGATACTAACTCAACGATACTATATTTTTATAACAAATACATATTATTTATATAAACTTCAAAGACAAGAGGATAATCAGAAAAAGTTAGTTTTTCATCATGACCCGACCGGGATTCGAACCCGGGACCTTCTGGGCGACGGCGGTCTGGCGTGGTAACATTTACGCCACGAAGGTCGTCTTCTTCCTAATGTTTCCTCATTTCATTTTATTAGGATATGCGATGTCTGTAGCGAAGCCAGGATTTTGTAGTTAAATAGATTTTTAAATACAACGACTGCCATCGGACCACCACAACCTAGAATGTAAAAAGGCCTCATGTAAAGTCACCATGTGTTTGATATAGTGTCCTCTTGATATTTTTCACCAAAGTCGAGCATGTATTGTGTGTGATCGATTTTATTGGTACATAACCAAACCATGAAAAATATATATTTTAGTTTAAAATTAAGTGAAATAAATAAAATTAAACAAACAATAAAAAATAAAAACTAAACTAACAATAAAAACTAAAACCTAACATTAAGAATTGAAAAGGCATGGTCTAGTATGGGAAGTAACTACCAGCCTTTGGGTCACCAGTGGTTTGTCGCAGCCTTTTTGAGATGTCCCTAAAAAAGGACAACGCACTGGAACCCCACGGGTCTAATGTTTCTACACCAAGAGCCACAAAATCGTCAGCTGCTGCTATTTTGTAGCTTATTTGAGCCTCATCAAAATGTATTTCTCCACATCACACGATTTTCGGTATTTTTGTTACGTACGTATTAATTTCCTACAGTAAAATTTCTCTCATATTTTTAATCAGCCTTGACGGAAAAGCTATCCGAAAGTAATGTTCATGTAAAATTACTTCCACATATATGTGAAACGTTCCTTTTGTTGAAGGGATGGCATACACTGCAATTACTATAGCGCAAAGCCCGGCTTACAGTGCGGTTGTAAGCGAAAATTCGTGGGGTGGATTATACTAAATTCCTTTGGGACTTTTTCTTGTCTCTTGACTCCCTTTTATCCTCTTCTTATGTAAGGTTGGGGCTGTGATTAGGTGTTAGAGCGGATGGATTTGTATAGTACATAATATTTTGACAAATACTAGTGTATGCATCGCTTATGTTTGCTGTTGCTTTCATTTTATGTGTTTTTTTATCGTACACTAATAAATAAATGGATACGTACCCGTACCTATATTCTAATTTGTATCTAATATTATAAAGGCGAAAGTTAGGTGTATGTTTGTTACTTCTTCACGTTCAAATGGCTGAGCCAATATTTATGATATTTGGTATATAAGTAGCTGATATCTTAAATTAACACATAGGGTACTTTTTATCCCGAAAAGATAGATGGCGCTACTGTGCATAAATAAATACACGCAAACGAAGTTGCGGGCTTCACTAGTGGAATAATAAAACATAATGAACAGACCTAAATAATTCCATTATTAAGAGAATACCATTCTTCATCTCAACTTCAAAATGATCTTCTACTCCGCCACGCTGGTTTACTGGGAGTACGGATATCTTTAGGTCACCTAAGTGCCATTTAACTTAAAGATGCACTCTACACGCGGTGGATAGTTAATCGAGCCAAAAAGGAATTCTCATGAATGCCTTTTTGTTTCAACCCATCAAGATATTGACTGGAGTTATCGTAGGATTTTATGTGATGTATAAGGATACCATAAAGTTCTCATAAAAAAGGAAATTTTGTTATTTCTCCTCTATTTACATTTTAAGCAAAGTGTCTCCATTAATTAATCTTAGTAGATTTTCAACTAATTGGCTGCTTGGGCTCCGTCGACTTAATGGATTTGCAAGTAATGGTCTTAAAAGTCTAATATAATAAGTAATATACATTTTATATTTTAATAATTTATTTAGATTTATTTAAAAAAATATTTTTATTTTTTATTCACACCTTTTTGATATTTAATTTTACGTCTCGACTATTCTCTTTCCAAATATATTTTACGTGTGTAACGTGCACATCGTGCATGGCATTGCCAGCGATTAGCTACGTGTGCGATGAGCTACATGAGCTACTTTCATGTAAGCCATAATTATGTACACTGCAACTAGCGGACACACTACGCATGAATACGCACTACGCATAAAACATATTATGTTACAAAGAAAAGCTTGACTCACGTATGTAGCCTTTCCGTACGCGGTGGAATTCCATCCTTACAATACAATACAATTCAATACAAAACAATGTATTGCACCAAAAACAAAAATACAAATAAAACTTAGTAATACACGGTACAATAGGCGGTCTTATCGCTAGGCGATTTCTTCCAGACAACCTAATAGAATGGACAAGAAATCTTACACGGGTTGCGTGGTACAACATACAGTAATACTACTAAACATATCTATTAACAAATTAATTCAAAAACAATACTAAATTAAAAACCATTCAAATTAATAAGCTAGAACCGCAGGGATGCATCCGCTGCACTACTGCACATGCAGCCCTGCAAACTAATAAAAATTATAATTAATAATTAAAAACTAAAACTTACTTTCTTCTTTAATATTTTATTCGAATTTGATTCACATCGCTATAATATTAGTCCTTTTCGGGACAAGCCTACCACACATTCCCACCATTAATAATAATAAAAATAAATTTTATTTATTTCATCTCACAAACAAACTTAGATTACACTATAGAATGCATTTTACAAATTCTTATCGATTGTGTGAGATGCTGGTGCCTGAAGTAGGCTTGAAAAGCCTGTATTACAGGTCACCAGCTTCACATTGTATCTCTTGTAGACGCAGGATCCACAACGGGGACCTCAGATTGACAAATGAAGCAAGAATAACGTCTCGCGAGAGAAACTACAGCTATCTTGGAACTCAACGAATTTAATCAGAAAGATATTAAATCGAGAGAAATTGCTAAGGATAGTCTTTTCAATACTTCCTGTATTGAAACATCGTTAGTAACTACGTAAGATACAGCAAAATATTAGCCTAAAATAAATCTAATAATCTTGAAAATCCGCTTACACTGTAACCTCATCCCACCCTATTACGCACTCCCTAAAGATCATTACTTACCGCCATTTGGCACCTAGAGATGATACGAGGACGTATACTAACCAATTTTTCTGACTGACATACAGCGTCGCTTTCGAGCCCAAAATAACCCTCTTACGAATTCACGACGTGAGCTGATAGCAATAATGGTAGGTTATAAGGAAAAATGTTACCTCAATAGTTTATTTGTAGGTAGGTTATATTTTATTCACATAATAGAGTCGCAGAACGAACCAATATCTATAAGTATGCGTTTATATTTGCAAAAAATGTCTGCGCGACATTTATCGACAGCTCTGTCCGACAGCAACTTGCTTCTATGATATTTGTTTTTGTACATTTTCAAAGGTTTTCATAATAGAAAAGTTATTTCATAAGTTCGTCGGCTATTACTCGGTAGCTAGTAAAGGCTACTTACCTTAACCGACAGGTTTCTTTTTAAATAAAGGTATCATTTAAGATTTAAAAAGAAACCGGTTCATCCAGTGATATCCTATACCATTGGGTGGACGAAAAAATAATAAATTCCACATTACATGTCATGTAGGGAAGGCACTATGATTTTGTTAGCTTAGATAGATAGATAGAAGACTCTACATACATGCTTAATGTATACATGGCAAATTACCTACAGGTTTCTAGTGACGAAGAGATGCTTAACGTCTCGGAGCTAGACCGCGGACAAATCTAAAAGGATTCGTTGTTTAATACGGAATTCTAAAAAAAGAAATAAAATTGACTTTACGCACCATTTTGATAGCCTACTAGCACACTTATTTAATACCCAACACAGGTGTTCACAATCAATCGGGAAACTTTTGTGTGATGAAGATTAATTACGAACCGACAGAGACAAATGAGAACACCGAGATGTCGCCTTTTCATTAAAAGTGGTCGATCAATTTATCGAAACAACCTGTACATGGGTAGTCGTTTATCAAATTGTTATTATGAACATTATACACAATTTATTTTATAATTATTATTAGCAAATACCCGCGGTGTTACTCGGACAGATCACTTTTCGCTTTTGTTGATCCACGGTGTTCCACAGGCAATTTCAGTTTTCGTTTACGTAGAGAATTTCTAGAAAAAATACATTGTTTTTCATGTTGTATTGCCATGTTCTAAATTATTTGTGCGGTCTGTCAAAATTAACGGAATTTTTGTACGCTGGATTTTACACATTATGTATGTTACTAACTGCATAGGTTCTATTTTCACAGACAAAAAATTATTGTTTAAGCCTAGTGTTTTATCCAAGTTATATTTAAAGACGATTTCAAGAAATACACACAACTATTGATAAAAGCACTTCGGTTCACTAGGAATTTGGCGAATTCACTTACAATGTTATAACTATTCTAATATTCTAGTAGGACAAAGTTTGGGGAATAATAACCTTTTGGTTTGACTTGAAACTCTTGGAACATACGTAGGCGTATAAGTTATTGGGCGGAAAATCTTTATTGTAAAAGCAAGAATAACTTTGTGATAAGATTGAATAAAATCTGTGCCTACAAATAAATAAATGGAAGTGCAGTTTTGTTATATATATCACACATAATGTCCTACATACATACATATTTGCTATATGTTTATGACACAAATAACAATTTTAACTTTAATCGCGGGCTTTGAGCGCGGCGACCGAATCAAGAAATCCCGTAAGGAAAATAAAACCTAACACCCCCGACTCCGCGCGGCGTTGAAAGCCGTGCATCGTCTAACGTCGTATCAGTTCGGCAGACTTCGGCACGGTGTTTGTGTGCGTGCGACTAGACGTTTGCGTGTAGACTAGCTACTAACTGCTCATAACTGATTCTATCTCTTTTAGACACAGGTGAGACAGCGTGCTTATTGGCCGCGTCCACGAGTGAGTTCGAGCCCGCGACTATGCAATAGCTTTACCGTGGCAGTCCCCGAGTGCCACACGTTTTTTTTCTTTTTCTCTTTAAAGAAATTAGCTATTTATTTTTTAACATACATATTATGCTAATTTTCAGATAAGAAACAATTTTCTATTTGGAAGTAAAAAATTGTCAGTCAATGTTGAATGATCTACAGGCCCGGTGGTCGAGTGGCTAGCAATCGTCACTTTATCTCGAGGGCCGCGCGTTCGAATCCTGCGCAAGGCAAACATTTGTGTATATGAACATGTCTGTATGTTTGCCTTGGTCTGGGTATTTTATATGTATAATAAGTATTTATTTACATAAAAGTATTTATATGTATTTATCAGCAATCTAGTACCAATAGTACAAGCTTAGTTGCTTAGTTAGGGACTAGATGGCGTTGTGTGATTCGTACAAGAATATTTATTTATTTAACTTATTTTTTCTTGGCATTTTCTTGGCAATCTAATAGCCAAACAAAACAAAAAACGTTTTAAGTAGATATGTGAAAAAAAAATAAGTAGATATTTCGTCCTTTTGCCAAATATAATTAATATTAGAAAAATAATAACACGCCCTACATAATCCTACGTAATCCCACTAATTAATGTACCTAAACGCTTGAAGACCGGCCTAATACAAATATAATTAAGCAGTTCCTCAATGATTGATCAGGGAACATATTGAGAGCCCGAACAAGATTGGTTTACGCGGAACTAACTGAACGTGATATGGTTATGATATCCTGATTTTATGGAGTTGAATTAATAGAGTTTCGTTGTCTAGATGTGTAGATAGATTGGTATCTGTAGCATCGAAATGGTGGTAGTTTTATAACGTAGTTTATTAATTCTATAGACATAAATATACAAGTTGTAAATGACAAGAAAAAGTATGTGAAGGTCTAATTTCTGAAATAAAAGATTTCATTTCATTTGTCGACCTCCGTGGCGTAATGGTTACCACGCCAGACCGCCACCCAGGAGGTTCCGGGTTCGATCCCCGGTCGGGTCATGATGAAAAACGTACTTTTTCTGATTGGCCTCGGGTCTTTGATGTTTATCTATGTATGTATTTGTTATAATATAATGTCGTTGAGTTAGTATCCCATAACACAAGTTTCGAACTTACTTTGGGGCTAGCTCAATCTGTGTGATTTGTCCCTATATATATATTTATTTATTATTTATTTCATCAGTGGGTCGCGAGTTCAGCTTGTCTACTTAGTAAGTAATAATTTATGATAAATTTTAACTACACTGGGCGTCAAAAATAAGTAGTACAGTTTTAAAATTGCAATTACTCTTAAACTATAGAAGTTAGAGTTTTGAAATAAAAGTCATTTTATAGCAAATTTAACAAGTTTTCTAAAAATAATATTTTATTTAGCATTAGTAAAGTTTTACACTGAAAATTAAGAAAAAACTAAAAAGCTAACCATTTTGAAGTAACTATCAAGAACTTAATTTTTAAGTTTTGGGCCTTGTTCCCACTTTAGTAACTTGTGTTGCCGCCTCGGGCTCTGATGACATCTTCGAGCTGGTTTGGCATGCTGAACACTAAGTTTCGGAGGCGGTGTTAGGGAATATTCACCCATTCTTCTATCAGGGCCTGTTTTAGAGCCCTGAGGGTGGCGGGGGGTGGTCTGCGTCTTCTGACTAGCCTCCCAAGCTCATCCCAAGTGTGTTCAATCGGGTTAAGATCTGGGCTTCTTGATGGCCAAGCCATCAAGCTGATGCCAACCTCCTGAATGTACTCTTGTACGAGGTGAGCGGTGTGTGGCCGGGCGTTATCATGCATTAGTATCGCTCCATCACCCATATTTACTAAATATGGCCCTGCATACTCGATAAGGATCTCTAATGCATATCTTTCACCAGTCAGACTGCCATTTTCTGTGACCACTAGCTCTGTGCGACCCTCTGAAGAGATGCCAGGCCATACGTGTACAGAGCCCCCGCCGTATTGAACTCTTTCCGAGATGCAACCTTGAATGTATCGCTCACCAGGTCGCCTGTATACTCTCCGCGTTCCATCGGAAGTGAATAAAGAAAACCGAGACTCATCTGTGAACAAAACTCTTGTCCATTCTTCTTCGTCCCATTGTACGTGTTGACGGGCGTAGCGTAGTCTTGCTACTCGATGCCCTGTCTCAAGTTTGGGGCCATTTGCCTGTACGACTTCAGGTTGTCTTCAGCAAGGTCTTCTCCTCACTGTACTCTCACTAACGTAGTCTCTTCGGGTCTGAAGAAGCTGTTGCTGGACCTTAACTGCATTAAGGTGACGATTTCTTAACACAGTAGAGACAATTAAGCGGTCTCTCCGGTACTAGTGCACCTGGGTCTGCCATTACTTGGTCTCCTTAGATGGTTTCCAGTCTCTTAGTACCTTCGCTTTACTTGCTGGATCGTTCTTAGAGTTACACCCACCGTTCTTGCAGTATGACGCATACTGATGCCTACTTCGAGAAAAGTTATGATTCTTGCACATTCTTCTGGTGAAAGAGGCATGATTAGTGACGTTTACTCGCTGAAGACACATTTGCCTTTGAATTGCAATTGATTTATCAGAAATAAAGAAAACAAAAAAAAACAAAAGTACAAGCCAACAGTTTAAAAAAGAGTGTTTTTGTTTATTAAGTTTTTTTTTCAGTCAATCTTTAAAAAATGATATTATGCATGACGTTTTTATTAAATGAAATGAAATTGTCTTTTAACTTTTTTTTATTTGAAAGGTCTAGCTTCTGTAGTTTAGGAGATATTGCAATTTTAAAACTGTACTACTTACTTTTGACGCCCAGTGTATTTTGACACATAACAATTTGCAGTAATTTCATTTTCGCTAATTTTAAAGTGTTTATAAGAGTTTTTTTTTGTCCAACTGTAGACAAACAAGCAAGCGGGCCACCTGATGGAAAGCGGTCACCGCCGCCAATGGACATCAGTAACACCAGGGGCGCTACCAATGCGTTGTCCACCAAGGAGGTTGGAGCAAAGGAAGGAGGAAGAGAAGGGCAAGAAGGAGGGGGAAAGAGGGGATAGGGAAGAAGTTGGGCTTCCGGATCTCGCACTATACCTATATACCACCGCTATTTTATGTCGATATTCTGTGAGAGGTACTGTCCCGTACAATGGTCCAGAACAGGACTAAGTGCGGAAACCACACCCACTAGAGGGTTATGATGATGATGATGATGATGAGGTACTGTCCCAGTCGTACCGGCCCATTTATGAACCACTACCACATTTATGGTCTAAACTTGATTGTCCTCGACATAAGTGTCCATCTAGGTACATTGCTTTAATGTTTTCTTACGTAAAAGCCTCATCTCCGCACTAGACAAATTTACATTTTTCTCAGCTTAGAGAGAAAACGTACCTTTTCTACGAGCTCCTATTAGAGCAAATAACGTAAAAGTTGCTGTATATTTTTGCTTTCAAAGAAAGACTTTGAGTAAATAAGTGAAGTAACCTAGCAACAGAGCAATTAGTTTACTAATATCTGTATATACCTAGTGATAGTGCACTTTAAAAATTATAAATATTGTTAGAAAAGTTCAAGGAGATGTTCCTTGGATAGTTTAAAGCGGACTACACACCAAAGCCGCCAACTCGCCGACACAACCCGGCGACACAACCCGGCGCGGCCTATGTCGAAACAAGGCCGACATCGCGCGTGTTGCCTGCCGACAAGTCAGCGGCTTGCCGGCGCGGCGGGTTGTGTACTCAAGCGCTCAGTTTCCCGGCGACATTTGAGCTGTAGTGACGCGTAGTATTTTTGTTTTTGCGACAGTTGCTGATGTCGAGCAGCCGACATAGTTTTCCGACTTGCAATAAGTGAAGCCGCCAACCTAGACGGCCGACAAAAAGTTGCCGACATATGTCGGCGCGTCGGCGGCTTTGGTGTGTAGTGCCCTTAAGGTAAAACTATAAATTTGAGTAAAAGTCACGTAAAAGTAAAAGTTTAAGGCGATGTCACCTTCTTTGACAGAAGACAAATAAATAGAGTCAACTTCGAATTTTTTTCTATCGAGGAAATTACCAGTTATCGTGTTTTCGAGCCGTATATTTCAAAGAGCAAATCCTTAAATATATTAAGAATTTCGTGGTTGCAAGCTTTAGTGTGAAGCGTCTCTCGAGATTAGCGTTTAAAAAAACGCTAATCTCCAGTAGGACCCTCATAAGAACAGTTAAACAAATTAAAATCTATTACTAATTCATTTTGAAGAGAATTTGAGAACAATGCATTTTGAACATTTTCAACTATTGAATTCCATTTTCATTACCGCAAAATGCTATTTGAAACCATGAGTACCCAATTAACGGTAATGATGTACTTAGCTCTAAAGACTACATAAAATTTGGGTTTTACGGCTTAGGAACCGTTGATCTTACTGTATAATTAATTCAGGTGATTACAGAACGTGTTCTAATCAAGATGTATTATAGAATGCGATAATCTTAGCGATAATCTTGTGCGAGGTAATGTTAGTGGTTCATTATAATTTCCTATAATTATATTATTATCCCTATATATTTAATATTAATGCAAAATGCAGTACAAAGTAGACATAATAAAACCTAGTAAAGTAAAAATTTATCGGCAACTGAATGCGGACACAGTCGAACATTTACATTTTTTTTCTTCTTCTAACGTTGTCCAATTCCTATACATTATTTTTTATTTCATCGTGGAGTGCCGGCCGAAGAATAGCATTCCCCCAACTCTTCTCGCGGGTGTCGTAAAAGGCGACTAAGAGATCTTCGACCCGTGCATATCGCCACCTAGCACATATGGGTCAGACTGGTGTCGGGCAGCAGCGACACTGGTATAGCATGCACTGCGATTGCCAACCCGCCTGCTCAGCGTGGCAATTAGAGCAACCCCCCTCAATATGGCAAGCCGAAACGTACCACGGCCCCCAGTTCCCGGTCGCCCTGCTATTCCTGATCACGGCGGCGGTCACGGTGACGGCAGGGCAGGGGGTGCGAAGAATCCCCGGGTTACGAAAGGCCGCCAAAAACAACTGACCTTGGCGACGTATAACGGACGCACGTTACGGCTAGACGAGCACCTGGCGCAACTCGAAATCGAGCTCGGAAAAATAAGGTGGCATATTCTTGGGTTATGCGAAGTCCGAAGAGAGGGGGAGGACACCGTAACCCTTGATTCAGGCAACCTTATGTACTTCCGAGAGGGAGACCAGCTATCCCAGGGTGGCGTAGGGTTCCTGGTTAATAGAACCCTGTGTGACAACGTTGTGGAGATTTCGAGTGTGTCGAGCAGGGTCGCGTACCTGGTAATTAAGCTAACCGAGAGGTATAGCCTCAAGGTTGTGCAGGTTTACGCACCGACCTCGACACACTCGGACGATGAAATGGAAGATATGCTTGGCGACATATCGAAGGCCTTACACTTCACCACCAAGGCCCACTACAATGTTGTTATGGGGGATTTTAACGCAAAAGTGGGAGTACAAAATTACAGCGAATCGGTAGTAGGGTCCCATGGGTATGGAAGCAGGAATCATAGGGGGCAAATGCTAGTCAACTTCCTCGAAAAGGAGGGGCTCTTCTTGATGAATTCGTTCTTCAAGAAACAGCCTCAAAGGAAGTGGACATGGCAAAGCCCCGACGCTATGACCAAAAACGAGATCGACTTCATCATTACGGACAAGAAGCGCATATTCAGAGACGTCTCAGTGATCAACAGGTTTAACACCGGAAGCGATCACAGACTTGTGCGAGGCTCTCTGAATATCAATTTTAAGCTTGAACGTGTCCGTTTGATGAAGTCCAGGCTCCGGCCAACCCTGCTCCAAACTGTAGTGGGATCTGAAACGTTCCAGTCAAATCTGGAAAACCGATTTACTGTCGCGGAAACCACAAACAGCGTTGACCAGGCCCTCGAAAGGGTGGTCGGAATCCTCAGGGAGGAAGGTATGAGTTTTTGCGAATTGCAGCGTAAGGGCAGGAAGTCGAAATTTTCGGAAGAAACACTCGAGCTTATGAAGGTACGACGGGAAGACCCACCAGCCACTTCGTCAGACAGACATGCTCTAAACAAGAGAATTGGCAAACTGGTACGACGAGACCTCCGATGCTCCAACACTCGATCTATAGAGCGAGCTATCGAGCAAAATCGGGGGTCCAAAGTGTTTGTCCAATCGCTTGGGAGAAGCCATCTGACGAAGTTGACTACCACGGATGGAGTAGTCGTTTCTTCTAAGCCGGAGGTACTTTCGGAGATTGAAAACTTCTACAGCCAGCTTTACGCATCGCATTCATCTCAACCTGATCCCGGAAATGAGAATTCTAGAGCCACACTTACGCGCCACTTTACTGAAGACTTGCCAGAGGTCAGCCTAGGCGAAATCGAGTTGGCTCTTAAACAGCTTAAAAATGGAAAAGCCCCTGGAGAGGATGGTATTACGACTGAGCTTCTGAAATCTGGTGGCACACCTGTAATGAAGGAGCTCCAAAGAATCTTTAATACTGTCCTCTTCGATGGGAGAACTCCAGAGGCGTGGAGTAGGAGTATTGTCGTATTGTTTTTCAAGAAGGGTGATAAAACCCTCTTGAAAAACTATCGACCCATTTCGCTCCTCAGCCACATCTACAAGTTGTTTTCAAGAGTCATCACGAATCGCCTTGCGCGAAGACTCGATGAGTTTCAACCACCGGAACAGGCCGGGTTTCGATCGGGGTACGGCACCATAGACCACATCCACACAGTGCGGCAGATTATACAGAAGACCGAAGAGTATAATCGACCCCTGTGCATAGCGTTTGTGGACTATGAGAAGGCCTTTGACTCCATTGAGACCTGGTCTGTTTTGGAATCTTTGCAGCGATGCCAAGTCGATTGGCGATATATCCAAGTGCTGAGAGGCCTGTATAACGCCGCTACTATGACCGTCCAAATCCAGAACCAGCGGTCTGAGCCTATCCCCATGCATCGTGGTGTGAGACAAGGGGATGTTATATCCCCGAAATTGTTCACAAATGCATTGGAGGACATGTTCAAGGTGCTGGACTGGAACGGACGTGGTATTAACATAAACGGCGAGTACCTCTCACACTTGCGATTTGCAGACGATATCGTCATCGTAGCAGAAACGCTGCAAGATTTGCAACATATGCTGAATGGCCTAGCTGATTCTTCGCAACGCATTGGTCTCCGGATGAACTTGGACAAAACCAAGGTTATGTTCAACGAACATGTAAATCCGGAACCAATTGCAGTACAGGGCAGTATTCTCGAGGTTGTTAAGGAGTATGTTTACCTTGGGCAAACTCTGCAGTTGGGTAAAAACAACTTCGAGAAGGAAGCAAATAGAAGAATACAGCTGGGCTGGGCAGCGTATGGGAAACTTCGTCGGGTCTTCACATCGCCAATTCCACAAAGTCTAAAGACGAAAGTCTTCAATCAGTGCGTCCTACCTGTTATGACATACGGTGCCGAGACGTGGACACTCACGGTTGGTCTGGTCCACAAATTTAAAGTCGCTCAGCGAGCTATGGAAAGGGCTATGCTCGGAATTTCTCTGAAGGATCGAATTCGGAACGAAGTGATCCGACAGAGAACAAGAGTCATCGACATAGCTCACCGGATAAGCAAACTGAAGTGGCAGTGGGCCGGCCATATTAGCCGAAGAACCGGCAACCGCTGGGCTAAACGAGTTCTTGAGTGGAGACCGCGAATCGGTAAGCGTAGCGTAGGACGCCCTCAGACTAGGTGGAGCGATGATATTTGCAAGGTGGCTGGCAAGAGCTGGATGAGAGTGGCCGAGGATCGTGCGCGGTGGCGTGCAGTTGGGGAGGCCTATGTCCAGCAGTGGACAAATGTAGGCTGATGATGATGATGATGATTTTTTATTTTATTTATTTATTATTGCACATGTTTACAATACAATTAACATAAGTTACAGATAGGACTTACAACTATTGTACTTATTTGTAAAAAACCTGGACCCTGGTAGGGTATAGCAATATAATACAGTAAGCATTGCGAATTATTATACATAAAAGTTATGAATTATGATACATTAAAAAGTTATTAGCATTCTAAGAAGCATTAGCATTCATTAGCATTGAAATTGTTAACTATTCAAATGATTTATAAATGCCTCTGCCATCTGTCTTTGCTTTCAGTCGACTCATATCCAAGAAATTGTGTTTCGAAAGACGTGTTAGCTGAATTAATAATGGTCAGTTCCATAAGACATTACGGAAACTAGACTTGATATGTTAGTTTTGTCACGACATTACTTTATATTTCTTTATTTAATTGCATAAATTAGATATTGATATGAATACTTTCTCCAAGTCGCGTTGTCACCTCAATATCTGTAATTATTTCAGATTATGTAAGCACCAGAGTTTTGCTGCGGCGAATGTCTGATTATTCATTTACACACAGACAAAACAATTGGTAGAGAATATATTATCATCATTACTTTCTATTGTGGTCTATGAATAAATAAAAAGTATTTTTTCCTGCCACCAGTTCACTCAAAAGAAACTTAACATTTGCTCTTTTAAAATAGTAATTGATTCGAGATCGCCGCCTTGTCAACGAATGTTGTCAAGATGGCGACCTCGGATCCTCACCGTACCACGTTGCCTTTTTAAAGTGTACTTTTTTGTTAAAAAGTGTTCATTTAAAATACTCGACATTGGCGAAATTGTTTATGGGGTCGTTAAGACACGACAGAAACGCCATCAATTAAGATAAAAAAAAAGTAATATTATTAAGAAAGAAAGAACGATTCTAAAGTACTTATTAGTAATAGATCAAAAACCTTTGGCTTAGAATTTAGAGATTACACAACTGTTTACTATAAAAACATATTATTACGAAAAGCTTCACTGTAAAAATCTAGACGTTCTATTCAAATGGCTTTCTACTCCATCAGTAGTTCATTTTCTCTTGAATAAAATTACTATGGCAAAAGGATTGGACTTAGGATTGCCAACCTTTTGAATGTAGAGAGCGAAGGGAAAATAACGTAGAGATTCCTTTATAGAATTTTCTTTGAAACTATCATTTGGTGCTTGATCTCGATAAATAATTCCGCTTTATAGACTACTTAACTTTTTTAATCATAGTGGCCAAATAGAGTCTATATTGACTTTATGATGCTGAGATGAATTTAAAATATCGATTATACGGAGATCTGCGGATCTAATTTCTCGTATTACAGTTAAAATATAGTCTCATTCTTAATTGCTATCTCTCTCATTTTATAGGACCAAGATAGCACATGAGATTCACACTAGATTTTAACTGACTAATAGCACAGAATAAATAATAGTACTACGTACTAATGGTTAATCTTGACGTGCAAAAGTATTTCTTGTAAATCTGCTTGCATTTTTTTTGTCTTTTACGAGAATATCAGCGGGTGATAGAACTCAAATAGTAGATATTTTTCTCTTTTACATATCGTCGGGGATAGTGCAATTCCGCGAATGTACTACATGTAGGGAGCGCGTATCTACACTCCAGACAGTATGACAGGAGAAATTTAAAACTTTATAAAAAAAAAAATTTCAATAGATTTTGGTAATTTTTTAACATAAAGCTATTTATTTGTATTCCGTGCAATATTATTAACAATAGAAATGTAGGAATTAAAATAATGAAATCAGTCTCTACAACTAAACAAAAGAAAATTAGAATTTGGCTACATTTGTCAGATACGCGGTATTATCCAGTGCTAGTTACGCGGCTTTGCACTATCCCCGACGATTTAGTATCTATCTTTCTTGATGTAATATCTCTAAATAGTTTAAAGACTATAAAGCAAAGGCACTGTTTTCTTTTCATCTGTTTGTTTTTCCTCGAACTCCACAAAAATACAAGGAAAACTTTCATGAGGTTCACCGTCATTTCACCATCAGGATGAAAAATATATTTACGGAAGTTTCTCTCTTGTGGAGTAGTAGAGGATTTTTAAATGGGCTGGGAAGTACTATCCTCTCGCGGAATATCGGCGTGAAGCGTTTCGTTGAGTAAATGAAAGATGAGGTAGCCCAACTCCATTCCAATTCTCTCTATTTCCAACTTTTTGTAGTGGGTAAGGCATTGGTAGCTTCTTTGTTGTTTCAGTTTACAGATGTTTATAGGCGACCGTAACCACAATCCATCGGGTAGACTGCTTGCTTGTTTGAATTGGTCGGTGTTCGTGCGTCGACACTCGACAGTAAACCCTGTTTCTTTTGACTTGACCAATGTAGTAAACAATCTTAGCGTGTCTTTTTATTCAAATATCCATGTGTAAAATCGATAAATTGCCAGAATAATAAGAGTGTTGTGTTAAATGCCTTTTCCAACTATATTATTATTATTAGGGTGTGAATGACAATTTTAATTGCCTATTTTCGTTAAAAAGACATGCTAAGATTGTTTACTACATTGGTCAAGTCAAAAGAAACAGGGTTTACGTACGTAGTCGACGCACGAACAGCGACGAATTCTATCAAACGTGATGTTTACTAAAAACCGTCGACACACTAACAGCGATCAATTCGCTTGTTTGCCTGCCGTGTAATATAAAAAAAAGGTTTATTACAAATAAATCTAAATTCCCATGGGAATGGAAACAAAGGACGACCTCCGTGGCGTAATGGTTACCACGCCAGACCGCCACCCAGGAGGTCCCGGGTTCGATCCCCGGTCGGGTCATGATGAAAAACGAACTTTTTCTGATTGGCCTCGGGTCTTGGATGTTTATCAATATATGTATTTGTTATAAAATATAATATCGTTGAGTTAGTATCCCATAACACAAGTTTCGAACTTACTTTGGGGCTAGCTCAATCTGTATGAATTGTCCCTGTATATTTTTTATAGCGATCTAACGAAAAATACAACTATATTATACGCTCGTATAAATTTAACAAAACCAATTTACAAGCCGTAACAAATTAACAAGGTATCATAGCGTTTCGTAATAAGTCTAAGTAGCGTTAATACGATTTCCAATAAATTAGTGCACTAACTCAATTCAGTCCCAATCACAGTTGATTCGAAGCCGAACAGTAATACTAACAATTAGTTTCTGAATCTAATGACAGGGTAATATTAACCTAAGACTGTTATGCATTAAATCCTTTAAGGAAATTTTAATGAATTCGTTATTCAGAGAGAAGCCATTCACATGCGACGACCTCCGTGGCGTAATGGTTACCATGCCCGTCACCAGGAGGTACCGGGTTCGAATCTCGATCGGGTCATGATGAAAAACGAACTTTTTCTGATTGGCCAGGGTCTTGGATGTTTATTTATATTGTTGTAAAGTATAGTGTCGTTGGTTGGTATCCCATAACACAGTCTCGAACTTACTTTAGGGCTAGCTCAATCTCTGTGATTTGTCCCTATATATTTGTAATTATTCAACCGACTTCACAGTGCTTGGTTGAGCGTGGATACGGTTTAAGAGACTAGGGAGAAAAATATATGTATTTGGCAGAGAAGTAGTAGACAGTCAGACCCTTGTCGCTTTTCGCGGTGGGACATGCAGTAATGCATTTTAACTGACTATAAACACCTATAAACAAAAGACGCTCTCTTATCTAAATATTGTTTCTGTATGTATCAATTATTAAGATAGACGTTAGATACATAATGTAATTGCAAGCATACTACATGTATGAAACCGATATCCTTCTGTCGCGATACGACACACCACTACTAACTAGCCTTTGTTTCTCGATAATAATTATCTGTCTGTCGGATAATCAGGAAATTTTCAGAAATATATACAAACCACTACAATCTTGAAAGACTTCTGAGAAGCTCACATTAATACTAACTAATCGTATTGAAAAACACAAATTGTACTGAAAATGGTATTGAAAAATACGTTACACGTAGTGTCACTTACGTCGTTCCTGAAAGGCTTGTATTAATTCATCGAGTATGTATCCTTCTGGCGAAATGAATGGCTGGTACATCTCTCAACATGGTATTTTCAAAACCGCCCTCATCATTCACGGCAACCATTCTGAACAGCTCGTAAATACAGATTGCGTCGAACATTCATTTGTGTTAAGCGAAATGACTTCATTGTGGCGTGGAGAACGTTAGTCGTACTCAATACACTTTTCCCGGGAAAAATCCCCAAGAAAAGTTCAGAAATGTAATTAAGTAATGTTGATTTGGTTTCCATTACAGTGTTTGTATTGATTTAGAAAATGTTTCGAAAATCAAAAATTAAATAAATTTTCTTAAATTTTTTTATTCAGAAATTAACCCTTCACCAGCTGTTTCTCAAGTCAAAAATATCTGCTTTTGCTCTTTTGCTATCAGCTTCCACCAGTTAAGAAACAATAGGATAGTATAATGGCAACTGGTAAATCAAAGAAAATTAGTAGGTACATTACTGAGGCTCCACTTATTTCTATATTACGCTCGAAATTTTGGCTTCCAATCCTTCACTAATAGGATTAACAAACGCAGCTTCGTATCCGTCTTGTCTTCGTTAAAAAATAAAAACCGTGTAAAAATGTATACCAAAAAAATGAATATTTATTTTTCCCCTCCGCCATTACTGTAACAAGTAAATTCATAAGTACGAAACATGTCATTTAGAAGAAACATTTTGTTTTTCTTTATTCTTTGCTCGTACTGTTAAATTATGCATGTTATGGATACACCCTTTGTCGAAAAGTTTTGTGTTCGGTTCTTAATCTTGTACATGAATACTGCGGTCATTGTTTTACATATTTGATTGTGGGATAAAGTCTGATTACGTTAGGACTATATTATAACTTATTTTAGAAAGTTTACGAATAAATGTTAGTCTTATACGTCGATATTGTACTTTTATTTTTTTTTATATACATCAAAGTTGTCAAACAAGCATACGGCACGCCTGATGGTAAGCACGACCTATAGACGCTTGCAATACCGGGGGTATCACTCACGCGTTGCCAACCCTCCCAACCCAAACTGGAGCTCTGGAGACCTTACTCACCGTAAGAACACAACATGACCGACACCAATGCTATTTGACTACGATCTTCTGTAAGGTGGAGGTCCTTCCCCAGACGGGCTGCTCCGATTTGAGCGGATTATCCGCTGTGCCCTACCTCTCTTTTTAAAGATAAGCAATATACAACAAAATAAAACGATATACATGAACACATTACAGAGCTATCTCTTCAAGGCAGCTTGGGGTAACGAGTAGTATCAAAACCCGTGCAAATTCGTTTGCATGAAATTTCGGAAAATCCTTGAATCGGAAGCCTCTATGCAAAACAGCTCACTAGGTCTATGTCTGGGCATTCACCAAACAGGCCTATTGTGTTTATTATATTATAGTATTAAAAAATACGCTGTAAATTGTATAATGTCGTCCCTTGATGATTTGAATGCACAATAAATGTCGTGTCTGCACAAGCAAAGATGCATTGCAACATCCAACCGGGACTTAGATTTTCACAATTCCTTTCAATGTTGTTGCCTCAACCAGACATCTAAATATTGAACTGTCCTATCATACGCCACCTGACACCTATTGTATACGTCGTCGCTTTGAAATTTAAACGTTTGTCATATTACATCTTCTTCTATACATATAATAAAACAGTACCCCCGATATGTCCCCAGTAACCCCGATATGTCTGTACATTGAACATATTTGGCAAAAATGGAGAGAGAACAGTTAGAGAAAGGTAATAAAAGCGAAAAAAATTTTTTTGGATTTTTTTGTCTGTCTGTCTGTCTGTCTGTCTGTTTGAACGCGCACATCTTCTAAGTTACTGAACGGATTTTAATGCCATTTTCACAGGAAGATAGAGCTCGGCTTGGAGCAGAATATAGGCTTTGTTTCATTTAAATCGGATGTCAGGAAAATAAGTTATGTTCATTTAAAGGTCTCCTCCCTGTCAATGTAAGAAAAAAAAATTCTCGCACTTACAAACTTGAGACTTGGTACACCATACCTACCGACAACAGACTGTACCGGACCGGACCGGACCGAACCGGACCGGACCGGATGTCAGGAGAAGAAAAAGAAGAAGTTACACTCATTTAAATTTTCAACAACCAAAGAATTTGAAAATTGTCACTGTGCATAGTCGGAATCGCCCGACCCCTGATTACGACCATTTTAATATTCAATAGCACTGTGTATGAAAGTTTTTTATTTACTTGAGCTGACCATTTTGAAATTTAGTTCCTCAAAAATTCACTAGATGGCACTGTGCAGATTCTGAATCGCGCTATGAAAGTTTTTTAATAGTTTACCTGAGACCTGATTGCGACGCGCCCGACATAATGGAAAACTACATTTTTGCGTATATCTTACTGCTGCTACGTAAAAATAATATTTCATGTTGGTTTTCGATAGTTAATTATTATATTCACTTTTTCATTTTGATTTTTTTCGTGTTCTAGATTAGATAGTCATTAAGTATAAGTTAATTTTGATTTTCATTATTATTAGTTTTTTTAAAGTTATTAGTTGTATTTTCATTTTTGAATTTTGAGCTTTCGTTAGTATTAGTAAGTAGGTACCTAGGTAGATTAGATTAGTATTTTGATTATTATTAGTATTTTTTTATTTTGGTTTTCATGTAGATTAGACTGATAGTTTTGGTGTTCTTTCGTAGGTATAGGTAGTAGTATTTAAATTTATATTTTGATTTACCTGTATAGTCTATATATATAAAAGAGAAAATCACTTACTGATTCATCACGAAATCTGCGAAACTACAAGTGCCAGGAGTCTCAAATTTTGCATGGGGGTTCCTTATGGGGCGTAGGTGCTCACTAAGGAAAGGAGGTAAAACGGGGGTGCAAAGTTAGTATGAAACTTTGCCGTTTTTGAAGTTATTCGAATGAAATTCAGCATGAAGGTTCTTTACTGAAAAGCATGAAACATGAGTAAAATATTTTTTTCAAAATTCATCCCTTAGGGAGGGGGTTAAACGGGGGCGCAAAGTTAGTATGAAACTTTGCCGTTTTTAAAGTTATTTAAATGAAATTCAGCATTAAGGTTCTTTATTGAAAGGCATGAAACACGAGTAAAATATTTTTCTCAAAAATCATCCCTTAGGGGGTTAAACGGGGGTGCAAAGTTAGTATGAAACTTTGCCGTTTTTAAAGTTATTCGAATGAAATTCCAGCATAAAGGTTTTTATTGAAAGTCATGAAACACGAGTAAAATATTTTTTTCAAAAATCATCCCTTAGGGGGTTAAACGGGGGTGCAAATTTAGTATGAAACTTTGCCGTTTTTTTAGTTACTCGAATGAAATTCAGCATGAAGGTTCTTTATTGAAAGGTATGAAACACGAGTAAAATATTTTCTCAAAAATTATCCCTTAGGGGGTTAAACGGGGGCGCAAAGTTAGTATGAAACTTAGCCGTTTTTGAAGTTATTCGAATGAAATTCAGCATGAAGGTTCTTTATTGAAAGACATGAAACACGAGTAAAATATTTTTCTCAAAAATCATCCCTTAGGTTAGGGGGTTAAACGGGGGTGCAATGTTAGTATGAAACTTAGCCGTTTTTGAAGTTATTGGAATGAAATTCAGCATGAAGGTTCTTTGCTGAAAGGCATGAAACACGAGTAAATTTTATTTTATTTTTTATTCATCCCTTAGGGGGTTAAACGGGGCGCAAAGTTAGTATGAAACTAGCAGTTTTTGAAGTTATTCGAATGAAATTTAGCATGAAGGTTCTTTGCTGAAAGGCATGAAACATGAGTAAAATATTTTTCCCAAAAATCATCCAGTAAGGGCGGTAAAACGAGGATGCAAAGTTAGTATATAAAAGAGAAAATCACTGACTGATTCATCACGACATCTCCAAAACTACGTGCCAGGAGTCTCAAATTTTGCATGGGGGTTCCTTTTCGGGCGTAGGTGCTCACTAAGAAAGGATTTTTTTAAATTCTCACGGGAAAGGGAGTAATAGGACTGCAAGTGTATTTTCGCAGGCGCTCAACCTAGAAAGCTGAAATTTTGTATAGAGGTTCCCTTTATGATGTTGACAAGGATAAAGTTGGGGTTTTTTTAATTCCCACGGGAACGAAATTATTGGCATTTTCGCTTGACCACGCGGGCGGAGCCGCGGGTAACAGCTATTAAAATAATAAAACAACAGGATTTTGTACACAGTAGGTAGCCAAACAGCGGCGAGCAAATAGACAATGAGCAATGAAGAACTCTGACGTCTCGGGGAAGACTACAGTAATAGGAGACTGTTAAATCCGTCTATACGATTTAATTAGTCACAAAGTCACAAGTCCAATTCCACGCGGGCGAAGCCGCGGGCACAGCTAGTATTGAATATCGAGATTGATTTTTACAAGATTTTATTTGAATAATTTTTGTTATTTTTCTTTAATACCGATACAGACTGTAACGTGTCATGTAATGTATAACACGCAATGAAATAATTTTCCGTACAAATAATTCTCTCTTTGCTCTCCTTTTTTCATTTTCCGTACCAATAAATATTCTGTGCACAAGGCTTCCACACTATGGAAATTTTGTTACATTACATGTGTACGTTGCAGCAGTCTGTACCCGGCATTATAAGTATTAAGAGTGACAAGTTTACGTCTGGAATCTTTAAAAATTGCAAAAAAAAGACAAAGATATATTGATGACAGATAAAGATGATGATCATTATCATGAACCGGTTCGTAACCATAATAAAATTATTATTGTCTTTCTTCGGTTGTTTGTAATGTTTGTTATAAGTACAGTGTACAGCAGTTGACAAATTAATAGTTCACGCAAGAGCATTCTGCAATTTCTTGCAGGAGTATACGCGACCTAAACTGTTAGTAAAAACAACTGAACTCTACGGAACATGGGTTCAAATAAGATTGCAAATCGAGAAGTTTGGGTAGGGACAGGCACGCGGGGGTTAATGAAAGAGTTTTATTCTTTTTTTATCTTAACCTTCATCTAGTCCAGTGGCTCTCAACCTTTTTGAAAAAACGGATTACTATTACTATTAGATATTTATAATATTTTAGTCAATTTAACATCAAGTCTGCCTATATTAATTGTGGTCATTAGAGTTGAAATAAAAGTATTTTGATGATAAAATCATCATTCACTTGCCCTGTTTTCAATATTTGCAGTAAACAAATACTACGTTTTCCTTTACTATTCTCTTCTTGGTCCTACCTATGCATATCTTCTACTTAAGGTCTTGTCATCATCATCAACTTGTATCTACCCACTACTACTGAATCTTTTCTCAAAAGGCTTTCCACCAAATGATTCTTCGCTTTCGGCATATGTCTCCAGCAGCTTTTTTCGGCCCTCATACCATCGATATGCCAAATCTATTCTATCTTCTTAAGATTTTTAAGTTCTTAATTCAAATTTTATTAAATCAAGGACAAAATGATGAATATTTGGAAACGTTTGAGAACCCCAATAGAAATGTTTAGGGTGTACTGCAAAGGTCATGAATTTTCCTTTTAGCCTATTTTCCCTTTAAGTAACATTTTTCGTTTGATCCTAAGGCGTACAGTCGAGTACACGTAAAGCTTTACATTTTTTACTTTTTATTCGTGCTACCCCGTAGGGTCAAAATCTCAAATAAATATTTTAATTTACTTGACTGTACTGCACTAATTGATGGATATTTAATTAAAAAGTAAAATGATGCTTGTTAAATTGAAATAAGATTATATAAAGGTTTTAGAAAACCAAAAAAATCTCATTCATTGCCTGTCCATTTTTGTAGTCATTTTGAAATACTAATAACTTTACACGGGGATTTTGACGGCAACTCGAGAGCATCAATTTTGGCTCGTGATTTAAAAAATGATTTCTGTGTGTTGTAAGGATTGATTCGTAGTATTTATAGTCCACCAAACGAAGGAATCTCAGGAGAGAAAATTCGTGTAGTAGCGAA
This sequence comes from Endotricha flammealis, assembly GCA_905163395.2. NCBI lineage: Eukaryota > Metazoa > Arthropoda > Insecta > Lepidoptera > Pyralidae > Endotricha > Endotricha flammealis. The sequence continues at coordinate 9,449,143 of LR990867.1, forward strand.
TTTTGGCATATTTGTAGGAAATGGTATTTTAAACAATATACTAAAAGTACTGATGGGTGGGGGTGGAGCGACGGAGGGAGGTGATGTTAGTTTTTCGTAAAAATCTCGTAAATGGTAACCCATATGAAAAAATGTTCTGCTACTTAAATAATCTACATAAAATTCTCTACAAAAAAGATTCTATACATTTTTTAGCTGGGACTGAGACCAACATAGAGGGAAGAAAATGAATCGAGATATTGTTAGTTTAGTTCCCGAGAGCTATTTTTATGTCTTCGTTGGGTGGACTATTATAATGTGAAGCAAACACGGATTAAAGTGCCATAGTGATTGGAGTTTATCACGAAGTATTATGTTGGCTTAAAAATTCGCCTTCCTTGAATTAAATTTTGCTATCATCTCTCATAGGGGCGTGATTAGTTGGCAGTTGGCATCTAAATCCCATCTTAATAAATAAATAAATAAAACAAAAGAATAACGATTTATGGTACCAGAGAGAACAGAAACTCTAGACAATATTTCACTTTAAGTTATCTAGTTTTTTAATTAGGTACCTGCCTCCTTGTTATTACTATCAACGGGCATAGCAAGGAACAGTTTAGAATCAGGTCACGACGGACAGTTTGCATAATGGCCGGATTAACTCGTGGCACAAACAAAATATAGCGAATTTATGTAAATTGCGTAAGTATTCGCCGTGCGTTCTGTGCCGAGTTCTAGTTAAGTTGACTTCAGGTTATTTTTATTAAAGTTGTTTAATTGAGGAGGAAAAATCTTCTAGGCGGTCACCTGTTAAGCACACTCCATTGCGCATATATTCGCGAAATCTTAAGGCTCCATTTTGGTAATTTTTAAATGCATGTAGGTCCTAAATTCAAGGAATTTCAATTTAAATATTAAAATTACCTACTTTAGTTAGGTATATACAATACAATTCGTCTTAATTTCCTCAAAATAAAATATTTCAAAGTTACCACTATTCGGCTTATTAGCACTTTGATTTAATAAATTATAAATTGATGCAGGTTTAAGATCTTCTTGCTTAATGCATTGCAGACGTCCGTGGGCTGCATTGCCTGTTGTATACCATTAAAATAACAAACAGGCACACGGCCCCCTGATAGCAGGCCAGCCCACATACACGTATGCACGTCTAACGTAAGTGCCTGTTTGTTGCAATATTTTTGTATACCATTAAAATAACAAACAGGCTTTTGACATCGTAAACTCATTCCATAATTGCTTTTTCATTATAAAATATTATTCTACTGTAAATATTGTTCCTGTATAGCTACTGTGATTTATGGTGAGGGTTGAAAGCCTAACCTTTGTCTGGGTTTTATAGATCACTTGTATGTAAATAAAACTCATTCATACAAAAACTGTGCTAAATGAGTTTTGTGGGCATGTATATTTATTTATGTCCTATTTTTAATTTATTTCAGATCATATTTTCCTCCTGGCGTCGAAACACGGCCCTCGACATTGGAAGAACATCAAAATCTATATATAATTATAACAAATCAATAGGAACCGCTTGTCTGTACATTTAATAAAATTAACAAAATTGTGTTTTGGGCGGTAAGAAAAGAGTAATTCACCAAACACTCGAGCAGCATTTTGCTGTCGACTATCAACTGCAGTTTTGCTGCGTCGACAGCATGCAGTTGAGTGGTCGACAGCAAAATGCTGCTCGTGTGTTTGGTGCCTTACTTAACACAAAAAAGAAATATTTAATTTTTTTGTCTATCTGGCTGTATTCTATCATCATTCTTCAAAAATAATACAGGCCAAATATGTGGACAGCATTGGCCAAAGACAGTAGTATTATATAACCGTTCTCCAATGATTTCCACTGTAATATCCGATTCTCCGTGTGTAATAGGTATTCATCATATTATGTAATTATATTAATACCCAACATGAGATTCACAGAAAATCAAATTACACCCCATTCCCAAAACACCGCAGTAAATACATTATATTTATGTACAAGGAAAACATTCAGCGTGTCTTTTCATCCATTACGAGATGTACCTAAGACAACATGGCGTCCAAATGACGAATGCCACCGCAATAAAGGGGATGTGAAGGCTCCTAGGATGACGAGCGATTGGTGCTCTTTTATTGCACTTGCGAACAATTTACGATCCTCTCAAGGAAATGGACCGGTCGATACGCCCTCTTACAGTTTTATAAATTGTGATTTATCATGTTTTGTTTTATTCTATATGTGTTACATAAAACATTCGTACAAAACAATGAATAAAATAATATCCAGATTTTTTTCCTTTTTTTAATTCAAATCATAACTTGTCTATATGTACGTGGGATAAGTAATAGAAAAGTAATATTTTATGTTCGTTTGTTGATTGTCTATTTCTGGTTAAAATTCTACATTCTGTCCTCCATTGTTACACATTCATACCACGTTAATTGTATACTATTAAAATTAACTTTATTTTTGTAACATTTAAAACGATTAAAAACCAAAGTATAATACAAACAAATATGTTTCTGCAAACGTTAGCATTACGAAACTCTAGCACACGTGCACAGCTTCGACAGAATAAAGCATTATTTACCACAATCATAAACAAAAAATAAACTTCATTGCAACAGACGGCTATTTTATTAAATAGGTACTCCAAACCGGTCATAATTTTAAAGAATAGATTTGCCGGATTTTCTCATTCAAAATCATGGCATCTGTCGCTAATGGCAGGAAAGACCAAGAAAGAGGGGATTTCGTTTAAATTTCCCCCACTTTAATTACAAACAGAGGGTGCTGTTTGGTGCACGCGCCATATTAAGCCGAATTCTTTTAAACAAAAGAAAATATTTGTAATTCTTTAAATTGTTGCTGTTTTTTTTACAAGATGTTGACGTTTTTATTTATTTTAATTGAATAGGGAAGATAATTTTTTTAAAAATAAAAAGTAAACATATCTACTACGTCATATCATCATATATTATCAATTTCCGTTCATACGTTTACGCAATAACCTAAAAACTATCGTTTCAACATACTTAGGTAATATAACATCAAATTATAAAGATTAAAGTGATCATCACCCAACCTAAAACCCTTGGAACTAGAGACTTGAAATGCACAGAGGTTACGTTTATGATGTCAGAAAAGAGAGTTATAGGTTTTTTTATACCACTAAAGTGGCAAACAAGCTTACGGCCCACCTGATGGTAAGTGGTCACCGTAGCCTATGGATGCTTGCAACACCATCGGGAGTATAACTCGCGCGTTGACACTGTAAAAATCTTTTAATGCCCCTTTTGAAGAACCCCATATTAGGTACCTATATAGGTCTAGAAATGCCGTTTTAACTTTTAGGAGAAAAAAACGGCATTTTTAGAATTTTGGGATTGAGAGATCTCCCGTATAGAAAAACGGAAATTCCTGTCATATCAATACACGCAATAAAGTTAGCATTATCCTAGTGTCTTAAAAACTTAACATTATTCAAAAATTCAAATATAAAACTTTTAAGAGAATAGGTTTTCAAAAACACGTTCTCTTGTCAGAGTATACAGTTGTAATAAATTAATCTACTCTATAAACTACTACCATTTCGTCAACAAAAGCAAAATGACCACTGGTAAAAGAAATGGCGAAAGAAAACCTAAAATATTATGGATTTGAATGAACATTTTTGAAGTGGTAGAGCATTTATTATGAAATGGGCTGGCTCGACTGGGGAAGTACCACCCTCTCACAGAATATCGACGTGAAGCAGCAATGCGTTTCGTTCGGTGAGTGAGAGATCCGGAAACCCAACTCCTTCCCTATCCCCTCTTTCCTTTCCCTTCCTCCTTCCTTTCCTCCAACTTCCTTGTTGGACAACGCATTGGTAGCGCCCCTGGTGTTACTGATGTCCATAGGCGGCGGTGACCGCTTTCCATCTGGTGGCGCGCTTGCTTGTTTTGTCTACTTTAAGACATAAAAAAAAAATACAAAATTCATTTATACATACCATGGTCCCAGATATATGGACTGGGCTATGCATAATGCAATCTAGCTTGATAGACAGGTATTACTGAGACTTAGCTCAGCTGTAATTGACACTAATTGAGGAAGGCATTTGAATAAATAAATAAATATATAGGGACAATTCATACAGATTGAGCCAGCCCCAAAGTAAGGTCGAAACTTGAGGGCTACTATAAAACGTAAATCCGATATTTTGGCCGAAGTATCGGAAGAATTTTAACCGTGAAATACAAGGTATTTCATTGTTATTTTAGTAATACCTTGAATTCTATCCATGAAATACCTTGTACTTTATGGTTATTTTAGTAGTTCATTGAATTATAATCATGAAATAACTTTATTTCACGGTTAAAATTCTTCCGATACTTCGGCCGAAGTATCAGATTTACGTTTCGTAGTATCCTTGTTATGGGATACTACTACTGTTGGGGACTAGATTCCTCCACGGGTTGCTCAACAAATAAAATACCGGAACTTGATCACAGATTTATTCTTCTTGTTACACTTTTTAGGCTTTACTTATGCATTATGACTGAACTGATTCACTATTACTGGGCTGGCTTTAGCACTTTTACTTCCGAGTTAACTTGCTGATATAGAGGCTGGATACTGACTGATTTCTGATCGAAACCGCAACATATTTATATTGTCGTTAAAAAGAGACAAAATTGCCACGCCCATTTTTCTATGTCTATCTCAATTTTAGACTATGACAAACCATAATTTTTGTCTTTAACAATTAACTGCTTACATATTTTAGCTTAAAACTATCTTAGTTTAATAGTTCCTATTCTAAAATATTATATAATCTAAATTGCCTTATCCTAGGTCTTAATTGTATAGGTAATCTAGCCGTGACAAAGTCTACTGTACTCAATATTAAAAAACTAAATTCTTCTCTATTTTCTAAAATACTAATTATACAGTGACGAAACTTTTACAAATACTATTCAAATTACCTATTCTACAAAATTATCCTAAATTCCCGACCCAGGATATCTTTATTCCCGAATTGAATTTCCTTAACAAAATAATTACAATATTTTCACAAAATTCAGATTGGTCAGTCTTGCCCCATCTTAATATTCGGGACCATGACGTGGCGGGCTTTCATGTAAACAAGCCAGAAAATACTACGCGCCCGACCACGTTGTGGTCAGTGTGAATAAAGCAAAAATGACCAGATTATACAATTTAGATTTCTTTACTACAATTGTCATTCCTGTCTCATTCCGTACCGGGACCGTAACGTAGTGGGCTTTCATATAAATAAACCTGATTCTATTACGAGCCCCACCAGTTACGGCCACTGAAAATGAAACAAGAATGACATGACTCGTTCTGTCCTTTACAATTCTCCCCCCGGCGTAGCTCGCGTAGCCACTTCCCGGGTTAGGACAACGAGTCGCCGCGCTGGTCGTTTGAACGTGCCCGTTTTCGTTCGCACGTCCGCTATTCGGACACCGCCGTCGGGTCCAGGGTAGACTTTCTCGACGACGCCCATCGGCCAGACGTTCCTTGGCAGCGTAGCGTCGACCACGATGACGATGTCCCCGACGTGAAGACTCTCTCGATGCTCGCCCGGTGCTCCGCGTGGCACCAGCTCAGGTAGGTACTCCCGTACCCAGCGCCTCCAAAAATTGTCTGCCAGCGCCTGGCTAGCTCGCCAGGTGCGCCGGTCAGCCTCGTCGCAAGGCCCAGTGGTTGGTAGGCCAGTAGATGACCCCAGCAGAAAATGGTTTGGGGTGAGCGCCTCCGGATCATTAGGGTCGACGCTCACGTGTGTCAACGGCCGAGCATTGACTGTGAACTCGGCCTCGGTCAGCACCGTCTGTAGCACCTCCTCAGGAGGCGCCCTCTCGTGGAGCGCCACTGAAAGCGCCGTCTTCACTGAGCGCACCATGCGCTCCCATGCGCCGCCTTGGTTGGGCGCGCCAGGGGGAATGAAGCGCCATTCAATTCTGTGTAGTAGGCCCTCCTCACGGAGAGCGGGCGCCCACTCGTCGTAAGCCGCTTGCAATTCGCGGTCTGCTCCGCGGAAGTTCGTCCCGTTGTCTGAGTACATTTTTCTCGGCCATCCTCTTCTTGCAGCCATTCTTCTTAGGGCCATTAGAGCGGAGTCGGTGGATAGGGAGGCCACCAACTCTAAATGTATGGCCCGTGAGGTGAGGCACGTAAATAGTGCGCCCCACCGTTTTTCTCGTCGACGTCCCACTTTGACTAGCATGGGACCGAAGTAATCCACCCCACAATTGGTGAAGGGGCGGAAGAAGGGCTCAAGGCGGGCTCGTGGTAGGTCCCCTGTGGCAGGCACCTTAGGTTTGGCCCGTCGCACCCGGCAATAGGCGCAAGAATTTTCGACGGCCCTCACTGTAGGCCGCAATCGCACAATCCAGTAACGTTGACGCAAGTCGTTGGTTACTCGCTCTCTGTTGGCGTGTCCCGCAGCGCAGTGCTCACGCAGCACCAGAAGTCTCGTCGTTGGGTGGCGGCCGTCCAGAATAACTGGCCGCTTGGTGTCCAGTGGTGCTGTAGCGGCGGCAAAGCGGCCCCGCACTCGGAGAATGCCGTCCTCCATCACCGGGTCCAACTTGTACAGTCGACTAGACCGGGTGAGAGGACGGCCGGCGTGTACACGCTGCCAGTCAGCGTGGAAGCTCTCGCGCTGTGCTTGTTGCACGAGAGCTCGTTCGGCGCGCTCGATGTGGCGCAGCTCAAGGCGCGCCGCTTGGCGCCGGCATATATCAATGAATGCCAGCGCGCGCGCAGTGGCCCGCACCAGAGTTTCGAACTTCGAAAAGCGGGCAGGGTCGGGCAGCCAATTGCCGCCCGGCTCCTCTGCCGAGGAGTGCAGCACCTCGGCCTCGTCAGGCTGAGCGGTGACCCTCTCGGAAGGCCACTCCTCCTCAGGCTGCTGCAGGAATTGTGGTCCCTGAAACCAACGGTCAGACGAAAGTATGGAAGTTTTATAAAATCTAGTAGCGTCATCGGCGACATTATGTTCAGTGGGTAACCACCGCCAATCTTTCTTTTGAGTGCGCTCGGCTATTTCGCTTAGGTGATGAGCGACAAACGGAGTATAGCGCCGCTGGTCATGGCGCACCCAGTGCACCACTGTCGATGAATCCGTCCAGTATGTGGTGCTCACGACTTCCAACCGATGCTCCTTCTTGATAGTATCGGCGAGTCGCGAGCCGAGGACCGCAGCCTGTAGTTCAAGGCGCGGTATGGTTTGAGCTCGGCGCGGCGCCACCTTGGCTTTGGCAGCTACCAAGGCGACACCGATGGTTCCGTCGGTGTGCTCGACCCTCCAGTAGGCCGATGCAGCGTACGCCTGCTCGCTGGCGTCGCAAAAGATGTGCAGCTCGATTTGTCGGCAGGTGTCTGTGAAGTAACACCTGGGCAGTCGTAGCTCAGAGATGTCAGCCAAGTGTCGCAACCACTCTGTAAACAGTAGTTTATCATCATTAGGAATTGGCTCATCCCATGTCAATTTGAGCCGCCATAAATTCTGTAACATAATTTTTGCTCGGATTGTGTAGTGACTTAGTAAACCTAACGGGTCATAAATAGACATCACTGCACTAAGTGCTTCCCTCTTAGTTGGCCCTCTTTGTTGCGTTCTAACTTCAGTCGGGACTCTATTCATTGAGGTATTAAATCCCAACGTATCTTCTTCAGGGCTCCAAATTAATCCGAGTATTTTGCTGTGGATTTCATCTCCTCCCAGCTTGGTCGGCGTAGTTGCATGTAAATCTTGTGGCACATCTCTCAAAACTTGCGTATTACTGCTGCTCCAACTTCTCATTATAAATCCAGCGACTGCATGCACCTCTCTAATTTCCTTGACGGCGCGTCGAGCTTGAACCTCATCGACATAACTTGCCACTAAATCGTCCATGTAGTGGTTCTTCGTGATGGCCTCCAGCGCCATCGGGTGGGTTTCAGCATGTAGTTCAGCATTGTGGTTTCTTACACTATGCGCTAAAAACGGAGAGCTGGCAGCACCAAATATCATGCTGACCATTTTATATCTCTGAGGCGGCTGCGTTCTGTCGCCTTCTCTCCATAAAAATTGTTGCGCAGGCTGATCTTCTTTCCTAATTTTCACACGCAGAAACATTTCCTGTATGTCACTTGTAACTGCTATAGGTCTTTCTCTAAATCGTAAGATTATACCCTGTAGAGATTGCAATAAATCCGGACCTTCTAGCAGTTGATCATTTAAACATATTCCGTGACTTTTCGCGGCTGCGTCGAACACCAAACGTAACTTGCCGGGTTTGTTTATAATCTTCACTGCAAAGTGCGGCAAGTACCAACTTATTGGACTCTTATCCTCATGCTCATCACAAGGTACTGCATATCCCTTGTCCAACAAGTTTTCAACTTGAGCGGTATATTCTTTTGCGAATTGCGGTGAAGCATCCATTTTCTTTTCTATGTTTCGTAATCGACGAAACGCTGCGTTGTAGCTCGGTGGCATAACAATTTCATCCTGTCGCCATGGTAATCCGACTTCATAGCCACCTTCCACTTTCTTAATGGTTTGCTGCACCACATCCATGGCCCGCTGATCGGCTTCGTTCACTTTAATATTATGAGCAATTCCCAACGATTCTATTTTAAAGTGATCTTCCACCAATCTGTGTAGTTCGACATCTCGCCTCTTATCATTTTCTAGCTGTTCTCGAGTGAAGACATGTAAGACGCTCTCCTGGTCACATATTAGACTCCGTGGCGCTGTCCCATGAATTACCCATCCAAGCTGTGTTCTTGAAGCTGCGGGCTGGTTCCTTCCGCCGACTCGTAGCTCCCTTGAAACAATTAGCTCCCAATGATCTGCTCCAATAAGAATTCTGGGGCGTGCATTCTCATAACACACCTCCTGTGGCGATAGATCCTTCAAATGATCGTATCGTAGAAGATCGAGCTTAATTGTTTGACCATGCAAATCGATATTTTTCTTCGTGTATGCTTGAAGAGAAAATAATTCGTTTGTTCCATTTCCTTTCACTTTTATAGTGACTTTTTCTGTTAACCGCTCCTCAGAACTGTTAATCCCACGTAATTGTATTGCCTGCTGTCGTCCCTTTGCACCAATATTCCTTGCCAAATCCTCGTCCACTAGGCTGATTGTCGCTCCTTCATCTAAGACGGCGTAAGTTTTCAGCTCCCCCCGTGGACCCACTATCGTGATGGGACATACTTTCAGCAAAACTTCATTGTTGGCTGTTGAACAAACTGATAATACTGCCTCGGCAGCATTATTCCTTGAAGTTGATTCTTCGGAGTCATTATTCGTAGGCTCTGTTCGATGTACTGAATCATTATGAAGACTGGCGTGATGTGGTCGACGACACTGCTTAACTCCACACCACCTTGCCCTGCAATTGTTCCGATGATGTCTACTTTGCACGCATTTAAAACATATTTTTAACTTCTTTACCAGCTCCCATCGTTTTTCCACTGTCAGCGACTTATAGGCAGGACACTGATGAAGAAAATGGTTTTTACTGCAGTTAGGACACGTTCTCTTTTCCTCTGCCTTTCTATCTTCATTTTTCTTCTCATGTTCGTCCACGGCGTAAACAGTTTTCTTCTTAGCCGCAGATGTGGGTGGCCTGTCTCTCACTGTAGTTGTTGGAGATTTAATCGCGGGAGCACGTAAATGTTTAAATGCTTTATCTGAAATCCACATTAAGAAGCGCGATAATATTACAATTTTTGGCTCGGTGCTCATCTCGTTGGCAATCGCATAATCAAACCATTTCATTTCCCATCTTTCACCTAACCTCTCTAGGATTTCATTAAATAGGTCCGGGCTGAACAGATAGTTTTTCATTTCAGATGATCTCAGAATATATGCTATATTCTGCACTTTTATTGCAAAGGTGTTGAATTCCATTGCTGTTGTTCCCGGTCCCATCCTAGGCAATTTTCTTACTTCATTCATGGCTTGATTAATGATGACTTCTGGTTTGCCGTAGCGAGAATGTAATGTTCTCATAATTGAGTCTGGATCCGATGCGGAGTGTAACAATGTTGCTACGGCGTCGCGAGCTTCTCCTCTTAAGCTGCTTCTTAATCTTTGCAGATTTTCAACGGCGGAGATATTATACAACTGCGTTGAATCTCTTACTGCCGCCCTAAATGCCAACCATTCATTGACTTCTCCATCAAAAATAGGTAAGTCTGGACAACGTAGACTCGGTCGTGACATCCGTTCCAATGATTCAGTAATCTGTTCAAATTGGCTTTTCTCGAACCCGCTTCTCGTTCTGGACGGTGATCTTGCAGTTTTCTTTTCCGGTTCGAACCTAAGGTGACGTTCACCGCTCGCCTCCCCCCGTGCTGCCATCTGGGTTTCCAACCACTTGTCCACTTTCTCGGACAGACGGGGTTCCGGATCTGTTGGTAGGTTCCGATCTCCTCGAAAACTTTCATCATCTCGTCCGGCAGGCTCCTCACCTACTAGCTCCTTTTGAATCTGGTCAACTTTCTTCTGCAATTCCATTTGTTGTCGCTTATAATAAGCCAACTTTTCTAAGGCGTCTGCCTCCCTCTCGAGCCTTTTGGAAGTGAGAACACTTCTTACACTTCCCACTGATCGTACCGGCGACTTCGATCTGTGCCGACTTTCTCTTTGTAAGCCGGACACGCCAGCCAGCTCCGCTGTTGCGAGCTGGGTGGATGTACCCGCACGCTCTTGTGCAGGTGACGCCGGGGGCTCCATGGACAGTCGTCTTGTTCTTTCGCTGTGTATTCTAGCGAGTTCCAATTCGCGACGTTCTTGTTCGCGTGAGTCAGTATCTTTCGGATCTCCTTGGCTACGTGTAACAACCATTGTTTTCCGGCTTCACAAAAGAGTCCACACAGTACCCCAAAAAGTTCAAAGAGTCTCTATACCTAACAGCCCTAAGTTTACTAAGTCACTATTAGTACAAAATAAAATTCTAGTGCTAACTCAAAATTATACAAAATAGGAATGTGTATTTTTAAACTATATGTAACTGAATTTCAGCAAACAATAAATAATGCATTTTCAAAGAACAATTCTGAATTTCGCAAATTTAATTATTCAAATTCAGGAAAATGGGCAATATACTAATACAATAATACAAATAAATTCTAGTAATTGCAAAATAATATAAACTGCGAAAATTCACTTTAAAGCGAAAACTCAAGAAACAAATACTTATACAAATTTAAATTCAAACAAAATTAAAAATATTTGCAAAAATACCAAACTAAATTTAAAATATTCAAAATATTCAAAATATTAAAAAACACAAGTCGAAAATATTTAAAAATATCCAAAGACCAAATAATTTAAAATATTTCTACAAATAAATGAATTCAAATTACAAGAGTTTCGCAAAAAATAAAAATGCACAAAAGAAAAGAAATTCAGTTACTAAAATAATCATGCAGGAATTTTTCAAAGAAAAAACACACAAAAATAAACACACAAAATTAAAAATAGTTCAAAAAATAAAAATTCCAACATAAAAATTCAAATGAAATACACAATACACATTCAAAATAAAAACCTAAAAATTCCAAGAAAAATAATTCACTTTTCAGTGTCCAAAATAAATGTTCAGTGTTCAGAAAAATTGTCCAAAGAAAACCTGAAACCTAATTTTGAGCTCTCAATTTAAGAATAAACAAAATAATAAAAAATAATCTAGGTCTTAAACTTGAGCACTAAGTCTAATTTTAGACCTAGGTTCCAAAATGAGTACTAAATTGAGCGCACAAAACCAGTCCTTAAAATCTAGTACTTAGCTGTAAGTCCGGGTACAAATCCAAGCTAGAGTCACTGAACACTGCACTGTCACTGTTTTCACTTAGGTCTTAGGTACACTACACTTGAGCACTAAGCTAGGTCATGAAGATCCGGCTCGAAGGACCAGCAAATGTTGGGGACTAGATTCCTCCACGGGTTGCTCAACAAATAAAATACCGGAACTTGATCACAGATTTATTCTTCTTGTTACACTTTTTAGGCTTTACTTATGCATTATGACTGAACTGATTCACTATTACTGGGCTGGCTTTAGTACTTTTACTTCCGAGTTAACTTGCTGATATAGAGGCTGGATACTGACTGATTTCTGATCGAAACCGCAACATATTTAAATTGTCGTTAAAAAGAGACAAAATTGCCACGCCCATTTTTCTATGTCTATCTCAATTTTAGACTATGACAAACCATAATTTTTGTCTTTAACAATTAACTGCTTACATATTTTAGCTTAAAACTATCTTAGTTTAATAGTTCCTATTCTAAAATATTATATAATCTAAATTGCCTTATCCTAGGTCTTAATTGTATAGGTAATCTAGCCGTGACAAAGTCTACTGTACTCAATATTAAAAAACTAAATTCTTCTCTATTTTCTAAAATACTAATTATACAGTGACGAAACTTATACAAATACTATTCAAATTACCTATTCTACAAAATTATCCTAAATTCCCGACCCAGGATATCTTTATTCCCGAATTGAATTTCCTTAACAAAATAATTACAATATTTTCACAAAATTCAGATTGGTCAGTCTTGCCCCATCTTAATATTCGGGACCATGACGTGGCGGGCTTTCATGTAAACAAGCCAGAAAATACTACGCGCCCGACCACGTTGTGGTCAGTGTGAATAAAGCAAAAATGACCAGATTATACAATTTAGATTTCTTTACTACAATTGTCATTCCTGTCTCATTCCGTACCGGGACCGTAACGTAGTGGGCTTTCATATAAATAAACCTGATTCTATTACGAGCCCCACCAGTTACGGCCACTGAAAATGAAACAAGAATGACATGACATGACTCGTTCTGTCCTTTACAACTACTAACTCAACGATATTATATTTTTATAACAAATACATATATAGATAAACATCCAAGACCCGAGGTCAATCAGAAAAAGTTAGTTTTTCATCATGACCCGACCGGGAATCGAACCCGGGACCTCCTGGGTGGCGGTCTGGCGTGGTAACCATTACGCCACGGAGGTCGTCGCATAGAATAATTCATGTTAGATTTGTCATCAATATCAGTAGACATTTCACAAAAAGCCAATTTTTCTTTTGTTTATTAGCTTGTCAAGTTTAAAAAAGAAATGTTTCAAACTCTCGCCATCTCACTCAAAATTACATTTTAGAAAATAACACCAAGGTTTATGTCAACTCAAATAAAAGTACATAATAAAAAGGTACGCAGAGCAAAATTTCTCATAAAAAGTTTCTGCACGTGTATTTTAACTTCAAGGATCACTTGAAATTAGATCTTGGGGAGAAATGATAAGGTCGATAATATTGGAGCTGACGTGTCAATTTATGACTGACAGCAAATAGGTCCAAGACCCAATGTCGAACTCAGGTTAATATCGACAGTTATAAAATATGGAGAGGATTTTAATTTCTTGAAGACAGATGTTAAATAAATTTTTAGGGTCGGCAATATAAGAATCCTGAAAAGTTTCTGTTTTGTGTCTATTAATACTATCAATAGTAATCATACTAATATTATAAATGAAAAAGTTAGTTTGTTTGTTATTCCTTCACGGCTTGACTAAGCAGCCGATCATTATGAAAATTTGTACACAATATTGTCAGGGGTACCTACAGAACCCAACATGGTAAATTTTTACACAGGCGAAGCCGCGGGTATTAGCTAGTAGTATAATATTAGTGTTATATAGTTACAACTAGTCATATAACCAGTAACTAATAATTTATTGGCTATTGGATTAATTAGGCATTATACATTATGCCCTCTAATCACATAGTCCTAATGAGTAATATATTGACTGTGCATTGTGATTATTTCAATAATAAAATTGTTATCAATAGACCTTTCATTTTGGATATTATGCTGAATGATTTAGGTGTAGAGGGCTTTATTTAAAATGTTTTTTTTATTTATTTTAAAGAATATTAAAAATAGTACTAGTAGACAATTAGGTGCTAGTAGGTACCAAATTGTATAGGTACTAACTTTGTGGATTGAAAGATATGATTTTGTTATATTTATACAATATATATTTCACATTTCTTAGAAACGTAAAGCACACTGGCATCAGCATACATCTTATAAGCGGGATCGGGTGCGGCGAGCATTTGTATTCCATAGTATTTGTATGCACGACATCACACTAATCGCGGAGCGGCTGTCCTCGCGGCTACGAGACGCGACGTGTGATTTACTCTTTTGTGGTACCTATTTATGGCAATTTATGGCATCTAATCTATCCTCTGCTGAGCCAAACGTTACGACCTTACGAAAGATGAAACTATCGTAAAATAAATATACTTTTTTCAGGTGCGTAACTCTCATGTTGAGGTCTCAGTAAATCCTTACGCCCAAAACCCTATAATATAGTTTATTGATTTAGTTTTAAACATGGCCAAAAGACTCAAGAGGATTCGAATCCCTCGCCCCATTATACTGGTCTTAGAACAAAGACAGTAAACATGTTAGAATCATGAAACTTATATAAGGAATTGAAAGTCGTTTTCTTTTATGCTCTGAAGTTCGAACGAAATGTCAAAAAAATATATATTATGTTTCTTTACAATACATAAAAGGTATATTTTGCTTGGGTTACTATATAAGGTCCTAATTTATTATTGAACTTCCTTTTAACTCATGACTATATAGGTTTACATATGATCGTTTAAGCAAGGAAATAATGGTCTAGTATTCAGTAAAAAAAAAATTGATTGTATTGTAAGTAGTTAGAAAAATTTGCTTACTACATAAATTCATTCATTTTCAACCATTTTGATATGTGAGACGCGTTGACGCGCCCTTCGCACCGCAGCGCACCCCTAAACCTTTTTTTTTCTACTGACGGATGGCTGCTACAAGAGAGGCGCATTTTACCGAGTATTTCTAAATTTAATGCCTTTTTTTACTGAATACTAGACCATTATTTTCTTGCTTAAACGATCATATATTATGTAACCTATAAAGTCATGTGTTAAAAGGAAGCTCATTAATAAATTAGGACCTTATATATTTAAAACACTTTACACTTTATATTCGGAGCTCAATGGCGTTGCTGTGTATCGCATTCTAAAACAAACACGCAAGTAAAGCAACGTCACCTATAACCATTATTTTGATGGGATGTGTCGAGCTTCTCCGTGCTTCGGAGGGCACATTATGCCATCGGTCTCGGCTGATATCGATGGATGACAGTCGTTAATTTAAGTCTGACCTTGAGCGTCTTGAAAACACTGGCCTCTGCCAATCCGCATCGGAGCAGCGTGGCAGAGTACGCTCTAATCTCTTTCGATGGAAGTGAGACCCGTATCCCTGCAGTGGGATGATTATGGGTTGAAGTGACTTTATATTTATAAATAAGCATGCTTTGCTTACCTTAGAAAAAATTGGCAAAATATTTGAAGAAAATATTTTTATAATTTTACCTGTCTATATTGTTAGTTGTTTGAACTTCTTCCAAGTTGTCTACCGCAGTCCGAATGTTTGTGTCATGGTGTCGTAAAGTTTTGACAGGACGACAAGATGGATCGATGGTCCTCTATTGGAAAAATAATGTTCTTTTTCATCTCAAAAAAATATTTTCATTAACATTAAAGTTTGCAGCAACATTTTTCTACCGACGTTTTAAATTATTTAAGTTAACTGAATAATATCTTAAATGTTTTGGATGTAACGTGAAAGTTGTGTTTTTGTATGACGTCGATATGAGATAAATATTTTTCGAAATTCCCACGGGAAAGCGGGATACACGAGCAAACGAAGTTGCGCGAGTATCACTGGTATACTAAAATAAATTTGTTTCATTTTATTCCTAAATGTTTGTGCATAACTTTTGTCAAAAGAGGAAATGTCTAACGTGATATTATTATTTAACAATGTCTAGTGTCTATTTAAGTTTGGACAATCATTTTGTTTACCAAATTCAATATAACATGTATTGTCATGTGTAACAAGCAACCCTTAAACTTGTACAGTAATCTACTTATACAAGTTTATACATAATAAATGGGATGACACTTCTGCTTGGTGTTAACTTTTTAATTGAGTTCCTAAGCTAAACTACCTGGAGTTGTGACTTTTGAGCGACGTAATAGTCCCTACGGAACCCTTATTGGTCTTTGTTCTAAAGTTAGTCACTAGTGGTTGGGATACTCGATGGAGTTATAGCCGTGAAGGTAGGTACGAATAAATTATTCTTCGTTCAAGTAGGGAAGTTTAAAACGCAAGTTGTGTCTTAATGGACTTCATACGGCGGTATATTATTCTTAGGAGCATGTCACAATGGAAACGATGTTTAGGGATAATTTCCCGGGTGCATGCAGCGTACTGTACAGAAGGAGAGCTGACTGGACTGTGTTAGGGACTTATCTTTTGGAATTTGAAAAATAAGTATCTTACAGCCAGATAAGAAACGCATTTTTATGATAGCTGTCCCTGTAAAACTAAAGAAGAAAATAGAGATAGCTAAAAATTTAAATGGATGAAACTGGCTTAAAATAAAAAGTTGTAAAGTTATTAACATATATAATATAATTTGACATTTTCCTTCCACTCATTGCTTGCTTGTTTGACCTGCTGTGCCGTAAAAAAAGTATGACAGATACATTTACGGATAAAAAATAACAATTTATCAGACATGACTAAGCTCTTTCTAACTTTCCAATCATAGAATTTAGGATAGAACATAACACATAAAATATGCGTGAGTCTGAGTACACGTTCCAAATTTATTCTGAATACTTACATAGGTACTTCATTTGGAACTCTGTAGGACGGGTGAAGATAAAAATGTCTCAATTATTCTAACAAGATGTCAATATTATTTACATAATTCACACGTCTCCAGCTTTTGTTGGAAATTATGTCTCGTCTGCTTGAACTGCAAATTGAAGTTTTTCATTACTACCAATATTCACATAATCTCACTTATTTTTTTTATAAAACTAGCGAGCTTCGTTTGCATGTATGCCGTTTTCCCGTGGGAAATAAAATACTTTCTATGCCTATGTCATACTACAAAGAACACACCCATCAAGTTTCAGGTCTCAACGACAGCCGTTTAGTCATTAATCCGTATGTATGACATACATATAGAATTCTTTGTCCTGAATGACTGACGTATGTATGGTTTACTGGCTGATACCCGCGGTTTTACTTGTGAAACCTCAATGTTCCCGTTCTGGACTGATATCTGGGATAAAAACTATAATCCAAGTTACTACCTGTATGTTTATCTAATGTCAAGTAAATTCGTCAATGGACATACGGCCACACATCTTAATAGTTAATAACGCGTCCAGCTGAAAGTGGACAAACGTCCACACATCTTAATATTTAATAACGTAACTCCGAGTAAAAAGTAGTGTGCTCAGGTCCTACGTGTGTTCGAAGTAAAACATACAATGTGCGTTGAACAAATAGTAGGGGTCTTTTACGCGACAAAGGTATCTCACAATCTGAATTCCTTTTTGCAGTGAGCTAATTTAAGATTGATTTACTTACATATTTGACAGTGACGTGACTAGAAGGTGAGTGTAATTTTTTGAGACAACCACTCTAGCTCACAGGCGCAGATATAATGTATAATGATTATTTCAGAAATTAGGCCTACAGACACTTTTTCTTGTCATTTACAACTTGTATACATGAAAGAAAATAAACTACCACCATTTCAGAAACAAACAAAATGGCCACCGGTAATAGTAAAAGAAATGGTGAAAGAAAACCTGTTTTATCATTTAACTTTTTTTTCTTCTTCAACTCGTTCAATGTAATTAAGCACCTACAGTTACATACATTTACAAGAAGAATACGAGGAATGTCATACACAATGGTGTGGAATAAACAAGTCTTATATATATAAAAAAACAGTACTGACAAGAGTGTGCAGACCAGTAATACATACCTATACCCAATGAGATTTTATATATTCTGCCTATACCTTGAAAACACACAACCCACACACGGAGGAATATAATATAATAGACATTAAGGCCCGGTTTCCACCAAAGCGGAGAGGAGAGATGTCTATTTTTTCTATAGAATCTATGTGTAACTCTCCGCTTTGGTGAAATCACGCCTAACACACACACGCACCTTCGTTTACGTGAATCCTGTTTTTCATAGAATAAAAAAAAAACACTTAAGTCCATGGACCTAGAAAAAAAGACAGACGGAATCTTGCAGAAAGAATTAAAGCGCCCTAATGGCGGCGGCGTAACTATGTGTGAGTGTGAAATGGCTGACCGGCACGCACACATTCACACCATAGTAAGCCGGCCGGTTCGTACGTATACGCGAGGTATTACTATGGGTGCTTCACTTTTTAGTTTCAGTGATGGTGTCCTTTTTTTTTCTAGGTCATCGTCACCTTAGTTGTTGCTTATGGATGATCGTTCCGATTTAGTGCCCACGAGTCTAGTGAGCTACTCCTGTGTATGTAGTGATGTAATTGTAGACAACAACCTTAAAAGGTTCTAAAAATTTACTACAAATACCTAAGTCTCTTTCGAATAATATTCTCTGGTTTGTTTTATATTATTTAAAAAAAAAGATGTCACGATTTGGCACAAATCTTATACAATACATGAGGTCAAACTATCAATATATTATTGAGCGGTGTAATATATAGCCTTAGTAGGTAGTACTAAATCACGCAAGAGGGTTGCTGGTTCAAATCCTGGCATATCAATGAGCTTTTTCAAAGGATCGGGTACATTCAAATTTATCACTCATGCTCGACGGAGAAACACTATGAAATATTTTATAAATCGAAGTGGGGGAAAAGGGAGGCTTATTTAAATAATAAAAAGGTGAAATAAAACATGGATTGAAGTTAATGAAAACGTTATTGAAATATAAGCACTCAAAAAACTTTTGCAAATGAAAGTGGTATTTGCCGTCCTGGCACCCTACAAATATAAATGAATAAATATTCTTGGACGAATCACACAACGCCATCTAGTCCCAAACTAAGCAACTTGTACTATGGGTACCAGATTGCTGATAAATATTCTTGAATACTTTTTTGTAAATAAATACTTATTATACATAGAAAACACCCAGACCAAGGCAGACAGACATGTTCATGCACACAAATGTTTGCCTTGCGCAGGATTCGAACCCGCGGCCCTTGGGATAAAGTGACCATTGCTAGCCATTCGACCACCGGGTCTGTCATTTAACCAGATAAGTCAGAAAAAGGCTTAGATTTTATAAATAACAAAGAAAAAACGAAAAAAAACAGATACAATAAAAACAGAAACACAAGATTCGCAATAGGTACATCATAAATAAAATAATATTTTATAATATATATTTTGCAAAATGTTTACAACGTTATTAATTAATAATATCGAATGTTTTTACAAATATATAATGTTCACATCAGTAAAACAGGAATTTTATTAATTAAAACCAAATATTACCTCATGCTAACATTACTTGCCATTATATTATGCACGTTCAATGGATAAAATGAATATTTCATTGGTAATACGAAATGTTTTTCTGATATACAATTTATAGGATCCTACTAGCTGTTATCCGCGGCTTCGCCCGTGGTCCTTTATTTTTTCCGAAGAAGATGTTTTTTCGGGATAAAATTTAGCCTATGTCACTCTCAAGATTTCCAAAATTAAAAAAAATATCCCCAAAAAATATAATGTCAATCCATTCGTTACTTCCGACGTGAACAGAAGGACAAACAAACACATTTTCTCATTTACAATATTTGTATGAATGGATATGGATTATTGTTTGTGTTTCAATGTATGCACAATATTTTTTTTATCTTTTTGTTTTATTACATATATAGGGACAATTCACACAGTTATGAGATACTAACTCAACGATACTATATTTTACAACAAACACATATTATATATGTCGCGTCCTGGGTGGCCGGGCACGACATCATGGGATGGTTGGAGTCAAGCATTTCGTCTCTTTTCATACTGTGGGCTCTGATGGGTATCCCTCGGGCAACGAAAACACAGTTCATAAATAACAATGATTTATTAGCACTCAATGACTCACAAAAATCACACAGTTAATAACTAGGAAATCAATTTAATTCCGACAAGTATTGCCCGGTCACAGACAAGTCCTATGGCTTTCAGTCAACCAACGCAATATTAATCTCAATCCGAATCCAGCGAGTACTGGACTGCAGACCCTTTTATAGCCAAAGGCCTTGTCCAGGCCTCCCACTCCATTGGTAAGCCTGCGTTTCCGGTACAATACAAACCGAAGTAAAAACTCAATTACAATCGTTAATATTATCTAAACAATTCCTAAATTAATTATTCAGAATTAATCATTAATGATTTTCAATTATCAAAATCTGATCTAACATAATTTAAGAATAAAAATCACTTAAACAATTTTTCATAAAAATTTGTCGGTAGCAAACAGCGCCATCTATTAGAAATGTTGAGTAAACAACAGCGCCATCTCTTAGTTGCCGGCGAAGTTATTCCGATAATGGTGCCTCATTTACGACACGGCCATCTTGATAATTCACCCGTCCTCGGGTGCTGAACTTATCTGTAAACAAACACAACAACAACAGAAACAGCAAAACGCTCGGCCATTCTGCCAAGGGTGTGGTTGGAGTAATGAGAAAACTCTACTTAATGAAACTCAATTTATCATACTACAAAACACTGCATTGCACAACTCCGCACATCAACACAAACTCAAGCCTATACGCATCACATGTTCAGTCCATCGAACATACAATGTCAAGTCCGTCTGACACACAGTGTCCAGTTCATCGGACAGTGTCCAGTCCATCGGACAGTGTCCAGTCTATCGGACACAATCAATGTCAAGTCCATTTGACATACAATGTCCAGTCCATCGGACAGTGTTCAGTCCATCGGATACAATCAATGTCAAGTCCATCTGACATACAATGTCCAGTCCTTCGGACAGTGTCCAGTCCATCGGACACAAAACGCCCAGTTCATAGGACGTACCAAAACAGGCATAACACCACGTCCATCGTTAGCCTGATGAGGAGAGTGCATTACATTTCAATACAGTAACTCGTAACTAAAACAACTAAACTTTCTCATTACTCGCTTTCATTTGTCTCCGTTTCACTATTAAAAAAACCTTATAAAATTTTGCCTTCGTTTTATCAAAACTCTTTTCATAAGAATGACTCTACTTTAAATAACTCTATTTCGACTGACTCCTCGTACAGCTCTACCTTGTATAACTCTACTTCGTACAGCTTTACCTCGAATGGCTCTATGGCTCTATCCTGAATGGCTCTACTTTGAATGGCTCTACTCAAATGGCTCTATCTCAAATAGCTCTGTCTCAAATTGCTGTATCTCCACGGCAATACCAGCCGACCGGCAAAATCACCATTGCCAACTCAACATTGACCAACAACTCCGTGTGGTATCTCACAGACCCACTGGTCTCTCGCTACATAGACTACTTACTATACTCAACATTATAAAATGGTACGTTAACTTAAACTGGTACATTACTTTCTGAGCACAATTCGAACTATACTTTAAATTATACTCCACCATCGAAACCATTGAGCAATTATTTCTCAACATTTAATTTTAAATGTCTCTCAATTTACATAAAAACAGAACTTTTAAAATTCTAAACAACATTATTGCTCAGTAGTCACTCCAGTATCATCAAACAATACTCTCCTGAAGACATCCCGGGCACCTCGACTGCGCCGGTGGTCCCGCGAAGAGCAGTACCTCGACAGCAAGCGCGATCGCTGCGGTCCACACTATGCCGCGCAGGTGGTCATATCCGCCTCGCCAGCTCGCCACCATCACGAGCAGACCTGGTCCACTTCAGAGTCCGCACACCGCTGACCCGCTGATTCTCGTCTCGTTCCATTGTCCGGAAATCGAAAATAAAACAACTGTTAGAGTTCATTGAAGTTACTAAGTAAAAATAATTTAAACAAAACGTTTATCTCGAAAACGGTGCGTCCTAGCGATAAAAGGATGAAATTTTAAACCCCTTTTAAGAACCCCACTCTCCACGTGATACATTTGATTTTCACCTCCAAAGTAAAAAATCTCAAAGTCAAAGTTGAAGTCAAAAATACTTTATTCTGTGTGTGCATTAACCTTTAAATGACCTTGACCTCTAAATCATTGTGTGCTAACCTTTTAATGACCTTGACCTCGCATTGACCTTTATTGACCTTGACCTCAAAATCATTAATTTCAATGTTTTCATGTTCTATATGAGCTTAACTTCATACACAGTTTCAGCTTAACTTAGCACTTTAAGCTTAAACTTAGCATCATACGTAATCAACACTGACCCTTTTTTTTTTTTTATAACATCGGAGGGTACACTCCACCAGTCCGCCACGGGCACACACACCCGTGTTTACTCGTGTCGTGGCACGTCTCTGCCTCAATTGCACTGCGACTCGGGGCACGCCGCCACCACGCCGCCGCCGCTGCACCGCCAGTACCGCCACCGCCTGGTGCGCGTCGCGTCTCAGCCTCAGCTACCCGTCACACATCGTCGAGTATCGCACGGTCATACACCTGAAATTACACCATATTAGAATCTCCATACATTTTGAGGTTAAGTACCCACCATACGATACTCTTTGTCGGTAGAATCCGCTACTCGTAGTCCACTAAACTCCGCTACTTGTAGTCGACGACAGTAGGTACGTACATCATGAAGACGCACTTTTTTTGCAAACTCGAACCGTTCAACAGCTTCATTTCACTTCACACGTCGTCTTTGTTAAACTCTGGCCACGTGATTCCAGCGTAACTTCAATTAAGGTAGCCACCGCGATGCGCTTCCTTTGAGAGTGGCACTGATGGACACTATCAGTCGACTACCGCAGAGATTGCGTTCAAATAAGCATAGATCAACAGTTTCACATTATACACGTTGGTCATGATCGGACTCATCTGGGTCAAATTCGGGCAAAGAAAACCTTTCACTAGACATATCGCATAAACGTGCCATCCAATCCGACCGCCATCGTTGATGTTTGTCGAGCCCGAGGTGATCCCACTTCTGATGTCGCGTCCTGGGTGGCAGGGCACGACATCATGGGATGGTTGGAGTCAAGCATTTCGTCTCTTTTCATACTGTGGGCTCTGATGGGTATCCCTCGGGCAACGAAAACACAGTTCATAAATAACAATGATTTATTAGCACTCAATGACTCACAAAAATCACACAGTTAATAACTAGGAAATCAATTTAATTCCGACAAGTATTGCCCGGTCACAGACAAGTCCTATGGCTTTCAGTCAACCAACGCAATATTAATCTCAATCCGAATCCAGCGAGTACTGGACTGCAGACCCTTTTATAGCCAAAGGCCTTGTCCAGGCCTCCCACTCCATTGGTAAGCCTGCGTTTCCGGTACAATACAAACCGAAGTAAAAACTCAATTACAATCGTTAATATTATCTAAACAATTCCTAAATTAATTATTCAGAATTAATCATTAATGATTTTCAATTATCAAAATCTGATCTAACATAATTTAAGAATAAAAATCACTTAAACAATTTTTCATAAAAATTTGTCGGTAGCAAACAGCGCCATCTATTAGAAATGTTGAGTAAACAACAGCGCCATCTCTTAGTTGCCGGCGAAGTTATTCCGATAATGGTGCCTCATTTACGACATATAGATAAACATCCAAGACCCGAGGCCAATCAGAAAAAGTTAATATTATTTTATTTAAAAAAGTTTATTTAATTGGTAGTTAAATTTAAATAGATTTATTTATTATTATTAATTTAATGGTCGAGTTTGTTTGTTTTTTATTTTTATTTTGATATGGATGTTACTTATCTGAAAATAAATGAATTTGAATAATGCATACTTTCTAATTCAGTCCAATGACCAATATTTATTATTTACAGTGCTATGTATTGATTAGGTTGTGTTTCATTGTTCATAGCTGAAATTAATTTGCGTACGTACCTGAAAATTAATCTAACCAAAGTTCAGTAGTATTGGGTTGCATGAACAACTTATATAATAGAGGTATGAAGTCGATTAATTACTTGGCGAACTTCGTATTACAGCATTCAGAGAGCGTCTATTGAACGGATAAATTGGTTGTTGGTACGAAATCAGTAACCAATAATCGTCATCATCACTCTAACGTCCTCCTAATTCATTAGGTTTGGTGAGATCCGGAAAATCAAATCCAAAGGTCCGCAATAGTCCGCATCGTAAGTATCGGACGCATCGAATCAAATGGATAATACTCTTTACGAAACGCATTGCTGCTTCACGTCAATATTCTGTAAAAGGGTGGTTCACCGGTCGGGCTAGCTTATTTCATAAACGCCCACTCCAAAGATTGTAATGAGAAGTATTTAACTAGAAAAATATATATACATATGAAAATGTTTTGTCTTGACCGTAGAGACCTGAAATTTGGGTGTGTGATGTAGGCAACCGATAAGAAAGGATTTCTCTAGTACCTAGGTACTCTTTATATAGAAAGCCATTACAATTGCGTTCAGTGATCCGCATCGTACGGACCGCACGAATCTACTCATAGGCAATGCCGATGAATTAATAATATACCGGGAATTAACGCGATCATACCTTGATATTGCCTGACGTTTCGACCAGGTTGCACCGGCCGTGGTCACAGGCGAACTTCGCCTGTGACCACGGCCGGTAAATTTATAATAATGCAACGCGAAAGTTTAAAAGTTATTAATGCCGATGAAGTCATACGGAATGCCAAACAGTGGATGCAAGACGGACGACGACGACACGGCAAATCCGATCGCTGCAGATACTGTGGACGGTCGAAAAAAAAATCTAATTGACCTATGGACACAAAAGGCTATAAGTATCGAAAATGGGGATAGTTCAATCCCCATACAATATGTAATGAGTCAATCATTTGTATTATAAATTGGTGTTTGTTTATTTTAATTTATGTTGTTGAATTGAGCCAGAGCTATATGAGAAAAGATTATAAGTTGGTGTAAGCGTAACCAAAACACTTAAGTTTCTATGTCATAATAAAGCATATAGAGTCATGCTGTAGAGCTGTCGTCTCAATACCGAAGCACTGCAGTGCAATTCCCAGCCACAATATTGCTTGCAATTCCTGTATACGAGAAGTGCATCCGTGATATTCTTTATTGCCGTAGAAGTGTTTCTATATCTGACAATGAAATTTCAACGTCTTGAAAATAGTATTTGCTACTATGTAAGTTGAATGAATGTTTTTATTATGTTTGTGATTATGACTGAAAAGAAAGAAATAATAATTTATTTAATTTATTTAAACTTTATTGCACACAATACATAATGTGTATACAAAAGGCGAACTTAATGCTAAAGCATTGTCTCCCAGGAATAATGATAATAAAAAACACAAAGTTGTTAAAAACAATATTTACATTGCATTAAACCTTATATCATGATTTGTGCCTACTACGTCAACGAGACCTCCTCTCAGCATTAACTGTAAAATTTTTGTTTAAACTTGAACACGCTAATTTGAGACTACTTAGGAATCATGGCGGAAAGAAATTGTAAGGCTCCATTCAAGATGGACCGACGACCATCAAAATCCGAGTCGACTCGGAAAATGGTGGACCACATTTGCTGGAAAGCTTCAAGGAAGGCTACTCAATATTGCCATTTCAATAGTAGATGACACCGATAAACGATTTGTGAATTGACCCATTTTATTTTTATTTTTATTTTTTTTACGGACAATTCACACAGATTGAGCTAGCCCAAAGTAAGTTCGAAACTTGTGTTATGGGATACTAACTCAACGATATTATATTTTATGACAAATACATAGATAAACATCTAAGACTCGAGGCCAATCAGAAAAAGTTCGTTTTTCATCATGACCCGACCGGGATTCGAACCTGGGACCTCCTGGGTGGCGGTCTGGCATAGTAACCATTACGCCTCGGAGGTCGAATTGCGGGAAGCACATGAAAAAGAAAGAAGATAAAATAGTAGGATGATTACGAATGATGAAACTACAACCGAATTTAAAAAAATGCATTTCATAAAGGAAGGTTTATCGTAAACTCCACCATTCGCTCGACATTGAAATAATAATGTACGAATACACAGCTGTTATTTAAAATTTTAATCAATTCCAACTAGAAGCTTTACATTTGGACATGGATACACAAACGTGGTTCACAGGATTTAGTCTGTGGATTTCGCCATTCAGGGGGCTTACGCTGCACTTACATTAATAGTAGAACGTACATACCAATACAATACAATCGAAATGCATAGCGGACTTAAAATGTATTGACATCGAAATTTATAGTTTTTTCTTTTCGATGTATTTTATGTGAAGTTCTTCAAATCGAACTATTACACAAAAAAACAAAAACTTAACAAAGGCGTTTTTGTCAACATCTTAGTAGGTACATACCTACTAAGATGTTGACAAAAACGTCTCCGCGCACTCGGCGAGAGCAAGCGATTTTTCGGACAGAGCACAAAAAATGTACGCGCGTCCTAATATTATGCCACAGCACGTAGCGGCGGCGCAGGCGGCGGCGCGACCGCTACTTGTCAGCTTGTAGACCCAGCCGCTGCTTGCCGTTAATTCAAAGCCAGTGGCTTGGCCGTTAATATAATATACTAGTCTGTAGGTGTAGGGTTTACTTTAATAACAAAGAAATGTTTAGTTATATTAGGTTTCGGCTTACGTATACTTTAACGCCTGCAAATAAACACTGTTTCAAATAACTATTCATTGTATATGTTATTTATACAGAATTCGGTAGACACATAGAGCACTAACACTTAATGCTAACATATATCGGTTTCCAGTCCGAATGTACCAAAACGGATTTACATCTTACTTACACGTAAATGGGTTGGAATTTACTAGAGGGTGTCAAACTATATTAGGTGCTGTTGTATGTGAACATTATTTTTCATTAACAAATACATTCTTATATAAATCAGTCAAGGTTGAACAAGGTTAGAGTGATAGAGCATTTTATGAAATCCCCTACCGGGAAAGTGCCACCTTCTCATAAAATATAGGCGTGAAGCAGCTGTGCAACGTTCTTGATGGTTGAGTATACACTTATTCAATATAATGTATACTTATGTAGTTTTGTTAATTGGGTTGAAAATCTGAAACCCAACTCTTTTCTTATCTCTTTTCTCCTGTTTCTTCTTTTTTTCCGTTTTGTCGGTCGGCAATGGTTTAGTGACTCCTCTGGTGTCATTATGCTCTATGGACGGTGATCTACACTGGGCGTCAA
Source organism: Endotricha flammealis (assembly GCA_905163395.2). Taxonomy (NCBI): domain Eukaryota; kingdom Metazoa; phylum Arthropoda; class Insecta; order Lepidoptera; family Pyralidae; genus Endotricha; species Endotricha flammealis. Next base: position 9,476,439 of record LR990867.1, read on the forward strand.
AAATAAGTACCTAGTACAGTTTTAAAATTGCAATATCTCCTAAACTACAGAAGCTAGACCTTTGAAATAAAAAAAGTTAAAAGACAATTTCATTTAATTTAATAAAAACTTCATGCATAATGTCTTTTAAAGATTGATTTTTATTTCAAAACTTTATTTCATAAAAGGCAATGTTTTTGAAGTAATAGTTTGTGGTTCAACTTTCGTAGAGACCTAACGCATGCTTAGATCAAGTTTAAATGTTTTTTTTAAATAAAATCTAGAACTCCAACAGCGCTTTCAATTCACGAACAAAAATCCTAACGTTATGTGATCCCGGAGAAATGTTTGAAAAGTTTGAAAAACATTCTATGAAGATTTTCATAGTAATTCCTGAACTTGGCATTTCTTAGCAATTCTCATTCCGTTGGCAGTCGTGTCGATCTTGATTTGCATGTAAGTCGGACTTACTATTAAATTTCACAACTTTGTACGTTCAGATTTCAATTACAAAAGGTTTTTAGGATTTTGTTTTTAAAGGTTTGAATTTATTGCTTAAGTAAGCGTGAACTCGCATACATTGTAAGTTGAAACAGAATTCTGTGTAGATATAGAACAGTGACTTCTATTTAGAAACAAAGAAACACTTTTATGTAGCTTTAAAATTTTAAATCAAGGCAAAAACACTTTTTAACTTAAAAATCTATGGAGAAATCTAACTGTTTGTCGACCCAAATTGGCTAGAATGTCTTTTATCTATGAAAAAGTATATGTCTCTAGCTCACTATATTGTTTTTTTTTACCTGGAATAGGTTTGCGTTTGACCACAGCGTGCCTGATGGTAAGCACCGCTGTGGTCTACGATGTAGCACGCTCACAACTCATTGATTTTTTCGTCATCAAAAGTTTTCGATACCACATTTTAATACTCTACTGTAGAACACTGTGAATGCGGCCATGAATAAGTTTGACTTGAATACTTTTAATCAAAAAAAGCCATACATCGATAGGTGTTAGAGTGCATTGCTGTTCAAAAACAATACGAATACTATCGATAGTATCGATAACTATCGTATTATTTATTTTTCACAAACTATGATGATTTTTCACGAACTATGTGATTAATACTGTTTCATTAATACAAGCGAGCATAAATTCGAACTAAGTTACAGCTTCCCATTTAACACCCGGCTTACTCTTAATCGGGAGATCGGAACTCGATTACCTATTTCAAACTCGGACTGGGTCCCAGTTAAAGTTAGAGTGTTGTACCATACTGAATGCAAACTTCAAATTGACTTCTATATACTGAACATCACTATATACACTTACATATCAGACTTTACATAAAAAAATCGGATTTAAAAAATCTAACTTTTGTAAAACCGGTACATTTGCAGTTACTGCAGCATCCGTAGGCGGTCTGATGGCCTTTTGCAGTGTGTTATGTAAACGTTACATAATGTGTCAAAATTAAATTTAACCACGCCAGTATGATTACAGCACAGTAATGACTCCTTCACAATAACGTTGACATGACTCTGCGACGTTTACGTCTCAAAATTCAAGTAAATTTTACAAATTTGAACAATGGATTAGGCTGATACATACTTAACTATAACTCTGTGGTGATCTGTTTAAAAAAAAACGTAATTCTACATACTTTTTCTCTGTGGTGTTCTGTTAAAAAAAAACAGTATCCATAAAAAATATTTTGGTTACAGCAAACATTTTCTAACATTACATTGAAAAATGTGTACACGAAAGGTGCCAATCGTGCCGCCGCCGCGTTGTAATATGTTCAGACAGGTCGACTTGTCGAGGACACTATAAATCTGACCCCTGTCACACATATATCAGTCCAAGTGCTGAAGTTTATAAAGCTGGCACGATAGCTGGATTAGTGGAAAAATTGGTGAACAATTACGTTTTAACCATTAAATGTTTTGTTTTGTTGTTTTTCAGTAATGTATTATTACTGTGACTACGGATTTGCTTCTTATTAAATCTGCCTTCTGAACTGGTAGTAAGATAAGAAAATACTAATTTTGAACTAATTCGAATCCTGAGTAGATTTTACCACGGATAAATGATACGGGAAGTTTTACTATCCAGGATTTAATGGTTCTTGATTCAGTTACTAATAACACAAATATTCAAATCATAAACAAATATTTCGTTTATGTAGTACCAAGATTTCAGCCGTATTGCTGCAGGCTTATTGTTGGATTTTTCAAAATTTGAGATCAGATTCAATGACTTTCGCTGTATGTTGATAGGTCAGAGTCATTAAGTCAGCCACTTGGTACGATGTAAAACAATCAAAAATTTCAATTCGCAGTGAAATTGCAGTTTTACTGTATTTCTGAAGCGTATAAGTTATAGCTTAACAAAATCATCTTTAGTATGACCTGAATTCACCAGTATTGTCATATTAACCTTGGCACGGATTAATAAGATAGTCTTCCATCAAACATATTAATCACCGATCGTGGGAGGAGGCAATGACTGGCAGAAACCTATTTTTGATTGGGGCAATCAAACTTCAAGGAAACGACTCATTTATCAAAATCGACCGGGTAATCTTTGAGACTTAGATTAAAAGTGAGATTTAGGTTCAAAGATAAAAGACCTTTTTGAGATTATCACTGATATGTAACAGAATTGAAGTAGCAATTCATTGCTTGAAACCTGTAGCTGTGATTTTTATTGATTACTAGTGAAACCAGCGCAACTTCGTTTTCGTGTATTATACATATATTATTATATTATATATTTTATGCACAGTAGCGCATCTACGGGAATATCTACCTACATACCAAATATCATAAATATTGGCTCAGCCATTTGAGCGTGAAGAAGTAACATACATGACTTTCGCCTTTATATTCGGATTTTTGTCTTTAACCTTTTCAAAAACCTTTACTCGCTTTACGCGTACTCGACACTTGGTGAAGTTGAGTATGAACTTGCTCTTCGTCCTACTTGGCCATACTTTTTCTTTATCTTCTAGTGTTGTGCTTAACAACACGTCAGCACACCACTTTAATACCAACTACGACTGACGACGATGACGACTTCTGTAATGGTTACTATGACCGCCACATCAAACCCCGGTCGGGTCATGACGAAAAACAAACTTTTTCTGATTGGCCTGGGTCTTGGATGTTTAACTATATAATGTATTTGTTATAAAATAAAGTATCGTTGAGTTATCCCATAACACAAGTCTCGAACTCACTTTGGGGTTAGTCAAACTGTGTGATTTGTCACTATAAGTATATTTATTTATCTACAGGTACTAATGCTCGTTTTCACCAACGCTTCCTAGGTTTAACCTAACTGTGCATGCAAAATGTGACGGCTGCCACTTCATGCACAATTGAAACTTAAATACGGAATAAGGAGGAATAGGGATGCGTATTTAATTGAATGTTTACATTCAAACTATTGGAAAGATAAATGAATAGAAATAACAGAAATTGTTGGTCCATGTCGACTATTGTGAACCAAATCCCTTGCTTTATGATAATCACGACGTATCAGGGCGGCCCCAACCAAACCCTTTTACCGAGAATTATTACAATACGTGTTACTATCGGTGGTTGTATTTATGTATTCATTTTATATCTGAGGTCTAAAATAACTGGACCCAACGCTAACGGATTTGACATTAAAAAAAATGCCTTTCTATGCCAGATATAAGTAGTTCTTAAATCATTAATTCTGTGCTTCAGACGTTAAGCAGTCTGGAACGAAGTATTGTTGATGCCACAGATAACATAACTTGTTGGAAGCATGCGAAAATCGATTAAAATCAGAATAGCGGGTGTACTCCTATGATTCGATTAAAATATATATCAAATGGTAGCTTATGTACCCTAAATACTGCAAAGGAATTTTTGTGCACCGCCATCCTGACGTCAGGATGGTGCCGTGATTCAAAACTATTCAATATTCCAATTTAGATTTATTAAATTATTGGAAAGAGATGCATCATGTAAATATAACACAAAACTTTTTATCGAAGTTAGAGATTTATATATAAAGTTATTATTACTGCAAATCTTTGACGGTAAACCAATAAATCCTCAGATTTTGCCAATACACAACTCTTTGACGTAGGGCTTAGAAAAATAAAAGATTTCTCTCAGACAGCTAGATCTACAAAACATGCAAAGCCGTTGAATAGGGTTGCCAAATAAACAAAAAGTAGTCTCATTACTTTCACTCCAGCTAGTATTTTCTGTAAGATGCACTTCATTATTTTTTTAAAGTCGCACAGACGTTTGTGAATAAGAAACGTTTGAGGATCTACAATTTCTTATTCTATTTGTTGATATACAGTTGAGGTACTATACAAAATGCAACTATGTTTCTTGCTTACAGTCAGAAATAAAGTAGATAAACGGTTATTACATACATACAAAGGTTTCAAATACCTGTCCTACCAACTGTATAACATGGCCGAGAGGCCGAGACCAATGCTATAGGCTACGATCTTCTGTAAGGTCTTCAGACGGGCTGCTCCAATTTAAGCGGATTGTCCGCTATGCCCTACCTCTCTATTATTATTTTTTTGTTTGATAATCTAATGTCAAAAAGATTTTTTAATTCTCAAGTAGGTACGAATATTAATCAAAATAACCAGACCAATGCATGTAGAGTCTCCATCATTTCATTTTCTTTTCTAAAAGAGTGGAAATTCATTGCATTTTCTCTTCTATAAATAGTAGAAAATAAAAATTCTGTAATACAACACTTTTCGGACGCATCCCACAGTTGAAATAAAACCAGTCGTTTATCAACCCTAGTTTTGAAGCCTTTGTTCTTCAGTCCTATATTTTTTCCTTTATTAAGAGGATCGAAGTCCATTGTTTTTTCTTTCTACTTGATTAATGTTATTTTAAGAAATGTTTTTTGTATACAATACCATTCATGACTCCGTTATCAGGTCGCTTGGGCTAGCTGCACATAGAGTAAAGTTTTGGTTCGGGCGCAGCATTTCGCTTGCACTAGGAACTCGAGATGATGATATGCATTCGTAGCCTATGGACGCTTGCAATACCGGGGGTATCACTCGCGCGTTGCCGACCCTGTAAAAGGTGGTAGGAACACAACATGGCCGAGACCAATGCTATTTGGCTACGATCTTCTGTAAGGTGGACGTCCTTCCCCAGACGGGCTTCACCGATCTCAGTGGATTATCCGTTGTACTCTACCTCTCTCATAAGGTCCGATAAGTCCTACATACTCAACGAATTCAGTTTATTATGACATATTGTGTTTCCTGACTCCTATCTATGGAATTTTTCTTAGTTCGATGTAACTTTTTCATAAGATTTCCTTTCTACAATGCCTGTCGTAACTTCGCAAGTTAACGTATTATGATAAGAATGGGTATCGTTATTTTTCCCACTTGGATGTCCAATGGGACTATAAAAAGGCACTAAGATAGGCTTATTTCAGTTGTTTTATATCCCAAGACGTGCGTGGACAGATATGTCTTTTACGATCTGCTAACCGTATCAGCGAACGAAAAAGTGATTTATCATTGACACTCAGACTTGTCTCCAGTGGGTATTAGGGATGTGCGGTAACAGTCGAGGATTCGTTCACTATTTTACTTATATTTCGTTCGTTCCTGAATGAGTGAAATTTGGAAATATTTTCATAGCGTGTTCTGATTGATTGGTAAATTTTTTTTGTTGATAATCATTACGGATGAAATTTTAAAAGTCCTAGATTCATTATACATATAATGTACTAACTTGAACATTAGAATATGCTCTAACCATAAAACAAAATCAAAATAATATCATTTGTTTGGGAGCGACAGACATGAGATACATATTTTTTTATCAATTTAGCACTAGGAGAAAGAAAATATAACTGAATACTGTGTAATGTAAATTAATAAATACCATTTAGGTACACAGAGACTTCTTGTGCATGATACGGCGAAAAGAGATTTCATTCATTTCATTCGTTCCTTGTATAAAGTGAATGAGAGAGCTCCTGGAATTTAATTTAATTTGATAAATAAACCGCTACCAAGCAAAATGTTTTCTCAAGCCAATGCTGCCTTGATGCAAATTAACAGCGACCAATTTCCCCGGCAAAGAATACACGAAAAGAATACCCGTGGTAAATACCTTTTTACATATTATACCCTCACTTTTTTACTGAAACCATACAGTAATATATTCTATACAAAGTGTATATTGTATACGAACTTTTAGATAGCCTAACATGATAAAGAGGGAAGATTTGATTGTTTGTTTGTATTGAAAAGGATCTGAAACTTCAGGATCGATTTGAAAAACTCTTTAACAGTTAGAAAGCTAAAATATCCCTGGGTGATATATTAAAAGTAAATGGGATTCTTTTAAAACACCTACGTAAAGTATGAATGTTCATGATTTTATTTCATTCACATAAAAAATGTAGGAGTGACTGATGGATGAAATAGATCAGTAGATCAGGGAAGGAGAAAACAAATATAATTATGCCATTCCTAATTGAGGGAAAAGCTTTGAAGAAAATGGTGTTTAAATTCAGCCAGGAACAATATATTTATGTAAATACTTTATTCAAAATAACAATTCAATGAAATATAATATAAAATATCAAGTTTCAGTCACGACTAAGTAAACATCGAGCATCCCATTAATGTGATTTACTATCCCGAAACTCCATTAGCTAATACACGCAACTAAAATTTAAATTATGGTGTACATATGCCTGCCTTATTGAATAAACTGTGATTCAGGGCGTGAACACATGTGTTTTGTTTACATAATGCACTATGTTCAAACAACTTATTTTGTACACGTAGTGTCTAATGAAAATATGCTAATGCTGTTTTTACTTTATGTAAATAGTTGTAAATAGAGGAATATAATTTTAATACAGTTCATTATTAATTTTTATTCATATGGCATCTTATTTCTTTAATAAATTGAATCTGATTGATCCATATACACATTACTAGGTTTTTGCCCGCGACTTCGTCCGCGTGAAGTTCCGGACCCGTTCCCGTGGGAACCACATTGAATTTCGGGAAAAGCTATAGCCTATGTCATTCCCTGATAATGTAGCTTTCTACTGGTGAAAGAATTTTTGAAATCGGTCCAGTAGTTTCGGAGCCTATTCATTCGAAAAAACAATCAAATCTTTCCTCTTTAAAATCTATAAATATATATTAATGTATATGCATATATATTAATATATAATATATTGAAAGCAGAAATGTTTTAATATGAGTGTGGATTGCTAAATTAAATTACTTTTCACATCATGATCAGAAAAAAGTTTATTGCGTCATCGGGATTGTAGCTAACAAAGCGTAATGCATTTCGTTTGGTGAATGAGAGATCTAGAAACCCAACTTCTTTCTTTTATCCCTTTTTTTTCTATACCATTCCTTGTAGCAGCCAACGTATTGGTGTTTATAACCACTTTCCATCGTTGGTCCGTCTGCGTGTATGCCTGCGGTATGACAAAAGTTCTTGTAATACCTCCATAATATTTTATTCCGAAAAAAATGTTATTGCTACACGTAAAATATCTTATTTCGGAATAAAACAATCTGTTATTGCTACACTTAGAATACGATAAATCATAAGAATACTGCAACGTATAGTTAGATGAATTGAGATCTCGGATATCTTCGGACATCCGATATGCGATACATCACTACGTGTACAATCTGCAAAGAAATAGGTCACGCCTTTGAGGAGAACCTACCGATCAGGGTCGAATATGAACGAGATGGAGGAATCTCTTGAGATTGCACTCTTAATTAAGTATTTTTGTTATAAACGAAAATCAAAAGTAAAGGAAAATTAAAATAAAATGAAAAGTTTAACACAAGAAGATATTTTTTTATTAAACAAAATATTTTATAGGAAGATTAGATATTTTTCAGATAGTATAGTCGCTTTGATTAAAAGCTTACAAAGCTAATACATGACTGTTAATACTAAACTATGTAAATTTAGGTAACTCTTGGTTATAGAAACGCCATCAAAATATGTAATAAGTGTACCATTACATCATTAAAATTAGAATCTTCGAAAATGAGCAAAAAATTGCAAAATTTATAAAGATTCACAGAAGCTATCGATTAATAGGTATTAAAATACATAAAATACAGACGACGACGTTGTATGAAGTTGTAGGAGAAGTATGTATTGTCGTAAGTATCCAGTAAATAGGTCACGCGTGCGAACCGTGAGGGACGTTTTATACCAATCGAGAGTCGATTATGCCAAGTAAATTAACTGGAAATCTAAAGTAATAAAATTATTTACCGTATTAAACATCGTGATTATCCAAATGTTTATTGAACGTATAAAAAAAACCTCAAAACACTTTGATAAAATTAGATTTCATAAAATGCTGACTGTTGAGTTTCTTGAGGCGATACTTTTAAGGTCATTCATGTCAGTGCTAGTAAAATATAAAATTACGTGCAAAAGTTTTTCATGAAAAACTACTGCCAAAATAGTTATATTTAATTTATATATTGTTTATTTTATTTCAAAATAAAGTAATGTAAGCTACGTAAGTTAGTAGCTAACTTACAGAATCACAGTATGAAAGTAGGACTTCTTTATCTGCTAATTAATTATCTACTTATCCCAAAGTGAAATAGGTATAATATTTTATTATCGAAGTAGCCCGTACTGTAATCCTTCGATCCTAATTTACTATCATGACCTACTATTTTATTCTAGACTCACAATAATGTCGAAGCATGCGTGGGTAAATATCCAATTATTGTTACATCAATATAATCGATGAACTCCTTTTAAATGTATGGCTGCTTACAAAAAGTAAGTCACCCGTTCAGTCGCAAGGGATATCCGACTCGATTAAAGAGTAAATGAGCTGGAACACTCGAGAGATCGGAATCGTTAATTATATCAGTTTAATTATTGTTAGGATCAAAGCTAAGCGACTATTGCGCTGGTTTAAATTAATTAACAGTACAGATAACAGTGATTTTACATAAGTAGATGATGATATCCTTTGAGTATGTTGCGAACCACCATCAAAGGTTGACTTTGACATGCTATAATGATTATTTTGTACAAGTCGGTAAGTACCATCTTACACACAAAGCTTACCTACTAATTCTTCTTATAAAAAAGATGACTGGAAGGTATTCATCAAAATGTAACGGAACAACAAAAAGATAAAAGTTAAAAACAATAAATAGTATAGTTTTTGACTTGGACTCATTGTTCCGTGGCCATTGTCCTTAAGTTATATGGTGCAGCAGCTGGTAGGATGCTGTTTGATTTAGACACATTCTGTATGATACACAATACGTCTAAATCAAACAGTCGGTGACTCAAAGGGAACGTAAGGTTGCCAGGTGCGTTCTAGAGACGAAATGATTAATGTTATGCCTCAATTGATCCAATTAAATTCTGTAGGCAATTTGCAGCATAAATCTATTTCTCTTTTACTAGCCAATACATCTCAAATTGAATAAATAGGTCTTCAAAAATCATCTAATAGTGCTTCTACAACGCGAGCATTTACATTTAATTTTGGGTAAGTATATAAATGTAAACAATTGTTGTGTAGATGTTACAAGTTGTATTAAATTAGTACAACAGGTTGTATCATAAAATGATACGGACTGTTAACTGTATTGTTTTTATTTACATTCTTTACAGATTGTAGGTAATGCTCGGACACACAGTGTGGCTCAGATTTGATACGTCATATTACATGTAGGTACCTTAAAAGAAAACAAACATTAATCAACTTGACGCAATATAGAATTCTGAAGTTAATTAACTGCACCGTCAATTGTTCCACTTTAAATTAAGTCTCTGTTTACTGCACATGCGCTGCGTCCAGGGAATCAAAGCCATTTTATAATTAACTCGTTGCACTGTTCAAGCGCGTCTTTGTTAGCATTAGTGTCATTAGTGACCAACTTTGACACAAATATGATATATATTTCTTTCTTGTCAAAGGAACATAGGTATTATATTTTGGAAGTACTTACTTATTCACCTCCGACTTATTAGACGACCTTCGTGGCGTATTGGTTACCACGCCAGACCGCCACCCAGGAGGTCCCGGGTTCGATCCCCGGTCGGGTCATGATGAAAAACGAACTTTTTCTGATTGGCCTCGGGTCTTGGATGTTTATCTATAATATGTATTTGTTATAAAATATAATATCGTTGAGTTGGTATCCCATAACACAAGTTTCGAACTTACTTTGGGGCTAGCTTAATCTGTATGAATTGTCCCTATATATATATATATTTATTTATTTATTCAGATTTATTTTACGTACAATTTCTCAAGTAAAATCAGCGAGGCGACTCCATTACAAATAAGGATGCGTTTTCACTGTGTTGCGATGAGTAAAGCAGATTCTGTTGTATGTAAAAAATTATTGTACATATTGATAAAGCTGTAACTTACCATCTGTAAAAAAATCATCATATTAATTCCTGGACAAAGGTCTCCCTCATCACAGCCAACTGCCATTGCCAATTTGTCAAAATAGACCACCAACTCTTATTCTATATCTTCATCTGCATCTACCTTTTAGTTGTTTGGTGGTTAAAGTAGCATGGTTGTAAAGGTGTTATATTTATTTATTTGTAAGTCTCCTTCAATTCTGAAGATTGTGATCACACGAAGATTAACAGCGTTTTATACAAAAATATTGAAACTAGTATAAAGGCTGCGACAAACCACTGGTGACCCAAAGGCTGGCAGTTATTTTGCTCAACGGATCTCTATCGCCGTTCAGCAAGGTAACGCTGCTATCCTTGCCACAGGGACCATGTCTTGTTAATGCTTAATTTTAGTTTTTATTGTTAGTTTAGTTTTTAAGTTTTATTGTTAGTTTAGTTTTAATTAATTGACGACCTCCGTGGCGTAATGGTTACCACGCCAGACCGCCACCCAGGAGGTCCCGGGTTCGATCCCCAGTCGGGTCATAATGAAAAACGAACTTTTTCTGATTGCCCTCGGGTCTTGGATGTTTATCTATGTATGTATTTGTTATAAAAATATAGTATCGTTGAATTAGTATCCCATAACACAAGTTTCGAACTTACTTTGGGGCTAGCTCAATCTGTATGAATTGTCCCTATATATAAAAAAATATAAAAAAATTATGTCATCTAAGATTGTATCAATATGTATTTTTCATAGAAATATAAAGGCTTAAAATACATAAAACACAGACGACGACGTTGTATGAAGTTGTAGGAGAATAGTTGAATCTTCGTTAATAAAATATTTATAAAAACAAATTGTAACATTCAGTGTGGGAGCAAAAAATGTTTTAAAATATTAGCTTAACAAGGTGTATAGGGTAAGATAAATTCAGAAACAAATGATGTTATATTACGAATATTCTATTAAATCGAAGCTCATCATTTTATTTAACGCACGAAGTGTTCTCTTTATTTTCCATGTCACTAGAGTCATGTACATTGACACGTATTTCATCCCTTTAAACACAGCTTTATATAAAGCTACGTAATCGAATGCTGTGATGTTAGAGGAGCAAGTAATATTTTTCGCCCCTACGTAATTATTGGTATTTTTGAGAGGAATCTCGAGTTTCGAAGGTGACATCAACATGGGGGCGATGTTATTACACGGATGTAACATTTATAGAAGATTTTTTTGAGGTAAAACTTCACTTTTATTTATCGATATAATGAAAAAGTAACTCTTGTTGATCTGTAGCGTAAAGAAAGAAAATAAACTCAATATTATGTCGGCTACCAAATAAGAGAATTTATAAGATTCGGAATTTTTCCTGCAGTATCTCCACAAACGATAAGAGAAATCAGAGTTACGTCACGTAAAAATACAAATTCTTGGACATGCTGGGCTCTAAGTTTTCTTTTTTCGACAAGCAAGTGATAAATTTAAAAAATATTTTTTTGGTACCTGTACAAGTAAAAGGTCTTTCTTTTGTTTTATTTTTCAAAAACTCGAAACCAGAAGTAAAAACAAAGTTGCCAGTTATACATCGCCGCTCTTTTATTATCATATCTAGCAGCGTTATATCTATGGCAAGGGCTTCTATTACCCAATACATTAGCTTTATTGATCGTTTTGCGCGAACGCGTTTATTCCAAGAGTTTCTGCTTAATAATAGCCTTTGAAGACGTAATGTATGTGTTATCATATACCATACCCGCGAGACATACATGCCTTTGATAACTAATTATATATGATTGGAATCTTCAATAATGCTAATAATATACAGTCCTGAAAATTAATTCCGTAATTAACCTTTGGTGTTATTGGTTTTAATTATAGTTTCATGGTAGAGTGAAGTAACTAATACTTCGAATTCAGTGTCCAAGGTGCGCTTCCCTATCATAGGAATTGGTGACCTTTTTACTGTACATATTAGACCGATTGGTCACATGATGGTAATACACCCAGGCAGCTAAGAGAGAGCATTTTGAGAGTGCCCGAGATCGTGCGTGCATGAGTTAAGATTTTAAATATTACTAGCTGTTACCTGCGGCTTTGCGTAAAAGTTACCCGATGTTGGGCTCTGTACCCCTGACAATATGTATACAAATTTTCATAATGATCGGCTGCTTAGTCAAGCCGTGAAGGAATAACAAACTCAATTTCTCATGTATGGTATTACACTTCCGGACACTTGAATCGAGCCACCCAGCAGTTTCAACTTTGATTGCTGGTAGCTTAACATAAATTTGGAAGCTGGTACACTTTACATTAATAAGGTATACTTAATTCAAAATTTAAATTTCAATAACTTAATAAAATTACCATTTTAAGTGAAACTTGTCGTGAAAGACAAGACTCGGGTTGAATTTTTGAAAAGAAAAAGAATGATTTATTGGAAAAAAAACATATTCAGTAACTTGTATTGCCTCCGAGAGCGTTTATGATTGCAGTCATGCGATTTGGCATGGAGTTAATCAACGTCATTATGAAGTGTTGTGGAATGTTCTCCCATTCCTCCTCGATGGCAACTCTCAGCTCTTCCAAAGTTTGTGGTGCTGGTTGGTGAGCTCGAACACGCCTTTTTAATTCGTCCCATAAATGTTCGATGGGATTCATATCAGGGTTCCTTGCTGGCCATTCCATTGTCGTGATTCCAACATCATGAAGGTATTCCCTGACGATTCCTGCAGTGTGCGCTCTTGCATTATCATGCATAAAGATGAAGCCTTGGCCTACAAATCCAGCATATGGCATCACACGAGTCTCTAGGCAATGGTTAATGTATCGACGGGCATTTAGTGTTGGTAGACGTGGTCCTGTCACAGCCTCTAGCCCAGTTTTACCATCGGCAGATATTCCTCCCCAGACTATCCACGAGCCCCCGCCATAACTCACTCTCTCTTCAATACAACACTGAACAAAGCGCTCTCCCCGCCGTCGGTAGACCTTCCTCCTTCCATCATTACCATAAAACATAATCTTAGTCTCATCAGTAAAGAGTACCTTGCTCCATTGGCGTTGAGTCCAATGCAAATGTTCGCGTGCAAACTGTAAGCGCGCCATTCGGTGAGCTCTTGTCAGTTTCGACCCGTTGGCTTGCTTATGTGGACTCAGACCACGTTCATTAAGTCTTCGTCTAATTGTTCGCGCGGAAACAGCCACTCCATGAAAGTCTCGAAGCTGTTCTTGGATCTGTACAGAGGTAAGGTGACGATTTCGTAAACTGGTTGTCGCGATAAATCGATCCTGTCTTTCTGAAGTTACCCGAAATCGCGGTCTTCCTGGACGGCGCACGTATCGACCTGTGTCGAGGTATCGATGGTATACCCTTTGCACAGCAGAACGGCTTAAAGCAAGCTGTGATGCTACATCGCGCTGACTTCGGCCCGACTGTAGAAGCGCCACAGCTTGCGCGGCTAGAAGAGGCGGTGTATCCATAATTTTAACGTTTAAATGGCTCAAATAAAAATAAAAACAATTTTACGATATCTTAATTTCAAAACAATTACGGTGAATTCAAAATTATGGAGTTAAATAAAAAAATTATGTTAATTTAGATCAACTTTTCTTTTCAAAGAAATGCACTAATTCAGCTTTTGGTTCGTTTTTCCATTTGATAAATTCAAAATTGGAATAACAGCACTTCAAAATCATTATGAATATACCAGCATCAAAACTGCATAAAAACTTTTTGATTAACATAAGAATATTTTTATGTTCTATGTCATTACACATAAAAAGGTAGGGTGGCTCGATTCATGTGTCCGGAAGTGTAGTATGATTACGAATTTCCCCGAAAATTAACCGCGTAGTCCTATTTGTTGGGAGTTTCAAAGTCTTGAATATAAAAAGAAACTGGAAACTGATTGCGAATACTTTGTTTGTATAGTACAAGTGCGAATCTAAACTAAGAGCCGACTTTGACGGACTGCTCGAGCCATTGCTCAGCCATTGATCACCCATTGATACACGGCTCGCTTTTGCAGTCATTGTCAACAGCTTGAAGCTTTCGCACGACCGCCCGAAGTTATTTCATCCTGACTTCTACAAGCAGTTCGTGTATGTCGGCCCTAAATCGACCTATACATTTGGGAGTTATGTGACATACTTGGATTACTAGACCTGGGGCCCGATTCTACTAAACAAATGCACCAATGGACTCTCAATGGCGTGTCAATCGTGGTGGTGGCACCATTGGTGCATTTGTTTAGTAGAATCGGGCCCCTGTACGTTTCTGGTAAGTAAAATGTTGATTAAACAAGAATGTCCCCTGATAATAGCCATAGATATAGTTATATCAAGAATAAAATGAATAAAACAGCAAAATGAAAATAGGAACTCGTTTATTTACAAACATAATATTTACACAATTCAAATTGGATTGAGTATCTACATTAATGTGAAATGGCAACTTGAGTAAACACTTAGTAATATTATGCGTTACAATTATTAATTTCATATAAAAAATACAACTACAATAAAAAAAACTAAAGCAATTTTCAACTATGTTTTTACTAGTTGGTCAAAGGGCAAATAATATTATTTACATTGAGCGTTTCACAATGTCTTGATAAGTTCATAAGACCCTGTAATAATTTCTAAAACACTCAAGTCAATTTATTTAATTTGGAATTTGATAAAAATTATAATTGACAAAGACTAATAAATCTTTGGAACATTGCATAGTTCATGGTATGGAAGAACAAAGCGAGTTAATGTATTTAATTGCCATGGAAACTGGAACCTTGCAGTTTGGAGATGAAGTTCAAAATAACGACTTGTTACGGGGTGACACTGGTTTATTTTCATATAAATCATACAATATTTTTGAAGGTAATAGGTGTATGAAATAAGAGGTAATTTTTCGTACAACTCATGCAGTGTATTTTTTTTTTGTGAAAAATTGAGCATCTTAAAGTATAAAGTGCTACACGCACTACGCGGCTACCCGCCATATGGTCAGCCGCGCGGTTGACCTCATGTTACTGTTGAAAATACGAATGTAAAAGTGGTCTCCGCTACCGTCGATGGATAGCGGCACGCAACACAGGGCATATGAAAATTATTTTATGTAATTTTGATTACGGCTAGCCTTACGACTGAACTGGTAGGTACTTGTGGGTAGCCGCAACCGCAACAGTGCGTATCATTATGTACATTTTTCTCATTCATATATACCTTGCATATTATCGTTTCGCCATTCGTTATACCTGTCGCACTTTCACCTAATTTTATTTTTATTAGTAACTTAAAATTATGAAATGGAATGTAGTTCTTTAAAATAATTATTATTTCTAAAACATTTAGGTAAAGCGCTCCTACAAACGCTGTACGCAACATCAGACTTCAACGTAAAATTTTTTGATCAATGTTTAAAAACGCTGCTAGACGATCGAATTTGGTCCGGTACCGCACTACCGAACGTAGTATGCAACATTCGATAGTGAAGCGCACGTTGCGCAGCAAATAATAATTATTATTATTAGTTTCTTTACAGTAGTGCAGCGCGTTGGTGTGGCGTTATGACTGTTGACGTTGTTGGAACGTTTGACACTGCACGCTTCGGTGTTGCGGGCCGGATCAAATTCGATCGTTAAACAGCACTTTGCGGTAAGGTGTAAGGTCTGTCGTCAGCGTTTAAAGGAGATCACATTAGTACCTACATATCTACAATAGTAAGACTTTAATCTCCTATACCTACCGACCTCGAAGTAACTTTCCGATCGACAACCTGTATGACGTTCATATAGGTAGGTAGGTACTGACGTTAACATCTGAAGGAAACCACATTAGCACATGCCTACAATGGTATAGGAGATCACAGCTTTAGCTATAGCTAATAAGAACTTATGAAATTTTAGAAAAAAGAAAAATGTTTGTGTACTTAATCATTAATTTCAAGGAGCAGAATTCGATAGAGTAAAAGTTTTAGCTCTTTGGATTCAATAACAGAAAACTTAACTAACGATAATTTTGTACGCGTAACTTAACAATCTCTTTTACTCATTAAACATTATAAAAATAAGAAAATTGTGACAGTAAATTTTTTTAAATATCACAATACGAGCCCTGCATTTGTTTAAATGCCTAGTTTAATCACTAACGTGCTGTTGATCGATCAATTTATAATAATTACATTGGAATGTCACTAAACGCTATAAATTCAAATCATCATCAGACTCACTCTCACTGGAATCGTTCAAAGCTTTCTTGATCTCATCTTCTATTTCCACGGCGCTCTGACTTTTCTCATCGTTAGCTAGTTTATTATATGCTATGTTAATATTAGAACTGTAATATGAACCGCAGCAATAAACTCCACACTTTCTAAGAATACACGTCAATAGAAAATACAAGGAGATGAAGGAGATAATGAATAAAACGATTGATAGGACGACGTTGAGCTGATAGTGCCAGTTGGCGTTATTCAACTGAGGTAATATCGTGTTAGGGTAACAGTAGACCTTAACCTCAAGTTCAGTCGCATTAAACAGTTTAGCGTCTTCTGAACATGACAGACATTGGCTGCTGTGAGGACCTGAACATGTGGCGCAAGTGTAGTGACAAGGATAACAATACAGAGGCGCCTTATCTACATTAGCTGAAGGTTCCATATCCAAAGCTTCCAAAGCAGTAGCCTTAGGAGAGTCAGTCGTGTGCCTTTTCGAATACACAACCGAATTAGCAGAGCCCTCGGAAAAGTAAGTGAGGTTACGTCTTCTTGAGCTTCGATCCGTGAGAATCTCGCTTGCGTATGTACCATCCGGGCAATGATCGTAGCACCGACCGTCGTACAAGTGTAAACCCTTCGCGCATTCTAGTGAAAGAAAATAATAAAGGTATTTAATTACATAAACGAAAGATAGAATGTCCGCCACCACCCGGAACCTTTGCCAGTCCATGCAGGTTACGATCTTGCCAGCAGAATGATGCAGAGGCGCGCTGCGCGAAGTATGCACGTTGCAACGCGTTGACATTTTGCAGATAGGAAGGATATGGAAGTATAGGATGATCACAGAATCTTGTCACTGATCTCAAATAATTTTGTTTCTTATATAAATAACAAAAACAAACACGACAACAAGTTCGACATGCACAAAAAGGAAAAAAACGTGCTCAAAATTAAATGAAATCAGAGAAACTTAGTGAATACTAAAACAAAAGGAGTATTAAGTGCATTAGAATTAAAAATAATGTGCTAAAATCGTTTTGTGCAAATTAATGTGAGTTCTTCGTGAGACGCAGGTACAGCGTGTTTTAACTTTGTCACTGAATGAAAGCACGTATAAAGCAAAGCGACATGCAACAAAAAACATAAAACTAAAATTAATCTAAGAAACAAATATGAACGTAACGAGTTGTGACTAACTGCTTAGTGACTCAATTTATGCTTTGACATCAGAGACAAGACTCCTAAATACTATGACATTAAAAAATAAAAATCTGTATAAATTTTGTAATAAAAGATTGTTTTATTATGATTTTTCCTCACAGATTCAATATATACAAATTATTCATCAACATTTACATTACGATTGGGTTGCTATTTAACGCCAATATTTGGTGAACATTTTACAATTTTATACAACAAAAGTGTCATATAAAAAATGAGCTTCGGATTTCTGTAACATCGAACGATAGTCAAATAAGCACGCCTGAGATCTCTTTCTGTGAGTTTGGTAAACAAAAAGTTTTACCCAAGTTGTTAAAATTTTAATAATTGTCTACTTATTTATATTTGACAAATTTTAACTACCAGTCGATGAGAAATCTTGATCGTTCAGTCGTTTTAAATTTACATGTTTTGTGAGCAATTTGTACAAGTTTCCAAATATCAAATACCGATACATATCTACTTAATATATACAATTAAGGTTTATAAATAGCTTATTATGCTAAATGGATTGCCGTTCTCTGCTATCATCACAACCACAATACGCAATTGTTTTTTTTTATATCTACATGTTCACGTTACTTCAAAAATGGATCTACGTTATTAAGTTTATACTCTGTTCATCGGAATGTGACCCGTTTGACAGCTGTCAATTAAATTGACACTTGGATAATAAGACATATTCCGCTGGCATAGATGGGATAAGTCAATATTGAAATGACGAAAGTTCGTATACCCTAAATTTCATTTTGTTAACGTTAAATATTTTTTACTTGCTTCGATGATGTTATTGTTTCTTTTTGTTTTTTCGATACTGTTAAATATGATTACGGAAACGTAATTGAATCAATCAGAATTTTAGCAGAAAATTGAAACTGAAAATATGGTTCCGCGCTTTAACTTTTAATACAATTGGTATTACGAAGAGAAGATTTATTAATAATCTAGGTGTTTAACATAACCACAACACATCGTCATTCTACGTACCCTCTTTAAATTATCTATAATAAGTATCACAAAATGAAAATTACCTAAGTATATAAATCATGTTATTATGCTATTTTATTATTAGTTTTATTATGCATTTTATTATTTCATTTAACGTCTTTAAAATCAGCCGTTCGAAATCCCATTGTTAACAATCGTAAACGCAGGAATAAATGACATTTGCATTAATAATAAGGCCTATTTACGATGAACAGATTATAATAAGGGCAATAATAACATATAACTTGAAACTTATTATAACAGATATGTATGTTTGTAATAATATTAAATACTGGCGAATAATATACTTAGGCCAATAGAATTTTATAATTTCACTTGCCAAAAGATGTTTATTATTATTACGCCACGCTCATATCGCACGAACCAAACTATGATTCATAATAAAAATAATTTGCCTATCTAAATATTTTAATTATCATAAATAAATTACCAACTTATCATAGTTCAAATTGAAAATAAATGCGTTACATTTGGTATCACTATTACATAACGAAAATTTGTATAACATAGTTGATTAAAACATTGACTATCATGATTTAGCTAATTTTTTAAATGAAATACAACCTTTGTAAAGAGATAAACGTAATAAGGTACAATTATAATAAATTATTACAGTCTTTCTACGCCAAAAAGGCCTATTTATTATTAAGTCAAATGGTTTATTTCAAATGAAATGTCTCGAGATATAAACGAGATTTTCTGTTGTTAATTGTATCGAGGATTAGTATTATTATAGGACTTTTTGACTAGAAAAATACATATTCAAGAACTTATTTTTTTATTTCATTATCCCCACTTTTCACACCGACATTTCAAAGGTATGTCCCATGAAATAATAGTAGGGATAGCGTACATTATGAGAGTCCGGGCCACACCGCAACAAAAATGTTCTTACATGAAGTTGGACATTTTTATTCCACGATGCGCAGCGTAGTTCAATATAATGTACTTATCCTACTGGGGCTAAAACGGACTAAATAACTTCTATAAATATTAATTAACATGAATGTTTATTAGCTTTACAATTACCATATTCTCTTTACGAAACCCTAATCATGTCCACACTCATTCATTAAATGTATGCAATTACTCGATCAAAATGGACGTCAACAATAAATATACATTATTATTAATGTAATTGCACTTGGTCACTAGCTCTTCGATACTTTTTGCCAATCTATCGATGAATTTACAAGTGTTTATGACGTTAATCTATTTTTAAACATGAATATATTTTATATTTTATTCCGTGATTAAGTTAAATGGAAATTCAATAATTTTATTGAAATACGTTCGGAATTCCACGTATTTCAAATCTATGTAACAATATTATTTGATCAAAATAAACGAGTAACGATTTGGTATTTCGTTTGGATGAAAAAATATTATTTTATCAAGACAAATGAGCAACGGTTTGATAGCTAAATATGAATTCAATATTTAAATTTAGCAATCAATATTTCAATATGAACGTCAAAAGGCTTAACAACCCTATATTTGATAAAATTCATTCTAAAATAAAGAAAAAATATTTTTTAAAACCTAACATTTTTAATACAAAATATTCTGTGCGTATTGACAAAATATGAAACGTGAACAACTGTAAACAAAGCTTTTTCACTCAATATTCATGAATATTTCAATATTTTTAATCAATTTCGTAGAATTTTGGGTTAAATACATCAAACCAACTGTTACATACTATTACAATCTTTGAAGTATCATATATATCATAGTACTGAAGTGGCAGTTGACTTCTGCTGGTAATAATACCTAATGCAGATCAAATTGTTAGTGATCGGCTTTTGTTTATTTAGTACGGAGACTGATTTATGCAGAACAGTGAAGATTAGTAGTCTGTCCCTCATTCAAAGTGAATAAAGTTAGGTAAGATTAGCTTCGTATGGCTTAAATCTTGGGTCTTTGAGAAAAAGGCTTAACCGCGTACATGCTGGGATCTCACCTGGATCGCGTCTCCTAACTAATGTGAACTTTGTATTACTACATTATCTTTCAAAATAACCTGCACCATTTGTATTTCTAATCAATGAGCACTCTCATGAGACATTCCGATATAAATAGAATAACCTGCATCAGAACCATGCAGGTTATTTTGAAAGACAATGGCAATTCTGTAACCAAATGATCTGATTTACAGTCAACGTCAGAAATAGGCGATCAGAAGCAGACATTAAAATTTTTTTTATTTATAATTGTGTGGTGTGTATTTCGATTGTAAATTGTGCTTCTATTAGGCTAGTCACTTTAAATTAAATTGCAGCGTTGATATGGACTTCTTGCGGTTGGGATAATGATGATGAAGATGAGTGGCGTTAAAAGATTCATCAGAAACATTTGAGTTCGATCATCTATTTTTGACGGTGACTAAAATCAACTGTAGGTAATGTTTTATTACCGTAATACAAAATACACAAATATAAAAAACTCCAAATGTATTCCGTAATAAATATTTTAACATAAAATTGCGCGAGTGTGTATTGCGTAATTTCTACCAAAATTTTACCAAATTTAATCAAAATGTGGTCGTACACAGCTTCAACACCAATATCACAAACACAAATAATTCTTTTGTGAATTCATTTTTAATTAAGTACCTAATTAGTAATTTATTGTGATGATATTATAGCAAAATATTTTCATGAAATGTGTTTTATCAATTATTTAACTTTGTATTACCTTTCATTGTGTTCATAAAGCAGATAAGACGATGTAAAATTAAATATTGTTATAATTTAGATGTGATCAATCGGTAACTTCATTAAAATTATAATTAAATATTATGTTTTAACGACATGAGCTTTTTTATAAAATTATAATAAGACTATATAAAGATGAAAATTGAGCCGCCATTTTTGTTATCGAAAGCCAAATCACATTGAGCGTATCTTGCGCTGTGAACTGCGAGACTTCGATTCATAATAAGTATGTGTGACCGTAATGAGAAAATTTATCGTAATCATTGATGTACCTACATGTTATGCGTGACGTAAAATGAGTCGCGGAAGATACGCAACAGTGATTTGCAACTTAATAAAACGCAATTCTCGCCAGCAACGCCACATATGAACAGAATGATGTCTAAAACATATTTTAAGGTTAAAAAAATATTATTAGATTACGATTTTCTTATACATTTTGAATTGAATGTCGAAATTTCTGACCAATTAACGATATAACAGAACAAGTAGTAAAGTAATATCGTTTAGCATATTATGATATTTTATACTATCTCCCTATTGATTTGCCTATCGATTTGTCTGCACTTCATTTAACACGACTTCACACTCTTCTGCTTTATCATACAGTAGTTTTTGATCCAATTCCTCAAAAATGGTTTAACTAGATGTAATTTGCAATAAATTAGCCCCCAACAGGGGGTTGAATGTGAGCATTTCTGTGATTTTGGCGCTTTAAGATTTTTTTTTTCGAAATTTTCCGACTTGCTATCGTAAATCCGAAAACCGCTTTTCAGGAATTGAACTAAGTGTACCTGTCACTCTGTATATTGATTACTGTATAATAATATAATATGCCAAGCGTTTGTAGCGTGGCTTGAAATGAGTTTTATTTTGTAAATTAATAGCAGCTTATACGTTTAATAGCAGAGAGAGCAGGCAAATGAATAAGGCATCTTTTTTTAAGAGAGTAATAACAGAACTATTAAGTTTATAGTATAATATTAAAACTTCAATAACCTTTAGAAAGACATAAGCGTTTCCGTTTAGCTATCGCGATAAAATAGCAATAATTAATATAATAATATTTGCTATAAAGATATCTATTTCAATTATTATGTCCGCGATTCTGCCTACTGTTGTATGTTTTACGTGTGTATGAAGTAGTATGAACGTTACTGAAAATGAAACTTTCGTGAAACACGCCTTTACAAAAGTCGAGTTTCAATCAAGTTGATGTGTGGGCGAAGTGCCTTTAATAAGCCTGTTCAAACAAAGTAGTAAATTAATTATTTTAATTTTAATTAATTAATCATAAATACAGATTATTATGACATATTAAAATAGAAACGCTTCTATCTTACCTGTGATGAATATTCTCAAAAAAAAAATTAATAGGGTGTAACAGATAACTATGAATGACTAAAAAAAAATACTAATGCATTGCCTGCCCTTACAAATATCTAGCTCTCCTCTTGAATTGAACGTAAAGTAAAATAGATATTTATAACAGCTTGTACTTAATTTTAACTAATTTTAACTAAAATCACATGCCGTTAGTTCGGCTAATATAGCAACATTAACGTCTGAAATACACAGAAGACGGCAGTAAACGGGAGCGACAATAAATACATTGACTTCCGACTCGCTCACCCGTCCGTTGTGTTGATGTTCATTATAGAATAAACCAAATTTTGCTCCAAAGGGTCTCCAAATTTTATGTCTTAGTTAGGGACATAATGATTACTCAAATATATAATTAGGGCCAAAACCGTTATTACCGCAAATAGTTCTAGTTTTTGTTGACGAACACTCGTGTATAATCTTGTTTTTTATTTAACATTATCACAGATTCAATATTATCAGCCATTAGCTGCAGCGGAGACTAACGGGCCGCACTAGGCCCGCGGGCCGAAGTTTGGAGACCCCTTAAACGGATTGAAATTTCACTCGATCGGCTAATCCCCCCACCATCTCCCGTAGTCTATGTGTTTCAGTCCTAAGCTATGTCATCAAAATATCAAATTGTTGTATTTGGCTATTCATTTAATTCTATTTTTTTATATTTATTGCTATGGAAACTAAAAATCGGTTAGCTTATTAACTTTTTACGAGTACATATCGATAAAACTATTTATAACGAGTTTACGAAACCTTAATTAAGCTGGATGATTTTAAACATTATGCGGAAATAACTCGTCATAAACAGCCTTATGGATTTATGTTTCATTACCCACACACTTATGAGTCCGTAAACTATCGGTATTTTATACAATTTTGATAGATGACATAACTATAGCGCCGATGGTACTAGGGCACCTTGGGTTTTAAGCACGGCGCCCGCGCAGGCCGCGAATTACTTATGTCTAAACTTAACCTAGCAGTTAGTTCACAATCACAAAGTCTATAGGATTTGCTCGAGGCCCGTGTACCTAGGTTTTTAGTGCCTGTATGACACGGGTCTTGAGTTGGGATAATGGTTAGCAATAGGATTAGGAGTAGACACAAACCTATGCAGTGTTGAACTGGTTGCGCAGTGGAAGATGCGCATCCCTTGCTGGCAAACTTTTGCGCTGGGTCCACCTCCTCCGGCATTGACTCTGGGCTATCTTCGTGGATCTAGAAATAAAAAAATATATTTAGTAGATAATAAAATTTCAAAATGATGGAGCACAAGATTAAGGGCCTTTATGCTGTGTTATATTAGGACTGGACTTCATGGAGATGTTTGAAATGGAGAAATGTGTCACACATCTATTCTCCGCTCTCCGTATCTCTACAGTCGAGTCCTCTATTTAAGGCCTGTTATCAGAAGCGGTGATGGGCGGAGACTAGCGAATATGTTTTGTAAAATATAACGCACAATACGGCCGGTCGCACCGCATTTAACAAAAATAATTACTACAGCCCTTGCATAATATAAATGAGCATTTTTATTATAGGATGTTGAGCGATGGGGCCTGCTATAATGTTCCTTATATAACCAATAGATAATTACTATCTTTGTTGGAATATACTAGTCTTTATTTACAGAACATCTCCGCTCTTCTCCTCCATTCTCCGCTCCTTTCGATGATCTTAATGGAAATTAAGTTTGAAAGTTATTTTGTAATAATACGAGTATCTAATGAGTAAGTAATGAGGAATAAAAATACTGGTAAGTATAATTTTAGTAAAAATGTACTTTTATTGATGAGTCAACATAAGATTAAAAGTATAGATTTTTTTAAGTGTTTCTTAGCAACATACAACGAATCTAACTTGTAAGTTTATAATACTTAGTAAATGTTAAGTTAAATACTTAGTCACAATTACTAATTTTTACAGAATAATTTACACGCATACCAATTTCTTCTTCAATCCGTTTCAGGGAAACAGAAATATCTAAAACGTACAATTTATGTCAATTATGATTCAGTTAATTTGTTAAGGTGCTTTGCGATATGGCCCGAAATAGTGTGCGCTATCATTTACGCTACTTTATTTTAGAAAAACTGGAATGGGGCTTAGCAGAACAGCGACCAATAAAAATGCGTCTTTTAATACAATTAATTTTCATATAAAGTTTGAAATGTTATTTGCACGTCTTAATAATAATTGAGATAGTTGCTCTGTGTATCAAGTAATATTAAATATTGTAGACAAATCTTGAGTAATAACACGGCTCGTATATAATATCTGCTCATATATCAACAGAGGACAATGCATTGTGAACATTGCATGTTGGGTGTTATCCCAAACATTACTCAAACAATAATTTTATTTGCTTGTGTTACGTATAATGATTTACAGCTAAAGATTAGTCGTGTATATTAGCTTTTTCTTTGTTATCCCTTTTAGATTAGGATTTCATCACACCGGGTTATACGAGTAAATTGGTTTTTAAAATTTATGAAAGTATTTTTTTTTTTTTTGTTTTTTTGCTTTACTCTGCTCGATTCAAATCGATGCTCGGTCCCAAAGTCCCAACGTAAAAAAATAAAGATCTGAAGACAATCAGTGTTACTAGTCGTTTATGCCTCACGATTGGGCAAATGTCTCTTTCTTCAAATTAGTAGTTGTAGGATGGCTATCAGTAGTTCTAATTTGTACATTTTTGGCCCGTATCACCTTACTCATTAGTACGTATAATGTATTGTAGTATTTGTAGGTATTGTCCAATTTCCGGGGCACTTACTAACGTAGGTTTATTTTGAATCGTAATATGGTAATTAGATGGTTAGGCATCCTTGTTTCAGAACGAGCCTTTAAACATCACTAAATTAGCATAACCGTGTAAATGGATTAATGCAAACACTCCTTATAATATATAGGATGTTTTTAAGTTATGAGGAGTTTTGACAAGTGGAGAAACGCCTCCACTCAAAGGCTCTATTTATCATGTCGTGTGAAACACTCATAGCCATATGGAAGTGTCGTAAGCGGTAATCTAAGGTATTACTCACTTGACAATTCTGAGTGGTTTATGTATTGAAAAAAAGGACGGGTTGCACTCCTTGAGTGCCGGCAGAAGTGAAAACTTAAACATCAACGTTGTGCATTTTTGAATATTTTGGAATGGTTAGGGAATCTTAACGCTTTTCCGATCAGCCTACGGATCTGAAGCGCGAGTTTAACATTTTTTACCTATCTAAAAAAAGTGCCAAGCGCCGCTAAAGAAGTTTTCACTTAAAAAAAAACGGCTATGTGCGATTCGCATATAAAGTCTTTAAAATTTAGTACCTATCGATTAATAAACAAGGAACTTATTAGCCAAAGTGTAACTAAAACTTCTTTTGTCATTTTCGCATCTCATTCACTGATTACTTTGAACTTTGCTATTCTCAAAAGATAGAAAACAAAATTACTGTTTTAAAAATAACTTGACTGATTTGAGTTGTAAATGTTCTGAAGTATTAATTTGTACTAAGATTTTAGTGAGCCTCCTAAGAAAGAATAAACTTTTCAAAATGTTTTTGTGAAACTGGCTGAATTACAATACCTACGAGATTTTTTTTTCTGCAATTGTGAATGAAACTAATGTATTAGTATCATTTTAGAAGAGCAGAGGATAAGTTGATAGCCCCAAGCCTTCTTAGTACATACAAATCTGCCGCCTGAACTAGTGGAAGGAAAATTGACATTCACTTTCTTGTTTCCATTTTCTTTTAGGATTTTAGCCATGCTTGGCTATGTTAGCCTCATAGGTATGTTAAATAGAAGAAGATAAATGAAACAGATACTTACGGTATTTGAATCGTGCCACACTAGGCCGACATCTTCGTCGATATCATTTGAGTTGCCCACCCATGACGTCACAGGTGGGCCTGCGTTTGTCCCCAAGGTGTTTGACTCTGATGATGCATCGTACTCCTGTGGTGGTATCTCCGTACCGTAGAAAATCAGCTCCCATTGTGTCAACGGACCAGCTACAGAAGAAAAAGTATTAATTTCTTTGTATTCTAGCCAGTTTTATAGGGTCCGGATAAGTCCCAGATACTTTATTTATCAGATAAATTAAAGAAAAATTAATACCAAATTTTATCTCACAGATCATGAAACTTATCAGAACCGTACAAATCCGGTTTTTAAAGACTCTTGAAATGGAATATAATTACTTTGCAAATCAGCATAAGTTTTTTTTTGTTGTTACATTATGTTACTCTCTACCTTATTGCTATGATTTAATCTAAAACTTGTGACATAGAAATAATCGTTAGAAATGCGAAAGTATGTTATTCATATAAATTCATAAACTATGTGGCAAATCAAGCAAAATTTATTACGTATTTAAAATCTATTTTGAAATTAATTAAATAATGTGATTAAGCTAAATGAGCTTAGGTATATGATTTCTAAGAATTGCACAAAATCGTAGAGCTTAAGTTGAAATCCATTATTGGATTTATATTCTGTTAATTAACAGTTTAATAATTACATTCTTTTAATAGAGAGAGAAAATATTTCCAGAAACTATTGATTCATATGACTTATTATAGAAATAACGAACGCAAACATTAACTTCTGTAGGCAAACAGTGCATAATTACATCAGTGATAGCACGTACTGCAAAGCAATAAACGAAATTGAAAAATGTAAAATATAAACTACATTAGCGTCCTCGCTACTACACGTTAATTACTTAACTGAAACTGAAAATTTCAAACGAAACACTTCTATTAAATAAACTTCACTACGAAATAAAAATGAAACTTTAAATACAGCAAACACACGACATGCAAAGAGTGGCGGACTCCGGAACAAAGGTAATTGACGTGCAGGCGTAAACTAGGCGGCCAAATAAAACGGATTCGACAATGAAAACGACGATACAACATGCAGTACCGTTGGCTCGCAGCGGCGCGGGATATATGCGTTGGATTTTCGGATATTGCTCGAAGAGGCTAGACATCTTTCGTCCCCTGACGTCAGCTAACGGATCAGTTAAATCTCCTCGCAAATTGAGACTTAGATCCGGGGCCGAAGATGTAGTTCTTGTTGTCGTACTCTCTATTGGGGACCGAGTCGCCGGTCGCACCTGCTTAGACTTTTGCGAGTTTCTGTTCGGATTTTTGGAATTCTTATTCTTCTTTCTCTTCACTAATCCGACTGTGTATGTCGGCACTATCGACACTGCTTTCCCTTTGTTTTTCCTGCCGGCCTGCACCATGACCGGTCGCGTTGCATTGCTTTTGTTTCGTGTAGGGTTACGGAAAGGTATTGGATCGTTTTTAGCAGCCGGTGTGCTAGTTCCATATAATGTTAAAGACCAGTCCTGCAATGTCGCCCGACCTATGGTATCGAAATACATTTTACATGTAAATGACTTCCTACACTTAGAAAAAATATAGTTTTCATAAAATAAAATACTATGATTATAAAACGTAGTTGCAGTAACATAGTGATATAATACTTTTGAAATTACGTAAAGGATTAATGCACTAAAAGTAGATATTAAATGGATTTGTCATTTCAGACAGAATATAGTGTAAGATTCGCTTACAATTAATACGAAATTACACACTAAATGAGATTAGTCAAGTCTTCAAGTTTATGAGCCCATCATAAATGCCTCTTGGATGAATCGGCGAAATGCCGCAGACCCAACAGTTTCTTGTAAAACTTTCAAGTTTACCGATTCTCCGAGCTAACGAACAGATAATTCAGACTTTGAAATATGATTTTGAGTTGACTGTGCATTTCAAAATTGTAACAAGTCATAAATACAATAGGTATACTAAATATGACAATGAGCGTATTATTTTAAAAACAACTGAAACAATACACATTGAAAAGTTGTATTATTTTTCTACGAGACTAAAATTCACTTTATCACTTTTTTCACAAAAGCCTTAATTTGGTTACAAAAACTCCTAGGCAACACAATATAATACAAAAACTTCTTTGTCTTTATTATAATACAAAATTTTTATTAAGATGTAATAATCGAATTATTGTATCAATACAGTCTTCTGCAATTCGAAAAAAAATGTGCATTAATTTCTTTATAGTCTTTTTACAAATAATCAACCAAAAATTTTTTTCGCTGACCGTTCAACGATGCACTGCCATGTAAATTTCATTTTTTTTTTGTTTTCGGCTTTCAAACTAAAATCGGCATGAAAAATTATAAGTATCAAAAAATCTTACCTAAATATCTTCCTTCGTTGGAGACCTCAAGCTGCCAAACGCCGACTGGTGTCTCACCCCACATGTGAACCGACATGAAAGGCCAGGAGTTGAAGCCGGCGCGAGATGAATCGTGAGGTCTGTGGACAATATATTTTTTTTAGATATAGTAATATATAATTAATATATATATTGCCTGAAGCTACCGTATCTTTAAAAAAAAAACTTAATAATAAATGTCCCTGTTCCGGAAACGTCTACCAATACATTTCATAATGGCTTTACCACTAAGTACTACTTGCATAGTAATAATCTTGTTAGGTTATATTTATTACACATTCACTGAAATAATAGACGACCTCATTAAGACAATTTTCTCATTTTAGGAAAGTTTCATAACTTGCCAATGAAAGCCAATGAAAGAAAACTAATTAATTATATGAATTAATAAAGAAATTATGGCTTCCTGTATCCTGTGATATTTAACAGAATAGAAATGGAAACTGAGCAATGATCAAGTTACTGACAAACAGCCTTTTCGCACTTTTTTTCAGTAACTTGATCACTTGATTGCTTATCTTGTGCCCAGAAATGGACCGCTTTGAAAAGTCAAAACTCGCGTCGTGGTAGTAGCCTCTATAGACGGGGTACTTTGAGCAGTCTATGCATTATTAGGTGCCACCGCAAACAAACAGCTTGAATGTCAATGTATATTGTCAATCTTGTATTGACATTACAATTGAAATAGGTACAATACAACTGAAATAGAAATCGCACAACAATGACAGCTTGAAGCTGTCGGCACTGACTGGTCTAATGTCTGTCTTATGTGAACTTCGTTTCCGTGGAAAGTTCTAAAAATCTTTTCATAGCACCCATACCCTAGAAATTTGGACCTCTAGATCCAGCAGCAGTTTGGGTTTGGATTGATATGCAAGTCACTCAATCAGTTTCGTTACATTAACTTAGATACCTTGTTCTTATTATTTTCATATATCATTATCATCATTACCACATCACCTCAGACACAAAAAATTCAGTCTTATTTACTTTTTTTTAAATGTATTTGTAAATTACTATAGCTAACAGTTTAGATCACAGTCGGAGCACGCCACCGTCAGGTTTGCGTGTGTAACCAAACGAATTTCCCATTTGTCTTAAGATCCCATATACCTTTATGGAAGGGTACGATTTAATCCCAAACGGGACGGAACGCAAGCCTCCCGGAAAATTAACTAGCTAATTATATTAGTGCTTTATGCGTTGCTCCTGTGTGTAGTAAACGTAGCATGAAGTGTGTTTTGTAAACAATTTGTTTGTTGTTGTCATTACACAGACGATAAACAAAGAGTCTTCTTCTTGTTCTTAGCTAAATTTTGAGAAAATAATGAATGAGGACGACCTTATGAACGTCACAGGAAGCCTAGAAACTGAAATAGGAATAAAGAGACTATGCAAATAACACCGCAGACGTCCTATTATGAAATAAATTACTCTTACCTTGGCGCCAGTAATGTAACGTTAGTGCCAGCCGGAGAAGACAGAGTGATTCTCAAGTCGCCGCGACGTTGCGCAGACAGCGTGACGCGAGCTTGCACGTGCTCCAAGTAATTCACGCCAGGGCACGACGTGACATCCAGCTGTTGAGGGAATTTAATTTATATTTTCACATTAAGTACGAGGTGTTATGTTAAAATGGATTCTGTCATGGGCTTTGTACATGCGAAACTACCGCTACTGTTACAGGTAGGTGCTTGAATTTATAAAAAAAATATAAAATCTGTTTTGTGATTAATGCTCGAGTTTAATATATTCGAATAGTCTCGATATTGACAAAATATGACACTAACGTGATGCCGTTTGCACAAACATTTCATTTTATAAGTTACATTAAGTTTGTTTATATAGACACGAAAATAAAAACTGAACATGAAAAATAATCTGTTTTTTTTTCATTTACTGACAATACATATATTCAAAAAATATAATAGATCAAAACAGGACTATTCCTCAGTTTTAGTTTTTCTTGTATACGGTGTCGAAAGTAATTCAAAAAATCGGCTTAGAATAATATTTATGAGCATTGCCGATTGTCTCCGCTATCATAAAAATATCTTTTAACTAATGAAAACCAATATACTTTATAATCCCACTTCAATAAGCAATGTAATAAAATCCGACGTAATACTCCCGTAGAGGATATAGTTCGAACAATAATATTTTGTCATCCCGACAAGCGTCCGTTATTAAAAGCGTTATTAAAAAATAAAAAAGGTCTTTTATTTTTCCATTCAATGGAATAAAAGTACAACCTTTGAAAAAGATGTGTCAAAGAAATCTTTATTCGTATCGTACCATTTATTAAAAATGCTAGTCTTTTAGAGCCCCATTAGGCGGATAACTTTGAGCAGTTAGAGGGATGATTTCGAGTGGTCACTTTCGGCGACAGCCAGTTTTTATACAAAATTGCTCAAGTTGATCGTTTGCGGTCGGAGCTAGAAATATACCGACTGTTCTAGGCAGTCCATTTATAGAGGCTACAGCAGAAACATAACCGCACTGGTGCAAGCTGTTGTGAAAGTTAAGACCTCTGCTGTACCAATAACATTTCCACTCTGGCAATGCAGAAGCGCCGCGCGGTTTAGTAGTTCGAGACCCCACACAAGCCCTCCGTCCCCGGGGATTTTCTAAAAATACATTGGTTCTATTCAAAGCAGAGAAAGGCCTCCCTTAAACGCACATAATAAAAAATAATAAACAAAATATCTATTCTTGAAAAAATTACACAACGCTATCTAGTCTTAAACTAAGTAAAGTATTACTTTTTAAGCAGATATCAAAAATGTCTGAGAGCACTTAAAAGTCTACAGTTTCATTTGAGGCTTTTCTATATAAACTTTGTGAAAACGAGTCCTTTGACATGTTAAATATTTCACGGGGATTTTACCGTCAAATACCACCTTTCAGAATTTTAGATGACGATAAGAATACGTAATGATTTTAGGGGTATGCTTTTAAAAAAAATTGGTCAAACTATTTAATATTATGCACTTATAAACTGGGTTTGGTATTATATCTGTGTTTTAAAGAGCACATTAAGGTCATGTATTGACAATCATCTGATCGATAACCTGCTAGCTATATGATAGTTGTTGAGTCAAAAGTGTTTTGAGTGTTTGATTGGTATGCATGAAAAACACTCAAATTTAAAGTTGGGCAGGTTGCAGATTGGATACTTAAAAAACTGTGTAGCTGTAGGTGAACAAGTTTGTCATTCTGTAACTTGTTCAACTATTAACAAAACCCACCATAAAGAAGAATCAGTTTACTCGGCAATCACTACAAACGTCGACCATTAAACCGAAGTTTAAAAAAAAACTTTGTTAAAGACTGTACAAACCTGTAAAGTGACAGTGGATCTTGGTGGTACAGTCCTCTGTATTCTCGGTGCAGCTAATTCACATCTTCTCTGTGGTGGTACTCTTCTCCAAGTCCTGGCCAGGCGCACCATACCAGCTGCATCCAACAAACCGTAGCCGAAGGAGTGGGAAACGTTGCGACCAACCCCATTGACCCTCCATTCACCATTGAGGCTAAGTCGTTCAGGTCGGGCCGTTCGAACCACTAAAGAAAAAAGGATGTAATTTTTTTAGACAACAACAGAAGCACACAAGACGGTTGCCTGATGTTAAGCAATCATCGCAATTGCAGGAGCATTAATAACGCGCTGCCGACCCTTTAGGAACCTCTCCACGCCCTTGAAGAATGCCATACTGTAGACACCAGGGAAAACATACAGTTCATTCCACAACTAGAATTTTAACATACAAATGGGAAGTTTTGTATATTTATTTTTAGTTAATATAAGATTTTAATGTTATTATTACTTTAAACATTGTTTTGGAAATAAATAAACAAATATCTCATATAAACATAAACAATACAAGTCTTGTAGACCGAGAAAGGGTGAGGCTAAAATAAGACGGCGTTAATTTGCGATGGCTTGAGTAGCTTGGTCATTATGACAATAGTGGTTTCCGAGTTGGATAATGAGTCGAATGTTTGTAACATCTGGAAATATCTAGCTATTATACACATAGTGTCATCGTTGTGTTTGATTAGCATGTGGAGTTGATAACAATGATGATACCGTAGATGTTCGAACAATAAGTGAATGGGTTAATTAATTAAACTGAAAATAATCGGCACCGCAAATTTCCACTGCTTTGTCTCTTGTAGTGTGGCTGGATTAACAATTGTACAAATTGACAATGACAATAAATAGTGAAGCTTGTTAATGTCACAAAATACCTATATTAATAATATAATGTACATTATTGTTATTTACGAATCCAAAAAACATTATGCAACAAGACTAGATTATGGTCGAGTTACACCTATCTTTGAATATAATTTTATGCATAAAGTTTTGAAAGCAAAGAAAACAGCAACGCAAATGGAGCATTTACTTGTACACAAAAATGCGATGCCACGTCATAAATCTACGAGCTCGCACGACGCATCACAAGAACTTGCGAGTTGATTCCAAAGTTTTTTGCTTTGATTACCCGAACCATAAGAAAGAGTAATATCCAGGAAAGCATATTTTGTTTCTAGAGGAGATACAAAAACTAGTATTCTGTGCAACAACTCTCTGCTCATCACATCTGGAAGTTCTTAGAAGCAACCGGTTTGGGCAGAGAAATTTCGACAATGAGAACTACAAAACACCAGTAATGGTTGAAGCAGTGGGTAAACAGTACCAGCTCTATACCCCTAAATAATAATGGAAGGGATAACCTTCCTCACCATATCGCATCGTTTTCTGCGTAGCGATTTCGCTTGTTTTGTGTTAAGCCCTCAGACCCAGACTATACTTTTAAGTTTTAATTGTACAACCAGACATTGTTAAAACTTTCAAAGTATAAAGTGGAACAATAAAGCACATATGCGAAGAATTACAACTTGATACATACGTTGCAAAGAAAACTTATTATAGCACTTTATGAAATAAACTTGCTGAAGTTGCATTGAAGCGTAAAGCTACACTGCCGCAAACCGTGTACAAATTAATCCGAAAGTTAACAAACTAACCCTTAAAGTTACATTAATGAAACAATAATTAGGTGACTATCTCATAATTTACACAACACTTTGAGTTGCTAATTTATTTATGCAACAATTTAATTGAAGATTAGGGTTAGATGGCCTCCTTAAAAATATATTGCAACTCTATGCTAACTTAATTACTTTTGTACTTCTCAATTACTATATTAAAAGAAATAAACAAAAATATATTATACTTTTTTGTTTGTGTTTTTAATAAGAATGTAGCGGACGATGCATCTTATCTGTCGTATGTCATAAAATATGTTTATCAGAATGAACGAGATTTATAAAAATAATTATCTAAAAATAATTAAGGGACATAATTACGGCAGCCTAATAGAATTTAATTAAAACCATAATTCATAGAAAAACACGTAACACGTGTGTACACTAAAAATGAATTTCTGAAAAAGTTTACAAGCTTATAGTACTACACGAAAAATTCAATTTCTGTTTTAATGAATTTTGTTTGTTAGCGCAAAAAAAATTCTTGTTTTATTTTACCTTTATTTCAAAAAACGTGTGCAATATTTTAATTAAATGAAACAAATGTATCATAATATTATACATCAATATGAAAATTTGGTATTTTCTCATATCGCCATTCACTACAAACAAAATAAAACCAACCGTCTACAGTCGGCTAAACTAGGTTAGTTTAGCTTAGATCACATAGTTAACCCAGTTTTTCAAACAAATATGTGTCCACAGCAAAAATGTCAGGTATTAGAAAATGGTATAACTATGTGAGCTAAAATTTTGCTGACGGTCTCAAACGTTTGCCAAATAAATATACATTATATGGACAAATCACACAGTTTGAGCACAGAGTTTGAGCTAGCTCCAAAGTAAGTTCGATTGTGTTATAGTATGGGATACTAACTCAAGGATACTATATTTTATAACAAACATATATAAACAAGTACATCCAAGACCCAGGCCAATCAGAAAAAGTTCGTTTTTCATCATGACCAGATCGGGATTCCAACCCGGTACCTCATGGGTGATGGACCGGCATGGTAACCTCGGAGATCGTCAAATCATCAATAACATACCGATATGTTGCATGTCCCTCCATGTAAGGTCACGGTTAGCCTGCAGTGCTAGAGCGCAGATTCCAGCTGCGAGTGGTGCTGATGCAGACGTCCCAGTATGCCCCATTGTACACGAGTGGTGTAAATCTGTTGTTATAACCTAGCAACAACATAGACAAAATTAGGTACTAAAACTGATAACTAAGGTACTAAAACCTCATAATTTCATTAAATAATAAAGTACTCACATTTAAATATTTGGAACATATTTCAATGACAAATTATATATTTTACAATTATCACAAAATCTAATTATAATTCCGAGAGATGTGAAAACAGAACTGGAATATTTAATTTGTCTGGATTATCTATTGACATCAGAAACAAATTGTAATTCTAAGAAAGTTATGCGTATAAATTAATTTCTGTTAATGAATTGGTTTACTAAAATAGATTTAAGATGATTACTTTAAGTTATAATCTGGGTTATAATATAAACTATTTAAGTACCAAATTTCAAGAAAATCCATTGAGCAGTTTTTTAAAGAAAAACAAATCTACACCCTGACTTTTATTTAAAACTAGGATTAATTATTGATTTAATTATAACTAGTTTCCATTATAATTCTAACAAGATTTTCAGTGATATTCAACGAATGTAGTTGAAAGCTTGTTATACTTTTTTGTGATAACAATGTTGTGCGCTTTATCGCTATAAAGTGATTAGTAATCGATTCATGTTTATTTCACATCGACTTTTAATCAAAATCAAATGGTTCTTTCGAGTTTTTGTGTCAAGTATGAGTAGAATGGATTTTGTATTAAATTATTACTTACCTGTTTCTCATTAATGGACCCACTGCTATACGTAGCCGCTAATGTCGAACTGCACATCTCTGAATACCATGGCACTTCACCTCGCTCAGTTGCCGAAGATATCGACAGAGTCCATATCGAATTGGTATACCCATCGCAGTTGCAATTATCGTGCTCCCTTCCACCGTTCCCTGATGCCCAGACGAATATAGATCCTTTGCCGTTACGACCCTGGATTAAAAAATATAAAATTTAACGATAAGTTAAGCAAGTCATGGATATTAATTTGGGAGGAGACCAGTAGAAAAGAACTATTTATCGAAACTAAAGGTGTTCGTCAAATAAAGTATACGCCGTTAAAACTAACAGTGATACCCTAAGACGAGATCGACCTGCTGCTGGCTGGTGTTTTTAAGGTCTTCAGTACTTCAACGAAATTTTATAACATAAGGCATTTATGCCTTCAAAATAATGTATTTTTCTGTTCGACTAATACAACACTGTATAGTTATCATTCGGGTGCTGTCTAATTAAATATTGCATATAATAATTATAACAAAATCACTGATATATTGATGTAAATAGAATTCAAAGTTCAAACGATCACTGCATCTGGTAATGCATTGTGCTATTAATTTACAAAGCTCCAGACAGTTGTAAACTAAATTATCCGCTTCACTGCACTGTATGTCACTGATATGCTACACTACAACCAACTACCGTTAAAACTTAACCAACGTAGATTTTGCATATAGAGATGATAAATTGCCCGATTCTACGTAATTTTGCCAAATTTCGTGCCAAAAGTGTTAAGTAATAATTTATGAACGTTTTTGTTTTATATTTGACACAAATTTCAGACTTGACGCTGGTCATCTAATCTTCGCTACATGGTGTAAAACAATGGTTAGGAAACGAAGTTTTACTGTGTAGATTAGAGGTTTTCACACAAATTACGCTTGGCCTTTAAACGCCTTTGGAAGCAAGGCGTGCGTTTGACGTAGCGTCCAGTCTATTAGTAGTCTATACATGTATGAAGTTGGTTTGAAACCGTGTAGCCGGTAACGTAAAACTCGCTGTGGCCTTTGATTGGTTTTGATTCAAAATGGATTTAAAACCATGTAGCTTCAGAATCAATTGTTAGAAAGTGTCACCAGTTCCCTCAACCAAGTCACTATTAAGGTAACAGACAGTCAGGTTTTTAGTCGGTATCCCTCATTGGCTATAGAGACGAGGGGGTATAGAGGGATATTTGTCGCTTTCCATGCTATAATTTGCCTGTTTGTCAGAAACGAGTACGGTATCTTTTCGCTAGAATAATAGCACTTATGTAAAAGTTTTTTAACGTACCTAAATATCCAATCTTCAAATTGGGTATCAAGTAGGTATAATGTGTGGGAGTAACAAATTTTAATTGGCGGGAAAATATTAGCCATTCTTATTTTTCTTTTGTAACATAAATCATAAAATATGTATGCCGTAATAAATATAACCTAGTGGGGCAAAATTTACAACCTTTTGGTACAATCGGTCGCCATTCGTCACGAAGACGGGACAATCGACACATTTTTAAATTTCTGGCTAGAAATCGCTGAAGCGAAACAAGAGAAGACAGAAGGATATGGGCATTTGTCTAAAGTATGGATTTTGTATGTACAATATTATCTTGATTCTTTACCTATTCCTCCCCGTCACTCCTTGAATAATCTGGCTCAGTTCCTTTGACGAGTGTGAAATTACAACTACACGATTGGAATAAAAAACATAATACCTACCTATAGTTAATGAAATCAAGTAAAGCGAAGCAGTTTACCTAAACAGTGAAAACACTGTTTGGATGAAAAGGGAAACGACGACGACGTTATGCAAATTTTATACCAGCCGAGCTCTTGACCATATAGTGTAGGAAATAGAGAGAAAATAATTGCGTCATTACAGAAATTACTGGGACCGAGTGTAGCCTGCCGCTTGCACCCTTCACTAACTTAGTTATAAAATCTGTCCCGGATCATAAAAACAAATGTAGCCCTTAAAACGTGAGCAGTAAAGACCAATATCCGCCAGAGGTTATGCACAGTGACAAATTAAAGTTGCGAATTTAACACAGATGTTGGGACTGTATTTCGAAGTTATGTAGCATTGCTGTACAGTCACGGTAAAAATATGCTTTGTGTATAAAAATTGCTGTCATTAGACTTTTTTTGTTGAATAAAAAGATTTTTCTAACGCAAATTTCTCTAACAAGACAATTTTTGTAGACTAAACTATGTAAAGAAATTACTGTAAATTTCATACGAAGATGGATTGAGAGCAGATAGGAATAGCAAGATTTATCACGTCAACATTTTTTTTTGACAAAAAGAAAATCATGTGTTTTCTAAAAAAAACACGTATTCGTTGAAGCAGTTGCAGAACCGAGAGCAAACCAAGACAAGAGTGCCGAGAGTACGCGAACATATTATGTTTGCACGACTTATTACACGCAAACTTCATACAATATTCGTAACTTTTTATTACAAAAAAAATTACACTAACTAATTTTACGAATTTGTTTTTTAGTATTAAACTACTTATGCACAAAATTTACATTGACCTAATCGTAAGAAAAACACAATCGAAGAAAAAAATATTTCATAAAAATTCGTTATAATTTTGCACCGCTAACATTTTTTAGCGCAATGAAGAAAAAAATCATATTTGTAAAAATGAAAGTAAGAGGATTCTTTTATTATGACGAATTTTTCTCATTTCTAAAGCTGGACAGTGAAATAATATCTGTCTTTTCTCCCCAGAATTAAGCAAGGGTCTGTCTAATTGACACCGTAAGAAAGTCATTTGCAAGAGCGTAATTTTAAACAATGCGCTATTTTGGAAGCTTATTAACTTGTACTGTATAATTACTAAAAAGCAATTCTTTAGGTTTCTGTGTTAATGCAAAATTGAGAACAACATTTTGAATAGATACCGAATTTATACGAATGTACAACCCACTTCATCTACATCAACACCTCACATAATTATCTAACTAAGAATACAATTTAATTGATAGTTAGATTAGTTACAAAAAAATAAAAGCGTCTGTTTGATTTTTAATGTAATCCTCTCCTTAAATGTATAATAATAAAAATTGTGTACCTTGGTAACACCTTCGATGAATGCTCTGGTGGCCAGTTCTCCGGGACCATCAACTGTCTTGCCGTCATCATCTGGACCCCAAGAAGCGCTGTATATATCTACGTGTTGAGGATTGAGGCTCAGAGATCTGGCTTCAACTGCATCTGTGACGTCACCGTCAAGCATCCTTACACCTGCAAACATCTCATTCTGTAAATCTGTGACTCTTATAGCTTATTACTAAGCTCTCAGTATATCAGAAATAGACGCCGATCAATTCGCAGCCATAGTGTGGGTGGTATTTAACCTTACTAATATTATAAATGAGAAAGTGAGTTTGTTTGTTTGTTATTCCTTCACGGCTTGACTAAGCAGCCGATCATTATGAAAATTTGCATACATATTGTTAGGGCTACAGAGCCCAACATAGGCTACTTTTTATCTCGTGAAAGTATGTCGTTCCAATGGGAAAATAATTTTTCTACTATACAGGGCGCTGGTTCGGCCAACAGATGGCGCCAAATCGAGCTATGGGTTGTTTTGTTGTCAAACGAGATCTATACAGTTATAAAATAAACGCGAGCGAAGCCGCGGGGAAAAGCTAGTAGTAGTATAAATTACAAATCAGGATATATCAGAAGGTTTGCATGATTAGGGAATTTGTGGAAATTCCTAGCAATATTCCAGTTAATCTTTTCTATTTGGTAGTTTGACAATTCAGTGGATATATCATTTAATTATATGCGTATTAACGACCAGTGTTTGGTCATGAATAGCACAAAAATCATAAGAACCTTAGTTTGCACCAATCACGCTGTTTTAAAATAAAGAATCTAAAATCACGTAATAAGAAAACCGTAAACAAACGGAATTGCGTGACTACGAAAATGTTTGGTGTAAATGCGAATGGTAAAGGACTGAAAAGTGTGACATGATTGAACCCCTAAAGCCGATACTTAATGAGGAGAAAGGCATGGAGGATAACGACGTCAGGAATTTTGCTCTTTTAAGAAAACAGGAAATCTTTGAGTTTTACAGGAAGTCCGTGAAATTTACTCTAAAACCCAAGCGGTTTCGGCGCTGGCCGGTAATTATTTTACATACAATATCAGGAAATCCTTACTTAATATTATAAATGAGAAAATGAGTTTGTTTGTTTGTTATTCCTTCACGGCTTGACTAAGCAGACGATCATTATGAAAATTTGCATACATATTGTTAGGGGTACAGAGCCCAACATAGGCTACTTTTTATCCCGTGAAAGTATGTCGTTCCGATGGGAATTTTTTTTTCTACTATAGAGGGCGCTGTATCGGCTAACAGATGGCACCACAAGACGCGCTATGGGTTGTTTTGTTGTCAAACAAGATCTATTCTATGTCATAAAATTAACGCGAGCGAATTGTTTTTGATAATTTCATTGTGTTTGATAATTTCGGGGTTTCAGATTGATTTTATGCTATCACTAGCTTCCGCCCGCGGCTTCGCCCGCGTGGCCTAGTAACAATTAGCATATCTTTCTTCAGAAACAAATTCCGGTCCGGGATGGCCTGGTACGGTACGGTTCCATCCGGTCCGATCAGGTCCGGTCAATACGGTCCGGTCCGGTTCGGTCCGGTCCGGTCCGGTCGGTCCGGACCTTATAAGGACCCTGCATGCCAAATTTGGAATCTCTAGACTCAGCGGTTTGGGCTGTGCGTCCCCTCGCAACTTCGTATGCATATATCTTTTCCCGTGGGAATTTTGAAAAATCCTTTCTTAGTACATCCCTAGACGTCGTAAGGAACCTACTTGTCAAATTTGGAATCTCTAGACCCAGCGGTTTGGGCTGTGCGTTGATATACCCTCGCAACTTCGTTTGCGTATATCTCGGTTTCCCGTAGGAATTTTGAAAAATCCTTTCTTAGTACACCCCTAGACGTCGTAAGGAACCTACAGTCCAAATTTGAAATCTCTAGGCCCATTGGTTTGGGCTGTGCGTTGATGTATAGTTAAGTCAGTCAGTCAGGACTTTGAATTTTATCTATGAAAAAAAATCCGGTCCGGTCCGGTTCGATCCGGTCCGGCACGGCCCGGTACGGTGCGGTTCCTTCCAGACCGATCAGGTCTGATCCGTTCCGGTCCGGTCCTGTCCGTTCCGGTCCGGTCCGGTCCGGTCGGTCTGGACCTTATAAGGATCCTACATGCCAAATTTGGAATCTCTAGACCCAGCGGTTTGGGCTGTGCGTTGATATACCCTCGCAACTTCGTTTGCGTATATCTCGGTTTCCCGTAGGAATTTTGAAAAATCCTTTCTTAGTACACCCCTAGACGTCGTAAGGAACCTACAGTCCAAATTTGGAATCTCTAGACCCACCGGTTTGGGCTGTGCGTTGATATATAGTTAAGTCAGTCAGGACTTTGAATTTTATATATATAGATGATGAAGAAAAAAAAAACGGTCCGGTCCGGTTCGATCCGGTCCGGTCCGGCCCGGTACGGTGCGGTTCCTTCCAGACCGATCAGGTCTGATCCGTCCGTTCCGGTCCGGTCCGGTCCGTTCCGGTCCGGTCCGGTCGGTCTGGACCTTATAAGGATCCTACATGTCAAATTTGGCATCTCTAGACCCAGCGGTTTGGGCTGTGCGTCCCCTCGCAACTTCGTATGCGTATATCTTGCTTTCCCGTGGGATTTTTGAAAAATCCTTTTTTAGTACATCCCTAGACGTCGTAAGGAACCTACATGCCAAATTTGGAATCTCTAGACCCAGCGGTTTGGGCTGTGCGTTGATATACCCTCGCAACTTCGTTTGCGTATATCTCGGTTTCCCGTAGGAATTTTAAAAAATCCTTTCTTAGTACACCCCTAGACGTCGTAAGGAACCTACAGTCCAAATTTGGAATCTCTAGACCCACCGGTTTGGGCTGTGCGTTGATATATAGTTAAGTCAGTCAGGACTTTGAATTTTATATATATAGATTATCAGCAATATCCAAAAACGGATTTGCTTTGATCATGTTTAAAATTACAGACTGCCAACTTGTGAATAATGATGATGATGAGGTATAATATGAAGAATTAAATAAAACCCATTTCAGCTTTATTCAAATGTCTCGTTGTGATCAAAGTATTGTGTAATAAATCCTTTTAATATTATGTGATTTTGAGGATGTGGTGTTTTCTTATTTTCACCCAAAAATGGCTTTTAATTTGTAATGTATAATTTTTATTCCGCAAACCCCCGATTGTCATGTAGTATAGTTCTATAAGCCCGATCAGGCTGGAGAAATTGCATGTAAAGACAGTGTCGAAATAAACTTTGACATTTTCATTTTATTTAAAAAGAAATATCTCTTCTTTATTATCTAGTTCAGGTTTAAAGACGATTGAAGTATTACTAAACTTAAACAGTAATATTAGCCAAAACATACAAAAGCTATGAGCGTTGGGCGTAATAACCTCACGCCCTCAGGCATTCCGTATTCTCCACAATCCGCAAATCTAGAGAAAATTCGCTGTTCCTTACTCAGACTCATGTGACGAAAGCCAGCTTCATATTTATATTTCAGCGAAATATGAGCAATAAAAACTTATTACGCAAAATGAAAAGCGCTCGCACAGTGAGTATTTTTACGATATATTTAATATAAAGTTATATTTATTTTCCTTTGTGTTTCACCGTTTTCCGTAGCTATTGTCTTTCTTATATTGGAAATTGAATGTAACTTAAAAAGTATATTAAAATTTCATATTAGTTTGTATGGTTTATAAAACCGTATAAGTGCAAGCAAGACTACTAAGTTTTAAGGGAAAATTTTATTTTTCAATTTATTGATATCGTGCAATATAAATAAACATTTTGTGAGAGAAACCATTTTTATTGCAGTTCACGCGATTCTGGCTCAGACGGATGGAAACTACGCTTAGTACCATAGGCAACTACCATAGGCAACCTATATGAAACCCTAAAAAATAAATCGTAAAAAGAACTAATGAGATATATATTAAGTTTCTTCTAATTAAACTATTTTAATAACCTAACAGGCGGATTTTTATAGTTGTTACGCTCCACAAATATTTTAGGAGCGGATTAAGCTTTACGAAGAGATTTTAACCCGTACCAGCCAGTGTTATGGTCCTTTAAAATTTATTTTCCGTATCATAAAAAACATGTTCGCTATGGGACCATAAAAACTCGGGCGAAAAGTTTACAGACGCACAAAAATATTCAGCCCCATGAGGGAAGCGTTCAGTGGAAAAAAAAAGATAAATTGCTGCATACGTCCGCAGGACATGAACAAAAAAAATATAAAATTAATAAACTTTGAAACAGCACGCGCAATCCAACCATGCTCGTTTAATGTACATATTCGAGTAAAATATAATAATGCTTGCCCATTACTTTAAAATATATCAGGTGTTTTAAAATTAATGGTCCAAAATATTGTAAAAGCATAATATTTTGCTTTTTCATAAATTATGCCATTTTATTGTAAGCTAATCATGACTAAATGTCTTAATTTATTTTGACGGGCCTTTCTAGCAAGTAAATTATGTAAACGATAAAACGCATCACAGTTCGTTGGTTCTAATCATAGATTTATTATATAGCAACGTTATACAATATACGCTAGTATATACTAAATCTATGGTTCTAATAGTCGTCAGTGCGAAGAGTATTTATTCCTTTACCTCCAAATTGAACTTGAATTTCGAAAGACGTGTGACCTAAGAAAGATGAAGTTCCCTCTCTGGGTTGTGTAAGCCCGGTGGCAGATGCTTTACGCCAAAATAAAAATCTGTATCTTCTCCAAATCCTAAAGTACGATGCGGATTTAGTGCACGAATGTGAAATGGAGTGCTTAGAATTATTGCAATGAACAGACTATCTATAGATGCGGTCACCATCTCATTCTTTTTTTTCTATTTCAAAAATGACTTAATTCACATAAAAACTTAAATAACTTAGATAATGGCTAGTGTAAATTCCTAGTGATACTCGTACCAATAAAATAGTATATTAAATAACGTTTGCAAGTATAAAACACTTCTATAAACGAATTGCAGGTTATTTGTTTAAATTCTTATGCATCATTAATATGTTATTATAGGGTACACGTCACCATCTCACTGATCTCGGTCTAATAGATTAAGAAATAGGACAACTCTGTAAATAAGTTTTCTCACCTCCAACACTAGCACCAAACGCAACTCCAACAGCACATAGTGAATTGTTAGCTGTCGCTGCAACTTCTCCCGCGCATCTGGTGCCATGACGATTTGAGTCGATCATGTCATACCGAGGTTGCG
This sequence comes from Endotricha flammealis, assembly GCA_905163395.2. Taxonomy (NCBI): domain Eukaryota; kingdom Metazoa; phylum Arthropoda; class Insecta; order Lepidoptera; family Pyralidae; genus Endotricha; species Endotricha flammealis. The sequence goes on from LR990867.1 coordinate 9,520,973, forward strand.
GGTCGGAGTCGTGCGAGTTCACATCATATGAGGCCATTGGATCCTGTGGAAAGAAAAATATTAGGTTTGGAGGTAAATAGATAAGGAAAGACCCTTCCTATTAAGATCCTGTTTAAGATACAATGTATCTACATCTAGCCAGATGTATGATTGTCACGTGGTTGACTCCTAGGAACTATCATTTTTCAAAGTCCTAAAAAATCTTAGCAGTCTAATCAATGACCTAGAAACAAAGGCGGACGGAATCTTGCTAAGAAAGAATTGAAGCACCCTAATGGCGGCGGCGTAACTATGTGTGAGTGTGAAATGGCTGACCGGCACGCACACATTCACACCATAGTAAGCTGGCCGGTTCGTACGTATACGCGAGGTGGCTTACTATGGGTGCTTCACTTTTTAGTTACAGTGATGGTGTCCGCCTTTTTTTCTAGGTTCATTCGATGGCGTTGATCGATCGTATCGTATGTAGAAATTTATATTTTGAACTAGCTAAACACATTAATTTATAGAATTAAAACGAGAAAATTTTGGTAAAACAAATCTTTCTTTTAGTAAAATCGTTCAAATCATGAAATCAGTAATATTTCAATAATTTAGAACCTTAACAACAGTTCCTCTCAACTCTTATCTTGATGAATAAGACGAATAATTGGGCTAGAAGGCGTTGATCGGCAGATAAATTATCTCAGCCCCGTAATTAACGCGAAGAAGACAAACGGGGACGTCATGATATCCAATGACAGTACATCCCAATCTAAATTAAACGAAGTATTTTAGATAATATTTCACTTGAAGATTCAAGTGACACGATAAATTGAAAATGTTTATGGAAATGCGATTTATTTTTCAGTAGAATGAATACTTATGTTTAATTATTTGTTCTCTTAGTTATTTAGACCTTAGACATCTGAAGTCTGAACTAAAAAAAATGTTATCAAAAAACGTACGCTATATAAAATATTCTACTCATATATCGAATTATAAACAAACTAGCTTATCCCCGCGGCTTCGCTCGCGGTTAATTTTTATGACATAGATCTCGTTTGACAACAAAACAACCCCATAGTGACTTGTGGCGCCATCTGTTCGCCGATAGCTCATCCCATACAGCGCCTTCTATAGTAGAAAAAATATTTTCTCATTGGAATGACATACTTTCACGGGATAAAAAGTAGCCTATGTTGGGCTCTGTACCCCTGACAATATGTATACAAATTTTCATAATGATCGGATGCTTAGTCAAGCCGTGAAGGAGTAACAAACATACAAATAAACTCACTTTCTCATTTTTAATATTAGTAAGAAAAGAAAGTAAGTTAAGATAAGAATTTTCATAGAAAATAATAAATTTTCGAGATCTATTGCGACAAATATAAGGTACAAAATTCTTAATAGTTCTGTTTCTAAGTATATAAGGATACTTAAGAAACTTTTCAGACATAACCAAGGTTACGAAAGGTGAATGAAAGGCCAAATAAAATGGTCCTGATAATTGTATTCTGCGGTGAATAAGGTTCGTATGGTCAGCACAGAAACCTACTTTTCCTACATTGAAGTGGAAAGGATTTTTAGGTAACAAACGATTTTATTATTTAACGTAATAAGTTAAGGTTGAAATTTCAATGCTAGTAATTGGATGCTTTTAACAGGAGATATTGTTTTATTTAATTATTTTTAGCGTCACATTTAATTAAATAGAGACACTGGACTGGGACAACCTAAGGGGACAACCTTTATTTTTGATATACTCACCTTACTTTGAGATTTACACGTAAAAATAGTTTTCTTCTTTCTATCTATTATTATGCGATATTAGAATTATAAAGAAACTAGCTTTTCGGCTTTCGGTTTTTCGGCTTCGCTCGCGTTAATTTTATGACATAGATCTCGTTTGACAACAAAACAACCCATAGCGCGACTTGTGGCGCCATCTGTTGGCCGATACAGCGCCCTCTATAGTAGAAAAATTATTTTCCCATTGGAACGACATACTTTTACAGTAGCCCATGTTGGGCTCTGTACCCCTGACAATATATGTATACCCAAATTTTCATAATGATCGGCTGATTAGTCAAAGGAAAAACAAACAAACAAACTCATTTTCTCATTTATAATATTAGTAAGGATAGGTTTAGTCGTTGGTTAACATCAATACAGTAGCATTATCTACCAGTTAAACTGTCTGCACTAGCTTTCTTTTCTAAAATATTCTTTTAAGAACTCTTTTCAGTTAATGACGTCTGAATTGCTCAGTACACTTTGCCCTTGCACACTATGTAAATTTAATGTATGTAACAATTTGTACACTTTTATGGAAACGAATTCTTTTGTGATTTTTCGCTCTGAATCCTTTACTCGCCATTACGAAGCCGTATTCTCTTTACAAAAAAATAATTATGCAAAATTTAATTTACAACATTTTCACAGTTGGTTTTATATTATAACCGAATGTGCGATATCCTTTCTTATTAACTTTGAACTTTTTGGTCTTTAACCTCTACGAATGACAGTGATGATATCTACATTTTTTACAAGCCTAAGTGGATGTCTTTATTCATTTGCTGCTGCAGCATAGCAGTAGCAATGTCCGTCTATAGGAGCGCTAATCTATTAGTACACTGTCTAGACTAGAGCCTTTATTTTGTTCGCATTTGCAATTCGGTTGCAAACAAAGAATAGAATTTTCAATCTTCCTTTAAATTTTTCATACAATTATTTCCGGGACTTTAATAAGCTTTTATTGCTTAATGCGAATCTGAGGTTTTTGATGATCCTGGCTATACAGGAAACACAGCAGCGGTGTAAATGTGTGATGGGCTTGTCCCTATTTTCACAATCTTAAACGCAAATTAACGCAATTAAAAAAAACGCATTTTTGTGTCCTCCGATCTCAGAACCACAAGATCTCAAAATAATGATAAAAGAACTGGAACTCATCCACGTAAACGTACGCGACCCAATTACCTATTTTTTTCGAACACCAACAGTGAAATTAAAGGCATAGCGAGATGAATCGTGTAATTCGAAACTCGCCTTTGTTCAGTGATGTTGGTACGTGCTTTTACCCAGAGTATCTGTTCAAAGTGTTCAAACACTCGGCCCAGTTCGGGTTTTATCGGCGTTTCAACGATAATGCGTGATTCCTGCTTTATAGATGTACCTATGTCTCTTTTATCCTGGTAAAGTGAATCTCAATTAAGTAATTAAGAAATAAGTGATTGTGGTTTACTATTCTTAATATTTACTGTCCGTATTCTTAATATTTAATGTTTAAATCGATGAGTCACCTTTAAACCTTCTTAGAAATTTGAGTATTTTTGTTTTTCAATCACAGTTAAAAGGATCTTATTAAGAAATTGTACTGTTTAATATAATATTCTGTATGTTGTGTTGCCAGTAAAATCCATTAATTTATCAAAGAAAAATTTGAATTGACAAGGCTAAGAAAATAAATTACAATAGAAAAAAGTTTTTATATATAATACCTATTAAATTTGATATTTTTTTTTATTTTTTTTTTATTTAATTCATACAGATTAAGCTAGCCCCAAAGTAAGTTCCAAACTTGTATTATGGGATACTAACTCAACGAGATTATATTTTATAACAAATACATATATAGATAAACATCCAAGACCCGAAGCCAATCAGAAAAAGTTCGTTTTTCATCATGACCCGACCGGGGATCGAACCCGGGACCTCCTGGGTGGCGGTCTGGCGTGGTAACCATTACGCCACGGAAGTCGTCGAATATCGGAAAATATATTTGCTAACTAACATTGATTAATTAGTCTGGAAATGCAATTTCTGTATTACCAAAATCCCTCAAAAATTGGCAATGAACCTTTATGTATGTGTATGCTTATGTAAAGATGATTACTTATCATCTTCTAGGTCAAATTGTCAATCAACTAGGAAATATATATAAAAGTAGATACAATTAAAGTAACAGTTAATAGAAATGTAGATGCTCGCTCGTTCGAAATGTTAGAATTTCCGCATTGGAACGATAATCTAAAATTCCTTTACAAATGTGCGTCTTTCTGGCAGAGCATGTCACATTGTAAGGTATTTATCTTGCTTCTCCATTCTACTGGGTTCCCCTGATATAGTGGTTGGCTTTGAAATTCGATGTTTTGCATTTATTCATTGGTATCTTTTCCATTCAGAATTTATTTCGCTTTCAGCAATTCACGTTTCATTGAGTACCTGGTAAATTACCGCTTCTGTTACAGAAATGTTTAACTATCGAATATCATTTTGGACAAAAATAATTCTGTTATTACTGTGATTTGCTATTTTTAGTTTAAATAGCATAATTTGTGATTTTCGGTAATATGAGGTTATGTAGAAATTACGAGTTATGGAATTTAAGATCTATCCTAATTCTACCAGTAGGTGTAGATATAATGCTGTAGATTTTATGAATAAATAATATTGTAAACTTAGAAATCAATTTTATACTGATTATTTTCATTGTGTTACAAAGATTTGACCGCCTGGCCAATGTTACTCATTTAACCCGGCTAAAAGGGACATATAAAATGTAAAGTAAGATTAAAGCGGAATAAATTGACTCTTCACAAATAAAAAAACATAGTAGAACGAATAAAGCAAATACGTTATGTATGTAGACATTATGTGAGTTTAACGAAAACTTTTGCCATTATCGGAATTAGTTCGGACGTTAGTGTCCCGCCCGAACATGACATGTTTTATAATGACTTATTATGTAACATATTCCAAACTTTATAGATATTTCATTTTTATAGTAATAGGAAAAACAATGCCATATTAAGATCATTATTGTCGTCAGTATCGTCACCATCATCATCTCAGAAGAAATCCAAAGCAAATTAAGATGAACATGTATTATTTTTATTAAGTGACTAGCTTTTCCCCGCGGCTTCGCTCGCGTTAATTTTATGACATAGATCTCGTTTGACAACAAAACAACCCATAGCGCGACTTGTGGCGCCATCTGTTGGCCGATACAGCGCCCTCTATAGTAGAAAAAATATTTTCCCATTGGAACGACATACTTTCACGAGATAAAAAGTAGCCTATGTTGGGCTCTGTACCCCTAACAATATGTATGCAAATTTTCATAATGATTGGCTGCTTAGTCAAGCCGTGAAGGAATAACAAACAAACAAACAAACAAACTCACTTTCTCATTAAATAATATTAGTAAGGATAGTAAGGAAGTAAGGATTATAAAAATTAGTATGTCATGAATCCCAGACAAGACAGTTGTCAGTTGTAGTTATACCAACTGGATGGCAATTAGCTTCAATGCTATCGTCGGTGTGCCAATTGCCATTATTTATCCTGGTCGTACCTACAGGAGACACACACAGCGGTCCCGTATGCTTGTCCTAAATAATTTTAGGGCAACTTTAGATAATAAATTATTTTATGTAACATCTATGGAAAATATACTATAGTTAAAATCGTACCGAAAATGGCATTCAAACTCCTTTATATTACAATTTTAAACTGCCACTTGAACTCCGAGAAAGTTCTGTATTTATTAACAATAAAGGACTGGTTTATCCACAAACTCTCAGATAACAAACTGTTAGTTTTGAATTTGTTAACTGATGCCACTCAACAAAGTACTAAAATAGATCACATTGAATATAATAACAATGAGAAAATATTGTTTTGGAATTTGTTATTATAGCCCTTCCTTTCTGAAATATAAATTACCTTTTTACGTAAATAATTAACTTCATTTATTTTTCAGTTAAGTTGTAAAAGTTTGGAGGTAATGTCGTGTTATTTTCCCATTTTCAGAGCTGGTTCCACCACTCCCGAATAGGTTATTCGTTAACAATTTTTTTAGTCTAAGTATAGATGATCATTAGATGTTTCTTAGTTGGCAAATAGCCTTTTCGGAACTTTATTATGAAGTGATGGAAGTGGTGGCACTTTATTTATTTAAAGTATTTTCTAGAAACCTTTTCAACTTAAATCCAGTACAATTAGTTTAAGTTGTATTTTTTTTCTCATTGTATAAAATAGTCCGTAGTTAAAACACGAAACCAATAGCTTCCTATAAATATAACTATTAGCGCTAATGTACTAATTGCTTCATATAAATATAAGTGTTTTTCGTACTTACATAGTTAGCTACTAAGTCTGGGTGTTCAGTCTCTAGGCCGTCATCGAGGATGGTGACCACCACGCCGCGGCCGGTAATGCCTTCCCGCCACGCTGGTATCACGTTCATGTCCAAACCACCACCTCGATTCTACAAAGTAAACGTTTAATAATGATATTCTTACAATAATAGGCAAACAACACCGAAAATAAAAGATGTGCTGATTGTTTATTTGCACTGTCAGAAGGAGGTTCTAAAGACGCATTTAGAGATTTCCTACGAGGAGGGTTTAAATTCAAATCAATTTATTTAAATAAGCAATATAGGGGGAAAGCCCCAAATGCTAGCAGTATTCCATATTATCTGCAGCGTGATGAATAATTTAAATATAAATGTTATTGTTTGCTATTTTAATATTTTCAAGTAAATCTCTGTTGTTGACCTGATTATGTTTAATATCATTATCTTTTTATGCATTATTCGTAATTAAAACATTTTTTTTATCTACTTATGATAATAATTGGTACTATGGTAAGGATATTATTGGGGATTTCACATTCATTATGTTCAACATTTCATTAATTAAACAAATAAATAAAAAATAAAACAAAAGGTTCGTCCTTGTTGTGAAATGCCACCAATATAAATAATACTTTTGGATAAAAGTATTTACTCTACCGTTTTTAAAATTGGTAAGCCATAACAATAACATAAAAACAAAACATGTATCAATAATATGTACATGTTTTGTTATCATACATACGAAAAAAATATATTCATTTTTCAGTTTTAACCACGTTTTCAATTTCAAAAATTGTTAGTAGTAAAATTGTAAAAATATTTGCAACGATAGCAAAACAGAATGAAAAATCAGCCGCAGCTTCGATGCCAAATTGCTTTGTGTAAAACAATTCCGACATTGAAATCATCAGATATCAGAAATGTATGTTGTTAAAATCAATTCATACAATTTTTTTTGGCCTATAATATGATCAAATAGACCACGATGGATAGATTTTTGATAAACAAGTCCAGATCTTCACTATTTCAATCTTTGTACCCCAGAAGTGACGAGTTTTTGCAATTTAAACAAAGGTAAGTGAAAACTAAGAAGTGATCTTTCGAAATTCAATTAGGAAAATGACAACTAGGCGTATTTTTATGTTACGAGGTATAGTGAGTGTTTCTTATAAATATCAGCAACAATCTCGGAACATAATTTTTTCATTAATTATGCTTAAAACCCTAATCAAAACAAAATTTTATAAATTAGGGACCTCCTTGCCTCAATTTTTAAAGTTATCAAGTTAAATTATAAAACAAAACTTTTAACAAGCAGAAATATCAATTCCAATAAAGAATTCAAGATATTTCCTTTACTTTGGCACAAGAGGGGAAATTCTTCTGATACCCAAACTGAAAAGTGAATTTTACCTTCAACCTCGTCAATATTTTAAGAGCAGCGATGAACTTCTCGATTATGAAATTAAAATTTACGAGGGTTTTTACCCAAAGAAAAAAGTAATAAATAGGTACTTGGGACTAATTAGAAATATTGCTATAATACCACCTGACTCGGAAAAATCTTTTAATTATTCACGATTCAAATTTTTTGTAGTATTTTGAGACTGATAACACTTTTTGGAGTTCTATTCTAGTTTTTATGATGGAAAATGACTTGTAATTCAAATGAAAAATATTATAATAAATCGTAAAAATATTTTTTTAGTATAAAAATATTTTGAAACTGAAAGTACTGCTTTAAAGCTTATCCGCATTAAAAAATATGTGTGTAACCAGCTCGTTTCAGGATTGAAGCTATCATTCTATTTTGTAATTTCACAATTCTTTAGGAATCTTGTAATTTAAGAAGTATGAAACTACTCACCAGGTACCACATATAAGGCCATTTGGGGTCATTAAGTAAAAATTTGAGGTCAGCTGTGCGCGGCCGCCCCTTTGCTCTCAATAACTGGAGTTCCCGCTTGGATCCAGCTTCTCTTCTGGATGCTGATGATGGTGAAGGCACATCCGATGTCTTTGTTTCAGCTATGTAAAATTAAAAAATTAAATTACATTGAGCTCTGGACGTGTGGAGGGAGGGAGGTGTTTGCTCAGCAGTGAGGCATGCATGGCTATTAAAAAAACTTCGGCTTTAAAAATATCTTACGTATCATAGTACGTACCTAATAGGTATCAATTCCAACACCACTATTTTTCCTAACCTAACCTATCCAAACCATATAGGAATCAACGAAACGCATTAAGTTACCTATACAACGTTTTGTTCATCTTCATAGAAAATGTGCTGATGCGTACATATCGTTTTCCATACATCTGACAAAAGTCTGCACGTTCCGTTCAACATACTTACTATTTATTTATTTAATAAGTAATAGAATGAAATAATTACAAAATCTATCTAGTATCCATGGTACAAAACTTGCTCAATTCGAGACAAGATGACATCGCAATTTGTCTAGGAAAATGTATGTATATTTTATTATTTATAAAAATGTCTTATCTTCATATAAATTAAGTACTTTACCTGTCGATGAGGATGCATCTATAGGTATAAAGTCCCTCTTTTTCCTGGACAGTACTTTCTGCTGTTTCGCCCAATGTACCCGCGTGTCCTTTTCCAACTTTCCGTGGTGTTCGTGCGCGGGCGAGATAGATCTCTTCGCCACAGAGTTGTGATGGAAGTGATAATGGCCGTCGAATATCTGAAACAAAAAAAAATCTATTTAGTTTTAAGGAATTTCCAATTTAATTTCGCACATCGAATATCAGAGAAATTGGAAAAAGTAAAGGATAAATAATTGCGTTGGCGCCATTGACAATAGACTATAAATGAAAAACAAAAGAAAATCGAGTTATTTTTTTTATTTTTATGTAATAAAATAAGGCAAGGATAATCTTGATTGTATTACGAGCAATTTTACGAGCTATGATAATAAAAATTGAAATTCGAAGTAGATGTTTGAAATCATTTTAATAAATAACGTATTTTCTTATCTTAACAATAGCTTACTTTAAACAATTATAATTCCAAAATGTGTATTTTAGATTTGATTGTAACAAATGAAAATTATATTTATCATTAAGTATTATAATAATAGACCTATTTTAATTCAAAATGGCGGCTGGTTGCGCTCGCTGTATCTGAAAGTAGCCAAGGCAACGTGACCGCGGTAAATTAAACCATGGTTAGCCTTTAACAAAACAAATGTGATTATACGGTCATAAAACTTACAATGTTATTTTAAATTCTAGCAAAAATATCTTCTACTACTTTTACCGTGACTTTTCACGCGTACTTTACATCTATAATGAAAAATCTACTTTAAACCTACATATTTGTATCTGAACTAAAATCTTTACGTTCAAATCCTTGTTTTTTGTACACAATGTATGACATTTAAAATTAACGATTTTTTAAAACCGTATTCTAATCGATAATTTTATATGTCATACACGTACCAAAAACAAGGATTTGGACATAGATAAAGCTGCTAAGAGACTTTTAAATTTTAAGAAAACGGGCAGTGTGTATTAAGTTAAGATTATATCTCAGTGACTTAAGTACACTACATAGACGCAAATAAATATCAGAATAAGGAATAAAATACATAATTTAAAATATTACAATCTTCTCAATAAGTATTACGTTTGCGAGATGAGAAAGGAGAACAAATCCCAGTAGTAATGTGCCATAAAAATTATCATGAGCGTAACTTATCGGTTAAACTGTCAAAATTATGACCGTTGGACTCGATATCAACGGGGCTAAATTTAAAATTCAAAAACGAATTTATGCACAATATAATAATAATATATTTTATTATCTTTGCTGAACGTAAAGTTTTATATATTGTTAGGTAAGAACATTTATCTTCTAGCCGGATACAATATCCTGGTACATTCAAATGCATAAATTTAATTTTATATTGTGTGCACATGAATTAATACGATATCATACAAGACTCATTGCATAAAATGAAAGTACATTAAATTCGGAATAATATGTAAGCAGAAGTATAATAACGACTTTATTTTCTAGGATAAAAACTATCCAATATTATGTTATAAATAATTATGGGTATTGGAGGGTATGGGTATGTTTACACAATAATAACATTATACAAGTGGGATACGGGAAAACTGTCCTATCTAATGTGAATATACTATTGTAGTTAGCTAACTATGTACACTTAAATGCAATATCTTTAAGTATATAATAAAGTCGCCTCCGCCGTTTTGTTTGCTTAGATTTTATAAACTACTCATCAGATTTTATAATAAATAATCTTTATTCATAAACTTATGTTTACATTAATTCACCTTTGATTGGGATTCTCTTTTAAGTATGTGTTAGAGAACCCCGCTCTTCCATACCTCTTTATCATTAACTTAAAAATAAACAACTTGATATAACACTAGTGAACATTTTAACACTTTAATAATTTGGAGCACGTAATTATAATTAAACAGCAAAAATAGGAAAAATCCTCAAGCTATTTAAGTATGTACATCTCAGGCAACGTGATCAATGTGGTTGCAACAGCGTCCTCTGTCTTCCTAAATTCAAATGTTGTAAATAATTTATTTCAATTTTATTTATTATTTTACAATTTGTCAACGCGCCGCGACTCCTTAATTCAGACTTCAGACATATTATGTCTTATTTTTCTCTCTGCTTCAGACTCCCTTAAACCATCAAGTCATTTTGTCAAGGATTACATTGTCATCAGTCGCCTGTTATAATGACGTTTATCATAGGCCCCTGAAAATTGCAACTATAAAAAACTTACAAAAAATCCCGTAGCAATCAAGAACGTTGCCTTGTAACCATTATCTGCATTGCGTATCCGTACATATGAATAATTTTATTATCCACTTCCCTCAAGATGATGTCTTTTACGTCGCATTTCGTACTAAAATAAAGATATTACATTTCGCGTACGTTCATACATGCATCACTTACAGCTAAGTGCTATGTTGCCGTGATACGCACAATGTGATTTTTTGTTCACCCCTGTTTTTACTACATAAATGGGTACAATATTTTTGTACCGCAAAAGAAAAAAAAGAAAAAATATTGTTTATAAAAACATTCCTTTTATATATCGATGGCCCACCGAAGAAACGTGTAACAGCATTTACGCGTCAAACACTTTTGTTTTAGTTATAAAAATCACTTGCAGTTTTATTCGTCGGTGCCATCGTACCATACCATAATAGGAATAGTACCGATATTTTTACCGGATCGATGAGTGTTGGTTGCATATAGAAATAACACTTTCTGCTAGACCACCCTAATAAAACTGTCCATAACGACACACTTACTGGACGGTCACAATTTAACCGGGTCGGATATTACAGGTGTAAGTCGACTTTATGAGAAAAGTATAAGCATGACACTTTATTCAGCGGACAATAACATTTTACAGGTGGGATACGGGAAAACTGTCCTATTTAATGTGAATATACTATTATAGTTAGCCAACTATGTACACTTAAACGCAATGTCTTTACATAGTTAGTATATGAATAATAAAGTCGCTTCCACTGTTTGTTTGCTTACCTAGATCTTTTAAACTACTCATCAGATTTTAATGCAGTTTGACAAGAGTTTGACGAAAAAAAAATGGCTGATGCATTTTTAAATCCGATTCGTAATTCCAGGAACTTGTGACTGACAAATAAACAGAACAACACACTTTACGTCTTTGTTTCTTTGGACATAATGTAGACTATCCCATAATCTTATAGTTTTAACCTAAATAGAAAACCTATTTCAATCAGCTGGACTGAATCCTCCCTAATCTTGATTAAGTGTTACACTTCTATTTTACGAAGAGCAATTATTGGCTATGAATGTTGTAAGGCGTGTACGTGCACATTACAGAAGTCCAAAGATGTTTATGAACGTGAGTGACGTTTGTAAGAGGGCGTTACTGTGGCATATTTTCATACATTTTGTCAAAGGCGAACTGTCAAAAAGTGACATACAATTTGAACGGGAGTTGTAGTTCCAATTTCGGCCACGTTCATAAAGACCTTTGTAGCACTGTACATTAGTGTTCGTGACAGATTTTACAAGCGGCTCCATGGTTTCTCACACAAACACAATATGTATGAGAACGTTTCAATAGCCGAACGCTCTTCGTGAATAGAAAATCTGTATTAAGTAGTTTTCGGGAGATGCTGCCTCCACGCTTTAATCTGCTAACAGGTTCAAATTAAATTACCCTAAAGTAAATACTACTAAATGTAGAATCAGTTTCCTTATCACTAAATATCATTAAGCGTGGCTCAAGTCAATTTTGAACAGTATTAATGTTGCTCGCACGCGTCTGTTATCAAACATTAATTAATATTAATGACATCAAATAGTTCTGTAGGTACATAATAATTACAAGGACATTTTACTCATTTAATTAAAAAAAATACTATATAATTAATGGTACTCTGATAGTGTTTATGTTTTAACTATGTCGGTTTAAGCCTGCACTACACGGTTTGAAATATTGGTTTCAATAAAGATTTAAATCTGTGTAGACAGTAGACTGTAGTGGTTTCATACCAAATTGTCAACACTGTTTTAATGTTGAGGTCTATAAAACTTTTTCTGTCAATGCATGTAATATAGATATTGAAACTTTACTATTGGTTTATATTGTTCAAACAAAAGAAACTTGTAAGTCTATGAATTCATCGTATTATGTAAAGGAAGATAATTACTGACTGACTGACCGACTGATTTCAAAAATTCTTTCACCGTTGGAAAAGTACGTTACCCCCGGGTAACATAGGCTATATTATATTCTAAAAAATTAGGGATCCTAGTAAAACCCGTATATATGTATATATATGATGCAAGATAGCACATAAGATTGAGACTTATAGATTTTAACACATTTTTTTTTACGAGAAAAAACCCGCTATACTTTTACAATTTTCAAAATAATTTTGACAATTGTGCCGATGGTATAGGATGGTATGCTCCAACAAATTCTCTGTGAGCGAGCACCCTTTCCGTGTCCATGAACTGGGCCGGAAAAAGGGATTTAATGCAGTCAGCCCGATACAACGCGAGCTCTTTGGGAATCGCCAAGTTAACCCGGGCTTAGTTACTTTGTTTTACAAAATATTACCGTAATACGTCGACTGTTAAAAAGGTTCAAGTTATTTATAATGAAAGGTTTTTGCATAGGGTTAAATTATGATTCGCCATCTGGCAGAAGCTGTGGCTTTTATGAATATGGCTGAAACTTCAAAAATATCTATTTTAAGGATATTTTTTTAAGTAAAGATTAATTTATTTAACAAGGAACTAAAATTGAACTAAAAAACTAAAAGCATATTTTATTATTTTTTATAGGTACCAGAAATTAACATTCGACTCCAAATAAAATAAAAAGTGCTCATTAAATGAATTCTATAAAATTTTTCTTTCTTTTCTTTTTTTATTAATTAAGTTCCGCTCGCACATTCAATGTCAAACCCATAAACTAGAACTGTCAAAAACATTAAAAAAAATATTAACAAGAAACTAATTTGATATCTAAAAAAATTTATTAACTATTTTGAAAACTTTCATTACAAACATAATGATTAAGCACCTTTGTTGTACAAAGTTCTATAGAATCTACAGTAAAACGTAATAACGCATGTTGTTTACACGGGAACCGAGCTTGTTGCCATAGCGACCGCCACTCGCTTCCGGTTCGCTTGTATTTTATTAAAACATTTTATTTCCATCTTGCTTTTAGAAAATGATATCGTCTATATCACTTTACAAGGAAATCTGAAGATGCTGTGATAATTAACTTTTTATATACTTCTGTATATAGTATAAAATAAAGAATGTCTGTCTGTCCCATGTCTGTCCCTATGTATACAGATCTTTAGAACTAAGCAACGGGTTTTGATATTTTTAATGCTTTTTTTTTAATAGAGTGATTGAGGAACAATAGTAGATTTTACAACAAGTGCACAAAACGAATCATTTCTATCCGAGACTTTTAGCAGCCCGAGCCGAAGGCGAGGGCTGATAGTAATGTCGAGGATAGAAATGGTTTTGTGGACGAGTTATAAACTCTGCTTTTCACTTCGATTGCGCGGAAATAAATAAATAAACGCACGAAAAACAAGACCTGTTTCCCCTTTCCCACCGCTTTTTTTTTTAAATCTTACGACATTGAAATTAGGCTTGGGCTGCAGACCTATACAGCCTACTATTCAATTAATTTTGTAATAAAATAATTTTCTTAAATTAATTAAATAACCTACCGTACTGTAATTTAAATTTTAATATCTTTTATGACTTAAAAACACATAAGGCAAATAAATTAAAGTAAATATTATAAAATAACAAATTCTATCTTTGAACTTTTTATTGTGTTTGGCTGTATGGCTCATTTCCTTTGCCTTAATATACCTAGATACATTTATGAGTAGATACGTTTTTGCCCTTGTGCACAAAATTCGATTTTGTGCAGCCTATATCCTGCGCAAATAAGCATTTTCTGAGCATGAGAAGTGAAAAATTTATATGTTTAATACATTCCAAAATTCCCTCGGGAAAGCGGGATACACGCCAATGCAACTTGCACGGGTTTCGCTAGTAGGTAGGAAAGTTTGTAAGTACATATGGTTGTTAGTTACTCTTTCACACAAAAACGACTAAATAGATTTGCTTGAAATCTAGTTCACAGGTAGTTTCTCTGGATCAACATATCAAGATATCTGGATCAACATAGGATAGTTTTGAGAACAAGAAGAAAGGTAGGGCACAGCGGATAATCCGCTCAAATCGGAGCAGCCCGTCTGGGGAAGGAGCTCCACCTTACAGAAGATCGTAGCCAAATGGCATTGGCCTTGGCCATGTTCTTTTCCTACGGTGAGTAAGCTCTACTTGGGGGGGTTTGGTGGGAAGGTTGGCAACGCGTGAGTGATACCACCGGTATTGCAAGCGTCTATAGGCTACGGTGATGCTTACCATCGGGCGGGCCGTATGCTTATTTGAAAAAAAAAAAGATATTTTTAAACTAAAACGCATTTTGCAGTTTTCAGCAATAGACAGGGTGAAGCAAGAGGAAGTTATATGTATCACACATAAAACGATTTGTGAAATTTTCAAAAGCGTGACAAACGAACAAGGCAAACGAAGTTGAGCGGGCTTTAAGACAAAAATATAAAAGTATTTATTCAGAGATTAGGCTATCACAAGCACTTTCTCTTGTCGAAATGAACAAATAATACATAATATATTCTTTATTGCACATAAAAAAATACAGAGAACAGTTATAATTAGTGTACGAAGGTGAGCTTATCTCTTTCATATTTCTTTGATTATTAAAGTTCGTATTTACGCAACAAAATCTCCTCACATTTGCCAAAAAAGAAAACCAAAAAGCAGCTAGCAAGAAATTTTAGCTTCAAGAGTTCTCTTCCATCTAGCCGGGGAACGGGTGTAATACAGATTGTACAAGTCAACGGTGAAAAAATAATATTACAAATGAGAATAAAATGCTTTCGTGCTGATTGCCTGTTTATAAATTCATTATTCATTCTAGTTACATACTGTCATAATTTTCTAAATATTGGCCCCTTACCTTTTATTTCTTACACAGGTAGCACCCATAACTTGCGACACGGTAGCAAGGGGCGAATATTTATTATAAGGGTACAAGGGAGATCAATTTTAGGGCCCCTCCCCCGTTACCATGACAACGGGTTTTCGGGTACCGTGAAAGGTGCACTTCAATGATTGTGCGATTATTGTGTTACTTGTTCAATATGTTGTCCTGTGTCAATGTATGCATAGAGAAGAGGCATATGTAACATTTAAGATTCGATCCAGGAACACACACATTTCTGTGATGACATATTTGTGTTTGTCTCGAGTCTGGGTTCCTATGTAAAGTAATATCCGTTGTCTGGTAACCCATAATAGTAGGAGAACTATCTAACCATCTGACTAACCCGTTTCCCACAAAACTAGATTTTTTTAAAATGACGTTTTATTATCGGTCTGTTAAGAAAGTACCATTCTGGCAGGCATCTCGCGGTTGCGTCATCATCCCTTAAATTTTTAAAAATGTCAAATCATTATTTTTTTAATCTTTCTCCACAAGGCTACAATTTTAATACGGTGTAATTTATATATGTTTAAGTGTAAAAAAAAGTCGACAAACTATTTTGACGGATGCAAGTACATATATGCCAGTCGATAGCAAAGTTGTCATCGGGATAGTAATTCATAACCTGTTTCCCACATGGCTAAAATTTTTAGGGCGTATTCTTTCAACTGTTTAGAAAGTATATGTAAACAGCCACAACATTCTGGCGGTTGCAAGGGTCTGCCAGACGAGCTAGCCTAGCTACTTTGGGACCTGCCCCCTTACTCTTGAGGATAATTCCGTACGATCGCCATTGGATTGATAATTTTAGGTACTCTACAGCTAAACTAGCGCTAACTAAATACTAAATGAAATCGATACAATCCGATTTCATTCAGCTAACCAAATAGTTAGTAAAGTATACAATTTCAATGGTACGAATTAAGATTTGCTGTTAATTTTGCATTTGAAATTATACAGAATTGAAATTAAAATCGCGATTGCTATGCAGACAATGCAGAGTGACCTAGCAGGTGTGAATTATGTAGAATTTATCTACGATAACTACGATAAGTCATTCACATCTATTCTTTAAAAACTAAAATAAAATTGTGAAAATTCATTACTTTTTAATTTTATCCTACTCCTACTATTAATATTATAAAGGCGAATTTGTGAGGATGTATGTATGTATGGATGTTTCTTTCAGGAAAAAACTACTAAACGGATTTTAATGAAAGGTACACGGGTAGACTATAACCTGGAATAACACATAGGGTACTTTTTATCCGGAAATTCCCACGGGAACGGGAACAATAGGACTGCTGTGTATAAATAAATTCACGTAAACGAAGTTGAGCATTTCACTAGTCTAATATAAATAAATAAATAATTACAAGCGAGATAACATGAAATTGAGAATGTATTTTAACTGTTTTTATTACAAGTGAATTCGAAACTCATCGATATTAATGAGAGTATAAAATTAAAGTAAATAGCTGCTTCCTTTTCGCCTACGTAGAATAATTTCCACGAAAGATCTACATTTTCCCGTAAAATACAAAAATTGTTAAAACAATGTTTCGTTTTCACATGCTGTCTTTCTCACGCAAAATATGCAATGAGCAAGATAGCATACCTAATGAGATTTAAACTATGATCCGCTGTTGCAAGAGCAACAAATAACTGTCTCACTGGCTGTGCTCTCTTGAACGGTTTTTCCTAAGTACCAAACAGACAAACTTTCTCATTTTTAATATTAGTAGGACTGTAGCACTAGATAGAAGATAGAATATGATTTGCAATACACAACAGTCGAACACAGTATACATGAACAGCTTACAGATTAGTGTAATTGCAACAAGGCGGCTTTAGTACTAAAGGCAATCTTACTAGACTAGGATGCAAGACATTCTTTTAACACTTGTAAAAAAATCATATTATTATCACCCCGTATAAACAGCCTATCAAAACGAGGTCTATTCTACATATTTTTTCCTGGAGAAAAAAAAAACCCCTACATTTTGTTTTTAAAAAGGCCCGTTTATATAGTCCCAATGCGGGCACGTTTGCGGGCTGTTACGAGGCAGTTTCGCGGCACAGGTCACGCGGCGCCCCCGGCGAGATCTAACCAACCATTTACACCGATGTGCACCGGCGTGAAACTAGGAAAGGGCCATTCTGAGATACTTTAAGAAACACGAAAAATTCTTTATGCATTGCGAAGCTGGGCTACGTGTTTTGAATT
Source organism: Endotricha flammealis (assembly GCA_905163395.2). Classification (NCBI taxonomy): domain Eukaryota; kingdom Metazoa; phylum Arthropoda; class Insecta; order Lepidoptera; family Pyralidae; genus Endotricha; species Endotricha flammealis. The sequence continues at coordinate 9,538,956 of LR990867.1, forward strand.
TTGAGAAAATAAATGACGATCTACATGGACGAGATGTTAAAAAGAGTTTTTCAACCTGAAGTCTGACTACTATCAAAGCTGCTGTCTCCTATATTGTAGTATCCACAGATAAACAATAAACAAAGAAACTTATTACAAATAGACCCACGAGCTGTTACCTGCGACTTCTTCCGCGTGTAATGTTAAAATAAGGATAACTCCTTTTCCTGACATGCGATTTAGATGAAACAAAGCCTATATTCTGCTCCATCGCGAGCTCTATCTTCCTGTGAAAACAACATTAAAATCCGTTCAGTAACTTAGAAGGTGTGCGCGTTCAAACAGACAGTAAGACAGATAAACAAAAAAATCCAAATAAATCTTTTTTACTTTTATTACCTTACTCTAACTGTTCCCTCTCCATTTTTGCCAAATATGTCCAATGTACAGACATATCGGGGTCTACTGTTTTATTATATGTATAGATAACATCAGAAGGTTATGCTTACTTTGGACCAGGCGGCCCTGTGCGAATTGTGTAGAGTTTACTATTTAGACGAAATAACGCTATCCAAACAGCTTAGGTAGAGAAATTCGTTGGATAGATCATACCATAAATTGTATAGGTATTTTTTTTGAAACACGAAGTTTTCAGACTGTTTTTTATTGACTTTACAAATTCTTTTCATCAAAGCGATTTATTGTTTTTTTTTATTGCTAACATTTAATGAGGAATATGATTCCATGAAAGATTAAAAACATCAAACCATACTTACGATTCCAAATTACTGATTGGATTTTCTGTCATCTTAAAGCAAATTAACATCAGGTGAACAACCTTCTTTCTGTTTTACTTATTATAATACAAGTGAAATTCACAATGTTGATATTCAATATCTTTACATAATTAACTGACTTCTTTTGTAAAAAGCTTCGAGTCAATATCAGGTTTTGCTGTATTTGGATCAAAATTAGAAAATGTTTACACGTGTCTAGGAAATATAAAACCTCAGTTGACATTAATAATTGTGAAAAAAACACATGAAAAAAAAAGATTTATGTTGTAGATCTTGTTAATTTCTTAATAAAGTGCTACAATGATGTTTACGAACGTGAGTGACGTTTGTAGGAGGACGTTACTGTGGCATATTTTCATACATTTTGCAAAGGCGAACTGTCGAAAAGTGACATACAATATGAACGGGAATTGTAGTTCCAATTTCGGCCACATTCGTAAACATCCTTGTACATCTGTACATATAACAATTAAATTCATACGTTCATTTATACATTTCCTTTTCAATTTATTCAAATAAATAAAAGTGTTTTCGGTGATGTTAACGAGAAAAAAGTGAATAACAGGCAATTTACTTTCGCATTCATATTAATGAAAAAAAATACAAAAAAAGGAAAAGAAAACCAGAACTCTATTTTCTCCTTATTTCCTCTTTTTATATTGTTAAAGGCTGGCAACAGCATAGTCTCTGTGTTTCATAGGTGGTAATTGCTTTCCATTAAGTGACCCGCATCTTCGTTTGCCAACTTCCATATAAAATACACAATGCAAGCAAATCAACGAATGCTCGATATCAAATCGAATTTAATGCTAAAATTAGTAATCATTTAGTCAACTTACTTCAATTTCCTTACTTCATTTTTTGTTTGTAGCCATGAGTGTGTGTGTCAAAGTTTTTGATATGGGTAACACTTCTTGGCAGTAAATTTTTGACGCCAAAAAACCTCAGGTTTAATCCCATAGGATCAAAGTTGCTGTCAAGGAAGAGCTATGGATGTTTCGAAAAGAAACTTTATGTTCGAGATTTAAGGACGATATGTACAAGTTTTTTTTATTGTTTTATGGTAGTTAAGGCGTGAACGAAAAGTTATTGGGTAAGATTTACATACATTTTACATACGCCTAAAGACGGTCTCGTGCGGAAACTTTGGAATAAATTCCGAACAAAATATTCGTTATTCTTTGTTGAGAAAATATATGACACTTACGGTTATGGTCTGGATGTGTTATTTGACGGAGGCTTATGAAATTATTAGGAAATTATTAAACTGAAATAGGATCTATTATCACTTTTAGATATTAGAAGTAAGTATAGTTATCACCAAAATAAATACTTACTTCATGTTCATTATATATGTACATACAATTTTTTTATATGAAATAATAAATAAACAGACATATAATAGAATTATTTATTAAGTTCTCGGAACACAATAATCAAGTATACAAACAAATTTCTTTAAAATGGAAAAATATATAATTAATAGACTTTTCCGATACAGCTGTGATTTCTAGTCGACTGAAATTCATTGGAAAGATCGGAGTGTAACCTATGTACTGAAAACGGACGCCATTGTACGGAAGGCTTTTACGGAATACTGCCACCTCCTCACACCCCTTGCACCTTACCAGACAGCGTGGCGGGTTTTATACAGCTGTAGTAGGCTGTATGTGTACAGTAACTAATTATCATTAAAATAGCTATTTGCCTTGTTGTTATATTTCAATACATAAACAGTAGGCGCGTAATCTTGTTTCGCGTTTGTTTAATTTATTCATTCTACAGAATTTGTTACATGCATGACATGTTTAGAAATGAAGTAAAAAAATATAAGAATTTAATTATTTATATTTATTATCTTAGATTTTCTTGACATACATTTTATTTCATACAGAAAAGAAAAAGTATGTCATCTAGAATTGAAATAAAAGATTTTGTGTTCGATCATAAAAAAAAAACCTCAACAAAAACAGCTAAAAAAAAACCGGGCAAGTACGTGTCGGGCCACGCACAATGTAGGGTTCCGTATTGGCTACGCATTTCTTGCTTGCAGATGAGAACAATGCGTAATCTATGACATTTATACCTTTTTTGCAAAGAAAATTTTCTTCATAAGTTCGTCGGCTATTACTCCGTTATAGTTTTCCTTGTAGGTTCACTATATGAACTACTACCATGATTTTTTTTCAAATTTCTAAACACAAGACTTTCGGAGAAAGAGCCCCCTCTAAAATGTAAATAATTCGCAAACGGATCATTGTATCGGAAAATGATCTTCATATACCCTCAATGTTTTTTAAGAGACCTATCTAACGATATCCCACAACATGGGATCGGTGCGAAATAAAAATTTCATTCCCACTGTAGGCAACCCAAAAAAAATTTTTTTCAAAATTTTGTTCTACCACTTTGTTAGCATTGTCAATATGAGTATACATACCAAATTACAGCTTTCTAGCATCAAGCGTCTAGGCGCTAGACCGCGGACGGACAGACGGACATGACGAAACTATAAGGGTTCCTTGTAGTTTATTACGGAACCCTAAAAAGTAATTGGTTTCCACCCCATTGCATAAGAGGTATGTAAAAACGTAGGTACTAAATTATTTCTTTGTAACTTAAGAGAAATCTTCATGAAAATGCATTTATAAATTCGAAGCTTGTATTTTGTTTGCTGTAAAATGTTGCATCTGTGCAGAGTGTAAAGGAAAATTCTGGTTATTTTCACGAATGCAGTTGAAAAAAGATAGTATTTAGACGGAACGTTCAATTTTCTATTTAATGGAGCGCCTCTGTTTTCAAAAAAGAAAAAGTTTACATAGATTTTATTCTATTTTAGCTGCTGGATTCGCCCGTGTGGAATAGAATATTATATATAATTGTAATATACACATACTTTGTAATTGTAACTTTAACTATTACCATTTGAAGACAGCAAGTGCTAAGTTTCTTGCCAGTTCTTCGCCCGTTCTTCTTAGCACAAATCTGAAGTCTAAACTGGTGGTAGAAAAAAATTGTAACGATTCGAAAGAGCTTGTATTAGGCCTATTTGCATAAAAATATTTGACTTTGACTACCATGCATATTATTATTTCATAGAATAAATTTCTTCCTGTTGTATCCGCTTTTGAAATAGACTACTTACAAGAGTTAGGAGCTGTTACATAGACGAGTTGCTACATAAACGAACTAGGTTTGCACATATTTCGACAAATTGTAACGTCGTTTTCATATAAAACTATTTCAGATTTAAAATTAAATTTCTGCTTCAAGTAGCGTTTAAGAGTTGGTTTTAATCCTATTATATTAATTTAGGATTTAATCTGCAACTTAACCTAAGTGAATCAAAAAAAAGTTTAAAAAATTCAACAATGCATGGGTTAGCATGTTCAAACAAACCAGAAAACTTTAGATTTATAATATTAAATATAAATAAATGTATCTGCCACAAATACCGTAAAATATCCTTACTAATATTATAAATGAGAAAGTGAGTTTGTTTGTTTGTTTGTTATTCCTTCACGGCTTGACTATGCAGCCGATCATTATGAAAAATTGCATACATATTGTTAGGGGTACAGAGCCCAACATACTTTTTATCCCGTGAAAGTATGTCGTTCCAATGGGAAAATAATTTTTCTACTATAAAGGGCGCTGTATCCAACCAACAGATTCAACAGAACCAGGCCAACAGATGGCGCCACAAGTCGCGCTATGGGTTGTTTTGTTGTCAAACGAGATCTATGTCATAAAATTAACGCGAACGAAGCTGCGGGGAAAAGCTAGTTTTAAATAATAATACAATTTCACTTCGATACCATTTCAGTATCATCATCATATCAACCCATAATCATCCCACTGCCGGGATACGGTCCCTTCCTCCTCCCTTCCATCGAAGGGGACTAGAGAGTACGGTCTAGTCCCCATTGCTCCATTTCAGTACAACCTTCAATATTAGACGACCTCCGTGGCGTAATGGTTACCACGCCAGACCGCCACCCAGGAGGTCCCGGGTTCGATCCCCGGTCGGGTCATGATGAAAAATGAACTTTTTCTGATTGGCCTCGGGTCTTGGATATTTATCTATATATGTATTTGTTATAAAATATAATATCGTTGAGTTAGTATCCCATAACACAAGTTTCGAACTTACTTTGGGGCTAGCTCAATCTGTATGAATTGTCCCTATATATTTATTATTATTATTATTTATTTAGCGCAGTGAAACGTTTTAAATTTTTATACTGAGACTGATAAATGGGTACAGTTGTTAATTTATCTTGGGGTGTTAATTAAACGTCCGTGAGACGTAAAAAGTCGTTCTCCCTAAACAGAAACACGTTATTTAAAAAGGGAGTCCCTTAAAAAATTAAAGTAAATAAAAGAAACCATCAAAGGTAGTGTATAAAGAGTGGAATGAGGGTATTTTATTGTGTGTATAGTAATAGAGGTGATTGATAGCTAAGTGGATAAGGAGACAGGTTATTAACAGACTGGTCTATATTTGTGAAAAAAGTATTTATGTACATCTATCACAGTCAGCCAATGAAAAAGGTGGGCATGCCCGTAACTATGATTCAATTTTTGAAGGGATTTACGCGAATTTTTATTTATCAATAGTATTCAATATTCATATTGTGCTTTGTAATTAAAAAGTTTCATGACAATGCATATTAGCGTCAAAATCTTTGTTCTTAGTTTTCTACCCAGGTCACCTCTTTCATTGTCCAATAGTATTTTACTATAAGAGATGTTCATTGGTTGAATGTACCAATAGTCTTTTACCATAAAAGATGTTCATTGGTTGAATGTACCAATTACTGAAGACTCGGGTGATCATGTCAACAGTGTTATAGTGACAAGGTACTTAAGTATAACATTTATAGTAAGGCGATGATAGAAAAGATACGCACAAAAGGCTAAAGCACTATGTCGCTTTAAAACGCCTCTTACATTTTGTATGAAAGCGTTTGTACCAATAGTCTTTTACAATAAAAGATGTTCATTGGTTGTATGTACCAATAGTCTTTTACAATCAAAGATGTTCATTGGTTGAAGGTACCAATAGTCTTTTACAATAAAAGATGTTCATTAGTTGAATGTACCAATAGTCTTTTACAATAAAAGATGTTCATTAGTTGAATGTACCAATAGTCTTTTACAATAAAAGATGTTCATTGGTTGGATGTACCAATAGTCTTTTACAATAAAATATGTTCATTGGTTGAATGTACCAATAGTATTTTACAATAAAAGATGTTTATTGGTTGAATGTACCAATAGTATTTTACAATAAAAGATGTTTATTGGTTGAATGTACCAATAGTCTTTTACAATAAAAGATGTTCATTGGTTGAATGTACCAATAGTCTTTTACAATAAAAGATGTTCATTGGTTGAATGTACCAATAGTCTTTTACAATAAAAGATGTTCATTGGTTGAATGTACCAATAGTCTTTTACAATAAAAGATGTTCATTGGTTGAATGTACCAATTACTGAAGACTCGAGTGATCATGTCAACAGTGTTATAGTGACAAGGTACTTAAGTATAACATTTATAGTAAGGCGATGATACAAAAGATACGCACAAAAGGCCAAAGCACTAGGTATGTCGCTTTAAAACGCCTCTTACATTTTGTATGAAAGCGTTTGTACCAATAGTCTTTTACAATAAAAGATGTTCATTGGTTGTATGTACCAATAGTCTTTTACAATAAAAGATGTTCATTGGTTGAATGTACCAATAGTCTTTTACAATAAAAGATGTTCATTGGTTGAATGTACCAATAGTCTTTTAGAATAAAAGATGTTCATTGGTTGAATGTACCAATAGTCTTTTACAATAAAAGATGTTCATTGGTTGAACGTACCAAGTCTTTTACGGCGAGTATGTATCCAATAGAGACGTAATGTTTGTCATTTTGTTCAAAAAAAATTTCTCTCAAATCTCAGTTGTCAATTACAGGCGCGCAAACAAAATAGTGAGCTATTTTATGTACAAAATACCAACACATTTGGACAAACTAGAAGACCGATGCAGTCAACTAACGAAAGAGGTTTCCATAATTTGGGACTAGATGGCATTGTATAATTCATTTACATTATGCTAATCATATTCATGTTTTGTATATCCGTATAAACTCATTAGACAATACATGACATAAAGAGATCTCAAGATTTAAACGAATCATGTCTTGCACATCCACGGATTAAGTGATTTCCCGTGTACTCGGGCGTATTAAGTGAAGCTGGGGAATTATCTCGTCAGATGCAGGCTTATTGCTGACGTCGTGCCATAACATAATTTTTGTGCATTGCTACATAGCGCCATCTCTTAGATTCTGACATCACGTTTTTGTGTGTTTTGAGAGATTTGGATGTAGTCTGGCTGGCATACAAATAGGCCCTGAAATAAGTTAATATTATAAATTGCAACTTTCCGTTTTTAAATGGACAAACTTTTTATTTACCCGTTATATTCTTGGTAAGGTAGCAGTAGGTTAACATGTTATAGTTATCCCTAGTTAGAAATATTTCTACTCGTGTTAGCATACTAGGAAATTCACTGCAGATCTCAATTCACGAACTAACATTAATATTAGTAGTTGCAACGAAGCAACGATATTAAAATGATTTCTGAGAGACAAATTCTATGCATATTTTTTGGCGTGGTAGAACATTCATGAAATGCTCTCACACAATGCAGCCCATGCTGGAGCGTGACCAACTTGGACCTTTTGACTCGACTCAAAGACGTGCTATGAGGATTGTCGACGATCCCAAGCTAACATGCGGTATCGAGCCCCTTAGTCTACGGAGAGAACTCTCTATGCGTGTTCTACCGCTTGTATTGGGTTTGTTCCAAAGAATTGTTTGACTTGATGCCTACGGCCACTTTCTATTATAGAACTGCTGTACACTGGCGGGGAATCCAACATCACACGCTAGAATCAAAATGGTGCTACTGAGCGGTTTCAGAAGAATTTCGTCCCGCGAACGCTGAGACTGTGGAATGAGATCCCCGCCGAGGTCGTTCCTTTAGACTACAATATGGGGTTCTTCAAAAGGGGCATTAAAAGATTTTTACAGGGTCGGCAACGCGCGAGTGATGCCCCCGGTGTTGCAAGCGTCCATAGGCTACGATGACCACTTACCATCAGGCGGGCCGTAAGCTTGTTTGCCACGTTAGTAGTATAAAAAAAAGAAATGGGTTACGATATCATACTTTTGCCAAGATCAAAAATTTCTTGGAAAATATATTTTCATTTCAAAACCTACAATTTAAAGCGTTAAAAAGTATTATCTTTATTTTTAGTATAAAAAATCCACAAAAAAAAAACTTTTAAAATTTAAATCCAACATCAGCTGTAACAAATTGTATCCGCAAAGCAAAGAGAAAGGGATTGTTAACGACCTATAAAATTGCTGTTCCGAAATACATCCACAGTATTAAGCGAAATTTAAAATAATAACCCGAAAAACAGAACTTAATCGTCTGAACCATTTGTGTATATCATTCAACAAAATGCGAGCATGAAACAAATAAAGCAAAAAGTATTACCCCCCAGCGGAATAATGGTTTCAAAATAAAACAGTGTATTCATTAAATAAAGGTACCACGCTCACTAGACGACAAGGAAAGTGTGCGGTCGGATACTGTACGTCGCGTCGACGACGTACGCCGCGCCGCCCACCGTAGCGGAATTTTTCAATATTGTTAAATGACTGCACTTTGACCGCTACTTGTATCATAATACATTCGGGCGCTAGACGTCGATGACTCTAGGCTTTGTCAGCAGCCTTAGAATTTTCATACCTAGATTCCGTAGACACTTCTTCTCTAAAGGTCATGACTCTGTAGCGACGCGGTCATATTTTAGAGCTCACTGGGTTTTTCAGTAATCTGAGGGCTAGTGCCATTTTTATCATAAATGTCTGTAGAAATCAGATAATATATCATCAGGTCGTTTTTGAATAGGAAAGCGTTTAAACGTTAAAGATTCGATAAATTACGTTTTGTCGAGGGTCTCTGGTCGCATCCGTTCCATAATTATAGTCGTCTAGTGTGCGATGTACCTTAATAGACACAACCGGCGGGTGGAAAAGTACTAAATGCCCTGAATTTATGTAGAAATATTAACACGAAGACTAGATATAGCACCCACGAGGCGTTAATTATAAAATGTCGCAGACAGAATTTAGTTGGACGGAATTAAGGCTTTGTTACATTGGCAAACTTAATGAATTTGATTTATTTCAAAAAGAAGTTACGTAGAGTTGTTTTACTGAATTAATTTTCAGGCCACACGTGTCGTAATTTAATAAATAATGTAACTTTACAATTTTTTGTTATTACTAGACAATACGAGTTTGTTTTTTTATGTTTATACCTGGTTGGATAAACAACTCTAGTTAGTTCTTTAGTTTCATGACATGTATCTTCTACAATAAATCTGTTGACTCATAACAGTCATTTCCCTTAATTGATCGATGGTTTTTACACTCACAAACATTCATTGTGCTCTTCAATGACATAACATTATGTACTAGAACTGTCGCGTTATCTGCCTTATTAACAGTGAGCGACTAATAATTTGCCACAATTCTACATCCTAGTTCTCGCTAATTTATTTGAAGTTCCCATAGTACAAGCTTTGTCTTAGTTTGGAACTAGATGGCGTAGTGAAAATTCATCAAGGAATATTTATTTTCACCTCACAAGCTCGGAAAGAATCTGTTTGTCATTCCAAATCTGAGCGCAAAAGTGCATTTTGTGCCCTAGCGTGGAAAGAATTTTTCAAATTCGAACCTTTCTTTTTTTTTATTTTTTATACCACCAGTCCTCTGAAAATACATTAATACTTATTTCATGCCAGTGCGCCAACCTTATTTTTAGAATAATCGAACTGGCCAGCACGACACCGCATGAAAAAAAAACACTTATTTAATATATTTATTTGCGTTTTTCTTGCACCTAGCATTTTTCTCGCTTTAGTGAGGTGAAAAGTTGTGTGTTTCGCTCGGCAGCAAAGTTATTCTGCGTCTCGTACCTTTGAAACCCTCGCTACGCTCAGGTTTCAATATAAGTACTCGCGCCAAAAAACAATTTTGCAGCCTTGCATAACAAATAACTATTATTTATACAGCCATTTAGGCTTTTCAGTAACGCTCGATTCGATACGACTGGAACTCGGCTGGGACTCGAGTATAATACAGTTTTTTTTTTTTTTCAACGTATGTTTTTCAAAACACTATGTTAATATGGCTTTTAAAAAAAGCTAACAGTTGAGTGTCTTTCAGCACTTCTTCTTAACAGGCCATTCACGTCTGAAGCGTAAGTAGGATAAATTGACGTGCAAAAGTGTTTCTTGTAAATCTACTTGCAAAATAAATGATTTGATTTGATTTCATCAATATGCGTTTTCGTCTTGTTTTTTGCCATACATTTCCGGCAACGTTCGTACACGCGTAGAGAGTTCGAATCACAGTCAAATTGATACGTGTACAAAGAGCCTAATAGCATTATGACAGTTATATAATAACGCCATTTCTATTAATGTCATCAAGACGGCTAGTCGTTACTGCAAATGGCTAGATGTTGCAGAACTAACAATGGCTAATGTTGTTTTTATTGCAGCTATATCCTGGAGATATGAAACCTTTTATTGTCATAACCGATAGAAGTAAAACAAAAGTACTTCCAACTAAATATTTTATGTACGAAGGTTTAGTTATTTTTTTGTCACTGTCACTCTTTAGGAGAAATAAGTGATGTATGAAAGTGACAAAACAGTGAATAATTAAGTCAAAAAAATATATATAAGGATTAAGATAGCATGTTTATATGAAAATTTGATAAAAACATACGCGTTGAATACAGGTAGCCTGGTTAAATTAATGTACCCTCGACATTTCCAAGAGTTCTTACCCAGACGTTAATTATATTGGGACGAACCGACGCGACGTATCAAGAAATAAATAATATTTAAATTATAATTATTAATATTTAAGGGCTCGACAAGAGGAAATAGGGTGAAACAACGGATTTGTGATTTAGAAGAAGAAGAGCCATACGGCCTGTCGTTTATCAAGTCTCGTATTGATTGTATTACCTGATTTTAAAATTTATGTAAATACAATATAATATTTATGAAAATAAAATTGTTCCGTTGAGAGTCTTTAAACGTGCGCTCGTGTGCGCTAAAGTTCAATGGCCGAGCCGAGTGGCGCAAATTTGTCAAATTTGAGAGCCTAGTCTAAATGGTCTAATTTTAAAAATTAACATGTTATAGTAACATTGACATTGGATAAAGCTGCACACTGGGTCAATGCACTGCATTTTTTTTTACAAAACTACATATTTTATCCATAGACGTACCTAGTAAAAAGCTACATTTTGTATTCGTTTCGCCTGTCCTGTTAATTCCTAAACCATTTAATTAACGTATAATTTAGATATTTTTCTTGAAATTTATAACTACTCCTTCCTAGGAATCCTAGGACTAGGACATACTATTATAGTAAATAAGTCAACTAATAAATTAACTTTACACATAAATAGGAATTTCCTTCTGAATAAAATTATTATTCCAGACAGACTATCTCCCGTTTTATTTTGTCGCTGAACGGAATCCTGAATAAATAAAGTTGTAAGTATAATATTTACCGAAAAAATACGAATTTCGAAAGATGAATCAAATTTAGTACGTTTCCGAATAACGAATGCTTAAAACTATTTTGTGTTAATGCAATTGTTTCAGAGGCGAAACCAACTCAATGGCTCTCCAGAAAAATAACACCATGGAAATGTCTGTATAATCTTTCAACGTTGGAATAAAACTACTATATTTTAAAAATTATGGTCGACGAATGGGAAGCCGAGTAGTGGCAGTGAAGTGACAGTGGAAAGAGTAGTACCAGTGTATAAATGTATATGGAACTAACTAGTAAAGTAATAAGGGCTTTTTTTTTTCTTATAATAGTTTGCGTTTGACCACAGTTTGCCTGATGGTAAGCATCGCTGTGGTCAATGATGTAATACTCACCTAGAAGAAACCTATTTACCCAAGATTTCATTTAAGTTCTCTAAAAATAAATTGCTCATAATTATACTTTATTCTTTCGTGAAAACGAGATTGTGAACGGCCTCTTCGTCTCACATCGTGCTTAGTTTTTCCTTTTACCTTTGTCTTATCACTTTGTGGACAACTTCACTTCACTTTGCGAGGGATCGGGAGACATACATTTAATGAATCCTTTAATTACGTACATACACTATTTATATTGTGTTAATGGAGCAGCAGGATGTACACATTGTACACGCTACAAGCTTATTAACCCACTGGTCTCAATCGAATTTTTTAACTAACATTGTGCAGAATATATAAAGTAAAGTAATATCACATTGACCACTGGTAATTCCCGTTGAATCGTCAGACAATATCTATAATAATTACATGACCTTTCGACCAGATTGCATCGGCTGTCGACACCGATAACTCGAATGTCTGATCGGGTTATCCCCATTACATTCTACTAATAATAAATGGGATAGTTTCAATGTGAGTTAATTTAGTATTTGGTTAGCAGTTGTCTAGTCTGGTCAAGTTTATGAAACGTAAATATTTTTTGGAGTGGTAAAGCATGAAATTGTCGATGATGGAGGCTGGCGGGTCGACTCTCAGTTGTGGTTGTCATCTTGGGGGACTGGTCTGCTCGTTTTATCAACATCTACATATTCGATTTTTAGGGTTTGACCATAGCACTATTTGGATCGACATCCCGCGCCTAGTACTTAATTTCTGTTTGTAGGTACCTAGATCAGTATTTTATTTAAAAAATTGAAATTTATTGCTTTATTAGTCTTATAGCAATAAATTTCAAATTTTGAAAGTAACGGTTTTTCGCCATTTCTTTTTACCAGTGGTCATTTTGCTTTTGTTTCCGAAATGGTAGTAGTATATAGAGTAGATTAATTTATACAAATCATTTATTACTGTATACTCTGACAAGAGAACGTGTTTGTGAAAACCTATTCTCTGAATAAAAGTTTTGAATTTTGAATTTTGAATTTTACTACCATTTCGGAAAAAAGCAAAATGACCACTGGTAAAAAGAAATGGCGAAAGAAAACCAGTTACGGCCTTTTTTGTCATTTAAAAATATATCGTAATTTTCTTTTTTCTTTTCTTTTTCAACATAGAATTTAAAACTAGGTACATACATACATTACGTACGCGGAATGTCAATAAATAGTGCCATTAATTTGTCTCAACATAAAATTAAATCTAAAATATAAAATGCTAAATCGGTGTTAAAGATAGGAGCAGACCGCCCGCAAGGCAGCAATAGTTCTCGTGTATTTTCGAGTTGACGTGAGAGTCGGCCTTCCAGCCTCCATTACTGGGCTCACCATCACGATATTATGAACAATATTGTAGGGAACAACAGTAACCCGACCCCCAACACCACCACCAGTTTAGACAATTTGCGAGCATGACATGCACATACACATTAACATCCTTGTCATATATTAATTTATATTAAAATGTAAATAATAAGAAAAACAGCACCACTTAGATGACACTACGACGTACATGTTACAATATTGAACACAAATTTTATTCATGTAGTTTATTGAACATTGACTGGCTTTTCACGACAAGTTTTAGCATTTCACCTTCACAAGAGGGCCAGGGATTCCTTTCATTTAGATACTCGTTGATAGTATAGTACGCTTTGCTGGTTAAGAATTTTTTTACATTTAATTTAAATCTATTATTGGGCAAGTTTTTAATATATTCTGGAATTTTATTATACATATGCAAACTTTGGATCATAAATGACTTGCCCGCTTTCCTAAGCCTGAATTTAGGAACAGCTAATTTATTTCTATTACGCGTATTAAAATTATGAATATCGGACACCTGGTTATAGTCATTAATGTTTTTACGAACAAACATAATGCTGTCAAGAATGCACTGTGATGCCACCGTGAGAATATTAGTGCTTTTGAAGAACTCGCGAAGTGATTCACGGTAACCTAATTTATAAATAAAACGCACTACACGCTTTTGCAGCACGAAAATCGTCTCTATATCAGCTGCTTTACCCCAGAGTAAAATGCCGTACGATAGCAAACTATGAAAATAACTGAAATAAACTAGTCGTGCCGTGTCGGCATTGGTGAACTGTCGAACTTTCCTAACAGCGAAAGCAGCAGCACTTAGTCTACCTGCTAGTGTTCTAATATGAGGATGCCATTGTAGTTTGCTATCAAGTACAATGCCCAGAAAAGTGGTAGTTTCGACCAATTCTAAGTTTTCATCGTTAAGAATGACTGATGTAATAGATTGGGATACATTCGGGAGTGAGAAAGCTATGCATTTGGTTTTGCTGGCGTTAAGCACCAAATTATTTACTGTGAACCATTGATGTAGTTGAGATAACGTTTTGTTAATAGTATCTACATTAGGATTTTTTCTGTCTACCTTGAAAATTAAAGAAGTGTCATCAGCAAACAAAATAATGTCGCATAAATGTTCAGTTAAGTACGGCAAATCATTTATATATACTAAAAAAAGAAAAGGGCCCAATATTGAGCCTTGAGGAACGCCTATACTAGCAGGACAACCTACAGAGGTCGCTTCATTTACTCTCACTTTCATAATTCTGGCATTAAGGTAAGAGGACATAAGATTGATTGAGGAACTGTCCAAGCCATAGAATTTTAACTTATTTACTAAGGTCTGATGATCGACACAGTCAAAAGCCTTGGAAAGGTCGCAAAAAACACCAACAGCGTTCTTGCTGTCCTCCCAGGCCTCCATTATAACTTTAAATAACATGGCAGCGGCGTCTGTAGTGGATCTACCTTTAGTGAAACCGTATTGACGCGGGTGAAGCAATCGATTACTTTGGAAATAGGATAGTAGTTGGTCCAGAATTATCTTTTCAAAAATTTTGCTAAGTGCTGGCAGAATAGATATTGGTCTAAAATTATTTGGATCCTTACTACACCCTTTCTTGAAAAGTGGTATGACTTTACTCACTTTCATCAAATCAGGAAAAATGCCAGCTGGAACACATTCATTAAAAATTACGGCCAAATAAGGTGCTATGATGTCTATAATATTACTTAAGATAGCTACAGATATTCCCCAAATATCCTCTGACTTTTTTATATTGAGTGATTTAAATGTGATGAGTAGTTTTTAAAGAGTAGGTAGATTAATTACGTAAATAATTTAATACTGTAATGTAATTATTGACGAGAGTAAGTGTCTGCGAGGACCTACTCGCTGAATAAATATTTAGAATTTATAATTTGAATTTGAAAAAAGAATATCGGCGTGAAGCAGTAATGTGTTTCGTTAGGTGAGTGAGAGATCCGGAAGCGCATCTCCTTTCTTATCCCTTTCCTCCATATTCCCACCTTCCTTGTAACGAACAACGTATTGCCAGCACCCCTGGTGTTGATTTTCATAGGCGACAGTGACCATTTTCCATCAGGTGGCCTGTTTTCTTGTTTGCCTGCCATATGACATAAAAAAACATTGCCCATTGATCAGGATTGTTTTCAAATTAAGTAATAAAATTTCGAACAGTTGGAGTAAGATTTTTCTAGGAGATAACATCGTATAATCCATCTAGTTTAGTCTATGAAACATTGAATGACCTAAATCTTTGTTATTTAAAACAAGGATAAAACGAGCTTATAATATTCCATAAATCAAGGGTACCTACTTATTGTTAAACATTGCGGTGATTACCATATATTTGAATAGGCCGTCAGCTGTTCCTAAGACCTGGCCATTTTTTTTAATATCCCCTCGGATTAACCGGCTTTTTTTGGATGATTGATGGATAATAATTATAATAATGTCGGGTCGGAATCTGCTGTATTAATTAGTAGAAAACATATTTTTTTGAATTAAATAAAGGCATTTGAAGACTAAGAACTGTACAAATTTGTATGAAGGCCTATACTAAGCTAGTTTTTCAATTCTATCGAACCTTCTCTAAAATACTATAGTATTGATAGATACACTGAATAGATTTATTAGCGGTGCAAATTACTTTACCTATTTAAAAAATAGTAAAATAAAATATTCAAGAATTCACACAGCAAAGTAAGATAAATCTACTTGTATTATGGGTACCAGACAATCTAAACTGCAGGCGAAGAAGCAACGAGAAGCAAAAACGGAACCCTACACTGTGCGTGGCCCTACACTTGCCAGGTAACCTATTTACTTTTACCAAAATATACGCCATGAAATTTGTGGTTAAAGGTGTTAAATTAAATTCTCAAATAAATCTCTGAAAGGAATACCAAGAGTACAGCAATAATTCATTTAAACGTGGTGGAATGGGACTCAGCAAAAACATCCTTCCTTCGCGGCAATGTCTGCTTCTTTTCTTGGCACGAAACCAAGGTTAACTTAAGTTCTTTGTTTAAGACTTCTTAAATCTTTGTTCATAGATTTTATAAGACGTTGATCGACTGTTAAGTTAGGCAAAAACTGACAGTAGAACTAAGACAACTAAGTACGTCTACCAAAGAAAGTCATGGGTTATTTACCGAAAATCAATGGGGACGAAGCCGCGGAAAAAGCTAGTTTATAAAGAGGTCGGACGTTTGCTAGTTCTAACCCTAAACGTTTTTCGATATCCGTGTGCAAATGGACTGAATATATGAAAGATTATAATCATAAATCTATACATTATACCAACATATTATTGTTATAATTTGTAGCTTATCTAATAAAACTTTACCTGAATCATATTTAATTTGTAAATGCTACCGAAAAAATCTGCTAAGATACTCTTGAACATATCCACGCTCATAATATCTTTAGACAATCCTTCAAAATTTTCTTGAATGTGGGGTTTTTTTTCTAAGGCTCGTTATTTTCTTCTGAAGTGCAATGGCATCCTCAACTTTTCTCTTTACATAATGATAATTCACAAAAAGTTGAAAAGCAAGAATGACTCAAAAATAAACTGAAATTTAAGTTCGCAGGTTTCATCAAGTTCACATATGAAGCAAAAAGTTGAACCATCCTCTTGGTACTGTAAAACTTGAGTGTTGGTAACTTTGAGCAAAGTTTCTATTTGATTACTTCTTACTTCCGTCTCGTGGAGTTGCCGTCTTGTAGAAATGACAAATTTATAATTAGAAATCATTAATAAAATTTGCATAAAAATATTTCAGGCATTGATTAATGAAGCTGTAATTTCTTAGTCCTTTGTGTAATTCTGTAAGTAGTTCAGAATTTGGTATGATGGTATGATAAGTAGTTCAGATTTTTGGCGATCAAGTGAAGATGATTCTTCCCACTCGTTCGACTATGGTGATTGATTTAGACTTTGCTATAAAAGGCCAAGAAAATATTGAAGGAAGGAGCTCAATGTATTTTTGAGAGACTGGTCAGCATACCAAATAATAATATTGGAGAAGTTGGACAGGAAACATTTGTTCTGGGTAACCTAACAATAAAACAGTCCACAATAAGTTTTATTATAAAATCAAATGAAAGATTACCATGCTGTAAAAATCTTATGAAATTTCGCAACAAAATGTCACTATAAGCAAAACCTTGGTAATAAAATACGAGTTACAATACTCAAAATAGCCAACAATAAAGGGACCCTTATCACGAGAAACGTCAGTTCTTATAAAGGCTTGCATACAACTCGATCGCGTCACGGCAACAGCTAGGAAACGAGCCAATGGAAACTTTTGATTATGTTTTATTAATGCAGATGATAAATTTGATACCTACTAAATATACAATAAAAACAACTTGACGAAATTTGAGAAAGATTGTATTGATTGACTTGCGTTAGTTCAGCAATGGGATGTATTAATATTTTATTTAATATCTTTTGTATACCTTTATACGACTTTTCTTTACCATCATAGTAGCCCTGTCCACTTCATACAAAAAATTTTTACCTTAAGGTTGCCTTGAAAATATTACTTTTAGCAATAGGGCTGTCTTGTTGCCAATGCACTTATAGTCTGTAAGTTATGATCTGTGTATAATGTATTACTTTCTTGTGTATTGCAAATAAAGCATATCTCTACTTCTACCTATCTCAGCAATGTACAAACTTGATTTGTGATTAGAGGCTCATCGTTAAGAATAAACCTGTGATCTATCTCATCATATTATTAAAGTCTGATATGTTATTAAATAAATGTTCGATCAAAAATATCAGTACAAATTCACGATAGCTGGCGTATGGAGGTAACATCATTAAACGTGCACGCCTCTTGCATCTTCTAGGGTTTATAACGACCGCTCGTGCCGGGAGGCTTTAACATCATATAGTGCACAATGTTAAGAAAATACAGTAAAAATCCAAAGACGTTATAAGAAAATAATGTATTTTTGTGGAAGTTGTACTTAGATCTCTCAGTGCAACTTTGTGGTGTTAAAAAGGTCTTATGCCAGAGTTATGTGTGGTGTTTCGCGTCGTGTCAGAAGGACATTGGTTTCTTATACATATTTACTTATTTCGCGACACGACACCTCACTTTGACCGCCTTTACCCGTGAACTCAATTTAATGACAATATCAAACCCTTCTTTGTTTTTGAACATTAAACTTTAACTAATTGTACCGTAAGGTTACAATCCAATTTTATTTCAATACTCATCGATCAAGATGATTTTTAAGAGTAAGCCTTTCAGCCTACTGCTACCTACTTCTCAGCTACCATAAATCACGTGTCGAAAAACATATCATACTAATATTATAAAGTTGTGTGTATGTTTGTTACTTCTTCACGCTCTAATGGCTGGACTAATTTTTATGATATTTGGTATGTAGGTAGCTGATACCTTGGATTAACACATAGGGTACTTTTTATCCCAAAAAATACGCGATTCTCGTAGGATTTTGTCAAAAATCTGGTACAGATGGCGTAGGCTGTGCATAAAATTAGACGCGGGTAACACCGCGGGCACCATCTAGTTGATTATTAAAATTAAAATATAATTCAAGAATCTCAACTTTCTAGTGAGTGTCATTCGTTTTTTGCGTCTATAAAATGAAATTAAAAAGCAAGTCACGAAAAATCCAGTAATTCACGTCCAATTTGAGACTCTTCCAGCACTGTCGCCCACTCGAAGCGCCCGAAATAAATTATTTTCAGCACTTCTCCTTTGTCTATGGTACTATTAATTTTTTTAATTATGGCCAGAATTAACATTAAAAAATTGTCGCTATTCGTTTTTAGCTTAACTTTGTTGAGTCAAATTGAAATTTCTGATATAATATCATATCTTAGACGCAAGAAGTGCACAACTGGACATAGGCCTCCCAAACGCTACATTATGGTTATTCCGCTAAAAAGAATGATCGATGGAGTGACAACAGGAGAAATGGTTTTGATACTTTTTTTCAATGACAAATTCATCTATTCTCAATAGAAGAAAAAGAAAGAGAAAACATTTTCCTAGTACGCAAAACAGGCTAGGAAGAAACTAAGAATGAATGAGAAGTGTTTGATTAAGCTGACCAGTCTATCATCCATCAACCGTCGAAGTATGCCATATGACTAACTGCCCTAGCCAATATTAAACGTTTCCGAAAAAAAAGATTTTAGTTAGTATTCCATAACAGGACGAATCTGGCATAACCCTGTCGAAGCTCAAGTCGACGTTATGCGTATAATATTTTCTGAAGAAAAAAAAGCAGGTACCTACGACAGTAATTAAGGTCAATGAATTCTAATGGGACATTTGGATAAAGATATGAAAATGTGATAAGTGCTATCTGACCTAATTTTATCCTTAAAAATACATTATAAATGGACTAAATCCCACCTGACGTCTAATTCATTTATTAAAGACCCATCAATGTACTCAGAAGGGCGAAAAATATACAAACCCTTCCATTTCTTTTGGGATTTTAGTACCTTCAATGTTAATGTTAATTGAAATGAATTTCAGAAAGGTTAACCTCGATTTGGTAATTATAAACCGGAACGCTCGTTTATACACTTTATAAGGTACACTAGATTAAATTATGGATTTTTATATTTCATTTACCACAGCGGAACGCCATTTTGCTATGGCATAATTACCTAAGACCTACGTAATGGATTTATTGATAGACTGTGAGAGGGTTCCCTTTGTAGTGGCGTTTCACATTATAAAAGCCGTCACGACTTTGCCGCTGTCAGCGACCGGTGGAGTCGACACACTTGACGGCAACGCGAGCGATTTTAGTGCAGCGCGAAGGGAACAAATGTACGCGCGTTTCTATGTGAAGCAACGAGCTACGAAACAGAACGCTGCTCCGTCAGTCGTAGACACCGCGCGCCGTAGCCAAATGTAGTAATTGTGTCGGTTACAAATGTCGTCCACTACTTGTCTGCAGCGCATCGTGCGATACTTCGGCCATGTCGCGCGGAGGGATGTGGACAATATGGAGAGGCTGATGGTGACAAGGAAGATGGAGGGTAAAAGACCTCGTGGCCGGAGTCCCATTCGATGGAAAGATCAGATTCAGTCAGCTGAATATGACTGTCAGCGACGCAACAGATGGCGGCAGCTAGTCAACAAGGTCGTGTAGTCACGATCCTCAGCAGTGAGGGAACGATTAAGAAGAAATGTGTCGGACAAAAATATTTGGATATTATGGAATAACGAATTCCTATGGTAATATTTTTAAATATGCGAACTATGAAACTTTTTACATTTAACTTGTAGATCTTAAACCAAGTTTCAAGATTAAAATATCAATGTTAAAAATGCGAAAAAACAAAAAACTCATTTTGGATTCGTCACAAATTAGGAATCGGCGCGATCTCACTTTTTGCAATCAAAGTTTCATTGCTGAGAAATTTGGAATATTCTAACGTCAAGATTAATTCATAAAGTCGTTCGTACTCAAACACGCACAATTGCGAAACTTTTTGACAAGTAAAAGCGGCTGAAATTAACGTTGTGCTAAGTTTTGCGAATCCGACTGAATTGTTTGCGGATCCGGTCGGCGCGTACGGAAAACATAATGACGGAATAATCTCAAAATGTACAAAGTCATGTTTACTATTTTTGATATTATTTTATGTGTTTATATGTTAATAATATAATGTTATAAAAATAATTTTGTAGATTGGTTACCTTCATAATTTTCGAATTCACGAATAACACACGTAGGTATACCTACAGGCAGCATGGGAAAATAGGCATTGCATGTCATGACATAACAATATTATCCTGTCTCTATCATAATCTATATATATAAAAGAAAGTCGTGTTTGTTACAACACTTATAACTCGAGAACGGCTGGACCGATTGCCATGGTTTTTGATTTGTTGGATTTGTTTCCGTCCCGAATAGCAGAATACATCTTAAAAACAATGAGGATAGGGGTAGGGTAGGGGTAGGGTAGGGGTAGGGTAGGGGTAGGGTAGGGTAGGGGTAGGGTAGGGGTAGGGTAGGGGTTTTTTTTTTTTTTTTTTTTTTTTATTGGGACACGGCATGTGACGCCAGCTCCTGCCAGATGGGCCGCAGGTCACTGGGGTCCAGGAATAGGAGCGACGAGACATCCTTTATGGTGTCTCGTCGCTTCTACTATGCCGGCCTGAAAGGTGCCTCTTCACGCTCCGCTTGAAGGACCCCATGTCGTACACGTGTGGTGCAGGGAACACATCGTCGGGCAGCTTGTTCCACCGTTCAATGGTTCGACACAAGAATGATTGACCGAATCTTTTTGTGCGGGGTGGGGGGTTTAGATAGTCCACTGTATGTGAATGTGCACGCTGCTTAGGACGGTAGTTCCTGTGCTTGAACGGGGAAGGCGGAATAAGGTCGTGTAACTCAACCGAACACTCGCCATGGTACAGCCGATAGAAGTGACTCAACGCAGCGACTTCCCTGCGGAGTTCTAAAGGCTCGAGAGTTGCACCAAGCTTCGGATCATCTATCATTCTGATGGCGCGTCTTTGCAGTGAATCAAGAGCATCCATAAGGTACTTTGCAGAGCCTTCCCAGAGATGCGAGCAGTATTCCACACACGATCTAATTTGCGTTTTGTATAGTAGAAGTCGTTGTGTTGGTGTGAAGTATTGCCGCACCCTGTTCAGGACTCCGAGTTTGCGAGAGGCGTTTGAGATGACGCTTTGGATGTAATCTCTATGATTCAGATCTGCGCGCAAATTCAAACCGAGAATGGAAAGGTGATCATTGATGACGAGAGGAGTGTTCAGGAGAGTCGGGACTCGGGAGAATGGGACCATCTTCGCTGTGAACGCACAAGCCTGAGTTTTCTTTGGGTTAAAGCTGACGAGGTTGTGTTTGCCCCATTGGGCCACCCTCGAAAGGATGTCGTTCAGCTCCAACACCATCGTTCTGCGTAGCTCTTCGACCTCTTCGCGCTTAATTCCAGCACGACCCTCACAGCTCAGATGTGCCGTGCTGTCATCTGCATAGCAATGGATATTGTTAACAAGCAAAAGGTCGTTAATATGCAAAAGAAAAAGCGTAGGTGACAGCACGGAACCCTGGGGAACGCCAGCGTTTACCTTTTTGAGCTTTGAGGTGTAGCCATCGACTACAACTTGGAAGCTACGCTCGTGTAGGAAACTAGCTACCCAGGTACAGAACTGGTCATTAAGTCCGTAAGACGGCAGCTTGGAGAGCAGCGCTTTGTGCCAGACCCTGTCGAATGCCTTGGAGATATCCAGACTGACTGCCAAGGATTCGCCGTAACGATCTATAGCCCTCTCCCACAAGTGGGTTACGTACGCTAGGAGATCACCAGTCGATCGTTTCGGACGAAAACCGTATTGTCGATCGCTGATGATGTGGTGATCTTCTAGGTAACGGAGCAGTTGCGTGTTAAGGATCCGTTCGAGAACCTTGCATAATACAGATGTTATAGCTATAGGGCGGTAGTTATTAGGGTCTGAGTGATCTCCCCTCTTAGGGACCGGCTGCACATTGGCCGATCTCCAAGAAGCCGGCACGCGGCCAGTGGAGTAAGACAATTTGAACAGGCGTGTCACCACTGGAGTCAATTCTGCTGCACAATGTTTGAGGACGATCGCTGGAATGCCATCTGGTCCGCACGCTTTGTGTACGTCAAGCGACCGGAGCACCCTTCGAACCTGGCACTGTTGGATTAGGACATCTGGCATAGAATAGCCGCAGTGTTCAAGCAGTGGAGGATCAGCACCCCGATCGTTGAGTTGTGAAGCACAGGCGAAGATATCGGCTAATAATTCAGCCTTTTCTTGCGCCGTATTAGCGAGCGAACCGTCAGACTTCTTCAGAGGGGGCAGGGACGAGCGGCAGAAGTTAGACTCCACGGATTTGACCAGTTGGTAGTAAGAACGGCTACCCGTGGGGCACGCCATTAGCTGGTCTTTTATTCGAGTCCTGCGCTTAGCCTCCGCTGCATTGAAAGTCCTCTTGCAAGCTTTGGAAGAGATGTTGTAGGCAGTCTTTAGAGAGCTCGCGTTAGGGTCATCGTCTACACAGGCTCTCATCCAGGCTCGATACGCCGCATTCTTTGCCGCCACAGCCACACTACAGTCGCGATTGAACCAAGGTCTACTTTTTCCATTGCTGACCACCACTGAAGATGGAATGTAATAATCCATCCCCAGTTTGATTTCGTCTGCAATGGAATCAGCGCAAGTAGAAGGATCGTCGACTCTAAAGCAGCGCTCTTTCCATGGAACGGCGGAGTAGTAGTCACGCAGTCCATCCCAGTCCGCAGAGGAGTAGTGCCAGACTCGCCTCTCTTTCCTAAAGAAGGGCGGTGGTGATTGGCGGGACGCTTTTGACGTGACAAGGCAGTGATCAGAGTTTCCCAATGGGGCTTTCACAGAGATCACATATCCGGTGGGATGACTCGTCAGAAGCAAGTCCAACAAAGACGGTGACTGGTCGGCCTGCCTAGGTACTCGAGTTGTCTCTTTTACCAGCTGAGTAAGGCTATGCATTAGAGCGAAGGTGTGGGCGGCTCTGCCAGCATGGTCAGTTCTCGGGGAGCCCAACCAGGACTCATGGTGGGCATTGAAATCACCCAGAATGACCATTTCGGCTGAAGGGAACCGCTGTTGAGCGTCGTCTGCGGCTCGGCTAAGGTGATCGAACAGCCGAGTGGTCTCCGAATTCCCCGAGTGAGACCTATAAACGCAAGCGTAAATGCGCGATTGGGTGCCCAGGTCCACGTGCACCCACAAAGTGGACAAGGAGGGGTCCTCCAAACAGCGCAGACGGAGACAGCAAATATCCGACCGGACATATAAGCACACCCCGGCACGTGCTAAGAAGTTCTCTTCCAGTTTATAGCCGGGATACTGAAGGTCAAAGGAATCAGATGGTCGTAATATTTGGGTCTCCGTGAGGAAAAGTAGAGCAGGCTTAGCCGTCTCTAGATGTTGATGGACAGCACTGAGATTAGCTCGGATTCCACAGATGTTCGTGAAGTCGACTCCAAACTCAGAAGTGGGAGATTTATCGTTGCCCGCTGTATAACTTTTACTTGTATGATGCGCTGTCATTATAAATAGGGATGTGAATTAAGGTGACTGCTCTTGGACCGGCCGACCGTTGGCCCACCCGCCAACCACTGAAAGGCTCACTGCGTAGGACTGCGGACTCGCCGGACGGAAGGGCCCCCATACCCCCCCGGATGTGGTCGCCGGGACTCCCTCCGGTCACTAATCGGCACGACGACCCACACCAGGATTATGCGCCACCTATCGTGAGCAGCCTCCCATGGTAGTTAGCATGGGTTCGGGCTCACTCGACTTGGCGACGGGCGGCCAGCGGAATAACCGTTTCTACGGGTCTCCCTGGCCGACGAGTCCACAGACCCAAAATATGAGGTGACAGTGGGAAGCAGGATGGCCCAGGTTTTAGCCCACCCAAGAGCAATCACCAGGGCACTGGAAGGTCCCGGACTGATCACAGAAACGCGATTTCTCACTTCACTGGGTTTACGTCCGGGGTAGGTGGTAGCTACCCAGTCGGGATATAATCCCTCCCACCTGCTAGTTTCGGTCACACTTTTAGCACCACCCGGGGGGCACTTGTAGGGTCTCTAGGGTAAAGCCTACGGAAGCGTGTGACAGTAACCCCCCGAGGTAGGGTAGGGTAGTGCCTCTAAGGCAGAACAAAGTTTGCCGGGTCAGCTAGTTATATATAAAAAGAGGAGGAATAAGAAGCATCAAAATAAAAATACAATAAAATAGGATACTTTTATTTTTAACAAAAATCAACAATTAGATTAATTATTCTTTTTATTTTATTTTTTCCTATAAGACCTTTTTTTATTTTTATATTGGTATACTTAACTAACATAATTCCTAAGTATTTCACTAACCAATATGAGTTTTGCAACGACATGAATTTATACTTATATTGACAATGTAAACCTTGTTGTATGAACGAATAAATGGTATTTGACATTTAAATTAAATAAACGGTTATTAATTTTACTTGCTCTATCAATTATGTGAGCTGGTTAATTTTCATTGATAAATTCTGAATAAGTTTATTTAAACACGATAAACAAAACTACCAAATGGACGGACGGAGCGGCTTTTTGATATAATACAATGTATTTTTCAATACACACTATGAAAATAGGAAGAACAGGATTGGATAAAATTAAAGTATATATATTCATACGTTGATAAATAGTTGATATTTATTTTTAATTATAAATGTTTTAATGTTTATGAACGTGAGTGACGTTTGTAGGAGGGCGTTACTGTGGCATATTCTTATACATTTTGTCAAAGATACTGTCAAGAAGTGACATACAGTATGAACGGGAGTTGTAGTTCCAATTTCGGCCACGTTCATAAATACCATTGTAGCCATCGAAATAATATTACTACGTATAGAACGGACACCGCGAACAAAATTTTTGTCCCCATACGTTGAGGCCAATAGACATCAACTCGTTTAGTCACTTGTCTACGCCCATCGCGATCGGTCCTCGGACTTATGACAAAAAAAAACATTGAAAAATGCCGTCATGTTCGATAAAAACGTGTAAAAACCGTTCAACAGTAAGGAAGAAAGATAGCGGCGTGACTTATCATCGCTAAGTATACAAAAAATTAAGTGAAACCAACCAAACAATTTTTTTCATTATTTTCTATTGCATCATGATTGCATCCGCCATTTCTATGTGAAAATCATAGATTATCAAAAATTAATCGTACAGATGGGATACGTAGGTACTAAGCGTGAGTCAATTTTATAATATTTATAATTTAGGTATTTCTGAATTTTTGTAGTTCTTTTTTAACCGACTTCAAAAAAGGAGGAGGTTCTATGTTTTTTTTTGGAGGTCCTCCTTCACTTTTGGACCGATTTAAATAATTCTTTTTTTAAAATAATATGTAATTTAAATATTGATTTTTTAAACTATATTTCTAAAATATTTTTATATAGTAGGTAAAAAATACGTAAATATGGATAAAGTTACTAACTAAGTAAAAAAAATAAGTTTCTAGAAAACAAAAAGATGGAAAACGAAACAGCATTTTAAATTTCGACCAACCATTTTCGAACAAATGAAATTCGGGCAAACAAGTTTCGGAGTAAAGATACGTTACCATTCAACACAACTCCTCTTGTCTGGCAGGCGACCGTCTCCTGGTTATTGCATATATATTACAAAATACTTCAATATTTAAATAGCTTCATTATAAAGTTAGTTTTGATTTAATCTCAGTTTATTTTTGATTAATATTAAGTTAAGAACAAAAATGTAATGTAGCTTCCTACCTATAAAACTAATATTATACCTATTTTCTATTAAGTTTATTCTATTAAGTAAAATAAAATATTGTAATAAAATAAAATAATCAGTTAGATGTCCAATAGGCAGAATATAAACAAAGTGTCGCCCCTGCGTAGTAATGTCATATTCTATGAATCGGTTGGGGGCGGGGCCAGGGAGGGGCACGCCCCGCACGGCCGAACGCGGCGCCAAAATTTGAAGGCGCTGTCATTTCTATACGTAGTAATATTATTTCGATGATTGTAGCACTATAATCAAATACTATAGACGAGTAATACGCACAGCTCTTGACGTTTCTCATACAATGACTTGGCAACCTCCGTTCACCTCATGCCGCTAGGGGCGCTATAACATTTTGCATACAAAAGTTTTGAAATCGTTCACCTCATGCCGCCCTCATGCCGTAGGGGCGCTAGTGTCGCGTCTTGCCAGAATTCTTCCGAAGCTGTGCGTATTACTCTTACTAATGAATGTGAATAATGAATAAACTAAAAAGAAGCTTGAAGTGTATTTATTTGTACGCATACTCAATTTCAGCCCACTTTCGTTCATCATTAAACCTTTTGAAATCCATTTAACTCAATATAATTATGGGAGATACGTCGTATCCTCGGTTTTCCATTAAACAAAATATATCTTTTGCATGCACAAATCCTACGCAAAGAGGGTGTTAAGGCGACAAGGACAACATAAAAGAACCATTCATTTTTACTTAACTAAATTGTTGTTTAATGGATTATCTATCTGCTGAATAATTTATCTTTAGTCATGGCTTGGTAGACTTTAGAGTTTAGTTAGAGGGTTAAATCGCGCTGAAATTAGCGAAACAGCGAGAGAAAATAAAACTTGATTTTATTATGACAAACTATGACAACAGACCACCTCTTTATAGAAATAATTCTATATTATCGTTTTCTACAATAATAGTAAGTATACTTAACTTAACTAAACAATTAAAATATCAAGACTTTCTGAAAAAAGAGGTTTCAACAGACGGACAACTAGACCAAAGGAAAATAAAGTTACTTATAAGTTTTTTTTCCAAAGCCGAAAATTCATAGTTATTAATAAACTTGTGTGCTTATAATGTTGGTGTGACTGGTTAGTGCCTGTATTTCCACCAAAAAATAATTTCTTTTTATGAAAACAGATTTTTCTCCATCCTAAATTTTTTGTCTCATGTGGTCTATTCTATATGTTTCACCTTGCCTCGCCGCCGGTGGATGTATGTAAATTGGTGTGTAAAACTGAAATAAATTGGTGCCATGACATAATTATTATTTCCTTTAGACATCAATTAGTACGCTAGTAGTGTTTGCGGTCCTACAGTCATTCCAGTTGACAAATCATGAATCTTTTGCACATAGAAATAAAGCTTCAATTTAAACAACACGGCTAAGTGCGATCTATTACCCGAACTAATGGGTGTTGGTTTTACTATAGTTATTGTTATATACAAGTTATATTGAGTGTTACATCAATGGTCTAGGTCAATGTAGTTAATAAAGAAGGTAAAGAAAGAAGAAAATTGACAATTATTTTCACAAATAGTTGTAAAACCGTTAGCATTAGCTAATTTGTATAAATCAATAAGCCCGTATTCTTGAATATGTAAGTAGCTAGCCGCCAGCCCTGGCTTCACAAGGGGTTTTGAAGCCAGGATCAAGATTCTCTAATTGTTTTGAAAATACATATAATAAATCCTGGGTTATATAGCTATAGTAGCTTCCCAACAGGAAAGTTTTTTTTTTTGCCCCAAATTTCTTGCGGCATCTTTTTCTTCTTCTCAACGGGCCATTCACGTCTAAACTGCTAGAAGGATAAAAAAATATTGACGTGCAAATGTATTTCTTGTGAATCTAAAATAAATGATTTTAATAGCTCCAGTAGCTTCAGAGCCTATTCAATGCAAATGGACAATCTTTTTTTTAACAATATTAGTATATATACAGTTTCAAAGAAGATATATCCTTTGGAAATCTCATGTTTCCAATGTAATACTAATAGTACAAGTGACCTACAACTGCTAATGGCCTGGGGCGGCTCCCATAAAATATATTTTGCCATTGTCGAACTGGGAAAATGGGTTATGTCGGCTCCGATAGCATGTTGGATTTTTATCTACAAAATTCTCATTATTTATTTAAGACGATGTTCCGATCATCGTGACATTTTTAACAAGCAAACGAGAAGATAATATTTGACTACATAATGTGCCAAAATATTTTTTTATTTTCTAAATCTATAAAAATTTACTAGTTAATTCCTAAGCAGCCTTGCCTATTGCCTAAACGTGATTGTGCACACTTTACTAACATGAAAGTTATAAAAAGTATTGTCATTTAAGAACTTATTATTTCTGGTAGGTTTATTAAAGATTTTAAGGCATTTTAATTGACAGTAGTGGTTAGTTCATCAGCTTCCAGAAATATCAGGCAAGTGCATAAAAATCTGTGCTATTTTAGTAAATTTGGTTTGTCTATGGCAACAGGCAAATAGGAAAATTTCGAAAAAAACCTTAAGACACTTAAATCTCAGAAACCGCTCACTTTCGACCCACTGTTGATGGGGGCTAATTTGTTGCAAATTACCTCTAGTTTGACCACTTTTAAGGAATTGGATCATTAACCTGTCACCTTGTATACCTATATTGTTTCTTTTACTATACAAATTAGCGATTAAATACTTAAACAATACATTACAGAATTGAAAGTCTGCCAAGTGACTCAAAATTATACAATAGCACAATTTGTCATATCAATGTGTAAGATAATGACAAATTAGCAAATTAGACACACATGGTTTTCAACTAAAACGCATTCTTTGAAAGAGACATAACAAAGTATACTAAGAAGGTTTTGTATGCTTTTTCACAAGGACATGACATGACAAATTATTAAAATATAAATAGATTTTTTTTTATTAGAAAAATATTTATAAATATGTTTAATATGTTAATAGGTATTGTGCAAGCAGATTTTTTTTTTACACGTCATATTATTATTTTTACGCTAAGTGGCTGATACATAGCTAGTAAAAATGTCGTCAAAACAAGATGAGATATTATGTTAATAATATTTCATTATCAAATTATTGAATAACATTTAAGAATTCATCGCCTTTACTGAATGTAAGGAAATCGATATGTACTAAAAATTCTGGAATCTAGCCAAGAACTTGAAAAGAAGTGAAAGGGTTTATACCTACTTAGTACTCGTTAATAGATAACTCATAGTCTTGAAATAATAATCGAAATATAACTTTCAAGTAGTATTAAATGTATTCATTATAAATAAAATGATCGATCAGTCAAAAAAAAACATATAAATTAAATTATGTAAAAGTGATTTTCTGTAACATAAACTTTATGTAATATTTTTAAATTACTGTTTTTCTTTCGACATTTTCTTTTACCAGTTTCCAAAGTGGTGGTGACTTGTAGGTACCTACCTATAGTATGATGTTTATACAAATATTATTACTTACCTATAATTTTGCCAAGAGAAAATTAACTTGAAGTTCCAGTCTTTAAATTAACGAATAATAAACAATTTCAATATTAATTACAAATTTTTATAGCAATAGAAAAGAGACGACAGTTCTACGTAAACATGCCGAAAAAATTCATTGCCTCTCCAAAAAAAATTCACTGCAGTATACAGGGTGTGCGGATCGATAATTGCTGGAATCGCTGGAATACGGCCAGAACGAACCGTGGAAGAAGTTAAGGCACCCGGGCGCAGTCGTAAACGGAGTTATAACATTATTGCCCGTTTCTCGGTACTAGGCGGCGGAACTTAAACTTTTATTATATTTGACTTTAAGGGCTTCTGAAGAACTATTTGGCGAAAGACTCGTTTATTACTCCTTTTTAACTCACTAAAGAGATCGCAAACCAAAATTCACTTCATTTGGTATATTATTCTTATATAGGAACTTTTTGAAGCTAACTTTTTATTTATATGTATTTTCTACAAATCTGAAGAGTGAAAGTGATAAAAAGGGTGATTCGAAATAACTTGTAACTAACCAATATTAAAAATAGCCTTGACGTTTTTTTATTTCAGTATCTTATTTTAAAATGAAATGAATTTTTTACTCTTTGAAAGCAATATAAATAACAAAGACTTTTATATAGTCTAGACTAGAGCGATACTACCTAGAAAAAATCCAATAATTTATTTCAAAAAACGTACCCGAATTCTTAGAATTAATCATGCTGCAATAATCTCAAAGTACTATATTTTCATATAAAAAATCCAATAACTTTAATAACATTTAAAATCATGAAATTTTTCCGAAATCATGGTTGTGGAATTTTAAATTTTAACCCGGGTGCTTTAAAGTATATGTTTGAGCAATCAAGGTCTGGAATATCCGGATGACAAGGTAGACCGGGCAAGTGACCCGGAAGCTTTTAAATTACGTCCGTTGAATATTTTATTTGGCACCAACCGATGCCTTGGATATTTCCGACTCGTGTAAATTATATAAAGTTTTTCCCTCTGATCCGTAATTGTAAATTCTGACAGCTGTGCCTCACCTGGCAACCTACATAACTAACGTAGTAACCCAAAGGCTGGCAGTTACTTCGCTCAACGGATATCTATCGCCGTTCAGCGAGGTAACGCTGCTAGCATTTTGGGCACCCTGCCACAGGGACCATGTCTTTTTAATGCTTAGTTTTAGTTTTTATTGTAAGTTTAGTTTTTAATTTTTATTGTTAGTTTAGTTTTAATTAATTTTATTTAATTTCATGTTATTTAGTTATGTATTTTACCAATAAATTACTTAAAGTAGTAGGTAGATAACCAAAATAATCTTACTAATCCCATTATATTGTAAAGGTGAAAATTTTTAAGTATGTTTGTTATTTCTTCACGCTCAAATGGCTGGGACAATTTTTATGATAGGTAGTTGAAACCTTGGATTAACAAATAGGGTACTTTTTATCCTGAAAATTACGAAATTCCCGTAGAATTTGGTCAAAAGTCTGATATTCAATGGCGCTTTATAAAAAAGATGGCGCTGCTATGCATGCAAACGAAGTTCGCGGGTTTCGCTAGTGCTATTATAATGATAAGAAAAGTCCTGACTCATGAACGTCCAGCCAGAACACTGGAACCAAACGCTGAGCCAAATTTTATTCAGGAATGAATAAATGAAGGCTTTAGGTTGAATGAGGAATGAATGGGGAGATCGCATGCACTTATTCGGTCAATAAAATACATAATCAAAAACTCACATTCCTCGCAGTTACTGATAGCAATGTGTTTATTTACTCCAAATTACCTGTAAAAGAGCAAAACATTTGTTAAAACATTATTTTATCTCACAGATAACTTTATTTATAATACCAACAGTTTATGTCCTCTCAGGAAATAAAATATTAAGAATATCTCGTATTTTTCAATATAATTTTCTTGCGCCCAAGCTGTCCATTTCATAATGAATTGATACGTATATAGCTGCTCTGGGTCCATTACGAAAATTATTTACTCTCACACAAGTCGTAAAAATATGACGTTCCTCAAGGGAAATGTAGTAATTAAATTAACGCAAATTTAAAGGTATTTCATAAATGATGCTGTAAGGGAATTACTCTGAGAATTATTTACTAATTATTTAGTCAAATAATAAATAAATTTTACACAATTTACACAGCGCCATCTGGGGCTGAAAATAATCCCTCTCGATCGGCGTTGTATTGTTGTTACGTTTATGCATTTTCCACACTTATACAAATACAGATACTCTTGTTGATAGACAACTACAAAAAAAAATGGTTTGTACACTAAAATACTAATTAAAATTTTATTCAAGAGTAAGCTAGCTCATCCCAAATTAAGATGGTGGTAAGAGCACTACGCTCCCGCAAAAACCCGGTGTCTAGCCAATGGCATTAGTATGCCTTTAGCTAATAGGATCACATTACAAAACCAAAATCCAAAAAGTCATTCATTTCTATGCAACTGATCGTTTATTGGTTACACGACATGATAGCGACAAGGACATTACAATTACGTAACTTTGTAACATATTTTAAAAAAAATAAACCAATATATGCTAACATTTTAATGTACATATGGAGAGCTTCCATTATGCAAATTAACCGAACAATTTCAGCAATTTCAGTCGGGTCGGGCGTAGCACGCGCAAATACACAAAAAGCTTCAGTTTTACGTAAAATATTTGAATAAAAAGAGGCAGTAGTAGAACGCTCTTTTTGGGCAATAAACAGCATCATTTTGTATGATGCGACTCATCAAAAACCAAGTAGCAGTATTAAACACTCTTTCTGTCATATCGTTTTAACTGGTAAATATGGATTGCTTTAAAAAAAAAACGATTTGTAAAAACAATTATAAATTTTCATGTGTTTTCAATATACAGGCTGTTAATAGGTACGTTAAAAAATCGTCACTATCAATTAATCGCAATTGTCAAATGAATGCGCTGAATTGGATAATATGGTACGGCCAATGGGTGCGTCTTTTTCTTAAATTTCGTTTTCTAAAATTAAACTTGAATTCCTTCAATATCAACGTCACGTTTATGCACTCTCACTTCGATCACCGGACGGCGCTCGAACTCTCATAATTATTAAGTGCGAATAAAATGTTATATTTGTGATTTTTTAGACATGACGGGTCTCTTAATTTTTAATAAATATCTCTGATTAAACAGTGTAAGCCCTTAATGATGTTTTACCGTGCATCCACATCGCAGTTAACTTTTGTAGAGCAACACATTGCAACACGGTAACATTCTTCAACTCTTACTGGCAACATTTGATAAAAAAAGAAACTTCTTTTTGTTTTTTGTTATCAAATGTTGCCCAGTAACACTTGGAAACGTTGATCTACAAAAAGTAACTGCGGTGTGGAGGTACAGTAACATTGGGTAGCCCTAGGCTGCGGTGTTATATTTCCTTACATGTAACATTAAAAAAATCACAATTCGTTGTCGTTCGCGTTTACATTTATTCATAATGGCACCCTATATTACAACTCGCGACCTACAAACCCGCTCTGCTTCTGACATGCTTTTGATGTGGTTTGAGCCTTATTAACCTTCCTTTGAAATTCGGTCTCAAATAAAGTGTTTGATTAGGTCATATTGCGAATACTGTTTTAAACATAAACTCTAATTTAAATCCTATATAATATATATAAATTAACTATAAATGTTAACATTTAGACGTACGTACGTACATAATTGCTAAACGTAACATAATTCGTAAGTAATTCTGAATGGCATAGATCGAACCTATCGGCACAAGAAAATCGTTTGGGTATATCATGCATGTCTGCCTTTTCTTTAATATCTTTAATATCATCATATCTATGTATGTATTTACAATATTTCAAGTATCCATCGTTCGTACATAAAATAAAACCAGTTGACTTTTGTACACGTTTAGCATTCTGATATTTAAATTAATATTAATAATATTAAAAAAAGATCAGTTTACAATCATCAAATATAATTACAAAGTAATACCTACGTACGCTTCGATTTTATTATTTTATTTACGGTAGGATTAATAAAACAATAAAAAAAATGTACGGACTCTTGCCAGTCCAGTGTAATAAAAATCCAAATTAAATTAAATTAATTTCCGAGAGATTCGACTATTTGCTATGATATTAGTTTTAAAAACTGTTATGCCGGCGCAGTTCAAAATTAATAACTTCTAATGATCTCGAATCTCGATTGTGCTAACTGCTATTTATAAAAGTAATAAACATAACTTGAATAACAAATTTTAAAAAGCTCTGTTTCAAAAACTTTTAGTAAAATCATAGCTCCGCTTGGGGGGGATGGGAGGGTTGGCAACGCGTGAGTGATACCGCTGGTATTGCAAGCGTCTATATGCTTCATACAGCTTACCATCAGGCCGACCGTATACTTGTTTGCCACCTGTGTGGTATAAAAAAATCATAGCTAAGAAGAACACTGTCAATGAAATCACACTTTTTACATACAAAAATAATCAAAATCTGATCATAGATAGACGCACAGATCAAACTTATAACACGCCTTTTTGCGTCGGAGGTTAAAAAAACAGTTACTTACGCAACGTTTAGTATTAAAATTTTATAGCGCGTATTATCGGCGCACAGCCATTTTTCTCGTATCCTTTTTACGATATGAACGTGCTTGTCAGCACATGCCGTACTTTTGCAATGTTAAGTAAGCGTAATGTCAGTAACTATTATTAAGCTAGGTTGTACCTATTAATTTTATGGCAAAAAAATAAAAAATAAAAACAAATAAATGACCCAAATTTCTCTTAGTCTATATCCTTTCTTCAGGCGCAGAGGCGACGCAAGTCTGGAAAAGCTGATTGTGGTTGGGTGGGAACACCGAAGACAAAAGATCACGCGGTCGTTCACCAACAAGATGGACCGATCAAGTGAAAGACTCGTCGTCGACAAAATTCTACAGAGTCGTAGGAGATGCGCTGGACAGAAGCCGGTGGAGGCAGAACATCCGCTCCAGATGTAACCCTGAAGCTGACCACGATCCTCAGATATGAGGGACCGACTGCACAGAGATATCCTGTCTTATGCTACATCCTGACATCCATAAATACAAACTACGACAATAAACACCAGTTTCCAAAGAAAATCCCGCAAAAATCCTAATGAAAATCAAAATGACACTAGGAAGAAGTAAAAGTCCAATCTACATGTTACAGAGATTAATCGAAAAAAGAAAAAAATATTTCAAAACTGTTTCTTTAGAAAGAAAATATTTAAGTATTACTTTCGTTCCGTTTTCCCTAACCTACGGAAATACAATTTAATTTCAAATGTACTGTACTTTTAAATTGAATCTAATTAATATCGACGGAAGGTTCGATTTGCTAAACGATAGACTAATTGATGTTTAATAATCCCTTGATAGGATTAATTGTATCCGATCCGTTTGTTAAAGCGACTTCAAAAAAAGTTAGAAGATAATTTAAATTGTTTCAAGCGTTTTAATCTCTTTTTAGGAAGATGTTATTTCGGTTTAGGGTGATTTAAGCGAGCTACATACAGAGAACAGTTGCGACTCGGGCGCGGGAAGAGAGCGTGAAAGGCGCGGTTTACTCCGTGTTGGTTGACGAATAACAACATACGGAATGCATGTCGTGCGCGAAAAATTGTCACACACTCCCAGTGCTGTGTGTTTCACGCATTAATTACATAAAGTTATTTAGATGAAAAATCACGTACTATAATGTGCAAAAATGGGTCCCACATTTTTTTTGTTTTTTATGCCACAAAGGTGGCAAACAAGCATACGGCCCGCCTGATGGTCATCACCGTAGCCTATAAACGCTTGCAATACCGGGGGTATCACTCACGCGTTGCCAACCCTCCCAATTCCCCCAAGTGGAGCTCTGGAGACCTTACTCTCCGTAGGAACACAGCATGGCCGAGATCAATGCTATCTTCTGTAAGGTGGGGGGGTCCTTTCCCAGACGGGCTGCTCTTTTTTGAGCGGATTATCCGCTGTGCCCTACCTCTCTTATTTTAGTTTTACGCTATTTTTCATATTTAGAAGCGTACCACAACCCTCTGAGAACAACCCTAAGGGACTAACTGAACGGAACACTGTACCTTTTCTATGATTTAGTATCAAAAACTCTGTTATTGTAAATGTAGTTATTGAAGTAACCGCTCGAGGCATTGTACAATTATTTTTTTGACATTTTTACGTTAGTTTTTAATATACACTGATGGCATGAGTACTTGAAAGGATGCCTACTTTCCATCATCGTTTTCTACGCCAGAAACCTGAATAGAACTTAATATGTGTAATTTAGTCCCTAAGTACGTAGGTATTCTCCTGATACTTACTCGCTTCAGCATATTATCGTTAAGCACGGTAAAACGACATCTAGACCAACCTCGGAGGCGCACTGTTAAAAAGAAGTGCATAAACGAACCAAAATATTCAATCAACAGTGTACTGCATCATTTTTGCATAACCACGTTCAATTTAAAATTCTATCTACCTGGCAAACATGCTATCAAGTGCAACTCGAAGATTAATTCATAACTTCTCACCAGCTGTTAGCACAGTGTGGTTTATTACTGAACTTGCATGAAATTTGGGAACAGCTTGCAACAGCTCGTTTCGATAGTATTACGTGAATATAAAGCATAGATTAGAGGATGACATTGTTAGCTATGTTGCATGGGTGACTTGTTTGGAATAGTAGAATAAGGATTCTTGAAAAGAAATGCAGATAAACAAAAATAAAACTTTTCTTATAAACTGGTCTTAAAATGACAAAAATATTTCTAGAGGTACATTAGTACTAACTTAATAACTTAGCCCGTTCGCACACAAGACAACGCAAGACTCCGATACTCGGCGATTTTAGCATCCAACGACGCGAGTGTACGTACGAACCTCAATGAACTTGTATGGCGGTAGTCACTTAGATACTCAAATCGCCGAGTATCGGAGACTTGCGTCGCCTTGTGTGCGAACAGGCTAACTTATGCTTAACATTTAATTAATTTACAGAACGCGCTGCAGTTCGGACAGACTTCTTTTTTTTATTTTTGCGTAACCTGAGTATTAGATTCTATCTATTAAAAAAGTTCTCAACAGGCTATTCACGTCTGAATTGATAGTAGAATAAAAAAATATTGATGTGAAACTATTTCTTGTAAATCTACTTGCAAAATAAATTATTTTATTTTTATTTGTTTTAAATAAATTCTCATATGAGAATCATAAGCGCTTCACCGATAGTCTTGAACTGCACATTACACAAAAATGTTTTAATACTAATATTATAAAGGCGAAAGTTATGTGTATGTTTGTTACATCTTCACGCTCAAATAGCTAGGCCAATATTTATGATGTTTCGTATGTAGGTAGCTGATACCTTGGATATACATAGGGTACTTTTTATCCCGAAAAGTAAGCGATTCCCGTAGGATTTGATTTAAAATCTGATATAGATGTAGTGCATAAATAAATACACGCAAACGAAGTTGCGCGCGTTTCACTAGTAAAGATATAAAATTATCTGTTATTCGTCTGATATTGAAAAAATGTTATTTTCTCCTAAATCAAACAACTTAGCTCTATCAAGGTAAAAGTTTTTTCGTGGAGTGTTTATCTTTTTCATGCTTTATTTTATACACTTCAAAGGTTCCTTTGACTACAGTCATGTAGCTATTTCACCGTAGGAAATACTTGATATGATAACATGAAGTATTTTTTAGATAAAAATAATATTTTCAACCACCAGCAGCGTACGTACTAATTAATTACGTAAAACCCCCTTTGATATCTATGAATAAAACGAATTCATGGAATAGAGGTAAAGCGGGATACCTTTACCCTGAAGTGGGTCAGATATGCTAATAATAATAACTAATTAGGTAAAAAAAAATTGTAAGTAAATACATAATTTATTTTTTTGAAAAAGTATTTTATTTATATTTTTTTATTTGATGCTAACTGACCCATAGACAAAACATTGCTCGTCATATTCACCTTGTCAAAGAAGCTTCTTCATCTTCGCCGTTTCATCATTATCATTATCAGCCCTCATCAGTCATCACCGACGTTCCCAGTGGGGCAATTCACGTAACAAGAACCGATTCTAGTTCGATTCAACGACACTGGCTGTCTCACTCATACAAAATAGGAATTGAACGGGACAGCGAGTGTCGTTGAATCGAACTAGAATCGGTTCTTGTTACGTGAATTGCCCCACAGTTTAGGGTAATTCAGCGACTGACACCACGAGGGATTGGAACCATGGTGTCAGTCGCGGAAGGACTCTTTTTGAATTGACTGATTGACACCATGGTGTCAGTCGAGTAACATATAATTGGGACGTCGTTGATTGACACCATGGTGTCAATCACGGCAGGCGTTTTTTGACTTGCTCGATTGGAACCAAGTACATTTTATTGAAACTAAACAGTTACGTAAAAAGTGCTAACATGCCTTTTTAAATTACCTATAAGTATCGCAATTTAAAAAGAATTTATTATATGTTACTCGACTGACACCATGGTGTCAATCAGTCAATTCAAAAAGAGTCCTTCCGCGACTGACACCATGGTTCCAATCCCTCGTGGTGTCAGTCGCTGAATTACCCCAGTTTATGTATCCAGTTTTAAAGAGAGATAGGGCACAGCGGATAATCCGCTCAAATTGGAGCAGCCCGTCTGCAGACGGACCTCCACCTTACAGAAGATCGTAGCCAAATAGCATTGGTCTTGGCCATGTTGTGTTCCTACGGTGAGTAAGGTCTCCAGTCACTTTTTTGGCAACGCGTGAGTGATAAAATCTAGTCTACCTATCTATATATATAAAATGCTTTGTCCTGACTGACTGACTGACTGAGAATCAACGCACAGCCTAAACCGCTCATCGTAAAAATCTGAAACTTGGCAGGTGGACCTATTACATGACGTAGGCGTCCGATAAGAAAGGATTTTTCGAAATTCGAACTCTAAGGGGGTAAAAAAGGGGGGTAAAGTTACTATGGGACAACTTGATTCCTTGGTCCAATCTACTTCAAATTTTGCATAAAAATTGTTTAAGAGAATTGATGGAAGATGTGATTCTTATTTTATTGAAATTCTTGAAAAAAATGTATTTTGTGGGTAATTTTCTTCGAGTTGATATCAATACTCATACTCCTTAGTGCTTTTGATTTCAATTACATTACATTTTGACACATCCGTGAAGTGAAGTGTCATCTGTCATGTAATTATAAATTGTGAATATTCAATCATAATGTCGTCTATTTATTCTGTTTGTGATATCGGAAAAACAGCTAAAATTCTAACTATGTATAAAGCGGACTGAATCATATTCATCGATAATAAATAGTAAGTAATTAAATATTAAATTTTATAATATTTGACAGGGTTCAAGTTAAATTGGTCAATGGTTAAATGACATACATTTTGATATTGTCTCTTTCTCACTTATAGGAAATCTCATTACGTCGACTCGCTCTATTATTTCGTATTGTTGTTGTAGGCTGAGGTTGTAGGTATTGAATTACCGATATACCTACTTATACATTTTTTTTACGGAAGTGGTTGGAAAACAAGCTCAGGAATATGGATCATTTGATATTAGGTGATTACCGTCGACTATATGGAGCACATAGATTCTAGGGTCCCTGACCCGTTGCCGACCTATAACAGGAAAAGACAGGATATATAGCGAGAAATAGTATAAGGAAGGAGTTAGATTTTTCTTATACCACAAAGGTGACAAACAAGAATTTCGGATATTTCACTCCCCGAACGAAACGCATTGCTGCTTCACGTCAATATTCTGTATAAGGGTGGCTCTTCACCGGTCGGGCTAGCCTATTTCATAAACACCAAAAATTGTAATGAGAAGTATAAAAATAGAAAAAAAAATCTAAACATATCACAATTTTTTGGGTGTGTTCTGAAAAGTGTGGTGTATGATGTAGGCAACCGATATGAAAGGATTTTTTGAAATTCCCACGGGAAAGCGGGATAAACGCACACGAAGTTGCGCAGGTTTCTCTAGTCGCATTATAAATTAAATTAGCACTGAAGTTTGCTAACATCAGAAAGCTGCTACGCCGTAGTGGTGTGGTTCATTACCAAACTTCAGTGAGGTATAACTTAGAAACAGCTTACCACAACTCGTACAAGACTTTCTGTTCGATGTCGAAAAGTGTTTTCACGTTGAGTCTACTAGCCTTGTCTAGATTTTAGATATACTTAGACATCCTTACTATAATATTATAAATGAGAAAGTGAGTTTGTTTGTTTGTTATTCCTTCGCGGCTTGACTA
Organism: Endotricha flammealis; assembly: GCA_905163395.2. Classification (NCBI taxonomy): domain Eukaryota; kingdom Metazoa; phylum Arthropoda; class Insecta; order Lepidoptera; family Pyralidae; genus Endotricha; species Endotricha flammealis. The sequence goes on from LR990867.1 coordinate 9,579,345, forward strand.
AGCAGCCGATCATTATGAAAATTTGCATACACATTGTTAGGGGTATAGAGCCCAACATAGGCTACTTTTTATCCCGTGAAAGAATGTCGTTCCAATAGGAAAATATTTTTTCTACTATAGAGGGCGCCGTATCGGCCAACAGATGGTGCCACAAGTCGCTATGGGTTGTTTTGTTGTCAAACGAGATCTATGTCATAAAATTAACGCGACCGAAGCCGCGGGGAAAAGCTAGTCGTAAATGAATCCGAAATTTTTTAATAAATTTCGTATAAAACTTGTCAACAAGCACAAGTTTTTGATTCGAAGTTGATTGAAGGGAGACCTATTTCCCTGCAGTGGGATGACTATATGGGTTGGTATGATAAAAAGTAAATGGACATGCATTTGCCGCTGTCAACACCAGACTAGAGATGGGGGCAAGAGGTCTTGGGGATTTGCAATCTTAATAGGCAAGTGGGATGTCCGGAACTAAGCTAAATGAAGGACTAACTTGGGAACTACGCAAGTTGAACTTAGAAATACTCGTTTCGAGATAGACAAACTTAAATAGGCGACTGTCGAACGAGCCAGCACATTGCGGGTTGTAATCTGTTTTCTGAAGACTTTACATCTCGTATAACTTTAAAATGAAGCAATCAGTTTAATGATTATGGTTCGCTAAAAGCGCATTGACATTATCAGGACGTCACTTTGAAATACCATCAGCCTGTGCCATCAATACACCTATTAGTAGTCAGGGATGGAAATGACATCTTTGGCTATTAAATTAGAATCGATATAAAAATTTAAGGATGCTTGCAATATATCTAAAAATTAAATTAGATTTTTATAAATATACTATTAACTTTTATTTTGTAAAAACTTAATCTATTCTAGTAAAAAAAAAACATACCGAATCCTATCGAGAGTAGGTATGTTTTATGATTTTATGTGCATGCAGTATTCGCTTCAAGAAAAAATTTATTCTCAAGCTTGAAACACGTCGTTACATCAATTTTTTTTTGCACGTGACATTCTCTTTTTTGGTTTGACAGTGACAGCTACAATTATAATGTGACATTAATTTTAAAAATGGTTTTGAGCAATACACCGTTAGTATTAATTTTATAATGTTGTAAGAATAAAATCATAACAACCAGATAGCAAACATAATAAGAAAATATAAAATGAACCTGCGATTTCGTCACAAAAGAAAATTATCGGTAATTGAAACAAGAATCCCGACGATATATTTAAGCTGCTACTTTATTAATGGGCCCGATTGAAACAACGAAATGAAATATGGCACAAAAAGTTGAGTGAGTTATGAACAAAAAAATGGTGCAACATACTTCATTTTTTTTTTCAACCCATATTCATCGCACTGCAGAAATACGGGTCTCCCTTCATTCGAAGGGGATTATAGCGTACTCTGCCACGCTGCTGCAATACGGATTGGCGGAGGCCGGTATTTTTAAGCCGCCTGAAGGCATCAACTTTCAGTCCAGTTTCAAATTCTCTCGCTGTCTCGCTTTCACATATTACATGAGCGAGATACCATAAAAGATATGAAATGATTTTGATAATTTTAATTAAAAGAATTGGTCAGCTGATTGCATTGGCGACTTTGTATCTATTGTAAAAATTGTACTGAAAATAAATTATTGTTGTAGCGTGTCAATGCACACTAGCCTTCATTTATACCATTATTTTAATTGGATCTCGCGATCGACCTATTAAATCATTTGCATGGAAGGATGGCGTGTTAAAACTAAATTAATAAAAATGAAGGACATGGAAGGATTTGTTGAAAGCGAAAAAATGTAGATATTCTGTATGTTAAGTAATTTTTATATAAGAATTTTTTTTTTAATCAAATGTCAAAAATATTTTTATCTTCAGCAATAATGGTCGACTTGTTGCCAATGCACGTGTTTAATGTATATTATCATGTTGTTTGGCAAGTAAACCTTACACCAAACCTAATATTTTTTTGCAATCTACGCGTAAATTTAATTTAAAATAAGTAGGTAACCAAAAATAGAAGCATGACTTCGGAATGCATTTCTGAATGGTTCTGAAATCAATAGATGTTATTCATAAGGCCATCTTACAATGACTTTCCTAAAAACATTTCAAAGTTTAATGAAAACTTAAGTTACTTTTAATCTAAATTAACTTTTTTTTTTTAAATAGACAAAATACAGCATGCGGTTTAATTGTGCATTATAGTTATAGACAAAAAGAAAATATTTTTTAAATTATTTTAACCAGTACTCCATGGCAGCATACCATACACAATAATTTCACGTCAGTTGGGAAGTTCTCATTTGTAATATGGAATAAACCCACCAAATGCACGTGCAATATCTGTGCATCGGAGTTAAGTCGAGAGCGCGATCGCATCTGTTCACAGGGGGACCCAAATTGGGTCACATTCAAGCTGACTAAGCGCTGCATAATTAATAGTTCCATCCTCATCTCTTAAACCTAGGAGATCCCTCGCAATCGCTACTATAAATTCGGATTCTGTCGTCGTCTATATTTACAAATTAACAAAGGATTTTATTGCAATCTTTTAGTTTTTTTTACTTCTTTACATAGTATAAAATGAAGTCGCTTTCGCTGTCAGATCTTTTAAACAACACTTATACCAATAGATAGAGTGATCAAAGAAGAAGTCATACCTACAATGATTATTCTAAATCGCCACGGGAAAGCAGGATGCACGCAAAACTTGGCTTCAGGCATGACACCCAACATGTTACGCATGTTTACATTACACTGATGACGGTGGTAAATGTGTTTATCAAGCTATCAGAATTCAAATAGGAAAGGATCTCCACCTTACAGAAGATCGTAGCCAAATAGGATTAGTCTCGGCCATGTTGTGTTCCTACAGTGAGTAAGGTCTCCAGAGCTACACTTTGTACAGGGTCGGCAACGCGCCAGTGATACCCCGGTATTGCAAGCGTTTATAGGCTGGTGACTGCTTACCATCAGGCGGGTCGCATGCTTGTTTGCCACTTATACCAAAAAACCACCATAAAAAAACACTTTTGTATGAAAAACTATCAAACTCTCATATCTATACATTTATTTATTATTGTTAGGAAAACCAAAAAACTTAGTAATATATAGTAAGTTAAGTTTTGTTCCAAATGTTTATAGTACTTAATGAAACTAAGATTAAACGATCAGTCTGAGTCACGTACGTTCTTGATAAATGTGGTTATAAAAGCCATTTGGAGTAGACATAAAGTCTCATCTTATTTATGGGAGGCACGGCGTTAAAAGGAATTTCGTTAAATCTCTATACATTTAAATATAAGAAAAAATAAGCGTTGAATGTGAAAAAAAGTTGTGAAATTGCATGTATTTTTAAATATCAGTGGTTTTCTATTATCTAATATGATGTACTGACTAAGTGGTAAAAACTGACATGCTGTAACCCCATATAAAGTGAGTTATGTGTATGGAGACGAAGAGTGGTTTTCTATTAACTCACTAAGTTACTGCCATTTTGTAACTCTGTGGCACACAATGTGATAGTTTTAATGTGCTTACTTCAAAATAATATATTGCACACATAAATTACAATCCTACCTTACTTTAACATCCTACATTACCTTAATATATATGTATAATCTGTTGCAAATAATGATTAATTTATCTATTTAATTATGACACTTTGTCGCAATTGTTATAAGAACATTCGTTACAACTACACTGGGCGTCAAAAATAAGTAGCACAGTTTTAAAATTGCAATATCTCATAAACTACAGAAGCTAGACCTTTGAAATAAAAAAAAGTTAAAAGACAATTTCATTTCATTTAATAAAAACTTTATGCATAATATCGTCTTTTAAAGATTGATTTTTATTTCAAAACTCTAACTTCTATAGTTTAGGAGTAATTGCAATTTTAAAACTGTACTACTTATTTTTGACGCCCAGTCTAGATGACGCAAATGAAGGTCATGTTAAACATTCGTTATATTTACTCTATATCAATAAATAAAATACTAGCGTCCCGTCCCAGCATCACACGGATTTTGGAACGATCCCTATTTTTTTCAAATATAGCCTATGTTACCCGGGGATAAAGAAGCTTCCCCACGGTGAAAGAACTTTTGAAATCGGTCTTGAAGTTTTTGAGTTTTTTATACAAACAAAAAATACGAATCTTTCTACTTTATTACATTAGAATAGTTAGATACATTTGAAGTACCCATAAAATGCATCTATGTACTTGAGCTACATAGTATTCTAGTGATATTATCGGTAAAACGAGCGAACCTCGCATGTTTACCGCCCTGAGTGCACAGCTGTTCAACAAAAATATACTTACATAACACAATCTACTGCACATGTTTGAAGTTTGTAGGATTTGATAGTAATTGATCGAGTTCAACTGGTACAAATGTTCTGAAAAATCAGCGTACATTATAATAAAGTAATATTCTTTATGTACGTAGTTATGTCAAACCGTTTTTCTCCAGCCTCTGTGTTTCCTTCGGACTATGACAACGCATTGGTAATGGCCCCCTGGTGTTGCTGATGTCCATAGGGCGGCGGTGACCACTTTCCATCAGGTGGCCCGCTTGCCTGTGCGAGTCCAACTTATACGGGCTAACGGGCCTTTTTTTTATTTTGGCCTTTTACAAAATCTATTAGCGTGTCCATCCACCCTCTAACACAGAGCTCCACTCAGATTTTGAACACGCATTTCCGAATATTCATTCAACCTTTCCTAACGAAGTGTAGCTTTACACATCCTCTTAGAGTCATGGAAAATTGGCACGTGTGGTCGATGGAAATTGGAAACTTCCGCTGAAACACGTGCGTGAAGAGTTCTTAGGGGGGCTATGTTAGGGTGGATAAACGGAATAGACCGGTCTGTCGATTATTTTTCTTTTCCTATTACCAATTCAGACAACAGCCGCTCTATTTTCGTTTTTACCTTGAATAAATAAAAAAATAAAAAATAAAAAAAAAAATCGTTCAAATCTCGTGTCAATCTTAATCGCTGTCTCACTCATACAAAATAGGAATTGAGCAGCATAGCGCGAGGATTGACACGAGATTCGGACGATTTATGTTAGGAGAATTAGTGCCGCAGATTTGCACTATGAAGAAATGGTAAATGACCATTAAAACCCCCATATATATCATAGTGAATTAATTACAATGACATCATCTTAACTTGTGGGTACACAGGCTCAATTGGCATTATTTTACAGAGATGAACACTCCGTGACCAGAGCGGTTGTTACATGATATGCGCGAGATGATCGTGTAAATATCTGATGGAACATTGACCGCGCTTTGTAGTATGGTTAGATCGTAATCATGATCGCTGATCATATAAGATTAACGGCGATTTGGATCTTTCTCTTTTACCTATAAGCTTTAAGATGTGAAAAAGAAAAGTAGGTAAAAATATGTCGTTACACTGAACCTGTTGAGATAATAAAAAGTCATTTTTAGAGAAGAGATGAAAACTAGGCAAACCTTTACTTTTTTTTTACAAAATCATGTTAATATTGAAAGATTCTTGCAGTGACGCGCTGCCAGAAAGATCTGTGTTGACAAATCACTTTTTAATATTGAATTTATTTATTAAAATTATGTGTAAATAAATTTAATTACTAATACTCACTAACTTTTCACAACAAGCTTTGGACATTTGTTCACAAAAAAGAACACTATTTTTCTCGAAAACCATTACTGCACATTTTTTGAGCGAGGGGGCAATTTTTCATTAATCGAACCCCAAGTTTCTTTCCACCATTCTTTATAGCTTTAATATTGTTTGGGAGACGTTTTGCACGCTGCAAAATAGATGTTTCTGCCAACCCGCGCGCCAGTTATAGCGCGGGAGCTGTTGTTACAATTTTATTACAAATTTTATAAAACGAGGGTAAAGTTTTATTGCTCTTCTTATTAATTGAATTAAAGTCATGTTGTTCATTCATTTTCATTTTATTTACTTGGTTACGTTGTTTTGTAATCCTTACTAATGTTATAAATAAGAAAGTGAGTTTGTTTGTTATTCCTTCACGGCTTGACTAATGCCTGTCGATTTACCTAACATTATACCTAATGCTATTTGAAATTTATCACCTCACTAACTTGCAATAGCAAAAAAATCTAAATATTTTTTCAGTGCGAAGTTTCTCTCAGTAAAAAGACACTATAAAGTTACTTTGCAAAAAAAACTATAAGGAATTTTCATATCCACGACTGTTGCCAGTTCACTATCAAGATATTGTGGGTAACCCCTCAACTTTTCCAATAATACCTACCTAAGAATTTTTCAATTATCAACTTTACCCGCAAATCGCGGTTAAAGTTCTCGTCGAATCGCTTAGAGAAATTAGACGATATTCTTTTGTTTTCTTAAGAGTTTGTTTTTTATTCTACTTATAACACTGGTTAGTAACAATACTTAACTATTTGAATTAAGAACTAATAAATTTTTATTTAAGTTTATCTTTTTTTTCGAAGAAACAGTAGGTAGTTATTTTTTCATTTAATAAAGAATAAAATCTTGCCATTTCCAACTGAATTAAGTATATGAACATAACAAATAATTTTAGTGCATTATCAAATAAGTACCGATGTAACTCGTTCCTGGTAAATTTTAGTTAATGTATCTGTCAGATATATTAGTTTTTGTTTATCTGTTCTAAGATTTTGACACTTCTCAGTTTTTACCAAGCTAATGTTGACTTTCTTATATCCTTACTAATATTATAAATGAGAAAGTGAGTTTGTTTGTTTGTTATTCCTTGACGGCTTGACTAAGCAGCCGATCATTATGAAAATTTGCATACATATTGTTAGAGGTACAGAGCCCAACATAGGCTACCTACTTTTTATCCCGTGAAAGTATGTCGTTCCAATGAAAAAATATTTTTTCTACTATAGAGTGCGCTGTATCGGCCAACAGATGGCGCCACAAGTCGCGCTATGGCTTGTTTTGTTGTCAAACGATATGTATGTCATAAAATTAACGCGAGCGAAGCCGCGGGGAAAAGCTAGTTTAATACAAATGCCTGAGACCTTTGGAAATTGTTCTTAATAAACTAAATGGTGACAGTTCAATAGAATCGCGAATTCAATGCGCATCTACAATCGATTTCGACTCGAAACGATTTGTATTCGTGCTATGAATTATAGAAAATGGATTTATGTTACGAGCTTGTTGAAAATTGAATATTTATGTTTAAAATAGTGAATAATATATTGCTTTACATAGTCTTTAATAGTAATTTTACGTTTACAATATATTTTCTAATACACGTGTAATATACCCAGGACCTACTGGTATTAATAAAGCCGACTAGGCGGGCTTAAGAAATATGTAGTGATAAGAAAGCTTTTGAACTAAAGAACTTTATATTTTTGTAATATCCATAAAGACTGTCCAAAAAATGTAGACTTTATCTCAGTTCTTGTGATCTAGACATTAAGGAATTGATGACTATGGTACTTTCCTTAAGGAAAATCCCATAGTCAACGCTGATTTTCCGTTAAAGGATAAATGCTAAATGTATTTTTCCATAAAACCTATGTTCAAAGAAACGAATAATCTTAAAATTACGAATAATTATACCAACATCTTAGCGAAGCATATTTTTTGTATAAATCCTTAGGACCGTTTTCTAATAATTGTCCACCTGTATAACTTTGTTGTCTAAACAGAAACATTACCTTGCCTACCATATTTTATGCAAGATGGCTCTTCTTTCACTTTACGAAGAACGCGGCTGTCTTCAAAGTCTCATGAGTTTATGTGGGCCGGTTATTGTTTTAACATTGGCGCTAGAAAGTTTCACTGGGTTTCTTGGCCACTAGAATTTTTAGTAATACATTACCCTGTCTAGTTTACTAGGTACACAGGAGGGTGCTATAACATCCCCTTTGTGTCAAACATTAATAAGATTGTCTTTGGTCAATGTATTTAAATTATTACATGGTTGATTTAAGTACAGTCGCCTCGAGGATAGCCGGACCATCTTTAAGATGATTTTCGGTTGCAACATCCAACATACTAGTGGACACATGTGGCTCTAATAAACAAAAACCCTGTTTGGTAACAATGAAAAGGACGGAGCTCACAAAAAATCCGCTTACAAGATGTGCAAGTGATTGTTTTCTAAAATGGTCCTCCTATCTACGAGGCCACCGTACCTACAGTAACGTGCGTAAATTGGACAGATACTAGGAACGAAAGTCCCTTGCTCATTAACAACGCACACACTTGCATAAACAATAACAATTGGCACAGATTTTTAATTAGTTAGTAGTAGAATTTACATTAGTTTTAACGGTGACAACCATCAGACACGATGTATTAACGTACTATCTGTGCCCGCGACTTTGTTAGCGTGTTGTCGAAAACACTATCGCGATATGAATAATTTTCCCTGTTTTTGCAACATTTTTCACTGATGCTTCGCTCCTATTAGTCGCAGCGTAATGTTATATAGCTTAAAGCCTAAGACAAATGGACTATCCAACACAAAAATAATTTTTCAATTCGAACCAATAGTTCCTGAGATTAGCACGTTCAAACAAACAAACAAACTTTTCAGCGGTATAATATTAGTATAGATGTGTATGTGGCAAACGCCCGCGCTCCTACATCGTTCAAGAATTTTTTGGAAAGAACTATTGGCCCGGATCCCACTAAAGCGAAGAAGAGATGTCAAATTTTTCCATAGAACCTTGTGAAGGACGCGAGCAAGCGGGGCGCGGCCGAGCGGAGATGTGTTTACGCGGGTGATTTCTACATCTCTCCTCTCCGCTTTGGCGGAAGCCGGGCCTTATAACGCATTACTGTACGTGTGTAACCTACAAGAAAGATTAGCTCATTACTCGATGACCAATATTATAACAATTCAGTCAATTTGTCCTCTTTATAAGACAAAAAAAATAGTCAAATTGAATTTAAATTCTCCACGATTACAAAGAAAGTCCATCAAGTTATTTCCACTTCCAACAATAATGGGAAATAAAGAAACACTTTTAAAATTTGGTTAAAGTTTCCAAACTTTCGGCCATGAAAGGACCAAGCCGTGGTCTCCCGACTGAAAATCTTGAATTCAACTTTCCGAAGTCCGCCTCCTTTGTGTATAACAATAAAGTGCTCCTTTTACAATTTCAATTTGATTAAGTAAATAGGGATGTGCTGAAAACTCCTGAAAACTCGGAAACCGATTGAATTTTGAAAATGGGTCGCAGATGGGGCTTTTATGTAGATGACGTAACTATAAGTTCTAACTGAAAATGAGTTTATTAACTAAAAAGAGCTGAATCGATTATGTAAAAGACTATGAATAATTCATAATATAAAATTTAAAATAACATTTATTGACCTCTAAACCTATTTCAATAAAATATTCATTAATTAGATTGGAGTGGTAGAACATTAATGGAATAGGCTATCTCAACCGGGGAAGTACAGTCTCATAGAATATCGGCATAAAGGAGCAATGCGTCGTAAGTGGGAGTTCCAGAAGCCCTTTGGTATTACTGATATACATAGCCAGTGTTCACCATTTTCCAACCGACGCACCTGCTTGATTGGCTGCGATATTACATTTTAAAAAACTATACTCGATAGCATATTACATACAATATTACAGTTTTATTAAATCTAATAGAGGAATAATTGGTAGCTAATACCTACACCAGTAGGTACAGTTGCATTCCGGCGGATTATCGCTCAGCCATCCACCATTTAACTAGGAATGAACGTGTACCTATCTCGAATGGCAGAAGGCATTACAGAAATCAGATTAAAATGTAGAGAGATTTTGGTATATGTATGTATATCTGCATAAAAATGTACACGATACATACATTCTATAAGTCCGAAGCTAGAAAAAATCCGATAAATATAATAAACTAGCTCTGCCTTCGACTTCATCCGCGTAGATTTTCGGCATGGGCAAAATAAGCATAGAAGAGATAGCCTGTAAGTATATAGAAATGCTTGAAACATAGTATATATTATGTGCAAATGTTTATTCTACATGTATATCGCACTGCGCCAAAAGCATCTTGCATGTCGCATTGCATAACATTTTTGAGATAAAGACAATTTAACAAAAGTCAAACTTTATCAACTTACAAAACAACGAGCAAATGTTCGACGGAATAGTTTGAAAATCAACTTTTCTTATAAACAAATGCAAAATATAATATTTTATGCAAAATAAAAATATTTCAATTGACAACAGCGTGTATCCGCTGGAGACTAAAAGGCTGATAGTTAAACGTCAGGAAATGCATTGCTGCGTATCCCGCCGCTTGGGGTAGCGACGAGTGTCTCTTTAGCTCTCCATCTCCACGCACGTTGACACACCGCTCTACTAGGGGACCTTCATCGCACGACGTATTTTCATTGCTTTGTGGACTTCTCAAAGGCATTTGACTCTAAAAGATGGCCGGCACTATGGAAAACTTTACTGGAAATGGGCACACCGAAACATCTTGTACACTTGCTCAGACGTCTCTATGAAAATGATATAGCGTCAGTAAGAGCAGATGAACCATTCTCGAGTCACTTCCACCCCAGTGCAGGAGTTCGTCAAGAGTGCATAATCTCCCCGCTTCTGTTCAACATTTACACCGAACTCATAATGAGAATTACGCTCGAGGACTGGACCGACGGTGTCACGATTGGTGGCTTGAAGATCTCAAACTTGCGATACGCGGATGACACTACCTTATTCGCGACTAGTATCCAATACATGGAAGATCTCCTACGCAAGATGGAAACAGTTAGCCTCGATTTTGGATTGCGAATTAACCGAAGCAAGACAAAGATCATGATTGTGGACCGGATCAATAACAACCTTCCAGAAGTCACACAGGTAGCAAGTTGTGATGTGGTCCAATCATATGTCTACTTAGGAGCATTAATCACCAACAATGGCGGATGCGTAGACGAGGTTAAGCGGCGTATGGCGATGGCTAGGTCGGCTATGGACAGATTGAAAAAGATATGGAGAAACCGCAACAATACCAAAGCCACAAAAACCAGGCTCGTTAGGGTACTAGTATTCCCCATATTTTTATAAGCCGCGGAGACTTGGACACTGCGAGAAAGCGAGAAGAAGACAGTGGATGCCTTCGAAATGTGGTGCTGGAGAAGGATGCTAGGGGTGTCATGGACTGAGTTCCGCACAAACATCTCCATACTCCAGGAACTTAACATAACACAGCGTCTGTCCGCCATAGTCCAGGCACGCATCCTGGCCTTTTTTGGTCACGTCTCTCCCCGCGATGGAACATCGATCGAGCGCCTGGTGGTCCAGGGAAATGTGTAGGGCACTCCAGCTCCAGCAGACGGACCAGATTAATGCAGCAGTAGACTGCCCTCTTCACGTGCACCAGGAAGGCGGGAGCTAGAGGCGAGTGGCGACGAGTTGTTAAGCGGGTTACTTCAACTAAATGACGACCACGACCACTCTGTCAAGAGTGCAGCGACGAAGAAGATGATTTTCATTGCTTCGGTGAAGCAACGCTGCATTTTGGGTATCCCGCAACTACTACTATTTATGTATAAGTTTTTTTAAGTGTATTAACTACATATCTGCATATCAAAATGTTAAGGGCATTTCACAATAGCCAAGGATAATAAAATTATTTAGTCGCAGAGGCCTGTTAATAGCGCTATGCATCTTATTATGCTACATGTAATTTCTAATCTTACTTCATGACGGCTTTTCTAAATAAATAAATAAAGGCAGAGCTGCTATTGTATTCGAATAAATATATAAATAAACCCTATCATAGAATATTCCCATTTAAATACCTCAGAGACCTGAACTGCAAACAGGCGGGCGTTGGAAGACAGCGTTATTATAATTTATAGCGACAGGGCATACACTGGCATTTGTTAAGAATTATGTGCACGACAATAAATTACGAGTATTACGATACTCATAGGTATTAAGTATTAATACTCGTGCTATACAGAATACTCGTATGTGGTACGCCGTGTGGCACTAACGGTTAATTATGCTCTATAACAGACTGTGAAAAGGAGCAAAGTAGAGTAACATTTTGAAATAATCAACGGCGTGTGTGTTATTAAAATGCGTTTTGAGGAAATCCTATGAAATGAAAACGCCTTTTAAATATACATACCACAACAAAATATGACATACCTATCGTAAATACAAAAAGCTACATTATGTGCTCACAGTAAGATATTAACATCTACTTAGGTATCTTTATATTTTCTTTGTTCATCAACATTATACTTTTTATTTTGTTGTTAATAAAAAGTACTAATAGTGAGAGCTAGATTATACTACTTTACATTCTAAACGTTTTACCTATTATATTTCATGTCTTGGGAATTCTTCATAACCTGGGGCAAACTGTCACTAGCTATTCCCAAATATTATCTCATATCATCATAACCCACAAATCATCAGAATATTTCAATCAAAATTCTTGAGATATGCACAGGAGGCACTTTCACACGCTTTTGTTTTGGAAGTCTATGAGCAATAAAGAGACAAAAGCCACCCATTACTTGTTAGAACAAAGGATTCCTTCACACCAAATATCGTTACACGACCTCGTTTGTTATATATCGATACGTACGCTAACAAGCTCACTCGATTTCTCGTTTCACCATGAATCGATACTGACTGAGACTCTATCGAATAGAAACAAAGTGCACGCATTCATTGCCACCTTTATTTCCGATGCAGTGATCGGAAATAGCGGATTGAATCGGAGATTGTAGACGGGAAGATGTCGTAAGTACTATTATTATATAGGCAAGTACTTTGATTATTTCAACGCGCATAGTATATTATTTTAGAGCTTGAGAATTTTTTATTTATTTATTCTGAACATACGAGTATCTATTGGTCTTTCTATTTGAAAAACGATGTATAAGATTTTTTATTTTTTATTTTACTTACTCTAGACCTTACAGTTAAGGAGCCGATATGCAATTGTAGTATATTATGTACCTGAAAAAAAGAGAGGATTTGTTAAAACCTGAACTTTTACTTTTTATTTTTATTTATCTATTCAAAAGTAAAAGTTTTTCGCCAAACTGTAAAGACTGCGTACACACATTGTGCACTATCCTACTATTCATTGAAATGAAAGAATTTTGCAAAGTATCATATGGGAAATAAATTCTTTCACTATGGCAAATGAATTCTCTTAATAGACAACCCTACCTAGGGGCAGAATCACCAAATTATGCTCGTAGGGGTGTCCATAAGCGATAAATAATGGCAGCATTTTCCCTTCAGTCATTTGTATTCTTATAAGAACACACTTCACGTCCAAACAAGTTTCCCTAGCGTGATAAATAATTTTGTTCGTTAGTTACTGTGAAAAGTGGCCCTTGAGTTCAAGACAGCGCGCTGAGGGTGTAAATGACCACTTTGTGGACCCACTGTCTTTTATATAATGCCCTTGGTTTATATGGATCCTGTCAGTTTAATATATTGGACTGTTTTGTTGGGTATTTACTACAGAAATGAGCGTAATATTCCAAATTAATACCAAGCCTGCAAGCGTTTTGGTAACGGTACTGACTTCGGTATCCTACCACCGGTCCACTGTCGATTTCAATTTTAATATTTGTTTTTTTTTTTGTTGGTGTGCCACAGGGGAGTATTCTGGGGCCTCTACTACCTACCTACCTAGACAATAAATGTGAATAACAAATTTTTTTTTTGTTTGATTCTTAATGTTATTTAAGTTTTAGTTTTATTAGTTAACATTAGTTTAGATTTAGTCTTTTAGTTTTGTTTTAAATAATAAATTTTATGTCGATAAATTTACAATATTTTTTATAGGTAGGTACCTACCTATAAAAAATATATATAATATACATAGAAAATATCCACGCTAAGATAAACAGCACGCAAATATCTTATGCGATATTCAAACCCACGATCCTTGCGATAAATTGGCCAATTGCTAGCCACTCGACCACCGGCTATCGATATAATGATTACATTGTCACAAACTTATCTGTGCCGATGGTGGGGGTGCTATAATCGAAGCTATTGGAGGTAATTGTCAACGTATTCAAGGCGCATTCATTAGTTCTAGTTTTGGCCACCGGAACAGATAAGGTTGTGGCTTGTGGCGCTGTATATTCATTCGCTGTCAATACACCGACCGAGATTACATTTTCAAATCACATTGAAACAACACTCGTCACATGTTCACTCGGTGTCAATGCTAAACAAATTCATGTATATCACGTATTTGTATGCGCATACGGTCTATTTTACAGGGACAATAGTGAACAGAATTTCCATAGGCAAAACAACTGCATTCGGTACATAATTGTGTTTTTCAGTCGCAATAAAAGCGTGCATTCATGAGCGATTTGCGAAAACAAAATATAAACGAAACATTCTATAAAAACTTATTTACTTACAGCCAGCTTCTGAAAGGCATTTTTAAAATTAATGACACGTTAAATTATTGCTGTCAACGTCAAACTAAAGAAAAAGGGATAGTTTAAGACTTAATGTGGAATTTACAATGCTTCAGAAACCGGCTGTTAAGTATGTAAAAAGTATTTTGTTAACGCAGAAGCAGTTTTTCATCATTAATGACATTGTATTTAAGAGAGGTAGGGCACAGCGGATCATCCGCTTAAAGGAGTAGCCCGTCTTGGGAAGGACCTCCACCTTACAGAAGATATCGTAGCCAAATGTATATAAATGTATACCAGTATATTGATACGCCTTTTTTTTCTATTAATTTTTCTTTATTATTAAAAAAATATATATATATTGCAGTTTTATTTTATTTTTTTATTCTTGTTTAAATGTTTACTTTTATTTATCGTAATTGTAACTTATGGCATTACCATTTTAAAAGAGCAAGTGCTAAGTTTCTTGCCGGTTCTTCTTAGCACAAATCTGCCGTCTGAACTGGTGGTAGAGAAAAAAAAGTGACTATTCGAAAGTGCTTGTAATATGCCTATTTGAATAAAAATATTTTGATTTGATTTGAAATAGCATTGGTTTCGGCCATGTTTTGTTCTTACGGTGAGTAAGGTCTCTAGAGCTCTACTTGGGGGGGTTGGGAGGGTTGGCAACGCGTGAGTGATACCCCCGGTATTGCAAGCGTCGATAGGCTACGGTGATGCTTACCAACAGGCGGGTCGTATGCTTGTTTGCCACCTTTGAGGTATAAAAAAAAATATATATACAAAGACGAAGCCATACATTTTTTTTTTTATATGAATTACTATACTATCACCATAAACGTGATAAGTGATGTACTGGTCCACATAAAATCTCTGTCTATTACTATTTTAAGTTGCCTTTACAAACCACAGCTATTGAACGGGTTTTAGACTCAAAAAATTATATTACATAAGCCAGTAGCCAGTAAATGAAAATATACATTATCCTCCACATTCGTTAAGCCGTTTCAGAGATGCTTATAAATCCAGATTATAGATTTTTTTTTTAATTATCTTATGCGTTTATTTACGATAACTACATGCCTATATTGCCTACATAGATCTACCAACATCTTTATGAACGTGGCCGAAATTGGAGCTACAACTCCCGTTCATGTTGTATGTCACTTTTTGACAGTTCGCCTTTGACAAAATGTATGCAAATATGCCACAGTAACGCCCTCCTACAAACGTCTCATACATTCTTAAAGATGTTTGTAACACCATAGTTATAACGCATATAATATATAGTTTTTGAATAAAATATTACACACACATTTTTTACTATTTCATTATAATAGACATCATTATATTTTTGGTGTACTCCTAAAGTTTGTTCCCCGGTATATCTCAACAGCCTTTATAAGTACAGTTTGAAACTAGGCGCTTAATGACATCGCAGGAAGACATTATGCACGAAAACTTTCTTTAATTGCCTTACTGTAGGCTTCTTAGATTATAATTAACATACAACTGAGTTTGTTGACTAAACTTCCAACAAGTGCTGATAGGAGATTTAGTAGGTGGAAAATGGTTTATTACCTCTTAGTTCTTTACTTTTTTCTTATAACAGAAAAATGCATTGTTGTATGTCTCATTAGGGACCATCTTTAGGGACCATCTCCAGAGCGAGAGAATCGCGACGAGTCCGAATGAAAATCGCCGTGGTGAGACACGCTAGGACAATTATATAGAATTAAGTGCCACGTATTGCGATTCGCTCGCTCGTGGAGATGGTCCCTAAAGATGGTCCATAGGGAGACATACAATAATGTATTTTTTTGACATTATAAAAGAAAAAAATTATCACTTATCGCGCATCTCAATATGATTCGAGGTTTCTAAATATTTCGTGAAGAAATTTATTCGATTTTTTGTTTATCAATAGTAACCCTATTGTACCATGTAATTACAAAGTTTTATTATAACAATGCTTACACTACCACCCTTAAAATCTTTCTTAGTTATCATCCGTTGTCTCTTTCATATGTCGACTGTACTAGGTTAACGTAAGATTTACAGCAAAACTAATACCAACAGTATCCTCCTGGGGCAATATTTCATCATCAGGAAATCGGATGTCGTGTTCGACAATCATTTATTCTGTACTGTTGGGAGAAACTCATGCAGAATTCAGGTCATCTATTTGTGTCTGCAAACTCGCTCTTAAACTGTTTATAGGATAAGCAAAGCAAACAGGCTTCCTACGTCACTACCTAACTCTTAGATAAAATGTCTGGATCTTCGGTTTAACTTCCACTCATCTTTTTAGGGTTCCGTAGTAAAATCACAAGGAACTCTCATCTATTTAAGGTTCTGTAGGAAAGTAACAAGATGTACAAATGTCATAGAACATGACATTGCACTCACACCAAAGCAAGCAAAGTGTAGCATATTTACCTACTCGAACAAATCACATTCATTTACCAGTTTCTACCATGGATTTAGGGGGCAACTTGGACACTAAATAACTGATCCGTGTCCGAAATGGGTGCGATAGCTAATTTACAATAAGGGCACAGAAGAGATATCCGAACATTATTAACAAGTAACCACATGTATTTTGCTGGAAGATAAATTTTAATAAACTAGAAATTAATCACAATTCTAATAGTAACTAACAAAGAAAATACCAGCAGTGGGGAATACTTTGGCTCAGCAAGCATAGAGCCGGCAAATTAATTTTCAATCTTAATTTCTTAACAATTGCGTCACAAACAGTGCTTCAATTAAAAATCTGACGGTGTTACAAGCCAACAACCCTTGCGGGGAGTGCTCTTGCGGGAATAACCGAGTTTCTAAACAAGGCTGCTACGTTAACGAATCTACTGCCTTTTCAACCGAAACTTGAGCGGCCATTTTGCTGAGACCCGCCATTTTATAATCGTTGTAAATATCTTGTGGAATTCTTTTTTTTAATTTCGACGTTACGTTATTTTTAATGCATCAAACCAAGTGTTAATGCCTGTACCTACTTCAGATCTTTAATAAAGCGTGTGTACCTACCACACGCTTTATTGAAGATCTGAAGATGGATACCATATGCAGAGGATATTAATTAGCATATACCTGATTTACTGTTCGCTATTTCATAGATAAACTGATTAATTTTGTAAATCTTTATAAAATAAATAAACAAAATAGTGCTGCCCATACAGGAAGGGAGCGATGGGAACCGAAACTTTAGTATCCCCCACACAATCTTTCGAGCGTTGTCGTTGTGTGCCTGCACAGAACACTTATATTAGAAGTGTTAAGGGATGGAAGAAAAAAAGAGAAATGGAAGAGAAATGGATAGAGCACAGCTTAATTATAAAAAAAGTTAAATCAAGACAAAATGTACAGATCCCGTAAAAATCGATAAAGAAAAGCACAACAAAGAACAGCAGGTAAGTTGACAGATGATTATAAAAAAAAACAACTGTTAAATAATAAAGTATCAAAAAGTATTTACTTCCAACCTAGTTACGCAACTAATACAAGGATATAATAGTCTAGTTCTCACCAAGGGTTCATCAGAAATTGCCCATAACCCTATCGGCGCTAATATTCCTACAGTTGCATTTTCCACGAGTCCAACCGTAATTGATGGTCGGTTTTTGACTGATATATTGCTGAACCGCTCCGTGGCGACTGCACCCGCTATTGCCGTAAGATTTATAAGCGTGCCAGCCGTTATAATAGCTCCTAGTATTTTTTCCGTGCTTATTCGACTCTATTTCATTTAACACGTGTTAAAAGTGTGAAAAATTATGTTGGTCGTTGCTAAATAAATTGATGTAGGAGTAGGGTAATTTTTATGAAAGTAGGAATATTATTGACTTAATGTTAGGATAAGCATTTTTCTGACATAAAAAAAAAGGTATACTTAGGAGTATATATACTGAAACTGTCTGAAACAGAAATATTGACTTTAAATTATCAAAGAATATTAGGCATATTTATCAGGCAGTTTTATAATGTGAAATTTCGGTTTTATATGAAAACTAAAAAAAAAAATTTTTTGAGTTCTGTCTACATAATATGATTGGTCGAACGTGTTATATAGATATATAAAGGTATATGTATATTAACATAATATTGCATTCCGAGTATTTCCGAGACAATAGAACATATCCGAAATTGATTGGACTGGACATCATCAAATTGAGATGTGCAGTGTACGAAATGATTTAACACGAGAGACTTGCTTCTGGTATTTCAAACATTATTAAACTATTATAGGGTTTCATCACTTGTTAATAAAGCCTCTGATAAGATGATGATGAAAATAAGAAATGACCAAAATCTTTATCTTATGTAAGTGTACATAAAATAAAACCAAAAGCACCATATCAATGTATTTTATTCTGTATTTTACATTGTTTTCTTCACCTTTAAACATTAAATTCATCTAATCAGATGAACATTGAATATTCACAAAGAAGGAGGGAAACAATCAGGAATTTATAATCCCAGAGTAGACGTTTGTTTTCATTTAAGGGGCTCTGCATTGGGAATGCCTTCGGGGAACAGAAAATTATGATTTACCAATTGTGCGTAATAAACACTGGGAGGTCTGCAAGTTCTTTTTTGTTTTTGTTGTTAATCAAATATTTTGTTGCTGGGTTGTTGACCTATAGTCGACTTCTTTTAGTTATTCGTGGAGTTTTCTTATACTACTGGGTATACTGCTGGGTAAATTCAATTTTCGAATGTTATTCATAAATCACTCTACGTTAAGCCGTCGCGCGTCGGTCCCTGGTTGCTGTCGATGGATGACAGTCGTAAAGCCAAGTCGGAGGTCTTCAGGCGGCTTGAAAATACTGGTCTCTGCCAATCCGCATTGGATCAGCGTGGCAGAGTACGCTCTAATTGAAGACGCGCCTTTGATTGAAGAGACACGTATCCCTGCATAATTGGTTTATATGGTGAGTCATAAAAATTTGATAAATAAGGTTTATTTCGTTTTTTAATGTTCTTCACAAATACTGGAACCAAAAAAAACCTCGAACAATATGAAAAACCAATAAATAAGTAAAAATAGATAAAAATCTCCAATAGACATCCGTAGAAAAGTTTGAAGAAAAAGCCGGGCGTCTAATTAACTATTAATTAATTACTCGCTGAACAGAAACATCCTGTGAACTAACAAGTAAACTTGGACTATTGAACGAGACTACAATGAAAGTTCCCGGTCGTGTACATAGAAGATTCTCAGATAATAGCAACCTCATTACTGAATAATTAAACTTGCAACCTTATAGTTTGGAGGATGTGGTATAGTTCACACAAATTGGGCTGCATTCCCGTGGGAATTTAAAAAAAAATCATCCTACTAATGATACCATTGCGCAGTCTGATGACTGTCACGGGCCGCGAAATGGTAGGATATTTGGTAAAATTTGGCACATAAAAATTATATTATTTATAAAATTTATTTATATTACTAAGTATTGTTGTTAATGAACGCTTTATGCGACTGTACTGACAGTATTTAAAAAAGTAATTTAATCAGTGGACCGTTCGGACGCAGACAATTTACGCAGACAATACGGTCGAACGTCCCATGGCCCGTTCGAACTAAAAACCCTATAAAGGGTTAATCTGAATAAAATAATTAGGTTATTGATATAAAAAAATACATCGTGTGATAACAATGATTAAAACCAGGGTTTTCAACCGTATTTACTTTGTATGAAAACGTCATCAAAAATTTGTATGAAAATGTTTTTGGTCTTTTATTTGAAACAAGCAAATAGACAGTAGAAGCTGCGATATTTTTATTGTATAAAAAAGTAACATAATCCCAAATCCTCTATTAGTTCCTTTGTGATTGTTTTCGTTTAACAGTTAAATTAATTAGCCGCTTGTTTGAAAGTTTATTGCAGTGTCCCCGGCCTGCGGTTATCTCCAACTTTCTTGTTAGTCAACTCGACTCATTTTTGACAAACTTTTAATTTAATAGATTCTCATTTGGACTCAAACTTTGTGATAATAGAGTTCTTTTTTAATTTCAACTATTCATTTGTATAAAAAAGAAAAAAACGGTAACATAAGTAATTATATCAGGTGCATACCCAACAGCAAGATGTTGTTTGTAAATACTTAATTATAGTATTTATTTTGTATTATAAATACTTGACAGTAATAATATCTAATGTTGTACAAAATGTCCGTTTTGTTAGGGGACAAGGATACCTTTTACTTTTGATACTGAAATGCTTGTCAAGTATATTAAATACAAAATAAATAATATAATTACTTATACAAATACTGCAATAATCTAATAGCAGTAACAAGTATAACTTATACCTCCCTTATCGCTACAAAGCCGGCCGTGGCGCTTCAAGTCCGCCCCGGGGCGCCATCGTCTACAGAAGCTGTGATAGGTGTCCCCGCCTAAGTACAAAGACATTGCCGTGTTGCTAATAAACTAGTATGTAAGCCTCTAATTGTATAACTTTTTTTGTATGTGTATTGCAAATAAAGCATAATCATAGGTGGCGGTAACCACTTTCCGTTAGATGGGCCGCTTGTTACATTTTCCTTCCGTATGACATACAAAAAAAAACACATTTTAATTATTAATAGTAAAAGTGTATTGATCCCTGTACGCTTTGATCTATGTTCGAGTACATTTACAAAGGCAAAATCACAAAGAACTCAACACGAAATAATGTTTTATTTTGATTCTCATCTCCTTTTTCCGATGAAGAGAAATGAAAAATATAATTTATATTTCCTAGAAATTATAATACAAAATGGGTTTTATTGTGAAAAACAAAAATAAAAGCTGGCCAATCTCTGGGGTTCTGTTCAATTTCCTGTTGGGAACAGTTTGCTAGTAACAAGATCGCTCGTTTTATTTATATATATTGCTCTGCGACAGTGTCCGTATAGTCCCATAGGAATTCAGTTCTAAACATCACATTTTATGACATACAGGAAAAGAAAAGTTGACTGGACTGGTGTCAAAACGAAAATAGTGGTAAAATTGATATTTTCTATTAACTAAGACATGATCATGTCTTTGAAACGACAAAAATTGGATAAATCCTACTAATTTAAAAAGTCGAAAGTTATGTGTATGTTTGTTACTTCTTCACGTTCAAATGGCTGGGCCAATATTTATGATATTTGGTATGTAGGTAACTGATACCCTCGATTAACACATAGGGTACTTTTTATCCCGAAAAGTACGCGATTACCGTAGTATTTCATCAAAAGTCTGATATAGATGGCGCTACTGTGCATTAATAAATACACGCAAACGAAGTTGCGCGGGTTTCACAAAATAATAATCTAAAATTTTTACTATGCTGATAAATTGAATTAAGGGATCTCTCTTGTAACCCAAATGCAGGCTATATACCAGTTAAATAAAGAGCAAGACAGGATATAATAGGTTTAACATAATATTATTATAATGTCGCTTTAAAATATTGTGTGAAATAAAATGCTACCGCGCAATAATGCCGGTAGATATGATGAAAATAAGCCACATCCCACCGTTATGCCTAAAACTCTAGAACTAAGTACGTGCCCGAACACTAGGGTGACCATTTATCTGAGAATACATCAGGGAAATCAAGGGTAACACCAACGTAGCTACTGGAGGGGGACTTCGACAAATGATATAGAAGGGGCCACCTCTTAATGGTAACTAATCACCTCAGGGGCCGTACCATGACCGCTTAAAACAAAACAAGAACGGCCGAGTAAGAGAGACAGAGCAATACATGATGTAAGGCGACGTCTCGTTTACACGTTCGTTTAAGGATAGTTATAAAAGGTCGTGGTACGGCCGCTGCTCTTTGTATACTAAAAGAGATCTTTTCACAGGTTTTTTCGGTAAGTTTGTAAAATATTTTCTTAAACATTTTACATATCGCCAATAGGTCCCAAAGTGAGTTAGGCTTATACCTGCTGGTGTTATGGGTGCCAAATAACGGATATATTATTATTGGAAATAAATACATTCTTTTATATACATAGAAAACATCCAGACTTAATACAAGCACACATGCCATCACATAAATATTTGCCTCGTGCGAGAATCGAACTCGCGCTCTCTGGTAGCAAAGGTAGGGTACACTACCAACTGCACAACAGCGCTGTCAAATTGAGAACATATTTTTTTGTTAAGATTTTTCGACAAGTTCTCAAATTAGTTAAATCAGCTAACAGAAATAATTAAAATTGATAATTTACGATACTCGTGGAATGTCCGCAGTATCATATAAAATTTGGTTTTACTACAGATTGAAGAGTTAACACCCGGACGAGTGCTCTCCATAGCTCTTGCAGAGATTAACGGTGGGTGCATGGATAGGCCTATAGATAATATATATGTTTTATGTTGTTACTTATTGTTGTATTCACACCAAAATTACATCTTTATAATATAAAACAAAGTCGCTTCCCTCTGTCTCTCCGTATGTATGCTTAGATTTTGACAACTACGCAACGGATTTCGATGTTTTTTTAAATAGATGGAGGAAGGTTTAAATGTATATACATACAAAGATTTTCCGAAATTCGAAAGCGGGATATACGCAATATATAAATTTAAAAAAAACCTACTGTATTTGGAGTAGTAGAGCATTTCTGAAATGGGCTAGCTCGGGGATGTAACACCCTCACACAGAATATCGTAGCATATCAAAATCAAAATATACTTTATTCTGTAGGCACTTAGACACGTCACTTACAATGAGTATCTATAAATAAATAAATAAATATATAGGGACAATTAATACAGATTAAGCTAGCCCCAAAGTAAGTTCGAAACTTGTGTTATGGGATACTAACTCAACGATATTTTATAACAAATACATATATAGATAAACATCCAAGACCCGAGGCCAATCAGAAAAAGTTCGTTTTTCATAATGACCCGATCGGGATTCGAACCCGGGACCTCCTGGGTGGCGGTCTGGCGTGGTAACCTTTACGCCACGGAGGTCGTCAAAAGTATCTGTATTAAATAAATAAGCTAAGTTACTCTATAAACTACCACCATATCGGAAACAAAGCAAAATGACCACTTGGGAAAGAAATGGCTAAAGAGAACCCAGTTACGGCCTTTTTTGTCATTCCATTTTTTTTTTCTTCTCTTTCAATTTTTTGAAGCAGCAATGCGTTTCGTTCGGTGAGTGAGATGAGCCCAACTCCTTTCTCTTTTTCTTCTCCTTATACCTTCTCTCCACATTCTCTTCCTTGTAGCGGGCAATACATTGCATTAAATCGTACTAACATAGTTTTTAAGTAATTTAATTCAGAATTCATTCTGAATTAATTTAGTTTAATAAATTATTAAACTAAATTAAATTGCATGCAATTAAAGGTTTTCCAAATTCAAAGTTTGCATTCTAAGGTATGTGTATAGATAGCTATTAAAATTCCAATATAAATAAAATAACATATCAATTGTCCAGTCCCACTCAACGTCTACTCATACAAGGCCGTAGAACAATATAGGTAGTGTTATTTGCAAATGACATTCAACTTGACTGCCTTCACTTAATACTTACAAGATCACTTGCTCGACATTTATATCAGGAAGAGTAGTTCAATGTCTTAAATCGTACCTGCAACAAACAAAAAAAAACTTATTAAATGTTAACAGAAAATATTTGAATTAAAATTTATGTATTACATATTTACAAGTACAGTAAGGTCACACACACTTCGAAAATACATAGGACTTTATAAGAAGAGCACATAGTCAAACATAAAATTTGGCACCATATGGCTAAAACCAGCACGCCCCGTAAGTACTGATTTTAGCCATATGGTGAAATGTTTTGTTCATCACACGAATGTTAGGGGCTAACATTCGTCATCATGTGATTTGTTCAAATATTTCATTCTGATTTATACGAGTCTGGGTTTTTTTTTTCTATATTATAAGTATAATATATAAAAGCCTATAAAAACAAAAATTTGGGCTCACGGTTTATAAAACAATTGAAAATCGATTGTCGTTATGCACTGAGTAATAAGACCGGAGTTCACCAACTGATGTTTAAATTTTAAACAGATGTTTAGACCCTAACCGGCTGTTTAACCAAATTTTGCTGTTCACCGTGCACTAAACATTGGTTAAGTGTCGTAACCGTCTGTTTAATTTAATGGACGGAATAGACGTAGTTTAAACGTCGGTTATTTGAGTGACGTGGCCTGACGTAAGTTGTATATCACTATATCACTAAATTTATTGAGTGCACAGCCTAGATAACACCATTTAATCACTATTAACAAAGTCACAACAGTAGGATAGGCATATTCAAAGTATTTCAAACATAAAAACGATCAACAAACACGGATATAAAGTAACATGTAGGTAAATATTTAGAAACTGGATGTGGCATCATGCATCGTTGAGCTGTTATTATAATTTTAATAATTATGATATTTATGTAATGATATGATAGTATAATATATTTGCAAATAATGTAAGTAAGTATTCATATTATTTACGTAGTGATTTAAAATTTAAATAAAACTAAAATACATTTTAGTTTTATTTATATTTAAAATATTTATTCGTTTATACATATAAACGCAGTGCAGCGTAGACTTTTTATTATCTACTAAATCTTGGTACTTTAAAACCCATCTCCATAACTGATACTTTTATATTACATATGTATGTAATATGTTATTAAATTATGTATTACAATATTACAAAAATAACTTCGAGGTGAAAAATGTGGTAAAATAAAAATATAAACATCTGGCCACATCAAGCGAAACTAAATCTATGGGCCACATTTTGACTATTGACTGCTGACAGTGCTGACTGATTAGACTTTGACAATAGAAAAAGGATGTTTAATAAGAAAGACGTTCCCATTACGGACATGGCATTACCTTAACAGATTTTGAATTTTGTAGTATAATAACAAAACCATACCATTTATAGATGCCGTTCGGGTAAAGACAAAAGTATGGAGGTACACTGCCATCTTTACAAAGTAGTATTAAACTATTCATTCTTTTTCGGCTCATTCATTCAAAAACGTTTGGTTAGTTAACCGCCAGATAAAATTGAACGGAGAACATTAAAAAAACGCAGCTTGTTTATACAACGATTAAAATATAACCGTGCGGTTACGTAAACGTTGGTTATGTTGTAGTTGGCGAACTCGAGCCTAAGTATGAGGAACTTCGTTTTACGTTTGCGTGAGTCAGCCGTGTTGGCGACTAGTATATTTATAGCTTTCACAAGAATGCTATAGTTATACCAGTTAAGATGAGATGTGTTGTGTCGCTACAGGTATGTACAATACATAATGTACGTGAAAACTACAGTCAGATATTTAGAAAAAAATCCTGTTTAAATAAATCTTTGGTGCAAAAACCATCCCATTTTAAATTATGTGTGTAATTTAAAATATGTGTAACAAAGTTGTTTCTTGACAACAGAGGATCAGGATTCACGCTATTAGCGGCAGTGTAATCTTAACATCCTCAATAAAATTTAAAAGCAAATAAAACATGGCGTTTGTTCAAAACAGTATAACTGTAACGTTTGGCGTTCCCTAAAACGATAAATAACCAGTAAGGTGCTAAAGTTAGTTCCACCGACATTTAAAACTTCGAAAGAATTGTGAAACAACAGAATTTCTTTGTGAGTTACGTACTGTTACACGGAAAAGGATTTGTTTTTACCAACTGTTTTGTTGTGGTGAAATAGCCGAGTCATGCAAAAAGTAAACTAGCAATGTAACCAATCATTTTCCATGAAATAAGAAATAGGAAGTCACGTTGTTAACACTTTTAGATTTTTCTATTAGTTTTTGAAAGTAATGCCTGTTTTGACCAACGCCAGGAATAATCTTAAGTTATCAAAATGTCATATAAATTGGTCCAGTAAGGTTATTTCTTGCTAGGAGGTGAAAGTATCTCATCTAAATTCATAAACGGAAAGGTTTAGGTACTGACATGACATATCAGAGAGAGAGCTGAGCTAAAACCACTAGACACACTAATAATGTTAACATGGAAATGCTTACAAAATCCATGATTAATACAGTCAAGAGCAGGTTGACCTATACACATCGGACTATGTACCACTCTTAAGTTCTATGTCATAAGAGCCAAAATTGTATGGCAAGTGTAAAGCTCAACGTGCTCCTGACTGTACAACACCTTATTTTATCGTGTATTAAAAAATTATAAAATCTCTCCTTATTTTTAATTTTCCTGTAATCCTTTGACGTGTCATCACTGAAGTTTTCACATTTCCAACGTAAAAACTTTCCAGATCTTGCCTAGTTTAATGTAAACTTCAAAGATGAGTTTAGATTTGTTTAAAACTTTAAAACAAATCTCATTTTTTAAATTATATTTGTTAAGTTTGTTGAGTTTATCATTAAAAAAAACAGATGACAATTCATATCAATTTTAATGTTTTATATATTTTACATATATATGTATTTTACCTAAGTAGGTACAGTACTTAGTATTACATAACATTTTTTAATCCTAAATGAAAAATAAATCATTCGATTTCCCTTATCTTCATTTTCGATTACCCATACTTTACCTTTACATTATAAGTCTTCTGTATTCCATACTACTAACACCTACTAATGTACAATATTAATAACAAGACACTTTACTAAAGAATTATCTCTCAATGTGTACAACAATCTTAGTAATAATTACAGAAAGTTCAAATTCAAACGTATTTTTTATTCATCATCATCAACCACAAGAAGTCCAATGCTACCCCGAACCTCACCAAACGTATTCGTTAATTATGGATGTCACGGAGAACACAGATTGGCATGAAAAGTACACAGGAAGTTAACAACCTTTTTTTACTTTAGGGAATGCTTTACCCATACACCGACCACCTAGATTTAACACAAAGAATAGTTTTTTTTTTCTTATCAGGAACGATATACTACATATATATCGATGGGAAACGATAGAATTTCGTAATAGAACAAGCGAGTATTAAAAAAATAGAATGTACGTTTCATATCGATAGGCAAGTTAATATCATTATAATGGTCGAACGGTGTTACAATGGAGTTATTGATAATGTAGAATGCAGTGAATTGCCGCTCATTCATATTTAAACGGCTGAATACCACGGTGGAAATAATTAGAGTTTGACCGCTATAGGTGGATAACCAGTGAAAGCGATACGTTACTTTATATTAAATGCAATGTTTAAATATCATTTATGGATATTAATAGTAATGTCACAGATTACTAAGTAGTTATTTGGTAATATTCTTAATTTTTGAAAGTTTTCCGAATTGAAACAAAAGAGATGTCACTATTTGAAAGTAATAGCAAATACTATAGACGAGTAATACGCACAGCTTCGGAAGAATTCGGGCAAGACGCGACACTAGCGCCCCTACGGCATAAGGGCGGCATGAGGTGAACGATTTCAAAACTTTTGTATGCAAAATGTTATAGCGCCCCTAGCGGCATGAGGTGAACTGTGCGTTTTGTATGCAAAATGTTATAGCGCCCCTAGCGGCATGAGGTGAACGGAGGTTGCCAAGTCATTGTATGAGAAACGTCAAGAGCTGTGCGTATTACTCGTCTATTATTTGGTAATAGTAACTAAGTACACTGAAGTCAGAGAAATTTTATCCTCTAACTCTCACTTTAAACATCACCGTACAACAACATTATCCTCCTTATATTATAAAGGCGAAAGTTGTGTATGTTTGTCTTCACGCTCAAATGTCTGGGCCAATATTTATGATAATAATTTGGTATGTAAGTAACTGATACCGTGGAAAAGTACGCGATTCCCGTAGGATTTGATCAAAAGTCTGATATAGAAGGCGCTGCTGCGCATAAATAAATACACCCAAACGAAATTGCACGGTTTTCACTAGTCATAAATGAACATTAAACAATAAGAAAAACATTTTATTCAATTACAAAATTAAAACTTGACAGAGTGAGATAGCTCATTGCATTAATCAAAAGCAACACGCAATCGCAACGCAACCATTGGCAATGATTATGTGAATTGAACCAATAGCAGCAAAGTATACATTTTCGGTATCCTTTTAAATAGACAAAAAGAAATCTGTTCAGTCGTTTTGGTTTGTGTGATTGAGCAACGCTCATCCGAACTATCACATTTCATTAGCAATGACCTGTGTGATTTCCTTGCACCTTCGCCTAGCATTCACAGGACTGTTTACCCTACTACTTATTTATTAAAGGCCAAACCGCTGGCGTGTGCATAATTTATGCAGGATCCTACGGATGAACAATGGATGGAAGGATTGGAGGGCCTACATCTGACGAAATTTTTACGCTACGTTTAAAATAAAACAATACCTAGGTATTATTAGTACACCTAGAATTTGAAATAACTTTTTTTTTATATATTTTGCTTATGCTGCTAGAGGTGCGGTACACGTCCGTTCGGTACTTGCTCATTTGTTCTAGATATACTGGAAGTCGACCAGAATTAAAATGGTGTGTTGGAGGTTTCATTCCTCTGTATTTGTAATCTTGGCCGTCTCCATTTATATGACTAGCTTTTTTGCCCGCGTCTTCGTCCACGTTATGTTCCAGACCCGTTCCCATGGGAACCACATTGAATTTCGGGAAAAACTATAGCCTATGTTACTCCCTGATAATGTAACTTTCTACTGGTGAAAGAATTTTTGAAATCGGTCCAGTAGTTTCGGAGCCTATTCAATGCAAACAAATAAACAAATCTTTATAATATTATTTAAGTGATAATGCCTTTTTGACGTTACTGTTTTATGAGTTTTTGTATTTCTCGTTTTATTGAACTCTGCTTAATTTAAAATTAAATATGTGGTTTATTTGTGTTTCATTCATTTTATAATATACGTTTTCATCAGTGTCAAAGTCTCATTTCCTTCTGAATATTTTCGTGTGATGATTTCTATTAAAATCGTTTGTCATAGAAATGTATTATATATATAAAAAAATATCCAGTTGAGCTTTACATCCGTCATTGGTGTTCACTGGAGCACGACCTTTGATGTCAAAGGAGTCGACATCCTGCAATTTTTGCTACGCAACCCCATTGCTTTACATCAATATTTTACAGTCGTCATAACTGAGATACAGATTGAAAACATACAGAGTAACAGGAAAATTCCGTAAAAGTGGTTAGGTAAATTATTTTAATGGTTGTTTTAATGTCATACAGCAGACAAACAAGCAAGCAGGCCACCTGATGGAAAGCGGTCACCGCCGCTTATGAACATCAGTAACACCAGGGGCGCTACCAATGCGTTGTCCACCAAGGGGGTTGGATGAAAGGAAGGAGGAAGGGAAGGGAAAGAAGACGGGGGAAAGAGGGGATAGGGAAGGAGTTGGGCTTCCGGATCTCTCACTCACCGAACGAAACGCATTGCTGCTTCACGTCGATATTCTGTGAGAGGGTGGTACTTTCCCGGTCGAGCAAGCCCATTTCATAATAATTGCTCTACCACTCCAAGACACTCTTAGAGGTCATTTGCATTTACAAATTAGCCCCCATCAAACAGGGAGTCGAAAGTGAGCGGTTTCCCAGATATTGGCGTTTCAAGAAAATTTTCTGCTTGTTGTAACTACTTATAAGGAGTTGGATCATTTCCTAGGTGACCTATAAGTAATTTTATTAAAAATTGCACAAATATACACATTCATAATATTCGTTTTTAGAATATGTTTATTTTTAACATGGTCTAGTTATTCAAAAAGTTAAATACAAAGGACACAACTCAACTGTTAAACTAGAATAGCATTCCGTCAATATTGGGAAGCGTTCTTTGACGCGAGCTACATTTTTGTGGTGCGGACGGAGCGAGTTCCGCACGTTCCTCTGACATTCATCCCGTGAGAGCCCTTTGATATCAGTCAGTACGAATCATTTTAATGAATATTCGGGAATTGTGACAATTGTTTCGAAAATACCCGAAAAACTCTGGTGAAATATTCGATCCTGAATTTTCGGTTACATACCCATATCGGAACATAACATTCACCCAATAGATGATTACGACGCAACTTTTTATCACTTTTATTTTTTATTTTATTTAAACAGTATTGGTCAAAACTTAGTACTATTACAAATTTTGTGACTTAGGTTAAAAATAACTGTTAATCTCAGTTTAAAAGTCATAACTATTTATTTAGGCGTATTTAAAATTTCTTGAGACGTCTGGACAAATTCGGCAAAGACTTTTCAAAGTTAAGTCAATCACCTGTAACAATGACAAGAATAGGTCTAAAAGTATTTAGAATTATATCTTTTGAAGTGTACTTAGATTTTATATCTTTGAAAATAATTCATCGTGACGTCATCAACAGACAGAAATATCCAAATAATTGGGAGAAATCTGTTCATATCAGCCTTCATAATCAGCGAATGCAATAATTTGTTTGATGAGGCACTTAAACACATTAATCCTTATGATTTACACGTGTCATAAGGGATACAGACCGTCCGCCCTTTTCCATACCCATCATTGTAATATCTCAGGAGACTATAATATGAGTAGTAAATAGATGCATATGAAGGTTGTTGATCAAAGTATGACTTTGTGTTGAACTTTGTGATACAAATCTAGGTCATGTTTCTATTTTGATATTCAAAAACATTTGAAAGTGCTGTGAGCATATGAAATTTTGTACCTATGAAAAATTTGTATTTTTGAAACATCAGATTCCATTCCAGATAGAGGAATCTTTGAAATATTTCGCATGGTACAGCTGTAACCGATATTACAAACTCTTTATTCGTTGTCTGGGTATAATCTTTTTAGGAATTTTTCTATTTATATATTTAGGTAAAATAAAACAAGTGGCTACATAGGTGTATGTGATTTGTCCCTATATATATATTTATTTATTTATTTATAGGTTCAAGAAGAAAAATATAGAAAGATACAGACACATCAGATAGAAAAATACACATGAAGATTACAGTTGAGTCGATTGGTATCAAAACGTTAGATTCGTCTCGGAGACGGGTAGACAGAGGCTGAAATTATTTTTTTATTAGTTTATGGGAAAGTTTGAAAGTTAATACTAAATTCCTACCTAACCTACGTTACGTAGATCACTAATTATTAAATAGTACAAACTGCCATTCTATAATAGAAAATTCAGATTTTACGCGATCGATATTTGACGACCTCCGTGGCGTAATGGTTACCACGCCAGACCGCCACCCAGGAGGTCCCGGGTTCGATCCCCGGTCGGGTCATGATGAAAAACGAACTTTTTCTGATTGGCCTCGGGTCTTGGATGTTTATCTATATAATATGTATTTGTTATAAAATATAATATCGTTGAGTTAGTATCCCATAACACAAGTTTCGAACTTACTTTGGGGCTAGCTCAATCTGTATGAATTGTCCCTATATATATATATTTATATTTATTTCTAACCTGATACAAACTTTAAATTCTCAACAACGAGTAGGTACTTGATATTTAATTATTATCTTAACGGACTGCAAGAGGTTTAATTCGCCCAAGCACTGAACCAAGTAATGAAAACCGCTTTGAAAATTTAGCAAATTTCTAAAAACATATTGCTTTTAATATCTCCGTATTGTAATTCTGATCACGCCCCCTCTTTGACAAAAGTAAACTAATTATTTGGAAAATGATTTCAGCAAATTATTGGATTATTTTATACATCTTTTGTCGTGGGAGATAATTGAGCGGTTAATCGTAATAGCAAACAAACGCTATGATTTTTTTGTTCTTAATAATAAAAGAATTTGACCACCTCGTAGGAGGTTAGGTGACCTGAGGAAAATCGCAGAAAGCCGCTGGATGCTAGTCGCTGCCAACAGGTCGCACTGGAAACGTTTGGGAAGTCTATGTCCAGCAGTGGACTTCTTGTGGCTGAGATGTTCATGATGAAATAAGTATACATCCATAACAAATAAGGTAAAAATTGTACCCGAATAATTATATTACGAAGAACTAATGGAACACACACGAACGAATACGCTGACGCCATTTTAATTTCACTTTTGTTCCGACGCGAAGATTTCTCATTTGAGTCAATTACAATCCTCTACCCTTAAAAGCTACATAGGTCCTAATAGAACATAATATATATCATGCTCGTGGCATTAAATTCATTACCGTCAGCCCAGCATGTCTCTAGACCATTATTTAATCCAAGCTCTTACTATTTTATTACAGTAATAACAGTAGGTAAACACTAATAATGCGGGCATTAATTTTACAGAGAGCCTTTTGTTCAAACAAGAACGTTATTACAAGACTAGACTATAGTTAGTGCATAGTGCTCACAATTAATTTAAGTTGATGGAAGGTTTATGCAAAATTATGTCAGAGTTCGTAAAAAAGTACGTTAATAAAGACGTTGTAATATTTATTTTATAACTTTGTCGAAATCGTTTTCAAACACATCGAAAAAAAATTGGGGATTATTTTTTGGGAACAAGTTGCATTTTCATAAAGTGTGATCGTTGGCAAGTCGAGTTACCACGACGTATTATAACAATTTTTAAACGATTTTTTTTATTTTTTTTTTATTAATTGAAAATTTCAGTTTGGGTGTACTAACACCCTCTTCTGAGACACCGGACTGTTGCGGGAGCGTAGGGCTCTCACCGCCAAAAATTTTACAGTGTCTGCCTAGGGGCGCCCCAGAGGGGGGCTCGAACCTCGGCCTATGGCGACACTGGGGGAAGGCGAACGGATTGGAGAGAAGCGGCCGGGCACGTGCCGGTACCGCGAAAACCGAGTCCCTACAGGAAGGTGGCGCGACGCGCGGCCCCGCCGGCGGGGCCGATATGACGGACGTGTGTGTCTAGTTTGTGTCGCGGAATCTAATTGTTTATACGCCTCGATGGCGACTGTAATGGAGTCGTCCGGGTCGTTGAGGACGTGCCGCGGACGACGTTTGGACCTGCTGGTGCTTGAGTGTATGTCGCCTTATATCATGTATTGCGCTATCTTGCCTACTCGCTCGTTTTATGAATTACTATAAGCCGTTGTGGTATTTTAAAAGGTCACTAAATATGACCAGCAGTTACCCCCTTCTACTTGTCGTCTCTTGTAAACTCCTTTGCTACGGTACGGGTACGGTAGGCTCTCGTTAGTAAAATGCTCTACTATCTAAGAGTTCTTCCTGAAAAATTCCCAATTTGAAGACACTGTTCATTCATTATCATAAATGATCTGAAATCATAGACATAATTGAGCAGAAACTGCAACTTTCAAAGCAAAACTACTTACGTGCAAAGGAAACCAGAACTCATAAAGCAGTAGTAAGTTAGTTCTACATCGTTAATTATACACTAATTATTCACAAAGTTTTGTATAGAACTGGAGTGAACCGAGGTACAGTCGCGTCTGGTATTATGAACTTTGAAGCAACCTTGTTACGTGGAGTCATAAATCAAATTTATCAGTGATTTTGGAAACGATTTTAATTTTATAAGAAAATAATAGTTTTTAATATGGAATTCACAAAATAAGTATTGAGGTTTTTTTTATATGAATGAAAATACACCAACGTATTCAAGTCTATCTAACCTTTACGATATAAGTTTGACAGTTGCAGGAATGGGATAATCGCAATGTTTGAATTGTGTGCAATTTATTTATAAATATGATTTTGTGGATTTTTGAGTTATTTTTAATACCTATTTAAATTTCAATATTACATTTGGTAATATTAATTAAATTGATAATTAAAAGATACAACATCAACTCAAGTCAAAGCATAACTGATTTATTATTTTAATACCAACATTATTAAATCAACTGTCAATGTCAAACCAAATACACAATATACCTCCATTTTTAAATCAAGACCAAAACAAAACTAAAGAATTCACTAAATTAATTAATCAGTAATTGGAATGCCAATAATGTCTGGCCACTGTTCCGGTGGGGGAAGGACAATAGGAGGATCGGAAGATGTTGATGCAGAACTTGATGCCTGTGTTGGTCTCACAGCAGCAGGTCTCGATTCTGTTGCACTTGCAACTGCTCGTCCAACTAACTGATCTACATGACGACGATGTAGCTCACCATCTTCCGTCCTAACTAAATAAGCGCTAGGCCCTTCTACCATCTCAATCACTGCTCTCTGCCATTTCTCGCCTGGCCCATACATACGAGCCAATACTGGCTGATCTACTACAAAAGTACGAGATGGTGTGCGTTGGGCCGCTGCTTCCAGCTGCTCATCAGCATTAGTTTGCGTTGTGTCCGGGTGCAAAGACGACACGGCCGTTCTATACCGGCGTCCATTTAACATTTCTGCAGGTGTCTTATTAGTGCAACTGTTCGGTACAGTTCTCATTGCATACAAAATTTTAGGCAATTTCTCTGACCAACGTCTACTTTCCTCGGTCATTTTCCTAAGCTTGTTTTTAAATGTCTGAATGGCCCGCTCAATTTGGCCATTTGAGGCTGGATGATAAGGTGGGGAATACAAGTGCTTAATCCCATTATTCTTTAAAAATATATTAAATTCTCTAGAAGTGAAATTCCTGCCATTATCTGAGACCAAGATATCCGGTAAGCCCTGCGAAGCAAATATTTTCCGTAAACTTGCAATTACTGCCTCACTAGCCATCGAAGGCATAATCTCAGCCTCGAACCACTTGCTGTAACTATCAATCAAAACTAGAAATGTTTTGCCTTGAAATGGCCCTGCGAAATCCACATGAACACGGCTCCAAGGCTTTTCAGGGATAATCCAAGTTTGTGGATCTCGCGGTGGGTTATTCCTCACCATCTGGCACTGCTCACATTCCGCCACTTGTCGTTCAATCTGTTGATCCATTGTCGGCCACCAGACGTATCCTCTTGCATACGCCTTAGTTTGAACTATGCCTGCGTGTGGGGCGTGCAATAATTTCAGTACGTCACTTTGGAGTGACGTAGGCACGATCACTCTGTTGCACCACAGTAAACACCCTTTACTGTGTGAAAGAGCCTCCCTTCTCGTCCAAAATACCTGCAAATCAGGATCTACGTTCGAACGTGGCCACCCGTGAAGAACGTGGAATAACACCTTCTGTAAAATGGCATCTTTTTTAGTTTCTCTTGAGATCATCCAAGCATCAAGATTCCATCCTTCCGGTTGGTCTTCGAGCAATAAAACTTCCCTTACGGGCTTTTCAATCTCCACCGCAGTCGCATCAGCAGTCCATCGACTTAAAGCATCTGCATTGCCCAAAGATTTCCCAGGTCTATACTTAATATCATATTCATAGGCACTCAGTTTTAATGCCCAACGTAACATTCTTGGCGCAATCTGATCCGGTATGGGTTTATTTGGGTTAAACAATCCCAACAACGGCTTATGGTCCGTGATAATACAAAATTTGCGACCTGCCAAAAATTCATGAAATTTAGTCAATCCAAAAACTATGGCCAAAGCCTCTTTATCTATTTGCCCATATCTTCTTTCATGCGGCTGCAGCGTCTTAGAAGCCATCATGATAGGTCTCTCCGTACCGTCATTCATCACATGAGCAATAATAGCCCCTACACCATAACTGGAAGAGTCACAAATAAGTAATAACTCTCTGTCAAGTTCATAATTAACTAGTGTCAAATCAGAAGACAACAGTTCTTTTGCTCGCTCGAATGCTGTATTCTCGGCTTCACCCCAAGACCAGGGTCTTTTTACCTCCAATAATCGATACAACGGTTCCAGTATTGTTGATTTGCCCGGGATAAACTTTTCATAAAAGTTATACAAGCCTAAAAATGCTCTCAAAGACTCATTATTAGTTGGGACAGGCTTTTCCTTAATCTCCTTGACTTTCAAGGGCGATGGGTGCAGGCCTTCAGTATCAATCATATGGCCCAAAAAGTGGATCGAGTTTGTCGCAAATACACACTTTTTCGGATTTAAATGAAATCCTAACTCGTTTAGTTTCTTAAGAACTGCAACCAAACGCTCATTATGCTCAGTCAAAGTTTTCCCCGCTACAGCCACATCATCAAGCAGGCAGGCCACTCCCTCGAGGCCTGATAGTGCATTGGCCATTACTCTCTGGAAAATACCTGGCGCCGCATTCACTCCGAACGCTAATCTGTTCATTTTCATCAATCCCAGAGGTGTGTTGAGCGTTAAAAGCTTTGCTGTTTCCTCATCAACTTTAAGCTGCATGTATGCTAGTTTTAAATCCAATTTACTGAAAACTCGACCGCCACTGAGTTTCACAAAAGATTCAACTGCTGCTGGGAGTGGGTATGTATCGACCTCAATTGCAGGGTTGACTGTAGACCGATAATCTCCACAAATCCGCAGGGACCCATCGTCTTTCTTAACCAACCTCAACGGTGTAGCCCAGTCTGAATATCTGACTGGAGTAAAAATACCGGAATCAATCATGCGTTTCAATTCTTCTTCAACTTGATGCTTCAAAGGAAAGGGCACCGGCCTCGCTGTTAAATAACGAGGTCTAGCGTCCGCTCGCACATGTAACGATATTGCAGGACCCTTATATTCACCAAGCGTCTCCTTAAATAAATCTGGGAACTGACGGACCAAATTATCTACCTCACTTTCAGACCAACAAATTCCCGAGATTTCTAAGCCCAAGGCTTCAAACCAGTTTCGACCCAATAGACAGGGGCCTTTGCCTGACACCACCAAGAGTTCACACTGAGCTTCGTTATTTCCCATTCTTGCACGAACGTGTGTGGCCCCCAACACCTTTAATGGGTCACGGGTCCACGTCACGAGCTTAACATCCGTCGACTTCAGAGGCGGAGGCGTGTACCAAAGTTTCTTGTAAGTTTCTTCAGGCATGATGGTTCGAGAGGCGCCGGAGTCTATCTCCATGTTAATCGATGCGCCATCGATCAAGAGATCAGCTGTGATCGGGGGCTGATAACTCTCTGAGCACTTGTATATACCCATCATCTGCTCTGAACCAACATTCACATTGTCCTTGGCTTCTTCTGCACCATTACATTCTACCTGGTGCACTTTTGCATTTTTCTTCAAACAAGCAGCCGCTATGTGTCCATATCTTTTGCAATAAAAGCACCTAGCCTTCATAAAAGGGCATTGCTCATTCACTTTATGACGTCGTGCACAGTGTCGACAGTCGTCAGACTGAATTTTACCAATATCCATTGGCTCGTTAGACGTGGATGGAGTTAGCTTTGAGTTGATGACAATATCAGAATACATGTCGTGAAACGTCGCCTGATAGTTGAGGCACTGTTGCACTGCGGACTCGTACGTGAGGTCCTTGGTCTTCAATAGTTCGCGGCGCAGGCGCTCGTCGCGCACACCCAACACAAGTCTATCGCGCAATTGACGTTTCAAATCCATAAAATGACACTGGGCGCCTAATAAACCGATAGCCGCCACAAACTCTTGCACGCTTTCGTCTTTTGATTGTACGCATTTATGAAATTTGCCGGCTTGCAATATTTCATTCACTTCAGGCTCATAGAATTTGTCCAAAACCTCCAAAATATCTTTAAAAGGCACATTCGTTGGACGAATAGGCACTAATAACGACGCAATAAGTGAGTAAGTCTCTTTGCCACACTGAGACAAAAACACTGAACGAGCTTTGGTGCGGTCATCGTCACCAATCCCCGCCACATCAAGGGCGCACAGCAAACGGT
Organism: Endotricha flammealis; assembly: GCA_905163395.2. NCBI lineage: Eukaryota > Metazoa > Arthropoda > Insecta > Lepidoptera > Pyralidae > Endotricha > Endotricha flammealis. The sequence goes on from LR990867.1 coordinate 9,617,407, forward strand.
CCTTATATTCACTCCACTTATCAGTTTTGGGGTTAAATGAACCAGGAAACAGCACATTAGCCATATTAGCCGCCATATTTCACTACAATCACTTTAATTTTACTCAGTCGCCATTAAAAGATACAACATCAACTCAAGTCAAAGCATAACTGATTTATTATTTTAATACCAACATTATTAAATCAACTGTCAATGTCAAACCAAATACACAATAATAATGATTACTCAAAGTAAATTGAACGAAGGCCTCTTCAAGCAAGTAATACGGAACATACGGGGACAAGTATAATTTGTATTTCATCTCATCTCAACCACATATGAATTTGCAGATACTAAAGTAAACAATTTTGTGTGAAATTTAAAAATACGCTCTAATCTGAATAATATAATATAATCCATCCACTAATATTTTATACATACTACATTATGTCATTATTGTTATTTTTATATCTCGAAGATCTTTTGGAGGACGAAAATAAATATACCTATCATCACCGGATATGGTCCCACGTTTCCGCTTGTAAGTTGTACGTGAAAAGAACTTCTCGTTATTTACTGCTCTATCGTTTAGTCTTTCAAATGACCATGTTTCGGTGTAAATATCTCATCACATTTTTTATCTGAATGAAGTGAGCCAGTTTTTGTAGAGATTGAGATATCGTTCCTCACCATTTAAGTCAGAGACGATAGATGCACTGTAGACGCTTCCAGGCGGTCCTTTGGGTTGAGGCCTATGTCCAGAAGATTTCTTAAGGCTGAGATGATGGCGTGACATAGTTATTTCTCTATTACAATAAAAAGCTTATCCAACAGATATCTAAATTTCATCATCATTTTATATAATTTTGACAGTTTTTATTTGACATGGGAAGTCTACAAATAAAAATTACTTACGATTAAAGAAAAACATTGCTATTGAAAATCCCGTAAATTTGTTAAACCACTCGGGAAATTAATATTTATTTTTACACAAAATAATTACAGGATTAAGTATTAATTTTATCAAACCATTTTTTTCTTTATCATCATAAAATGTTTAAAGTAATTTAGACCTCTGTTTATTAAACGTTTTATGGTATATTATGAATATGTAATGGCAAAATAAATCACTTTGGCCGATGTTAATGAAATTGTAAGCGCAAAATTTGTGACAAAATTACCCTTATACCACTGCCACGCCTCTTTCAACTTTATGGCCCTTAAATATATTGTTACAAATTTACAATATACATTGTATAAAACAAAATCGATTTTCACATCTTTCCTTCTAATATTTTCACTGAAATTCAATTATGGTGCTTGAAGTTTGTTATCTGGGGGCACGGCAGTGACCCCGCCAAGTCGAGTCTGGTAACATAATATCGTATGTTTTATAGCAATTAAGTGATTTGCGATCTATTCATATTTATTTCATACGATTTATGTTTTTAATCAGACAATTATAGAAACAAAACTAGAATGTTTTCAGCTGTCCAGCTGTAGTTTCTCCACCGGAACGTCAATAAGCTTCATTACCTATTGTCAATCTGAGGTCTCCGTAGATCCTGGCTATACAGGAGACACAGGGGTGGGAATGTGTGGTGAGCTTGTCTCATTGTTTCATGGAACCAAATATTAACGTAGCATTATCCAATAATTAAGGTTCAGTACTTATCAGTATTGCCACAGCGTTATTTAGCAGAAAATACATTTGCATTTTAATTGAAAATTTTTGATTGAGTTCACGTTTCACGTTGATCTGGACAAAGATACATTTCCACTGGTGTTTACCTACTGGCCTGATTAGTTTGCATAGGCCTTATTTACTTCGCAACATGTATTTAGAACCCCCAATATCTATTTACAGAACGTTACGTTTTGTTTTTTCACAAAAAATGGCTACCGTTGTTTACGAGTACGCTTTTATAATAATGAAACTTTTTAACTTGAGCTCTAAGGCTAAGGAAATAAAGGCTTCACTTGCCTTTATTTCCTTGGCCTTAGAGCTCAAGAGAAATAAATTTTCACAATTTTTTTTCGTAAACATCGTTTCAAAGTATTGAATTTTTTTTTCTTAACGACTCGTTTATGTTTAATGAAAGCTTAAAATGATTATTATATTTTTATAGAGTTATACTTGATTTTTAATTTAAATATTCTTGGGCGAATCACACAACGCCATCTAGTTCCAAACTTAGCAACTAAGCTATGTAATTGTAAATATACTTAAATACTTACTTTTTTCTGTAAATAAAATACTTAAAACACCCACACAGTTGCCTTCCGCAGGATTCAAACCTGCGGCCCTTGGGATAAAGTGACCATTGCTACAGACATAGCCACTCGACCATCGGGCCTACCTGGATTGTGGAGGCTTGAAGTCGCATAAATAGTATATTCGCCAAATACAACCAAAACCAAATGCAAAAGTTGAACGAGGCGAAGTTAGACAAAGTTAGAAGAAAATTTCGACGAAGTGCCCTAAGTTATCGCGAATTCTCGGACAGATATCATCAGGCGGGCCGTAAGCTTGTTTGTTTAGTGGTATAAAAAAAGCTATAATTTGGATTACTAAAGTGGCTACTACTGAGTCAGCGAGTTACCTTCGACCGCGTCATCGGCCATCAGGCGATACAGTGGTCAATCGCTGACCATTCAAATCAAATGATAAATAGACGAACACACACATTAATAATATTACGGGAAAAACACGATAGCAGAGGTAAATAATATTTTTCAAGTGAAATAAAAAATATTTTTCACCATAAAGTTAATAATCTATTTATTAGGTTACAAGGTTACCTTAATATTATGTAGGTATTTATGTATCGGCTTTTTGTTTGTACATCCATACTAATATTATAAATGGGAAAGTATGTGTGTCTGTTTGTTTGTCCGTCTTTCACGGCAAAATGGAGCGACGAATTGAAGTGAATTTTTTTAGAAGAGATAGTTGAAGGGATGGAGAGTTACAGAGGCTACTTTTTGTCTCTTTCTAGCCCCCCACTTCCCTAAAATAGGTGGAAGTTTGTACGGAGCATTCCGCAATTTTCAAGGTAGAAAGCTAAAAATTGGTTTGCGGACTATTTGTGACTAATAAAAAAATCATTTTTTTTTTTTGTAATCTGCCCCTAACCCCTTAAAAGAGGGGGTGAAATTTAATATGGGACTTTTCGCAGTTTTCAAGGTAGGAAGCTAAAAATCGTTTCACAGACTCTTTGTTACCAACGAAAAATTGTATTCTAAATTAGGAAAAGGGAACCGTGTTACCTAGAATTAAACGCGAGTGAAGCCGCGGGGAAAAGCTAGTTTCAAATAAATCTATTTTGTACTCAAACGTCAATAAAACTTTGTGGCGCAATTCTGAAAAATTACCTTATTTCGTTTTGGAAATTAAATTACTCCGATAAATGCTCTTCACGTCTATGATTATAATGACGTAAGACGATGTTGAATTTATTACATACAGTTCCCAACAAATTAATTTATATCAAAATAATATAAGACGTCAAGTATTCAAAGCCTACCTATTAATCATATTCCTGAAAATATTAAATTGTGTATGGAAAATTTAACTGTTTAATTACATTACCCCTCCTTTTACTAATTATTATTAATACGAAAGTGTGTTGTTTTGTCCTTCTTGCACGTCGGGTAACGAACGGATTGACATGATTTTTTGAGGATAGGTTAAGGTGACATAGGCTACTTTTTATCCCGGAAAAACATCGGGTTTTTTTTTTGTAAAAATTGTTTTTCCTCTTTGCCACGCGGGCGTAGCCGCGGGTTACATCCTAGTCCATGAATATAAGGAACTCATGGAAGGGGTGAGAAGGCCTTTGTGTGTTTTAAATTTTGTAGTTTAATTGCACCCTTTAAGGGTCATAGCTTTGTTAACACAATTTCCTTGTAGACTAAACTAGAAGTCTAAATTATTCAGGGATCAAGATACCCTTGAATTATATACAATTTTAACCTATAATTTACAAGCTATCGTCTCTCGAAGTCCTTTAATTTCATTGCTATACCAGTTTCTCCCGACTTACCCTGATGCGGTTGAACAACTACTACCTTTCTCAAGTAGAGTCATGTCAGTGTAAGTTTGACAAAATATTAAGTTAATTTTATATTAATAGGTATAATTTTGTCACTTATATTCATTACACAATTATTAAATTAAAAGATGTTAATTTGACATTACAAACAATCTATGCTAATATTAAAAAGAATTAGTAGGTAATCAGGTAATCTCGAGATCTACTGAACTGATTTTAAAAATTTCTTTACCTCTAAAAAGCCAAGTTGTTTGTGAGTTCGTGAGGCTAATTTTAACCCGAAACAACCCACGGGCCACAGCTACTTTTATATTAAATCTATATAGAATGGACACAACAAAAAACTTTTAAACAATGCTAAATGTATGATTTACATGGCAATAACAATAATCACGTTGTATGTAGGTGGTAAATGGTAATTTCCATTCAATTGTTATGGAAATTCAATCGTTAATATTATAATGATAATTTCAGGCCGTACAGTTAATGTTAGAGGCCGTTAAATGTAATGAGGGCCAGCTGGAATCGGTGCGCCGAGAAAAAAATAAAATAAATTCGTTCATGCATACTTAATAAGGGTTTGCCTTTGGTCGCAGATTGGGTTCCTGTATTGGATTCTGATAATAGAATCTGAGTGGTGCTAACACATCTGGTCACTGTTTGTCTCTCTGTTACCTTTTCATGCGTAATCCACTAAACTGGCACTAAGGATGCCTTGAAAAGATTGCTGTTAGCAATAAGGCCGCCTTGTTGCAACTTCACTAGTCTGTAAGTTATATGTATATTGTGTACTATTTTTGTGATTTGCAAAAAAGCATTATCTATCTATCTATCTGGTTTTTATATTATGTGTCATTTATTGGGAAAATCCAAAATTTGTATAGGTAACATGAAATTAAATAAAAATAATTAAAACTAAACTAACAATAAAAATTAAAAACTAAACAACAATAGTAAATAATTAAATAACAATAAATACAATCTGGTTTGGATAAAATATTTTTTTTTATGGCGAAGTTGGAAAACGAGTCAACTGAAGATAATCACCGCCAACTATGGAGGAAGATATAGCGAAGTCCCTGAGTCCTCCAACCTTTAATATGAAGAAAGAAGGAAATAAAGTTAAAAAGGGATAGTGGAGTTGGACCTCCGGATCTCACCGAACGCATTGCTGCTTCACGCCAATATTCTGTAAGAGAGTGGTACTTCTCCGATCAAGCTAACTCATTTCATTAAAGCTCTGACACTCTAATTTTGTCAGGACCTTCCATATTTGTATTACGAAATCTTCAAATAAGGTTGTTTAAAAGCCAGAATCAGACGCAGTACAAGTGTCTAGCAGCCAGTCTGTGAAACGCATACTTAAATTTAATGACGCATTAAATTATAGCTGTCACTGGTGCTAATTCTGTTGTACATTTAACTAGACTAAACTAATTTTGACAGGACTATATATAAGTGTTGCTATCTTTGTCACTAATTGTAAACCAAGGAAGGACAACAACAACTTTGGTCCTGTCAAAATTATTTTAGTCTAGTTAAATGTACAACAGAATTAGAACCATTGTCAAACTAAAGAAGAAGAAAAGAGGTAGCTTGAGACTTAATGTGGAATTAAAATTCGTTTCAGAAACTGGCTGTATTTCTGGCTGGCTCAGACTATACAGATATAAACTTTGATTCAAATTGATTGTATCCATATGTTTGGAACTATTACTACCTAAATTTATTGTGCCAGTTAATTTAGACATGATAATTTATAACAATTAATTACACTTATTAATCACATTAGTTGGAATACAAATTACACAGCGCATCTGCAGATAAACCTATATTATGTAATCTAATTCGTTGTATGACACGAGAATTTATGAGACTAGTAGCCAAAGTCCGCGACTTTACCCGGTTCTCAGACTGATATCTGGGATAAAAACTATTCTGTGTGTTAATCCAGGTTATAACCTACGCGTGTACCAAATTTTAAGTAAATCATCAAGCTGTTTTTGCGTGAAAGAGTATCAAACATTCTCACATACTTTCGCATTTATATTTTTTTTTTTTGCCACAAATTTTGCAAACAAGCATACGGCCCGCCTGATGGTAAGCATCACCATAGCCAATAGACATAAGTACAGATAGATAGCTTGCAATATCGGGGGTATCACTAACGCTTTGGCAACCCTTCCAACCCCCCCAAGTGGAGCTCTTAACTTTACTCACCGTAGGAACACAACATGGCCGAGACCAATGCTATTTTGGTTACGATCTTCTGTAAGGTGGAGGTCCTTCCCCAGACGGGCTGCTCCGATTTGAGCGGGTTATCCGCTGTGCCATACCTCTCATAAGATATTATTAGTAAGGATTGGTCTGATGCAATACATGTTAAGGTTAAAACTAAGGAACTATCATACTGCTTGGTTTAGTAAAAGCGAGAAACCGCAGATTCTAGTAATATAATAAATGCAATACAAATGAAGGGAAAATTAGAAAGCAATCACGATGATATTCCAATAGCCATTGTGTTGTATTATAAGCTTACAAATGATACGTGTGAATGCTAAATTCATCCAAACATAAGTAGCTTGGCCTAGATGCATACATATGATAGTTTCAGGGCTGCCACCATAACAATGTAATAACAAAAGCAGAAAACTCCGCAGTAACCGATATTTAGATGCATCAATCAAACGATATGAATATTATATCTCTGGAGAAAATACTATTCAAAATCAGAGTTAAAATATTGAAACGAGTAATAGATGATAGTGTACATCAAAGATGATGTATTTGTTGAATTAGAACAAATCATACACCACTGTTTGTTGGGAAAAGGCCTCCCTACCTTCCCAACTATGACTTCCTTATGTACATGAATATGAAGATGAAGGAAGGGTTTGTATTTTGGATGTGAAAATCCACCACGTTTGTCCAATGCGGTTTGGGTTTGCGTTCATGATATCAAAAATAATAACCTTAAAACTTTGATCATAAAAGCCTAATCACAACTCAAAACTATAATTCTATATATATATATATATTGAATATTAACCCAATAAGATTTTAAATACTTATTTCATTTCCGATACAGTAATAGAATAATCGGATGCATACCACCACTACAAAATTGTTATTATTTGCATAATAATTTCCTTTACAAACGGACTCATCACATTCATACACATTAACTAGAATTTACATATTTACATTAAATATTTGCTGTCGGACAGCAAATATCTAATTGAATGCGAATGCAGAAGTAAATGTGTCGAACAAAACGCAGTGGGAGTCAGTAGCACCAACTGCATTTCAACTAGTGGTCTTTGAAAGCATTAAATTTATACGGTCTGCGAAGCCACAATATAATACAGTTATCGTTTGTAATTAATTTGTTATCACCTTAAAATGAATTTGAATATACGGACCTCGTAGACAAAGTCAAACCTTACAGTAAAGTCATCCATACCAAAACACTGTAGCCTCATGATAACATTAAAAATCAACTAGCTTTATTAGATAAGTTAATTAGTGGACGGCAACCCTATAGTGAACAAAGTATTGTCCATTGTGGCAGGGTGCGAGATTGGAGCGTGCGGTTTGCATCCGGGCCATCACAATGGCTCCCGATTAGAATCGCGATGCGATCGTGAGCGCGCGACGCGTATGTAACACATCCTGGATTTTCTGTGGACCTAGTACACGCAATGTTAATTTGAAGAGGTATTACATAGTGGCATACACACTTGACAATATAAAGTGCTTTTTCCTCTAAAGGACGTGCTTTGTGCAGTGCTCTCTTATTAAATGAGGATTCGCATAATGATCTATTCGAAAAAAATATGAAATAAGTTAATTGCGACATGTTTGTGCCCATTATAAAAGTATCTAGCTATTTTAATAGACATTCAATTAGGAAGAATTTTATTATAAAGTAAGGTAAACGTAATAATTTAAATTTACACAATGAGCAAGACACAAAAGATTTCCATTTGAATAAACCAGTCGCTGCAGACACCGATATTATTACTAAAATGCATTTCCACTTCATTTACATTCATGAAGCTTATTGCGATCAATGGCCAAGTGATTTAAGTAAAATGTGAAGCTTTATCGAGTATTCTTTGATGCAAATTATTTTAGTTTGGATAAAGAAGATCACTGAAGGATTTGAGCGCTCAATCCCGATAACAAAAAGCGAATTGAGATGCAAGTGACGATTGACCTTCCAAACGGTGTCATAAAACAAGTTCGAGACTTTAGCTTCTGAAAATACTAAAGTATCTATTTCGTTTTATGTTCTTAATACAAAAGAGTAAGTAAACTTGATTTCTGAGAATAGGATTAGTTTTATACAACAAGAGAACAAGTCGTATCTCCTAATAACGTTCAGGCGTCACTTAGATACTAGTGAGTGACCCCTTTTTGGGATTACTACAAGACAAGGTCAGTTTATATTTTTCATCAGGTAGATTCAATCATCAGAATAAATATATATATCAGTAAAAATACCCGATTTCTAGCAAAAGTCACATTAACTATTTTAACCAAACTTTAATTGTACAAAATCTTTTGTTCAAATAAATGTGCACGTCTCCCAGGTGATTTGTGGGCGTCATTAAATTAAAGAACTCGTGAAAAGGTCCGTAAATGCATGCATACATTCAAAAACAAAAACCTAATTGAGATGGAAGACAGCCATCTGACCTTCCGACGACTTAAAGCAAACGACGTGATAAAACAAAAGTTCCAGTAAATTGAGTTGGCGAGAGGACTATTTCATTTTACGTCCACGATCAGACGCCCGAAACTTAATTTTAAAAACAAAACAGCAAACGAACCTTAATATGGGTAGGGTTCACACTGGCTCAGTCGCAATGATAAACAAATATTTTAAAATTTTGCAAGTGACATTTTAACTTGTCTACCTTACTTACCACTCACGAGATCACTTGACGCGCTCATTATTAACAGGAAACATCGCTCGGTTAATGCCCTTTAATTTACCTGAAAGAAAGAAAATAATTGTCATATAAAAAATCTTTTTTTTTATTTTTTATACCACACAGGTGGCAAACAAGCATACGGTCGGCCTGATGGTAAGCCGTCACCGTAGCCTATAGACGTAAGCAATACCGGGGGTATCACTCACGCGTTGCCAACCCTCCCAACCCCCCCAAGTGGAGCTCTGGAGACCTTACTCACCGTAGGAACACAACAATGGCCGAAACCAATGCTATTTGGCTACGATCTTCTGTAAGGTGGAGGTCCTTCCCCAGACGGGCTGCTCCGATTTGAGCGGATATCCGCTGTGCCCTACCTCTCTAAGTAAACAAATAAAGGACAACACTTCGTTGTTTCAAACTTGTACTTTTTTTGTAAAACAAACCTATTCCTAATAAAATCAGGCATTACTGCACGCATTGCTTTAATGAAAACCGCAGTGCGTACATAATGTACACATTATTGTTTTTTTTTCCAAATCGTGATCTAAATACCAGTGAAGCTGTAGTCCATGTTATAGAAGATATCATATAACAGGCGTGTAGTACTAGATCAATGAACTAACTAAAAGTAGGTTAGTAACTTAGTAAGTAAGGTCGACGTTTAGAGACCTTTTCTTGACAAGCGGATTATCACCGTCGCACAATTTCTGCCCTCGTGTAACCTCCCGCATGGCATGGCAGATAACATAATTGCGTTTCCAGAACATTGCTACCACTGACTATGACATCCAAATCTATTATCTAAATATAATATAATATAAAAATATTAATCTAAATCATAAGCTATTGAAAATTCGACTGAAAAACGAACATAAAAGTGACCCCATCAGCTTAAAAGAGTTCCGTTTTTTCCTTTTAAGGTATGAAGTCCTAACATATAAATTCTACACCAATGTTGTTTGTAGTTCATGCTATGATCACACAATTATCACGAATCAAACAAGAGAATTTTTCGTTCAACGTTTTCACTATCAAACCTTCAAACGCAATCCGTTCCGCTCCAACTGGTACATTGGCACATCTTCATAACCGTGCCGATAACCGCACAATACCCGCATCCATTGATTATGCACATAAAATTGATGGATTGTGTCAAAAAGGTATACGGGTAGGAATTTACATGAGCAAAGTCGCAACTGATAGACAGAAAACATGCCTCAAGAATGGTGATGAAAAATTAAAACACAAAAGTTCAGATAATAAATTTATTTCTTCAATAAATATATATGTAAATATTTTATACCACAAATGTGGCAAACAAGCATACGGCCCACCTGTTGGTAAGAATCACCGTAGCCTATAGACGCTTGCAATACCGGGGGCATCACTCCTCCAACTCCAAAATATATTTATTGAAATGAAAAGTTTAATAATTTTATTGAAGAATTATGAAAATTCTTAAGTAATGGAACTGCTTAACAGAAAGACCCACAAGTTTACCATTCCAATGACAACGAGTTGATTTGTACTGATCGTTCCATATAAGAAAGGGATGAAAAAACAAAGTACTATGTAGGTTTGGAGTGGTAGAGCAATTATTACGAAATGGGCTGGCTCGACCGGGGAAGTACCACCCTCTCACAGAATATCGACGTAAAGCAGCAATGCGTTTCGTCCGGTGAGTGAGAGATCCGGAAGCCCAACTCCTTCCCTAGCCCCTATTTCCCCCTCCTTCTTTCCCTTCCCTTCCTCCAACCTCCTTGGTGGAGAACGCATTGGTAGCGCCCCTGGTGTTACTGATGTCCATAGGCGGCGGTGACCGCTTTCCATCAGGTGGCCCGCTTGCTTGTTTGTCTACTGTATGACATGAAAAAAAAAGTACTAATTTCATACTTTTCTTTTTCTCATGCCTATTTTTATTTGGCATGGATAATATTAAGCTGACGATCAATTTTTGTATACTCTTTAAGGGTAATCTCATTACTGAGCATGTTACTAACATTTTTGATGACATTTTTATAGCGGTCGTCTAAGTGTGGCTATAAACTAAAAGGATTGAGAATATCGAGTTAATGTGATATATAGAAGTTTTATGTCTTTTTACCCTTATGCGACATCAGTGTGAACTACATTTTCTAGAGTAGAAAGAAAAAATATACACAATACAACAATACAATATTCTTTATTGCACCAAATAATAACAATAAATTAAAAAGTACAAACAGGTATGTAGGTAAAGTACAACAGGCGGTCTTATCGCTAAAGCAATCAGTTCAAGACGACCTTAGGATAGAGAAATCAAAATGAAAAAAAGGTAGGTGGCGCAAAATTTTACAAAAACTATAATAAAAACATATGATAACAAATAACAGTAATAATTAGGGGCTAGGTCCATACAGACGTTTCCATATAATAGTTTAATTATAACCATCTTACTGACGTATATAGTGTTTGCAGTGTTTTTGTTCATTTTCTTGATTTAGAAAATATTTTACTTATAAATTCGGTAAAACTATAATATTAATGTTTTATTAATTTATCTGTAGGCATTGTAGAAAATAATTCATACGCCGTACTTAAAGCAAACAATGCTACAAGACAAACGTGTGTAACCATAAAATCCTTTGCAATAAAAATCACACTGGTGCAAAGAGAAATAGCAAAATTGACCTATATCCAAGTCTTGAAGACTTGTGAAATGAATTCTAGCGTTTTTTTTTTAGGCGCCAAATAATATATATATATTTTTTTATACCACACAGGTGGCAAACAAGCATACGATCGGCCTGATGGTAAGCCGTCACCGTAGCCTATAGACGTAAGCAATACCGGGGGTATCACTCACGCGTTGCCAACCCTCCCAACTCCCCCAAGTGGAGCTCTGGAGACCTTACTCACCGTAGGAACACAACATGGCCGAGACCAATGCTATTTGGCTACGATCTTCTGTAAGGTGGAGGTCCTTCTCCAGACGGGCTGCTCCGATTTGAGCGGGTTATCCGCTGTGCCCTACCTCTCTTAAAATACCTCTCTTAATATATTTTAGGTTGGTTATTAATAGAATTTTATTTTATTTTTATAGCAAGGAAAGAGTTTTAAGGATTGTCTCGTTCGAATCAATTTTAATTACTAGCAATAGATTGAATGTCATGCTTACAATAGGCTCTTTTAATTTTATCCTACCAAAAAAAAATATTTTTTGCTGACTTTGTAGATCCAATACAAAAATAGTTATTTAAAAATCTTAATCTATCATCTTAGAATGGGAAAGTGTAGACCATTGCATCATTGATTTTCCTCTAGACTAGACCTTTAGAAGTCTTTACAGTGTGAAATGTGACGTTTATAAATGACCTCAAAACTAAGAGCATCTTTGTGAGCAAGCCAAATGGTTGAAGTGGATAATATGAAGTGGGCACAGCTTAACTGAGAGGCAGACTTTACAAAGACTTCTGAGAAACTGAGATAATTAATATTCGGATTGCATAATATTATACATAAAGATTTGAACAGTGTTAGAATGGTATTACTGAAATATTTAGAGAAACACATTATGTTTTGATTGATAGCTCACAATAGGGATGCCAGGATTAACAGCTCTTTGAGATTTCGAATGAAAAAACTACAACTGCTAAAAGATTAGACGGAGTTGTATTAGCAAAGACACACAAAGAGAACTTAATAACTTAAACTTCTACAATGCGCCTAAATTTGTTAACTATGGAGTAAGTATTAATGATGATGCCATACCATATGCAATTTATGAAAAATCTGAGTTTAAAAACCAAAATTCAAAATTTCCTTTTCAATTATTCTATACCAGTACATCCCAGACGTCTTTGATGAAAAAGGCAGAGGTGATTATCTACCTTAGAAAACCCGCTAGCTCGATGTTTATGATACCAAAAAGCCCTAAATCGTGACATATATTTAGGATAGGTGTGCCTTGATTGAATAACAACTGTGAGTTCGGTGTCCTTGGCTGAATCAAGTCAATGCAGTCACAATGGACTTCAATCTGAATCCAGATTGGCTGACAGAGCCGAATTAAATTTTATGTGTATTTTATTTATCCACGTGATTTACATATCAGTAAAAAAGTGTGATATGCAGGCAAGGAAAAGCAATAGTTTTAACCATTGAAAAAAAAACGTTTGGGAAAGTATACTTGTTGTTTGTTGTAACAATTACATATTTACACTAATTTAATAAAGCCTTCAAAATTAGTCTTTATAAATAAAATAAAATAACCTATATCATCCTTTAGAATTCAGTGACAAAAAAAGCTAAACCAATTTAGCTTTTTTTTGTTCCAAAACAAGAGTTTTTGAAATAAGAGAGGTCGAAGTTACACACTCAACTCTATCGATAGATACCAATAGAGTAGGAAACAAAAGAAAAACAAACCATAAGAAATTCAATCCGAAATCCCCTATTAAACTTTCCAACTCCTTTCCCGAACACCAATTACATGTTATCGATGCAGTGGACATCGATAAAAAACTGTTCCAAACTATCGGAATCGAATAAAACTAAGTGACGCGGCACGTGATCGCATACCTAGTACTGCCCTCCCAACTTCGTACAAGTTGGTCCAGAAAAACTGGAACGTGACAGTCGCAGATATCAATCTAAATAGATGCTGCAGATAGTGCAATGTGTCAAAGATTAAAAGTGATGGTGACTCTTCGCAGACGAGAGGATGGCAAAAACATTAGCATTCCGCTGATCGGAATCTGAACCGAAAACTATAGATATGTAACTGTAATAATGGGACATTCTATAAATTCAATACAGGTAGTACTCCATCCAATTTCTTTCAGACAGCTGTAGCTTCTCCCCCGGGACGTCAATAAGCTTCATTGCTTTTATTGTCAACCTGAGGTCGCCATTGTTGATTCTGGATCTACAGGAGACACAACGGTAGGATGTGTGGTGGGTTTGTCCCGATTCTGCAACTAGCATTTCTATGACATTAGAAGGTATTCGCGGCTTCTATTTACATCTATTTTTATGCGCGTACTGTCGAAACAGTTCCCCTATTATTCACGTATCGAGTGAGCAATAACTCAGCGTGTGGAACACCTGTTCTTCTATTACAAACAAGCGGTGTGTGATCGAAATTCATGCTTGAATTGGATGCCGCACGACGTGCTGACAAAAGACTGATGACGTTCAGTTTTACTTTACATTTTTCTTTTGTATGGATTTTTGATGGCCCATTTACGGTTCCACGACGAGTAATATTTATGGGCAGAGTAGCATTATATTCCGTTCTAATATTCTTGGCATAAATTGTCTGGTTTAAATTATACTAAATTATATTATTAATGATACATAGAGATGAATCAATAACAAATCACTTATGAAAAAGCACAGATCATGTTACCACGATAAGGTATATGACTAGTTTAAACCATCATTGAATTTCACTCGAAACCTTGTGGCAAAAGGCAAGCACTCATACACGGTTTTTTTTTTCAAGAATTTGTACAGATTTTCTGTTTTTTTAATGTAGGTACAATCATAAATTATAATTTTTATATTATCATAAAATTATAAATAAAATTACAGGGTTATAAAAACAATTACAATAATCATAAATTGCATTAGAAAAATCAAAGTCTCACAAAACTTACGATGTAGCAATAAATTTAATTGGAATCGAAAACTCGACAAACTCTCGACGGCTCCCAGTTCTCTAGTTGACATTGAAAATTAGATTGACGCAAAGGACCCTGGGACATCTAGAACAATCCACCCAGCCAAAATATTCTGATATTTTCATTTGATTATTATTTTAATTACATAAATTAAAAAATAATAAAATTTTCATTCCATCGCACTTAATATTTTTCAGATATATTTATGGTGAGGTTTTTTTTTACGTAGACGCAAACGAGCATGCGGGTAACCCAATGATGATTGTTCACCGCCATTAGACCACAGACACACCAGGAAAGTCACTGAGCAGTTGCCAACCTTTGAGTGGAAGAAAGAAGAAATAATGTGTAATAGAGAAGTTGAACTTCCGAAAATCTTACTCACGCTTGTGCTACTTCATGCTATTTTATGCAAAGTAGATCATACATTTATTGGTACGCGACTTTTGTATCAGTTGTCCACATTACAATGTATTTCGATAGACAATAATATTGTCACAGATCATTATTCTCCACGTGATATTGTGACTTCCATAAACCAATTTAGTCAAAACTTTAATTAACATAGAGATCAATGTTATAACTTTGAATCGAAGCCTCTCGTTATCAAATTAAATTCACATATTTCACAGAATATATGAAATAGTCAATGGTTTGCGGTTCAATTTCATACAATGTTCATATTCATACACGAACAATAGCAACGTAGAATTAAATGATTATGTTTGATTGCTACACGCTATGTGAAATTGTTTGTAGCATTATCGGTGAGTTGCAATAACGTATTTTTTTATAAGTTTAATTCTGATACGGATTTTAGAATAATGTGAAATGGGCTAGTTCGACCGAGGGATTACCATACTCTCACAGAATATCGTGAAGCAACAATGCGTTTCGTTTAGTGAGTAAGAGGTCCGTGAGCACAGATTAGTTAATAGTTATTATAGAAGTTCATTTGTTTATTTTCACTTTTGTCCCACCTTTTCTCCTTATGTCCTTTCCCTTTCTTTCAAATAAATATCTAAATCTTCATCCATATACCTCGATGTCTTCGTCACCTAAATGGTTTTCAAATACGGGGTGATGTCCTATGTAAGGTCACTCAACAGTGTCACTAAATTGTCCAAACTCACATTCGTGAATATTATCAACAAGAACACCAGCTTTTTCCCTAAAACAACAGTAACCGTCTCAAAACAACCAAATAGTTCAAATTTAATTGTCTCATTATTAGGCGTGTTGGATCTAAGAATAGATTTTATTATTTGGTCGGTAAATTTACTTCTTTTATGGCTGTCGTAAAGAGAGAAAGAGTTAAACAACGGTTTGCAGCAACCACAAATAGGGTGGTTTATTGCCCCGTAACGTATTCTCGGATACACCTTTAAAATCGGTTACCTACGAAGGTGTTCGTATAGAACTCGATGAATTTAGAATCTTACGGCTGAATTCAATTATTTATTGAAGTGAAATACGTTTCTAGAAACTGAATTTTTATTTCATTCGATGTAAACGTCTTTCGTAATTTCTTAATGTCGTCATTTTAACCCTTTTTCTGGTCATCTTTTATTGATATTTAATTATGTCTTGATCTGTATTAAAGTGAAGTCATATTTGGAAATTTTACAGAATGCGCTAGCTCGACCAGGGATGTACTACTCTCTTACAGAATATCGACGTGAAGCATCAGTAAGTCTCGTACTGTATGTAAGAGATTCGGAAGCTCAACTCCTTTCTCTTCTAGATTTCCTTATCGTCCATATTCTCTCCGTACTCGCGACGCATTGGTAGCACCTCTGGTATTACTGATGTTTATATGCGGCGGTAACCAGTCTCCATCTGGTGGTCTATTTATTTGTTTACTTGCGGTATGTATAATATAAAAAAATGTCTTCCCATAACTCTTTAATATTACCAATAGAACGTGTGTCCATCCATCTAACAATAATTAGATCTGACACAGAATTTTACTAAACACTACTTTTGAAAACATTTTTATTTTAATACTCAATACTTTATTGCATCATAGTAAATTTAACAAACAATAAGTATTTACTATAGACCCTGTTGGGCGCTGCAATTTACAGGATTACAATCTAGAGGTCACGTATTAATCTTACTTTCGAAAATAAATTATACATTTCATTTTAATAACAATCAACTACTTAGATATACATTCTTCAATGATTGCAATATACCTACCATTAGCATTTAGGTGACATTTAACATAATAGTTTATACTTATTTTCACTCATCATCATCATCAATGATCAATCAATTTTATTTTATTATGTCATTTTGCATCATATAAATTTAATATCCGTATTACAAATTACTACTTTTAGTGCGATGTAACTGATTGTTAGTACGTATGAACTAACAATCTACTACTATATGGATTTCTTGTTATTCGTGGTGCGGTAACCAAAAATGTTTCAATCCGCAGTAAATCCTACGTATCTGGGTTATAAAAATGTGCATATGTTTGTATGTATAAGCCACTACGTACGTATAGTGGCTTGTGGAAATGACGCATCGAAACATGTCGTTCTGCATTTGACAACGTATTGCAGCGGATATGAGATTTTGCATGAATTTGTACAGTGGAGTAGACTTTTCAATTAACCACAAATCTTTGAAACATCCAATCAATATGAATGTTACATTGCAATTTTTTGTACGTGACACAATGTAGAGCGAAAAAAATGTTTTGTACAAAAAATATTTAAATTGAACGTATGATTTGAATACGAATACAAATCATTCATTTTGCAACAACCTTTTGATATGTCCTATAAATATGTTATACTTACTTGTATAGCTTTAAGTGACACGCCTCTGCCAATCCGCATTGGAGCAGTGTGGCAGAGTACGCTCTAATCTCGATTGAAGGGAGATCCTTGCAGTGAGATCATTATGCGTTTATTCTTGTAACTTATACTAGCTGTTACCCGCGGCTCCCCCCGCGTGGTCAAGGAAAATGTCAATATTTTTTTCCATGGGAATCTCTTTATCCCGTGGGGAAAAAAACTCCAGACCTTAAAATATCCCCAATAAAAAATTCATATCAATTCGTTCATTACTTTCGACGTGAAGGGAAGACAAACAAATAAACAAACAAACACACTTTCACATTTATAATATTAAGTATGGATTGGGATATTTTTACGTTAGGTACACATTTTCGTCGCATTGACGTCCTTCAAAAACTACTTATAAACTGTCTTCAATATATTCCAAGATATATTAGACGCGACAGATTGAAATTACTTCCCTTAGCAGCGTAAAACGCAACACTTAACAAGTATAAGACTTGTTTTTCATTAGCTTCCCGTAAAAAAAACTGGCGTCAGTTCACCGTTGTCATTGACTTGGCATAAAAATCTAAGAAGAGGCGATGTTCAGTTCACCCTTAGACCTTAGACTACGATGAAGCTAACGTACATATAGTGAAATAAAATGGAGTACTTAACTCAATACACAGTATATAGTAATAATAAAATAAGTTATTTATATAACAAACCTGACCTCAAGAGATAACTTATATTTCCAAGTAATCATTGCGGTACGCCACTATGATAATATGATTGGCTTTACGGGCTTTACTATATAATAATTTTACTATTGTTAAAATTAACAACTGTATGCTAGTTTGCCACCTTTGTGGTATAAAAAAATGTATTAGCATCTCTACATCCTTCACAATAGGCTTTTCTTCTAGTTATTCGATTCCAACATTGCAAAATCAATAACCTGCTTGTCGGAGCTGGCGTATACAATAATTAAAATTATATAGCACTGCAATAAAATTTTGCGGTGTCTCCCCTACATGTAAAGTGGGAATGAATTTTTTTTTCGCGCTGAACGTATGTTGTCGGTTGTCGTTAGATAGGTTTCTTAAAAACATCATTGTGGAAAGATCATTTTTCGATACAATGATCTCTTTTGAGTATTATTTACATTTAACGTGCCAATTTTCGTTTTGCTCGGTGGTCCCCTTCTTTCTGCGAAAGTCTTGTGTTTAGAAATTTGAAAAAAATCATAGTAGTAGTCCATATAGTGAACCTACAAGGTTTAATGTATCATTTATTATAAAATGCGTTCCAGAAACTGACTGATAGTCATACATATCGTGGCTAGCTTAGTAGCTTGATAGATAACACAACTTACCATCAAAAGCTTTTTTTTCAAATCCGACTATATTATTCAGATTTGCGTGTTAAACAAACATTCACACTATCATAGCTCTGAATTAAGGTAATGCGAAGAGAATTCACATTTTGGGCGTTGCCTACCACTCCAGAAATCATAGGCGTCACGTTAAAATAGCAAAAGAGAAAGGATCAAAACAGGAAACGCAACAATATTGATAATATAGATGGCATGTATCCAACGTACCATATATACACATAAAAATATCTGATGATGGATCGTGCTGTTTGTATGTTGTATGCGGAAACGAATTGTGTATTTTGTCATATGTATTACTGGGATGGACAATCCATCAGAAGTGCAGACAGATAGACCCAGTTACGTTATTAATATAGGACGATAACTGTGCTATGTTTCTGCGAAAAAGAAGTTTTTTAACCAATTTTGTTGACAACAGAACACACAAGTGTCGGTACTAAAGTGTTCTCGCCTAATAATTATATAAATAGACTAGCTTCCGCCCACGGCTTCGCCCGCGTGGCCTAGTAACAATTAGAATATTTTTCTTCAGAAACAAATTCCGGTCCGGCACGGCCCGGTACGGTACGGTTCCATCCGGTCCGATCAGGTCCGATCGGTCCCCCGAGGTTTCTCGGTTTCCCGTGGGAATTTTTAAATATCCTTTCTTAGTTCACCCCTAGACGTCGCCATCGTAAGGAACCTACAGTCCAAATTTGCAATAAATCATTTATTTCTATCACAAAACTTCCATTAAATAGAACTTTAGTTAGAAATTCAGAAATACAATATAGCGTTGTTATATTATTATGTACATACGTTTCTATCTTAAATGTATAAACCGATATAAATATGTGTAGTAGAGTTTAATGTTTACAAGCAATTTACAACAGTAAAAGCAACAATGTCGACACTAACAGTTCTTTCAACAATATGAATAACAATAATAAAATTACTGACTCATAAAAAGGGTCGTCAGAGGTGGTCTCGATACAAAAAGAGAAAAAAATAACCGATAATGACATCGTCCATCATCTCATGACGGGGGTACAAGAGGCAGTAGACTGCCAGTGACCGCTTCAAATCTACGCATAGAATTGCCCTTTTTTATGCGAATACGTAATAATAGTAGTAAGGTTTGTCCTAGATGAGCAATATTTTGTTAAATTACTCGATTAAATTCGTCGATTTATTATCGCAAAACAAAATATTTGAAAAACGAGATATTTGAAAAAGATTTTTTTTTAATTTACCTAAAATAAAAATGTAAAATAAATATATCGTTAGGTAACCTAACTGGACAAAGGAGGTGATCCAAATCTCATATAAAAAACCCAGGCCCGGCGCGCGCTAAAATTTAGTACTTATATCAGATTTTAAAGGATATTTATCAACTATGACTATCTCTCTATCGGGTGGCTAACACTTCTTTGCTCATAAAGTATTGTAGGTATTCATACTTCGTAATAATAATATGTTTTTCAGTCGATAAATATTTTAATGAATGAACGAACCGGCACCCTCTAGATGCTAGCCGCTAAAGTCTAGCACAAGAGATTGACACATAACTGCTTCACCGGGAAATCAAAATATCAGGTAGTCACTTAAAATATTCTACGAAGAAATTCTACTTCGCAGGCTCTTCAATTTCGCAGGCAAGTTTATTATTAGACTATCACATTTCCAATTATCTGGAAAATAATATTAGCAATATCAGTTATGGCGTTATTCGTCTTCATTTAAATGAAAATTACGACACTTCTAGCCTTTACAAGAGTTTCAAGTCCTTTATAATTAATTTGTCTGCGCTGACAATCTCATTTATTAGAAGGCTTTCGCGTTATTACAAACAATGCCTTTTTATTCCCAAGAAATATTCGGTTATAATCGAGAAGATACATTTTTAAATTTAATTGTAGAGTGATAACAGCACAAGGAAATTAAAATTACTAATATATTAAATACTAGCATAAAGTGATTTGGTTAGGCGAATATTAAGCGGATACCTCCGTGGCGTAATGGTTACCACGCCAGACCGCCACCCAGGAGGTCCCGGGTTCAATCCCCGTTCGGGTCATGATGAAAAACGAACTTTTTCTGATTGGCCTCGGGTCTTGGATGTTTATCTTTATATGTATTTGTTATAAAATATAATATCGTTGAGTTAGTATCCCATAACACAAGTCTCGAACTTACTTTGGGGCTAGCTCAATCTGTATGAATTCTCCCTATATATTTATTTTATTTATTTACAACTTTTCGCGTGCGTATTATTTTAGTTTGCCGCGCTACGTGAATCCATCATCGTTTAAAGTATGATCAAGAATACGCTTGCTACGCCACTCATAGGCAAGAAGAACGAAATTGTTCTTATATGGAAGCCAGAAGGCGAAGTTTTCAAGTAAATTTTGAATCCACTGAATTTTTATATCATACAAAAGCCAAACAAGCGAGCGGGTCACCTAAAGGAAAGTTTTACCGCTAAGAGAATCAGTAACCCTAGAGGCGCTACCAATCCGTTGTCCAATACTAGCTATAAGTAATAAAATAAATACATGTCATACAAGTTCTAATAAAAAAAAACAAAGCAGGTGATCAACAAATTTTATAAACTATGTCATAACAACTCTTTTGTTAACCCTCATAATACCTCCAATCTCTATGGAACACTTGTCGGTTTACTCCCAACGATATTAATATGTAAATGACGACGGAACCTAACTCGCACCTGTGCAGCGTAACCTACATACGAGTCGTAAGCGACTTTTTTACCTTTTAACCCTGTCGAGAACGTGACAACGTGATGCTTCACTAGAATAAAATCGGAATAAATAAATTGGATCACTATTTTAATATATTTTTTATTTTCACCTTACTTGGTTTTATCGGACTTGAATTTCCCTATTTATTTGGTAGGTAAATATCTTTTAGTATTTCTCAGATTAAGTTTTTCTGACTTATCAAATCATCAACAAAGAAAAAAAACACTATTCGTTGATGAAATCCGCATGAAAATCGGTTCAGTAATTGTTGAGTTTGTCGCGAGCAGACAGAGAGACGTCGCGGCTTTGTTTTATAATATGTAAGGATGTTATTGGTTAATTCTGCTCAATAGGACAGATAATATGATACACAAGTAAAAAGATCCTTATTAAATAAAGTTTTTAAAAATTGTCCTGTCCATATTTTGGCTACAACGACGACGGCAAGACACTACCAGATGAGCCATCTCATCTAATAAGTTACATAGAAAAGATTGCGACCAACTACGGATGACCCAAGGGCTTGGCAGTTACGTTGCTCCACCGATTTCTATCGCCTTCAGCGAGGTAACGCTGCTAGCAGGGTACCCAATAGGGTACCCTGCCACAGGGACCATGCCTCTTATTTTTTTAACATTAGTTTTAAGTTTTATCATAGTTTATTTTAATGTTAGTTTAATTTTTAGTTCAATAATGTTATTATTAGTTTATTACTTTAATCCTGTAACATAGTAAAACCCAAGTTCGTATCGAGCGACGTAACGAAACGTAACCTTAATAAAAATTCAATATTCCCACAGAAAATCCTAGTGTGAATGAGAAAACATTGGAACGATGTTCATTTTACGCAGATGGGTAAAAATTATCGTTTCACGGGACATTATGAGCAAATTCTCAGAACTTTTACTCTCTATTACCACGACATAAATGTGTTTGTTGAAAATTGTACCCATGTGGTACCCAGAAATGATGTTACATACGATGTAGATTGGTTAGCAGTATTATAATATTTTTTTGTGATCGTTAATTTCTTTAGGTTGAGCTCGGTCGTAATTCATTTTAATATTTAATATGTTTCCTTAGTTTTAGAAGACATTTATTAATAAATAGGTAGTAAATACAAAATCTTAAAATACTTAAATAAAAATCAGAATTATTAATTTTATCATATTAATATTATGATCTGAGAAGTACCTAATTTTGTCAGTTAGAAATAGTAATATCGTCTGTAGATTTTTGTAAAATGTTTCACAATGGTCTTAAAATTTCAACTTCACTTACCAAATGAAAATAGTAGAGAAATAACTTTTCTTACAAATCAGAAGAGAGAAAGCTTCGCTTATTTTTATTGTTCCGAGTGTAGCATCCAGTTTTACCAATAGATCCGTGGTCAATTTGACAATAGCGTGCCTTCTTCAGACATTTATAGAACACATAATGTATCTAAACTTTTTTAAATATAACATCACAGTACCGGTTGTGTAACATCGATTCGCAACTGCGGCAATTTGGCTACTTTGAATATAAATGCATTTACCTAAAACGATTCCGATTATGTAATCGGAAATTAAATGCTGTATCAGCGTTTTTTCAAATGTAAAAAAGGTGTGATTGAGGTGAAAACCTTTTTTTGCTGACATGTTAAAATACACTGTTACTTTTACGAATTGAATTTGTAAGATTTTTATTATCAACGGTTTTTTATATTTCATAATCTTCTTTTCTCGCGCTACTTAAAATTGCTGTCAACTAATATAGTGCGCGTTTGTTACTCCTTCACGGAAAAATTACTTGGATTCGAGATCGCCGCCTCGTCAACGAAGGTCGTCAAGATGGCGACCTCGGATCATCACCGTACAACGCTACCTTTTTAAAATGTACTTTTTTTGTTAAAAAGTGTTCATTTAAAATATTCGACATTGGCGAAATTGTCTATGTGTTGTTAAGACACGACAACGCCATTAATTAGGAAGAAAGAAATAGTTATTTGTTATGCAAGGCTGCAAAGTTGTTTTTTGGCGCGAGTACTTAAATTGAAACCTGAGCTAGCGAAGGATTCTAGGATTGAACCACGAGCGAAGCGAGTGGTTCAAATATAGAATCCTGAGCGTAGCGAGGGTTTCAAAGGTACGAGACGCAGAATAACTTTGCTGCCGAGCGAAACACAAAATTTTTCACCTTACTACAGCGAGGAAAATCCTAGGTGCAAGAAAAACGAAAATAATATACTAAATAAGTGTTTTTTTTTTTTCATGCGGTGTCGTGCTGGCCAGTTCGATTATTTTAAAAATAAGGTTGGCACACTGGCATGAAATAAGTATTAATACATTTTCAGAGGACTCGCGGTATAAAAAATTAAAGAATAGAAAGGTTCGAATTTTAAAAATACTTTCCACGCTAGGGCACAAAATGCACTTTTGCGCTCAGATTTCGAATGACAAACAGTGATGGTTCTGCGGCAATGGGTAGGCAATGGTCACCAGGAACCATATACCGGAAAGGAAAACGAGGTTTGCTTCTTTTAACATCAATGGACTGTATTTATTCTTGAGTACTATTTCTATCTTCATTTAAAACAATACTATTTCTTTCTTGGTAGTGTAGCTCGGTGTTGTTCACTCTCTGAAGAGCTGTGTTGGACTGTAACAGTACCGAGCTACCCTGACATATTTATAGCCAATATTTGGCCCTCATGCGGACCAATCGGAGGCGAGATAATTTTCGTGTAATTTGCGACAATTTCCGACGACATTTCGGGCAAAAAGTCACTACGCACATATTGCTTAATGCGCTCTACATTCTACAATTAGTAACTTATAACTCCATATTCGTGGTTATTCTAACTAACTAACACGCTGTTTCCATATAAGCGATATATTAACAGTAACTACACAAAACTAATATCCGAAATAAACACGTAAACCTTAAATTATACATGCAAAACGTAAAAGTGGATACGAAATTGATCAATAACGTCGTATTCTTAACGTTTACAGCGCTAATGTTATTGATCACACATACTCTATGACGTAACCAACCTTTTACACATCAATTGTTAACTATCCGTACATATTCAAGACAGTAAACACACAAAACAATTGAAGATCATAAGCCAAAATTATTACCCATTTCATTTACTAGCGCCACGGCAAGATTTTACAACTCAGGTGGACAAATCTGTAGCGCTGCTTCAGGCAAAACTTTGCAACTAAAAGCCTCAACCTAAACGTGTATATCCAATCGTACACGTAAATAGTGCACGTAAATAGTGAAAATATCCATGTTACATCTAATTACGTAATCTAATTAGCTTATTCTAATGTAAAACAAAGGTATTTAAACTTAAACTAAATAATCACATAATTCCGATCATCAAAGTGTTCAATAGAACCATAAAACTAGGGTAAAACATAATTAAAACATAATCAATTTATTTATTTACAAAATCGGCTCGTGTCCGCAACATCCTCCCCTCGGCGAAGGACTCCGCAGCCCCTTTCCCTCGTTGGGAGGACTATGAGCCGTCTAACAGGTCGCCTGAAGATTCCACCACGCGTGCGCACGTCAACACTGCGAACGACGCCGTCTGGTCCCGGGTAGACCTTCTCTACCTGGCCCCGTGGCCATACGTTGCGAGGCGATTGGTCGTCGGCGATTACGACCACATCTCCGACCTCTATGTTCTTGTTTTCGCGGCGGATGTCGTCACGCGGTCCCAACGCGGGCAAATACTCCTTAATCCAGCGTGACCAGAACATATCTGCTAACGCTTGTGCCGCGCGCCACGCCCGTCGGTCGGCCAACTCGCTCCTACCTAAAATCGGTACACCGTTCGCGGTGCCTAACAAAAAGTGGTTAGGAGTGAGAGCCTCCTCGTCGTCTGGGTCGACTGATACGTGTGTGAGTGGGCGCGAATTTACTGTATACTCAATTTCCGCGAGGAGCGTGGACAATGCTTCCTCTCGAGGCGCTCGCTCGTGTAAAACGACCGCTAATGCCGTCTTTACACTACGTATCATTCTTTCCCAGGCGCCGCCCTGATTCGGACCACCGGGGTCAATAAACTTCCAATATACCTTCTTCGCGGTTACATATTCGCCTAACGTTTCGCGCCATTCTTTCATCGCTGCATTGAGTTCTATGTCAGCGCCGCGAAAGTTAGTACCGTTGTCTGACAGAAAAGTACTTGGCCATCCCCGGCGGGCCGCCATACGCCGCATCGCCATAATTGCGGAATCCGTACTCAGAGACGCGATCATTTCCACATGTATGGCGCGTGTCACCATGCATGTGAAAAGCAAGCCCCATCGTTTTTCGCGTCGCCTACCTATTACGACCCACATTGGCCCGAAAGCGTCAAGACCGCATTTACTAAAAGGCCTAACATACGCCGCGAGCCTATCGATAGGCAGGTTTCCCTTCACTGGGACGGGGGGTCGCGCTCTTCGTAGCGCGCATATTCCGCATTTTGCTGTAACGCTCTTTACAGCTGCTCGTACCCGCGTTATCCAGTACGCTTGTCGCATATTGTTCACTAGGTGTTCCGTACCTATGTGACCATTGGTTTCGTGTTCGCGTTTGATCAATAGCTTCGCGAGTGGGTGCCTACCGTCTAAAATAGGCGGATTCCGCAATCCCGCTGGCAAACCGCTCGTTATGCGAATCCTACTGTTCAAGCGCAATAAACCATCTACATATACCGGGTCTAACTTTCGGATGTTACTCGACCTATCAATTGCCGTTCCCTTTTCTAGTCGACGCATCTCGTTATAGAAGCTTTCGTTTTGCGCTTCGCGAGTTATAATCCGTTCCGCTTCAGCTAAATGGTCCGCGTTAAGA
This sequence comes from Endotricha flammealis, assembly GCA_905163395.2. NCBI lineage: Eukaryota > Metazoa > Arthropoda > Insecta > Lepidoptera > Pyralidae > Endotricha > Endotricha flammealis. The sequence goes on from LR990867.1 coordinate 9,643,815, forward strand.
CACGTGGCCCGACGCCTACATTTGTCGCGAAACAGCAATACGTATGCTATGGCCCGCCGCAACCTCTCATACGATGAGAAACGCTCAAATCGTATGAAAGGATCGGCAGATTCGGACGCGTGCATTACAGTTTCCGTCGTCGAGTCCGTGCTCGGTACGGACGACTCAATCGGCCACTCGGATTCGTCGAGATAAAGAAAACTCGGGCCCCTAAACCACCGATCGGCATCCGACATATTCGTATTTCCAGTCCTTGTTGCATCATCCGCTACGTTATGGCTCGTAGGCACCCATCGCCAATGCTCCGGGCTCGTTAACTCCGCTATTTCGCCCAAACGGTGAGCCACATATGGCGTGTACCGAGCCGAGTCATTTCGTATCCAATGCAAACAAGTTTTGGAATCGGACCAATAAGTTACGTTCGTATTCGCTTTATGTCCCGTGAGTACATCTTTTGCTAAACGAGCGCCTATTAGTGCCGCCTGCAATTCCAATCGTGGAATGCTTTGTGTCTTTAAAGGGGCCACTTTGGCCTTGCCGGCTACCAACGTGACGCCTATTGATCCGTCTAAGCGTGTCATACGCCAATACGCTACCGCGGCGTATGCCTGCTCGCTGGCGTCGGCAAATACGTGTAACTCCCTATTCGTCACGTTATGAATTTCGTAGCACCGCGGAATCCGTATGCTTTCGACGTATTTCAAATCGTCTATCCATTCCCTAAAGCTACGGCCTTCCACCGCGGGTATGGGCTCGTCCCAACCTACGCTCTTTTTCCATAATTCCTGCAGCATAATCTTAGCAGTAATCGTGTATGGACTAAGTAACCCCAGCGGATCGAACACGGACATAACCGCCCCGAGCGCCTCTCGCTTCGACGGCGTGCGAGTCCCATCCCTAACTTCAGCTGGGACGCGCGGCATTGTGGTATTGAATTTTAATTCGTCCGCTATCGGTTCCCACAAAATACCTAGCGTTTTCCCGTATGGATGTGCGCCCGCCCCTAATTCTTTCAGGTCGCGCGCCCTGTCCGCCGCCGGTATAGGCTCCAATAATCGGGCTTCGTTCGCGTTCCATGCAGCGAGTTCGAAACCTGCGCCCATATGTACCTCGCGAACCTCCTTAATGGCGCGCGCGGCCTGTTCGGCATTATCGAAGCTAGCTACCCAATCGTCCATATAATGGTTTTCCGTGATTTCCCTAAATGCAAGAGGGTGAGTTTCCCGGTGCGCCTCAGCATTCCTATTCCTTACACTGTGCGCCATAAACGGTGAACTCTTTGCCCCGAATAGCATAGCCGTCATACGATACTTTCGTGGCGGAGACGTGCGTTCGTTGCCGCGCCACAGAAAGTGTTGAGCCGCCTGATCTTCCGTTCGTATTCGAACACGCAGAAACATTTCTCTGATGTCCGCGGTCACGGCGACCGGGCGCTCCCTAAATCGGTATAAGACCCCGTTCAACGACTGCAACATATCCGGTCCCTCTAACAACGCGTCATTAAGGCACGTGCCTTGGGACTTAGCCGCCGCGTCAAATACCATTCGAATTTTATCCGGTTTATGCGGGTTAACCACCGCAAAGTGCGGTAAGTACCAAAGTCGCGGGTTGTTCTCGCATTTGTCATTACACGGAACCGCGTATCCCTTGTCTAATAGTCCGTCTACCTGACTAGTATACGCAGACCTAAAAGTTTCGGATTTGTCCATGCGCCGCTCAATATTCTTCAATCGCTTGTATGCCATATCGTGGCTGGGGGGAAGGGCTATGTTTTCGTTCGCCCATGGTAAACCGACCTCATAGCGTCCCTGGACCCTCGTCACCGTAGACTCAAACATTTCTACGGCGCGTTCCTCGGCTTGTATCGGTTTCCGCTTTAACGCAATTCCCAGCGAGTCAATAGCGAAATGTCTTTCAATAATGCTATTCAACTCGTCATCACAACGCGACGCGGTGCGTGCATGCATCACTCTCAAATCCTCATTCATAACCCACCTCGGTGCGGTCCCATGAATCACCCATCCTAATTTCGTGAGCGACGCCGCGGGCTGCTTTGTTCCGTTCGTAAGCAGTCGACGTGTCACTATTAAGTGCCAATTATCCGCACCTATTAAAATTCCCGGACTCGCGTTTGCGTAACACACGTCGCTTTCCGACAGCTGTTGCAGATGCGGGGTAAGTAAAACGTCCCGCCGAATAGTTTGGCTTCCCAGGGATAGGTTACGGACCGTTCGTGCCGTTACTGAATAGAAATTATTTTCCGCCTTTCCCCGTATCGCTAGGGAAACCACCCTACTGGCTGGCTCCCGCTGTGTCGATGTTACGCCGTGTATACGCAACGCCCTCTCCGGCCCTGTGGCCCCGATCGCGGTAGCTAACTCGTCGTTAACGAGTGTGATGGTAGAGCCCTCATCAAACATGGCAAACGTATCCACGTCTCTACCATCTTTGCCCCTAATCACGATCGGACAAACTTTAAGTAACACCTCGGTGTTCCTACTTAAGTGCGTGACCGCGGTTATTGCACTATCTTCTTCTTTCGCCGCGGGCGCGTAAGTCACGTGTAATAAAGCGTGATGCGGCGATCGGCACTCCCTATACCGCACGTTTTCGCTTTACACTTGACTCTTCTGTGTTTGTCATTCAGACACAGGAAACAGACGCCTACTTCCTTCGCCCACTCCCATCTTTCATGCGTCTCCATTTTTACAACTTTTGGACACCGGAACGTATCGTGTTTAGCTCCGCAACACAAACATTCACGTTTGCGAACTTCGTTCGCGTTCGTGGTCGCTCGGTTTGCGTTCGCGGTCGCTTTGTTCGCGTGGACTTCGTTAGCGTTCGCGGTTGCATACACCCTAACCCGCGATCTGTCCGCTCGCCCGCGCGGAAACGCCACTGTCGCGTTCCTGTTGGCCGGCGTTGCTACTGATTGCGCCGTTGTCGCTGCGGTCGACGGCGAATATGAGTACCGCACCCCTTTATTCGCTTCTTGCATTAGATAGCGTGATAATGCTACTATCAGCGGTACTTTAGAGTCATTGTGCTTGGCGGCGTGATCGCACCACCGCATCCTAATGTTCTGACCCAATTTGTCCGTAACCTGCCGCGCTAACATTGGATTTTGCAGGTATCCGTACTCATCAACGCATGACAAGACCGTTACGATACTCTGAAGGCGTACTGCAAAGGTGTTAAGGTCACCTGCGGTAGTGCCCAGACGCGGCAACTTTTTAATGTCCTCAAGTGCCCTATCAATAATGGCTTCTGGTTGCCCGTAACTCTGTTCCAGCGTCTGCATTACGACCTTCGGGTCGGTCGCCGTATAAAGTTGCGCGGCAACTTCCTCACGCGCCTGCCCGCGTAGGCACGATCGGAGCCGATCTAGGTTTTCTGCTTCACTAATTCGGTGCAGTTTTGTCGATTGTTCCATCGCGGCTTTGAAAGGCATCCATTCTACAATGGCGCCGCTGAATATCGGCAAGTCCCGCAATCGTGACGGAGCCCTATCCCTAGACAACTTCTCCAAAACGTCGGCTAACCTATCTGCCCCGAAGTCCCGAGAGCGTGCCGGCGTCGGCGGCTCGTCTCTACGCGGCATTGCGTCAAAAGTTACCCGGTTAGGTATAGCTCTATCGCCCGATCGGTCGCGCCTATGTTCCTGCGCCGTCGGTGAACTATCCCGATATCCCGTGGTTTCGACATCAACGCGCTCCCCTCGTATGTGAGTGTTATGTAACCACTCCGAGAACCGTTGTTCAGCTTGCCCAGTCATCGGCTTGGGATTCTGCTGCAACCAGTCGGAAACGCGACGTTCTGCGTCCGCTGGTTCGTTACCGCCTACACTATCGCGGTCCGTCTCCTCTCTAATGGTAGCGACGTCCGCAGCTAACCGTTTCTTAATCAAATCCGCTTGTAACTGAAATTCCCGACGCTGTAGATCCGCCAGCTGTTCTTCGGCTTCCAACTCGGCTTGCCTTATTCGTGCAACCGCTGAAGCCGTGGAACGCTGTGATCGCACAGAAGGTGCCCTACTTTCCCTACGGACTGGGCCTATATCGGTCGCGGTTGTAGTCATCGCGGCGTTCGTCCGCGCATCTTCTACGTTTGCGATGTTACCTAACGCGGCGGTCGCTGCGGCATTCGCAGTCGACGGCGACGCGGGTGGATCCTCATACGCTCTCATACTACGCGTGGTTGGCATACCCGTGCCACCTACTACCCTAACACTTGACAACTAACACTTAACCTTACTACACTACGTGACGAGAGTCTTGCACGGCGGCTCGTAGTCTCGTCGATCCGAAGTACAACGCAACCGTTTGGCTGCCTGTTGCTCGACGTCGTCGCACCGTTGGGTGATCTTCAATAAAAACCGTCGGTCGCACGTCGCACCGTTCGGTGTTCTTCGGATATACCAGCTTCGATCGTAAAACGACCCAAGGTCGACGCAAAGTATACGTGCTCGCTACACCTAACGGCGTTCGGCAAGACACATATCAGCGCTACGTTCTGCGCTGTGTGCGTCGCCAATATGCTTCGCACAACTTTACGTCGACGGACGACTTCGATCGTAAAACGACCCAAAGTCGACCACAAAGTATACGTGCTCGCTACACTTAGCAGCGTGCGGCAAGACACGTATCAGCGCTGCGTTCTGCGCTGTGTGCGTCGCCAATATGCTTCGCACAACTTTGCGTAAAGATCTTCACGTCGAAAGACGCCAGGTTTTTCACGTCGAAAGACGCCTGCGTCTAAAGACGCCTTGTCAAACCTCGAACCGTAATCCGGCTCGAAGGACAAACTGATGGTTCTGCGGCAATGGGTAGGCAATGGTCACCAGGAACCATATACCGGAAAGGAAAACGAGGTTTGCTTCTTTTAACATCAATGGACTGTATTTATTCTTGAGTACTATTTCTATCTTCATTTAAAACAATACTATTTCTTTCTTGGTAGTGTAGCTCGGTGTTGTTCACTCTCTGAAGAGCTGTGTTGGACTGTAACAGTACCGAGCTACCCTGACATATTTATAGCCAATATTTGGCCCTCATGCGGACCAATCGGAGGCGAGATAATTTTCGTGTAATTTGCGACAATTTCCGACGACATTTCGGGCAAAAAGTCACTACGCACATATTGCTTAATGCGCTCTACATTCTACAATTAGTAACTTATAACTCCATATTCGTGGTTATTCTAACTAACTAACACGCTGTTTCCATATAAGCGATATATTAACAGTAACTACACAAAACTAATATCCGAAATAAACACGTAAACCTTAAATTATACATGCAAAACGTAAAAGTGGATACGAAATTGATCAATAACGTCGTATTCTTAACGTTTACAGCGCTAATGTTATTGATCACACATACTCTATGACGTAACCAACCTTTTACACATCAATTGTTAACTATCCGTACATATTCAAGACAGTAAACACACAAAACAATTGAAGATCATAAGCCAAAATTATTACCCATTTCATTTACTAGCGCCACGGCAAGATTTTACAACTCAGGTGGACAAATCTGTAGCGCTGCTTCAGGCAAAACTTTGCAACTAAAAGCCTCAACCTAAACGTGTATATCCAATCGTACACGTAAATAGTGCACGTAAATAGTGAAAATATCCATGTTACATCTAATTACGTAATCTAATTAGCTTATTCTAATGTAAAACAAAGGTATTTAAACTTAAACTAAATAATCACATAATTCCGATCATCAAAGTGTTCAATAGAACCATAAAACTAGGGTAAAACATAATTAAAACATAATCAATTTATTTATTTACAAAATCGGCTCGTGTCCGCAACAAACAGATTCTTTCCGAGCTTGTGAGGTGAAATAGTTATTTGTTATGCAAGGCTGCAAAGTTGTTTTTTGGCGCGCGAGTACTTATATTGAAACCTGAGCTAGCGAAGGATTCTAGGATTGAACCACGAGCGAAGCGAGTGGTTCAAATATAGAATCCTGAGCGTAGCGAGGGTTTCAAAGGTACGAGACGCAGAATAACTTTGCTGCCGAGCGAAACACAAAATTTTTCACCTCACTACAGCGAGGAAAATCCTAGGTGCAAGAAAAACGCAAATAATAAGTGTTTATTTTTTTCATGCGGTGTCGTGCTGGCCAGTTCGATTATTCTAAAAATAAGGTTGGCGCACTGGCATGAAATAAGTATTAATGCATTTTCGGAGGAGTGGCGGTATAAAGAATTAAAGAATAGAAAGGTTCGAATTTTAAAAATACTTTCCACGCTAGGGCACAAAATGCACTTTTGCGCTCAGATTTCGAATGACAAACAGATTCTTTCCGAGCTTGTGAGGTGAAATAGTTATTTGTTATGCAAGGCTGCAAAGTTGTTTTTTGGCGCGAGTACTTAAATTGAAACCTGAGCTAGCGAAGGATTCTAGGATTGAACCACGAGCGAAGCGAGTGGTTCAAATATAGAATCCTGAGCGTAGCGAGGGTTTCAAAGGTACGAGACGCAGAATAACTTTGCTGCCGAGCGAAACACAAAATTTTTCACCTCACTACAGCGAGGAAAATCCTAGATGCAAGAAAAACGCAAATAATATATTAAATAAGTGTTTATTTTTTTTCATGCGGTGTCGTGCTGGCCAGTTCGATTATTTTAAAAATAAGGTTGGCACACTGGCATGAAATAAGTATTAATGCATTTTCAGAGGACTTGCGGTATAAAAAATTAAAGAATAGAAAGGTTCTAATTTTAAAAATACTTTCCACGCTAGGGCACAAAATGCTCTTTTGCGCTCAGATTTCGAATGACAAACAGATTCTTTCCGAGCTTGTGAGGTGAAAAAATATTTTTTTCTTTAGTTTGACAGTCACAGCTATAATTTGATGTGTTTAAAATGCGTTTCAGAATCGGGATGTAAGAAATATAATATCTATATCACGGCCGATTGTTTGATCAGTAGTTAGTTATACAATGGTTAAAATTCGTAGCAATTTTTAACAAATAGTTAGTTTTTTCAAAGAATTTTAACTATTAGTATACTTAACTACTGATCAAACAACGGGGCCTAAAGAGCCCATGTTACGAACTAGCCGTCAAGCTGGGTGTAGATACTTTTTTAATACTTTTTATTTTTTATACTTTTTATATTGTTTTTTATATTGTTTGATAGTTGTCATTGAGCCTTGCCTCTGTTCGCCTTTGGTTTTTCTCTGCAACGTATGTATTTTTCTATTTTATTATATTTTATCTAATTTTGAGTTCTGGTTTCCACTTCTCTCCCCTGTCCTTTACAACCGACGTAGACGGACTGCTGGAGCAGGTAGGCATTGATCAACATACACGAAACATGTGTATAATGTGTGTACGTAGAAGACGCAGCATGAAGCCGTTCATCATGACTGCATGAAGCAGTCCTTGTATGTCGGCCCTAATGTTATCAAGTTTGTCTTTGTAGGTTGTTATGTTGGCCACCTATAACTTACACCGAAACCCATTCACGTTAGTTATGAAAGGGACTTCCTTCCTACCCTTTCGGGGATTAAAAGAGTAGCATCGAAAAAAAAGATGTAGGCAAACTTACAAAATAAAATGTAACACTAATTTCAATAGAGTTACAAAAACTAGTCTAGAATAAAAAGTTTGTTATCTTGTTATTGAAAAATAGAGACAGCTCCACTGTAGGTATTTTTCTTCTCTCTCTCTAAGCATCCCTTTCAACGATGTATGGGCACGTTTTGACGACGCGAAAATTTTCATTCATAGCAAATTAAACTTTATTAACTAGTCGACAACGAGTGTATAATAGTCCGCCCGCCGCGTGGTCGTAGCGCGATAATTTTCGAGTTGTTTATACGCGCCCTATATTATCCATGTTTTAAATCCTTCTCAATTTCGCGAATTTCATCTTTCCACTTATAATTTAATTATTTTTCCATTACAAAAGAACTTTCTTATAGCTACGGGTAACTAATCTAACTTTTCTTATTCTAAATAAACCTATGTCAATCTTAAGAAAAACTAGATCTTACTAGTAATGAAACTTTTGTTTTGAGCTAAAGTTTGGTTAAAACATGTTATTTCTCTCTTATTATTTGTACAGCGCTAGAAATGAGACGTTGGTAACCTACCACCTTAAAGATGACTCCTGGACTGTCATTAACAACATCATCTTTCCTTCTGAATCCCGCTACCAACTCTTACTTCATTGATCTCTTCAATGTGGTTGAGACAACCGTCACGAGGTATGAATGCCGTCACTTTCTTGCCTTTCCTGATTACCTGTACTCGCACACACTTTCTTATGCCAGAATTGGGCTGTTTGGTTACAACTCCAACTTTTTCCAGGACGATTCCCTTAGCGTGGGAGGCGCCATCAATTATTTGAATGGAGTTTGTTAACATTATGTGTTAATTTTGCGGTTTGCACAAATGAATTGATGACGCGCGGAATACCATTTTGGGGACTAACTATGAATTAAAACCGCATTACCGCAACTGACCTTTCTAGGTATACATTTGCGTAAGCACTGTATTGTCGGCAATAGAACAAAAAACCTTTTGAGTTTCAGGTCTTGTATTAAAGATAAAACGTTCTGTGAATCACATGCCGCCGCGCCTTTATTTGATACATTTTAAAATTAAAATGTTTCAGAGAATTGACGATTGTTTTAACGCAATGAAAATCGCCTCTGTTACATTGGAGAGTGGCACTCCGGTGTCCGGTGTAAAAGAGAAATCTTTATACAAAAAAAAATACGGAATCTATTCACTAAACCCTGCGACGTGACAGACAGAGAGTGTTATGCTCATGGCCGCTGCCCAGACCTTCGCAGAAGACTTAAGGAGACCACCCAGATATTAAATGTCAAGCCATATAATAATATGCTCAAACTTTACGCATCTTACTTCACATCGAACACTACAGACCTTTTGTACATTTGGAATCCAATCTCGTCAGATCTCATGTAGACCACAACGTACAAGCAAGTATGAAAAAGTGGTCTACATGAGATCTGACCACTTTTTCATAGATTTTGATTAAGGTGTAGTGTAGAACTTGTACGTTTAGAGCGTGTAGTCTTTAGAGCTTGGCTTTAAACGAGATCTGATAACTTTTTCACAGGGTAAGCTATGTAGACTCGTCTTGGCAACATTTTTACATGAAAATGTTTTTGGTGGGATTTCTTTTTTATGACTGAGTAGAACAAACGAGCTACCAGGTTACGTGATGGTAAGCAATCAGCGCTGCTCAAGGACATCCACGACGACACGACCTTGGATGTGTTGCCCACCTTTAACGCATTCACTGCCGGTAAAAACCTTAATTAAACCTTCGCCAGGTGCCGCACTTTTCGGTGTGCCGCAAACGCACAGGTGCTTTTAACCAACTATTACCCAGTGCCTCAAACGCACATGTGAGTTCATACTATTTTGACGTTTATTTGTTCCCTATGGTACATACCAATTATTCTAACAAGAGAAACGCCCAGTCATTATTGTTTTATTTACATTGTCAATGTCTTGTGGAGATAGTAGAATTAATAGAACTCACATTTGCGGTGACGGAACTCGGCGAAGCTCGCAAAATATATGAACCCAACGACGCGTTCAAGGCATTGGGTGAAAGTAACGAAAACGCATATATGCGTTGCCGGCAGTGAATGCGTTAAAGGAATGAAAAAGGAAGGACGGGGGAAGCAAAGTTTTTTATACCACAAAGTCGGCAAACAAGCATACGGCCCGCCCGATAGCAAGTAGGTATCACCGCAGCCCATAGACGCCCGCAACACGGGGGGTATCACTCACGCGTTACCAACCCTCCCAAACCCCCAAGTGGAGCTCTGGAGCCCTTACTCACCGTAGGAACACAACATGGCCGAGACCAATGCTATTTGGCTACGATCGTCTGTAAGGTGGGGGTCCTTCCCCAGACAGGCTGCTCCGATTTGAGCGGATTATCCGCTGTGCCCTACCTCTTTTGAAAAAAGGAAAGTGAAAAGGGGAGTAGAAAGCAATACCTAAATACAATAAACCCTTTGACTTGACATGAGTTAATAAACGTTTTCCTCTTTGTTATGACGTTGTTTGTTATGTATAAAGATATCTGTATAAAATACTGTTAATATCCATCTGTGCCTTGCGATACCACATTATCATATTCATATACCGAAGGGCGGCATAAGTTGTATTGCCCTACATATCTCCCAAAAGCTGGGGTGATATTGAAATTTTCACGAAAATTTACAACTATAAGGGCATAAAAATAGGCTAGTTATGTATCTGTGTCTGTCAGTCTGTTGTATTTCGTTAAACAATATAGTTGGAATTGACAACTAGGGCAAAGTTAAATTTAGTTTATATGTAAAGCAGATGGTTAACATGGAGTAGAGAGTGTATAAATCAATTAAAAATTTTCTTCAATTGTGTTTTTACTAAGTATTATTAAGTACCATTATCGGCCCACATTCAGGTACTTAAGCATAATAATAAAAATAAAGTAAAATTCCATACAAAAAATATTGTATTCATTAAGAAAATATACTAAATATTTTACGGTGTGTCTAACATTATGATCGGTAATAAAAAGTATATTAAGCTCGATCAAATCTATCATCAAGGGTCTTATAAAGATCTCCAAACTTATAAGAAACTTGGCACTGCACCCTTTGATTGCGACATCATTACCAGATTTGATTAATTAACATTTAATAAAAAAAAAATTATAATAACAATTAAGTATTATAAAACATGAAAAAAAAAGATCCAATCAGTCATCCTCTCTACATTGAGCAAAAATGATTTGGATTGGAGATTGTCAACACCATAAGAAGTAAAAAAAATACACACATAAACCGCCAAGAGTAATTTAATAATACATTAATCGTTCGCTCCATTATTTGCCATCATTGCTAACAAAAATACCTGAGTGCCTTTTTGATAAGTAAAAAAAAAATGGCCGCCTGGTCAGGTAGTCTTTTGTTTTTGTCTTTCGAAGCCTCAAGCACAATGAAGCGAATTCCGAAACAATTTCTTGAACAAACCTTGAATACGTGGAATAAATTATTCAGCCGGTAGAGTTGGGTGCCTGACGTTTGTTTATGTTAAATTAGCATAAGACATAGTTTAATGTATGTAATAATGATTAATCCTAATGTTTGTATACAATTTTTTTTTTGTATCACATTTTGAAAACAGTGGACACTTACTCAAATCTATTATCAAGGGTCTTATAAAGATCTCCAAACTTATAAGAAACTTGGCACTGCACCCTTTGATTGCGAGATAGATTACCGGATTTGATTAATTAACATTTAATTAAACATATTTTTTAAATCCCTTTCAACATCGACATAAAGTGTAGACAAGCAGTGCTTGTTTGTTTGCCTGCCGTAAGACATGAACACAAAAATACTTGAAAGGATAGACAAGCTGTCCGGTACTGAGATTTTGCGGCATTGCGATGGTGCACATGCACACCACCACCCTTCAGTCAGTTGCGAGCGAGAGACATCACTGCTTCTGTCTCTCGCTCGCAACTCGCAGTTCTTTTTGTGTTCATGTCATCCGCCAGGCAAACAAACAAGCGAGTCACCTAATGAAAGGTGGTTACCGTCGCCTATGAACATCAGTAACAACAGGTGCTACAAGGAAGGGAAGAGAAAGAGAAAGGAATAAAAAAGGCAAAGGAGTAGGCTTCCTTAATCTCCACTCACCGAACGAAATGCATTGCTGCTTCTTCAAATGTGTAAGTATCGTTAAATATAAAATCAGGAGTGCGTTCTAGCCTTAAATATTGGCTACCGATAAATATTTGGAGTGCGTGACTAAGTTTGTGTCATTAGACTTAAGGCTAAAGTAAATAGCGAGTAATCGAACCAAATGTGCAGAAAATGTTGTTACATGTAATTCGACGTAAATGCTCAAACTAAAACCCCATCATAATAATAATATGGCGAAAATTGTGTGGTTTTCGATAATATTTGTTTTTACCAAATACAAACCGTAAAAATCAATCCATCCATTCGTTAGTACAATTAGATTTAGGTCAACGATAAATTTTATAGCACCAAAAAAAATTGGTTCCTTTCTTTCTAAATATGAAGCACTCGTGCTGTAAATCCTAGTTTCCTTATTCCATCGCTGTTTGTTTATGAACCAAATTAGCCTTTGCCTTTGATGAATCAATGTATGAATAAACATTCATCAATTTTAATTCATCAACTGGTTTAGATGTCAACATATTTTAAACCGACCATTATTATTGCAAAAATTACAAAAATATTTCTATTCAAATTGTTATTTAATTCAAATAGATCTATTTCAAACACTTTCAGTCGTCTTTACCTGTTCTATTACTAGTTCAGAAGGAAGCTTTTTAACAAAAATATTTTATGTCCAATTACCAGATTTTAATTATATTTGTAATCTAGACTTGCAGAGTAAAGTGTCAAGCCGAATTCCAGACACGGTCCGCTCGGATAATTTCAACGTCAAGCGCTCTTATCTCAGCTGATAAGGAGGGACACTCGACCACTCTGGGTTGACGTAAGCCAACAAAAAATCAGTTGCCTTCCTTTGTAAATAGAAGGATATGGCTTGATGAGTCTGTGTCTCGAATAAATTATTTTTTCCCCTTTTGTTGAATTTTTAACAAATCTTCGTTTTACAAATCGCTAAAGCTATGTCCTTGTCGTAAATACATAACTAAGGAAGCATTTTTGGTTTGATATATATATTTTTTATTTAAGTAGGTAATCTTTGTAAGAATGATTATTATTCTAATATTGTGCATCATTATGACCATAAAAAATCTTCTTCTTCTTCTCTTCTAGTAACTTTTAAATTATTTGTATTTATTATCTGTGGGTATTAATCAATAAATGAAATCTCGCATAGACTTCTAATCATTCTTACTGTTATGGTATGTCTCATGGAGTACGTAATGACTGTACCTTTTTTTGGACATTGGACGTTTTTAAACAAACTACGTCAATGAAGATTGTCGTCGGCATATGCGTAAAGCATTTCTTAAAGTAAAAATTAACCTTAATTTTCTCGTTGAGTACTAGGTCCTAGGACACCACCTGTACTCAACGAGTCATCTAATAAAACATAGTCCCGAAAAAACTTGAGAATATAACTAAACTTATCCAAACACTGGCCAGAGGTGTCGTTTATTTTTCTTGCGCACATAGAATAACATTTTACTTTACTTACAATCTGTAGTGTGTTAGAATAAAATACTAGTAACGCCACTATAAAAGGCGAACAGGGAAATGAAACAATAACTAAGGATTCCACGTAAGGTAACGTTCCGGATAAAGTTGTAATGAAAAAATAACACTAAGGTGGAACTTTCTTAGCATTTTTTGTTATAAATTCAAGTTACCGCATAGCGTAAAAAGACCAGAGGTTTTCCTAAGCGGCTATATTGTTGCTCACGATTGTGGCATAAAAGAAAAGGTTTAATAAGCAAAATGGAAAATTAAAACTGGTGATATTTGGCTCAAATATGCAGCGGAATATTTTTAATATTTTTTACCGAACCATCATATTTTTTTTGAAAAGTTATATTATATATACTTATTTTTAGAAGCATTACTAAGCAGCATAACTTAATACACCTTATATATAAACAGTTTTTTTTTTAAATATGCGGTAAACTTCAAGTTTTCTTCATATATTTTGTTTTATATATTTTATGTGTTTGCATAAACAGCAAGTTTACCATAATGGCAGAGTATGCTTGACTGTTAAAAAATTATAACTCAAAAGTCCAACTTATTCCACATAGTTATGTATCCTCATAAATTTCACTGGGGTTGCAGTTGTAGAAGTATGTGGGCAACAGTAATGACTAAACTGAAATGACTAAAGAAAAACAAAATTTCTTTTAACATGTAAAAAATTCTTATACTCAACACGACGTCAAAGAATCTGACGTAATCTTATGTTGTATCTCAAACAATCTGTACATTTTCGCTCAAGGAGTCTGTGTGAAAGGGCGAGGCGAAGTCAAAGCATTGCCTCTATGCCTGGCTTTCCTTTAAGATGCTTCGAAATAGGGTTGCTAAATCTGTTAGTGGAAATCATAATAAAATTCTTCCCGCAGCTCCACCACTTACGAAAAGTGTGGTAAGCAGTCAGGGTTTTAGTAGACACTTTAGTAGGGTAGAGTAGACCTGCCTTTAACAGTTAGTACAAGTTGACTCCACCCCACCTGATGTTGAGGAGTAATGGAGACCAGAAGTAAGACCCATCGGCACCGCGGAGAGGAAGCGCAGTTTCACCTTGTCGGGAAGAAAATTTTTTTTGGTTGGTTTTTGGTTTGAAATGGTAACCTACTAAAGTGTTAATCTTCTGTTGCTAACTGTACGTAACACATCCAAGCCTTCAATTTTGAAGGTATACTTAGAGTAAATTATAGGAATCATTCGTAAACTTTGACTATAGAAAGTGACAATGCCAAGCCATAACTTGAAAACCGAAAAAGTATTGGTAACCCTACCTCAACAGCACTTCGTTAGTTCGCGCAATACGTAGGAATGTTATGATCCTGCACGTCTCAGCCACAAGTGTCTCTCAAGGGAGAAACGAGAAACGGAGGTTGCTCTCGTGACCTCTTAGCACGTTAGCAGCCGATGTATTCCGCTGATATTATAATGAGTTTAAAGTGAAATGGCCAGCGTTTTTTACAATTTTTTATAGCCATAACAAGTCTCCGTCCCGTTTGATGTTATACGTGCCCAAAATAGGTACGAACATCTAATTATGATACATTGGTAAGAATTCCATCAACTGATAATTTAATTTTTGTATGATAGTGCCTAAAAAGTATGTATAGCAAGTTTGTACAAGGAAACTGTGATACATATGACCAGGAATAGTAGTTTGATTTGTTCTGCAATGGATTATTATGATGGATTATTATTGATGTCCAGTTCCAAATATTTATATGATGTTTATACTGGTCCAGGTGTTTTCAATATATCCTACTAATTTTATAAAGGTGAAAATTTGTGTTTATGTTTGTTACGTCTTCACGCTCAAATGACTAGGGACAATTTTTATGATATTTGGTAAGTAGGTAGCTGATATCTTGGATAATATAGGGTACTTTTTATCCTGAAAAGAACGCGATTCTCGTAGGATTTGGTCAAAAGTCTGATATAGATGGCGCTGCTGTGCATAAAATTAAACGCGGATAACACCGCTGGCTGCAATTAGTATGTATAATAAATCCGTTGTCTGACATCTATAACACAAGCTTACTTTAGGACCAGATGGCGCTGTGTGAATTGTGTACGATTTATTTATTTATAACATCTTAGACGATGTTAGTATTTATGTTCATAAATGCTCTAAACACTCTTAAAATTGGTCTGCTTTTTGCAATCCATTTTCGCCCTAATCCTACCTTTCTTGAAGCGCGCAACGCATTTGCAGTTATCAAATCAAATAAAAAATATTTTTATTCAAATAGGCATATTACAAGCACTTTCGAATCGTCACTTTTTTTCCCCTACCACCAGTTCAGACGGCAGATTTGTGCTAAGAAGAACCGGCAAGAAACTTAGCGCTTGCTTTTTAAAATGGTTCTCCTGGTGTATCTTATGTTCACAGGCGGCGGTGACTTTTCATCGTATAACCTGCTTGCTTGTTTGCCTGCCTGCCATCTATCTATCTATATATATAAAATTCAAAGTCCTTACTGACTGACTAACTATATATCAACGCACAGCCCCAACCCCTGGGTTTAGAGATTCCAAATTTGGAATGTAGGTTCCTTACGACGTCTATTGGTGTACTAAGAAAGGATTCTTCAAAATTCCCACGGGAAAGCGAGATATACATAAACGAAGTTGCTAGGGTTTTACTAGGTATAGCATAAACAAAACATCCGCCTATCCGAGATAGCACCGATTCAAAATACGTGAGAGCTAGTCCGTCTACTTCCATCACTTCACTCACAATGAATAAATGAATCTACAATATCTATTATACATTTCAGAAATTCAATAAAGAATAAACTTTAAGGAGCTCACATTATTATAACTAAGGTCAATAAAGTGAGTTGGCGCCATCAAGTCGTCAAATAAAGATAGGCGTATAGAGAGACATTTCCACAAATAGGGGTAATTCATTGAGATTGCTGTGAGCATAAATTGCTTTGTATGTTAGATAAAGAATATTCTATTTGACGACGAGACACTGTAATAGTATTTATATAATATTCGTTTTACATACCTATTATATAGGTAGCAGAAATTACACGATCAATAAAATTCAAAATCCGTGATAAGAGTTGTTGATCCGTGTAAAGTGTATGATTGATGAATTGACCAATACGATTACACAGTCATTCTGGATCAAGATCACTGATCACAAATCTCAATCTGGATTGACCGTGTTGGCTGTTCATGAAATTAACTTATTATAAATACAAATAGTACAACGGCTTAAAATAAGGTAAGACCGTTTCATACGTTTCGGATAATGGTAAAAACTAATCTCATATTATTTCCTGTTTACTATAAATAAACGAAATATTTTTTAAAGGTAAGAATAATATATGATTATTATCGAATAGCGTATTTATTTTTATTTGTATGTTTCTAAGTAAATAAACAAAGTAAAAACTTCATTCGGCCGAAAGAGGGTTCCATCTTTCGCCGCAGATGGCTTACGTTTCAGCAAACCTTGCGTCGATAATCCAATTCCCAACATTTCCCTTTGAATTTAAAACAAACCAGAGTACTACGATATCGCTTTGACTATTTCTGAGGGTAAAAACTGGAACGAGCTTGAAATAAGCAGTTTTTCAGCGACTTCATGCGTATTTCGAGCGAACAACTCTATGTCGAAAAGTTTATTTGTACAGGAAACTTTATAACAGCGGAATATAAACAGTTGTTAGAACAAGTAGTGACAGAGTTATGAAACGCTCTATGGCGCAAACATTTTAGTTAAGGAACAACGCCCCTAGTCAACATTTAGATGGGTTTAGTATTCTTGAAATCCATCGTGCTTCTGGGCATATTATGATATCGATCTTTGCTGTTGTTCTAAATTGTTGAAATGAAATGAAATCGTTTATTTCAGAAATTAGACCTTCACAGGCACTTAAGTTGTTAAGTTATGCCAGTCATTATGTAGTTTGACAACACTGCTGTGCTGCGATGCGGAATATGATATAATTCCAAGAGAAAGAAAATCTATATCTTGTAATGGGATGAGTTGGGTTATGATTTAAGTCAGATAACAAAATTGACGTGCCAAATTATTTTCCGTAGACTCAATCTACGTCTCAATAGTCAATACACATCTACAATCCATCTACGACCGATGCGCGATGTACCTATCTATTTTCTTTTTCACCCAAATACTCGTAAAATAATTGATTTCTTATCTCAGATTTGCTAACTAAAACATAACCTTAAAGTTTTACAATTCACATACGAATATACAACGTTTCCTTATTTGACCTGTGAATACGAAAGTAGAGGTGAAAATGCACCCTTAGTTGTTTAGAGCTGGGTTTTATTCCGGGTTGCCCCACCCGAATTAAGCTCTTTGAAAAAACAAAGATTAAACTGCCTTAGGATTGTCCTTCTTTGCCCCAAACAAAATGTGAGTTCCGTTTTATTTTCCATACTTTTCTCGGAACCGAATCGTTAAGGATTAACTGTTAATAGGATTACTTATAAAGTTCTTTGTATTGTAACTTCTAACTGGGCTATAACTTAATATTTTATGAAGCCGAATTACCCTGAACAAATAAAAGTAAATATATTTAGATATACTGTTTTGGTAACTGACTTCAAAGATTATTGTAGCATTACTTGTGAGAATTTATATACCTACATATAAGCCAATCCATGTAGCTTTATTACATTGTAGTATTATAATTATAACCAACGGTTTTCACAATAATTGTGCAATTATAATTGTCAAAAGTCAAGAAGAAGGCTAGCATTGTTTAACCGACGCCATTTTTGGTTATTCTTGTGCCAGCTCCTACAAGCGCTTACGTAAAATATCCTCTACTCATACTGGTAAGTAAGAAGGTAAGAACCTAATATAGAGTAAGGAAATACCTAACTTAGGGTTTGTTGTTGTAAACGGGCATTAGGATTTCTAAACTAGATAACCTAGAATAATATTACATTTAATGTAGAGTTAAAACGTGCTTATTTAATCACTCGACTTAATCCAAACCGAATATAACTATGTCTTAATATACATCTTATAAACTATTTTATAAATAAGACGGAAAATAATAAATATTCTTGGACGAATCACACAACGTCATCTAGTCCCAAACTAAGCAACTAAGCTTGTACTATGGGTACTAGATTGCTGATAAACATATTTAAATACTTTTTTTTTGTAAATAAATACTTATTATACATAGAAAACATCCAGATCAAGGCAAACAGAAATGTTCATGCACACAAATGTTTGCCTTGCGCAGGATTTGAACCCGCGGCCCTTAGGATAAAGTGACCATTGCTAGCCACTCGACTACCGGACCTGTCTGTGGAAAAGGATCAAAAACAACCATTATTGTGAACAACAGACAAAATCACGGACAAAAACTAGTATTTTATGTTTGTGGTCCGTTTATACAAACGATTGAGAATAACGCCCACTTGAGTCTCTATGATCGTAGACTTGATCCCATACTTCGAGCTCCCGAAGTAATCCGTGGGGTCCGGCATAATACCGTTGTTGTGAATAGACTTCCTTGGACACTCTATGTGTTGTGTTTTATTTATAAAACAGGCTAACAGGAATGGTGATATTTAGTGCTGATATGCAGCTTTGCATCAAAAACGATGCAGGGCTCTTTTCATTTATATTTTTTTTGTACATTTTGTATGTTTTTTAATCAAACTTTAATTTTTAAGTTAGTATTAATGTTAGTTTTAGTGTTATTTTAATGAATAAAAGTGGTATGAGTTCAATTATGTTATGTTTATTTCTTTGTTGAAATATGTAGACATTAAAAAAAATTTACTACGTATAGGTAAAAGTATTCGAATTGTTTGAGAAGTTGTATACTTAACAGTACATTCTTACATACATATCTCCTACTCTTTGGTTTAGAAAACATAGCGAGAAAGTACGCGATAGCTTCCCTAGAATATGCCGAATATGCGGCGGGAGGAAAAAATTTGTTGCCGGCTGTTTTTTTTTTTTCGCCGCCGCGTCGACAGGTCGATATTGTTGTGCCGAAACCCAGTGCAATATAGGAACCTAAAGTGTTTCTACACACCAAAGACGATACACCACAGTACTTACCTAACCCAAGCGGTATGTTTTTGCCGGCGAGCAATAATAAACATAAGTAGTTAATACTATTCTTTATTCTGTGCTAAGGTACCTACCTAAAATACTCGACGGAATTTCCACGGCTGATATTGTAGTAACATTTTATTATAATAACAAAATATTAATGATACAAATTGGATTCGTAAAATGGTAAAAGTAATTTGCTGGAGTCCAAGAAATCTGATAATTACTAACTTCGAACGGGTTGTCACAATCCTGCAAACACATGTGACGTTTACTAACCATCTGTTTACTGTCAAATACTGTGCCACAAATAGATATGTCAGTTTGTTTACACTCCATGGCGAAATACCTCAAAACATCGGCAACAAATCAGAAACTCACACACGAAAAAATCGTATTACGAATAGGCATCGGCTTGTGATAACATATTAGATTAGTTTATTCTATATCGTGTTATAATAATAAGAAATAGTAATTTATTGTACACAATTCAGCGCCACTTGTCCCCCTATTCTAGTAACAAAAACAGTTTCAATCATATCTCAATTTCACGCACTATCTCGCTCAATTCCTATTTTGTATGAGTGAGACAGCACTTGATACATGAGATTGTAACTAAAATTAAGGCTGGTCCTAAAATTAAGTTGTTATAATCACACAATGGTGCTAATTCTGTAACTAGACTAAACTAATTTTGACAGGACTAAAAGTGTTGCTATCCTTGTCACTAATTGTAAACCAAGGAAGGACAACAACACCTTCGGTCCAGTTAAAATTAGTTTATGTACAACAGAATCAGCACCAATACATATTTTATTTGTAACTAGCTGCTGCCCCGCGCTGGCCCTCACAGCGTAGGGGAGCGTCCCCAAGGTGGCGGATAGGGGAATGGTCGGTAGTACAGCCTAGCTACACTAACCGGCTAAGTCCGATGGACTCGCTGACCAACGACGGGTGTGGTCCTCCAGCATTTCGGGGGTTGTGCGGCGGGTTGACACCTCGCCCACGTAAAACCAATGTTGCTGGTGAAGCGTATCCCGTTAGCGCTTCACTAGCTTGCACAACATCGTCAAGAAAAAAAAAAAAAAAAAACTAGCTGCTGCACTCGGTCCGCGGTGTCGCGTTTAATTTTATGCACAGCAGCGCCATCTATATCAGATTTTTGACCAACACTACGGCAATTGCATATTTTTCGGGATAAAAAGGTATCAGCTACCTACGTATCAAATATCATAGAAACTTGAAGAAGTAACAAACATATCACAAAGTTTCGCCTTTATAATATTAGTAGGATCACATACTTTTACGTAATTCAAACCCGAAGCCTCGGAATAAAGTAGCCAATGCTAGCCACTCGACCGTAGAGTCTTTATTAAAATAAGGAAAAGAGAAAAAATAATTCTACGTTTATGAATTACCAGTATGACAGTAATCTCAGAAGGTCTTATGGACCGTCGTCCAAACCTCCTTTTTTGTATTAATCGTGTCTTCGTGTATAATATTTGCATTTTACTTTTTTTTTGCTAAAAATCACCTTCCGCCGACTATTTTTTTTTTGTTTCAGTCAGGAAAATGCATTACTACATGTCCTCTCGGGCTCCTCTCTAGTCTAGACCTTCTGCCTTCCGTTTTCTTCTAACTGGAAGCGTTTTAGGAGACAAAGCACTTTAAATATCAATGTTAATTTTTAAAATTCTTAGAATTCTCTCTGGAATAATTATTAACAGCTTTAATCAAATTCGACAGCATTGCCTTATGAATAAAATAACATTACAGTTAAAATAAATAAATGTTGTTGCATGTTTTGCCACCTTAGTGGTATTGAAAAAAACTGAATTTTTATGGCTTCTATAGATGAGATTTGCGACCTAAGCCCTAGACAAACAAACGTTATTTAATTGTATCGAACCTATGACCTATAGAGCTTGCCATGAAAAATTCTACTGAAATGGCCAATATAAAAGCCACTTAGCTAAGGTAGTTGTTTTGCTAGGCATTATAGGCCTTTTATTCAATTTTTTTGAAGTGAAAACTTCTTTAGCGGCGCTTGGCACTTTTTTATATGCGTAAAAAATGTTAAACTCGCGTCAGATCTCGCGTCAGATCCGTAGCCTGATCGAAAAAGCGTAAGACGGATGGAGAGGACGTTGTTAAAGTTTTCACTTCTGCCGGCACTCCCGAAGTGCAACCCGTCCTTTTTTTACAACAATTACATACGAATCTTGATTCAAGAAGACGAAATTGGTACGAAAAATAAGATTAAGACGACGCACTATTACAAATGAGTTTCATTAAATCCTTGGAGAATACAACGTGGACTGCAAATGTAAGTCATCAGGAAGCCAATTTATTTTTGCTATCTATCCTGTGATTTATATGAAAGTTAATTTTGTACCCCGGAGGCGTTTCTAATGTAATCTATTACTATTGACTAAAATATTAAGTCCACCTAAATCTATAGTTTACGTATGTACCAAACTTAATTAAATATA
Organism: Endotricha flammealis; assembly: GCA_905163395.2. Classification (NCBI taxonomy): domain Eukaryota; kingdom Metazoa; phylum Arthropoda; class Insecta; order Lepidoptera; family Pyralidae; genus Endotricha; species Endotricha flammealis. The sequence goes on from LR990867.1 coordinate 9,665,594, forward strand.
AGACCGTGGCCGATTTGTTAAGGCGATTTCAGGAAAACAATCTCATATAAACCTATAGCGATGGACGCACTGTTGAAGCTATCGTTTGTATAGCACGTCAACGATGCTTATATTACCTATAATATTAAAGTGTATCAAAAATAATACACTAGGTAACGAAGACTGTCAATCCAAATAGATTAGGATAGGATACGCAAGAAGACAAAGATAAGTTTCCAGATTTTTGCTATGAAGTGTAAGTTACAGTCCATTTAGGTTAGTTAATCAATGGTACCCGAGAGGTTTCCATTTCTAATTAGTCTAAATACGAGCGTGTCGCCTTCATATCTAATTTAAATTTAAATTAAACGCAATGTTTACATTATTAAGGTTTAATTTTGTAAACACAACAAACAATTATGTGAAACGCATACCCGTTTATACTAATTTGTTCACAATAACTCGAATAGTAGGTAAAAATGTTAAATTTTAATAAAATATGGTATTAGAGCCAAAAATAAGTAAGTATTTTTAAGAGAATTAAATTCGGATCTTCTCTTTGGAACTGCATTCTCGAGGAGACGAAATGACAAATTATATCAATACCCATCGCTCAGGGAGGGTTTCAAGAGTAGCCTAGCTGGACAAATGTTAAACTTTTAAACCACTATTTTTTCTATTTTTTTTTTACTACAAAGTTGGCAAACTAACATACAGCCTGCCTGATGGTAAGCATCACCTTAGCTTATAGACGCTTGCAATATCGGGGGTATCACTCACGTGTTGCCAAACAAAGTAGCCAATGCTATTTGGCTACGATCTTCTGTAAGGTGGAGGTCCTTCCCCAGACGGGCTGCTCCGATTTGAGCGGATTATCCGCTGTGCCCTATCTCTCTTATATTTGCGGGGAGTTGAAAATGTTGTTACACAAAAATTATTTATTCAGTGACATTCTGTGTGCTGCTGATCTAAAAAATATAATAAATAAAGAAAGAAAGAATTTTTTTTTATTTGGAACACTAAACAACAATAACTTAAAATTACTTATAGCTAATTGTGTCCCAAATGGGTCTCCACTCAGCGTATGTCGTGGCACGAGTACCACGACGCTGGTTTTCTGTGGAAACCGTGTTGTATTATTCAGAGGCGCTCGACATCGAGCAAACAATGGCTCCTAAGATATAATATATTATTAATATATAGATAACAAACACATTATTAAATAATACACATACAATAAAATAAATATTATTAGTATATTATGTAATATTAATAATTATTAACCGTTTATTTATAAACGTTTACTTTTGCTCTATTCAGCTTTTTGTAAATTTAATAGATATTTTTTATATTTTATTTTAAAAGTGTGCACAGAACAGTAAATCTATCCTGAACCATCACAAATGCCAAAGGTCAATACATAATACAAAAAGTACAGGTACAACACTAATTGGGTCGTTGTACAAACCAAATAACATTAAAAGGGAGATAATAAATTTTATAGAGATAACAAAAACGCCAAATGCAAAGGATGTTGCAATGAACACGCATTTGTTTAACTGGTTTATGTTACTTATCTACATGTCAGCAAAGAATGGCTGCATACCAGCAAGGTGAAGATACATAAAGTTGTGATTCCCTTTACTGCAACCGTGAGGTGTATGAAAAGCAATAATCTCATTCAATCAGTCTTTTTTTTACGACAGAGGACGACCATCGAGCTAGCGGTCACCTGATGGTAAGCAGTCACCGTTGCCCATGGACATCCACGACTAAAAGATCTTGGATGGGTTTCCCATCTATGAAGGAACGAAAAAGGAAGAACCGAGGTAGGTAGGAGGTAGGTCTTGCTTGACAACAAATTATATTTGACATTTTAAAAGCTGTCATTGCGTTTCATAGTAGTGATCTCATCTCATCGGTTACTTCAGTTAAATAAATTCTTTTTTTATTAAAAAAGGGTACAGACAAAAAACAAATTTCCTTCATATAACATTTCACTATTGATCCAATCCCAAAAGTTTGATTACAATCGCTCATGGCTCGTTAGTTGCCCCAATCTATTTCCAAAACAATTAATTGTTAAGTTTTATTTGCTTTTCTCTTAGAATAACCAACTTTGTTTTACTAAAAGGGAATATTTTTGATGATAAATATATTCCAAAGTAAGAATTTAAAGAATCTGCTACAAATTAATAAAAAATGATGAATAGGTACTGCAACTTTGTTGTCACTTTTTCATTTATTTTTTATTTTTTTTCTTAAGAATGACAGTGACAGAATCTAGTTAGTTAAGTCTTGGTTTCTCTTTTGTTTTTGTTAATAAACTTGTATGTATAATGTATTAGTGTGCTTATCGGTACCTACATTTAGTACCTATAATAATATAAGTACCTAAGTCTACTATGTTTAATACGTCAATTTACCACCCCAACTCATTCCAGTTTCAAACCTTGAAATCTCGATAACAATCTACCTACATGTCAAACACAAGATCAGCATGTGCACAGTGGAAATGTCTCGGCGGATAATTAATTATCAGACACAGACATACGGTGTCAGACACACGTGTCGCCGACACGACACACGATATCTCGTGTCGGGTTATTATGGACTGTTTTAACCCTTGCTTGCTTAAATATTATTATACCATTTCGGTTTGTAATAGATGAAATAATAATTTACTAAATAATATTATGATTTAGTCTACGCACTTAGGAATTCCACGGTTTCACGAATCTTAGGAAATAAAAAATACATTTTCAGCTTTCTTTTATTTCTTTTTCTTGTTTGACCACGTTTCTAGTTTGCAAGAATGAACTGGAACTATTGGGATAAAATATGTTAGCTTAATAATTTAATAATGTAAGGAAAATGTATTAAATATTTCTGACAGAGTTATCATTTAAGTCTTATCTTACCTTGATTAAGTCACTTTACTATAACGAATTACATAATAACACTACATGAATAACATAATAATTGTTATATATAATACTAGAGAAACCCGCGCAACTTCGTTTGCGTTTATCCCGCTTTCCCGTGGGAATTTCAAAAAAATCTTTCTTATCGGTTGCCTACATCACACACCCAAATTTCAGGTCTCTACGGTCAAGACAAAAAATTTCATATGTATACATGATTATTTTTCTATCTAAATACTATTTACAATCTTTGGAGTGGGCGTTTATGAAATAGGCTAGTCCGACCGGTGAAGTACCACCCTTATACAGAATATTGATGTGAAGCAGCAATGCGTTTCGTTCGGAGAGTGAAATATCCGAAATTCTTGTTTGGCCACCTTTGTGGTATAAAAAAAATCTAACTCCTTCCTTATACTATTTCTCGCTATATATCCTGTCTTTTCCTGTTATAGGTCGGCAACGGGTCCCTAGAATCTATGTGCTCCATAGTCGACAGTAATCACCTAATATCAAATGATCCATATTCCTGAGCTTGTTTTCCAACCACTTCCGTAAAAAAAATGTATAAGTATATGGGTATTTCAATATCTACAACCTCAGCCTACAACAACATTACGAAATATTAGAGCGAGTCGACGTAATGAGATTTCCTATAAGTGAGAAAGAGACAATATCAATATGCTATTTAACCATTGACCAATTTAACTTGAACCCTGTCAAATATTATAAATTTAATATTTAATTACTTACTATTTATTATCGATGAATATGATTCAGTCCGCTTTATACATAGTTAGAATTTTAGCTGTTTTCCGAGATCACAAACAGAATAAATAGACGACATTATGATTGAATATTCACAATTTATAATTACATGACAGATGATACACTTCACTTCACGGATGTGTCAAAATGAAATGTAATTGAAATCAAAAGCAATAAGGAGTATGAGTATTGATGTCAAATCGAAGAAAATTACCTACAAAATACATTTTTTCAAGAATTTCAATAAAATAAGAATCACGTCTTCCATCAATTCTCTTAAACAATTTTTATGCAAAATTTGAAGTAGATTGGACCAAGGAATCAAGTTGTCCCATAGTAACTTTACCCCCCTTTTTCACTTCCTTAGAGTTCGAATTTCGAAAAATCCTTTCTTATCGGACGCTTACGTCATATAATAGGTCCACCTGCTAAGTTTCAGATTTTTACGATGAGCGGTTTAGGCTGTGCGTTGATTCTCAGTCAGTCAGTCAGTCAGTCAGTCAGTCAGGACAAAGCATTTTATATATATAGATTGATTACACTGTCTGCTGAATTTATTTCATTGGACAATTTAGTCGAAACTAGTTGTTGTAATATGTTGTAATGTGTGAAATCAATCAAACCTTCCATGATGTTACGCAACATTCGCTTGGACCGCATTCAAAGAAGCAAAGTGAGCCAAAGAACCTAGCAAAGTGAGCTTTGAAACTCAAAGAAGCTTTCCAGAACTAATGTACGGAATTCCGGTCACCGCTACATCTCACAATCGAAATACTTCCACAACCCTACTCAAACACAAAACGCGAACTAGATATTTGTATAGACTTTCGATTAAATCTGTTTTTGTGCAAACAACATTTTGATGGGTATATGTAGTTTCGAAAGGTATTCGAGCGGTTCCATCGTCTGCTCTGCTACCCTGAAAATGTCTTGGCAATTGTAGTAAGAATTTGAGAGTTTTGTGACATTTTGGTTATTTGATTTAACATGATACATCATAGATTGTATGTTGAATAAAAAGTAGCAACTCACGCATTGCATTCGCTAACTTGTTTGAAGACAAATCCTCAAAAATATTTCGTGTTGATTATATTGATCTTCTGCATAATAGTCAGGTTATATTTCACTAGCGGCCCACCTCAGCTTCGCACGAGTTAGACTTTTTTTTTAAATATATACATATATTTAAAAAAAACAAATCGGGCCAGTAGCTTTGGAGCCTATTCAAACAATCAAATCTTTTCTCTTTATTATATTAGTATGGATAATAGATAGATACACCCAATATTAAAGAGGATTTATGTTTGTCTTGCCTTGAAGCTATTCATTCTAATCATCAAGAAAGAGATTGAATTGCACCATTTTGTATACCCAAAGCTGAATATAAAAAAGAGCAAATTGTAAAGCAAAAAAAATTTACTTACGTAAGTGATTTTCTTTGAATCTAAAGCGTACAAGTCTGAGACGAATTCACTATTCTATAAATGAATAAGCAAAAATAAATATATTGAGATCCCTTTAGGGGAGATCAGTTTATATTGGTTCCTTCGACAGACGTGTCCTTGGTTTCCCCGTGCAATTTAAAAGCACAAAAAGTAATTTGTTCATGGTCCAACTCTCTTCAAAGATAACTATTTACCTAAACGAATAAATAAATGTTATTTATCTACAAAAAGTATTTATTTAAGTGGTATAGCAAAATGAGATAAATTTAGGACTTGTAAGTGAAATTGCCTTTTAGAAAAACATTATTTCTTTGAACCGAAAGAAGGCTTTTTATATTCTACATTACATGAATAAAAAAGAAAATCAAATCGACCAAGACCAAGAAAAATATTTGAAAATACAATTTTTTAAAAATACAGAGATTATTACCTAAACTGTTTTGTACAGTCAAGAGCAACTTGACCTTTACATGTTGAACTTTGTATCATTCTTAAGTTCTATGACTTAAGAGCCAAAATTGTACTACAAGAGTTCGACATGCACCTGACTGTACCTAAATGTCAACCCTCGATACCCACCAAAAAGCACGTTATAATTATTATTTTACTGAGAGAAAGAAAAATAATTCAACTGTGAGAATTGATGAAACTTCCTCAGAAAACAATGCTGTCTAGAAGAAAATTTGTAATCATTCAAAGAATTTGTTAATATCTAAAACTAAGTAAAACATTTCTATCGAAGACAAGAAAGAAAAAGAGACTAAACAAAGAAGTTTATAAAAAGGCCTCTCATGAACCCCTTCATATCCAGTGCTAGGGTCGGAGGGCTACAACATGACAGATACTAACAGAACCCCAACTAGTTTTCCTCATCTCGGGGTCCCTTACAAAAATGGCCCTATAGATTACGGTCAATAGTTAGTTATTCCGGCAACTTCGCCACAAATGTTGCCAACCATCACGTTTTATTAGAAATCTTGCTGACCGATTGGTGTCTGGAATATTGATACGGTTATGGATTCTCTCGAAGGTGTTGTGCGACCTTATAAAAAATGTTACAGATTTTTTATGGAAAGGTATAAGTGAAGGTCCTGGCAATGAATCAACCAATTTTATTCGGATATAAACTGAACGAAATTGGTTTGCTGACTACGTCTCTGTATCATTCGTAATATCTTTGCAGGAGACCTTCTTTAAAGCAGAATAGAATTAGGTAAATGATTACTCACGATTAGTTTTAATGACGAGTTAAAAACATTCATTATTATAATTTATGTCCAAATGAGGTGATCCAATTCCCGTATTAAAAACCCCCCACAATAAGCCGGACAACCATGAAAGGAAATTCGCATTTTGAAAATGCGGACTGACGTTTCGCTGAATATAAGTAACCAGTTTTGAACCTTATTCTAACTAGTAATGTCTTTTTTGACAGGACTACGTGTTTCGTGGTGGAAAATTTACATGGTAGCCCCGAAGATTTTAATGTGAACGCCTACAAACCTTTTGACCAAAAAAATTTTTTGTTACCCGATATAGAGATAGTGATAGATTAGAATAGTATTTATAAATATTCTCCAACATTTGGAATACAAAATGTGCCTGGTTTTTTTTGGGATCACCTCTTTTCCAAGTCCACGATCGATTAACTTCCATATAACAATGGTGGTTTTCATCTAAGTATTTCAGCTCGTAACTCCACATTATCTAGTTAGATCTGCTGAATAATTTCACCTCACAAAGTTAGACAATCTGCAAATGTTCCACGAAGTCATTTCGAGCTGGAATTCATTAGTGTCTGACACCGGACATGGATTAAGTTTGCCGTATAGAAGTTGTCAATTGTATGAGAAATAAAATAATCAATTCAGATATTATTAAAATCTATTTCGCAATAAAGAAAGAGTCAACTCCATAGCTGCAATAGATGTAGCAACCTATTGGTAGTGGAGGAATTAATAAACAATGTTTGGACAAGCCCACCACACATTCCCACCGATGTGTCTCCTGTGTAGCCAGGATCAAGAACGGCGACCTCAGATAGACAATAAGCAATGAAGCTTATTAACATCCCGGGGGAGAAAACTACAGCTGTTTTGGAACTCACCACGAATTTAATCAGAAAGAAGATAGTCGGAGTAGGAACTACTAATAAACAATGTTTGCTTGAACGCCGTGAACTAACTATTGAAGAAAAGACACAAAGTAAGACGTAGACTTTCTTCTTCTTTCTTCTTTTTAACCTTCATCGACCATCATGATGGTGTAAGCCTCCCATCACAGTCTTCATTTAGACCATGTTTCAACTACCAAAAAAATTATTTTGGTAGTTATAATATGCAAAGGTGCAAACTTTCATTATGCAATAAATAAACCTAAGGTATTTTTTTTACAATTACGAGCAGACACTTCAATTTTATTTATACGCATTGATTGAGTCGTAAAATGAAATGGATCGCATTAAAAACATTATAGTGAGCCCTAAGGTGCATATAAAACGGAATTGAATTGCAAACTTGCCTTAATTTTCTTTTAAAAGGTTGTTTATTCCTAAAACTGATCACAAGCTACCATTATGAATACTAAAATTTTAAGTTACTTCACAAAACGCGGTCTAATGGGTTCAATATTTCATGTTGAAACTTAAAACACTGAGTATTATTACAGGTATTGTAATTGTAGATGAGTATAATATGCAAAGTAAAATCTAAGTGGTTTGCAAGGGCATCGTCTTGGTCGAATAAAATACACTTTTTTCTCAATAGACTTCACGTAGGATAAAAAATATTGACGTGCAAAAATATTACTTGTAAATCTACTTGCAAAATAAATGATTGTATTTATTACTTAAAGGAAAGAAATACAACAGATAGACGAAGTAGGAAAGAAGGGAAACCTTTGCCCCCCAATGGGACATCCATCATTATTATGACTTATCAGTAAACATAATTTTACTGCTGGAGTGCCAAAGTGACAAATAAATGTACTAAAACACCATATTTAAACCCCATTGCGCGAACCATACGAAGTATTACCTAGTGTGGTACGTAGTGGTAATGATGCACAAAATAGAAACGAGGATTAGAACATTTTCTTTTTTCGTTTCACTCAGCTCTAACTAACCAAATGTCTGGTTCATTCATGCTACAGACTACAAAGTCTACTGATCTAACGAACCAGCTCAAAATATGCTAGCCCCAACAAAGAAAATTCGATAGACGGACGCCAAAAGCTAATAGGCAAAAGGAGAATTGTATTTTCGCCGTTCGCTCCAAATTATACCAGCTAAAGAAGTTAAAAATCGCATTATTAACATTTAATCGGTTCTTTTGGTTAATAACAATAGATCTTTAGATGATTTTTTAAAAGTTTGTTATTGTTAAAGCCTTTGTGTTTGGCAAAATACTGTCATTTAATAAAAAATATTAGTATTAAACTATTCTCCATAAATAGGTGGGGTCGTTTGTTAATAAACAAAATAGATCGAACTAAAAACAATACAAATCATAGAATCTCTTCCAAAAATACGAGATTTTTTGGGCCACAGTTCCTATCAAATATTAATGAGAGCCTTCTCCCTTTTGACTTCAAAATACCTTTAAAATTAACTGTTTCCACCCCAAGCATCTAAAACCATTATGTCATCAATAAATAAATAACATCTACGAACAAAAATCATGCTCCGAACCCAAATTAACAGCAAGCGCAGTATAAGATAAAAATCGGACAAAAATAAATCCTGAGAGACGTCGAAAAAAAGATTAAAAAAAGAAAGGGACGGGTAGAGCGGACCACTAAAGCAAATAAAAGAGACGGGAGATTGTTTCAAATGGACTTATTATTAAGTCGCCGTCGACCTACCACGAACATACCCGACCATTTCACATTTAACTAATCCTTTTATGAAAATAATGACTTTATTTAAACAACAACTGTTAAATCATCTCATACATTATTGGACATACAAAAAAACGTTAACAACGCTAATGTTTAAGATTTCTCTTTGTAGTCTGACCGGTTAGTGTAAAACGATAATGAATCTTAAATCGTTTATAATTTAGGTAGATTATCCAAATAGTTCGATTAGACTTTTCAATATAAAGCTAGGGTTAATTTCACATTATCCTAATAAGTTCCAGTTATACTATCTATCAGTTATGTACAAATTATACGAATCATTATTATTGTACGTACTGTGTACACTTTGACCAGAGAGAGTGCTCTCTGAATAGATGAATTAATTTCATTAATTGTCAGGTCATAATCATCATCTGAACCACAAGAACTCCGCTGCTTTAGGCTTTAGGTGGTGGCTGAAAATCAGTGATTTGCACTCCGAGTAAGTTATGCACCTGAGCTGCTACCACTTTGTATCACTGGGGCCTACTGCAACTCATATTTCTGCTACTACAACCTTGTATTCATTATTTCTACTACAACTTAGTTTATATCTGTATGTCTTAATAAATAAATGATTTATCTATCTATCTCTTTCATGTATGAAAACAAAAAGTATATTATAAAGAAATATGTTTTGTAGAATTTAGAATGTATGTTGTAATGCCAGCATGTTTCAACAAGTGCTCTGTTATATTCAAGATAAGAAACTTATCTTACAAAATATAGAGCATTGTAGATGTAGTAGGCAGACGACCTTATCGTTCATTGATAACATGGATTACATCAATGGCGCCTAGTAAGGTAATTCTTGCTTAATAGTGTGTAGTTATGTTATGTACGAGTTCTTACATATTTTTCAAACAAAAGTTTTTTTTTTATATTGCAAATGAGTGTTGCAGTGATGATCGATAGGTACTTGGAAAAAAAATTATATTCAAATTTTTTCTATACATTTAGAGAAGATGTACTAATGTGCATAATCTTAGTTTAATCCTTTCCAATATACTTGGCACAAGATTTCTAGAGAAATTCAACTAATTTTGTGTGTTTTAACGCAATAAAGTGATTTGAAATCAATTCATGTCTATTTCATATTGATTTATATTTTAAAACAGACGATTGACGACTATACTTGGCAGAAAATCTCCAAAGCGCCAAGTATGTTAAAACGGAATATATTATGAGTAAAACCAATACTTATTAATATTATGAAAGTTTTAATGCCCCGCCAAACGCCCAAATAGTACCCAGAAATGAACATTTTATTTAAGGTGCTGATAGAATTGAGCATTCACTTGTAACAGAACATCGAGCATTCGCCGTTTTTATATTGTCGAACTGAACAACGAGCCGAGCCACATTTTGCTACGACCATCATGAGCATTCTAGCGAGCAGAAGATGGTGGCAAACTAATCTGAATCTAGAATGCTCGCCAGAACGCCAATAGAATGCTCGCTAAAATGTTCTCGTATTTTTTCTGTGATGTAACATTCGCAAGAATGCTCATTACAAGTGAATACTCAAGTCTATCAGCACCTTTATAAATCATGATCCTTGTCCTTACTATATAATTTGTCTGCTCCCTACCTTAGCGACCTTCATTAGGCAGGTACATATTTTTTCAACGACTTGTCTCTACCTCTTTGTCGTGGCTAATAACGCTAACGACCCTAACCTTTTCATTCAAACTTTGATGTATAAGTGTACTACATGGAATGAAAAGAAAAAGTTAGCTTAGAATGATATTTGAAGCTAACTTTGTAGATTTCAAACTTAGATAGTTTCAAAATTTAATATGTGAGCTTGTATAGCGCTATATATTTTATTAAATACTAGCGCAGCGCCCCGGAGTCGCACGGGTTTTACTCCCGTTGGGAGTTTTGTTAAAATATAAAAATATATGTTTTGCTTCAACGTAAATACAAAGAAGCCATTTTTCTGAATACCGATAGTTCGGAGTAACGTATTTCAATTCATTGTTATTTGTCGTTTTAGGCAGTTGTCAAAATTAAACTAAACTAACATTAAAAATTAATGAAGATTAATACTAATAATTAGCTATATAATAATAATAGCACCCTGCGTTACCTCATGTAAGGTATATTTCGTATTCACTGTTAGTTTAGTAACGTTTTCATAATGTGGTCAAACCGTTGACAGGAATGTAGAGTGTTACCTGGAAAAAAAAACACAAAATTAATAGCAGAAAAAGCAAGGGGTCCATCATACGAATAGTGGTGACCGTCCCCAATGAACATCAGTAACATAAAACATATTGTGTTTCCCGATACAAAAAATATAGGAAGAAAAGAGAAATGAGTTTAGCTCTCGGAGCTCTCACCCACTGAACGAAACGTTTTACTGCTTTACTCAGATTTTCTGTAAAAGAGTGGTATTTTCCCGGTCGAGCTAACCAATTTAATAAATGCTCTACCATTTTCAGAATTTTAAATAAAAAGTCAAAATGTTACCTCGTCAGAGGTGGGCAACGCATTGGTAACACCTCTGGTGTTGCTGATGTCCATAGGTGGCGGTGACCACTTTCCATCAGGTGGCCTGGTTGCCTGTTTGTTTGCCGTATAACATAAAAAAACCAGGCAAGTACGTGTCGGGCCACGCACAATGTAGGGTTCCGTATTTGCTACGCTTTGCTTGCTTTCAGAAGACTACAATGCCATATTCCATAGAATATGGCATTGTACAAATGTCATAACATTTGTACGTTTTCGTCAAAGTAATTTTACTTCATAATTCGTTGGCTATAACTCGGTAACTAGTAGAGCCTACTTAACCGTTATAGTTTTTCTTGTAGGTTTACTATATGGACTACTACCATGATTTTTTTCAAATTTCTAGACAAGACTTTCGGAGATAGTGGGGGACTACCGTGCAAAACGAAAATTGCAACGTTAAATGTAAATAATTCGCAAACGGATCATTATATCGGAAAATTATCTTCTCACACCCTCGATGTTTTGAAGAGGGACAATATGGGGTCGGCGGTCGGACCCCATAAAATGTTTTTCAAAATTTTGATCGAGCTTTCTAGCATTAAACGTCTAGGCGCTAGACCGCGGACAGACAGACAGACATGGCAAAACTATCAGGGTTCCTTGTAGTTTAAATTTCGCTCTGTAACTCCGTATCATAAAGTTTTACAAACGAGCGAATGAAGCTAACTAAGAAATCGATTCCTTCATTGTGAAGTCCAAAAGCTACACTGGCTAAACAGTGCAAAGTTTTAACTAGAACCCCACAGGAAAATTACTTTTGGGCGGAAAATCAGACAAGAAAACATTTCAACTTTTAAAATTGTATTCGTTCGAAAATATCCGAGGTCGGAAATATTTAAATTAGGATATCTATACCGAGGATTTATATAAAGGATGCAAACAAGACGCCTACGGACGTGAACCCACTTCTATTAACTAATTAATTGTTCAGTCTAAAAAAGAATTCTTCACCTTTTCGTGTGTTTTCCGTAACTGGTGTTAACTGCGGATTTACTTGACCATCATTGACTTGACTTAACGACTGTCATCAATGGACAATAATTGGGACCGACATCTTTACGTGCATCTTACACCAGGGAAGAGCTTAAGACTCATCCATGTTAAAAGGCTTTTTTTTTTAATTCTTTTCCTGATAACACAGAGGCTAATATTTTACTAGCAACAAAAATACAATATAGAAATTAGATAATAAAACCCAAACAAGCAAAAAATTTCATGAAATAAATCCAATCAAAATGGGATTTCCCGACATTAATATTAAATCCTCTATGGTCTTTCACATATTTGTATTCATAGACAAATGTACCATTCATTCTCTTTGTAATACAAAAGAGTATTATATTGTAAACCTCTAGTTTTATCAAAATAATATGAGGCAGTAAATCACGTCTTTGTGAGACCATTATTTGATATAAAACCGCAAATAGTAAAAGAGGAAAACACGAGAATTCTTTACCCAACCCTTTTGATTCGTATGTGCTAAGGAGTTGTATACACTTGTACCGCGTCGTCGCCGCGTCTCGGCATAGAACAACCATTCGGCAAAATCTATTACCATATTGCATTACACGCGCTCTTTAACTCTGCACCGTGATTTAGAATATTAGCAATATTGTAGTTGCACATATACTATGTAGTAATAAGTAATTACGTATATATATTTGTATAATTGAATTTGTGACGTCCAATCAACCTCGTCGGCCGTTTGAGTTGCTTAATATTTTATTAAAAAATGTAAAAAAATATTCCCATTGACAAAATAGACGAATTTTCGGATGGTTGACGAGCCCGCAGTTATATTCAACATAATATTGCCGAATCGAAAGTGCCGATACTAATGTGACGCGCCTTTACATCTGCCTGGAAGGTTTTCGTCCCAAATCCCGTGTCCTGAATGAAAACTCGTTTGCATAATATAAGACAGGCCTAGTATCGAAGACTAAACGCAAATAAATGGTTTCCTCAAGTTAAGACGACAATTTCCCGGGTCAACGGAGCCAAGATAAATTTGAAAGCAGACCTTTTGGAATACAAAATCTGTCGTACTCTCTTTTTGATATACGTCCGACATATAATAAATGATCGTCTTAGATCAGGCTAAGATTGTGATCGGTCGTCGTCTCCATCGCGTGATGCCCTCAATTTTGCGGCCGGCAATATTATTAGTGACCTGACTCATCCGATAATGTCATTGACGCTTGTAAATTTCATTGAATTATTCCGTGGTGTTCAACATCTACTTAAGGAATTGTATAACTTCACGTCTGTACTTAAGGTGTATACAGAGTGCGAGCGAAATAAAAGCACACAGCTATTTATGACTAAACTAGAGGTCACAATTTTACCCGCGCAATTCCGTTGTTTCAGTTCACGGGGACGACTTTCAGGATAAAAAGCACCTATCTATTTGGTAATTTAGGTTTTAAGAAAATCACAGGTCCTGTTTTTGCGTTAAACTTTCACAAATATACTCACAACTTTTCACATTAACAATATAGATAGAGCTTACATCATTAATATCAAGATACATATTTTTTTTAACAAATAAACACTTGAAATTATGAATCCCACTCACAACAAGAAATCCCGTCTGTTATTTATTGCTGTGTTTATATTGTTGTGTTTATATTATAGGTACCTATAAATATAGGTACATACCTATAATAGGTATAATATTTTCGTCTCTTGAGAGAAGAGATCTCTTTCAACAAGGAAATGCAGGCAGCGTTCTTCCGCCTTGCCGCACTGGGTCGATATCTCCCGCCCACGGGGAGTTTTCAGATGTAAATCAGCGAAATCGGAATATTTGCAAAAAATAATACTTAAAACATCAATCACCATACATATTTATATCGATGAGTTATGTTTTCACAACCTTTTCATAACGGATTTCACAAGGCAGCCTAATTTGTCTGTACACTGTGCTAATACCATTATAGATTATAATAGACTGTATACAAAGGGTTGATGATTTACAAGTCAGCCTAACATTTAAATAAAAGCCATGCCCGTTTTTACCAACAATTCCTATTTAAAAGACTCTTATGTCATTAAATGTCATACAAAGTCCCTGATAGGTTACTTCCTGTTGCTGAACGGGCATAATTGAAATCTTTTATCCATGTTAATCATTAAAAAGAAAATGTCTTTATAAAGTGTGTCGAGGAAGAATGGGGACGGATGGAGGAGGCAGGTTAAAAATCTAAAGATGAGATGGAGTAACTGCTGAAATGATGCACCCCAAATAAAGACCCCAAATAAGAGAATATTACAAAAGAAGACAAGTCTTAATCTAAAATGAATAAATATTGGATATCTAACCAAAACAGATGTATTAAAAGATCAATAAAATGCAAAGTTTTACCAATTTAACAAGTGCCAAGTTGCCAACTTTTTATATTGCCCCGTTCGAAGGAGCTTTTGTAAGCACAAATAAACTTGCACCAAGTGGAATCGTGAGCGGAGCAAAGGAATGAAGCGATCACTTTGATCAAATTCGCATTTTTGTTTATTTAATAGAAAAAGCAACGAAATGAAAATTAAGAAAATTATTTAGGGCTGTAATCGAGCTAATAAATATGGGTCTAGAAGAAAAAGTATGAATGAAATTAAACGAAAATAGCTACACGTAAAAGATGGCGCACGTTATGATGGGCCGCATCGTATATCGTAATATAACAATGTAACTCCATGCAAGAATGCTTCCTAATTGTGTCTTCTTTTGAGACTCTCACGGAAAAGTTCGAGAATACAAAATCCATTCATTACTAAATAGTGGTGTCTTTGCATAACTTTCTAATGTTTATATTTTTAAAAATAAATTTTCTTATGCAAGCTGATTGTTTTTCGCGATTTGACATGTGCCTCCATAGTAAAAGTTGATCATTATTATGGGCACTCTGACCTCCTTCAATATTGCTGGTGACTAAAAAATCACCTTGTATAAGTGCTAGAGTGAAAAAAAAACATTATCTGATTCGAAATGTTATTTAAAACGTTGAAATGTGATTAATTGCTAGCAATTATTGCTTTTCATTTGGCGTTATGAAACAAGCTGAGAAGTAAGAAAAATAACGTTTATTGGTTTGTAGACAAATTTCTCAAGACCCAGCTGTTATTTCACGCGATCGTTATGAAATCAAACACTAAAGAAAATAACACAATTCCCAACTTTCATAACTTCTTTTTTTTCTATTGTATTTTAATAAGTTTTTGTCTGGGAATTATAACGTAAAAGTGTGTAGTGTATTTAAATCATGTTTTATAAACATAATTATTATACTACATCTCTTTGGAAAATAAAATTTATTTATTGGCAAATAAATATTATTTCATTTCATTTATTTCATTTCAAAATAACATTTTACATGTAGAAACTCGTAACTTTTATAAGCAGTAAATCGTTTATTTCGCAACTCGTCTATTATTTTGCAATTTAAAATAATTAATTAAAATGACTGTCTACTACAACAGTTCCAACTACAACAGTTCAATAATATTATTATGTCATTTAGAATATTTAAACTAGAACCGCATTAATGCGTCAACAAGTAGTTATCGCATTTGGTATTGAAAACTGGAAACTGTATATTAAACGCAAAGCGACCTTGTAATCGTACTATTTACAAATTGTACCAACATTGCTCATCCGTTTTTTTTCATTCATGATGAACAATCACTACCTACACAGGAGAGATAAGGAATTTAAAATATAGAGCTACAAACGTCCATAAAATACGGTGACCTTACCATCAGGCGGTCGTATACTTGTTTCACACCTGAGTAGTATAAAGTCATTTTTTTTATTCCTATTGTAGTGGGGTGGTGTCGGTGTCGTACAATAACAACTCCCGTGTCAGTGTGGACGGCTCTTTATTTGACTAAAACGGCGAGGCGTAATATACATATAAAACTTCTAAAACAATAATGGACTGTTGGTATGGTAAGGCGCTAGACCGTGTCCCACGGGCGTGGAATCGCGTTCCGAGTTTTCAAATAGATTTTCCCTCTAGTGGCTAGGTTTAGTCCCAATATATGGCCCGGAATCTAAACCCAGTACACTAGAGAGCAGTTTACTTGAAAACCCTAAGAAGACACCAAATCAAAAATTGTTCGCACTTATTACTGCAACCAAAAACGAAACCATAGCGCGATTCACGTTGAGTACAACGCTATCTGTTGATTCCTTTTGGTAGCATTTTGTGATGTTACAGCCTCCCCCTCAGCTACTGAAGGCGTCCCGACGAGGTAGCTGCATTATGTTTGGTTTCGGCTCTTAGTTTCCTTGGTCGTCCTCTCCGACGCAACGGCTGCAAAGGAGATGGGGTAATGCCACCGTCAGTTTGAAACGGGCGCAGTGCGGATGTATGATAAATTCCAACCACGACTTCAGGTGCGTCCGCATTCGCTAGCTTATATGATGTAGGACCATGCTTGGCGACGACAATGTATGGGCCATCCCTTCGAGGGGCTAGTTTAG
Organism: Endotricha flammealis; assembly: GCA_905163395.2. Taxonomy (NCBI): domain Eukaryota; kingdom Metazoa; phylum Arthropoda; class Insecta; order Lepidoptera; family Pyralidae; genus Endotricha; species Endotricha flammealis. The sequence continues at coordinate 9,682,600 of LR990867.1, forward strand.
CGCTGTAACCTTTCGAAGTATTGCTTATTGGATGCACGTCTGCCAACACTAGGTCACCTGGTTTATAAATCGGGCTCTCCCGCCGGTGCCTGTCTACATATTCTTTCCTTTTCTCTTCTCTCATTTCTTGCACCTCAGTAGCTCTTTTGAGCGTATCAGCTAGTCGTAGAAGTTTAGGCGTAACTTCTGGTACAAAGTTTTCCCCGATAATGATCTCTCTTAAGTCATGCTGACTGTCATCCGGAGTCCTGAGCTCTCTTCCAAACGTCAAGTAAGCGGGACTGAAACTAGTCGACGAGCTGACTGCCGTGTTTAGTGCGAAGCGTATTGTTGGCAGCTTTTCTGGCCAACTGGAATGATCATCACCTACCAAAATCGCCAGTTGCGTTTTCAGGTCCCTATGGCGTCGCTCTACGGGATTAGCCTCCGGGTGGTAAATTGGAGTAAAAGAGTGTTTTATCTTGAAACAGAAACAAACGATTTGCATGATAGCACCGACAAACTGCGGTCCATTATCACTAGTCATGCGTCTAGGGAAGCCATAACGAAGGAATATCTCGTTTATTAGCACATCCGCACAGGTCTCGGCAGTGGCATGCGCTAAAGCAAATAACTCAATCCAGCGACTAGCGCAATCTTCGATCGTTAATATCCATGTCTTGCCATCGCGTGAAGCAGGCAAAGGTCCAAAGAGATCGAAGGATATGGACTCGAATCGTTTGTTTAGTGCTGTGGTTTGTAGAAGGCCAGCAGGTTTTAAGTTCGAGGGCTTATATCGTTGGCAGGCTACGCAGTTCTTGACATATGCTTCTATGTATGCCCTCATGCCCTTCCAAAAGTACCGTTGGGAAATTCGGTAAAATGTTTTCTCTGCACCATTATGGCCGCTCGTGGCATCGTCGTGATAGGCTTCTAATATGTTTGCCCATTCATGTTCGGGTACTACTAACTGCACATCTTCTGAGTCAGATCCTGGTGCTAAGCGATACAGAAGACCATTATTCATATAGTACCCCTTGTTACTCCAGTAAATGGCGTTCTCTGAATGATCTGACTGTTCTAACACACTTATGATGTTCATAAGGGTCTTGTCTTTGGTCTGTTCTTCACGAATTTCTTTCGAACTTCTCACAGGCATATCAACTGTGACCATACAAATAGCACAATCTGACTGATTATCTTTCGTACAGGGCGGCCTGGATAACATATCAGCGACAACGTTTGTCCTTCCCGGTACATACTTTATGTTCAGATCGTATGCTTGTAACTGTAACGCCCATCGGGCGAGTTTGCCAGTTGGTGACTTCAAGGACATGAGCCAACGTAGGGCCTGGTGATCAGTGGCAATTGTCGTAGGTATCCCTTCAATGTACCCTCGAAACTTGTTCACTGCCCAAACAACCGCTAGAGCTTCCCGCTCGGTCGTCGAGTAATTTCTCTCTGCAGGGTTGAGCAAGCGGCTCGCATATTCCACAGGGTGTTCGTCGTCACCCTCCCCCTGGATCAGAACAGCTCCCAAAGCATATGCGCTAGCATCCGTTTTGATGGTGTATGCTTTCGTTTCGTCGGCCTGTTGGAGAATTGGAGTGGATGAAAGGCGTTTCTTTAATTCATTATAAGCCTTCTCTTGTTCGGCATTCCAAGTCCATTTGGCATTTTTCTTCGTTAAATTTGTGAGAGGTGCAGCTATAGACGAGAAGTCTTTGATGAATCGGCGATACCAGGAACAAGTCTGTAGAAACGAGACCAGATGACGAAGGCTTGAAGGTCGTGGAAGACTGAGAATTGCATCTGTCTTATTTGGATCAACTTTAAGGCCTTGAGGCGTAATATAATGACCCAAGTATTTTATGGTGGAGCAACAGAATCTGCACTTTTGAATATTGACTATGAGATTGAACTCTTATAGTTTTTGAAAAACTTGCGCCAGATCTTCCAGATGAGAGTCGAATGTGGCAGAGAACACAATTAAGTCGTCAAGGTAAGCCAGTATTTTAACGTTGAGACTTACTTTTAGCTTGTCAATCAGACGCTGGAATGTCGCTGGTGCATTGCGTAGCCCAAACGGCATCCGGTTAAAGACATAGATACCAAAAGGCGAGATAAAACCAGTCTTCTCTTTATCTTCTTCACAGACCTTGATTTGCCAATAACCTGATTTTAGATCAAGTGTGCTCATGAAAGGAGTTGGCTTTGCATCGTGCAATAAGTCGTCTATCCTTGGGATAGGGTAAGTGTCCGGAACAGTGATTTCGTTCAACCTTCGGTAATCGATACAGACTCTTATAGTTCCGTCTGATTTAGGTACAAGGACCGCTGGGGCTGCCCAGGGTGTACTACGTGGCTCTATGATTCCCTCGTGTAACATCTTGTCTATTTCTTTTCGTAGAATTTCTCGCCGAGGCGGGGATAAGCGGTAAGGAGGGACTGATATTGGGCCTCGGCCCGCTGTATCGATCTTATGCGTAATATACTTTTCAGGATTCGTATTTGGTCTAAAGACATGTTCGTGCTTCTTTATGACCTCCTCTAATTGCCATTGCTGATCTGGAGTCAATTCGTCGTTTGATGGTAATTGGATGTTTAAGGAGTTGAATCCTAGCTTGTATACGTCTGGAAACAGATTCATTGAGGCAGGTGAAAGATTTCCCTCGTACATGTGAACATTCATCTGTGCATCCCTAAACATATAGTCCATTTGCGGGGAATATCCATCAAACGTTGTTTTTACGCGTTTTGGAGTGTTTGGTGCAATTGGGTGCAGACGATACTCCATATCTGTTTTACCTTCTGTAGGTATTACAAACGTTTCTTCATTGATATTCGGGACGAATGCTTCTTCAGAGTTCACGGAGTCAGGAGTTTCAATTGAGATGGGAGCCACCGCGCTCATCATGGCGGGCTTCTCTTTATTGGTTGTTGTATCCGTAAAAGTTACGAAATCCTCCTCATAAAGTTCATAAACTTTCTCTTCTTCACCAATGAATTGCCATGTGTATTGTGGGAGGTTTAATATCATGTGAGCCTGTTGAATAAACCCTACCCCGAGTAAAGTTTTATTTTCTCTGGCCTCTGGCAAGACAATCAGCGTGGTCGGAACCTGTCGTCCGCATATAGTCACCACCACATTTCCTGCCAGAACAGTTCTACTCTTCTCGACGCCATCAGCTAATGTAACACAAACGGGTAGCTGCTGGAACTTGCATCCTTGCTTCAATAACCGCTGATATAGATCATACGATGCCACACTGGCTTTGGCACATGTGTCTATGAATGCGCTGCCATTTATTCCGTCAATAGTAACGAAGACAATTGGTCGCTGCCTTGCCCCAGTCTCCACGTTTACAGCGCAGAAGCCAACATCTTCTCTTTTGATGACTGCTGCAGTTCTGCTTGCACATTGAGGGCAGTTGGATCGTACGACGCCAGGTGCGCCGCAGCCGTAGCAAGAGAACCTTGGCTGTGATGGAGAAGGAGCCTGAGTTTGTGCCTGCGTGTGTGCAACGGCTAATTTTGTTGCTTGATATTGCCCTTTCTCTTCTCTTAACCTTTTCCTGCAAACATCTGCTGTGTGCCCAGGGTTCTTACAGAAATTGCATCTTACTCTTCCACCACGCCGGGGTGCTACACTGGCTGAGTTGGGGTTATCATTTCTCCCTCCAATACTTATTACGCTAGAGTTGTTATTCTTCTCCTTTATAATATTCTCCACTCCACGCGCAGAATCAATGAGCTTATCGAACGAGTCTACTGAATTGCGCGGAATCTTATCACGTATTTCCAATCGGAGCAGTCCAAAAATCATGTCCAATTGTTGTGGTTCTTTATGTTTTGGCTCAGGAAGGAGGGAAAACAGCATCCTCTTCTTAGCCAGAAAGGTTTCTGTCGGCTCTGTTGGTTCTTGCTTAATGGTGTTGAGTTCATTATACAACAGATAAGCTGGTTTCTGTGGTGCAAAGTTATTTCTTAAACCAGATTCAAAATCAGCAAAAGATTTAATGTTGCCGTTCACGCCTTGCCACCACTCAGCAGCTTCCCCACTAAGCAGTAGCGGTAGTCCTGTTAATACTTCCTCTTCTGGGATACGCTCAGTGTACATGTATATTTTAAGAGCGGAGATAAAAGCTTCTACACTCTTGGAGTCCTTCTTGCCGTCATATGAAGCGGAACATGATGAGATAGTTCGCCTTTGACTCGCACACAGTACCGAAAGGAGCTCTTGTTGCTGTTGCCGTTGATGGTCAAGTAGTTGCCGGAACTGTTCCTCGGATATCGCCATTTTCGGTCGTCGTTGGCTAGGACGTCGAGTCTTCACTGGAGTAGTTGTTATACGACCTGACCTCGTCACCAGGAACTTCGGTTGTAGGTCCGGAGTGATGTTGCCCGCGTTGTGCGCCAGATTGTAGTGGGGTGGTGTCGGTGTCGTACAATAACAACTCCCGTGTCAGTGTGGACGGCTCTTTATTTGACTAAAACGGCGAGGCGTAATATACATATAAAACTTCTAAAACAATAATGGACTGTTGGTATGGTAAGGCGCTAGACCGTGTCCCACGGGCGTTGAATCGCGTTCCGAGTTTTCAAATAGATTTTCCCTCTAGTGGCTAGGTTTAGTCCCAATATATGGCCCGGAATCTAAACCCAGTACACTAGAGAGCAGTTTACTTGAAAACCCTAAGAAGACACCAAATCAAAAATTGTTCGCACTTATTACTGCAACCAAAAACGAAACCATAGCGCGATTCACGTTGAGTACAACGCCATCTGTTGATTCCTTTTGGTAGCATTTTGTGATGTTACACTATGACAAACCTAATTTAGAGCTCTTTCGAATCGTCGCCGTTTTCTCCTACCAGCAGTTTAGATGGCAGATTTGTATGAATGCTAGCTTTACAGTATCGGGAAGTCAAGTGAAGTTATGCACGAAAATGGAAGACAAAGGAAAGTACAGACGAAGTAGGATGAAAATCAGGCCGCACTGTCAATTTCCAGAGAGTGTAGAACCTAAGAGCTGGCAAGAAACTAAACACTTGCTCTGCTAAAATAGTACTCGTATAATACAAGCTACAATTACAATGGCACACAAAAATAAAATTTGTTCTTCACTTTTTAAGGGATTAGGGTGGGTAATGGAAAATGAAAGTTACTGCTTTACGCCTGTATTCTGGTCATGTCAGCCCTTTTCATAATTTATTATCATCACATTTCAGGGTTAGCTCTCACTTCAAATTTAGGGCGATAGGTTTTATAAAGTAGAAGCGAAACACGCGCAAATTCGTTTGCGTGGACGCTTTCCCATGGGAATTACTTGAATCACTATTACTGATTGGGTAGTTTAAAAGATCTAAAGCCCACCATTCACTACACGAACCCGGACCCGACTCGCAACCCGGACCCGACCGCGGACCAATCCGGTGTTGTCCATACACTGCACGAACCCTCCACTCGAAGTATGGCATGGCATGTGGGGTTCGACAGGCGCTCGCGGCTCGCAACCGTAGACCTGCGAGCCCGACGCCAACCCATTTGACAGTCTGGCGTACCGTTACCGCTTTCATACACAGGCGGATTAGTCCGATGGCCGACCAATCCGCCGGACCAATCTGCGTGTGAATGGTGGGCTGCGATGAGACAGCCGCAGCGACCTCATTTTATATTATGTAAAGGATATTTTTCCCTATGCGGATTGGCTACTAGGTCAGAAAAAGCCACATGTCTAATACATGTTACATGTGTATAAATGTTATTTTTTTAAGTACATGACAAAAAATCAGTCCAAAACAAACATGCATATTCATGCGTTTATACAATTATCTTTTGCGGGAATGGTACACGCGACCCTTGGAATAAAGTTGTCATTGCTAACCACCGGATCATCAGCGAATGAATCAATACATAATGCAATATCTTTATTTTCTTTTCTATTCTGTTTGTACATTGCTAATAGGATTTATTGGGATTATCCTCTGTCATCCGCTTGATTAATGTTTCAGCGATACTCTTTAAATGGAATGAGATCACTCGGTGTTGTCTACTTCAGACCTTTAATAGGAATTTGTTTTAGAGGATAAACTAGCGTGTCATCTGATGGTAAGCAATCAACGCTGCCCATTGACATCCACCACTGCATGAATCTTGCATCCGTTGTCTACCTTCAAAGAAATTAAAAAGGAAGGAAGGAAACCAGAAGTAGATAACAGGATGAGAGGCTTCCGACTCTCTTTTATTGTATTTCACGTCGATATTATGTAAGAGGGTGGTACAGCGCCGTTCTAGCCAGCACATTTATAAGTACCTATGTCATATCGCAGGCAAGCAAGCAGGCCACCACCACATCTGTGATACTCTGGCGTTGCCTGCTCCAAGGAAGGAAATAGAGAGAGAAGGCATAAGGAAAACGAGAAGGGAAAGGAATTGGGATATTCTACACAGACATGTGCTATACATATAAAATACACAAACTATTTACCAAACGCCAATACAATTTCGTAAACTTTGCATAAACTTCGTCTCAAAACTTAGAGCAGAAATAGATACTCCTGCTTCTTAAACCGAAATACTTACTGTACTAGTTAATACAGTTAAAGTCGAATAATATACGAAGCGTAATGTTATTAATTTTGCAAGGATAAATTTATTCAATACTGACATAGTATAGATACAGTACGGTAACTTTGTACAAAAGCAGGTCGACCTTTACATATTGGACTTTGTACCATTCTTAAGTTCTATGTCTTAAGAGCCCAAATTGTACTGCAGGTGTAAAGCTCGACGTGCACCTGACTGTACAAGCGGTATTTGCACGAATGCATGTTGAACAGCTAAACCTGAGCGGTATTCGGTAAGAGAAGAAAGAAATAGAAACTAGAAGAGGAAAACTAGTCGGACTTCTTATAAGACACGGCGAGTTATCAGAAACATCTTAGAACGAAAGGTAGAGGGTAGTAAAAGAAGAAGGGGGAGATCCAGAAGAGCTTACTCGGATCAAATGAAGAAAACTATGTCATGTATTATAGAGAGGTGAAGGAGCTGGCAATATAACCTACGCCGACAAGAGCGCGGCTCTTAAATTTAGTTTATTTTTTATTGATTGATATGTTCAGGTTCGGGTGTACTAACACCCTCTTCTGATACACCGGACAGTTGCGGAAACGTAGGGCTTTCACCGCCAATTAAATTTAGATAGATATATAGATAGAATATACTTTATTTGCAACTAGCTTTTCCACGCGGCTTCGCTCGCGTTAATTTTATGACATAGATCTCGTTTGACAACAAAACAACCCATAGCACGACTTGTGGCGCCATCTGTTGGCCGATACAGCGCCCTCTACAGTAAAAAAAAATATTTTCCCATTGGAATGACATACTTTTACGGGATAAAAAGTAGCCTATGTTGGGCTCTGTACCCCTGGCAATATATATACGTTTTCATAATGATCGGCTGATTAGTTAAGCCGTGAAGGAATAACAAACAAACAAACTCACTTTCTCATTTATAATATTAGTAAGGATAAGAAAGTAAGGATTCAGAACAGTAGGACACAGTATACATAAACACAACATATACACTAGTGAAATCGCAACAAGGCGGCCTTATTGCTAAAAAGTATTGCATCAGGCGGTACGGCCGCCTGATGCAATACTTTTTGCTTGTTTGTCACCTAAGTGGTATAAAAAAAGCAATCTTTTCAAGGCAACCTTAGGGTAACGAAATTTAGTGAGAGAGAGTGAAGTAAATAAAAATGCCTTACTGAATCTATATTGTGGTGTCTATATTTGGATGTTGATACGATTCTATTTACGCTGTGTCGGATTCCATGTCACCAGATACGATCACAATCGAATCTAAGGGGATTGTCGGAAAATGTATCAAAATATATTATAGTACAGGTTGTAACTGTAAACAACCGCAATAAAATCATGAGTATAGTCAGCCAGTGAAAGAGGTGAGCAGGGCCGTAAAAATGAATTACTCGAATTTTTGTTTGTATGTTACGTAATCTTGCATCTATTGTGTTTATTGACCACAATACAATACACAAGTCATTATTTATTTATTACTATTTAATTATAAATAGTATATGTATAAGTATATGTTAAGTACCATGTAATTATAAAGTTTCAAATCAATGCTTACATTATTAGCACAAAATTGTTCTCTGCTCTGCTCATCTCTTTTATTGGTTAAGTGTACCAGAAATATCACATTCCTTAGATCTTTTTGTACACTAGTTGGTATCTAGTTTTGTCGTTAAGTCGAACTAATAAAGTTTGAACTTGAATGGACACGGAAACGTAATTATTGCAAGTGACTGTACATCTATGGGTAAGATCAAGTCGTGTACGGCATGTTAGGTTTGAATAGAAACCTCGTTCCAATAGCCAGCCTACAGGATCAAAGCATTAACCTGAATAGAACCTATATTGATGGAGACACTACGCGTAGGAATAACATAGGAGCTGTAGGCTTTATTTGTATGGTCAACAACAGAGGTCCTAGTAACAAAAACAGTTAAAATCTAATTTTTTTATGCTACAAAGGTGCTACAATCATCACCGTAGCCTATAGACGCTTGCAATACCGGGGGTAGGTATCTATCACGCGTTGCCATAGGCCGTCTCCAGTGCGACCTGCTAGCAATGGCCTGCATCCAGCGGCTTCCTACGACTTTCGTAAGGTCGTCTTTACAAGTATAAAATGAAGTCGCGGGCGCCGTCTGTCTGTCCCTAACCCCTATGTATTCTTCGATCTTTAAACAACGCAACGGATTCTGATGCGGTTTTCACGGAGTACTCTATTTAGAGTGATTCAATAAGAAGATTTCTATGTATAACACATTCCAAAATTCCCACGGGAAAGCGGGATAGACGTAAACAAAGTTGCGCGGGTTTCGCTAGTATTTTTATAAACGGGAAAGGTTCTTATTCAAATTCTGGTGTCGATGTATTTGTGTTTTTGATTATGTTACCGGCAATCTGTATAATCCGGTATTCTATACAATACCTGGACGCCCGAAGTATACATTAGGTACCTAGGTATTGTATAGAATACCTAATTATTATTTGCGTGAAAAAAACGGTCATGTCTATGAAATCACTGGTGTTTGGGTTGTGGAAATCTGACGTCGGTCGCTTCACATAGAAATCAATATATTTCCTTGGAGACCCGCCCTGGATTAGGAGACAGTATAACGCTAGAAAGACGAATATAATTAAATCTCGATTACCAAAACAAACACACAGTATTATTCAGAGCTTATTCATAAACCTGACGTATAAATGAATTACAATTTTGAAAACTCAATTATCTTGTTTCCTGTTTGTGTTCGTTTCGAAACAAATAATTTGATTTGTATTACAAATTTGTGTTACACAAAAGGGTTTTAACAGACATTTGTCATTCAAACGTGTTATTCTTTAGAATTAATGCAATCTGTGAAGTCTCGGCCGGTATTTGTGGTCGGGAGTAGATAAAGCTGCCGACACAAAAGCAGATCCCTCTTGTGTAACCCTCCCCCGCCCCCTCAGGCCTCGGGGAGACCGTTTAAGCCAACGACGATTGCCCCTTAGAAAAGGCAGACGGACCCCACCCCTACGACTGCAGTATAGATTCGAAAGAAAACGGAATCTCATTCCGTTTCAACGCTCATTGTTCGAATTTTGTGATTCCACAATTGCTTTTTCCATTTTACAAATCTACAACTGTCTATTTGAGGTGAATATGTACTTAACTATAAGTATTTTACTTCCCAATTGTTAAAACATACCCACTCAAGTTATGTGTCCGCTACTTTATTGAGAAAACCCCCTATGGCTTGTGAACAATGACATAATTATAATGATTCACCTGATTTCTTTTACGTAGTTGTAAAATGTACGTATTCCTTATGTTTTGACGACCTCCGTGGCGTAATGGTTACCACGCCAGACCGCCACCCAGAAGGTCCCGGGTTAGATCCCCGGTCGGGTCATGATGAAAAACGAACTTTTTCTGATTGGCCTCGGGTCTTGGATGTTTATCTATATATGTATTTGTTATAAAATATAATATCTTTGAGTTAGTATCCCATAACACAAGTTTCGAACTTACTTTGGGGCTAGCTCAATCTGTATGAATTCCCTATATATATAAATATTTTGTTTACGTAATATTTAAAATGACTACGTGGAAAACCCAAGAAAACTATTTAGAGAATTTAATTAACGTAACTGGTATTTTCGAGTTTATTTAGATTCATATAATGTAGTATTTCTTACCAACAAAACAAAAACCGTTTGGTGGTCGAACTCGCAAACAAGGATTCCGTACCGTCTTACACATTTATCTCTACCTAACAATACTTATTATTTTACTCGTTTCTAAATACATATCGTGACTGTGAAAATTAATATATTCTTATCTTTTGTTATTAAGATTTCCCTTTCTGTTGTGAAGGAAAATGAAAAGCCGCATTGAGTGATGCGATGGCATGACGGGAAAGGTCGTAAAAGCGACTGTTAACTTTCCACGTAGGTGTTGCACGAGGTCGTGTGAAAAAATGTTAATGGATAAAAATGTATTATGAATAAACATACTTATAAGGGGTTGGTTTTATTCACATTTTAATCTTAAATTTTCTGTTATAGCAGCTTACAGAATCCTTATGTATTATAAACGTGATTTGTAAGTATGGATGTGTGTTTTGACCACAGCCCGGACACTCCATACAACGCGCGTGAAATAATTACCAATTTCTACTACTTAGACCAATGTCGTCTGTACACGCGCACACGTATGCGCACACGTATACATATTCGTTCTCTAAGCGCACACCTTTGCAACTTTTCCCACCTCGACACCCGCCTGGGGTATGGTAACGCGATTCAGTGCGGGGGGGAGAGTGGCCATTCTACCCCGGGTTATTTATTACTTATTCTATGTCTTGACGCCAAAAACGGCTTGATAGATGTGTTTGAAATTGGTACACGTGTATTTTATAACATGGATTACATTACATACACACAAATGATAGTTTTATCCTGGATCTGGATATCCGGGAACGGGAGCAACGAGACTTCACGGATAAATCAGATAGATAGTCCTTTATAAAGTACTCGTGTGTTATAAACTCCTATAAATGCCGTCGGTCGCCCTTTAGATGGAGAGATGGAGATACACAATAATATTTTATTTTCATTCGATTGCTAAATGTGGCACAGGACTTAAGTTCAAAAGTATGTTTTTTTAAACAATATTGCAAACTCATCAAAACAATATTCAAATATTTGGACTACGTCTGACGCTTTTATTTATTAATTCTTGACAAATAATTATATCTTTCAGAAAACTCATTACGCACATACTTAGCTTAGTCATACTGCCGACAGACGTATCCTAATTAAAAAACTTATTTAAAGCATCGTGTGAATGACTCGTAAATAAAGGCAGCGACACACTTCCTCAGTTCTGAACTCATGATATTATCAAATACTATAGAAGACTAATACGCACAGCTTCGGAAGAATTCGGGCAAAACGCAACGCTAGCGCCCCTACGGCATGAGGGCGGCATGAGGTGAACGATTTCAAAACTTTTGTATGCAAAATGTTATAGCGCCCCTAGCGGCATGAGGTGAACTGTGCGTTTTGTATGCAAAATGTTATAGCGCCCCTAGCGGCATGAGGTGAACGGAGGTTGCCAAGTCATTGTATGAGAAACGTCAAGAGCTGTGCGTATTAGTCTTCTATAGTATGATATTATACAACTCTAACGCATTTTGGCATACGTCCGACAGTTTTTGATGGGCGCACGTCCTGTGTGGCGAAGGAAGCTCTCGAACAAAATGCCACAAAAAGAAACAAAAGAAATACATTCACCGATTCAGACTTTTAAACTGTGTTCTCCACTTTGACACGCATTTATGTCTATATTTTTAAGGTGCTATGTATCGGCCCGCGCGGGAAATTCAAATTTTTGGGGGGTTTTTACAAATTGCATCTCAATCATTGTTAGAATTTTCGGGAAAATTGGTTTGGCGACAACAAATACAATATATCTACTGAATAATCATCATATAAATCTATACATATAATAAAACAGTAGACCCCGATATGTCTGTACATTGGACATATTTGGCAAGAATGGAGAGGGAACAGTCAGAGTAAGGTAATAAAGCAAAAAAAATTTTTTTTGGATTTTTTTGTCTGTCTGTTTGAACGCGCACATCCTCAAAGTTACTGAACGGATTTTAATGCTGTTTTCACAGAAAGATAGAGCTCGGGATGGAGCAGAATATAGGCTTTGTTTCATTTAAATCGCATGTCAGGAAAAGGAGTTATTCTTATTTGAACATTTCAGGCGGACGAAGTGCGGGTAACAGCTCGTTATAAATATTGACTCTTCTCGTTATGAATGTGCATTATGCGTTAACATTTATAGGGAAAAAGATGCATCGTGGACATTCATAATAAGAAGAGCCAATATTTATAATTTATTTGATAATTATTCAGTAGATATGTTGTATTTGTTGTCGCCAAGTAAATTTTCACGAAAATTCTATCAATGATTGAGATGCAATTTGTAAAAAACCCCAAAAATTTTGTATTTCTCGCGAGGACCGAAACGTACCACCTTAATACTGGTCGCCAACGCGGCTGGCATAAAACGAAGTTCGTAACTATATCAATAATCGATTTAAATTTTTTTTTAAAGCCCAATTTTGGCGCATTCTATAGCAGGTTATTATAGGTTCTAGTAATAATTGTTAATATGTCGTTGAATTAATCTTTTATTTTTACCAATATGTGAGTTAATTATTAAAATTAAATCATTTGCTATCAATTCATAAATATGAATTTTATATCGATTTTATTTGAAATCAGAGGATTGCTTTTAGCTTTTATGCCAAATATAAAGAAACGGAATATACGCAAGTTAGTAACAAATAGATACTCCACCTGTATGAAAGAACGAGGTGACAATATTACCAACACTACCAACTGCTTACAAAGGCAAAGTTGGCGTGTGAGTAATTGCTTAGTATCATGTGCGTGTGTCGTTCGTATAAGAGTAAGAACAAAAAGTAGGTACTTTCGGAAATTAATGTGCAATATTTCTTTACTCTAAGGCGTAAAACATACAGATACGTGCAGATACGGTATACGGTGAAGACGCGGCGAAGACGCAGGACACTCGACCAAGTGACATACAGCATGCCTGTGTCGTACATGCGCCGCGTCGCTTCAGTGTAATTTACATCACACATCGCTTTCATACAAAGTGTATACAAAATGTATGAAAACGTTTTGAAGCGACATCGTTACGCCATACGCCTTAAGCCGCGCCGCAGCGCCGTACTCCGTTTTTGTATAATTCAGGCCTAACTGGGCGTTGTCACTCAGTCCAGAATTTTCTTTTTAATATTTGCTGTGGCTGTCATTTCGATTGCGTGTTTTTGATATTCTTTTGTTTTTGAAAGCGAAGCGAATATACAAACATTCGTCTTCGAATAAAAGTTGACAATCTTAGCACACACCTTGCTTATGCACGTTTTTACCAACAACGCCTCCTAGCTTAAGTTATATAAATACTAGCTGACCCGGCGAACTTCGTATCGCCTAAAAGGTTTTAGATGTATTGATAGCTTTAAATTAGCTAAAATTTAAATATATATAATTTTAATTTAGGTAATCAAAAAATACACAAACTTTATTAAGATTAATAATAATATATTTTTATTTTACTGAAGGACTTTATGATATACAATATTTTTTGTTTTGTGTTCGGGCGCAAGAACAAATAAGGCGGATGGTTTGCCAACACGTGAACATGCCACATACAATTGACCGTGTGAAAAGCATGCATTTTCTTTGACAAATCATTCATAACACCATGTCAAATCTATGACTGACTGAATACATTTTGACATCGATCACTAAATAAAAAGCCGAACAGGCTTGATTAACTACGGTCATATTTGTTCTTTCAAATCAAGAGATTTGTGACTTTTTAATATTAAGCGATAAAACACTTACAGTCCTATTACTCCCTTTCCCGTGGGAATTTTATAAAATCCCATCTTTATCCTAGTCAACATCATAAAGAGATCCTCAATACAAAATCTCAGCTTTCTAGGTTGAGCGCCCCCGATAATACACATGTAGTCTTATTTATTATTCCTGATCCTGATTTATTATCCTGATTAAAAATCCCGTCTTTGTCCTTCTGTACTTTAGGAAGGGAACTTCAATACAAAATCTTAGTGTTCTAGGTTGAGCGCCCACAATAAGACACGTGCAGTCCAATTTGTCCCGTACCCGTGGGAATTAAAAAAATCCCATCTTCAGCCTTGTCTACATCATAAAAGGAACCTCTATACAAAATCTCGGCGTTCTAGGCTGAGCGCACCCCATAAAACACGTGTAGTCGCCTAGGTAGTAGGTCACCCCATTTCATCCCAGGGGTTGAAAAATCCTGAAACATGTACTTACTCATTTACCGCCATGCTGAATTTCATTCGAATAACTTCAAAAAAGGCAAAGTTTAATACTAACTTTGCACCCCCGTTTAACCCTCTAAGGGATGATTTTTGAGAAAAATATGTTGTTCGTGTTTAATGCCTTTCAATAAAGAACCTTCATGCTGAATTTCATTCGAATAACTTCAAAAACGGCAAAGTTTCATACTAACTTTGCACGGGGGTTTAACCCCTAAGGGATGATTTTTGAGAAAAATATTTTACTCGTGTTTCATGCCTTTCAATAAATAACCTTAATACTAAGTTTCATTTGAATAACTTCAAAAACGGCAAAGTTTCATACTAACTTTGCGCCCCCGTTTAACCCCCTAAGGGATGATTTTTGAGAAAAATATTTTACTCGTGTTTCATGCCTTTCAAAAAAGAACCTTCATGCTGAATTTCATTCGAATAACTTCAAAAACGGCAAAGTTTCATACTATCTTTGCACCCCCGTTTAACCCACTAAGGGATGAATTTTGAAAAAAATATTTTACTCATGTTTCATGCTTTTCAGTAAAGAACCTTCATGCTGAATTTCATTCGAATAACTTAAAAAACGGCAAAGTTTCATACTAACTTTGCACCCCCGTTTTACCCCCTTAGGGGATGAATTTCCAAAAATCCTTTCTTAGTGAGCACCTACGCCCCAAAAGGAACCCCCATGCAAAATTTGAGACTCCTGGCACTTGTAGTTTCGGAGATTTCGTGATGAATCAGTCAGTGATTTTCTCTTTTATAAATATAGATCATACAATTTGATCCAGTTATGTTATTCCTACCTACTGCTAGGAGGCCTTGATAAAAACGGGCATTAGATTGGCAATGGCGTTGTGTAATTCCTTGTTGTATTAAACAAGGCGTAGTAACAGAATTTCTAGATGTATTTATAGTAGAGATAGGTTTATCCCAAAATGTCAATGAACGGAAATCACAACCTTCAACGGAATCCGAACAGACTACATAATAACAAGTTTTGGCGTCCTTACTCTAATCTCAACGTAGGTCATTGCCATTTCCTGTGTACCAAACTGAGAGCCATTAAAATTATAAGAAGTTTGCAAAAAAAATATCATTTTATAGATGCCAAGCGTAACCCGAGCAACTACTACATACAACTAACGTCTGAGTGTATCCCCCTTACCCGTGGGAATTACGGAAAATACTTGCATGTATGAAGGATTCTCCGAAACTCATACTCTAATTCTTCCGCTAGCCCTAACAAGCAGGTGACCCCCGCGCTGGCCCTCACAGCGTAGGGGAGCGTCCCCAAGGTGGCGGATAGGGGAATGGTCGGTAGTACAGCCTAGCTACACTAACCGGCTAAGTCCGATGGACTCGCTGACCAACGACGGGTGTGGTCCTCCAGCATTTCGGGGGTTGTGCGGCGGGTTGACACCTCGCCCACGTAAAACCAATGTTGCTGGTGAAGCGTATCCCGTTAGCGCTTCACTAGCTTGCACAACATCGTCAAGAAAAAAAAAAAAAAAAACAAGCAGGTGAGTCTCTTAAAGCCGAAGCTTACTGAACAGTTAGGCTACTCTTGAAATCCATCCTGAGTTCCTGAGCGATCGGTATTGGATTGTTACGTTTAGGTACACATCGAGAGACTATACTATGTTTAACCAAATCATACTAATATTATAAATGAGAAAGTGAGTTTGTTTGTTTGTTTGTTATTCCTTCACGGCTTGACTAAGCAGCCGATCATTATAAAAAAAATTATCCATATTGTCAGGGGTACAAAGCCCAACATAGACTTTTCATCCCGTGAAAGTATGCCATTCCAATGGGATAATAATTTTTCTACTATAGAGGGCGCTGCATGGGATGAGCTACCGGCCAACAGATGGCGCCACAAGTCGTGCTATGGATTTTGTTGTCAAACGAGATCTGTCATAAAATTAACGCGAGCTAACCCGCGGGGGAAAAACTAGTATTATAGTAAATGAAATGATTGTACAATAATAAATTAGTTGGTAGAGTATAAAGTTTCAAGAGAACGAATTAGTATTTGCTATAAATTTTACATTGAATTTATACAGAATTGAAATTGAAATCGCCATTTCGTTGCAGAGTACCTAGCTGATTAGGATAAAAACGGTATTGACAAAGAAGCTGGCTTCATTTTAAACCTCGTATGCGAATCAGACTAAATCAGTGTCTGTTACATAGATCACTTATCTCAAGTCACCAGATATCTAGGGTAGATAATCTTTTATTTTCTTCTTCGCTGACTGTTTTACGCGTTTTACAGGTATTGTCATTACGTTTAGAGATCGTCGTCCGAAACGAATTTTTCGTACCAATCTTGTTGAGGCACTACAATAAATAATATAACAATGCGTATTTGATTCATTTAACTAATTAATTATTATTTTCTGCCGACCAAAAAAAAAAGTAAAATTTCACATAAAAGTGCTAACTAATTCCGTAGGTGTTACTTGTAAATCTTTTGTTGTTAATATGAAAATTGCCTAGGAGAAAATGTCCTAGGTGAAGTTCGAACCCATGACCACTTAAAAACCGGTTTATTGCCCTTCTAACTGAGCTCACCAGAAAGGTTAATAGTAGGTACTTAGTGTGAAAGAAAATATATATTTTTTTTTAATGCATGCTGGTCAACGTTTCGCTTAGCATTGTAGATGCAGGATTCAAAATGCAAATACGAGTCTCCTAAGAAGATACGATCAGTTCGAAAAACTAGGCTTGGACGACAGTCTACAAAATGCTAAATGCATAAAGATAGGCTATATTATTCCGGTACCTTCAATTTACTTAAATGTAACGCTTTCTTATGTCTCAAATGACTGATGGTGTCACTTAAGAAAGACGAAGTGTTTCGTTCATCCACTTTTTTATATCCTACAGTTTCCCTTTTGTTTTAACAGTTGGGGATGATTCGCGGAAAATACTTGAGGGAATTAACTTAAAATTTCGTTTTAATGTTGCTGATAAGTAATCTTTGTTGATACAGGCCTCCTTTGAAGCGCGGAAACGGCTAAGTCATTGCCCAATGCCAAAATCAAGAAACAGTCCCTTTTTAAAATTAAAATAATCTTGGACGAATCACACAACTCCATCTAGTCCTAAACCACAGAATAGATAATAGTACTACGTACCTAAACTAAGAAAAGCTTGTACTATGAGTACGAGATTGTTGATAATGATACGTAAATTACTTATTCTATGATACGATTCGAAAGAGCTTGTATTGCATTTAATGTATTATGTTACGCTCAAAGACCGAAAACGCTCAGTGAGCGAAAAAATTGCTCATAACGCGTTGATTGAACCGTAAGAAAAATTCGCGTACCGTAAAAAAAGTGTTATGATCACAAGTTATAACCTAACCTACCAGTATGTGTCTGAATACCAACAAACATTGGTGGGTTAGGTTAATTTTTCTTACGATTTCGCGTTGTGAGCTATTTTTCCGCTCACTGAGCGTTTTCGGTCTTTGAGCGTAACATAAATATTGCACGTATGGCCTACATTAACGTGATTTGAAAAACAATTAAATTTGTAATGCAGACAAATCCAGGCTAATACCAAAGAGTAATGAAAAAATACTCGTACTAAATATCAATCACCGCCCAAGTTCGTTGCTCTTTCTAAAAAAGTCTGATCAACGAACTCTTAAAAAAACAAAGAATTCAACTAATTTGTTTTTATAAAAAAAACTCCCCTTGGAGACCACCATATTTATTTTTGTAAACACAAATTATTTATTTGAAATTATTAAAATTTTTTTCGCGTTGTCTAAACGAGCCCTAGCCTAGCCCGAAGCTAACGGTCCCGACTAGTCAATATGTAACAGTGGAGAAGTCTACCTAGTAACCGTTAGGTGACTTGAACACACAGACATGAGCACCAGCACCCGCAGTGGACACTAATTGAAGAAAAGAAGAAGACTTTTTCTTTGTCTTTTAACTACGTGTCTAACTTCATTAGCCAAGAGTTCATAACTTAGTATATAACATCTTCGAATCATGATGAAAGATGACGTCATAAAAACACTATGATCGCTTTACGCCTGCTCTGTAAACACACATCATAATTCACAACCCGTCTACGTCAACTCTGATGCACGGTTAAAGTAAACACTAAGCGACACTGCGTTGTCATCGCCGTACTACAAGCATTTAAAGAACTCACAGCATTCTCACTTCGTCCTCTTCACGTGCATTCTCTATTTATCTTTCGCACCTTTTCCATCATCTAAAGTCGATTGTATGTATTTATCACTAACTCTCCTCTTATTCGTATCATTTTCATCATTTGGGGTCGGCAGTGTGAGATTACTTTGCATACCGATCGGAAGGAGTTAAGAGCCATTTAATCTCTTCTTCGGATTACCCTTGATCTTCCTTCCATTCCAACATAATTATATGTAATTGAAAATTAGAATTTACATTTTTATCCTTGTTACGTTTTTACTAAAATACAAACAGTATATATTATTTTTAAATACAAAAAAATGCAACATGATGGCCGGAAAAATGGTTTACAGTTCTCAAAACAAATTGTAATAACGAACGGAGTCGCCTTTTTCTGTGACAAATATTACTGAAGATAGATACCATATTTTAGATACTGATATAAAAATATATTGTTGCGAGTTTCTGTAGTATAAGACCTGGCAGACAGACCTTTTCGACACTACATATACGGACGGATATTATCTAGAATGGCGGCGTGCAATATTGTGCCCATTCGTAGGACTATTTCAAATGCTTTTTAAAAAAGGCACGTTAACATGGCGATTGAAGTAATGATGTCTACCTGATATGGACAGCTATAGTTTATACTGATTTCACTTGAATGTAAACTTTTGTTTCTTAAAAAAATTATAAATTTTTCTATTAAATCTTTCATTGTTTTTGTCTAAAGTCTGGGTAGGAACTTTCAATATCATCCTTACTGATATTATAAATCCAAAAGTTTGTGAGGATGGATGAATAGATTGTTTACTCCCTGTCAGATTTGTTTAAAATTTGGTATTGGAGTAGTGTACCTGGATTAGCACATAGGATTTTATTGTCGGAAATCATTACGGAAACGAGAATAACAGGACATGGCGGGCAAATCCGCGGGCATCTGCTAATATTATAAAGGTGAGTTTGTGAGTGTGCTTGTTACTTTTTCACACTCAAATGGCTGTGCCAATATTTACGATATTTGGTAGGTATGTAGCTGATACCTTGGATTAACACAGGGCAGTTTTTATCCCGAAAAGTACGCCATTTTCGTAGGATTTAGTCAAAAGTCTGATATAGATGGCGCTGCTATGCATAAATGCGCTGCTATGCACTCAAAGTTGCGCGGATTTTGCTATAAAGTATATATTTACAATAATATACCCTTGTCTGGTACACAGGTCTAGCTTACTATGGGACCACGTAGCCTGTGAATTGTGTAAAATTTATTTTATTACTGCGTACAATCTTGCAATAAATTGTTGTAACGGTTTATCTGATTCCGTTGCATTTTTTGTTAAAATATATTAAAATTAAACCAAAACGTACTATTCTAACAAACTTACATTTATATACAAGTAAAACATTACAAACTAAAATATTAACTAAATAAAATTAAAAATAAAAACACCATATTAAACATTAATAATTAATTATACTAAAAATATCTATTTACAAGCAAACCCCGGGCGCGCGGCGCGTTCATAAAAATTGCGAACGACGCAAAACGAGTTTGTCGAGTACGTCATCGCCGCTTGCGCTCGGTCGGCCGGCACTACGCTGCTAGCTATGGTCGAGCTCACTCGCGGCCGCTCTAAATTGAATTTTATATTACGTTCGCCATCTTGGGACTACCTCGTGGCGAGACTTCTAATTTTAAGCATATTGCTAATTTGTGTGTGTGGTTTCCCCAAATAATTGGGTGAGTGTTACAATTTCGTTTGATTAGACTGTATTTGTAGATTTATCATGTAGTTATAATTGTCTAAAATGATTTTGCATACTTTGCCACCTCATGCTCATTTTAATCACTTGCCTTGCAACGCAAAAAAATAATATTAATAATATTTAATATTTTGGTGGATGATCTGCTTCAACTTGCCTAGTGCATCACTGCCTTTATTATTTTAATCTTTTCTTTGTTTTTATAAAATACCCCTATTAATAAGATGATTATTGCAATGTAAATTATTTGACTGCCACATCATTGATCACAAATTAATGCCTATCACCTTCATTGGCCATCTACATTTTCGTCCCAGCTTACTTCGCATGGCATGTGGCAGTCAAAGCACGAAATGGGACATATCTAAAATGTCCGGATTGATGCGGTTTCAGGGTTCACCCTCCGGGCTCCGAAGCGGATCCACGGCCCACCTGCCACTACTACCGACCCACACTACCCCGAAGGAACTACTACCGACCCACTACTACCCCGAAGGATCTACCAGGCCAGTGTCGTCGATAGCGGGTCTATTTAGATGCTCGGTCGTTTATTGTTAAAAGTACCCACGCCCTCTCTTGCATTTCTAATAAACAAAAAGAACTATGTACTGTTTCAATTAACTTCTACCTAAAATTAGACTATGTTACATTGGCGCCTATACATAGGTATATTCACGACCGAGTTATTTAATTAGATTCGTAGCGCATTTTTTTGGTTTTCTTTGGTGATGGCTTTTAAATTCATAGTTAAGGTTACTCTGTCGATTTGTGACAATTGTAGTTTATAAATTATATACCTACCTACATATATAAAAAAAAAAAATAATTAAAAGATATAATATTTTCATAAATTTTTATTATTAAAAGCACTGCACTTTTCACAAATCGCCATTACATTTATTAGTTCACTCCATTGTTGTTTAGATACATTACATTTTACATAGTCACTATCATTGTACTACATTTTTTTTTATTTTTTTAATTCACTATATTTTCGTATTTGTATCGTCAATACCTTGTAACACACACCCATTTTAATCATGTCGTACCCTATTAAATACCTATCGCTACAAAAATCCGAACTGGAGTACGAAGTCGAACTTCGTGGTGGCTCTGGCGAAACCGTACAAGAGCTCCGAAAACAGATAGTTAAATTAGCTGAAAAACTACCGGCTGATGACATTCTCGAATCACATTTAGATCCCGTGGACGACCTTAAATCTACTAAAGAATCACTGCTAAAGTCGCAAAATAATATAATCGGCCTTAAATCTAAATTTGATAAAAATCTATTTGACAGAACCGAGACTCTATTACATCACCTATATCATCGTTAAATAGAATTGTCGCTAAATCCGATATAGGCGATGTTTACAAAGTTTGCACTTCCAGTTTTAATGCGCAATTAAAAGAATTATCTTCACTAAAACCTCAGAGTTCCCAGACAAAAAGTTCTACACCTCCTACAGACAATGTCTCAGACCATGCCACTAATCTAGTCACATGCGAACGAAGTTTGTCGGCCGAGATAGGTAAATTAAAATATTCCGGTAAGACCTGCGTTCACTCATTCATACAAAGAGTCGAGGAATTTGTACAAGCTAGAGGTATTTCTTTCGACAAAATTCGAATGCTTTCATATGAAATTTTTGTTGACGACGCATTACACTGGTACCGTTACAACAAAGAAAAAGTTAATTCTTGGAGTGAGTTGAGCGCACTTCTCAAAGAGGATTTTAGTAGTAGCGATTACGACTACAAGCTTACCGCTGAAATTCGTTCTCGAACGCAGGGTGAACAAGAGAACATTATAATCTACTTGTCCATCATGCACGGCATGTTCTCACGTCTTAGTAAACCGCTGTCGGAAAGTGAAAAACTTGAAATACTCATGCATAACATCCGTCCTTGCTATGCAAATACACTAGCCGCGTCCGCTCGCATTAACACAACCGAAGATCTAAAAAGTATTTGTCGTAATTATGAAATAATAACATCCCGATTCTCACAATTTCATGAGCCTCCGAGAGTATCTACCAGCACAATAGCGCCGGAATTCGCTTATAAACCTACTTATAATAATAATAGAACTTACAATAATTATAAAAACAATTACAAAACATTTAACCAAAATTCTACAACCTCTACTAATAATAATAATACAAATCAGAACTATAATACAAATAATCAAAAAGTATACTCAAACTCAGACAATAGAAACAAAATTCAAGTTGCTGCTATATCCCATGACCACACCGCAGATTATGTATATTGCCCCAGGTGTAGGTCCAATAGCCACTCTCTTGGAAAATGTACTCAGGAACGATTTCCTATATGTTTTAAATGCGGCACTAAGGATGTGCGTTACCCAGAATGCCCTAAGTGCAATCCAACTCAAGGTGTCGAATCGTCAAAAAACTAATTAGGCCTGATTGGAGTGACCGAGGTAAAGAATGGAAGAACTGGTTAAAATTCGTTAACAACTTCTTTACCTTTAATTCGGTTGCTTCAGTCAATAATAGTTTCAACAATCACGATTTTGACACAGTGCGTCCTTACGTAAATATAACGGTTATGGGAGAGCCACTAACTGGTCTCCTGGATACAGGCTCATGCGTAACCATTCTTGGCAACGGTTCTCATGACAAACTACTGTCTATGGGACTTAAGTTGATGCAAGGCTCTAGCCCTGTTCAATTTGTTGCAGCCGGTGGAGAAAAATTAAATTCTATTGGTTACATTCACCTACCTATTCATTTTCAAGACAAGAACCATATGATTACCGCGTACGTAGTACCTCAAATTAGGAACTATTTAATTTTGGGCATGGACTTCTGGAGAATTTTTGGTCTCTTCCCTAAACACCTGGACTCCATTACATTTCATAAGGATTTGGAGATACGAGGTCTATCTATTCTTGATTCTACCACTCTATGTTCATACGAATTGCTAACTGATGAACAAAGACGTTCAGCGGATAGTATAATTTCACAGTTTCGAAATATCTCCTACGAAGAGCATGGCCTAGGTAGAACTTCATTGATTACACACCAAATTGACACCGGGGAGGCTGCCCCCATTCGTCAACGTTATTATAGGATGTCTCCGGAGAAACAACGAATTTTGGTCACACAACTCGACGAAATGTTGAGAGACGATGTCGTCGAAAAATGCGAAAGCCCTTGGTCTTCTCCTGTTCTATTGACACCTAAAAAGAACGGCGAGCTTAGGTTCTGTCTCGACAGTAGGAAACTTAATTCAGTGACTAGGAAAGACGCGTATAGTTTACCGTACGTCACCGAAATTCTAGACAATCTTCGCGATGCCAAATACCTTAGTAGCATTGATCTCTCTAAAAGTTTCTGGCAGATTTTAATTAGAGAAGAAGATAGGTGTAAGACTGCTTTTTATATTCCAACTCGCGGAACCTTCCAATTTAAATCAATGCCATTTGGCCTAACCAATGCGCCTGCTACGCAACAAAGATTAGTCGATGTTTTGTTTTACGGACCTGAGTTCGAAAATAAGGTATTTGTCTACATCGACGATATTATAATCGTTTCCGAGACCTTCGATCAACATATATCCCTTTTGACACGTGTTCTGGAAAAGCTTAAGTTGGCTAATTTAACCATTAACCTTGAAAAGAGCCAATTTTTCAGGAACCAGCTAAAATATCTTGGCTATATTGTTAACTCTAATGGACTACAAGCTGATCCTGAAAAAGTGGCATCTATCTCTAATTACCCTACCCCTACCAGTCGCAAAGAAGTTCGTCGGTTCATTGGCACCGCTTCCTGGTATCGTCGGTTTATTCCAAATTTTAGTGCTTTAGCCTCTCCCTTAAATAAACTCACGTCACAAAGGAAAAACGCGCCTCCTTTTAACTGGACCCAAGAAGCTGACGACGCTTTCAAAAAACTTAAAATTCACCTAACATCAGCCCCTATTCTTAGTTGTCCCGACTATTCTAAGCCATTCGAAGTTCACACCGACGCTAGTGACTATGGAATCGGCGCGATGCTTACTCAAAATCATAATGGTGACGAAAGGATAATCGCTTACATGAGTAAATCCCTTACGAAACAGGAGCGCAACTACAGCGCGACTGAACGCGAAGCCCTAGCGGTGTTAACTGCCATCGAGCATTGGCGCTGCTACCTAGAAAATGGCCTCAAGTTCACAGTCTACACAGACCATTCATCTCTAAAATGGTTCTTAAACCTAAACAACCCAACAGGGAGACTAGCCCGATGGGGTGTACGACTTTCGGCATACAACTTTGATATCAAACATCGCAAGGGTGCGGATAATGTGGTCCCAGATAGCTTATCTCGAATAGTTCCCATATCCACTATAGATGACACGACTGACGAACTGACAATAACTAATTCTGAAAGTAAAGACCCGTGGTATTCTAAAATTTTTGATGGCTGTGTAAATTCCCCATCATCTTTTCTAAATTATCGTGTTTCTAATGGCAAACTCTATAGATTCATGAAAACCCTTAATCCTCTTACTAGAGAATTTGAGTGGAAAGAGGTTGTGCCACTTGAACGCCGCAAAACGATCATTTCACAAAATCATAACGAGCCCACATCTGGACACCTTGGGATTTTCAAAACATGTAAGCGATTGTCTTTGAATTACTTTTGGCCTGGTATGCATCGCGACGTCACAAACTTCGTAACAAGTTGCGACACTTGCCTTTCTTATAAACACGCAAACCACACTACGGCAGGTACAATGGGTAGACCGAAAGACTGTTCCAGACCGTTCCAAATGCTAAGCATCGACCTAGTCGGACCCTTGCCAATAACACGGAAACAAAATACCTTCTTACTTGTGGTTAATTGTTGTTTCTCGAAATATTGTCTCCTGTTTCCCATTCGACGTGCAACGGCTGAAATTATTGCCAAAATCTTAGAAGAAAACGTTTTTCTAGTGCACGGAATACCTAGCACTATTCTAATGGACAACGGAAGACAATTCGTCAGTAACACTCTGAAGAAACTATTTGCTACTTATAATATCCCTAACGTTTATTATTCTCCGTTATACACTCCGCAAGTGAACACAGTTGAACGGTATAACAAAACAATAATTACGGCTGTGTCCACTTTTATAGACAATGACCATAGATCTTGGGACTCTTGTCTTCCTAAGATTCAATTCGCTCTAAATAGCGCTGTTAACGAAGCAACTGGCTTTACCCCATCCTTTTTGGTGTTTGGCCGCGAATTAGTCACCTGCGGTTCACACTATGTTGATGTTGATATTGAGGATCACATCATCTTCTCATCACGCGATACTTATGCCGAGAATATAGGCTATTTGCGAAAAATTTTCGATAAAGTCCAGGTCTCACTTATTAAAGCACATTCTCGTAATAGTACTTCCTACAATCTTCGCCGCAAAGACGTAGACTTTAAGGTTGGAGACATTGTCTGGAAACGAACCTTCTATCAAAGCGACAAAGATAACAGGTTTACGAAAAAGTTAGCGCCCAAATTTATAAAGTGTCGTATCATAGCCAAGAAATCTAAACTTGTCTATGACTTAGAGGATATGTCAGGAAATAATTTAGGAACCTGGCATGTTAAAGATTTTAAGCTCATCAATTACAGTTAGATAGACTTGCCTAAGCGGATTTTTTCAGGAAAAATCCTATCCTAAAAAGGGGGGTATGTAACGGTTTATCTGATTCCGTTGCATTTTTTGTTAAAATATATTAAAATTAAACCAAAACGTACTATTCTAACAAACTTACATTTATATACAAGTAAAACATTACAAACTAAAATATTAACTAAATAAAATTAAAAATAAAAACACCATATTAAACATTAATAATTAATTATACTAAAAATATCTATTTACAAGCAAACCCCGGGCGCGCGGCGCGTTCATAAAAATTGCGAACGACGCAAAACGAGTTTGTCGAGTACGTCATCGCCGCTTGCGCTCGGTCGGCCGGCACTACGCTGCTAGCTATGGTCGAGCTCACTCGCGGCCGCTCTAAATTGAATTTTATATTACGTTCGCCATCTTGGGACTACCTCGTGGCGAGACTTCTAATTTTAAGCATATTGCTAATTTGTGTGTGTGGTTTCCCCAAATAATTGGGTGAGTGTTACAATTTCGTTTGATTAGACTGTATTTGTAGATTTATCATGTAGTTATAATTGTCTAAAATGATTTTGCATACTTTGCCACCTCATGCTCATTTTAATCACTTGCCTTGCAACGCAAAAAAATAATATTAATAATATTTAATATTTTGGTGGATGATCTGCTTCAACTTGCCTAGTGCATCACTGCCTTTATTATTTTAATCTTTTCTTTGTTTTAATAAAATACCCCTATTAATAAGATGATTATTGCAATGTAAATTATTTGACTGCCACATCATTGATCACAAATTAATGCCTATCACCTTCATTGGCCATCTACATTTTCGTCCCAGCTTACTTCGCATGGCATGTGGCAGTCAAAGCACGAAATGGGACATATCTAAAATGTCCGGATTGATGCGGTTTCAGGGTTCACCCTCCGGGCTCCGAAGCGGATCCACGGCCCACCTGCCACTACTACCGACCCACACTACCCCGAAGGAACTACTACCGACCCACTACTACCCCGAAGGATCTACCAGGCCAGTGTCGTCGATAGCGGGTCTATTTAGATGCTCGGTCGTTTATTGTTAAAAGTACCCACGCCCTCTCTTGCATTTCTAATAAACAAAAAGAACTATGTACTGTTTCAATTAACTTCTACCTAAAATTAGACTATGTTACATTGTTATTTACTTTATCAAATGTAAAGTACCGGTTTGTTTGATTAAACACCTCATAATAATGTATGTAATAACCGTGTTATCATTCTATGTACATTGTATTGTATTTTGCAAATACGGATGTGTGTTATGAATCATATTTATAGTAACAGAAGAGTAACAGGAAAGGTTTCTCGACTAGGTTTATTTTGTCACAAGGAAAAATAAATAATAATAAATAAATATATAGGGACAATTCATACAGATTGAGCTAGCCCCAAAGTAAGTTCGGGACTTGTGTTATAGGATACTAATTCAACGATATAATATTTTATAACAAATACATATATAGATAAACATCCAAGACCCGAGGCCAATCAGAAAAAGTTCGTTTTTCATCATGACCCGACCGGGGATCGACCCGGGTCTGGCGTGGTAACCATTACGCCACGGAGGTAAAAATGAAGTGATAGACACTATTACAGCCAGTTTATAAATTGCATTATAGTTTTAATTCCACATTAAGTCTCAAGCTAGCTCTTATTTCTCTTTTTCTTCAGTTTGATAGAGACAGCTATAATATAATATGAGTCAGTAGCTTAAAAAATGATTTTAAGTAATTCATCGTATAGTCGATTTTGTGCTTGCTCGTATCTTGGCTTCCTCACATATCACTGGTAGAAAAGTGGGCGTAAGTAACTCTTTCTGATAGAAAGTACTTTTTCATTAAAAAAAATATGTAAATATATATTTTATATATTTTATAAATCTTCCTATAAATATTAAAAAAAACTTTTTCTCACAATCAAGAATCTAGTAAACAGTGCGAGGTGGAGTCTGTAAACGTGGAATAACGGTTTCCGATTGTCTCGTCTAGACATTTCAGTATCACGCCTGTCTAGACCGAGACCTAGCTTAGACTACACAAAGAGCCCAGTTACATTGTGAAAGCACCGTTATTCATAGTGTAACTAAATAGAAAGAGCGAGAAAACAGTTTGTAATAAATACACTGTAGGTTTATAATATGTCATATTATAAACCTACAGACCTCATACCTATGTGTCATAAGTTAAGCAAAGAACAATATAAAGAGATGTTCTAAATACTCCTGATAAGTTCCAGTTAGCCGATCTCCCAGATAAATTGCCTATATCGTGCAAAAAAGGATACTGATAGCTAATAGAGAAGAAATGTTAATAATCTCTTTGGAATCCAGGTGGTTGACACTTTTTATTGCACCAACAAAAAAATATATAAAAAAAGAACAATCAATTAAAAGTACAATAGGCTTATCACTTGGCATAACGTTGTGGCCCCCAAAACTTACGCTGGTCTTTCGCAAGGTTCTATCCCCATTTTCCTTATAATCATACCCATAACATGGTCTATCTAACCGCTTGTTCAATTTAAACTATATTCTATGTTATTCTTAAAATTAGTACGAAATGTTTACATTTCCATTACGTATATACCTACTCCTAGAATTTCAACATTTAGCGTTTATTAGTGTATACTAAAATAATAATGACCTAATATGGCAGATGACGACAGTTGGATCAACAGTGTATGAACTTAAACAAATATGATGCCCGCAAGGAAGGAGTGAACACCAGAATTCTCACTCACCGAACTAAACGAATTGCTGCTTCACGCCGCCGATCTATTCTGTGAGACGGTGGTATTTCCCGGACTTGAGCCAAGCCATTTCTTAAATGATCTATCATCCCGAAAATTTCACAATTTATACATTGTATTGTTTAAGAGCTCATCCATTATTTCGTCACACTAAGAGTATGATTTTTTTGATCTGGACATTTTGTAAATATCTTGGCGGCGGCACCTTCGTCACTAACTTGGGACCCGTCCGTCCCTCCCCCTTCTCACAACATGTCTCACACCCTCTATAGATGTAATTAATTAATCCCTAAATAATATTACCAAACGAAATTTTGTCCCTTGGAAAAGTGAAGAAGTAAAGGTGTTAATGGTGTTATACGATTCACAGTCAATGTTACCATAATAAAATTTACACTTCGCCTAAATTAAAGCCTTGTTCAACTAACTACATACATTCAAGATGTGCAAAACAGGTTCAAAGGTAAATGACATTACGTAGGTGAACTGGTAGCATCGGTAGCATACTTGCGCTACTAAATTTTATATTGTTATCATAGCAAATATCTAACAGTAACAAAGTTTATCAAACATTAGGACCAATTGTATAAACAATTTTTTGTATCATAAACACTTTGTAAACAAAGGAATATGTTTGCCACGCTCCACTTTTTGTCACAAAGTCAAAAATGTTATATTACTATGTACAAATTCTGTTTGATGGGTAAAAAATGTTAAAGTCGCGTCAAATCCGTAGCCTGATCGAAAAAGCGTAAGATTCCCTAACCATTCCAAAATATTCAAAAATGCACAACGTTGATGTTTAAGTTTTCTCTTCTGCCGGCACTTTCGAAGTGCAACCCGTCCTATAAATAAACATATAGGGACAAATCACACAGATATAATATGGATGAATGGAAGATAGGCACTCCACCCTACATCCATCTAATTTAATAAAATGGATTACAATTTTTGAGTGCTCCAACTACAAATATTTTGAAAGACACGTTCTAAAAGCAATTATTGGCTCGTTTTTTTATAAGTAAATACATGTCTTTGAGATTAAAAGTGAAAAGTATAAGAAGTACAAAAAGATGTAAACAAAATATTGAGTAGGTAAAGGAAATAAGCACAAAGGCAGACTTATCCCTAAGAGAGATCGCTCTCAGTGAAGCTTAAGAGTCTCTCAATATTTTACTCCAGGGAGAAGAATATCCATATAACTCAAAATAATACATTCAGTATTAAAATTAATAAGAAGTTTATATCGCAAATTCTGTATAAAGAGATGAGTCTCATGACGAATAAATACCATCTTACGTTATTTATAAAAGTCGTTTTATGAGCATTTAATTTAGTAATTTGTTTGATAGCCTACCAAACGAGAGTTAGTATTTCTCTTTGCAGATACAAAAGCAAAGTTTGCAAAGAAAAATAAATCTCGAAAAACTGTTTTATACGTTCGAGAACTATAGAAACGAAAGATCTTACTTTCAAAAGTCTAATTAAATAAATTTCTTTTGGACTGTAGAACACACTTTCAACGTTTAAATAATTTAAACAATAAAGAATCCCGCTTGGCCGCTCAAGCGAAACGAAGAAACAGAGATACAAAAAACCACAACGTCACTAAGCATTTTGGCAATATTCACCTTAACATATCAATACAAGCAAAGTGAACCATATCCAGATTGACGCTTATGACGTTAATACATTTTATTCTTACGTAGATCAAGCAAATAACAACGTAACAACCCACAACCTTAAGGTGTTTTTCATGTAACCTTGTAAAATTCACTTAACAGTCTCCTATCATTTTTCTCGTGTATGACGTCACGAGTCTGGCAGACGACATTTTGTTATCGAATAGGAACATGGCACCGATGGACCGAGTGACAGCATCCTTTTGTATCCAACCAGCTAAAGCTTCAATGCATCTATTCTTCTCTCTCCGAACGGACAATGTGTTCTTATCAGAAGCAATTTCTGGGAGAAAATTAATAGACACTATTATGTCATAAATAGAAATACATCTATGTTCGGCTCGTCCTCAGGATCATCAGTGTATTGCAAATTGCTTTTTTCTTTCATAACTAAGCTTGAATTATGTATGGATTCTATCAAATATTATACAGAAATAATTCGGCAATTTATATAACAATAGAAAGTCGTTTTTTTTTTAAGTTATTGTCTAAGTCGTAGGTCCATCGAAACAGCCGACTTGGGCCCAGAAATCAATTCTTTACTTTTAATTCTTTATAACTCGAGTAAGTAGTTCAGCTCAGGTTTTACTTGAAAGTGATACAAATGAGGGCATAGACTTCCAGAGACAATGTCCAGCAATGGTTGACTTAATGTGGCTAAGATACACGGTATTCAGTGAAAAAAGATAGAGTAGAAATGCAGTATTATAGTAACTACCTGTACCTGTGTCCACGACTCAGTTCACACGGATTAATTTAAGTATTTGAGACTCAGATGGCTGTAAAATTCAGATTCTAGTCATGTCTAGATGTCGCGATGATAAAAATATAGTTAAAGTTAACGTTACCTACTTTTAAAGCGGACGTCTCTTTCATTTTAGTGTCTTAATTAGGTGTCAATGTATGTAGGTGGTTTATGACTATTTAGAAGTTCAAGTTTCGTCATAAAAGTTTAATGTTGGACGCGCAATCCCGTTCTTCCCTGGTTGATTTCTGAGATAAAAACCATAATAATATTCTACTCTGGATCTTAAATTATTTCCATACTATTTCATTAAAATGGTTCTATATTCTGTGTTTAAGCGCGAATAGTTTGTCTATTCTGTCGTCTGTCTTTTTTTTTTACTGGCTTGGGTATAAATCTTTTAAGCGCTATGTTAAGTAGTTTGCTTTCGCATTCTTCTTCTCGTCGTGTGCTTCCCCGCGTCTGGGAACAGTCTTTTCAGACCTAATGGACCTACTTTTGCATTTATAATATTTCATCAAATTGCACGGCTTCCACTATGGGCAGAAGGCAGAACGGACTCCGTGTCTTGTCTAAACGTCTTGTTCGATTAATTTGTATTATTGAGTAATTCAGTGGAATCACATTTGATTCATCTAAAATCAATCCTTTTTTTAAATCTTATTTAAGGGCCTACGTCGTAAAATAATTGCGGCCGACAGAGATGGACACCGTGAACCCGGCGAATTTTTAACACTGTAAGCGCCAAAACACATTTAGGCTTATTTAAAATTCATTAATTGGAATTTTTAATATTTGTCTTTACAATATCTAGAAAACATTAATGCCTTTCTTTATATGAAGTTTAAAATTTCTATTATTTACCGTTTAGAAGTTACAAGAGTTCTGAAGAAAAAACAGAGGTTACTTCGGATTTTTTTTCTGTCGAGGAAATGTGTCACAATCGTATTTTGGCTCTTTCCAAAATTTCGATTATATGATGAATTAATACACATTCAAAAATCTAAGTCTAAATTTTAGTAGTTAGTATATTTGGTTTTTAAGGACCCTTCTTTTTTTCACATAGCCCCTTAATTATTATGGGACGGAAATGTGCGTCATAAATTGAAAAGCAACCCTTTATATATCAATAATGTTACAGTATCCTTATTAAAAGTTGCCTTTTGTTACTTGTTTGTAGATAAATAAAGAGTAATGGTTAAATTATGATTTGATTGACGCAACGGGGACGCAAGTGCAGTGACCGAAGTGGCCATTGAGACTTTTTGTTCATGTTCTGTTGAGATGCCGCCAAACCGAAACATTTGGCTTCATATAGTCGGAATATTAATGGTAAGATGTTTAAAAATATTATTAACTCAATAAAGTTTAGTGTTGTACGAAATATCGTGACTTTATCAAATTTTAAGAATAATTACCTACATTTCGATACGTACATTTTGTTCTTAGAGGACATTATTAGATTTTACAGTTAAAACTTTAAAAGCGGGTTCCTTTATGCTAATGTTACCACAATAGCTCAATGTATCGAGAATTTGACATTGGACAAATTGCAATTTTACGATTGAAACTGTCCGTAATAACAATAATCTGTAATTTTAAAATTACTCCTGCCCAACGTAACATACTTGCGGATCATAATATTATTGTAAGTAAGCATTGCTGTTCACGTACACCTCGTCTGCACACGTCTTACATTAAAAAGAACGTGGTTATTAAAAGTGACTAGTATACAATGCGCATTTTCGTCTCATTTCATAATATATTGCACTCTCTCCATCATAAGATACTTATGTTTAACTTAGAATAAGCTCAATGTATCATTAAAATAGATGTCAGCACGCAGTCATGGGAACAGGGTCTAAGTATTGTAACGTAAATTCGAGATCAAAAACCGCCGACTGTCTTTCAAGTCATCGAGCTCATAAACCGTCTAGATTAAATGCATCTCTGTTTATACATATAGTTCTCGTACGCCTAATGCACTCTCGAAATAGACGCCATGGGCAAATGAAACCGACTTGTCACTTTAAACAAATAGTCACTCCTACTTTCATGATTATTTCTGTTCCCCTCGAAGTATGCTAAATCCGGCACTGAGCTTTGAGGATATTTTATGGTGCAGACAAAGTTTTGATTCAGAGGACCTAAAAACTATATTTTACTTAACAGTAAATAGAAGTTTACTTACTACATTTCTTTTACTTTTTTAACTGTTTACATAGGCAGTTTATTCTGACTTTCTAGTCTAGTGTTTCTATTTGGTGGAAATCCTTACTAATATTATAAATGAGAAAGTGAGTTTGTTTGTTATTCCTTCACGGCTTGATCATTATAAATATTTGCATACATATTGTTAGGGGTAGTCGCGGGGAAAAGCTAGTCAATAATTTAAAAAAAGATACTATTAGTATATTCGCAACAAAGTAACCTTATTGCTGACAGAAACCTTCGAGCAATTAATTTCTATATGGAGTGGGTAGAGTTAGTACAACATGAAAGAGAAACAATGTAGGTATATGATGTGGATAACATTACTGATGTGATGTATAAGTACTGAGTAGATCAATAAAGAAGAAGAAGCGACATGAAAAACTTGCAGCAAACACTGACTCCAATTTGCAAAAATAATGTTTACCAACAATACAATGCAGGTGTAATCTTATTCCATGATCCAGTGATAAAATCAACAAGGGAATTAATTTGCTGTATATGTTATGAAGATGTTGCTGGCACATGAATTGTAGCAACGCGCGTTGAGTGGAGCTAAATGGAACATTTCCTCGGATCTGTTATTACGACACGAGATTTTGCATCGCAGTTGAAATAACACGCTAATTTTATCACGGCTTTGCAACTGAGATTGTAACGATAGCAACCCAAAACAATGTGCCCACAATGAAAGCCTCTAAATTATCATTTATTATTCCTTTAAATATTTTATTATAATAGCTATGTAAATTGTCTTCAATTTGGTAAGCAAATTGTAGCAATTATTGCAGAGGCTACTGGTAAAGAATTACTTTTTTGGTAGATAGAATTTCAAAAAATTTGTATATTCGCTGTCTGGTTCAACTTATACAAGTTGAACCAGACAGCGAACAACAGCGTTGAACTAAGCATCAAGTGAATTGTAATCTATATACTGTAAAGGTTCACTTGATGCTTAGTTGGTAAAAACTGTTAAGCATCACATAGTCTGCTGGCATTCTATCTTTTCACATGGGATGTGCGGCACCAGTCACAAGGTCTTCTCGCTGATCACAAACCTTGTTACATCTGGGTCGTGAATATTATTCAACGCGAGAACTAAATAAACTACAGCTTTTGCATTCGGGGCTTCATAATTTCATTTTCAAAGTGGTAGAGCCAAACTGTAGTCTTACTATAGTTCGAAATGGGCCGGCTCGATCGGGGTAGTACCACGCTCTCACAGAATATTGACGTAAAGTAGTCTTTGGACTGCGTTTCGTTCGGTGAGTGAGAGATCCGGAGGCCCAATCCCCCCCCCCCCCAATAATGAAAGCGGCAATAAAAAAGACATTACCCCAGGAGGGTACCGGCACTTGTACCGGGGAATCCCTCCCTGATTCTTTATCAGGCTGCCCTTCGTATTCTGGGGTGGGCAATATTCCGCTCGGTTCTAAACGTTCTACCAGGGTCAAACGAAGCAAACTTACCACCAAGGCACCGCCGCCCATGCACACTGTTGATTTTTGCAATATAAGGGGTATCCACACTAACCTTAATTCTGTCCATCACCACCTAGAAACAGAAAAGCCCGCCTTGCTCTTTCTGACAGAGACGCAGATATCCTCCCCTGCAGATGTTTCTTATCTGCGCTACCCGGGCTACACATTAGAACATAACTTCATACCCAAAGCGGGTGTATGCGCGTACATTCGGGAGGATATCTGTAGTCGACGCTTCGGCAATCTTGAAGGTAAAGACCTGTCCCTTATTTGGTTACGCGTAGACTCTGAAGACCAAATACGAGTGTATGCGTGCCTGTACAGGTCTCACAGTGGCAACTTGGAGGCGGAGCGGCTCATTGAACACGTCCAGTCGACGGCTGACACTATACTCCAACAAGTCCCTTCCGCGGAGATCGTGGTCATGGGAGACTTTAACGCTCACCATGCCGAATGGCTTGGTTCTACCAAAACTGACCATGCGGGAAGACTTGTCCATGATTTTGCCTTGGCCAACGGTCTTACACAATTGGTTAAATCGCCCACGCGAATACCGGATGTGGCGGACCACTTGCCATCGTTATTGGATCTTCTGCTGACCTCTCATCCCGATAATTATCAGGTTTGTGTCTACGCGCCTATCGGTTCGTCAGATCATTGCCTGATTCGGAGTGCGGTGCCCCTCACATGCCCTATACGCCCGAAAATTGCGGGTTGTCGCCGTGTTTGGCACTATCGGTCGGCAGATTGGGATGGTTTGCGACACTTCATTGCATCCTACCCATGGAGGCAGATTTGTTTTTCACTGAAAGACCCTAGCGCCTGTGCAGAAGCGGTCGCTGACGTGGTATTGCAGGGGATGGAAATGTTTATTCCATGCTCTGTAGTCCCTGTTGCCGGCAAGTCTCGGCCATGGTTTGATGGATCTTGCAAGTCGGCGTCCCGCCAGAAGAAGAGGGTCTATCGAGCCTGGGCCTCAGCGCACACTGCTGGAAACACTAACGCGAGTGAACTTAAAAAGGCATACAACTCTGCCTCCAGATCCTTTAAGAGGCAAATTGCTATTGCAAAATCGGAGTATATTGGTAAAATTGGTGAGAGGCTTGTGCGCCTACCCTCTGGGAGTCGTGCGTTCTGGTCTCTTGCCAAAGCTATTCAAAACAACTTTTGTCAGTCGTCCTTTCCACCATTGCGCAGGGCGGATGATTCGTTGGCCCATACTGCTAGGGAGAAAGCCGATCTCTTGGGGTCTCTCTTTGCGGGTAACTCGACGCTGGATGATCGGGGAGCACCACCGCCTTCAGTCTCGCGGTGTGATGGATCCATGCCAGAAATACGGTTTACCCAAGGCGCTGTCCGTAGGGCACTCCTTTCCTTGGACATCCACAAGTCGAGTGGGCCAGATGGTATTTCACCGATTGTACTGAAGATGTGTGCTCCTGAACTGGCTCCAATTCTGACGCGCTTGTTTCGGCACTCTTATTCTGCTGGCATCGTGCCCAAAGCATGGAAATTAGCCCTGGTCCATCCGATCCCCAAGAAAGGTGCCACATCGGATCCGTCCAACTATCGGCCCATTGCCATAACCTCAATATTTTCCAAAATAATGGAAAGTATTATAAACCACCAACTGCTTGGGTATCTGGAGGATCATCAGCTGATAAGTGACCGCCAATACGGATTTCGTAGAGGCCGTTCAGCTGGTGATCTTCTAGTTTTCCTCACCCATCGATGGGCTGAGGCTGTGGAGAGCAAGGGGGAGGCATTGGCCGTTAGTCTGGATATTGCAAAGGCATTTGATCGAGTGTGGCACAGGGCGCTTCTTTCCAAACTGCCTTCATATGGACTTCCCGAAGGTCTTTGCACTTGGATCACCAGCTTTCTTGCAGGGCGGTGCATAAAAGTCGTAGTAGACGGTGAATGCTCAGACTCCATGCCCGTGAATGCTGGTGTTCCGCAGGGATGCGTGCTATCTCCCACGCTGTTTTTGCTGCATATCAATGACATGTTGCAAATTAGCAACATTCATTGTTATGCGGACGACAGTACGGGAGATGCCTATTACGCTGGCCGTGCGAATTCTTCTCGGGACAACGTCGAGTGGTGCCGAACCAAGCTTGTGTCTGAGATCGAGACATCCCTTGGACTGGCTGCTGATTGGGGAAAGCTGAACCTAGTCGAATTTAATCCTTCGAAGACACAAGTTTGCGCGTTTACTACCAAAAAAGACTCCTTTTTAATTGGACCTATCTTTGATAACACTCCCTTAGTTGTGGCATCTAGCATTGGGATTCTGGGTGTTGACATATCGGCTGATGTTCAATTTCGTGGTCAATTGGAAAACAAGGCTAAACTTGCCTCCAAAAAACTCGGTGTGCTCAACAGAGCGAAGCGGTATTTCACGGCAAGCCATTGCCTTCAATTATATAAGGCGCAGGTTAGACCACACATGGAGTACTGCTCGCATCTGTGGGCTGGAGCACCTGATTATCAGCTTCTTCCTTTTGACCGCATCCAGCGTAGAGCAGCCCGAATAGTCGGTGACCCAGCTATCTCTGATCGGTTGGATCCGCTGTCTGTGCGAAGAGATATTTCATCTCTGTGCGTGCTCTACAGACTTTACAACGGGGAGTGTTCCGAGGAGTTGTTCGGTCTTATTCCAGCTGCTCGGTTCTACTATCGTACCATCCGCCACAGACTCCAATTCCATCAACATCACCTGGATGAATGGACCTCTACCACTGTTCGATTCCTGCGACACTTCCTTCCACGCACAGTAAAGATCTGGAACCAACTCCCGCCAGCAGTATTTCCAAATGACTATGACCTGGGTACCTTCAAGAAACGAGCATACATGCACTTAAAAGGCCGGCAGCGGCTCAGGGACTCCCCCGGTGTCCCTGTGCTCCATGGGTGGCGGTGATCACTTAACATCAGGTGACCCGCATGCTCGTCTGCCAACCTCTTACATAAAAAAAAAAAAAAAAAAAAAAAATAATTTCAAATCTACGAAATGTGACTGAAAATTAATTCCCGAAATTGCGCAACAGCTTATCGCAAACTTGGTACCTAATCCAAGGATAGAAAATGATAAATTACAAAAGGAATACATTAAAAATAAATCAAGCAAAATCTTTGTTAAAATATTGAAACCCTTTGTTACAAGTCTAATGTTCAGTCATCTTAAAACCCTGCCTAAATCCTTGGACAATAAACTCGCTTAGTATGTATTTTGGAGTCGTTCCAGCTCCTTCCGAGTCAGTGACGTTGCTTTCCAAGATTATGGAAGAGGTAAACAATTAAAATTGTTTATCTTCATTTCCGAAATGCAAATTCTTGGTTTCTAATTACTCACCCGTCATGTTATGCGTACCTATTAGATAACTTTTCCGAGAGCAGATTTATAAATGAGTAACGTTCGCTGTCTTGTTACGGGTGCGAGGCGCGTGGATGTTTTTGTGAGATACAAGGGTACCTACCCTCCATTCCGAGTAGCAAGAGACAATATTACGTACACATTGAAATACTAGTAGGGCTTAGTAAATAGAAATGTAGTTAACCAAATTGTTACGAATTGCTTACCCATGACACTGTTTCATTTTCTCTCTTGGGTCTGTATTTTTTTTTCTTTACCCTTCTTTACCTTCAAGTTCAACCTTTACACGGATATAATCTGCCATATTTACCCGGTTAAATCCGAAAGTTGGTAATTCTACTTTCATTAAGTATGTTAAAATTTGGCTAATTGTTTGAAAGTATTAGAACGTGTTTTGTTTCTTGTTATTTGAATGGAGTATAATAGTAGATAAGTACTACTACGGAAGTACTAATAGGCGTTTTGCGGTGCGAATCAGTAATGCTGTTATATTTTGCAAAACTAGCTAATCTTGCATTTACCGCGACGTGATCGTTGGTAATGTTTGTTTAACGATATTTTGCGTAATCACAATGTTTTTTTGTTTGTGGTAATGTTGTCAATAAGTCCAGATTTCTCTCTTGTTCGATGTCTAAAATAACATTCATAATGTGTAAGCATCTCACATTATATTAAAACTAAATGAGAGTTTTTTTTTATCTTTTATCATCATTTCGCTTGAAATAAATAATACTAGTAAATTGACAAGCTCGGAACAGGATGCACTAACTACAGACTCATCCCAACTGTCAGATAATGTTATAGATAGGTGTACTTATAACAAAGGCGAAGAACGAGCAAGCCCGTCTGATCTTAAACACAGAACATTAGTATTACTCGCACATTTCCGACTCTGTAAAAACGACATTACTCCTTTTTTGAAGATCTCCACAACATGCTATATGTATAAAAACTAAATTGTAGCAAGTTTTTTACCATTAATAGCCTAACATTCTACTAATACTAACGCGTAAGATTGTACGGATGTGGTACTCTTCGAAGCAATCGACTTGACATATTTGCTTGAAGTACAGTACACGGTACACATACGTGTATCCTATGCGTTAAACCAGTTATAAACTATACAGTTTATAACTGGTTTAACGCATAGGATAGTTTTTATCCCAGATATCGGTACTGGACTGGAATCAACGAGATTTATAGCAGTGTATCCCTTTGAGAACTGACCCAATTGATGTGGCTCAAATAAACGAGATTTTTTCTTTCAACTTTTGGGTCAAATAGATATTGAGAGAACTCAATGTCCCTACGTACGAGTGATACATTACATCGCTTGACTACTAACATTTCGTGGGGATAGATGATAAAGATATGAAAAAGTGTATTTGTCAGGAAATACTCTATGTTCGAGATGGTTTCGACCATTCTAACTTTATCCGTAATGCTTCTCCCATGTCCACGTTAGTACTGCTTCGTCTGTCAGACGGAAATTTATCCGTTATAATACAAGACACCACCCACACTACATCACTTTAAAAAATATATAATCTCGTCTGTATTCAACAAAGGAACTTTGTAGTCTCAGTAAATCCTTCAGTATCTTTAATAGGTTTTTAGAATAAATTAATCTCAGTAATTCATTGAAAGATACTACGACAAACGATAGAAAAAAATAAATCTCAATAATTCCAATCTGTTGAAAAGTACCAACCGCGGATCAAACGACCTCTAAACGTACTCGTTCACCGCGAGCATTCGCGTGTAATGTAACATTTTAGATTCGACTTTGAGCATTACATTACAATACTACCTCCCTGACTGACGAGCGTTCGCCTCCCTCACTGCTGTAATGCTCGAATCTTACATTACACGCGAATGCTCCTGGTGAAGGAGCACCTTAACTCTTTTATTTTACGCTAAAAATTATCGTCATTGCATTTTGATCAAATCCTCACGTTCATTGATAAGTCGGTCAATGTTTAGTTTTATTGTCTGTCGACAAATTCACGGAAAACACTTAGTTTAGTAAAGTCATCATTGTTGTAAAACAATGACAATGTCCGGCTTCGAAGTCCAAGGATAATACTTCCTCTTGACCTGACAATGACCAACTTTTTTTGTGAAAATTTAGCACAACATCCTTATTTTTCTAGGGACGGTATCTACGGACGGATTTGTATTTTTTATGTTATGAAACTACTGGTCCACTTGTAAAATTCTATTACCATTAAAAAGCTACATTATCTCTGGGTTCCACAGACTAAGGATTGCCCTCGAGTAAAGCAGGGCAAGCAGTAAGTCTTGATATAAAAATAAAGGTTGACTGTTCATCACTCAGCTCAAACTCTAGACGTAGAGAGCGGAAACCTTGCACAGAATTGTCCCTTTATGATGTACAAGCAATACAAATTATGTTGGTTGCGTCTTGCGTCAGTTATGAATGTGAGTTTATGTACATACCTTAGTTGAAAATATTTATATCGTCAAAATATAAATTTACATAACATCAAGTTAATAGATTGTATAACTTATTTATGAGATTACTAGATATCATTCTGAATAAGGTCATCGCCCTACCCACTCTACTCCTAAAATAAACCAGGCAGATCGTTAATTTTGCCACTAGCAACACTGGCATACTGTCAACTTTGTATTTAAGTGTATGTTCTTAATTAACATTTTCACGCCATTATAAATTGTATCAAATAATGTGTTGAGAAAATTATGCTTATAACTGCGCTCATAACCCCAGTCATACATATC
The DNA here is from genome assembly GCA_905163395.2 of Endotricha flammealis. Taxonomy (NCBI): domain Eukaryota; kingdom Metazoa; phylum Arthropoda; class Insecta; order Lepidoptera; family Pyralidae; genus Endotricha; species Endotricha flammealis. The sequence continues at coordinate 9,723,692 of LR990867.1, forward strand.
TTCTGTAAAAATATTTATTAAATCCTTACATCCTCGTATTAAAAAACAAAGTCCTCAGTGCAGCGGCGGCAGCGTCTGTCTGTCTACCGAAACCGATTTTCAGGCGGTTTTACTAACGTTTATTTTAACGTTAAATACACCATAAAAGTTTTTTTACGTCATACGGCAATACTCGAATGAAAAAAATATATGACAGTCATGGAAAAGTTTTAAATAATATTTTTGTCTATGGAATGGTTGGCATGGCACCATGTTGGCACCAGAAAAGTCATTTACTCTTTTTCTTAAAAACTATCACATACCTGTCCAAGATTGATGAACCCATGATCCCTGGCCACAGCGTCCGCAGCCTCTGTCCCGTCTGGTACGTGAACAGCCCATGTTGGAGTGTAATGTGCTACCACGCACTCCAAGACACACACCATCAGTATGGCAAAGACACCTCGCGCCATCGCACACACACACAATCACCGGCTAGTACTTATTAGCATGGCACACACACAAGTCTGGATAGGAATAGGGTCGGCACGCAAGGGTTCTTGTCATGCAATTATGTTCATTGTTCACTAACGCTTATAGACTATAAGGATAGAACTGAAATGCAAAATTTATTTTTTATCAGCACAAACTTTTTTATGGATTATAATTTATTATTGTATTTTTAGTTGCTTTTTTTGAACATTTGATAAACAAGAGAAATTATTTTTATTTTATTTTAAATTTTAAATGGCGTAAAAATAAAGCCACGTCCTTTAAAGATTTTGACGCGGCGTGTGGAAAGGAGATTTAAGATACTCCCACTAAATTATATTTTGGGACCAATTTTAACTATGCATTCAGAATCATATTTAATGTTTCTTTCGTTCCTTTTCTACGACTATTATTTGCAAGTCCTAATGACGGACTAGGTCGATCAGAATTTAGGGCTCCTCGTCCAGAAATGTGTCGCGTAACAATTATTTACTTATTGCAAATCATATAAAAAAATAATCGTCCTACAACCGCGCGATTAGTTTTACATGGATTTACAAAGCGCGATTGCAGTGCTATTAGCCGCCCGATGCAATTAATTCAAATTAGCCCCTAGACCTATTGAATAATATGTTATGATATATTTTAAAAATTTTCTCATTTCAACAAATGCCAGTAAATACGTGCCACGTGAATCTGGATCCTTTGCATCTATTTCTTATATATCTGTGATTTCTACGAAAATTTTCAAACAAATTTTGTTTATTAGGCAATTTTCAGGTGTTAATTAAAACTCTAGGAATTTTTTGTGGTCACACTGAATTCAGAACCGGATTGTTTATTGTATGAATGCTAGTTTTAGTTTTTAACTCGTACCGTTTTGGTGTGACCTTAAAAACTACATTATACAGTTTGCCGTATTAATGGTGGATTAACTAAAATTGGATTTAAAAATGTCATTTTTGAAATTAATTATATGAAGTGCGAAAATGACAATACAAGTTTTCGTTGAGCCTAGTTTGATCTGTGTTTAGATAAGGCGGATATTTTTTTAAGCCTAACTTAATATCATGTTAGTCAACAAAATACTTAAAGGCAAAATAGTGTGATCGAACTTAACATTTTTGAGTTGTTGCTTTTAAACTGCTTACACTCTAGAAATTACATGCTTGAATATAACAAATAATTTAGTCAAGAATAGTCAAGATAACTACAGCGGTTAAACGAATCAATTTTTAATGCGCTCATCGGTTTTGTTCGATTTCGCTTGGCAATTGTACCCGGTACGGAAGTAGGTCAAGAGTACACCCGAAGGACAGCTAGAGGGTTCCGGGTTCCGATCGTACACTAGCTGATAATTCAGTTGGCGCATCGGGTCAAAAGGGCCGGCAAATTTTTGGACCTCCAAGTTTTTAACCATGATTTTGTGAAAAACAATTTTTGTCAGCGATCTAGTTCTAATGGTCAAATAAACTTGACAGTTTTCTTGACAGTTCTGATCATCGAGTACGTAGCCCTTATGCCTTGTTCTGATATATATTTTGACGTCTCTAAAAGCCAAGTCTGTCTGTCTCAAGTGGTGAAACTGGAGCAAACGCTAAAAAAATTGCTTCATCATTTCAATAATTCGGGAAATTCTATAATACCTCCTTATAAATTTATAGTGTAAGTGAGGTCAATCACTTAAAGATTCTTCAATTTTTTTACGCGGCCATTATTCTTATTTTTCGAGTGCGCCAAAGTAATTGTCGTTCTACACCAGATCCTCATTAATCACAGCTATGGATACTCTCTATGGAAGTATTATCTAATGTTTGACCCGTTTCTCGATAAACAAGATAATTGTGAAACATATTCGGAGTTAGAAATGAGTTCTCAGAGTAAATAAATCAAGTATTATACCAACATAATTCATGCTATCATCCGAATCTCCCTTCTGTTTTTGGCATTACATGAAATATTACTTTCTTATCATTTTGTGTGTTACATTATATTTTATTCATATTTGATACAGAAAGTGATCAGGGTTGCCAACTCTAAACTTTAGTATTGCCAATTGCACTCTTTTTGATTTAGGCGTACTCTATAAATCTAATAGAGTACTTACTCTAAAATACTCTTTTATTTTTCTTTTATTCCTTTGATATAGAGATTTAAAACAGAGTAGACATTAGTTTTATGCCAAAATAATGTCAAACTGTTTTAAATGTCGGTTCCAAATTAATGTTTTAAACAATGTAGCGCAGGCTTTATGCTCATGTTTATAATTAAGTTCTTGCTCTGCTCTGCGCTGAAGTAAAATATCGAAAGTGCGAGGTAGGTATTTTATTTCGAAAGAACCAATAATGATTTTCCTTCTTTTGGGAGGATGATAGGAGATCCGATGGCAATTGCTCTATACATAATACAAATAAACAGTTTCACCAAATTCTGAGATTTAGACAGAGGACCCTTGGGGAAGCGACGAGGGTCTGTCGGACTCTCCACTTTAATCAATGGGGCATAACGACTAAAAACTGCTAAAAACTGATTGCTTTCCACCTTCTCCGCCTTAACAGTGGCGGCGGGGTCGCGGGAACTGATGCGGGCGCTGATGAGTGTCAGATAGTTTACAATAAACATAACAGTTACTGCGTTTGAGCGATCATTTCTAATTGTAGCTATTTTTGAACACAATAGAAGACGTCACTAGACTAAATGCAAACAAAACTCAATGAACTTCCATGACACAGAGTATCTAGCCAACTGGGTTAAAATATTTGTAAATATAGTAAAAAACTTTTTTTTTAATAGTGTTTGAAACACTTTTTTGAAAAAATATTTTACACTATTTTTTTTTAAATGATGTATGAAAAAACGATTGCCAATTAAACGGCGAAAAATTAATTAATGTATGAAAATACTGTAAAATGTAGAGAAATATGAACTAAGGATGTCACCTGCCTAAATATTATATCCTATTATACGGGATTTCACGGGAATTTTGAAAATGTTAAATATATTTTTTTGTAAAATCTACGCAAAAGAAAATAAAACGTTACTACATCTTTAGGGTAAGTACTCGTAGTTCGGAGGTTACTTAACTACTAAGAAAGGATTTTCGTGAACTAGTAAACTATACGGGACTGAAGTAAGATTACTGGGGTAGGAAATACGGTAAAATACGGTAAGATAATGTTTGAGTAGTTTAATACTTTTTTCGTATTATTCAATTTAGTTATCAGTATTATTAGGATTTAAAAAATAAATTTAAAATAATTCTTATAAAAAATTGCATTTCTAATTAGGTACTATTTGCGATGACTGTATAAACGGCAAGTACTTACTTAGTAGGTAACAAATAAAGTACAGTTAAGTGTCCACGACTCTGAATTCTAAATCGGACAAATAAATAAATATTGATAAAAAATATTCGTCATACGAATCGTTATATTTTATTGTACCTGCGTAGGTGTTATAACATGTTTTAAAATGAGATTTTACCTACTTGCATAATGCATCATAGCTAAAGCAGTTCAGGATTACAAATAGTTTTGTTGTTACAACTATCATAAACAGAATAGGTAGATGTGTTTATTTGTTTTCTGTTTATAACTCAGCGGGATATAGAGGACAATAACAAAGTGGACCGTTTATAATCTAATCGATGTTATTTTAATATCTTTAGTTTATGAATATTAACCATTTAACACAACGCTAGGTGAAATCAGACTGCGTATGTTATCTATGCAGGTGCATAGAGAAAGTTCGCTAAGGCCTATAGGTAAGTACTCACCGTTTTAATTATTTTGCAAAAATAACCTGAAAATAGGTAAGTAGGACAGCCACTAACGTGCAGTCACTGACGGATGATTTAGGTACAGCTTCACTTGTTTATTTAAAACGATGACATTAAAATAATGACCGCTTTACATTATCAACATAACTTAAATAAACAAGACTATCATATCAGCAGGGAGTCACAGTTTTATTTCTTATCTGTTTCTATTCGATAGCTATGTAAACATTCATTTATTGGCGAATTGCCGTCGCATTTCGCGTGCAGTACACGTCAAAAGACGGATGTTTCATCAATGGAATCTGATGGGAAGGACCAAGATTCCGTGGCACTTAGACAATAGTGGCCGGTGAGAGTCGGCGCCGCTGTGACGAGCGTTCACCTCTCGCATCCCGCCTGTTATTATCATTTTGGCGTGTTGAAACACGAATTATGTTTTAATCCCTCACATACAGATACACAGGAACCAGCACTATGGTACACTGAGTCGACGTACAGTCATTATTTAGTACGGCACAACTGTCAAGTGACGCGTGAATAATGGAACGGCACTGCACAGTACACACCCGACGCGACCGCGCACGTGATGCTGACTGGTTAGTTTGCTACTTTGCTCTCGGTCGCACTCCGCGATTGGAGCACGAGACGAAGGCTGGGTTGCCCGCTCAATAGATTTTCCCACATTTAATGGATTTTCGAAGTAATTTTATTCAATATAATAGGTACTTTATTTCTGTTGAAATTGATAATTGTTTTATGATAATAGATAAGAAAGATAATAAAATTGCTTGATGTTTGAGTTATCCTCATTATTTTATGATTGTTTTGCTGCTGTTAATATTTTTTTTAAAGACTTGTGATTTCAAAATTATATTTAGAAAGTTATGTAATTAGTGCGTACTTTATTATGTACATACTAAATGACTTATATTTATTATCTAAATTAACACAATTCAACATGTTCATTAGTCAAATTAATGATAATTATATCAAAAAATAATATTTAATTTTTAATAATAACCATGAAACTTGGCATTGTATTTTCTTTTTTAATTAATTAATGTATTACATGTATAATGTCACATTACCTATATTATGATTTTGTAAAAAAAAATACATTTAATAGGTCACTTACATTAAATAGGGAAATCCGGGAGATGTCCCGGAAATTCCCGGTATTGCACCAACCCTATCTTTTTGTTTAAAATAACTTTTAATTAACGTATCTATTGTTTTACTATAATTTTTGTTCAATAGTCTACTTAGATAATAGTGGCTTGCATTGGAGAAGCTGGCGTCGCTGTGTGTCGCACTCTAAAATGAACATGCAGGTTAAGCAACGCAACCCTCACCACCTAACCTAATATGGGTTTTGTCATTGATATAAATGGGTTTTGTAAAGTTTATTTATATTGTGCTTCGGAGGACATGATAAGCCATCTCGGTTCCGGCTGTTGTCTATAGATGACAGTTGTTAAGCGAAGTCGGTGGGCTTCAGGCGTATTGAAAACACTGGCCTCTGCCAGTCGGCATTGGAGCAGCGTGGCAGAGTACGGTCTAATCCGGTCATATATATACGGTCGAGATATATAAGACGAGTCGTATCCTCAGAAGTGGTCGTATCCCTGCAGTGGGATGATTATAGGTTGATATCTACTCATCATATCAACCTACGAATACGTAGGTTGATATGATGAGTAGCTTGCATTGCATTATGCGAAATTTCTTGAACATTCAGTAAAACCCAGCCACAAGACAAACTTAAGTACATAAGTAGGTATTTTGTATGCATGATTTGATGACCGTGTGTCATAGTCTGTGGTCTGGAGTTGTCTGTTGAAGATGCGTTGTGTATTTTCCCTGATATATGTGGTTGTGTGTGTGCAGGTACAGTCAGCCACAGCAGTAGATTAACACTTTAGTACGGACCAATAATGGTGCTTTTACGAATTTATATGCCGGGGCTATGGTCTGCTCATTTTTATCGGTACCGATTGATTTATTTATGTATTTTTTATTTATTTTATTTAAGTGTAACTCAACATTATACCACAGTATAATAAATAGTACTAGCGTAATTATACGCAAAAAAAAATCAAGTACTTATCTGATGGAAAAAAAGGCCGTAACCGGTTTTCTTTCGCCATTTCTTTTACTGGTGGTCATTTTGCTTTGTATCCGAAATGGTGGTAGTTAGAGTAGCTTATTTATTTAATACAGAATGATAATATTATTATTGTTAACACTCATTGTAAATGACGTGTCTAAGTGCCCGCGAGGGCCACAGAATAAAGTATTTTTCACTTTGACTTTGACTTTTTATAGACAACCGCTGTCAGTTGTTTGGATCTCTGTAATAACATGGTACATTCAACCAATGGAAAAAGTGAGCAGGTATTATAACAACCGCCGGCGGGGTTGCGGAAGTATCACCAGTGCCCGCGACCCCGCCACGTAAAGGCGGAGAAGGTGGCAGACAGTCAGGTTTTTAGTCGGTATCCCTCATTGGCAGAGAGGCGAGCCCGACAGACCCCCGTCGCTTCCCCCAAGTGGCGGGACATGCAGTAATGCATTTTCCTGACTTTAAACAAAAAAAAAAAAAAAAAGGTATTATAACAACAAATATTTTTATGCTAATAATGTATGCATTGTTATGAAAACCTTGTAACTGTACAATTTGAATTCATACTATTGATAAATAAAAAATCGAGTAAATCCCCTCACCCAATATGTAGAGAACTTGAATTATATTTACGATGCTGCTCACCACTTCCAATAGCCGACTGTTCTAGAGTGTTAATGTTCTTGTTACTGACCATCCCTAGTGAGTTTTACATATTTTTCGCATAGTTAAGAACGGTTCCTCCTAACATAAGTTTCGTATTAAGGAGGACCCAGAAACTTGTAAAATAAGGTTTTTGTCAAAATAACTTTTTTTTAAATTGTTATTTAAGATAAGATTAGTACATAATTGATACTTATGCAATCAATTAAATATGTGCTCGTAATAGATTTTGTGACATAATGTTTACGTACGTGCATACGCAGAACGTCCTAATTTTATTACATTACGACGTACTGTCAGCAATAGAAGTAGACCAACATATTAGTACAGTCAACAAAAAAAATAAGTATCCGGAGTCGTAGTTACATAAAAAAAATCTAATACCGCTTCTGTTTTCTGTCTGTAGTCTTGCTGACATTGTCCAGATTTTTATGTCATTTCTTTAAATGTTGTTCTTTAAATGTAATGTAGGAGCATATTATTGCATTTTTGCATTTCGATCATCAATAAATATGACATAGCAATTGAAATTGCGTTGTTTATCGTTAAACTTTACTACTGTGGACTTTATTTGCGGGGAAAAGTTGCTTACCTTCATTGAATGTTAAATTATCAGTCGGATAACTTGAAGAACTTCCTGATTTTATTTAACAAGACAGCCTTATTATAGGTATAAGAACATATTTATAAATAAAAAAAATGTCATGTCATACAGCAAGGAAATAAGCAAGCGGGCCACCTGATGGAGAGTGATTACCGCCACTTATACAATAGCAGCAGGTAATACCAGAAGCGGTACCAACACCAGAAGGGAATAGAAAGAGAAGGGATATATTCGGAAGCCCAACTCTTTTTCCTTATCAAAACTGACGATGATCTGATGTTGGTGAAATTTCAAGAGTGAAAAAACCCCGATTAATAATAGGAACATCCGTCTGGGATCTCTTTTTTGTGGTTTTATTGAGACAGCTAAGTGTTATTTAAGTTAACTTTGTAGAGTTTCTTTAGTCAATACATTTTTCAGTTTTATTAATCACAGTTATTTCTGAACGTTGACATTGTAGCTAATGATCCGCTGAATAATTCAAAACGGTTTTATTTTAAAAGTTAATTGTTCTGTTATTTTTTTAAACGTCATGTTATTGAAACGCTAAAAATAGGTCGCCCATACAACGCCCATCAATCGCCCACATTTTCATGGAATTATGAATCATGTACCTATATCTAATAGAGCATTTCCCAAACCATGGGTTTGAGTAGGTAGGTATTCTAAAACCCATTGGTGCGGTGGGTCACGTCACGCACGACTGACGAGATACCTAGTACAAGAATTTTGTACTCTCTTTATCTCAAGTGGTTTAAAAATGAATAGCTTCAGACTTTTTTTTATATGAACAAAGGGGAAAAATCACACAGATTGAGCCAGCCACAAAGTAAGTTCGAAACTTGTGTTATGGGACGATACTACAATTTATAACAAATACATACCTATAGATAAACATCCAAAACCAGAGGGCAATCGGAAAAAGCTCGTTTTTCATCGTGACCCTACCGGGATTCGAGCATCTCCTGGGTGGCGGTCCGGCGTGGTAGCCATTACGCCACGGAGGTCGTCAACTTTAACACTTCGTACCTATATGTTGTGTGTGGCACATACAGTAATGCATTTTCATAAGATGAAACCACCTGATTGCAACTGGCTTTACTTAACGACAATTTAACAACCGGCTTTTTTTAATATCATACATAAGGCAGGCTAAACTAACAAGCGTGAATGCGTGATAGAACGTGGTTACCATCGCTTATGAATAATAACAATACCAGGGGCGCTACCAATGCATTGCTCACAACAAGGAAGGTGGAAATTGGATTCAAATCACATCGAAGGACTTTTTTTTTATATCACTATGGTGGCAAACAAGCATACGGCCCGTCTGATGGTAAGCAGTCACCGTATGGACGCTTGCAATACCGGGAGTATCACTTGCGCGTTGCCGACCCTGTAGAAAGTGGAGCTCTGGAAACCATAGGTATCTACTCACCATAGGAACATAACATGCAGAGACCAATGCTACTTGGCTACGATCTTCTGGAAGGTGGAGGTCCTTTCCCAGACCAGACGGGCTGTTCCGATTTGAGCCGATTATCCGCTGTGGCCTACCTACCTCTCTTTAACTTTGAAGTGCCCTCCGATGCATTCAAGAGTTTTAAACCTACTCAAATACTGACAGGGTTGTGGCGGATAGGGGAATGGTCGGTAGTACAGCCTAGCTACACTAACCGGCTAAGTCCGATGGACTCGCTGACCAACGACGGGTGTGGTCCTCCAGCATTTCGGGGGTTGTGCGCGGGTTGACACCTCGCCCACGTAAAACCAATGTTGCTGGTGAAGCGTATCCCGTTAGCGCTTTACTAGATTGCACAACATCGTCAAGGAAAAAAAAATACTGACAGGGCTTGTTGCTTAACTTGCGCGTTCATTCAGTTTAATATGCATACTCCATCGAACACTTCATAGGAACCCATAATTTTAATTATCACGTAGGTTGGTGCCCCTTGGGGTGGGGAGTTGGGATACCTCCACGCGGTTCACCCTGGTAACGTCGGCGAGTAATTCCTTAGTTTCTGGACCCAACTCTGGAATTACTTGCCGACGGCCAAATTCCCGACGCGGTGGGTCTGCTCCCCGTGCTCCTACCTTGGATGGAGTACGTGGGATGCGGACAAATCCGCTCCCCCTTGCATCCGTACTGGTGCTAGGGGTGGAGCGATTGAGGAGACAACCTCGTTAAAAAACAAGAGGTGGAGCCGGCCGCGCTTGTCTCGGCCGGCTGTATGATGAGCGGTGGTGGACTCGTTCGCTCGCTGATCCTCCCCAAAAGCGTCTTCGCCCCGACTGGTGTCCGGGCCTACTCCACCCGTTGATACCGGGGGCGACCTCCGTATGGTGGAACGCGGAGGCCCTGCAGACACTGGGTCTCGCCAACCCAGACACTGCGGGGGGCGTTAAGGGTTGGGTCACATGGGCGAATGAGACCACCCTGGAAGAGGGAGTGCGCGGTGGCGCAAAGTGTCACAGAGTCCACTAAGTACGTAGTGGACGCTGTGGCACTTGGAGTGGCGCAGGAGGCGCGGTGGAGGAAGAAAACCTCGTTAAAAAATTGAAGAAGAGGGGCCGGCGGCTCGCAGAGCCCGGCCAGCGGTCGCACGTTGCTGCGACCGCAGAGATGGAGGGGACCCTTGCCCAGCCGAGACGGCGAGCCGGGGAAGGCCCGTCGTCTTGAGGGGGCAATGGTCCTCGGTGTCGGCAGTGCACCTGGATGCGGTGTGCTGCTGACGGGGCGTTCCGGGGAGAGCGGGTCCGGCCAGTTTGGCTGGACGGCCCTGGCGGGGTCGCGGATGTATCACAGTACCCGTGGCCCCGTCACTTAGGGGGCGAGTGGCATCCCGTCAGTTTTTTAGTGGTAAGTCCCACAGTCCCCACCGCATATTCCCCGGGCGGTGGGGCTGCTGCAAAGCATTTTTCTGACGATAATATAAAAAAAAAAAAAAAAGGTTGGTGCCCCTCACATAACGGCAACAATCAACATGAGGACAAAGTCGTGAGCGGAAGGTTAGTAAGTGGATGCAAAGTACTTTATATACATTATCAATAGGCTAGTGCTTAGTACTAGACAGTTCGCTACTTATAAGTTAGATAACTAAGAACCGTTTCACACGGAGCGATGCCCCATCGCACCGTAAAGATGTCCTTGCTATAAATGCGGAATCAAATGAGCGAGCGAGGCGCGACTGAAGTGTGCCGTAATGCCACATAATGCCGCGGAATTCCCTTCTTCGAAAACATTCAGCTAAGCTAATGAATCCATTTTGTAAATCTCCCTGAATGTATTATTTTTACATACTTAACACCTAACTCTGCCTGTGTGTGTTAAGTGATACACTTCCTCTTTGTCAAGTACTACCTACGTCTTTACAATCTAAAAATTATATTTCGATATTAATATTTTGAGGTAAGTAATGGTGAAAATGGTTTTTTATGTTTCATCATAACAGCTCTTTTTAAAATACGTACACAGTCAGTTTCTGAAACGCATTTTAATTTTAATTCCACATTAAGTATCCAAATATCTTTATTCTTTGGAATAACAGCTATATTTTAATGTGTCATTAACTTTAAAAATGCGTTTCAGAAAGTGGCGGATACCCAGTGAACTTTAATCCAGTTTGTAGGTATATAGAGTAAACTGTCCTAAAGACGACCATGGCCTAAAGACGTCCATCGGATTAAAAACGCCAATAAAGTACTTTTTGTCTAACCGTTTCCTATTATTTTTGAACGAAAACATCAGTCATACTCTTCACTAAAAGGGTTAAAAAAATGGCGACAGTCGGCAGCTATTTGAGCTATTTATTGTTTCATTCAAGCTCAGGCGTACACTGAGGTCACACGTTTCGCATGTTTTGCCGAATTATTAGCAAAAGCACATTTCGAGTGAATTTCGGGGCAAGTGATTTCTGTAATTTCTAGTGTATTTGTTTATGGAATAAAAGGGGGGCCGGGTATAGGGTTTAGGATACGTTGAAAACCTAAGGCTGGCATACACGCAAAAGCGATCTCTTTTCATTAAAACCTTCATAGCTCGTAACTAAAGGTTCATTTAGCATATTTCATGCTTAGACAACGCAATTGAATGACGTCATAAGAACCTATAATACCAATATTATTGCACTGACTGTGTGACATATTTTTGGAACAGCAGCAGATCGAAAAACAGAAATCATCCAAACGGCCGACTTTGGGACGTTTTACCCTACTTTTAATACATAACTAAATATGACTTGGAGAAGTACCTACTTGGATAAGTAGTTTTTTTTACTTACTTACCTAGGTACTTATTTATTTGATAACGCTGTGTAGCAACAGCCTTCAGATCACGTTCCCTCAAAAAGCTTGCAAAAACTCCATCATAAAAACAAAGGTTAATGCTCCAAGCAAAAACACTACTGGCCACAGCGACTACAGCGACTAGCGGTGTGCTCCCTGAATGGTACTAAAACTTTCCTAAAACTATAGTAATCATTCTGAACTTTATCGCTTACAGAATAAAGCAAAAAGAATATTGAGGTGTTGGTACCGGTCCAAGCACAAAAAAAATGTGGCGATTGATACCTTCGCTGTGCCTTCACTTTCAGTGAAGAGTCAGGACTTTTTTGATCGAAATAACTGGACTTATGTAAGTACAGCTTAGTAGGTAGGTACGATAAATATTTGTATTGTAACATTCAAGTTTTATCTGAATCTATTCATAAAAAATAGTCCTGTGTGGACCAATGGAATCAATGGAACAAATTTAATCTAAACGAATGAATGATGCTCACTCAATCCTATACATCATCACAGGTGCCACTATGCCTTGTTTACATTTTGAGAAGTAACAAGTGACAAATAAGAAGTGAAACAAACAACTGACAAATGAGAAGTGACTAATAGCAAGTAGGTGTTTACACATCTGACAAGTAGAATTCTAAGCAGCTAATACGTTTAGTTCACGTTGTTTTCGAACCGCATAGAGGTCTTCACTTCTAGCAAGCAAGGAATATTTTAATATTTTAATTATTATACTCTCTGACTAGAGAATTTCCAAAAACTTTTTTTTTATTTGCGCATTGGCCGTATCCAAAAATAAAACAAAACGCGAGAAGGGCGAGAGCGGGAGGGCGCAGGTCGCTGTGGGTGAGTGAGGGGAAGGCGGGGATACCGCGGCAGAGATACTTGTCAGGAAATAGAACCGGCTTCTATTCACTTGTCAGTTCTCACTTGTCAGTACCCGTTCACACGCAAAAACGCTTGTAACTTTTCAGTTATTTCACTTCTCATTGTCACTTCTCACTTGTTACTTCTCAAAATGTAAACCGGGCTTTAACAAGTTAAAAAAAAACAAGCAAAGACATTGTACATCAAGAATGATTCATTGCTATTATTTTCGGCCAGGCTACCTCAAATACAAAACCGACATCGTTCTCTGGAAAGTTTATGTATAATTTATAAAGATATTAAATATTACTTGTTAAGTAGATAAAACAGGATAATTTTAATAATCTAATAAATTAAAATTATTAAAATTATCCTGAAAAAATAAAACAAGAAAACGAAACGCTCATTATAGTTTCCAGGTTTGTTACAAGATGACGCTACTTGCCCACTTGCTGTATCGTGTAATGCACCAATCAAATTGCGCAAAGTGTCCTACTTTCATGACGTCATTATTTCCACGTTGGAAGTTGTACAGAAATGTCATGTCTCTAATTTATTTTGTAAACTCTATGTAAATACAAATAATGCTTTAAAACGTGTTAATTACATTTATAAACAGTGTTGTGCATTCAAAGGATAAAGATATTTTAGCTTTTAAAGCAAAGATTTTACAATGTTGACCCCAATGTTCTTACCCGGACTCCAACATGACTCTTGTTAATGAGGATATGAACAGGATCTTAGAGTATTTGACGAGAAATGATCAAGGATTAGAGGGGGCGAATATAAGGATGGACAGTTTTCATCAGGACGCGTTAATGGTTTGTATCTTTACATTTTTACGTTATCAGTGATAAGATAATCAGTGAGTGTCGGAAAATGAAGCGAGTGTCTTCTCAGACGCGCGGTGAAGTAATAGTGATCGCATCGGTAGTCTCGAGCCCGCTGGGTAGCTTTCGTGGGTCATGTTAATACTTTTACCGTTACACATTCATTTCATTTGGTGATCGGTTCTCGCTCACTCGTCAGCTATCGCGTCCCATTGCCGTCTGATTCATAATCTAATTAACTAATTATTCACTGGAAGTAGGATTTACCTTTACCTTGCGTGTCATTGAATTGTTTAGTGTGAGATTGTGCGTCGTGGCGCGAAGCCGGGTTTTACGTAAACAACCTCAACATTGCCACCTAGGCACCATGCGGTGACCTCTTCCATATGCCGACTAATTTCTTTGCCGTACATATTAATACATCAAACAAAATACACAGATTATTTTGTGAACATTATCGAGTGCAACGGAATAATTTTTAAGTGACTATAACAAGTGACCGATGTTTATGTATTGATAATTGTGCAAAATGGATAAAAAGGTGGACCTTTTGTCATTACTTGAGGTAATATATTTTTAATATTATGTAATCGTTAACAACGTTAAATAACCATTATTGTATTTAATCATTGTGGCCTCTGATAAAATGATATCTATTTGAATGATAAATTAAATTAATACTATGTTTCAGTTATCTACATATACCTTAACTTCAGGAAGTTAAAATAAACAGATAATTATAATGTTACCTTCGATTTATCAATAATTTTTATTTTATTACAAAAGAAAACATACAGATAACAAAATGGCATCTTCAGTGGAAGAAGAGCATGATTGAAGTTATTATATTTAATTATTAACTTCATTTTCAAGTTGCAAAGAGTTATATTTTGTCCTTGTCCTTCCGAGGATAAGGTCTCTCTTTGTGGTCTAATAGTTTTCATTAGACAACAGAGAGAGACCTTATCCTTGATTTACATAAGATAATCAAACTGATAAATAACTTATTAGTACCTGATTAACTGTAAGTCGAAAGCTATGTCTCATTGCCTTTCTCTTTAAAAAGTATCAGAGTAAAAGTCTGGAAATTGAAAGTATTGCAGATTTGTGACTTTGTCTAGTAAATTAGACACATGTCTATAACTAGTATAGAATAAGTTTCTCCACAAAATGCTTTTACATTTCTGTTTTCATGACAATATAATTTTGAAACGAACATTTATTTAATCTATTTTGAATTATTCATAACCATTTAAGGATAATTTTGAAATATTCACAATCATTTAAGGAAACTAGAGAGGAATTATATAATATTGTTTCTAAACATTTAACTAAATGAAGATTTTTATATGTTTTGAAACTTGGTCTGATAAATATTCTTTCAAATATCATTTTAACATTTTTCATTTATTATCTTGGGCATCAGATAA
The DNA here is from genome assembly GCA_905163395.2 of Endotricha flammealis. Classification (NCBI taxonomy): domain Eukaryota; kingdom Metazoa; phylum Arthropoda; class Insecta; order Lepidoptera; family Pyralidae; genus Endotricha; species Endotricha flammealis. Next base: position 9,738,744 of record LR990867.1, read on the forward strand.
CAGAATATTCTATGTTATCTCAATCTCATACCTTTATTTCAATCTGATACCTAACAGAACATAGTCTGTTAATATCTGTTTCATAAGACCATATAGAAGAGGTTCTGTTAACCTACATTTGCAGTTCTAACAGGCTTTCCTGCAATAAGATAAATGGGAAAAAAATTACTATTTCATATTGTTATCTCACTACTTCCTTCTGTTGTTTTGATTGTAGGGCTGAAGTTCATTGACTGTTATAATTTGGTTAATAGGACATTTAATAACACTTTTGCCCATAACCTTATATCCCCATGGTTTAGCTCAGCTTATAAGGGTCAAGTTTTTGACCCTAACCTAACTATGAAGAAAGTGATTGTCTTGTGAGAATCTCAACTGTTCTAAAGTTCATAGAGTGATGTTGTATATGTCATATTGTTTTTCGAGAATTGGAACGTTTATAACAAATAGAATTTTTGACATCCAAAAGGTTGTTTCAGAGATCCAAATCCAATCCATATCCTATCCAAACCACAATAAATACTATACTAAAATAGTACTATTCAAAGTAACAGTAACTGTTCAGGCTTGAATATATTTGAGTTTAGGTGATGATGATTTTTATGAAATTGAAAAATGATTGAGTTTTATGAAATTAAAAAATTATATTTCCTTTTTTAATTTTAGTTTATAATTTTAATTTGTTTGTCATAATTTTTCTAATAAATAAAAATTAAACAAGCCTAACTATTTCATAATATTTCTATCTAATTACATCATTAGTAAATAGACTTGCTCAATACCCTGATAATTCTAGTTAAGTATTTTTCACTAACCAATGCTAATAGGGTAATCAATTAACTATGAATAGATATCTGCTAATCACTATTTAATATTTCTTTTTGAATTAATGTTGCCTCTTGATAGTCAACTAACTATAGATAGCATTTCGACTATCCAAGTATCCATTTATAGTCTATCGATGAAGTAATGTAGTAGTAACAATAGTATCTATCTATACTAAACCATACTATGACGACCTCCGTGGCGTATTGGTTACCACGCCAGACCGCCACCCAGGAGGTCCCGGGTTCGATCCCCGGTCGGGTCATGATGAAAAACGAACTTTTTCTGATTGGCCTCGGGTCTTGGATGTTTATCTATATATGTATTTGTTATAAAATATAATATCGTTGAGTTAGTATTCCATAACACAAGTTTCGAACTTACTTTGGGGCTAGAACAATCTGTATAAATTGTCCCTATTTATTATTATTATCAATAGATCATTATACCTTTTTCGATTAAAACTATCGATAGTTCGGCAGCACTATTCTGATCTGAATCAATGAAGTTTATATGTCGTTAGTTTTCATTCATTGTAGGACTGATGTTTGAAAGTAATATTCTAGTTTTGAGTCTACTAGTTGAAGTTGCATGTTTATCTATTCGTTACGAAGGAGTTTAAAGCTCTACTCTACACGGTAAAACATTGGTTTGGATATGATATTTGTATTAAGTTAAACCAAACCACTTGACTAATTTATAACAAAGAGTACCTACAAATAAAGTTTCGTTGAAAAGTAAATACTAGAAAACTATTCACACAAGAAAACCAAGAAAACAAAGTACGCAAGAATTACGGCGGCGGAGAGGCGTCTATATTAAATGAGTCGCATTGTTCACCTCCTACATAATTTACTGAATTATTATTTTGACATTCTATTTGTACGGATAGACACTTGAACACAATTTCATTTGACTTCTATGTAAACAGCCATTAGAAACTCATTTTTTGTACCAATTGTTCTCATACTAAACCATTAAAGTATAATCGGCTAGAACGCACTTGTGATTATACTATACCTCACATAGTTCCATACATGAAAAACCGACCCAACTATCATCGTACGACAGAAATTCACAATGGTCCAGCAGCCGTATTCTCTAAGCATCATATTTTGTTAAAAGCGAAGAGATGCCAAAATGTAGTACCTACTTACTCCTTGTAAATGTTCTGTAAATTAGTCTAATCTTTTTTTTATTCAAATAAGCGTATTTGAATAAAAATATTATTTTGACAAATAAATTAGATCCCACGATTCTCACTCCTATATTATAATGAGTTTTTTTGCCTAATCCTTATACGCTAACAGAGTTATGTGGATTTGGAAAACTATGATAAACTAAAGATCCATCAAACAGACCCGCTAGGAGAGGAGACCAAAATTTGATTGATTATGCTCAAGAGCCGACCTAACCCAAACCATAAACTAAAATAAAAAACTTAATGAAAAAAAATCAAAGCGCTTATTGAAACTCGATCAAAATTTTGATCTCCTTCGAGCTGCTTGGTTACTCTGCATAGCAATCGCGAATTCTGTATAATTTCAAATGCAAAATTAACAACAAATCCTAATCGTACCCTTGAAATTTTATAACTATTTGGTTAACTAGCATACAATCTGATTACATTTAGTTTAGTATTTAGTTAGCGCTAGTCTAGCTGTAAAGAGAACCTAAAAGTAACAATCCAATGGCGATCGAGCGGAATTATCTTCAAGAGTTAAGGGGGCTGGTCTGTCTGACCGGTGACCAGATCAAGAAGAATGATGACAAGAAATAATTTATTGTTATTCTTGACTCGTAAATAAAATAATTAATAAGCATAATTTATTGTTATTTTTAAACTCGTGAATATCCTAATTAAAAAGCGTGTTCCTTTTCAGTCGGACCCGTGGCCGGCGTCAGATGACCTCTTGGAGAATATTTTCTCCCTGGAGCAGGGGTCACTGAACTTCCTCGAGGAGTCCTTGCCAGACTTCGCATTGTGCCCTGACAATATATCGCAACCCTCAGAAGCGTTGAGCAGCTCGTGTTCTGATAGCGGGCTGTCCAGTGATCAGGCTGAATTGTAAGTTTTTTTTAATTTAAATTACGTTGCAGTATCTGATGCATAATATGAGGATGAGATGCATAATATGAGGATGAAACAGGTATTCTTGTTGTTTATGGCCATTATGGGGATGCGTAGCCACCTCGCTCGACGGTTTTTAATGGGTACTTCCAACTGGGGAGCCCCACAGACCCCGCCGCATATTGCCCGAGCTGTGGGGCTGCCCCAAGGTATTTCTGAGTCGTAAAAGAGGTATTCTTGTAGTAATCTAATAAGTAGGTTTTCATGCGCGTTTTTTTTGTAGTGAAAACTTCTTTAGCGGCGCTTGGCACTTTTTTTAAATGGGTAAAAAATGTTTATTTCCCGTCAGATCCGTAGCCTGATCGAAAAAGCGTGATTCCATAACCATTCCAAAATATTCAAAAATGCGCAACATTGATGTTTAAGTTTTCACTTCTGCCGGCACTCCCGGAGTGCAACCCGCCCTTTTTTTACTTCTTTGCTACCTTTGCTGATGAAATTCGATCAATTCGTTCGTAATAAGTGAGCCTAGTTTTCCTCGTCACACTTTTTTGATTTTCTACTGACATGTTTTCTACTGACATGTTTTATATTTTAACCTGTGTCTGTGTAGCCGGTTGACATTGATATGACCTTTTAATATGAGTCAGGGATGATTTCAAAAGCTTTTTTACTTTAAAATAGAAGGAATAGGAATACCAGAGAATAGTATCTTTTTATTTATTATATTCAATTAACATTGTAATGTCATGATAAAAAATCCTAACTGATTTTCTTTCGCCATTTCTTTTTCCAGTGGCGTAATGGTGGTAATTTAGTGTAGATTTTTTATTAATACAAATATAATAATTTACACACTGTAACTAGAAAAAGTGCCTGTTAAAACTTAATATTTAAAAATACTTTCTTTTCATAAATTGTTGCATTAACGTTTTTCTAATTAACCACATAACCTTTTGTTTTTTATTAAACTTGAAACACGTTTTAGTGGTGAAATTATTTCGTCCCAGATACGTCAGCTTTTCGTTATTGTAACCGGTCGGGCTGTAGACTGACTCACGACATTCACATTTAACATATGATGCAACACTGTCATACATACATGCTATTCGCTAACGTGTAAAGTCTAGTTCAGTTTGATTGTTCTTCATCTAATCGATTTCTTTTAAACTTTCGCGTTGCATTATTATAGTTAAACTAATAATAAAAATTTACGCGAATTTACGCGATCATAATGTTGGATTGTTGAATAAAAAGTGTCCGATTGCAGTTATATTGGGTTTAATTGAATAATACAACTTTCCTATTCAATGTCACAGAGCAGAGTGCCTTAGATAAAGCAAACATGAGAGGCGCCAATTTGCACAGATTAGAAATAATGATTGGTACATATACCACAGACTACAATAATGTTAACACATACTTTGTTTTTGCCTGACGTTTCGACCAGGAGCTCGATTCTACTAACACAAATGCACCAATTGACTCTCAATGGTGTCTCAATCGTGTCTCAATAGGATGCCGATAGTGTATCAGTGGAATAGTTTTTGATATTTGTTATGGACTTAAATAATAGCATTATGTTTAACTTATTATTTAGGTCCATAACAAATGTCAAAAACTATTCCACTGATACATTATCGGCATTCTATTGAGACACGATTGAGACACCATTGAGAGTCCATTGATGCATTTGTGTTAGTAGAATCGGGCCCCAGGTTACACCAACCGTGTCACAGGCGAACTGTTCAGTTCTCTATTCAGTACAGTTTGCCTGTCACCACGGCCAACAAAGTACGATCGCGTTAATTCCCGTTTTATTAACAATGGTCATTTTGCTTTTCTTTCCGAAATGTTAGTGAGTTTATAGAGTGGATTAGTTACAAAAATAATTTAATACTGTAATGTAATCATTGACGAGAGAAAGTCTCTGTGAGGACCTAGCTACTCTCTGAATAAATATTTAGATTTTTTATTTTTTTTAATTTATAAACGATTCCTATTGACTCTTGAGTGTAAACAGCTTGTGGCTATCGATAAGAATTGAAGCTTGGACTAGTAGAGTAGATTACCTCCGGGTAACACAGGCTATATGACATACCTATATTTTTTAATTGGGATCCTTAGTTAACCCCTTGCGAAGCCAGGACGGTTTTCTAGTGGAAAATATTTTTATGTGAAAATTCTACAAGATTTAAAGTCAACGACATGAATTAGTATTTAAAATTCTTCTTTCATAGTTTTTGAATTCTTAGCACACGTCTCTTCAAATGTTAAACCGTTACTTATGCAAATACGATGTATCATTTAACTGAATAATTTAAAACAAATTGTTATCAATAGTAAAATATTATTTGTTTTCTATCTCTTAATAAGTATAGACTAAAAGTGGTTTAAACTTTGCGTATGTCAGAATAGCCATGGGGATAGCCAAAAGCCAGAATAAAATATCAACCTCATTTCTTACTATTAAATGTAAAGCCACTTTAGTCCCCTTAAAGATATTACTTAGAAAGAAATTATTTAATGGATACATTTACATCCGTCATGCGTAGCTTATACTAGGTATCAATAAATTATTATATTATAATTAGTATATATAGTTATTTGACCTTCCAAGGTAAAAATACACCTGTCTGTTAACAAACTACGAACCAACTATTATGTATTAAAAAAATTGTTAAACCACAATCAAAGAAATGTATTCTTTGGAGACGTATGTTCATTGACGGCTCATCATAAGACGACCCGTTCGTTTGTTGCTTCTACCATAAAAAACAACCAACATAAAATAATATAAGTTACTAATATCCTTAACGTATCGATTTTATGTCCAAAACTGTACATGTCTTTCAACTACGCATTTTCTCTGGTTCTTTAAAGTTCAATGCCATTTCGTTCGGTTCAGCCTTGACGCTTTTTCTCGTGTAGAATAAACATATTAACTTCATGACAAATTACAGCTTAATATAGGTTGTTAACCTCATCTCTTAAAACACGTCATAGTTTATTTAATGTTGTTATTGTTTAGAAATCTATAGTTAGTAAACCGTTATCAGAAAATCTTTTTTGTTGTAATTTTTTTTGAGAGATTTTAACAGTTGATTGATACTCATTTGATGCCGTTAAAAATGTACATAGGTTTTCGTTTCATTATCTCGAGCGTCTCCGTGCTTCGGGCACGTTCAGCCTTCGGTCCTGGCTGTTCTTATAGATTCCAGTCGTTAAGCCAAATCGGTGGTCTCCAGGCGACTTAAAAACACTAGTCTCAGCCAATCCTCATTGGAGATTGGCAGAGTACGCTCCAATCCCCTTCGATTGAAGGGAGGGTGTATCCCTGCAGTGGGATGATTAAGGGTTGATACGAATGTAAATCTTTATATCTCTGCTTAATAAATCAATAAGTATACTTGGCAAAATGAAAATGTTTTATTAAATACAATATCTTTTATGAAACAAACAAAACATAATATTTTTTTATAAGATTATGTAAATACATAAGTGTAAATGAAAGTCGACTTGGGCCTTTCTCCTACGGTTAATTATGTTAATATTGACTTCGAAGTCATTGTTCGAGATAATAAAATGAGATCTTGTAAACATTACTTATCATCATATCAGTAGCCATGTGTTAAAAAAAATACACTCGTTGAGTTTTACAGTCGACCAATGAAAACGGTGAGCAGGATAGAGATTTTTATGCTGATAATGTAAACATCGTTTTGTTATGAAACTTTGTAATTTCATAGTACAATATGAATATACTATTGATGAATAAAAAATCCAGTAAATCCCTTCACGCATATTTAGAAATCTTGAATTATATTTATGGCCCTTCCCACCTCTTATGACTGTAGTTGTAATACATAATTCACAGAAAATAATATGTAAACACATCATGTGCTAGTTACTAAAGGTTCCAAAGATTCCTACAATGGTGCTAATTCTGTTGTACATTTAACTAGACCATGGGTCTCCAAACTACGGCCCGCGGGCCAGCCGCGACCCGCGAGCACTAACAATCCGGCCCGCGTAAGCGGAGCGAAATGACAATTGGCGCGAGCGAAATTTAAAATTACAGTATGCTGGTACGATGAGCTAGCTAGGTCCTGGCCCTGACTTCGTGGAGGAGTAAGTCTGGCCCTGAGACTGAAAAGTTTGGCGACCCATGAACTAGACTAAACTAATTTTGACAGGACTAGAAGTGTTGCTATCCTTGTCACTAATTGTAAACCAAGGAAGGACAACAACACCTTTGGTCCTGTCAAAATTACTTTAGTCTATTTAAATGTACAACAGACTTAGCACCAATTTATATTTGACTATAAAGAATTTCTTATAATTCTACCAGAAATAAGTATAATTGACTGTACATAATTTACAGAAAAAAAAAATATGTAAACACTTCATGTACTATTCCAAAGATTCCTACTATTTATATTTTCCTGTAAGGAATTTCGTACAATTCTACCAGAAATTGTAGGGCATAGTAGTGCACTGCATGTGGGTCGTTTCACTTCTCCGTTATGTACATAATAGGGTACACTGGACTGCGAAATGTCTTAACGCATGAGTACCTTTTCTGTTAAGATCTTTATTGCATACATCATTTAGATCCGGTATCCAATTACCATAACAATCTGTTTCTTTGATATCTAATCAATAAATATTCTTGAGACGAATCACACAACGTCCGTCATCTAGTCCCAATCTATGGGATGGCTGATAAATATACACAAATACTTATCATGCATAGATAGAAAACATCCAGACCAAGGCAAAGAGACATGTTCATGCAGACAAATGTTTGCCATGCGCAGGATACGAATCTGCGGCCCGATAAAGTGATTGTTAGACACTCGACCACCAGGCCGGTATCTTATAAAAACTCACTCAGTAGATAGTTTGTTTTACGAGTATCTAAAGGTGCACTTACCCTACTTTTCCAAGCGTTTGTGTACCTACATAGCGCATAGTTCACGGTGCGTAGTCGCATTTTTTCACATAAAAATAATAAATTCAAAGTTTTTATCATTATAATTAAGAAATAGAATAAACCGCTCTTGAAGTATAGTGTATTGCGCAAAAATAAAGATTAGATAGATAGCAAAGGATTTATTCCTGTACATTTCCATGTTTGATTATTAATTACATTATGTAATCAGAAATTAAGTTTAATATTTGTTTTTATGTTAATTAAATAAAAATAAAGTTTAATATTTGTTGTTTATATTTTTATGTTTACATGAAATAGGTTAGTAGATTTTCTTTACACAAGCAGATTGTCTTTTCGGCAGTATTTGTTGAACAAAAAACGGACCCAAATGATTACACTTGATCGGCTTCATTTAACTAGCGTGTTTATGTGGCCAAGGCAAGCTGCTTTTTTCCCGTATTTCCCCATATAATACACCTGTACCCACCCACCCATAATGCTAACCCTGTTTCATGTGTATTCCTACTGTAACTCGACCGTAATATTTAATGTTTCCTCATGTTCGGACATGAAAAAAATTACATAATAGTCTATGGGAAAGTATGGGTGTAGGAACCGAAAATGGAAATCTCATCTATGTCAATCAGGTTGATCGGGTTCTACTGAAAGTAGTAACCATAGAAATGTACGTGATTGATAACTTATGTTAGAATTTAACCTGTTAAGATGTGTTCCCTCCACATCTTAACACACTTTATATTAGGTAATTCTAGCAATACTAAATGTATGAAAGCGATATTCGTCTGTCGCGCGCGATACAACACACCACACCTTAACTGGTATACCATACCGTTGCGTTATAAATGTTAAGAATCAAGAAATGTCAGTCTTAACTGGTGGTAGGAAAATAATTATTTATAATTGTATGTCCTCATAATTTACCTTTTGATCCACTCGGTATCAGTCACCATTCTGGGCTAAGTCAATTGAGATTTCTCGATAAAACACTAAGCTATACACTTGAACTAGTCTGTGTACTGTTTTCCTGACTTAAAACAAAAAAAAAGTCAGTGTACTGTTAGGCTGGTTATACATAGATTTTGTGAAATATACTTTTAACCTATTATTAAATTATTACCAAAAGACCATACAAGAGCTACACATAATATACTAAGTATATGAATAAAAAAATCTTCAAAGAATTAAAAGTCTGTTTCTTTTGCAGCGACTTCGAACAGCAACTATCCCCATTCCTGATCCAAAACTCCTGTGATGAGGAACTGGTCACACCTGGCCTTGAGCCAACGAGTCCAGGAAACGCTCAAGATGTAGTCATCCAAGACAACAGTGACTCGAACTCAAGCGAGGTCGTGGACACTTTTGATATGCTTGATTTCGAACAGAATGTTGTACCTGGATTCATCAACACTAGCAGTAATACATTCCAAACCCCTGGTAAGTTATACTAATATATTTTTGGGGTGTCACTCTGAATTTCGACTATTAATTTTATTATACCCGACAGTCTAAATTTGGAAACCCAGTAGTTCGAACGAAACTCATTACTTCGACAAAACAAATGTTTCAGAATTTCGAATTATGTAATTGTATAAGTTCAGAACTATTATTATGTTCTGTCGAAGTAAAGAGTTTCGAACTACTGAGTTCGAAATTTTGACTCTGTCGGTTGTATTTTTGGTTTGGGTATCAATCAGAAACAACAAGCGATCCATAGAAAATAACTAGGCCAGCAGAGGACTTTGCCGAACGCATGTCACCTATTTTGCGACGCTATTCCGAAACTTATGTAGTGTGCGTAAAATGAACGAATGTTTACTTTACGTTTTACTGTGCGTGTGACGATATTATTAAATTTTAGTAAAAAAATATTGGTATTTAGATCTAAAAACATACTAATTTCTAACTAAACATTCCAGTTATTTAGATGAAATCTGAATATTTTTTTAACGAATCACTAAGACAAGTATCTCTATTGTCCATTGTAAAATGTTATACTGTTATGACTTGAAAGGTTCTTTGTCGTAACAACTAACAATACAAAAGTAATCTTTTAAAAGTTTCATTTAAAAGGCCAAAATCTACATTACAATCAAACCAGCGATGTTTTAATTGTCGCACAAATAACCATTTTTTTATCGTTAATTCGTGCTAATTCGTTATCAACGAAATGGGGAATTGTGTTATTTATTACAATAATTTAAGGTTAAATCACACCGACACGGCAGTTATGGATAGCGTCTTTATTATGCAAAAAATAGATGACATGACGAGCCATGATGTGTATGTGTACCACAGTAAATTCATGATTTTTGTGCTTCTAATCATTGTCATTTTTGTATCATTTTCTTATGAAATTTGCAATCAAGCTAAGCTTAGTTGCGCTCTGTTGATCCTCCTGAAAGGGTTTCTGCTACATTTTTTACCTCTAAGTATGGATAGCCCCTTTAAAAAAGCAATATAATTATTTCCTCACTTAGCCAGGAAAACACGGTATGGCATGATATTGCTCGTCCAACCCGATTCTTGAAATGAATAAATATTATAGTAAAGATAAAGCAGTAAAAACTGCTGCTGCGCTGCCGAACGGTGTCACTTCTGTGCGATATAACCCTTATAATGTTTTATCATATTCGGTATACACTTTAGGTAGCATTAATATCTTTTATATCATTATTTAAACAATCACGACCTTCAAATTTTTGTGTTGAAGTGAATCATAGTCTAACACTTGTGTCTATAAACATTTCGGAATTTCAGTAATGTAAATAGTCGTCGAACCTCGCGTTTCGTTCGCTTATTTCAAGTTATATAATCTTGTTTTCACTGCCCCTATCTCACTACGGTAGTTCAAAAAACTTTTTATTTTAGTCCAATATTTGCAGCTTATAAACATGCGAAATTTGAATTTGTACTAGGTTGTACTATCTTTACCTAAACGCAACTTAATGGTTACTAAAACTAAATTAATGATTCCGGAATAGGCTGACAATGGTGCTAATTCTGTTGTACATTTAACTATACTAAACTAATTTTTACAGGACTAGAAGTGTTGCTATCCTTGTCACTAATTGTAAACCAAGGAAGGACAACAACACCTTTGGTCCTGTCAAAATTAGTTTAGTCTAGTTAAATGTACAACAGAACTAGCACCAATGGCTTAATAAGACTCGTTTAGAAACAAAATAAAATTCGAAAAAAGACAGGTTTACTAAGTCTTCAATATCTGAAAGATTAGAGTTGTTTTTACCAACATCATATTGAGTGTAAAACATTTTAATTGAAGCACAAACACAAGTATATATTTTGTGATTATTTCAAGTATATTTTTTCCTTTTTTTCTTTCCTTTATTCCTGTTGTATCTATTGACTAGTATGCCCAAAGTAATTAGGGGTTTTTTTACATAGGTAAATCAGGAAGAAAACGCCGTCTCTCCCATACACCACAAGTGGCTGTCCAACCTAAATTACAGAAACCCTCAATTAAAGTATCGGCCACGCAAAAACCGCAATTGGTGGTGAAAGCACAACCCCAGAAACCTGTAAAGGTGGCAAACATTCAGGTGATCAACCCACAAACAAAAGTTTATTCAAAACCTGTTGAAAGTGTCGCACCGCAGAGAAGAGTGATCAGAGTAGCACCCATGGCTGGAAACCCAAGGTCTATATTGTTACCCGTCACCATCAAGGACATGAAAGACTTCAAGTCGATTAAAATTATAAATGCGGCCGATTTAAAGAACCCAAATATCAAATTGACAGCTGCGAACCTTCTATCGCAAAGTAAAAGTCAAGAACTTAAAGTGGAGTCACGTAGTGATTACGAATTTGAACACAACGGAAATAATTGTGGTGAGTACTTATATTTGATAAGATCTACGCTATGCTAAGAAGATTGGATAAGATTATAATTTGGGCAATCAGCGTAAAACTGCCGCATGAACTCCTCTTTCCACTTCCAAATATTCCTGTCGTACCTATCCTTCAAAATGATGTAAAAAAAAATGTTATGAATATTTCTGAACGAATTACACAACACCATCATGTCCATAAACTAAGCAAAGCTTGTTTGAGTACTAGACAGTTGATAAATGTACATGTAATAAATAGCTTTTATACTAATTCATAGGAACGATTTTGGGAAAACTTTCCCGAGATAATGAAAATACGTTTAGATATGTTGTTATTAGACATTTTAATAGCTTGCGCGAACTGTCACGAACATGCAGTTTATTGAAGGCGTATAGGCGGCCTTACAGACAAATATAAGATATACACTTATTACTATGTTTATGTACTTTTTCTTTTTAATTTGTTTCACGAAGTATCAAACCACTTGCCGAGTACTGTTACTCGCCCTATGGTACAGTTAACATTCAATCGGCCCAATCTAGTCTATTGGAGTCAATTGTACGAATTTAGTAGCGTCGTCGCATTCTTAAATGAATTTGGTCAATGCACTCTTGTTTTATGATCAATGATCATAATCATATTAATTTAGGTATGCACCTCAAAAAATACCGACCCAACTAGGAGTGTGAACATTTGTACGAAGTGCCATTGTGTTCAAAAATATTTTATTTTATTTTTATTTATTTATTTATAAAACGTTACATTTAGTTAATAAAATGAATATCAGCGCAACAAAAACAATTTTGTTTTACTGTACGCTGTATTATAAAAATATTGAAAAATATCTCCCGGTAATTCACTGTAATGTTGTTTCACCATTCACTCATTTCTGTGGTAACCATTTACCATCAGGCCTCTTCCTTGTTTGTCTGTCGTATGACAAAAAAAAAAGAAATAATGTTATGATTGAAAGTAATCAATAAAAAAAGATATATAATAGGAAATGCTTGGAAAATAATATATATTCTCAGCAAACTTACTTGTGTATGAATAAAGAAATATTTTTTGCTATCATTATAAATTGAATTAATTAAAACTACATTATTCTGAACACATTTACAGGGAAAAAAGTATATTAAAGATATGTAGACAAAAGTCGCATAGGCCTTATTAATTATTCATTACGAATACATAGAACATCAGCAAATTTATTTTTTTCTACAAAGTGGAAAATCCGGTTTTTAAAACTTGTGACTCTCGGTTTTTATGACACAACTTCTATACTAAGTTATAACATGTTATTATATGTATATTCCACGTGTTATCAAATACATTTGATTATCGTTACTATCTCTTACACTTGTTTGACTTATGTGCCTACAAAAAAAATTAGGTTATCACTAAAAGACGAGCATACGGCTCATCTGATGGTAAGCATCACCGTAGCTTATAGACGCTTGCAATATCGGGGTAGTACTCACGCGTTGCCAAAATCCCCCCAAAAGTGGAGCTCTGAAGAGCTTACTCACCGTAGGAACACAACATGGCCTAAACCAATGCTATTTGGCTACGATCTTCTGTAAGATGGAGGTCCTTCCCCGGACGGGCTGCTCCGATTTGAGCGGATTATCCGCTGTGCCCTACCTCTCCTAAAAGTAATTTAAGTGAAGTGTTGTTTTACAACGTGCATTTGTCCTGCTCACGTCATTTGGAGTCGGCTTCACACTTAACACTTTTACACTATCAAATTTCACAATACATAATTCATTTTACTTAGGTTACTTTTATTTTATTTAATAATTAGAAATTTGTACTATCTACATGCAACCAACACTCACATAATATTGTTTTTATTTTTAATGTTTTATTACTATTCATACATTTTATTCTTTTAAACAAATAGTATTTATCTTTGTGTATAAAAAATATTTTACTTTCCATTCCCAAAAATATGTAATTAAATTGAGTCTCCCGATTTTATATGCAGTCTTCCACTACTACCTACGAAGACATCCCTAAAGTTTATAGCTATAATATAATCACCCAAAACTATTCTACTTGTTATTTGTATCTTAATGTAATATATTCTAATCATTCTATCTCTTTCAGACGACTCTGGTAGTGAGAGAAGCGACGATGAAGATGAGCCCAGAGAAGTAAGCGACGGCAGAAATGGATATCCCCGTCTCGTTCTAACAGCTGAAGAGAGACGTTTGCTAGCAAAGGAGGGTATAACATTGCCCAGTAGCTACCCCCTCACCAAACACGAAGAACGGGAACTGAAGAGGATTCGCCGCAAGATCAGGAACAAGATCTCCGCACAAGACTCCAGGAAACGCAAGAAGGAATATGTCGATGGGCTTGAAGACAGGTGAGTTTATCAGACAAAAACAATATATCATGCTATCTCTTTTTACTTCCTTAATTCGACGATGATAGCATTATTATCAGATTTAATATAACTGATTTGCAACTAATAAGTTGTAATTCTTTCTTAGCAAGATACCGTCCGTCTTTTTTGCTAGGTCCATGTTTAAAGACTATACTTTTATATGCACTTTCATTAAGGTCATTTACGTTTAAATTGACATATTATTTCAAACTTTTTCGAATCTTCTTTGTAAACAATAGAGCCGACATAGTCACACTTTAAATTAAGAAATCAAAAAAATATTTGTTTCTGCCATTGGCAAACGGCAGATATGATATGAAACAATGCATAATTGGCAAGAAACTTAGTACTTGTAACTATGAACTATTCAAATATTACGTCAAACAAGTTGCTAAGTGATATTTGGTTCGGCATACTTAAACGGTAATGACAATATAATAGTTACTGGTTTCACCACGGTTTCACATTGTCATCTACAAAACTATTTACCTACTAGCTGATGACCACGGTTTTATACGTCACATCCCGTTATTCCCGTCCCGGACTGATATCCGGGATAAATAAATAAATAAATATATAGGGACAATTCATACAGATTGGGCTAGCCCCAAAGTAAGTTCGAAACTTGTGTTATGGGATACTAACTCAACGATATTATATTTTATAACAAATACATATATAGATAAACATCCAAGACCCGAGGCCAATCAGAAAAAGTTCGTTTTTCATCATGACCCGAACGGGGCTCGAACCCGGGACCTCCTGGGTGGCGGTCTGGCGTGGTAACCATTACGCCACGGAGGTCGTCGATAAGAACTAACCTATGTGTTAATCCAGGCTTTATACTTACAAGTAAATCTATCAAGCCGTTTTTGCGTGACAGATTACCAACATCCATACATACTCCTATTGACGACCTCCGTGGCATAATGGTTACTACGTCTGACCGCCACCCAGGAGGTCCCGGGTTCGATCCCCGGTCGGGTCATGATGAAAAACGAACTTTTTCTGATTCGCCTCGGGTCTTGGATGTTAATCTATATATGTATTTGTTATAAAATATAATATCGTTGAGTTAGTATCCCATAACACAAGTTTCGAACTTACTTTGTGGCTATCTCAATCTGTATGAATTGTCCCTATAAAAAAAATTTTCGCAAACTTTCGCGTATACATATTACATTAAGTGTATATTGCCATAAGGAAAATGTAGCCTTGTTTTTTCCAAACATAATGAACTTCCCACAGTTCACAAAATGTCTTTATTTACGTTCGAGTTTCATCATTATGATGACTAATCCTGTGCATTCCACGCGAAATAATCCAACGTGGCACCTCCACGGTCATTGGTCCACGAGCGAATATGTCTGAGTCAGCATTATCATTCTTGATTATCAAATATTTTCATTATAATGAGGTTTATAAAGGTTGCCTCTAATAATATACGTATTATATGCATAAACGTGAAAGTTTGAGTATATTTTCGAGATGTTTTTGTACCTACTTGAAACCATTTCTATGTACCATGTACCTAAGCAAATATGTATACTAATTTGTGATGTCATTGCCGACTGGCGTGTTCCTTCAGTTTCGACAGGCTCTCAAATAAATATGTCTTATCTAAATAGTATACCAAATAATCCAAATTATAATAATAAATATTGTAGACATAACAATATTAAATTATATAATTAATGATATTGAATGACAAAAACGGTAACTGGGTTAAGCTATAAATTGACACGCGGCCACTGTTATTAGGTAAATAATATTTATTAATGTATAACTTTGTATTTAATCGTAAAAGGTTAAGAGGTAAAGATTAACTGATAATTTTATATCAGAATTACATCAACATCCTTGAGCAAGTAGGCATAGCAAGTTCTTTCGTATGTATAAAAGGAACCAACAGTTGCTCTTTTAACTTTAAGATCAGATCAAGGTTTAACTGAAACAAAGTTTCTTTGGGCATTTCTTCTCGTGAATGATCATAACAAAATGCTGGTAGATTAAATAATATATGTAACATTGTAAAAGACGCGTAACGCCCGAACCCAATATGCGATCTCCTTTTCTAATCCTTTTTTCTTGCGTCGGTTGAAAAAGTTACAATACATTGTAGTACATTGTATTTTTACGCTATGGAAGTAAACTATGAATCAATACTTCCGTCCCACAGAATAAAGAATTTTGGATTTTGTTTTCTTCAGATATGTAATGTATTTGGTAGCTTCATACGTACAAAATCACATTTTCCATTCTCTTTATATATCAAATTGACACTTGCTAGTTCTCGTTAATTTAACCGCGTGGATTGTGCGTCCCCCTTTCACTGCGCATGCGTCACTTATACATTGACCTTTCTTATCTGAACCAACTGCGTTATGTTTAATTTATTTTATGTTTTTCTTATATAGATCACTGGGATTTTACAATGTAAATGTTAATTTGTTATGTAATTTCTTATATATTTTTTGAGATGACTGATATGTTATTGTGATGTCCTTAGTTCGAAAGATAACATTATGTTTACTTCCACGCTTCTGTTTTGTTTGTCGCATCCTTGTCAATTACTTTGGTTCTTTGGTTTCAAGCTTAATTGTCAAAAGTGAAACTTTGTCAATTTCTTAGGTTGTTTTGTTTCAAGCTTCTTTGTCAAAAGTGAATCCTTTACAAATTTTTGAGGTACAATAATTACATTCTAGAACTTATTACTTTCTATTTAATATGATTTTAAACATATAAACGTTACAATGAACTTTTTCATTATTTTATATCAATTGTAATATCTTCGACAAGGTTATTGAAAGACGGTAGCATAGTTACACTTGTGTGTACACAATATAACATAATTTAATATTTGCGCACATGTCATAAGATAAGACGCAAGCACGTGTTTAATACTCAACACCTTTATTCCTTACATCAGTATTGTTTTAGATAATAACAATGAGAAATATATTGAGTCCTTCAAGCAATTATAAAGCGTTATTGTCTGTTTTTTTTTTCAAATAAACGAGGACTGAGTATGTCCCTCGCTTATATCCTATATTGACAGAGTGAGATGGAATTGTAAAGCACTTTCCATTAGGACCCAACAAAATATCTTATTCGAAAAAGTACATTTATTTCCAGAAGCAGTTCACGATAAATCATTTCATATTCTTCATACATAGACTACTAGGTACCAATGCTGAGGTCAGACTACAGTTCACTTTTATGGTCAGACCTTTAGACCAGTCTCCTCATATAGTCTTCGAACTGTGGCATTTTACGCTCGCTTCACTCTCTGGCCCTCATTTTCGTCTGGATCAGATTTCCTCGGGGGAAATGTTCCGTGTATATGTTACCGGAAATTTATGTAATCCGTCATTATATACAATTCCTAGGAAATGTGTTATTATAAAGAGGGCCTCGCTCCCTTCGGTCGAGGTTAGGGTTAGCTTGTGACCATCAAAAGCCAGACCCTTCTTTATAATAACACATTTCCTAGGAATTGTATACAATGACGGATTACATACATTTCCGGTAACATATAGATTAGAATAAAATTTGAATATTAAAATAAACCAGACATACGTTTTTATAAAAAAAATTAAGGGCCTCTGTCATCACTTGCGGATAGCCAATCTGTCAAAACATTATGTTGTCAGTTTATCTGACAGATAGGGTAACCGAAAATTAAGCAAGTGGTGAAACAGGTTCAAAAAAATCAAATACTATTCTACTACTTTACTATTCTTGTCAATTCTTTGTAGCACAAAATTTACTGTACTATTCTTGTCAATTCTTTGTAGCACAAAATTATCTGAACAGTCTAGCAAAAGATTTTTATATGTCAATTTAAATAGTATGGACTTGGACACCGTACATCCTAAAATACGGATCGTAATACAATTATGAACTTATAACACAATTTTCAAGGAAGACACGCTAACTATAACCAAAGTCATTAAGCAAATTGCGTCACTAGGAAATCACAGGCTAAACAATGATTTATTTACAGGGTAAAACAGTGCACGGTGGATAACCAAACTCTTATAAGAAGAATAAAGATATTGCAGTCACAGAACCACACATTGACGGCGCAATTGAAGCGGTTACAGGTAAAAAAATGTGTCTATTTTTAATACCTAAAATTTGGTTTACAAATTGAGTTGACATTCATGCAATGACGTCAGCGCCGTAATAGTCTTAAGGTGCTTCTTCACCGCGAGCATTCGCGTGTAATGTAACATTTTGGATTCGACTTTGAGCATTACATTACAATACTACCTCTCTGACTGACGAGCGTTCGCCTCCCTCACTGCTGTAATGCTCGAATCTGAGCGTTACATTACACGAAAGAATCCCGGTGAAGGAGCACCTTTACAGACAGTTTCTGAAACCCATTGTGTGCGGCAAATTCGTTCGGCAAAAATTATTTATTTTAATTGAATATTATTTAATCATTTGAATGGTTTTTTTTCATGCCACAAAGGTATCAAACAAAACAAAGGCCCGCCTGATGGTAAGCATGGACGTAGCCTATAGACGCTTGCAATTCCCGGGGTATCACTCACGCGTTGCCAACTCTCCCAACTCCGAGTGGAGATCTGGAGACCTTACTCACCGTAGGAACACAGCATGGCCGAGACCAATGCTAGTTGGCTACGATGTTCTGTAAGGAGCAGATTATCCGCAGTTCCCTACCTCATAAAACATTTATTGTCCACAGTTTAACCAATCATAAGGAAAATTAAGTTAAATGAACGGTTAAATAATATATTAATTAAATACTTTTGCCTTAAACAAAAGTTTCGAAACAAATAACTAGAAACTTCAACAACAGAATTAGCCGCTTTCCGCTGCTTCGCCCTGCTCATACAAAATACTTATAAAACGGGCGAGTGGCATTAAAATGTTACTGGTATTATAAATGTAGGGGAGCTCGATGGCGTCGCTGTGTGTCGCACTCTAATATGAACACAAGTTAAGCGACGTCGACCCTAGCCGGCGTTTGGATGGGTTTCGTTATCTCGAACTTCTCCGTGCTTCGGAGGGCACGTTAAGTCGTCGGTCCCGGTTGTTGTCGATAGATGACAGTCGTTAAGCCAAGTTGGTGGCCTTCGGGCGGCTTGAAAACACCGGCCTCTGCCAATACGCATTGATTGGAGCAGCGTGGCAGAGTACGCTAATCACCTTCGATGGATGGGACCCGTATCCCTGCAGTGGGATGATAATGGGTTGATATGACGATTATAAATGTGAAAGTAGCTTTGTCTGTTACCTCTTTATGTTGAAACGGCTGAATCTATTGATATGAAATTTGGTATCGGAGCAGTTGGAGTATCTAGTAGCCCATAAAACTAGTAGAATAGAGATATTATCATATAAAACCTCAAAAATGGAGGGCCTATCAAACTTATAGTGTGGAAGTAATAAATAGGTATTCTTCGTCAACAGTTCCAGAGATAAGCGCGTTCAAATAAACTGTCCATTACCATATCGGTATAAATATAATTAGCCAACAGCATTTTTAACTATTCCTTCGAAGAAACAAGTCTACCAAAAACATGTATTTAAGTAGTTAAGTCCAGAATCGGAACTGGTTTAACTTTAAAAAACCTTCATGGTTAACATGGTGGTTAACTGGACGTACCAAGATAAAAATAACTAGGTATACAACTATTTCAATGCACTTTATTACATTTTCGTTAACTTTTCTTGTCAAAATACGTCTTAATTAGTTTGTAAAACGCATTTAAATTTTAATTCCGCATTAAGTATCAAGCTATACTCTTTTTTCTTCTTTAGTTTGACAGAGACAGTTATAATTTAATGTGTCATTAACTTAAAAATGCTTTTTAGAAACTATCTATATAACTACTACTCCGTGTAGGTACCCCGAAAGATATTTGGTGTGAAAAGTTAAAGAAACTATATCTTTTAATACTTTATGTGGATGTCTTTATTCGCAAATTTCTGAACAAAAAACCTTAACCTTTTCTTTCATTGTTATGTTTTTATTGGTTAGATTAATAGTAAATTTTTCTATTATTTTGACAGATTTTATTTGAGAAATAAGTCAATTAACTGGATGCTACAGACCCTAAGCATATTATGACAAAAGTTATATTATATCAACTGAACACATTTTTGTCAGAAATAAAAAAAAAAGGTTTTTGTTGATTATGTAAAAATATTCATAAAAAATCTTTTATATTTTTGTACGGATTACAATTTTCTGTCAACTATTCCACCATTTACATGTTAATGTAAAGAACCATTGAGAATCTCAATTGGTCACACCGCATAGCAACCGCAATCAGTAAAGCTAGCGTGTAAAACGGCTGCATAATTAATAAATGACGCATAAGCTTATTACAGCGACATTATCTTGAATATTTGCTTAGAGTTATTTATTTAATGAAAATCCTGTTTAACCATCCTTATTTAGCTTATTTATGTATTACTAGCTGTTCCCGCGACTTCGTTCGTGTGGTTGTCAAAAACACTATCGCGATATTTAAAAAAAATCCCCGTTTTTGCAACATTTTTCACTGATGCTTCGCTCCTATTGGTTAAAGCCTTCCTCGACAAATGGTCTATCCAAAGCAAACAATTTTTTTAATTCCCACCAGTAATTGCTGAAATTAGCGCGTTCAAACAAACAAACTCTTCAGCTTTATATATTAGTATAGATAAATGCGTAATTACCTCTACACAAATTTGGTATGAGAATTGAAATCCTTTCTCAATTCTCACTCAAAGATTCCACAGTCAAAGATCTCATCAGAGTTTCCAAATACAAACGAATGGTCGATAAATTTAGATTTATCGATTTTATCATTCAGATCTTCTTAGTTCGGAATTCAAATTCTAGAAGTGCTTATTTCAAATACACTGAAGGATAGTTTATTTCCTGAAACAGTGCAAAGTGGAAGATTATAATGGATTTTTGAAGTGAAAACTTCTTTAGTGGCGCTTGGCACTTTTTTTAGATGGGTAAAAAATGTTAAACTCGCATCAGATCCGTAGCCCATTCACTAACCATTCCAAAATATTCAAAAATGCACAACGTTGATGTTTAAGTTTTCACTTGTCTTCTGCCGGCACTCCCGCAGTGCAACCCGTCCCTTTTCTTTTAGATTTACTTGAACTTCTCTGTCTGGAGAAAGGGTTGGGGGGGGGGGGGGACTTACTTTCTTTACCCATACAGAAAATCTACGCAGATGGAATCGCAGGCACATTCAGCAAATTAATACGTCATATTTCTTTCCAGAATGTTCTGACGGGCGTGACAACAGGTTCGAGCAGTAAATCCGCGCAGCCAGCGACGTGCCTTCTAGTGCTGTTATTGTCGGTAGCCCTGGTGGCGCTGCCGTCCATGCAAAAGGAACTGCGGCCGCCCCGCAACGACCAACCGGTCAACTCGCCATCCATCACAAGAGCACTGCTCTCGGCTACAAATAGTATGTATTTTTTTATGTAAGAAAGTGGCAAACGAGCTTTCCTGTCACATACTGTTAAGTGATCACCATTGAATCAATTAAAATACCCGTTGCGTTGCAGAAATATATTTTAAGGTTAAAGCCACAAAATTTGATCCAGTCATTGTCGACTTGAAGAACAAACGCCTTTTTCTTCTTTACTTTGAAAGTAACTGCTTTAAATGCGTCGTTAACTTTAAAATGTTCATAAGTGTAATTCAATGTAACTTTCATGGAATTTTCTTTCAAGCTAGGATCAGTCATAGTTAATCACCTCTTTTCCTTCTTTAAGTCTGACGGAATTTATTTCAAGTCCCCCTTTTGTCACGCGTTGAGTTATTTTTTAAGTGGGCTCCAGTCTGTTAGCCGACATTCAGCAACTTTCTATAAATTAAGAATTTGTCGATATTTTATGTTTATTTTGAAAAAAATAAATAATATATTTATCATTTTCACAAGTTACAAAACGATCTCCAAAAAAGCAGATCACTGGCTTCACTGCACAACTTTCACTTTCGAAATTTCTTAAATCTAGACTTATGTAATTAATTTTATTTAACGAAGCTTGTTATTTAAACTGAATTTTGAGAATTTTATGGCATTTACGTCATCAATATAAAATGTAATTATTTTATTTCGAAAACAATGTGACTTCATAAAGGTTATTATTTTCTGGGTTATGGGAGGTCTGATGCCATTTTCATGGTTCAGCGTGCATTTAACGCACGGCTGTGACTATCAAGGTTTACATATGGACGCCTTGGCAGTATACGGCAAGGCATATTTAAAGACGAGCCAATCTTCTTAATCT
The DNA here is from genome assembly GCA_905163395.2 of Endotricha flammealis. NCBI lineage: Eukaryota > Metazoa > Arthropoda > Insecta > Lepidoptera > Pyralidae > Endotricha > Endotricha flammealis. Next base: position 9,761,121 of record LR990867.1, read on the forward strand.
AAGGTTCCTTCGATATTCGCAAGCTCAGATTGGCATGCTCGAAGACTTCTAGTCTTTGTTAAAAGATACCTTGCCGTGTAGTTACTATAATAGGGGCCCCAAGGGCTGGGTAGCAGGTCGCGCCAACCCTATTACATTAGTGCTAAGAATAAATATTTAAAAACCAATGTGTCTTTTCCAGAAATCACACTCGACGAGACAGTGATCGACGATGGCGAATTCAATATGGAGGAGTTGATCACTTTCAATCGCCCACACTCTGACCATGATTACCAGGTCGTCAAGAGCCTGGACACCCCGAAGGTACTGCCCGGTGGGTACTTAGACCTACCCATAGACGAGGACTGGCCACCTAATTTGAAGAAACGCATGAAAAAGCTAGAGTTTGATTATGAGGATGGAAGGGATTACCTGGCACCGATAGTCAAGGAGGAGAATTATGAGAACTTCCACAAATACGAGTCTAAAATACGCGATGACGATTACAAACTTGAAGACAACGGATTTCTGACCAACACCCTGATGTCTACGGGACGAAAACTTGGCGAACTACTCGAAGTGTTCCCCCCCATACCCGTGAAGAACGAAGACATCGTCATCGAAGAGGTATCAGACTACGACAGGAATATCACCGAAGTAAAAAGTTTCGTTGTCAACGGTTCCCTGAGCGAGTTCTAATCTAGTTCGTTACACAGATTCTATATTTTTTAAATCACCTTTTTTTTCTTGTTATATTTCCGTTTCAAATACTATTCTATTTTATATTATTTACAATTTAAAGATAATTGCAATGAAATTATTCCTACGATTAGTTAGGAAGTGTTAGTATAGTCCAACGTCCGATTACAAAGCTGACTCGGGCCGCGCCTGCTCGCGACGGAGCGAGTTTTTATAAATTTTATGTAATCTTCGTTTTAGTGAGATAATGATGAATGCTTTATTATAAATTAGGTTAAGTATTATTTCAACGAGTATCGGATGCATGTTAAGATATTTATTTGAGACTTCAAAATTTAATATATTAATCAATATACATTTATTTTACTATAAAAACAAACTTTGTTATACAATTTAGTGTAAGTTACGTTTGAAGCATTTTCGCGTTACTTGGTGCAATTATGTATAAGTACTGATTTTGTTCAGTGTTAGTTGTTTTAAGTGATCTTTTTAAACATAGCATGTTAGTTCTAGTTCCTTTACCTACTTAGATCATTTCGGATTGTCATGGGAACCTTGAACTTTGATGGAAGTTCGAATAAACTATGTAAGTGCAAAATCATTTGTTTAATTATCTCCCTCTCGGAAGAATCCTAAAAAATAAGTTCGTCTGCCAGGGTATGTCAGTTTGGTTATAAAGAAAACAAGTTTGAAACATACATACATAAAACAAATATAAAAATTAGCCGTAAAACACTATCACAGCATTTCTGTTATAATATAAAACATATAATAGACGCCTAAACTTTCACTTCGTCTATTTATATATTGACCCACAAAATTGAGAATAGATGCTTTTAGTGATGGCAAAATGCATTTCTGAATGTTGCACAAATGAAATGCTCTACATTGTTCGTATTGAGGTCGTGACTGGTCTCGCGGCGCTTCACTGCGCCCATTCTCTTGCTTAGTACAGCTATGCAGTTCACAAAATGAACATTTTAGTGACAGATTTTATAGTAAATTTATTTATACAAGTAGAAAAAGTAATAAAAAAAGTAAATTCATTAAAATTTTGGTAGAAAGATGGTCGATTGTGAAACGACTGAAAATGATTCTTTTTTCGCATTTATGAATTTCAAATAAACTACCTACTTTTCTATTTATTTCACAACAAAATATTACATCCATTTCATACCGACGCCATAGTTTTTAAGAAATTAAACTGTTTCACTTTAGCGTCTTGATTTTAAACGTATATTTCGATAAATGAGTGCATCACTCATGCTGAAAACGACAACTTCCTGAAACGACGACTTTCTAAAAACGACAAATCATTCCCAAGTCTGGTTCTATAAAACTATTGAGGCTTCATGTGGATGTTTTGTATCCCATCAGTATAAAGAACTTTTAGGACAATAAATGCGATGATTGACATTATGATTGACAAAAGCCAAGAGCAAAATAGTATTGTATAAAACTATTGTGTCAATTTATGACAAATAGCATTATGTTCAACAGTTCTATAGAACAAAATCATGGGCCACTACTGGGATGCACCCAGACGAATGCACTGCTGACGTAGTCTTTATTTCATAAGTACTTCAATCCGGGACAGAGACTTCTACTCTATAAATTCAAGTCCGGCCCGACATGGAGTACTGCTCTCATCTATGGGCTGGAGTGCGATACGAACTGGGATCTCTCGACTCGATTCAAAAACGTGCTAATGAGGATTGTTAACGATCCCAAACACAAGCGGTATCGAGCCTCTTAGTCTGCGGACCACGGGCATTTTTACTTGCCCGTGGTCCACCTTTTTAATAATATATGAAATACTATTGCAAACCTTTTTGAACTTTTTAGGGTTCAGTAGTAAAATACAAGGAACCATTATGGTTTCAGAGGTAATGCTAGAAAGCTGTAATTCGGTATGTATTGTTTCCGGAAATGTATACTAGCTATGTAATTCTGTCATTGTATATGATACGCTCAAAGACCAAAAACGCTCAGTGAACGGCAAAATAGCCCACAAGGCGTTGATTGAACCGTAAGAAAAATTCGCGCCTCACTCGCTTCGCTCGCTCGGCGGTGTTATGATCACAAGCTAACCCTAACCTAACCCAGTTTGTCTGATGAACAACATGTTTCAATTATTTTATTTACAGACACATACATTTCCGGTAACATACCTATACTGATACACATATTAATGCTAAAAAGTAGAATTTTTTTTTGAAAATCAAAATTGAGGTTATGGTACTATAATGTTACGGTTTGCGTATGATTTTACATTTCAAAATCATCTTAGAACCATCCGAAAATCGTATGAAAATCATTTCTGAATCACCATAAAAGCATTCTAAAATAAGACTGAAAATTATTCATAACTAAATCTAAAGTCAATCTTAGTCCATCACAAAACTATTTTAATAACATAACAAAAATTTCGTCAAAATTACCTATAATAATCCTAAACCATATCAAAAAATTTCGAAAATAATCATTCCTAATCCATCCTAAAAACATTGCTAAATAATCCTAAAAGCATTCCTAATCCATCCTAAAAACATTGCTAAATAATTCTAAAAGCATTCCTAATCCATCCCAAAAACATTGCTAAATAATCCTAAAAGCATTCCTAATCCATCCTAAAAACATTTCTTAATAATCCTAAAGGCATTCCTAATCCATCCCAATAACATTGCTTAATAATCCTAAAAACATTCCTAATCCATCCTAAAAACATTTCTTAATAATCCTAAAGGCATTCCTAATCCATCCTAAAAACATTGCTAAATAATTCTAAAAGCATTCCTAATCCATCCCAAAAACATTGCTAAATAATCCTAAAAGCATTCCTAATCCATCCTAAAAACATTTCTTAATAATCCTAAAGGCATTCCTAATCCATCCTAAAAACATTGCAAAATAATCTTAAAACCATTTCTAATCCATCCTAAAAGCATTCCTAAACTACACCAAAAACATTCCAAAATAATCCTAGAAATAAACACTAACTCGGATGGAGGTGGACCATGGCCCATTGAATATTTGAATTTCTTATTACAAATCATTTAGGTGTACCACGGGCAAGAAAAAATGCCCGTGGTCCACCCAGGTGTACCACGCAGGTGGACCACGACCAATACGCGTCTGCGGAGAGATTTCGCCTCCCTATGTATGTGTGTTCTACCGCTTGTACAACGGGAATTGTTCGATTTGATGCCTACGTCCACTTTTTATACTCTAGAACCAAAATGATCGCTTACTGCGTGGTTTCAGAGTTTTCTCCCACGAAAGCAGAAGTTGTGGAATAAGATCCCCGCCGAGGTCTATTCTTTAGACTATACTATGGAGTTCTTCAAAACGGGCATTAAAAGATTTTTACAGGATCGGCAATGAGCGAGTGATACCCCCGGTGTTGCAAGCGTCAAGGCTTACCATCAGGTGGGCCGTATGCTTGTTTGCTACCTTAGTGATATAAAAATAAAAGTTCTAATGTAGTAAGGCCGGATTTCGTGTATACATATGTATACAAAAATGTAATTGAAACGTACATACATATGACGTGTTATCTACAGGTAAAATAATAAAACTGATGTCTTATAATAAGCTTTATTAATTATGAGTTAGGCTGATTTTACAGTCACGCGTTTCGGCAGCGCCGTCGGAGCGCGCGCGCTCGGATATGTATTGGGGTATTAGTAGCGTTTCAAATTCGCGCGCTTGAGCAGCGCCGTTCGTTGAACGCGTCCTATTCGCGCGGCGCGGTCGAAGCGCGCGCCGCTCGTGCGCTTCTACGGCCATTGTGCGTTTTAGTCTCACGCCGTTGAGACGTGCCGTTAGGTACTGTTGTGTACAAAATGAATTACATCGATACGGGTCGAGTAATTGACGAAGTGCGAATTAGAAGATGTTTATGGGACCCGGCCGATGATTTTTATAAGAATAAGGACGCAAAAAATAAAGCCTGGGAAGAAATTGGAAAGGAATTGTGTGGTGAAAATTTCAATACAGACTTAGGTAAGAAACATTTATTAATAAAATCTTTTTTGTTACATACATGTTTACCGCTAGTTGCACAAACGAAATCCTCCATCCTCCATTAAAACATTCTATCACTTTTAGTGTTCAGTTCACAATAAGAGATATAAATTAACTTTAAAGATCGTTTGTCAAGTGTAACCGACGAGTCTGGTACCTTAATTAAGTCACATTAGCTACTTATTACCTAGTGTAAAATTAAGTGAAATCGTTTTGTCCGCCCGCGAATTTCAGAAATTCTAATCTATTTAAATATATAAATCAATTGCTGTTCGTTAGTCTCGCTAAAATCGAGAACGGCTGGACCGATTTGGCTAATTTTGGTTATGATTTATTTGTGGAAGTCCAGAGGAGGTTTAAAAGGTGAATAAATATGAAAATTTTATCGATTGAGGCAGTACAACGTCTGCCGGGTCACCTAGTGAAAAATATTAATTGGGTAGGTAAATCAAATAAGCCACGACGATATTACTGCGTTTCGTTTCGTTCCATTTTTGAATTTCGCGGTAGGTGTCAACTATAAAATCAGAACACAGATCTATCTTGCCATGACACGCTACCAGTGGGTGATACGAAGTAATTAGCGAATATATCGCGTAATGTGTTTCCTGATCTATGATCTGGGTCGTTAATTAGATCAGTCAATCCCGTTATAGTTAATGTGTGATTAACGTTGTAGCCATCCCGTACTCTAATAAAATTATGCAATATGCAACAGGCTTGAACTATCTTTTTTGCAATAGGAAAACTGACACTCATAGGAGTATGGAATACTCTGAATTTGTTGGACATTATTCCAAACGTCGACTCTATGTACCGTCTAGCACGACTTAAGCGGTAATTAAATATTTTCTTTTTATGAGTCATGTTGGATCGCACATAAGGTCTCATCACATGATTGGATATACCAAATGCACCATCACCAACTATTATGTGTGGTACTGTTATATTAGTGCCCGGCAGATGCTTTACACCTGGCAACCTCAAACTATTGTTCTGTAACTTTTGAAATAGTGAACTCTCTTGAAATATTGTAGAGTCTGAGTTTTTCCCGCAAGAACCTATGTTAATATATGTGAAACAATAGTTCGCATCGCACATTGCCAAAAGGACGATAGAATAGAAATGTTTATAATTATAAAACATTGAGCCTCCACCTGCAGGATTTACTATACGTATGTGTTTACCATCTATCGCCCCGCAACAATTTGGAAAATTTGCATATAACTGAAATTCTTCACTTATGCGCTGCCACATTTCTGTAGTTGGTTCAGGTAGACATTCATGACGCAGTTTTTCCCATATAGTCGAACAAACTTCATCTACTATCTTAGCTACAGTAGTGATTCCCATTCTGTATGTGATAGATAAATCGGAGAAAGTACTGCCCGTTGCCAAAAACCTGAAAACAAAAAGTATTTTCATTTGATTTTAGTATATAGGTAAGTACCTAAAAAAATACGTTTTTATTGCAGATAAACAAATACGCCATCGATGGAAATCAGCCAGAGATAATTATTTCAGAACAAAAGGGAATATGCGAAATACGCCATCTGGAAGCGCTGCAAAACACAAGAAGTATCTATTTTTCGACCAAATGACATTCCTTGATCGTATTTCAGAAAATGAAGTTACAGAATCATTAAGCGATAATCAGTCTATCGTATCTGAAGATTTGACTGAAACAGCCACATCAGCGAATAACTTGAGTACTCCATCTCAGCTCCATAGACCACAGGAAAACACAGAAAATAGTCAAAACAAATGGAATAAACGTAGTGGAATGAATAAACGTAAATCAGAACAATCAAATTTTGAAAACGAATTAATAACGTTGCTTAACCAAAATACTTCCCCTTCCAACCTCAATCCTGATGATTTGTCATTTTTTGAGTCTCTTGGTCCGATTCTAAGTAATTTAAGTGCTTATCAAAAGCTGCAGTTTCGCGCAAAGGTTCTAGAATTACTTATTGGGATTTCAGCTCCAACGACTACGACACCTAGCTTTTCATCACCAGAAAATAATGTTAATTCTAGTGTGAACGCAAATTCTACTTATAATTACACAACTCAAACATTGCCACTTCATAATTATACCTATGCCTATGCTACCACCTCTACACCTCAACAGCAGCTTTATGAATCTGCAGTAGAATTATCAAATGTCGTATCGCCGACTGGCGATAATAACTCAAATTATCCTGATAATGAGGATCAATAAGGATATTAGTTAGTTTTTACAGATTTATTTTAAAAAGTTTATTACTACTTCGCAAAAATCAAAATGCTACTGCCTGGGAGGCAATGCCGCTCCGAAAGGGCAAAGTTGTCAGGTTGCCAGGCTTCGTCAAGCTAGCAGGCACACTAACTTGTCACAATACTTTGACATAGACACACCAACAAATCATTCGGTGTTCCTTCTAACTACACACACCAGTGAACCTCACAAGTACTTGTCAATTTTTAGCTACAAAGTAAGACTGATTAAAATGAGACTATGATTCAAATGAGACTGTGATTAAAATAAGACTGTGATTTAAAATAAGATTATGATTAAAATAAGACTGTGATTTAAAATAAGATTATGATTAAAATAAGACTGTGATTTAAAATAAGTCAATGATTAACACTGTGATTTAAAATAATGCCCTTATTCATTAAAAACGAGTGAGATTAATATAGGTTTTACAAGTGTTTTGTTTCTTTTCTACATTTGCAAAATGAAAGAGAAGATTCCGATTTTAAGACCATTATAACTAAAATAGGTTTAATCAGCATTTATGAATAAGTGTGTTAGGTTGTAATTAAAATACGACTGTGATTAAAATAAGCCAAACAAATATTATCATTTATTACAAAACCTACTCTTTTATTTCACTTACCTTAGAGTAATCGCCAATTTTTCCACTGGAGCTATGGGGATGCGACGTATGCTGGATCTTCGTAAAGAAAACTCTAACTTGCACAGTAATTCGTCGAAACTGCTGGTTGATAGGCGAAAATATTTATAAAATTTATAACTATTTTCTCGTAAATCAGAGAAAGATGTTACGTGTTCGCCTCTCAGTAACCTTGTAGCGTTATAAGGATCAACACCTACTGTTCTTCGACGTTTTTGTTGCCTTTTTTTCCATAAAAAGTAAATAGCCAGTACTCTAACCGCATTGCCGTTCATTTTATCTGTTTGTACACGACTGTCTCACAGCAGCGAAACGCGCCGTACTAATGTCGTTTTATGGTGCACCGCTGTTCAAACGCGCGCTGTCCAACAGCGCGCTGTCCAACGGCGCGTCTAGCGGCGTGACTGTAAAACCAGCCTTAACAAATATTTTCGATTTTTGAAAGGTTGTGACCTTAACTGAATATAAGTCAAATTGCGTATGCAAAAATTTACCATAAATCTTACAGAAAAAAATAAACACTGAGAGTTTTTTTCTATGAATATTAATATTTATTTTTATTACTTACAATAAGAATTCATTCCAGTTTGAAAAGCATCATGTATAATACATAAAGTTAATAACTATATTTCAAAAATCTTCCTCGTGCGTCCTCAAGCCCACCGACTGAACATGACTTACTTAGTAAGCGAACTTTAAAATTATAATTTAAATTAACTACAGTTAGGGAACGCGCGAGGGCCTCCGCCGGGCGCTCTCCGCATTCTAGTTCCAAGCTTCCGCAATAAATATTGTTAAGTCCATTCTAGGCGAAGTATGAAACAAAACAATGTGCTTTACAACGTTGATAGTGACATTATCTAGTATTACGAAGTCCGTACACATCCCGCGGCTACAAGTCGCCATTCCCCATTTCAATAACATCTACGAACAGCCGCATCGCCGCCAAATTTGTACGAACATCGTTTTAGACAAAAATTACTCTTTGAATATATATATTAAAGCCACGCGGAGACGCCGTCGTCCGTTGTTACAGATCACACAATTTGACTTTGAATTTTCAATATCCAATCTAATTTGATTATTCTATCTAGCAAATAGAAAGTAACAATTAGGTACAACTATGGTATTAATCGTGTTTATGACTTACAATGTTTAGTACATTCGAATACACTGCAATTGTACAATAACTATTAACGACCCTTTAACAAGGAGAACACTTAAACTTGTCCACAATAATTTATCAAAAAATTATTCAGGAATCGATTTAAATTTTCCCTTTTACATATCGACAATATTATACTCGCAATAACTATGTATTTTCTCCTCTAAAAATATGAAAACGACACAACAAGATGTTTTATGTTATAAAACACTTCATACTTAGCCAAAATGAGTAACTTCTAAAGTCGGGATACAATTTTGTGATGACTACATATCTGTGACTAATCCAAAATATCTTATAAAATGTCAATGCGATCAGCAAAATGCTCGAGCTAACCCTATCGTATTACACTATCTCACCGAAATATTATTTTTTCCTAGTTTGTATGCTAGCGAGCACGCTCGCCAACGCATCGGTCGCACTTCTACAAAAAGCATTCCGCTGATTAAAGTGACATCTACAAAATCTTACTTCTACGCAAATCACGCTTGTCGAATCCTTGCCGCCAGTCCAAGCAAAAATATACAAATGTGTTTTTTTTTTCTAAGCTGTACAATTTATACACCATCAACGTAGCCAACCGTGGATCGTGCGGCCACAGGCTGTCTGAAGCCGCATCGCTGCGTCTATCGAGTGACGTGCGTACCGATGCATTCGTTACTCAGTCTATTCGCAATCTGACTCCAATCTTAAAAATAAATTAGACGAATGTCGGCCGAGTGGACGCGACCGCCGCGTTACAATACACTAAACTCGTAATACTTAGGAAAGAATGGGCCGGTCGCGCGACGGGCATGAGCGTCACTCCGACGGCATCCATTCAAAATGATGTCGACTCCGTCATATGACTAATCGTAAATGAAAGTGAACCGCTACAAGTAAATTGACATGAGCCCAGAGTCATGTGTCAGTTTGTACACAAGGTGAAAGGGTTGATTCAGTCTTGTAGGGTACAGAAGTCAGTTCACTCGGGACTCGCCGGGCTACACCGTACGGAACAAATTTTAACACTTTTGTAATGACTCTTTACATAAATTATTGCACGCTATATACATATTTTATATTATTAATGCGACAAACGAACCGTTTACGTCCATACATAACCGCTCGCCACGAAACATTTACATTTGAATTAATGCAACTTTAAAACTACAATTTCTTATTGCATGAAATTGCCAGTTGTTATCTCGTATTTTATTAAAACTATGATAATATAGGCATAAATAAACATAGGAAATGTGGCGTCGTAGGGACGAGGCCTATTTAAATAATAATTATCATTTATCATTCACAAATTGAACTTAGTAGAGAATGACTACATAAAAGTAAACCTACATTTTGATAGAGCCGACGTTAGGTATTGTCAAGGGGCCTTTTCTGTGCCTGTGACTTTCATATCATTAAAATGAACATATCACTTCATTAACTTTCTATGTTCTCACCCACTGTTTCGTCTTAAAAAACCTTTCGAGTTGTCAACAACCAACGCCGACCAAAGTACTGTGGCCTTATTCACGTAACAAGAACCGATTCTAGTCCGATTCAACGACTCTCGCTGTCCCGTTCAATTCCTATTTGGTATGAGTGAGACAGCGAGTGTCGTTGAGTCGAAGTGAAGTCGGTTTTTGTTACGTGAATTGCCCCACTGCTCAACAACACACTTACAAGTCACAAGTTTCGTGTTATGGTAAATCATCTTATTGAACAAACTCAAGTACACCACTCATTCAGAATAAATTGAAACAAAGAACGTACAAAAAATAACACTTCATCAGTAACTGGGACAAAGCGTTACACAGCTACTAAATATATTTTTTTTAAACTACACTTGTATGATTTACTGTGAACTAATCACAGATCAACTATATAAATAGGCAACGCGTACGTACCGAAATAAAATTTTGTGTGAAAATGGTTGGGAAATAAGGTACACCGTACTGATTTGAACATGACATTTAAATATTTGTTAAGAATTGTTTGGTAACAATTGTGACATTACATGAGGATAGATCATTCTTAATTTTTCAACCTCCTTTATTAGTCTCCCTTCTTATTAGACCTTGAATGATCGATATAATATTTTCTTATCTGATCTAGGCTGACAGAATAATCAAAATGTAAAATATCACTAAGTACTCGCGTTGCCTACTTATTTAGTTGGTCCCTGGAACTAAATGTACAAATCATTTGATTTGTTCGAGCGTTACGCTGGAATGGACACCATATTATGAATATGCGCTATGAGGTAAGGGAATCTCGCGTCTCACTCCCGAGACCGAAGTCGATCGATTTTGATGAGATGAAAAATAATTCTCTACGGACGGGAACACAAAACGAAAACGCCTATCGCACGTGCCAACAGCAACCGAATCCTACTTTTTAACACCACCCCGTTTTGCGATTTCGAATTACTAATCGATTGTCTAACTGCTAAACTGTCTATATCTCGATCACGTATGAAGGTACGATTCCGGGACGGACCGCACGCCGCAGACTGCAAGCGTGATTGTTTCTATTTAGATCTATGAAAGCGATTCTAAACGCGGCGGCACTTTCATAGACATACTAGTAGTGTCGCTTGCAGTCTGCAGCTGCAGTCTGTGACGTGGTCCTTCTTGGAATTGTACCTTGATGGAGTGAACGAACCGATTTCTATGTGTTAGCAAAATAATTGACATTCGAGAATTCGATTAGAGCCTCTGATCAGTCATTATTCAGAGTTGAGTTTCATCGATTTGCAAAACTGACTGTTGTAAAACTACTATTCATTTCGTTATTATCTTAATAGTAATGACAACAAAAGGCCAATCGTAATGCAAGCCCATTTTATTTGCCTCGTAACTGTATCTAAACATGAAGCATTGCTGTGTTTTGGATTTACAACATAAGTTACATTTAAGTGAATATTTTGACATCTGAAAATGCTGGATGATTTTTTATCAAATTTACATTTGCGGTATCAACAACAGTACTTTAAACACATAGAGCCGACATAGACGAACTTCGTATATATGTATAAAAGACTGCAGTTCACTATGCAGTCGTAGCTTGAAGCAGTTCATTCTGACTGCTCCAAGCAGTCGCGTGTATATCGGCCCTTACAACCATGTCTTTCCAGACACGCAAATACCTGACAGTAACCTGTAAGTTATCGCACGGAATAGTTAGGTTTGACATGGCACGTATTAATCTGTTGTTGAGTTTCAAACTAGCACAGAGTCGAAGTCATTTCCAACTTTATATTGTATAGAATATTTTCTATACAGTCTGTACACAAATTTGTATAAGAAGTCATAGTTTCTATACAGTACTATACATATTTGTGTAAAAAGAAGTCCTAGTGGTCTCCTTTTATTTTTAGGCTACAGTGACCGCTCACCATCAGGCGGACCGTAAGCTTGATTGCCACCTTTGTGATATAAAAAAAACTAGAAATATAATGCCATTGTGGACATTAAATTGTGTTAAGTTTTAGAAATGTTGACATTACTCTTCAACTCTGTACCAACTTGTTTAACAGTTCTTTACATTGTAATTTTAATTACATCTAAAATACAACTTGTTTTGCGATGGCAATTTTTTTTTAAAATGGGCTTTCAAATAAAGATAGCCAGTGTGTCGGTTCTAGCAAGCTGTTATAACTATATTGTATAGTGCACGCTGACATCCATGGTTTTATGTATGTAATGTAATTTATTTTACATATATAGAGTGTAATTTATTAATTTCTAACAATTGGGTATTTGGCAGATTTTTTTCCATAATTTCTCAATATTAATTTAATTATTTTTAAAAATCAGATAGGTAGATGAAAAAAAATTAAAAATAAATATCTCGTAAGTGGTATTTAAAATTGCGATTAATTTTAACAGTTTTCACAAGATTTTTGTGAACAGAACTGACATGAAAATAATTATTTTCATGTCATTTCTGTTCACAAAAATCTGATATACTCAGTCAAATACCCAATTGTCAGCAATCTTCCATTTTATATGGAGAAATAGCGTATCAGGATACATAATTTGTAACTAAAATATTTCAATGCCAATAGAGCCACACACTACGATTTTCAGCCGAGCTATACTGTTGCAGAAATCTAATTAAATGCCCTATGAAGCACGATTTAGCTCGAAATTTTTATGCCCATCCAAATACTGGCTGGGGATGTTGTTGCTAAACTTGCGTATTCGTTCAGGTTTTACATGCACAATAACACCATCGGACTCCTCCATTAAACAATTCTTTGGTTGATGTAATAACTCATTTCTTCCATGTCTGCGACAATAATAGCGCAACTGAAAATCTCAGAGTGTGCTAAATCTAAAACATGGCATTATTGATGTTTAGCGTGACTGTATAAGTTCTATCCTGATTTTATATTTATATTTAAATATTTTATTATTTAACGCGCAATATTTACTATGCAATTTATTACATTAGTGAACTATCTCGTAATTCTACAATGGATATGAGTCTTTCATACCTAAATCTTTTATCGGAACAACAGTATAACTATAACCTCAATATTAAAAAGTAGAAAACTTTCCATGGTACTTCAAAAAGGTTCTAGTTACAATAACTTGATATCCTTATTTATAATTTAAAGGAGAACTTTGTGAGGACGGATGTCCATACATGCGTGAAAGAGTGACAAACATCCATATGAATCGATATTTGTTATGAGACTCTTTTACGCAGAAACGGCTGTCAGATCTGCTTGAAATTTGGTACACGTGTAGTTTGTAACCTGGATTAACACATAGTTTTTATCTCGGATATTAGTCCGGGAATACTAAAAACCGAGGTGATTGACTAGTAACCAATATTACTTGAACCATACAATGGACAATATGACAAAATATGTCGCCTTTTTATTTTGAGACACAAGCTTTGCTTAATTCAATCACCAGTCTTCACAATCTTGTTTTACATCAAGCTTCATTGTTACAAATATTAAATCTCTTATTTTTTATTGTTTTATTATGTAATTGACATTGGAGAGAAAATAAATGATTTTTTGGATTTGATTTTGTTTTTTGTAAAGAGGTAAGAGATTTTGTTTCTGGTGACCTGTGATACAGACTCTTCGGATGCCTAGTTCAGCCAGATCTTTACAACTTGAAGTGGTAACAATCCTTTATGTATTTATAACATAATATAATGTACAGTAATGGTAGTATATTGTCATAATTGTAAATTGTTGAGACAAATAAATTCATTAAATGGATTTATTAATAAAATTAACTAAATATCTTAAAAGAATGTCAAATAAATTTAAAAAAAATACTTAAATAGTGAAAAATATTCTAAAAAAAATTTAGAATATTTTTCACTATTTGAGTATTTTTTTTCACTCGAACTGTTTAAAACAAACGTTTTTTTTATTTCAGCATCATTTTTGTCATATTTTATATCAGTAAAGATGGAAAATTTTCACCGCATTTTAAAATGAGGTTCTAGTTAGATCATTCAACTAGCGTATTCCCGATAGATAAAGACCTATATAAACCGTCGTCCAAACCCAGTTTTTCGTACCAATAGTACTTGCCAAACTATAAGTCGTATTAAGACTACTTCGCACTCGACAGTCTCATACTACCTAATGGTCACTTATTTGGTTTAACATCAGTCATTTATCTCACTATTTGCCAAATACCATCTCATTATTTGCCAAATACTGCCACAGTATTTGCCAGATACTGCCACAGTATTTGCCAATTTATCATTGCTTGCGTGTTTATTGGCACGCGGAACGTTATTGAGCTACGATCAAATGCGAATACGATTTTCAATCTCGCAAGAAATCACGATTGATTCGAAAAAGGTCCATTTAGACGACGCCAGTCTTGTACATTCAAGAGCAATAATCGCATGCAATCTAGTGTGAGCATTGCTTCAATAATTGTAAGCAACTGTCGTTTAGAGGCATGTCAATAATTGCTTTAACATTATTGTATGTAAGGCGTCGTGTAAATGGGCGTAAAGTGTGGACGGCGGGCTACAGGTGTGTCAGCGTGCACTAGCGGCCGGGCGTGCGGGCGGTGCGGGGCGGGGCGGGGCGGCGCGGGGGCGGGGCGGGGGCGGGGCGTCAGGCGGCGCGCTCGCGTCACTTGCCCGCGCGCGCCGCGCACTTCTTCTTTTTGCGTTTGAAGAAACAGCAGCACCTGGAATACACGGATTGCCTGTATGACGATTTACAGAGTCTGCCATGGTACTTATTGGTATTTCATATTGTCTTGAAGCCTGCGCAGACGATGCTTTTGCTTGCGCACTTTTTGTCCGCCAAAATTCATAGTTTACATGATAGATTAAAATTATTAAAAACAGTGAGCGTACTTGAATTACTGAAACTCATTTTAATTTCTAAATTACGTCTATATATTATATTTAGATTGACAGTGACAACTATATCTACTGTATACTTTAAAAATGCGTCTCAGAAAGTGTCATAGTAAATAACTATTTAAATGAATAGTTAGCGGATAAAAAAGGACACGGACAAAAGATCGTACCTGTACAGGCTTTTAAAAGTATAAAATCAATGTAAATCATAATAAATGGTAACAAAATTCTAATAAATCGTGCAAATAAGGCCCGCTCTAAGCGCCCAATTCAAAATATTATAGATTTAAGTATTTTAATGAAATACTATTTTATGCTGATAATTAAATTGCTTCTTATCAATAAAATTTCAAGCATATTATATACTAAATATCAATGCTATCTATTTATTCTACTGTTGGCTAGCTATGACATAAATACTCTAGCAGTATACTATATTTGCCCCCAATACTAATAGATTCAATGTAAAATATTATTGTGGTGTTACTATTAAATTGAGCATGTATATATGTGTAATAAAAAATAATAAAAAAACAAAATAAATAAAATTATTAACAAATGCATTTTTTTAAATGACCGATATTGGTGTTTCGTCAGTTTTCTCTAAAACAAATAATTTATCAGTCAAATAGAAATCGGTTATAAATTAAATGTTATATTTATATCCCAAACTACATCCGTAACCCAAGCGTGGCGAGTGAGTAAAAAAAAATAAAATAAAAAAGTATCCATACAGTTGGAACACTGACTTGGTGTCGTCAACCACGTCGACCTCATGCTGTTGCTGAGTTATCGGCGTGTTGCTCTGGCCGGCGGTAGGATCGTCTGCACCCAGTTCGCCGTTGGTTGAGCTCACCACCTGATGATAGGAGAAAAATCCAAATGGATGTTCACGATGCTATTCTTAAGGGTTTTAGAAGACAATACAACAAACAGACCATGTTTTGCAATAATCCAATCCACAATCAGACCATTATATTTTAAATGCCATGAAATTCAATGTGGATTGGGCGGTTATTTCGATCTGTCACTCCAAAGAACCCTGGGGTAAATGCAGGAAAACGTATGTCTGAGAATTCACTCAATGCAAGAATTAGGGTGAGAATACACAACGATTGGCTACGTGTGTCCACTGCCACGATTTAGTATGTATAGTGCTACCAACATCTTTATGAATGTGAGCGACGTTTGTAGGAGGGCGTTACTGTGGCATATTTTCATACATTTTGTCAAAGGCGAACTGTCAAAAAGTGACATACAATATGAACGGGAGTTGTAGTTCCAATTTCGGCCAAGTTCATAAAGATGTTGGTAGATCTGTATGTAATTGACACCAATGTCAGCATTCGTGTCAGTGTCATAGTGTTTCCGTACTAATGGTACGAATACTTAGTGTGAATTCTCGAACATAAGTATCCATTTTCACCTCAGGGTGGATTCTTTGGGGTGACACATCGGAATAAACTGGATTGGATAGTTATCACATATAGTCCCAACATAGAAACGCTGAGATTAGAGCTAACACGAAAGGACAAACACAATTTTAGTCAGACATAGCCTGGTTTTCTTCTGATCGTCAGCGCAAACGCTTAAAGCCAAAGTATTTTTAATTTCATATTTTAATAAAAAACAATACTTTGGCTTTAATTTTAACTATTATTGTTACATTTATTTATTTTTATAGTTGCATTTTTTCCTACCAACAGTATACATTTGTACTAAGAGATCGGCATAGGCAAGGCAATGAACGTCCGACAGAATTTTACGTCTGATTATAATTAAGAAAAAAGGTCTATTAGTGAATGACTATTACAGTAAATTTGTCAATACAGATAGCAAATAAACCAATTTTTATTAGTGTCGACGTGAGAAGAAAACCAGGTTAAAAGTAATTCTGTCTTACACTCAGGTAGATCATTTAAAGTTTTTTGTAAGCTATTTTATCATGCAAAAATTGAATTAAAAAAAGAGAAAAAAAATAAGTGTCAAAGAATTAAGTAAACGTTTCATTTTAATATTAAATCATGATAGAAATCACTATTTATGTTGGGAATATAAAAAATGTGGTAATAAAAAATTGTGGGTCGCATGTGCGTGTATAGGGGTGTAATAAAAACCGTAACTGATTTACGAAACTAAATTAATACAAAAAAATCTAAAGAATTTGTTTGAACATTTAGAAACTACCAGTCTTAATTGAGTAATTATTTTTGCGTTTCTTAGCCCAATTCATGATATATTATAGGCTATTAACATCATGCTACGATAGCAATCAAGTGCGAGCAAAACAGCAGGAAAGAGCTAGCGTATTAAAAAATGTTTATTTTGCTCCATTCTGTTTTCGTGCATAGAAAATAATGATTTTGGAAGAGATGCGTACGCACGCGAAAGCCGAAAGAATCTCATACAAAATCGTCATTTACTATGGACAAAAGCCGAACTAAATACATGTAGTTGTTCTTTAGGCGCTATGATAAAGTTACCTACCATAAAATAATAAAAAGTGTACATGAAACGTTATAAAGCAAGCAACTTAATCTTTATAATTAAAACTATAGATTTAATCAGGTTGGTCAAATTTTAAGTAATCATTTTATCTGATTACATTTGCATGACAGTTTCAAAGTGCACTGAGTGTTTACATTAATTAAATAAATTATTCGTTTTTTTTTTTAACCAAATACATAAGACAACAGTAAACATTACAATAAAAACGAAATAATGACCACAAACACATAACATACGTGCAAAATAATAAGTAGCTAGGGACGTTAACTATACACCTAATAGACTTGTGTAGTCCGCAGTCTGTGTACTGTCAGGTACGCACCTACGGACTCCTACGGAGAGGATTTCTTGAAATGTTATTGGAACAAATACTAAATTTGTTCAGATACTTTTAAAAGAATATGTAAGGTGGCAGGGCCAAAAAGAGGGAAGATGAGATACATGTCTCCCTAAAAGATTAGCTAGGCATACCTTAGGCAAAGAAGAATGGAGAGATAGAACGGGCATTAGAAGCCTATAAAAGAAAGGAGTATGAAAACCAAAATTTTACTTAGGACGCTTAACACCCGACACCACCCCCTACGGCGGTGCGCGGTGAAGCGGACCCCATGTCCGTAATTAATTGGCCTCTATTGATTCCGTTGATGCCTAACACACGTACACCGCCCGACCGCGCGGTCTTGCGGCGCTCCCGCCTTTAACGCCACCGCCCTCCGCGGCGGTGCGCGGTGCCGTGTGTTAATCGCCTTAACTTGGGCGAAGTTGTGAATTAAAGAAATATTTCTTCCATAATCTACTAATGAGATGATATCCCTTAAATCAAAGGACACAACACAGGTAACAATGGACACACAAAAAGATTTCGACAGTTCAGAACAAACTCGGTGGAGTGTGTGTGTGGTGACGCAGGACAAAACCATAGAACCTAATACATTTTATTTTTTTGGGTATCATTTTTAAAAGACGTAGAATGATAGGAAACAACATATAACATTTTCCTGACCAATTCAGAATGTTTTACAAAAAGCACAATGCATAGCGGTAAAGCAAGACTTCCACGGACTCTATTCCATTAAAAATATACATGTAAAACTGTAACTCTTCGAAAATAGTGAATTTTTGAAAGATAGTGATCGTAACAAAATGACGGTAATGTAACATCCTATTCTGATGGAACGTAACGGAAGTTTTCTTTTTATTTACATTAATATTTTATAATTATACTAAAATTATAAGGTGGCGCGTGTAAGGCAAACCCGTTGTTTCTACAGGAACTTGATCAGCAAAAATATTTTCCCCTTTGTGCCCCATATTCACCCGACATCAATTTGTATGTGTCAACTTAAAATTGTAAAAACTGTAGCGGGAGCGATGGCGATGTGCTCGACCGACACAAAGGGAAGATCTTCCGGCCAGGCTGGGTGTTATGCCTGGGGAACCGCGGCTCCGACAATGTATGTGTCGGGGGTTGTATACATATCTCCATATCGTAGAAACTTCGATAGCGTGATTCAGGATTCTAAGTGGCGCCCGTCATGTGTTCGCATTGTGAACTTTTTCTTCACTCTGTAGTTCTTCTGTATGGCGATAGGTGTCGCCACAAAACCATTAGATTGTGAACCGTAATATACTGCTAATCTGCAACCGTAAGAGCACAAGGCGTATTTTATACGCGCAGAGGACGCGCGTTTCGTGATACGTTGAGCTCTATGTATGTTAGAGCTCACGATGAAATGTTTGCAACTCCGCGATGGATACTAATACGCGCTTCATGTGCGCGTTAAGAATACGCCGTGTGCTATGGCCCTAACATCATAGTGTGACAGTAGGTTCGTTAGGTTTACCTTGTGGCCCCAAACCCAAAAATTTGTCGTCTTAGTGTAATCTAACGGTTTTTACAATTTTAAGGTGACTTATAACAGGTCGGAACAGCGATTTGACTTCCAACTAATAAGCTAACTTTCGCATTTATAATAACAATAAGGTAATATACTAATCTAATCCTTTCAATACTTTCTCCTACACTGTCTGCTTCTTGTGATTCTGTGGTCACCGTTGTTAATCCTGACTTTACAGAGCAGCGGTGGGAATGTATGGCGAATTTACGCTAATTAGCAAGATTAATCAGTTATCCTGCCAAAAATCGTCCAGACAACGCCGGTCATTTTCGCAAAGCAGAGATGCATACAATTCAACGATATTCCTACGCTCCGAACGGTAACCAAAGCAGCGTAAATGAAATCTTAGAAAGGCAATATAAATAATTTCAAATGCCAAAGAACTTTCCGATACGCCCCATCAGATGAGAACAGAAACTTATGAATGAATATTGGCAGTGCCTAAGCCGATTGTTACTGCGATCTGAAGCCGCATGCAGACACACATCTCCGCAAAAAATTCAACTGACCGTTGTTAAAGATCCGGGAAATTTCACATACCGAAAATGTTTATTCTTCAACAGCTAAAAAATAAATACACCAATATACATTCACAATTTACATAATACGAAAATATAATGCAGAAATAAATTTATAAATAAAAAAAAACTATCTATTTTTATCTAATTGGGTACATGCATATCTTAGTGACAAACATATAACACAAACATTTAGATGTTTTTACTACAAATAAAATTAAAATGTACGTATGTACAATATAATATTACGGTCATAATATATATATTGTTTAGAATTCTTATAGGTAGTGTATTTTTTTCTCATTATATTGTATTAAGCATCTTTCATTAGATTGATATATAAACTTTTTCACAATGGAAACTCTTATGTTTTTTTTTTAATAAACACTACAAGATTAATATTTTCGGTACATGCTTCTTTATTTTTTTCGGTTTTTATACAATGACAAAAAATCGTTACGACACGATACAAAACGAATAGTAATTATCGTCGCGACAATTATTGTCGTGTACTTTAAATTGTCATGTTTGAATAATTAAATTTAAAGTTCTTCATTTACTGTATTTTATTTCGTACACGACACGAGGGGTACGATTTGTTGTAGTCAGCAACTCTCTATAAATGGTCAAAATATGTGTGTATATGTGTGTGAATGAGTACCTGTACAGATCCATGTCTATCAGCTGGTGTGAGATGTCCAGTAGTGATGGGTGTGGCTTTCCCGCTGTGTGGCCAGTTGGTGGTATTAGCTGTGCCACCAGTACCGGAATCCTTCACAGCCCCCTGTAATCCAAGTAGGATAATTTTGTAACTTTGCTGTCAAATATATCACGGAAAATATTAGTAAAATTATAACAAGCTATTCTAAGAAAGATGTAGATTAGTCTAATCATAAAACAAGTCTTGGACTAGGTAATCCAAAATCTAGCTTAATAATATTTACAAAATTCATCCAAAAACAAAAAAAATCATTTGAAATACGATATTTATAGTCATATCAGTGCATATTTTAGGTCATAACTTTTCTCATAATTTGCTGACTGCATTATTTGTAAATAAATACATTTAAAACATAAAAAAAGATTAGTTTGCGAAAAATATATAAGAACTATTTCATATTTATACATTTCTAAACAAAATAAAAACTTAAATTTTATTGTTGAAAATCAGTCATTTTTAACAATCCCTAATTGTTTGCTAGCGAAACTAACTTCACATAACGAGGGCTTAGTACAACTAAGTCTTACGATTTAACACTATACAAATATTAGAAATTTTATTATTCATACACTCCTGAGCAAAACACAGTAATTTTCATCCAAAGAAACCCTCAAATTTTAGAGGGTATGAACTCAAGGAAAAATGAAAGGATAAAACGTCTCTCGCAATACAATCTATAAACTCTCAAGCAAATGATTATGCCAAAAAGGTGGTACCTATTCATAGTATTATTCATTATTTATTCCAAATACCGTTCGTAGAAAAGATAGTATTCTCCACATTGGATTCCTGTCTGTTTGCCTTGGCCTGGGTGTTTTCTATGTATAATAAGTATTTATTTACAAAAAAAAGTATTTGTGTATATTTATCAGTTATCTACCCATAGTACAAGTTTAGTTGTTTAGTTTGGGACTAGATGGCGTTGTGTGATTCGTCCAAGAATATTTATTTCTACCAACGTGGTTTAAACATTGTAATCCCATCCCAAAAATATAAAAATGTAAGACAAAATGAGTGTCTCGTAGCGCAAACCTTGCAATAAAATACACATGTTTTAAACATTATACTATTTAAAATAAAGTGAAAAATTATTTGATAAACGATTATTTAGCACAGTTTCTTCAATGAGGTCAGTTATTCTGCCTTGACGACAAATAGTCCACACGATAGCAAGAACAACTCGGTTCAAATAGATTTTCCAGTTAACTTTTTTTTTTTACCACAAAGTTGATGAACAAGCATACGGCCCTCCTGATGGTAAGCATCACCGTAGCCTATAGACGCTTGCAATACCGGGGGTATCACTCACGCGTTGCCAACCCCCCCCCCCCCCCCCAGGTACCAACTTTTTATAACGTTGAATTAATAATAATAAATTGCACCTTTTTGGCTATGACATACTCTATAAAACCACACAAAACTCGCATGTTTCGGTTAAGGAAACTAGCACTGAAAACCCTAGAAGCAGCAAGCGAGATTTCATGAGAAGCTTGTTCACAGGTACCGACCGTGTTGACGCGAGTGGGGTTAAAACGGTAGATGGTAGCAAATGTGGGGCAATGGAAGAACTAAAGCAAAAAAAGGCTCAATAAACGAATTACTGGATTTGGTTTTAACGCAAGGATAAAATTAAAACAAAAAAAAACCTCTTCCTACCAGTACAGCAGGGTCTATATTTATTTTTCTATTGTATTTTTTCAGTGGTAATAGCAGCCAGTATAACCGTATGAGAAAGCTTATAAACTTAGCGGTAGTATACAGGATTTTAACTAGCTTATGTTATAAAAATTTAGGCTATTAAATTCCTATGTGAATGGATACTACAAACAACACTTAGGTACGGATTTAAATAAATGTAAAAATGAAGGAAATTACTCACATAAGAAATTTACATGTCATGTTGTATAAACGTAACATTATTTTATTAATTTACATTGCAATGAAATGATAGTTTAAAATAGATTTGACTCACGAAGATTACTTTCTTGGATAATTTTATATACAAAAATCCAGTATTTCAATTTATCAAGCCAATAATGTGGGACAAATGGAGACCCTACTTGGGGCAGCGTACTAATAAAAAAAAAACTAGGGTAATTTGAAAGCGGACCAAACCTCTCCGGAAATGAGCGCCGCCTCATCGTCCTCAACCAAACCAATCATATAATCACACAAATCATCCTGCACCGACAAAAAAAAGCGATGTGAGTCGTCTGACTGTACACTCGTCGAAAACTGACATTTCACAAAGAGCGTTCCGCTATGATTACAATAAAGGCGCTGTCCCACTGCTGCGCACGAAGAGGCTACGCACGTGTGTTAAGCTTTGCTTTGCAAGAGGATGTACGTGATTGTTTCCACTGCAACCCACGGACACGTTAACCATCAAGTGACGTCATTGATACACGCGTGGCTTGCTCAACATAGCTCAACGCTGTCAGCGCCATGCACGCAGTGAATGCGGTACACAGCTTGTTCCACAAAGCGTGCACATCGCTGCGCACGCTGTGGAAACGTAGACCCACGTAGTCATCCACGCAGCTGTAATGTGCCACGTGGCCCACGTGTTCGTGCACAGCGTGCGCAGCAGTGGGACCGCGCCTTAAGGCGTGTACATACACATTGTTTTAGTGTGCGTGAACGATTTACGAGCGTTTCCGAGGTTACGCACACTAAAACAATGTGCATGTGAACATTTCAACATTCATAGTCGAAAGCTCTTCGTGAAATATCTGTACAAATTATTGAGTCCATAAATAGATGTGTGGTAAAAATTATTAATTTCACGTAATAGTTGAAGATGTAATTCAACTACACAATAAAGCAATGTGTCCTGAGCAAACTAATGATAAAATAGCTTGAAAATAATTATAAAATTTGTAACAATAATATAATGTAAATAATAAACATAATTTTAAAAAGCTATTAAAATAGATTACCTTGTGAAATGGTTGATGTCGGTCGCGGTTTGGAGAGACGACGATTTCGTGGCCAGTCTGAATGGAGCCCACCGGTGTCGACTGAAATCATGACAACGTACTACATTGATTACAAACTGCATACAAAAAAATGTATCGAAATAAAATCAGCTGATCATATATCCGAATCCGAATATCCAATATAAATAACCTTTTCATGATTACTAGTCAACAACAAAATGAAGGCTACAAATTTTAACTATTTGGTCATCTAATCTGATTTACTATACACACCTTTACATTTGAAGTACATTAAATCTATAGTATATTCCACAAGAATATCAAAACTAATTTAAATAAAATAACCTTTAGTCTGCTTTACAATCAACATCTATGCTTTGTTAAAATATATTAAATATTAAAGTACATAAAAAGCGTTCAAATTATTCATCCAATATTTTAGCAAGACACTAACATTCAAACTAAACAAAATACGTGCACAAAAACTAATTACTATACGAATATTAATTATGCTAAGATCCTAATGGCGCAGTCACATAGGGATTATGAACTGTTTATGGGGATATTATGAACTATACCTAAATGGTAGAACTAGTTGACAATAATGAGTGGAACTTATTACATTTCTGTCCAACCTTGGATCTGTTTCAACTTTATCTCTTGAAGTTCATAACTCGTTATGTGAAGACGCCACGGTACGGAAGGACAATAATAACATTCAAAATCTGCAATTAATTTCATAATAATAAAGTAAATTCCTGAAGCACAATAATTTTACTATACACATTATTATTATGAACGCCGTAAATCTAGTTCTAAGCCAATTTGCTTCAGCAGTTTACAACTAACATAAAACGGGGCACTAACCTTGTCAGACTTATTTCTAACAATATTTGATGGCGGTGCGTTGCGTAAAATTCTCATCACGTGTATATTGACGGGCTGCCGCAGACAAAGCGTAAGCATGCGGCATGCAAAACATCAATGGAAACATAACATGCAGATATAAGCTTATCGATAGAAAACATATATGAAAGATTATGGTCTGATGTGGAACGTCCACAATATTTACAGCGTCAAGGAACGCGACATCACAAAGAAAGACGCGGCAATGTCGCAAGATGAGATGGTTGCAAGATTCTTTTTTATTGCATGTGCCAGTAATCATAGATGACAAATAAAGAAAAAAAAGTGTCTTTTAATAATGTCAGACAACTTTTTACAATATTCATATGACAGTTTAAAGAACAAGAAATGTAAAGAAAATGATTGTCGTTATTTAAAAACATCTAATGCTAAAGGAGACAATGGATTAGCGATCTATCTAAGTAATTTAACAGCGGTATGATGTTCATCATAATATATTATGATTATATTTTTAATAAGGCGGCTCTAAAATCAATTTGATCAAAATAAATCGTTTTCATGTCAAAAAATCGTGTTAAAGATAACCGAACACGATGACGTTTAATGTTCTCAATTTCAGTTTTTTGTTAGTAAAAGACAAGCACGCACGCATTGCATTGATTTCATTCTCGTTTGCGTTGCTTTTTCAGCCTTATAATGTCGGTAAAGTAGTAATTAAACATATTTTAATTACAGATTTGTAATTAAGATACATAAATATGACGTGGAACTTTAAAATGCATCATTTAAATGTAAAAAAGTAAAACACTATACAGTCATAAAAACCACAGAGTACTGCATTTTTTATTTATTTATTTAAACAAATAATACACTTCCGGACACTTGAATCGAGCCACCCAGCAGTTTCAACTTTGATTGCTGGTAACTTAACAAAAGTATATGATCAACGAAAAAGTTTTTATGCAATTTGGAAGCTGGTACACTTTACATTAATAAGGTATACTTAATTCCAAATTTAAATTTCAATAACTTGATAAAATTACAATTTTAAGTGAAACTTGTCCTGTATAACCTTTCTCAAAGACAAGACTCGGGTTGAATTTTTGAAAAAAAAAAGGAATTATTGAAAAAAAAAAAATATTCAGTAACTTGTATTGCCTCCGAGAGCGTTTCTGATTGCAGTCATGCGATTTGGCATGGAGTTAATCAACGTCATTATGAAGAGTTGTGGAATGTTCTCCCATTCCTCCTCGATGGCAACTCTCAGCTCTTCCAAAGTTTGTGGTGCTGGTTGGTGAGCTCGACCACGCCTCTTTAATTCGTCCCATAGACGTTCGATGGGATTCATATCAGGGCTCCTTGCTGGCCATTCCTTTGTCGTGATTCCAACATCATGAAGGTATGCCCTGACGATTCCTGCAGTGTGCGCTCTTGCATTATCATGCATAAAGATGAAGCCTTGGCCTACAAATCCAGCATATGGCATCACATGAGTCTCTAGGCAATGGTTAATGTATCGACGGACATTTAGTGTTGGTAGACGTGGTCCTGTCACAGCCTCTGGCCCAGTTTTACCATCGGCAGATATTCCTCCCTAGACTATCCACGAGCTCCCGCCATAACTCACTCTCTCTTCAATACAACACTGAACAAAGCGCTCTCCCCGCCTTCGGTAGACCTTCCTCCTTCCATCATTACCATAAAGCATAATCTTAGTCTCATCAGTAAAGAGTACCTTGCTCCATTGGCGTTGAGTCCAATGCAAATGTTCGCGTGCAAACTGTAAGCGCGCCATTCGGTGAGCTCTTGTCAGTTTCGGCCCGTTGGCTAGCTTATGTGGGCTCAGACCACGTTCTTTAAGTCTTCGTCTAATTGTTCGCGCGGATACAGCCACTCCATGAAAGTCTCGAAGCTGTTCTTGGATCTGTACAGAGGTGAGGTGACGATTTCGTAAACTGGTTGTCGCGATAAATCGATCCTGTCTTTCTGAAGTTACCCGAAATCGCGGTCTTCCTGGACGGCGCACGTATCCACCAGTGTCGAGGTATCGATGGTATACCCTTTGCACAGCAGAACGGCTTAAAGCAAGCTGTGATGCTACATCGCGCTGACTTCGGCCCGACTGTAGAAGCGCCACAGCTTGCGCGGCCAGAAGAGGCGGTGTATCCATAATTTTAACGTTTAAATGGCTCAAATTAAAAAAACAACAATTTTACGATGTCTTAATTTCAAAACAATTACGGTGAATTCAAAATTATGGAGTTAAATAAAAAAATTATGTTAACTTAGATCAACTTTTCTTTTCAAAAGAATGCACTAATTTGGATTTTGTTTCGTTTTTCCATTTGATAAATTCAAAATTGGAACAACAGCACTTCAAAATCATTATGAATATACCAGCATCAAAACTGCATAAAAACTTTTTGATTAACTTAACAATATTTTTATGTTCTATGTCATTACACATAAAAATGTAGGGTGGCTCGATTCATGTGTCCGGAAGTGTAAATAACTATGTAATTTCTACTAATATTTGAAAATACAGTTATTTTATACAATTAATAAATTCATTACATACTCGACACGTAACTATTTTTTCATGGGTAATACTTTAAATAACGAAAGCGAAAACCGTAGTCTCAAGATAAATTAATGTTTTTGAAAATAAAATAAATTTTACAAAAAAAAAAGGAAAATACTCATTGCAACTATGCATGCAGTTGAGTAATTCTGTTTTTTTTTTAATTGGAGTAATTGCCCCACATCACACTGCGATTTTTTTAACTAAAATACTAAAGACCAAGAGCTAATTTGTTGGTATAACACAGTTGTATTATTTCTTTTATTAACAATAATTTTTTGACTAAGAAAAGCAGCTACTAGCTAAAATTAGTTATTTTAGAGTTTAGCTCTTGGAAATTGGCACTAGAAAAAAGTAAAACAATAAACATAAAATTTCATTCTAAACGAAATGTTAATAAATACTAGAGAACCACCGGATTAGAAAAAAAACACAAAAGTTAAGTGTTACAGTAGACAAAAAAATAATTGTTCATTAGGAAATAATTGAAATAAAATGCTAAAATATTTGATAACGAATAAATTTAAACAGAAACAGTATTTTTATTAACAAGAGAAAAAATATAACATTTGTGCATAAAAAGTAAATGCAGACAATTTGAGGGAAAATGTGTTTTGTGCAAAAGATACTAATGTTATTGGTGCATATTGTGCTAATAGGAACTTGTTAAGCCAGGTACAGACTGCTGTAGCGTAAGATGTGATGTAACACGCATTGAAAGAATTTCTCGTGCACAATGCTCTGTTCGTGCGCGGAGTGTGCACGGTTCGTGCGTACAAGGCGTCCACGCTATGGGAATTTAGTTACATTACATGTTACGGTACAGGAGTCAGTCTGTACCCGGCATTATAAAAACATCTAATACTAAAACGCAAAAAATGTGCAATAGTATTGGTAATTTAAGCAAATTAAACACCACCAGTTTACATACATTTTGTTAGTAACAAAAGCTAAATTTTTACATGCTTAGTATGGTTATTGAAAACCTAATCGATATCACAATTATTCGAATGAAATAATTCCACCACATTTTTTCAAAATTGCAAATTTCTGTCGCTTCGTTGGAGTACAAAAAGGCTGCAATAATTGAACATTCGTGCGTCTTTGAAGATTTAATGTCGTTATGCAAAAATTTATGAAGTAGTATGGACAATTTGAAAATTTTATAAATTTTCAATACGTTGCTTAAGAGTACAGAGTAATTTTCTTTTATGTAATTTTGATGATTCTCATACAACCATTCACAAATTACGTTACACATAAGTCCATTCAGACCGGATCTGAGAGGAAAGCAAATGTTTAATCGCTTTTAAAACACTGTTTTATATCATTGAAATAAGTTTTATTTTTACATTTCTTTTTTTTTTTTTTTTTTTTATACCACTAAGGTGGCAAACAAGCATACGGCCGCCTGATGGTAAGCAGATTTCACTTCTCTTCTTATTGAGAATGGTCGAGATGATGCAAAATAAGTCTAAAAATAAACCTCGTTACAATGAATCAAAATTTAATTTTAAACGGGATCATTTGCCCTCATCTCCGAGTCGGTCTGTGGGGTCTGTCTGATCAGATCTTTAGTGGCAGGAGCGAATCAGCACAGTATGGCTGTACGAGATAATTTCTAACATTATGTAACAATTTTTGCCAAGATGGGAGGGGGAAATTCGTGCGACGTCATATATGAATAGTACCTAATGTGATATCGGACCATAAATAAACAAAGCAGGTATTATATGTGAACATATTACAAAAGGGTTTGAGCATGGTTTGGATGTCGTGACTGTAATATGGTTATTAAGTACAAAAACATAAACGCATGTTATTTGAAACACAAAAGCGACTTGCAAGGTGATTTTTCATAAGCAGGACAGAGTGCTATAACAGATTAGATAAATTACAGATTAACCACTCTTAAGAGTCATATAAATGTATTTAAATACAAGCTGTTAGGGTTATACGCACGCATTCGTTCGTTGAACGTACACGCACGCACTTTACGTACGTCGTTAAGATCATGTTTTAAAAAAACGAACCAATCATCAACCCGACCAAAAGATATTTTGATTTTATATACCACTAGCGGACCGCCCCAACTTCGCACGTGTTTTACTAAGGATTTCTATTTTTTTTTTAAATGTGACATAGCCTATGTCACTCGGGGGTAAAGTACCTTCCCGACGGTGAAAGAATTTTTGAAATCGTTCCAGTAGTTTTGAGTTTATTCATTACAAACATACACACACACACACAAATACAAATCTTTCCTCTTTATAATATTAGTGTAGATGATAGTCAGGAAATGTACCATTATTCACTCACAAACTAAGATTTAAACACGAAAGATGCTGTGAAAAATGAGATTCATTAGACAAGTATTTTTAAAATATTAAATATCTCAAATCTTTGTTTCAAAACATGATCCACACATACTCTTAAGAAGTTATTTCTCTGTATATTATCTAATCGGTGTTGTGTTACTTATGAAACGCTATTGTTTACCATAGTTTTGCCGGTCCAGTCGAATTCACCGTCGTCGACGTACCCGCGCCGCTCGAATAACTCCCGGAACATCCGTCGCAGTTGGTCGTAATCTGGTGTCTCGAAGAAGTCCAGTCGACGCACATAGCGAAGGTACGTCGCTAGCTCTTCGGGATGCCCTTCACACAACAACTGTGGAGAGAAATTGTAAGGTGTATTCAATTTACCAAATGAACATGAAGAACGCATCGCTGCAATTCTTTATCTAGCACAACTCACCTGCTGCGCTGCACTTTACACACATGAGATACATACAAACAGATTGCAAATTTATATTCACATAGATATATATTTTTTGTATAAATAATAAGATAAATTATTAATAAATTCTCTTCACTTTGGATTGCTGTTTCAATCAACACCGAACCTGGTGTACCTCTCGCTGTGCCCAAGACACCCTTAGCCGTCAGTACAATCGGTTGCATGAGTCTGTGCAACTAGCAGTGAGAGGACACTAGGGTAGATCAGTAAGGTCGTCAGGGGAAACCCTGCGACTTTATACAAGGTGTAAAATGACATGATAAATGTTTAATTTTGCGATTATATTTTGCACATTTAGGCACTAGAATTTAGAACTTGCTTTTATTATGGGTACCAGATATTGTATATATACTTATAATACATATAAAATACCCAGACACGATAAACACAAATCACATCAAATGTTTGTCTCGTGCAAGGATCGAACTCTTGTCTTGGTACAGCAAGTAGGGTCACAATCAACTGCACCACTGGGCTGTCTAAATAGGGTAAATATTATGATTTAATAATCACTCAAGGTACCGTAATATGGATATGGTAATATTACTCATGATTAAGAAGTTATCAAACTTAAAATTAAAACTCAATTATTTTTATTCAAATAGGCCTATTATAAGCTTCTTCAAATGGTCACATTTTTTTTAACAAATTTGTACTATTCCTTTTAAGGAATACCAAATTGTATAACGGGACCTCGACCGAAAAGTATGTGTGAAAAGACCATTTCAATTCTCATACATGTGTATGTAAATACTTGTATGTTTATAAAAGTCGTTTGAACGTCAGTAAGTGCAATAGCATCTTAAAATACAGGTTCGGATCAAGAAAACGAGGCCACAATGGAACTTCCGCGAAATAACACCTGAACCAATTATCTGCAGTACGAAACGACAAGCGAATTAATTATAATGGAAATATCTTTCATTCGAACAAATACAGGTTGTTCTGGTTCTAGAAATAAATTCTTTTATTTTTTTAGTTTTTAGGTGAGTTAAGTTCATTCAATCCATACATGTTTAATAACATCATAGAGTATTTGTAGAGTATATTGTAGTTTGATTAGGCATTCTATAGTTACAGTTATTCCATTTCGCGAAAAGCGTCCGGCTATGAATGTGGTAAGTCGTGCATATGCACATTGTTTCAGTGTGCGTGATCGATTTTACGAACATTTCGCACTAAACAATGTGTATGTGAGTTCGTGAAGTGGAATATCTGTAATTCTAATGGCTATGATTTGTGTCTAGCGCATTTGTGTTCGGTGATCAAACTTGGTGAATCAAACTTTTGAACATACTGTACATACATACATTGCATGTCAATATGGTCTTTGCAGACCATATGTTTGCAGATGCTATCACGTCACGATCATCCTTTCTGTGTTAAAAACTTTAAACTGTAAAACCCTTTTAACACAAAGGTAGCTGAAAGACGATCTCTTTACGGTGGTGAAGATGAAGACCGATTATCGACTTTGAAAACATCGATCGACAATCGATCGGTAATAAACTTACCTCAATGGGTGTCGCTCTCTTGGTATCACCAATTTTTTGGTATCTTTCTTTGAGTGTATCAGCTTTTAAACCTTGCCAGGGTAAGGAACCACGTAAAAAATACATAAACATATGACCGAGGGCCTCTAAATCGTCGCGTCTTGATTGCTCTGAAAATAGAAACAGCACTTTGAACACTTGATCGATATAATCGATCATAATTACATTGTATCGATGTGAACGACTTTTATGGAAGGTTACAGTTGACTCGCGGTCAAGGCGACACAAAAAAGCAGTTGCAGGTAAAAACTTTAATAATTATTGACGTTAATTCGATTGCCATCGAAGAATTGTGATGAAAATTTAATTAATTATCGACGTTAATCGATAGTTGTCATAATAGGTTAGCTATAACATCACTCACAGATCGTAAGAGTGATCAAAAATACGAAATAGTGTAAATGCGGTTCAAAAAAAAAGTAAATCTTAAGATTCGGATGAAAATGACATCACTTAGTTTCGTTTGAAAATTTACCATCAACTTTGAATAGAAATATAAGTGTGACAGTTTGGCCTGCATTTCGCAGCAACTTCACTATCTCTGTGTGCAGAAAAAGATACAAAAACACCTGCATTTCATCATTTATTTATTACTTCTTTTGTTTTTCTCAAATTATGAAAAACCTTTTTCCTTGCCATTAGTACCAACACTACCAACTATTTGTCGAATTTTGACACCTGTCATGTGAAGTTATTAAGTGATACAAATGCATTTCTCGCGTTTTTCGAGCTTAAACAATTTTCTACCAGACGTCGTATGTTAGATATCGTTTTCTGTAAACCGTTCATAATTTTACTATTTGACCAGTATAATACATACCTTTTCCTAAATGTGTGTTTATTGACATGTATCTTGCGGTCCCAGTGAGTGATTTATGCTCCCGATATGGGATATGCTTGTTTGTCTCTAAGTCTATATATTCTTTGGCCAAACCAAAATCTGAAACAATTGTATAGGAATAAGATGTAAATTTATAGGTGCTGATTTCAACCGCAGACCTCGCGGGGAGACATTATTACTTGACTTATTGCAATATCTCCTTACATAATGCATTGATATTATTTACTACAGTTACAATCATTAAATAAATACATGTTGTCAGCGGCATAAATATGTTATCACTTTAGTACCTTGTCAGCCATCTTTCAAAAAATATTGTCACATTTGTCTTCCTCATTCATTTGTTGTCCTTGTCACATTGTTGTAATTTTTACACAAAAGTCATTTAATTAAGAAGTTTGTAAAAGTGAATTACCTACTAAAGTCAGATATTTGTGACTCTGCGCGCTGACTGTACACTGTACAGATCGTACTGTAGAAAGATCATCCAGACCAGTCATGTTTATGACGGACTTCTCCGAACTTCGAAGGACACGTTAAAATGTAGGTCACTGCCGTTGATAGATGACATTCATTAAACCAGTGAGCTAACCCATAGTGGGCTAATCAAGAAGCTTACGAAATGATGATGCTGATTAAGTAGAAAAAAAAATATATAAGGGTAAGTTCACTCACCGATGATGTGAATTATTTTTTCTCTTTTGGTTGCAGTTCTACCTATTAAAAAATTCTCTGGTTTAACATCCCGGTATATTAAGTGTCTTGTGTGTACATACTCGATGCGGTGCAGCTGAAACAGACGTACAGACAATTAATAAGGTCGCCCTACATTTGTTAGTGTCAACGAGGGTCATGCAAATTGAAAGGACACGAGACAATTGAATAGGGTATTGTTAACTCGATCATAATGTTTTAGTAGCCGATTGAACCTTCAAACAATAAATTTAAAAACTAGTCCATGCGGTAAATTCAGACATCAGCTGAAATATTCTACGTATGTATTTTATTTCCTGGTGATAAAATGAGTCAAATTGTATTTCGTACATAATACAATTCAATCTCTATGTCGCGAAGCTGACCGAAGTGAAGTTAGGCACAAAGTTAGGAGATAAAGAAAACCAGAAGATGAAGCTGGACGAAGATCTATGCTTAATACTCCGTTTATTATGTCTTTCTGACCCACGACTGTCTTGAAACTCACAATGAATTCATCATTGCGAGTTTCAAGACAATCGTGGATTTTTATTGACAAAAACAAGGGAATTAATATATGTTGTGGAAGGAGTATTCCTGTCTATATGTATACGTCTGGTGTGTAAGTAATTTTATTGTTATGGTGCTGAAGAAATTGTTTATTTGATCATGATAAAAAATCTCGATAAATAGTTTTAAAAAAACATCCAAACCCACATAATAATTTTTGACATTTTTAACTAAATAACAGTACTGTAATACACCATAAAGAATACGATTCACACAGCTGTATGGATCGCGTGACTCCCATTTCCTCGATATTAACGTGTCATAGAGAGCAAAACAAGCGAGTGATAAACGTTATCAAATCAATTAACATCTACGCTTTGTGTTGCCGACGTGAGCCCATGCCGTGACTCGGGTAGTTAATCTACAGAATGGTAAGTTCATAGTAACGCGTTGCAGTAGAACAGAATATTCAGAAAGGCTGTTGTAACAATCAACAAAATGAAAGAGGTAGCCAGGGTTGAGAACTAAGAACATGTTTTTTATGCTAATAATGTTATGAAACTTTGTAATTACATAATACAATAGAAATACTTTATATCCTACTAAAAATATAATATTTAATTAAAGGAACATATTTAAAAGAAATAAAACTCAACTACTATTTACAAATAAAAAACTTGACCCAGATCCCTCGAAAACGGGAGCGTTCCCAGAAGGCTGGCAGAGTTACCCCGCTGTATTGCGAGGCTAATTCTTTGTGCGAAATACAGGCCAGCCTTCCGATCATAGGACGCATTGACCAAGCGCTCAGAAATCTCCTTAAAGAGATAGTGAATACTATTTATTTATTTATTTTATTAATTGATCGAGTAAATCCTTTCATGCTCGAGTCATATTTAAGGCCCAAGATAGGTACCTCTCTCATGTGTTGACTGTACACTATTATCTACGCGAGCGAATTGTGTTAGGGCTAAAAAAAAAGTATCTGTCAGATAAAAAAAGCTGCCTAAAACCTTTTTAAATTATAAAATAACTGTTTTTTTAAGATACGGTAAGTGAAGCTTGACAGTAAATGATGTTGCAGGCCTTAAAACAAAGATAATCGGAAAAGATAATTATGTTCACATAAAAACTGATGTTATTGAGGGATGACATATTAAAAATGGCAACAGTACAAATAGGGAGTCTACCAGATTGATTTGACGTCACGTCATAAAATAAATTAGTCACGAATAAGAATGTGAACACAACAAACGGTTTGTCAGATGTCTAATCGCATATTATCTACTACTGACGCATTCTTAATGTGCTACCTGATGCACGTCATTTCACAAAACTTGCAATGCTGTTTAATTAATTCACTACAACCTTTGCTTCACACATCTAGAATTTCTCCTATAAAGTTTATCTCCTTTCTCATTAGAGGTGTAATTTCAATCCTATGGATGGATTTGATAAAACTATTGATTTAAATATCGAGCTACCTACTTCAATTACAGTCAAAATTTGTGTTTGTTTCTGAAATGCATTTTAATTTTACTCCACACAAAGTCTCACTTTTTCTCTTTTTTCTTCTTAAGTTTGACAGTGACAGCTATAATTTAATGTGTCATTAACTTTAGAAATGCGTTTAAAAAACTAGCAGTTAGACCTATAACTACACAGGATTTAGTAAAAATTCTGGATTCTATACGTGAGCATTAAGACTTTTTACATAAGTACCATGATCAACTTGCCTAATATGGAAACCGCTAGACTAATTGACGGATAAATCGACAAACTGAGACATTACACTCACAAATACAATTCTCTCCTATAAGGGCAAAGACATGAGCAACCAGTACATAATAATATGTAATAGTCTATCACAAAACTGTTCATAGAATATTTACTAAGTGACTCAAGCGGCGTGTTTGTTTATCAATACATTTATATACGGAAACTATGACTAAATTGATAACGTTTGACGAATAACTATTGGGTTTGTTTCTAACGGGTTTGTTAGGCATTGTTCTTCTGTTAGGTTAACGATATTGTACAGTGACACTCGTATATCTCAGCATTTACTTAAGACTAATCTACCTTTTTAATTTTAGCACTACATGTTCATCTACTGGGACTGTTGTTTTGAAGAAATTCAGTCGCTTTCCTAATCTAGCTTAAGGCTGACAAATAGAGTAAGATAACAAATCAGCCAATCGTATCACATTAAGTAACAAACGCATTACTATATCCTTTTTATGGATGAGGTCGGCAAACGAGCATGGGGGTCACCTGATGGTAAGCGATCACCGTCGTAAATGTGAGTGACGACACAGAGACGCCAGACTAGTACGCTTGGAACAGCAATGCACGACACAACACGACACAGAAGTGTGTCTAGATTTACTTTAGTTACGACTATAGGTACAAGTGTGTCTAGATTTACTTTAGTTACGACTATAGGTACCTACAGTCTTTAGAAATAAATGACGTTAACAAAATGCGAAAAAATTCGACAAAAAATGCAAGCTCAAGTATTATTGAGTCTACATACAATATGAAGTAGGATATTTTTGGCAAATCTTATTAAGTAGGTCGTCGACATCATTTCTTTTGGTAAATAACGAAAGACGATTAATCATTGCGACAAACACAGGAGTCCGTCATTTTTCTGCAAATTTTTTTAGGGCGTTTATGTTTAAGTTGGAATGTGTATACTACTATTATTTAAAGATAATATTTTGTGTATCATTTGAAAGGAATATTTCAGATAGACATAGGCTATACATTAAGTTATGTTTGGTACAAAAACAACCATCTATGACTTTATTCGTCGGCTATTTCGTAACGATGTTCTGTTAAATGTAAAAGAAGACAATGGCCGAATTGTTCCCGGAAGTATAATTATTATATCTATCTTATATGGACAACTCACATTAACTATTTGTAGTGCAGTAGCAAGGGGTACCTAGCAAGTTATTAAAAAAAGAGAAATATGTACTCACCAACTGCATAGCGATCAGTAAGACAGTCTTTAGAGAGAACCGACGGCCACAGAGATCGAACAGATCCTCGAGCGATGGCCCCAATAATTCCATCACCAGCGCATTGTATTTACCGCAGGGACCGAAGTAGTAGACCTCGGGGATGCCCTCCGCCGTCGATGGTGCTGCATGGGAGTTGACCAAGGACGAGGGAAAGGGAGATAGAGAAAAAAACAAACGGCAAACTCTTAGTACTCACATTGCAATTGCTCTCGCTCACACCTATATTAACACAACACAGTATCTGATATTTGAACTATTAGCTGAGTGAGCAGCGAGAGCATTGCTTATTATGTCATTATAACCGTTTCGTCATGCCAATTTCTGTTCAGTTCAATGAGGCGTAAAACTGTTTGAGTATGAACAATGGGCGAAGCGAGACCGTTGTTTATTAGGGCCCTCAAAATGGCAGACCGCAACAACAAACATGACCAAGGTGTTTGATAAAAAAAAATAACAAAATTTAGCGTTCAATATCAGTTACAGTGTTGTGATGGAGAATAACAATATCTACCGATAGATTCGACAGGCACTTACGAGCTGCATTGCAATCATAAGGACCGTCTTCAATCTGAATCGTCGGCCGCAATGTACGAACAGGTCCTCGAGGGAGGGCCCTAACAACTCCATGACCATGGCGTTGTAGCGGCCGCCACACGTACCCAAGTAGTACACTTTTGGTATGCCCTCTGAGCAAATTCAATTGTCAGTATTTTTCATTATTTATGGTAATCTCAATTATCCTCCTCCAAGGTTCTAGGATGACAAGTCTGTAAT
Organism: Endotricha flammealis; assembly: GCA_905163395.2. Classification (NCBI taxonomy): domain Eukaryota; kingdom Metazoa; phylum Arthropoda; class Insecta; order Lepidoptera; family Pyralidae; genus Endotricha; species Endotricha flammealis. The sequence goes on from LR990867.1 coordinate 9,798,463, forward strand.
AACGCTAATTGCCGAATGGTACTATAGCTCCTATTATTACCGGTAACCGCTAGTCTCATCAGATTTTAATCTTCTTGGAAAAATGTATAATAGCGTATAATGGATTTGCAATTAGCAACATTAACTCGTTTCACAAAAGATCTATTTTTGTTCGACGTTAAAGAAATGCTTCTATCGAGCCAGGTGTCTATGTTATGAATGTTACAGCTCTCTGAGTAGTGTTTACTCAATTCGTTTTAAGATTGAGTATCCTTGAGCGGGAGTTAGACTGCATTGTTAGACTGCATTGTTAGACTGCATTGTTAGACTGCAGTGGCAGACACGCGACTACCGTCACAGTAACAAAAGGAGGTAACTGCTTGATTACGACACTATATTACTACTTTTTGTAATGGTAATTAATGTGTACTTACCGTGCGTGCCTAGTAACTTGTAAAATCGGTATTCTAGGTGCAACTGTGGGGCCTTAGATTTCATGGGCTCCATTTTAATCGCTACATGCTCGTTGTTGTAGAGATTTTTTCCTGTAAACAAAGATATTTTATGTTATATCATTATTCACTTGTCTGTTCCTATCATTTGTGTCGACGCAGTACGTCTTTTTGCATATTCCCCTATCAGCTGTCAGTCACACGTTTCCAGTCTTCCTACACACATCTTTTTTCATACAAATATATTACAGTCTTTTGATAAAAAACCTAAACAACCAAAACCTGATGTGGTAATATATCCCACCTATCACATAAATCGCTTAAGTGGCTTTCGACTTATACCTAAGCACACTAAGGGGACAGGCAAAAGGGGAATGGTGCCACGTTTATAATATACAGGTATAGGTAAAAACCGCTTTCATGATAAAATCTAAAAGTACATTTGTCGCAAAATTTTATCTACTGTTTAAGATATAATAATTATTTAGATCTCATAAGAAAATACAGCTGTTATAATAGGAGGAATGATGGAAAGCGAAGTAAAGCAGTCACCGAGTGGTACCCTAGAAACTAAAAACCGAGTATAGGACGTCCGGCAACTAGATGGGGCGATGATTGACAAGGAACTGGATCAGGATGCAGCTGGATAGTGAAAAATGGTGTAGACAAAGGGAGGCTTTTGCCCAGCAGAGGGCCGATGAACGCTCAAATTACACGATTGAGCCAAAAACGATTAGCTACATTAGAACAGTAAATATGCCATAACGTGTCCAAGTAAGTTAACTAAATATACACCTAAAACCGAATATTAATTCGATTATGTTCACAACAACGAAAATCTCATTATTACATTAAAGATTAAGAGACAGACGTCCATTTAACTGACCTTCTCAAAATTGACGATAAAAACGAGTGTTAAACATGCGATCCTATAAATATCCCAACCCAAATATAAAGCCGATTGACATGGCTAATGTAACAGCATTCGGATTCATCTCGATTTCTCGGCGTATATCTTAGCTGTTTAATCGATTTTAGACAAATCTATTTAATATTACAATGGAATATAAAAAAAATGATATTTTTAGATTTGTAATTATTAATGAGTTGATTTGATACATTTAAGGCACGTGCCAAATTTTGGGTTCGCAGTTTAAAAAACCATTGAAAATCGATGTTGTTATGGACTGAGTAATAAGTATGAGTTTTGAACTTCGTTTTACGTCTGCGCGAGCCAGTCGTGTTAGCGACTAGTATAGTGTATATATATAATCATCAGTTGACAATCCGACACTGTCACATGTCCGATATAATTTTCTTCTAAAATCGACACTTTGGCTTATTTGTCAGAAACTGACATCTATACTAATCTATACTTCTATACTAATATTATATAGAGGAAAGATTTGATTGTTTGTTTGCATTGAATAGGCTCCGAAACTACTGGACCGATTTCAAAATTCCTTTCAAAGTAGATAGCTACATTATCAGGGAGTGACAAGGGCTATAGCTTTTCCCGAAATTCAATGTGGTTCCCACGGGAACGGATCCGGAACTTCACGCGGACGAAGTCGCGGGTAAAAAGCTAGTACAGATGTAAAACTTTCTGTGAGAATATAATAGAATTGTGCGAATGAGCGACTTATTATTATTGAAACATCCCTGTGTAATGTACACTTTATCGATAACAGTCAATAAATCTTAAGTAATGTCTGTCCGTTTTAAATTATCGTTTCGCCCTTCCACGCTATCCGATATTCGATTTTTCAATATTTACTGGGCTATTCGCGAGAACATTCAAAATGTTTGTTAACGTCGATATATAATGTTATGTTCGGAAGGGCCGTGATAGCCCAGTGGATTAGAGGCCATTTATTAAGCACTGTTCAGCTTTTGTCCATAGAACAACAACTTTGTACAGAGATGCGTACGCAATACGCATAAGTTCAGCTTTTCAACCAGAGAGAGATGTGCGAGGAAAAAATTAAGCAATCTTGTCCCTATCACGTCATTTTCTAAACTTAAAAGATTGTCTGGTTTATACCCTCTGAATTCTGCAGTTCAGATGGTAATACATAGCTCTATGTAAAGATCAACTGTGATAATGTAATAATCATTTGGCTAGGATACTGATCCTAGCCAAATGATTAGGTTTAGGGAGCCAACAAAATGAATTAAGAAACAGAATAATAAGAAGTTGAAAAATCAGTTATTTAAATAAACTACGCCACAGATAAACAATTAGGCAAACGAATCTCATTGATGTGCAAACATCATTATGTTAAGCGTGTTGTTTACGTTTTTTATAAGGAAGGAGGACTGCCCAATAATATTCGGAGCAATACGACAAATAAAAAAATCCAGTACAGCAATAAATATTTATACCTTACTAGCGAAACCCGCGTAACTTTGTTTGCGTGTATCTCGCTTTCCCGTGGAAATTTCGGAATGTACTATACATATAAACCTCTTGAAAAAACTGCATCAAAATCCTTTGCGTAGTTTTAAAGAACTTCATTTTATTTATACTATGACAAATAGCATTGGTCTCGGCCATGTTTGTGTTCCTAGGGTGAGTAAGGTCTCCAGAGCTCCACTTGGGGGGTTGGGAGGGTTGGCAACGCGTGAGTGATACCCCCGGTATTGCTTACGTCTATAGGCTACGGTGACGGCTTACCATCAGACCGACCGTATGCTTGATTGCCACCTGTGTAGTATAAAAAAATAAAATAAAAATATGAAATGACGACTGATTTTACAAGTTCCCTACAAGTTTGAGCTATCTCTAAATAGTAGTTGCTAAGGAATACTTCCTACTGCGTCTAATACCTTTATGAATAAATTCGTTATGAGTTCCAAGATGGTTGCTCCTTCGGATCAATAAGCTTCACTGCTTATTTTCAATCTGTGGTCGCATTAAGCTTAGCTTTACAGGAAACAGCGATGGGAATATTTCGTAGGCCTGTCTCAAAATTAGGCAAATAGCCAAATCAAGCTTATTAGAAACCTGTAAAATCAACTATATGATAATTCAATCTAATTTGCCAATTTGAACCATTACTATGCAAACTTTTGTTACAAAAAACGATAAATAAAACAAGTAAAGCTCTTAAAGGATTTGATATTAGATTCTTTTTAGTAAGGAAAATAGCTAGCCAAATTATCCATGATAATATTGTCCATCATAGATAATAAATAGCCATACATAGACAAATGTTTACCTTATTGTAACAAAATGACAAAGCATTAGCCACTAAAATGACGTGTGGCATTCGATCTTATCAGTTTAGGCCGTCGTCAGATCACAATAGTCTTTTAATCTTATCACAACTGGCAAATTAAGTGGTCTTACAACATATAGGTACTGAATACACAGTATGTATTGTCTGGGGAATTAATTTATCATTACTTCATGTGTATATTTTGTATTACAGACTTTTTAAAACAAATATCTGAGATATCTTTACTATGCTGCTGGTCTATGTGCCCCCACCTGCACAAGAGCATATATTTTTACTAGCCATTTAAGCCCACTGCTGGGCTGGCCTCTCCTCTCCTACAACACTGTTTGTTGTCTTTTCTCTCCAGTTATTATCACATTCCGTCAGTTCGCCTGTACATATCTTTCTTGGTCTACCACTACACATAAATACGAATAAAAATAAATACCTATATAAAACAACAAGACGTAAATATGTAACTATTTTTGTTAGTAATTGAGAAGTTCAGCTTACATTATGGTTATATTTAACCTTCTTTAGATTTATGGTATTTTACCGGTCATTCTGCAAAGATTTGTCTAACGGTAAATAACCACTGTCCCCACTGTCCGTTTCAAGATTATCCATGACATACACGGAAAATAATAATTTGGTAGTAAAACTTTATCTGCAGATGTTCAATGAGTTATCTGATGACGACACAGAGTAGTAGAGTCATAAAATTATTTACATCCTCCATTATATCTTCTAATATCACACAATATAAAAGGCAAGTCGGATTTTTTGTTCAATAAATTGTTTCATAATTCATTGTTAATGTTCTGAAAATATCCACCTCTTTTCTTCTTTACACACACGGCCTGCCTCTAATAGAGATAATCTTATTTCTACTTTATTGTATTAGAAAAACAGGAGTAATAAAATGGTAAAATAATTACACCTACATACACCCAATATTCCGAAAAAAAATCTTACAAGCAATCCAAACACTCAAATAACCAATTTGCCGTGAGTATAATAATTTGGCCAAACAAAGTTTGACTTTACTCTGTTAGAAAAAGAAACCAAATTACAATGACCTCCAACCTGAATAATTCTGCACTATTGTTAAATTTTTCCCAAAGGTCATGTTTACGTGGTAACCTAGACTTCGTCATTAGAATGGCTTCTTAGTAATTTACCTAGTTTATTTACTTTTATAAAACTTCCCAGTGGTTTTTATATTATTTGGTCTCATTTAGTACCGAATAAACTTATGTAATGAAGGCTTCTTATAAGGCTGACTGAAATGAAAAGTAATTGGAAAAAGTTGATGAAAGATGCGCAGAATGGACAGTTTTTTTTAGCGAGTATAAAACACGGACGAGGTTCCCAAGTCGACCCGTATATATATTTTTATATACATACTTTTATATATGACCTCGCGTAGGCGTAACTTATCGAGTAATCTGCGATCTCGAAGATTCATTTGATATTAAACAGGGTGTAAGACATCTAAGCCAAATTGGTCCTATTTATAGATTTTTTTATTATTCATCATCATCCATTCGAAGCCTGCTTCTCGGGTAAACAGTTTTTAGGGAGGGAAAAAAAGAGAAAAATTGTTATATTAATAAAACCTGATAAATCAATCACATAACACTAAAAAATGCCTTACGTACTCTCAAAATAAATTATTTTGATAAAGGCAGTGAGTGGTCCAATATCAACAAAAGCTACTGAGGCGAAGGGTATACAATATGACCATAACAGCTGTCAGCCTCCCACCGCACTTTTGCGGTGACCCTGATCCGTTCAATCGGGTTCGAAAACTTCGAAATGGACTATACATACACTATACATACAGAACTAAAATTATGACAAGCAAAATTCATGGTTTTTATTGGACAGGCCTGATGGTCGAGTAGCTAGCAATAGTCACTTTACCACAAGGCGAACACATATTTTGTGTGCACGAACATGTATGTTTGCCTTAGTCTGGATGTTTTCTATGTTTATTATACATTATTATACATTTATGTACAAAAATAATAATAAGTATATTTATCAGCAATCTAGTGGCCTAATAAGTAATCTTAGTTGCTTAGTTTAGGACTAGATGGCGCTGTGTGATTCGTCCAAAAACATTATTATTATGGTGTTTGCTGTTCATAAATTGTCACATGTCCCTTACAATACTCTGCCAAAATTTAAGTACTAAATAATTATTTCTGGACGAATTATTCCAGACTTCTCCCAAACTTAACACTATTCAGGGACTGTTGCTATATTTTGATTCAACATACAAACGATTCGAAAGAGCTTGTAATAGGCCTATTTGTATAAAAATATTTGACTTTGACTTTGAAACCAAGATAAGAGATAAGTTACTCTTTATCATTGAAAATTTACGAATAAATTCCAGCCTTAGTATAAACACTAGCTAAACCTTATGAAATAATAATTTATAATTTAAATATGACTCGTCTTTTTAGCACCGCAGCGCTGCCTTAACAACATGGCTATTATTAACTTTATTTGTATTCTGACGAACACAAAGGCTGAAAAATCTCATAAAAAAAGGTGAAAGTTTTTTATTATTACGAAACTGGTCGGACTTAATGAAAATTAGATTGACGAAGGATTAATTCCTGTATAATGAAAATTACCTTGTTACAGTATAGTTATTTACATAATAAACAGAAGTCTACATTAACCAGTATCGTGCGTCATGTCACTCCAAACTTTCAAACAACTGACAGTAACAGAGCAACACCCCAGAGCCATCAAACGTAACCTGTTTCTCATAAATAGATATATGCGGGATAGGGTAGCGCCACTAAGCTATCAACGTTAACAGTGTGTTTTTGTGATTTAAAGAAATATTTTCTTTAGATCCATTATACGTTCCCACGGGTGCCTATGTCATAGTAAATATCAAAATATTGTTTTAGGATTGCTTACAAATGAAGTACGAACTTAAAAGTACTTGCTAGCTAACATCCATGAATTAGAATAGACATTTATTTGTCTAAACTGTAGCACACTTAACCGACATTCACATTTAAACCTTAAATCTAAATACAAATTCCAATAATACTGTGTGAAATATTCATGTGTAAAATGGCCATAGCTCGGCTGATTGTTTTGCTCAGAAGAGCAAAACGTTGATAATTCTGCTTTTAGATTTTTGAGACGACAAGTAACGTCTGGCGGCCCTGGGATCTTGTAAAATTACTATCTATTAGATATCAGTTGATCTACTTCTCTTGTCGACCGATACACGTGTACCGGTGACTTCGTAGTTCCGCGATAACTAATTAATATATGTATATATATAGGGACCAAATACTTAATACCATTATTCGTTGGCTTATAGAAAATACATTGGAAATAAATTATGAAAAGTCGAATAAAATTGATATATTAATGAATCTCTACTTGCTATAAAATGAAGTCGATTCCGCTGTCTGTAAACTACAGAACGGATTTTAATGCAGCAGCAATGCAAGCTACTGATAGGCTTGCTCTGTAATAGCACGAAAGCAAGCTATTAATGCAAAGCTACGCAGGTTTCGCTAGTTAACAATAACCTAATCATCGTTAATAGGACCCTTTCCATCAGGTGGCTCGCTAGCTTGTTTGTCTGCCGTGTGACATAAAAAAAGTGCAATCGGCCACAAAGGTTGTCAATATCGTTCTACCTCTATCGATTAAAAATAAGCTCGGAGATTGTTCCTCTCGGTCCACTAGGAATTGAAAGCAATTCGCTTGAAATGAAAATTTCTAGGTTTTCTGTTTATATCGACAGGACCGTTAGTAGAGTGGCACTAGCTACTATATCAAGGGACGCGGGTTTGAAAAATAATAAAAAAATAAAATCATTTATTTTGCAAGTAGATTTACAAGAAATGATTTTGTACGTCAATATTTTTATCCTACTAGCACTTCAGACGTGAATGGCCTGTTGAAAAGTGCCACGCCGCAAGAAACTCAACATTTAACCTTTTTTTTATATAAAATCGAAAAGTATTTAATATCTCGCAATCTATTAGGTAGTTAAGGTACCCAATTTAGTTATCGGGTAGGATGCTAATTCCAAGCGAAATTGAAAATTTACTCGCGAAAGGTCAATATTAATTTGACTTCTAAATGTAGAGCTACTTGTTAACTTCATTGGATCTGTTTAAAAATTACTTATAGGTATTACGGGATATAATTGGGTATATTCAGATAAGACTTTTGAATGAACGAATTGCTATATTTTGCAATATACAAAGAATAAAACTTATAAACACGGATACCTTACATACTTGTTACTTACTAGTATATACGCAATAGGGCGGCCTTATTGCTAAAAGCAATTTTTTCGATCGATTTTAATTAATCGTATTAGTAAGTAGGTATCAACGCGAAACATGTTATTTTTTGCTTTCATAAGAAAAATGTGTAAATGCAGTGCAATTCGAGATAACGCCACACGAGACAAACAAAGTTCAATAATCCTGTAGACTGAATGAAACAACTTGCTGACTCATCAATGAATCAGGCAAACAGATTTAAGAGGAAGTCTATACAACAGGTGGCATATTATTTTTTTGGTTTAATAAATATGTTTGTTTCGGAGATATACTGCTAATTTAACAATATTTCACCCAACCATTGTAAGAGAACTTAATGTGCTCAGTCTAGATCTGCGATTTTTTATGAAAGTAGTCGTGACGGCTACATGACGACCACCCAAGAAGCACAGAGACACCGAGGGAGTACTGGGCCATAATAATATAACTGTGTTGTAATTTGACTAGAGAAAATGTCTATGACAGTGTAAGTATCTGAGTAAATTATTTGAGTTTGATGTGATTGGAATATCGCATAAAATCAATTTCCATTTAATACAAAATATCGAGAACATCCTATGCCATTTGATCATACTTTACGATGTCGTCCGTGACATTCGGGACCCAATCCAATTCTAACTGTACTCATGTGTATTTGTACTACACAGAAATTAATGCGTACTTTTCATTTTTGCATACAAACACTGTCTGGTTTTATTGCTTCAAATATTTTTTAATGCGACCTCTATATCTAGCAAATCTAAATTGTGTGGAACGGATGTTTCATAGCAAAGAATGTAATTTTATTAGCGTCATGATTACCAAATACAACCGTACTGTATAGCCATAGTGGAAATACGATATTTTATTACAATTTGCTATAAACACAGGTTTTAGTTATAATACCAGAGTTCATTATAATTATTATTAATTATTGAGTATACAGTTACTGAAATTGTTACGCGAAAATCCATGGGCCCTGTTCCCGGGATGATATCCGAGATAATCCTATCCTAAGTCATGTTTTTAGTCGGTTTTCCTTAAAAAACAGAAGGTTAGAGCCCGGCAGACCCTAGCAACTAGCCCAAGCGACGACGGGACATGCAGTAATGCATTTTTCTGACTGATAAACAAACAAAAGGTTATAACTACCTATGTATCCAATTTCAAGAAAATCTGTCAAGCCGTTTTTGCGTGAAAGAGTAACAGACATCCATGCATAAAAACTTTCGTGCAGTATCGAGATATGGGGATATACGTCCCGATTATGGATATAAATTCGCATACTATATACCTAGATAGGTATATTCATAGTTTCGTCAAGGAGTACGGTAGACTCGATCGAATCCTTACCTGAATAATAAAACATAAAAAAAAAGATTTCGAGTCGACAACATATTATTATATCCAATAAAATACGAATGAATTCTTCCATAAATTTACGTTTACCATAGCGTTTCAGGTACGTTAAACTAAAATAAAAGCTAGCCATTAAAAACTAGCATCCAGTTACCAAATACACGTTTAGTTTGGAAAGTAAATAATACACTAGCTTAATCACCGCACACACGTGTGGTACACGTTATTTCGGTGACGTCACGTCGAATCCAATTCATACGCAGCCATATAAATCTACAGTTTGTTGGCGAAACGAAACCCTATCGTTCAGACAACAAGGATTACCCGAGGGTCGTCTGGAACAGAATTATATATGATTTTGACAGTATTTATGGTATTAGTCCGTATGACTTTTACGCACGGCTTCACTTCTAGTATATTAATAATACCATCGTCCTTGCAATTAATAACGTGTGGAAAAAAATCACGTCAGTATCCACGTTTTATGCCACCATCGTCCTTACAATTATGTGCGGAAAAATGTATGTCCAACAAATTGTTGATTTATATTTTCGTTTAAAAAAATATGAGATTGAAGTTAGAGTTACACCAGTCAAAGTGTGGTGTTCATACGTTCAGTATGGCTAGGATTACATAATGTAATGAGTTCTGGCGCGTCAACACACTTAAAACTGTATGAAACCGATGTCCTTTTGTCACAAAACGACACACCACACCTTAAATGGTATAACTATTATTATTCAACAACATTTTGTCATTGTCAAAATTATAGGGCGAAAAACAAACATAACTTTATATGTGGAATTAAATTTAAAATATGTTTGTACAATGTGATGTTATGTGTTTTCCTGTGAACAAGCCGCTTCTGTAATATACGTATTAAAATTCATAATAAATTATCATAAAATAATGTGTAGTAATTAACTCTGATGACTCTATTAATTTTTTGACCTAGTAACTAACTGACACAATTAGTATTTGACAGCAGACCGAAAACCGAAACCGCAGCTAAGAGCACTGGTTAAATTCCTAGTAATTTTATGTTTCATACTGCAAACAATTAGGAACTATGACTGGATGTGTATTGTGTAGTTAATTCGAATTTTGTATATACAATCTCAACCATCTTTTTGAGTTCTCGCTATTAGTCTGATGTCAGTGTTTTTATGGCAAATGACGGTCACTGACTTGGCTTACCGACTGTCATAATTATATCGATAAAAAAGCTTAAAGTGACTCGGAAACTTTTAATCCAATCCAAATACTAGCATTGCTTGTACAATACAAAATCATTCGAAAATTCTGCAAATAATATTACGTACCTATGCTTAGAGTATAGATAAGCAAGCTATGTATGTTATTAACATAAATACATAAAAATCACACTTTTGGTTTCAGTACTAGAAAAGAAACCTATACCATTTGCGACGCACCTGAATCCTTTTAAAACACCTATTCATGTCTATTCTATATAGCAATACATATAAATTAAAAGTAAAAAAAATATATTTAAAAACAAGCTTTTATTTAATTGCGCTAAAAAGAATAAAATAAACTTTTCTTTTAAAATTTTAACTATCAACTTATAACGTCATTACACAATTTAAATGACATAAAAGCTTGTCGCGAGATTTAATTACTAACATTTACTCGTAGTACGAATAAATGTTAGTTCGATAATTATGTTTTCTTATACAGGTAAATCTCGCGAAAAGCTTTTATGTCATTTAAATTGTGTAATGACGTTATAAGTTGATAGTTAAAATTTTAAAAGAAAAGTTTATTTTATTCTTTTTAGCGCAATTAAATAAAAGCTTGTTTTTAAATATATTTTTTTTACTTTTAATTTATTTTTTACTTTTTAGTTATCACTGGACAGGTTTCGCAGTGCCATCTATTGTCGAGGGGCGGTACTTGTCTAATGAATTTATTTGTTACTAGCGAAACCCGCGCAACTTCGTTTGCGTGTATCCCGCTTTCCCGTGGGAATTTTTAAATTTTTCTCTCCGTAAGAACCATCCTCGTACTTCAAGGAATATTCTAAAAAAAAAATCTGCCAAATCGGTCAAGCCGTTTTCATGTTATGTCGTGACAACGGAAAACGGGTTTCATTTTTATATATATAGATAGATAACTAGCACCAGCAATTTGAATACCTATATAATTTCCTGATTTTACTACAGTCACCCTGCGACAAACTAAACGGGTTTATGTACCCATCAAAAATAAAATACCGACCAAGGGCAAGTAGAACTCGCGCATGAGGGTTCCTTCCCATAATCATACTAGTCATCATCATCATCATCATATCAACCCATAATCATCCCACTGCTGGTCTCAGGTCTCCCTTCAATCGAAGGTGATTAGAGCGTACTCTGCCACGCTGCTCCAATGCGGATTGGCAGAGGTCGGTGTTTTCAAACCGCCCTAAGGCCACCGACTTGGCTTAACGACTGTCATCTATCGACAACAGCCGGGACCGACGGCTTAACGTGCCCTCCGAAGCACGAAGAAGCTCGAGATAACGAAACCCATCCAAACGCTGGCTAGGGTCACCGTCGCTTAACTTGTGTGTTCATATTAGAGTGTGACACACAGCGACGCCATCGAGCTCCTCATACTAGTCATACTATCATACTAATATTATAAATGAGAAAGTGAGTTTGTTTGTTTGTTATTCCTTCACGGCTTGACTAATCAGTTGATCATTATGAAAATTTGTATATGTCAGGGGTACAGAGCCCAACATAGGCTACCTTTTTACCCGTGAAAGTATGTCAATCCAAAGGGAAAATATTTTTTCTACTATAAAGGGCGCTGTATGGGATGCTATCGGCCAACAGATGGCGCCACAAGTCGCGATATGGGTTGTTTTGTTGTCAAACGAGATCTATGTCATAAAATTAACGCGAGCGAAGCCGCGAGGAAAAGCTAGTAATAGATAAAATACATTTTAATTCATAACCGGTATAAAAGAGCCATGTACCAATGTAAAATGTACCAAGGGTAGGGTCACATTATATTGGTTGTTTAAAGAAGAAGAAGTAACTACAAATTTACGATTTTCAGATTTATTCCTGTACTTGTACTACATCATCTTGCTTCTTGCCAAATTTCATGATTCTAGGACAACCGGAAGTACCCTATAGGTTTTTGGTCGGAACTGTTTTATACGAAAAACGGAACACAAAAGGCTGTATCGTAATTTTGTTATCATAATATTGTATTGTCATCTGATCTACAGTTTTAAGCAAAATTTCAGCTCAATCGGTCTACGGGAAGTGGTTCAAATTTTCGTTCCAAGATTCCACCCTTACATACATACATACATACATTCATACATACATACATACATACAGGTCAAGTTAAATAAAAGCTTTTAAAAATGCAAGTTGCATCGATGCACTGATAATGACGCCTACCATTTCGTAGTAATAAAGCCTGCATCTATAGCAACTTGCTGCAATGCTCCGTTTACAAATGAAGATTTATTAACCGCAACGAGGCATATAGATGTATTTTATTACTACGATTCACATAGATGTTTATATTATGGTTATGTTGGGGTAAAGATTATCTGGGCCAAGATTGAACTTATCAATATAAAAATAAACTATGTGCTATTAAGAAATTCTCGCGGGGTTCAGAGATCAGAGAATCTGTTGTACATTTAAGTACACGCCAAACTTGATATAGGTATTTTAGTTTGTACAGTCAAGAGCAGGTCGACCTTTACATAATGGACTTTGTACCGTTCTTAAGTTCCATGTCATAAGAGCCAAAATTGTACTGTAAGTGTAAAGCTCGACGTGCACCTGACTGTACCATTGATATGCGCTGTACAATACAATACAATACAATGCCAAAATACAGAAAATAAAATACTTATGATATGGTAACGAAATGATTTTTGATTTGCTTAGCTCCAATTTTGACGGGACGCGAGCATTTATCTAGGCTAGGGGATAGGAAATATTTCAGAGATTAATAAGTAACGAACGAAAGATAATGTCTGATTTGTCCAATATGTATAACTAGCTTTTCCCGGCGGCTTCGCTCGCGTTAATTTTTTTACATAGATCTCGTTTGACAACAAAACAACCCATAGCGCGACTTGTGGCGCCATCTGTTGGCCTTTACAGCGCCCTCTATAGTAGAAAAATTATTTTCCCATTGTAACGACATACCTTCACGGGATAAAAAGCCTAACCTAACCTAGCCTATGTTGGGCTCTGTACCCCTAACATTATGCAAATTTTCACAATGATCGGCTGCTTAGTCGTGCCGTGAAGGAATAACAAACAAAAAAAACAAACAAACAAATAAACTCACTTTCTCATTTATAATATTAAGTAAGGATATCGGATAATTATTATAAACAGAAAATCTAATATAGTATTTGCGAGCTCTACTCTATCGAAGGTGACCGAAAACAAAAGGACTTCGTCTTCTAACTTCGTACCTAACTTCACATCAATTCGTTCAACTTCGCAAGTGTAGAGCCCGCAATTTGGAAACTTAGTTTCGTGGCATAACTATATCCGTAACTAATACAAAATATGTTTAGATTCTCAATGATAACGTCAGGTATACTCAGATTATAATTGTTAGCCTTGTGAACGTTTCGACTCATTTCAATGAACAGTTCCGAGAGCTGACAACGAAAGAATGACTCATAACTCTTCCATTATATTAAACGTCTTTGTTAGGTCTGCTTTTACCTGACGGACTGTGCCGTGTACCTATACAGAATGTTTGAAATGTATAAATTGAATTTAGGTCAGGCTTTCTATGGCAATTGATTCAATTGGATTATTTGCAATCTCATTGAATTTATTATAAACATGCGCTGTTTCATGTGACAAATTGTCGTGAAAACACCTCGCCTAGAGCGGTTGCAGTTACTAGAATAGCAAACGGTGTACTATTCGTTCCATATATGAATGGGAATGAGAAGAACACAGTGTCAAAATAACTAGCAATAAAAAAACGTATTAAAAAAGTACTGTATGTCCAGTCAGCGGCAAAAATGCTATCATTTTAGTACCTTGTCACTATAACATTGTTGATCATTCAAGTCTTCTGTAAATGAAATGATAAGCAATAATGACAAAGTACTAAAGTGACAACATACTTTTTCCTCTGACTGTACAGCGTAAGAGAGCAAGCTGAAGGAACTTAATTACAAGACAGAATGTAAAATTACAGGATACAATTACAAAACTACGCCCCGCTCCAGATTATTATGAGAGAAAGAGCAAAATGTATTGTTGGGTCAGTCTTCCACATTCTAGTACCGTTTCTATGGAAATAAATATTTATTATAATATAAGCGTATCGAACATTTTATTTTGGTACAAGTTTTTATTAATCATTAACTGATATAAAGTTGAATTCTAACCATGAAATACCTTGTACTTCATGGTTATTTTAATAGTTAGTTGATTTGAAAAATAACTTGTATTTCATGGTCATTCTCTCGGATTTCGTTTCGTGGTAGACCTATGGACATCGGCCTACTGCGACCTGCCCCTCTATTCTCGTAACAAAAACCGACTCCATCTCTACTCAAAATCAATAACTTTTCACTCATACAGAATAGGAATTTAAATTTTAAGAGAGATAGCCTAGGGAAGGACCTTACAGAAGATCGCAGCCAAATGAGGGGGGGGGGGGGGGGGGTTTGGCAACGCGTGAGTGATACCTCCGGTATTGCAAGCGTCTATAAGCTACGGCTCACCATCAGGCCGGCCGTATGCTTGTTTGCCACATTTGTGATATAATAAAAAGGAATTGAATGTGACAGCGAGCGAGTTCGAATCGAAACAGAACCGGTTTTTGTTACGAGAGTAGGGGGTCTGAACATCAGTCCAGCACAACCCAGAAAGAGAAGTTCTTACCTACTTTTCAAATGTTTCGAAATAGTAAACTAAACACTCTTGATTTCGAAATTACTTAATTTAATAAAACTTATATTCAAAATAAAGCTGGTTGGTGAAGGCGTAACAAACAAACTCACTTTCGCATAACATTAATAAGGACGACACATAGCCGTCATTGTCCATGTGTCGCGTGAAAAAATTTAAATCGACGGGAACTTACTTTAATATTTATGCACATCGAATAGTAATGCGAAATGCCGTGCTCCAACGCCTCCAACAACATGTTAGTAACATACTATTTTTACTCACTGAACCTACAGACTTCATTAGCGAATATATCCCGCTATACTATGGGAATTTTGAAAACTCTACAACTCTAGACCATAAAAAGAACCACCACGGTGAAAATTCCCTTCAACTCAGTGACAAGAAGACTTTCCTTTGGTCATCTGACCACATTAAAATCATTCATATCTCTCCATACTATGTCAAGTTCAAGTTGATTTCATAAAATTGATTCTATAAAAAAAAGGAAAAGTTACAGATCGTAGAAAATGAATAATCGAGGTCTGAGGTTGCACTTTGCCTACCCCACTGAGAGAAGTGTGATTTTATAACAACCTGTATCTCCGAATTTATGTCAATTATAGCCCGTTGACCAGGAATTCGGGGGTTAAAACTCTCGCAAAAAGACATTACGCTCATTTTATTTTTGTTTGATGAAATTAACACGTGACGTAACACTTTTTGCTTTCTTGAAACGTACGCTTACTAGGTGCAGAGAAACGTAGAGATGGCTTCACGCACGAGGTGCTTTGTGATCAATTTAGTTACAATATTTTTAAATAGGTACTCCTTTTACTATCTTTAACAACACACACACCTTATTTCTTGACAGGAAATACTTCGAATGAGAATTTACATCATGCATTCACATAACGAGAATACACGCGATTGATATTGCCTGAGCTTTCGACTAGGTTGCACCAGCCGAGGTCACAACACTGTTGCGGATTGGAAATCGATGCACCAAGGTATTCCCATCGGCCCCCTGAGGATCGGGCATTCCCCGCGTAAAATTATAATACTAATTGTTATGACCACCACCACCTCATCTTCCACTAATTAAGACACCACTTTAAATTTTTAGCCAGACAATTACTTAACATAATAACACTTAGGTTAGCAGAAGCAATCTTCGACTGAAGAGTCTTGGCTTCAATAATAATATCGGTCGAGTGGCTAGAAATAGCTACCTTATGTCAAGGGTTCGAATCTCGCATTGGACAAACATTTGTGTGTATAAACGCCACTGTTTATCTAGGTCTGGATTTTGTATTATTATAAAAAATAATATGAATCTACTACACAATACAATAGCTGTTACACGCTGCTTCGGTCATGCATTCAAAAGGCCAACTTTCAATGCATTTGACTGTTATAAAAAGAACCTATTTTCAAGCTATATATTTCAAAGCTCCATTACTAAAATGCTATTTATGGTATCAAGATTTCGATTAGATTTATAAATAAACTAGATTTTTTACCCGCGACTTCGTCCTCGTGAAGTTCCCGACCCGTTCCCGCAGGAACCACATTGAATTTCGGGAAAAGTACTGGTGAAAAAAATTTTGAAATCGGTCTAGTAGTTTCGGAGCCTATTCAATTCAAACAAACGAACAATCAAATCTTTCCTCTTTACAATATTAATATAGATAAATCTTTATTTTTCTCCCACAAAAACAAATAACTATTGAAAACAAAAGTGCATTAGTTTTGATTTGTGAGAGACTGATGCGTAAACTAGGTAAAACCTTTATTTCAGGACATCAGGTCTCCCTCCATGGTACAATTTTATTTCTTAAAATCTAGTGACACAATATTAGATTACGAGAGATATTCACGCGCTAAACTTAAAATAAGTCTAGTCAGTACAATTGCAATTTTGAATCAATTCTATAGCAAGGTTCTATTTTGCTACTAGCGGTATTTCATTTCCTTAGCCATTAGACGTCCGCCCAAGGGCAAAGATGCTAATCTAATCTTCAGCGAATGTTTGGGTAGGTAGCGTAACACCAATGGGGTGAAGAATATGGATTTAATCAAATGAGTGTTATTTTACAAAGCGCATGCCGTCAGATATAAATGAAAGTGAAACCATACCTTCCGTTTATTTCGAAATTGAACTTTGTGATTGGTCTTTTTTTATTTTATTAAGCATACATAATCCAACCTAATAACGTTTGTTTTTAGGATGTATTGTAAGTCTACGCTGCGGGTCTAACAATAAGATACAAACAACAATTAAAAGAATCACTTTAGAGAAATAGTAATAAATAGGTTTACACGTACTTTTCAACTTGTAAACCAAGAAACGCGGTCTAGCCTAATCTACAAGTTACAATCCTTGTAGCGCCGTGGCAATCATTACTCTGACTTCTCATCAAGTTAACATCGCCGCTGGCACGGGCTGCTAAGGTAGAGTCGCCCTTGTGTCAAATCAACTACAACCCAGAAGGGACATGAGTCCTCTTTAACCACTCGGCCAAGCTTTTCCAGAGGACGGGAGGAATGTGTTTGTTATTAATTAAGAGAATCGCTTCATTTACCTAGCCTCACTTTACGAAAGTAAAGTTAAGGTTAGGTTCAAATATTGATTACGTTAAAAACTTACCGAGCCTGAGTTCGCCAAAGTTCCCGCATCCGATCTTCTTGCCGACACGGAAATTGGGCCCAACCATGAGGACGCCCGAGGACGAGGTGACAGAGTGCCTCGACGTGTGCATCGCGCTGCTGCCGCCTACGCCGCGCCCACCTACCGCACCGGTCGCGCTGCAAAATTGGATAATAGTGTTAGGTAAATGTTTATCGTTAATGTGAACGGTGTTACAGGTTACTGATAGGTTCCAGTAAGCCCATCTACCAGATTGTCCAAAAATCATACAAAAACTGGTAGCAGATAACATTCAGAAACCTGTGAAACCGGTCCAAAAGGTTGTTCTTATGTTTCTGTCCCCCTGAAATGATCAGGGAAATTATTTGCTTTTATATTCATAATGTGCTCTTTCTCTCAATCATGTTACCATTTAATCCATTTTCGTTTCATTGCGTTTCTATTAACATATTATTTACTATTAACTTTTTATTCCTATAGTACTTACATTAGGTACATAATTGCTTGACTTTTTTTATAAACACTTAATTTTAATTAATTTCTAATAGGTACCTACTAATATTAGAAATCTTCCTAGCTTATAGCTTTTTTTTTATATTTTCTATTTTACACAGTATGAATAGATATATTTATAATATTTTTGGGATATTGTTACTTATTCTATAATTTTATATCAATTTTTACGTTTTGGACTTGCCTACTCTTTCTGTGTTTGTTTACCTTATTCGCTGTATGGAGTAGATGGGCTGTTGGGGTTCCCGATCTCTAACTCGCCGAAGGAAACTCATTGCTACTTCACATCGATATTCTGTGTAAATCCTTCCTCGATCGAGCTAGTTAATTTTAGAACTGTTCTACCACTCCAAAGTATGAAGGTGTAAATTAAATTAATTTGTGCGCGTTATCTCGTTGCGCTCAATCTAATCAAAAAAACTTATTAACTACCTATAATCGCAAATGACCCACTTTATTTAGAAATGTCTATGTTTAGAAAGTGCATTGATGCAAATTATAATCCGCATACAGCACGACATAAAAACATTTTCAATTTGAAAGTAAATCATAGCTTTTCAGTGCAAACAATAGCTGCCTGAGCAATGGAAGTTTTTTTACGCGGTGCGCTCCGATCAACAATGCAATAAGCAAATTAACTCCATCTTGGGGCCAATTCTCTTTACCGTATTTATCAATGACCTTATTGATTCCATGGGTGATGCTAACCGCGAGTCCTTGCAATTAGTCCTGTTTGCGGATGACACAAACGCAGTAGTATCTGCTGAAAACTTGGAAGAACTTGAAAGAAACGTTAACCAGACACTCCAACAGTTTAATGACTGGTTTACTGCTAACGGCCTTGTAATCAACGCCACAAAAACCAACGTAATGCTATTTAGAACTAATACCAAGATGCGTAATAGTTTAAACGTTGCACTAAATGGCAAAAAACTAAGTCTGGTAGAATCTGTAAAGTTTCTAGGAGTACATATAGATAGTCTTCTGAATTGGAAAGACGAGATAAAACACATTGAAAGCAAGATTGGCTCCGCATGCTACGTTCTTCGAAGTCTACGCGACGAGATAAGTCTCTGCCATCTCAAAATGGTATATTATTCCCTCATAGAATCGAAACTACGTTATAGCATATTATTCTGGGGTAGAAGCTACAGTTATAATATACAGAAAGCGTTTATTTTACAAAAAAGGGCAATAAGAATCATGACGCGTATTAAGCAAAGGGACTCATGTAGGGAGTACTTTATAAACTTGGGGATTGTGACGGTTCCGGGCCTGTACATCTTGGTGTTGTTGACACATTTCGCGAAGTACATACACCGGTATGAAACAGAGATCGAAAGGAAGTATAGGGAAAGCACGCGAAGAAAAGATATCCCCATGAAAATAATGCCGAAATTAAAGGTGGTTCAACACGGCTCTCTTTATCAGTCCATTAAGTTTTTTAATAAATTACCAGCTGAATTAAAGGGTCTTGTATATAAACACGAATTTAAAGATAAGTTGAAAGAATTTCTGTTGAAGCGGTGCTACTACAGCTTAGACGAATTTTTTTCTTAATGTAGAATATGTCATTTTTAATTTGTAATTTCTAAAATCTATTTATTGTATGTGCTGGATTAGTATTGAATTTTTTTTATTTATATTTTATTTATTATTTAGTTTTTATTTTCAACACAATGTATATTGTTTACTGAAATAAAATGATTTGATTTGATTTGAAGTCCCACAACATTTTTGTCTATCTACGCTTTATTTTAAATTATCATCTTTACATCTTTTGAGAAATAAATCAAGTGTTTCTTACAAAAAGACTCAAATATATTATATTTTAACAAAGTTAAGAATAAACGAGATTTTCCATTTTTGGCAAATTATAATGGCAAAAAACACCTTTAAATAAATCAATTGTTATAATGATTTATTAAAGCAATTAATACTAGAGTTATACGCCCCACAACACACGTTACATTATGTAATTCTAGCAATACTAAATGTATAGAAACGATAACACAACGCTAGTGGTGTAACTCTAGCAACGATACGGTACCGATGCTCTAAGATTATTCGTTTAGGGGGGCGAAATAATAACAAGTAAATGACAACCCTTCCTACTCCTAATATCTTCAGATATTAGGAGTAGGAAGGGTTGTCATCGATCGATGGATAGGAAAAATATTCATATTTTTCCTATCCATCTAGCAATACTAAATGTATAAAACCGATATCACAACGCTAGTGGTATAACTCGAAATGAAATGAAATGAAATCGTTTATTTCAGAAATTAGACCTTCACAGGCACTTTTTCTTGTCATTTACAACTTGTTTAAATAAAGAAAATAAACTACGTTATATACTACCACCATTTCGGACACAAGCAAAATGGCAACCGGTAAAAGAAATGGCGAAAGAAAACCGGTTACGGCCTTTCTTGTCTTTTGACTCTAGCAACGATACGGTACCGATGCTCTAACATTATTCGTTTATGGGGGCGAAATGATAACAAGTAAATGACAACCCTTCCTACTCCTAATATCTGAATATTTTTCCTACCCGATGGACAAACTACAGGTCACCTGATGTAAAACATACCCTCCGCATACCAGAGGAATCTCAGATGCGTTGCCGGTCTTTGAGGAAAAAGTAGGCAATTCATTAGAATTCCAAGGTTTAGTTTTTGTTCCCTGGGACGTTAATGCGCTTCACTTATTGTCAATCTGTGGTAGTCGTAGTTAATATTGGCTTACGGACACAGTGCGAGTGGGAATTCTGTCATCTATAGGTACATTTGGTACATACAAAATGCGTTGTCATGAATGACTGACGGATCTACTTACATACAGCCTAAACAGTAGATCGTAGAGACCTAAAACTTGTAGTGTGTTCTTTGAATGACGTTGGCATCCGATAAAAAAAGATTTTCCGAAAATCCCGCGGGAAAGCGGGATACACGCAAACGAAGTTGCGTGGGTTTCTCTAGTTACTGTAAGAATAATTTGTTATTCAAGTTTTGCAACAATAAAGAACTTGGACAGAGCGATCTTAGCTAAATAACTATCCACATATTAATTAATATGAGATAAAAATAACAATTACACAATAAAGTTTACAGCCAGATATAACGGATCTAAATTGTAAGAATCAGTATGAAAAAATGTTAACAGGAAAAATAATAACTGTACATAAACAAAGAGATCTAAAAATAGGGTATTATACGAGTGAGCATTGCGAAGATTTTCATGTAAAAAAAAATATTTCGCTTTGAATGGTACAAACAAATGCGATCTCGGCGAGTTTCAATTAAGTTTTTTCAAGTACACATTGCCACAAGCAATAAAAATATTCATTTCTAAGTAAATAAAATGCATTAAAATCAATAAGGAAGAGTTATTAAGTACTCATTATCCTACTTCCTTTTAATAAATACAAAAGATATGTGTAGAAGATAGGGGGAGAGAAGTGGAAACCAGTGGCTTCACTGAAGAGCAATGAAGATTAAAGACAATATTGACAGCTATCAAAACATAAAAAGTATTAAAAAAGTATCTGATCTACACTCCAGCCTGACGGCTAGTTCGTAACAATATGTATGTTCTCTTTCAAGCAAAAACGACTCGACAAATTTCGTTGAAATTTGGTAAACAAGTATTACTTGTTTACCAAATTTCAACGAAATTTGTATAATCTTAGCCGGGGACATGAATTTCTATTGTAATCGGGGGCATAAGCTAGTGCAAAATATTTCATTATTGAAATTTCTACTACCTATAACTCAGGATACTTTAGATAAGATACTAATATAATCCACTAAATTATATTTCCATAATGAAGCTATATGCAGTTCTATTGTCAATGTAACTAGACATAATCTCATTTGGACGGTTCTTACATAAAAGGACAAAAGGAGACAAAATTCATTGTGACATAATATTACGAGTCGCAAGCCCATTCGTTGAAATTGGCTACAACACAACAAAGGAAACTCACTCCTATTATTTTAGAGGGAAATTTAGTATGAATCCCAATCAATTCCTACAAAAGACAACAAAATAAATAGAACCCAAAATGTTCCTCTTTCGAGCATTATCCCGTTTCCTAATCCATTCCAAAGAGGGTCTGCTTACTGGTTCATAAGCTTAAGGATTTATCGATTTACAAATTTTTGTACCTACGTAGCGAGCGACTGAAGATCAGATCAGATGTCCTCGACAACCTAGACCTAGAGGGTAAACCAGCCTCCCCTATTCTCATAACAAAATTAGTTTCAATTTTATCTCAAACTCACGCACTATCTCGATCAATTCCTATTTTGTATTAGTGAGCCAGCGCTTGAGGTTGACATGAGATTGTAACTGTTTTCGTTACGAGAATGTTGCCTATATATGTATAACTAGTAAAACTAGTGAAAGTATAATCAGACTTTTGATCAAATCCTACGGGAATCGCGTACGTTTCGGGATAAAAAGTACCCTATGTGTTAATCCAAGGTATCAGATACCTACATACCAAATATCATAAATATTGGTCCATCCATATGAGCGTGTAGAAGTAACAAACATACACATAACTTTCACCTTTATATATAATAGTAGTAGGATAAACGTGAAAATGATAAATGATTTGGAGATTTTTTTGTTTGCTAGCTGACTGAGCCACCCAACTTCTGCTACGTTTCTTCCTTTTATTTTGAGGTATTCTTTGATGCCTTACTCCTTTTTGGTGGTAGCGGTTATATAGCCTTTCTCGATAAATAGATCCTAAAATACCTATATAAGGACACTAAAATATTTTACAGTAAGTAGTTCCATCTCCATGGTAGTTCTTAGGATAGATGTGTTTAATCAAACAAACTCATCAATTTTATGATAATAGTATAAATAAATAACACTTGTCAAAAACCGACAAAAATGATGGCTTGCAAGTTTCTTGGGTTAGAGTGACTAAATAAATTGAACATAGTTTTTAAAATTTGTTTAGTATAGCCACATAAATAAATAAATAAATATGCAAGAGGCATTTAGTCGGCGATGGGTCGGATAAGTCGGATTATTTAATGTTACTTCAAGTACGATTTAAAATGGAATGATCATTGCATTGAGGAAAGGGATTGAGGATACGATTGTCGGCATCCTGTAAACGACCGAAGGAAGGAAGTACAATTTTATCTCGACGAAAAGTAGGTATAATTTTGTTAAAATTTATAAAGGTATCTGCCCCACACTTTACCAACATTTAAATGTATAATTTATTGAAATGTAAGCACATTTTAGCAGTTTACGCATGTAGAGTAAAAACTGCGACGAATGTAGCCATGTTCACATTTGAAAAAATCGTATATAAATTTTATAAAAAAAGATTAATTGTAAACTATCTGTATACCAAATTTTAAGGACATCTGTCAAGGCGTAATTGCGTGAAGAGTAACAAACATGCGTACAAACATTCGCATTTATAACATGAGTTAGAGCCCTTCATAGCATATTGTGAGTTCTTGATATCCATGGTCAAAACATTGCGACAATAAAATTGAGACATGAACATTTAAATACATTGTTATGCCACAAAAATAATAATTACCTACAATTATTTTTGTGGTATTTAAATATTTTTCACAATGGGGTTTAAACCAAACCGGGAAATTATAATATTTAAATGGTTATTTTGCCTAGGTAATGTGTCTTACGTTATTTATTTAATCAATGTATTATTTAATTAACTCCTACTAACTAATATTATAAACGCAAAAATTGGATGGTAAGAGAGGAAGGGCACAGCGGATAATCCGCTCAAATCGGAGCAGCCCGTCTGGGAAAGGACCTCCTCCACCGTCTGTTCCTACCGGTGAGTAAGGTCTCCAGAGCTCCACTTGGGAGGGTTGGCAACGCGTAGCGCGTGAATGATACCCCGGGTATTGCAAGCATCTATAGGCTACGGTGACGGCTTACCATCAGGCCGACCGTATAGTCGTTTGCCACCTCTGTGGTATAAATGGATAATTTAGTACACGGGTAGCTTATAACCTGAGATAGGTAGGATCAGGAAAGTTTTTATTCCGGAAATTATACCAGGAACAGGAATACACGAGCGTCTGTTAGTTTATAAATAATTTTTACATTAAAGGCCCTGTTTCACCACTTCGGAGATTTAACATGTCTTGTGTATCTATTAACAAAATTATTTTTCATAAAAATGAGTCAGAAGTGTGTAAGTTCGAAGAACATGTAAATCTTAAACATACATAAATTAACGTCTATTTCGTGTAATATGTGCTTTTTTAGGGTTCCGTAGTTAACTACGAGGAACCCATATAGTTTTGGCCATGTCCGTCTGTCTGTCTGTGTCCGCGGTCAGCGCCTAAACGCTTAATGCTAGAAAGCTGTAATTTGGTATGTAGGTATATACATAATAACAATGTGCTAACAAAGTGCTGGAATAAAATTGAAAAAATTTTGTTTTAGGGTTGTTCTCTTTTCAAGTAAGGGACTACTTGTAAAGTAGAAATGAAAATTTATTTCGCGCCCACCCCATGTTGTGTGGGGTGTTGTTAGATAGGTCTCTTCAAAACATTGAGGGTGTGGAAAGATAATTTTTCGTTACAATGATCGGAATTATTACATTATTTATCATGTCAATTTTCGTTTTGCACGGTGGTCCCTGTGATGTCCACTGTTTGGTTCGTAATAAAACACAATAAGGTTTGCTATATTCCAATGCCCCGTTCCGCACGCGTCCGTCCCGTAGCTAAGCCTCGGCAAAAAGTCCTCGCCCCGACTCGCCACCTAGCGAGGCGCGTGCGTAACTTTGCATTGCATTTATTTATACGTCACATCTATAATCGTAGTATGGCACAGTCCCCCCCCCCCCTGTATCTCCGAAAGTTTTGTGTTTAGAAATTTTAAAAAAATTATGGTAGTGGTCCATATGCTGAACCTTCAATGAAAACTATTACGGTTAACTTTAGATTATCTTTGATGAAAACTTACAAAAATGTCATAGAATATCAATATGGCATTGTATGTCATCTTCAAGCAAGCAAAGGGTAGCAAATACGGAACCCTACATTGTGCGTGGCCCGACACGTACCTACTTGCTCAGTTTTTTAATACGGAACCCTACATTGTGCGTGGCCCGACACGTACCTACTTGCTCGGTTTTTTATTCTAACATTATCTTAATTTCGGATCAACACAATCTTACTTAGCAATACTAAAAGGTGCATTCAAATTTAGACCTTATTACACAGAGATAATAAATATATCGTGTTATTGCATCTGACTGTAAAATGAGAGATTCCTTCTTTTGTGCACTTGACCATAAGAACCATGGCACTCATTGAGCGATTTTTTTTGGACAAATCACACAGATTGAGCTATCCCAAAGTAAGTTCGAGACTTGTGGTTTGGAATACTAACTCAACGATACTATATTTTATAACAAATACAATACATTACACATAAGCATGCAAGACCCAGGCCAATCAGAAAAGTTCTTTTTTCATCATGACCCGACCGGGATTCGAACCCGGGACCTCCTTGGCTGGCATTGTAACCATTACGCCACGGAGGTCGTGAGGCCAATTATCGATCCCGGGATCTATCAGATGTCTTAAGTAATTAATTCTAACCACTCCACCAAGGTGTAAACTAAATACATATTTAGTTATTTAACTTTTCAAATATCTACGTTAAATGCATCCATAACCACTATTTTTAGAACATGCATGGATGGTGGCTATGATTCACCAAGTGTTTAGCATTGACTAAAAGTGAAAGTATAGTGTGCACATAAAAACATGGAACGAAACAATTATCTTGTATGATGTAAAGCTGAAATATTTAGTTTTGAAAGAATCACACACATGACATATTAAATATTTGACTAATATCATATGATTGCTCATTTTATATTTTCAAATATGATTTGTACTGTGAATATCGCTACACCATGATTTCTCTGAAATGTCCTAAAAACTAACACAAACTAAAAACCCATTATAGGCTATAATGTCTCATGTTTAGTCATTCCAATTCTTACTACTCAAAAAAAATCATTAATGATTTAATAATTGTAAGTTGAATCTGTGTAATTGTTGTCCATCAATGAGCTTATTGTCAATCTATAATCCTAGCTTTATAGCAAAACTTGTGGGCTAGTCCCAACATACCTGTACTGGGAAATATTAATGATGAGATTCAAACTGAGTGAGATCTTTGACAGACAAAGTCATTTTTCAGTGTAAAACTAACCACAACAAATTACTAGTTATTAAAATTCTAATTTCTTACTCACATCTTTCTATTCATGGAAGTGGTAGTTCACATAGGCACAATGAGCTCCAGCTTTTGTTGGTATTATTCATTATTAATAGCTTTATTCATATTATGAACAGTATACTTGTCAATTTATGACATTCTTTCACAGCACTCCTGATTTTATGCAATATTTTATGTACCTGTCTTATTATACAGTTATGTCATGTGAAGTATAATATTTCTTATATTTTTTTAAACATAAGGTGATAAATAAGCAGTACTAAGCAGTCAATGCTACAGCAATATCAATGTTGTCTCCAGACAGGTAAGAGTAAGGAAGAGTTTAATGACAGTGGATTTGGTACATATTTTATAGGTGAGCAATAAAAATTACATTCTACTACTACTGTGACAGTGACACCGTTCGCGTGGATTTTTGACGTCAAATGAGTCTTCGCTTTACAACCCCCCTCTTTAGAAAATTACAGCCAAGTTCAAGTACCTAAAGCCAAAAGAAAAGCAAAAAATTTACCCTATGCAAACTTCCATTCAACTTTTCACCCCTTTGTGGTGAATTCCGAAATAAAAACTATTCTATATCCTGTAAGTAAGGATTCTTATAGCTAATACTTAAAGACACTAACGAAACTTAAAGAACTGATTGATAAAATCATGATAGTAGAATATTCGTCCATATAAGAATAGTAGTTAACTTTGTAGGTAACTTTATGTGAACATTATCATTACCAGCTGAGTGATTAATGACTTAATGACAAGATCATGAGCACTAACATATTACATAGTTCAATGACAAGCAAATGTGACATAGTATCACATAGTTAGTGTTAATATGGCTTTATAATTTCCATACATTAATGTCAATTACTACTAACTCTGAAATATAATAGCTATTTATAGACGCTTGCAATACCGGGGGTATCAGTCACGCGTTGCCAACCCTCCCAACCCCCCCAAGTGGAGCTCTGGAGACCTTACTCATAGTAGGAACACAACATGGCCGAGACCAATGCTATTTGGCTACGATCTTCTGTAAGGTGGAAGTCCTTCCCCAGACGGGCTGGTCCGATGTGAGCAGATTATCCGCTATGCCCTACCTCTCTTACATACTAATTACAATCACAATAGGAGATAAAAGAAAGAATATTAAAATAACATACCTACATGGTCATGGTACATAGATATCTCAGTTTATCTTTTAAGAACCTTTATCATTATGTTTGTGTATATTATGTGACTCACAACTCACAACATGAGTGTATTTAATAAATAAATAAAAAATCTAATAGAACTACTTACAAACATGATAGTGGAACAATATGAAGTCTATAGTATATGTTACTAGCTTTTCCCCGCGGCTTCGCTCGCGTTAATTTTATGACTGTATAGATCTCGTTTGACAACAAAACAACAAAATACTTATGACATGGTAACGATATTTATTATGATTTTTGATTTGCTTAGCTCCAATTTTGACGGGACGCGAGCATTTATCTAGGCTAGGGGATAGGAAATATTCCAGAGATTAATAAGTAACGAACGAAAGATAATGTCTGATTTGTCCAATATGTATAACTAGCTTTTCCCGGCGGCTTCGATCGCGTTAATTTTTTGACATAGATCTCGTTTGACAACAAAACAACCCATAGCGCGACTTGTGGTGCCATCTGTTGGCCGAAACAGCCCCCTCTATAGTAGAAAAAATATTTTCCCATTGGAACGACATACTTTCACGGGATAAAAAGTAGCCTATGTTGGGCTCTGTACCCATAACAATATGTATGCAAATTTTCATAATGATCGGCTGCTTAGTCCAGCCGTGAAGGAATAACAAACAAACAAACTCACTTTCTCATTTATAATATTAGTAAGGAAGTAAGGATAGTAAGGAAGTAAGGATATATATAATAACAGAGAACATAAGGCCTTTCGCCCATAGCCTCTTCACTGGGACTAGATGTTGGATATGCCCATGTATGACAAAAGTTACTGAAAATGTATATCAGATTCGTCCATAGCGTCTTCACTGGGACTAGATGTTGGATATGCCCATGTATGACAAAAGTTACTGAAAATGTATATCAGATGAAATTGCTAAGTTTCTAACTTGACACATAATGTTCTTCATAAACAACTTCATATTACTTGAAGTTAAAGTTATCTTATTTCTAAACAAGGTTATCAAAGCCATAGTTCTAGTGTGAAGAGATATCAAATCCAAACTTCTATAGCCATTTTTCTACCTATTCCTGAGATGTTTATAAACTTAAAACTTTAATTCAACCATCATTCACTCTGGGTTTTAAAGTACGCTTCACAAACTCTGCTCTACTACAGTTTAGCAGATCTGTGTTTTTCATCAGTATGATCACTAGTTTGACAGCACAACTGTCATCTTTCAACAACAACCTTATGTACACAGAGGGGTACAAGATTTTTTAAACCCTCCAAACACTGGCTGTGATCATTGTTACTTAACTTGCGTGCTCCATCAGTTTAGTAAAATATATGACTCCTCATCATCATCATTAAAAAAGCATTTTATGTGTCTATTCTAAAATAAACCCATTAACCCACTGTCTTGTTATGAAGTGCCAGATGTTCAGGAGTAAACACATGCAGATAACAATAATAATAAATTGTGCAAAACCCCAAGATTGGCTACTGTGACATAATCTCAGTTATTATGAAGATAAATAAAGATTTGCTGCGATGATAATTTGGGCAAATGGTTTATGAATGTTTTAGGAAGGTATTATGCAGGAATGCAGTAAAAAAAATTACACTTTCTATGTGAAATGTGAATGTTTTTACCACAGGAAGGTTTGTTAATACAAGCGGTGTAGCTATATCTCAAGCTATCTATCTATCTCTAGCTATCTTTGGTTTACAAAAAACCCGACTTGATTGTGGGTGATATTTGTAAAAAAAATAGGTCTCTGTAATTAACTATCAACAATTATACGAGGTGTATAAAATTCTTACTAATAAATGTGAAAGTTTGAATGTTTACAAATTTATTCAATGACACAAAAATGGTTCAATGGCTATTTGAATTTGGCAGTTTCTTACAACTTGGTTAACATTTTAACATAACTTTTATCCAAGAAAATATATGCAACCCTCTGGGAATGTTTATAATTATATTCTTTATTGCACATAAACAAAATACAAGAAAAACAGTTTAAATAAGTGTACAAAAGGTGCGCTTATCTGTTAAAGAGATCTCTGCCAGCTAACCCTAAACGGGTGTAATATAGGTTGTACAGTCAGGAGCATGTAGAGCATTACACTTGCAGTTCAATTGTGGCTTTTATGACATAGAAGTTAAGAATGGTACAAAGACCGATATGTAAAGAACGACCTGCTCTTGACTGTACAAGGGCGGTAAAACAATAATGTGCCAACGGTAATACCTATGGTACCTACTTACTCGCTAACAGTTATTATGAATAAAAAATAATTCGATTAAGTATACTTCGATGGAAGGGAGACCGTATCCCTGCAGTGGGATGATTATGGATTGATATGATGTTGATGATGAAGTATACTTAAAATATTCAACTAAATAAATATACTTATACAAAATAAATAGGTAAATAAGTACCTACTTGTATACCTATAAAATACATAAAGCATAAATTTAGAAAAAAGACAACCATGGAAATGGGAGCAAATAGGTACATATTGCTGAAATAATATACAAATTATTTAAAATTCCATCAAATTATAATCACTACAATATAATTACCATATCATGTCTAGACTAAGCATAAGTGGACACTTAGTGAGTCATAAATTCTCCCTAGGGTCATTGACACACAGGGATTCAAAAAATAACAGTGGAAACATAAAGAACTTTTTTTAAAAATGTTACACAACAATAATAATAAATACTTGTAATACATAAATGTTTAGTGCATAACCTAACCTAAAATAATGTGGGAATTTATGTTA
Source organism: Endotricha flammealis (assembly GCA_905163395.2). NCBI lineage: Eukaryota > Metazoa > Arthropoda > Insecta > Lepidoptera > Pyralidae > Endotricha > Endotricha flammealis. The sequence continues at coordinate 9,829,090 of LR990867.1, forward strand.
TTATAATACTCTTTCTTTAGTCAATATATTCATTTTTAAACCCTGATCATCACTGTAGATAGGTTAAAACATGTTTGCAATTAAAAGATACATTTCTGATTCTGTCTGTCAGACAGACTGGCCCTATTGGCGCCGAGCGACTATACCAGACGGTTTTTAGCGCCGATGATTACCGATGTTTACTGTTACTAAGAAAATAAGCCCTATAGCTTAAATGCAATGCACTTGACACTACCAAAAGACTTTGATAACTATACGGACATAAATCAGATGGTTGTCAGCACCGATGATTGCCAATGTTTTCTGTTACTAAGAAAATAAGCCATATAGCTTCAATGCAATCACATTAATATTTATCCTATGTAGGGAGATAGGTACATAGGTCTGTAAAATCAACTCAAATTATTTCCAATGTTATGGTGCTAACTAAGGGCCGATTGTTTGATCAGTAGTTAAATTACTAATGGTTAAAATTCGTTGAACTAACTACATATTTGTTAAAAATTGCTATGAATTTTAACCATTAGTATACTTAACTACTGATCAAACAATCTGCCCTAAGCTAGATAGATCTAGATAACCAATCTATTCTTTTGAGAAAATGTTGGGGTTTTCTAATATAAACCATTCTGAATTATGTTAGCTTATCAAAACATTGATCGGGTATAACTTGATTAAAATACTATCTAGCATTTAATATCTCTATAGATAATAAACTGATATCATCAGAATATTCATTGGGCATTTTTCATAAAATTGCCAAATGTTGGATGTCATAAAAAACATTGTACTCACTTTTGCTCAAACACCATACACCTACTGTGTACAACCCAATCCAATAGAAATGGAATATTGGTCTCTTTTCTATTGTAAGGACTATTACTTACTAGTTTTTAAAATAGGTAAGATGTCCCTTTAGGAGCAGGGGAAAGACTACCATAGCCATAGTGAAGAGAATATCAAAGCCCCATGAAATGCGAAGAACAATTTGTAAATATTTGTTGAACATTTAATATGTCACCTTACCTTAGAAAAATTCCAAGGGTGCTTACTACTTAAGTCAATACTAAAACAGCATTTGGAATTTGATTGCTTTACTTACTTTAGGATGCTGTTGCCGTTCTTGATTAGATTTTAGGATCGAAGAAAATATAGGTCATCACAAGAATATTTGTTTAGGGACAACAAGCAACATTTAAAGTTACCATAATACTAGCTTACAATGTTAATTTATACCAAGTTTAGAGCAATATGAAGTGAGATTCTTACGTGGAAGTTCTTTTCTCGTCACTTGTTCGTTCTTTCTCCTTGTTGCTGTCGCGTTTGTTCATAATACTAGATGTGTGTGCAGGCACTAAGCCCAGCACGCCTTTTCACTCCAGAGCCCACCGTTAGCACGGGCCACGGCGTCGCAGCCCATGTCAACACAGCCTCAAAGAAGGCACACTGTGCACACACTCCATACCACAACACACCGTTAAAACACAAATTGTAACTTTTAATTATTGCTATTTTTTTGCTCTTTCAACACTATAACCACTGCACTATTATAGAATTTATCTCAAAATCATTTTTGTCACACTACAATCACAATTTTTATCAAATGTTGCATTGTGTTTCGGCGACGGATTATTGTAACTGGATGTAGGGGGCATACAATATCAGTACCTCTACGTCAATACAACTGATAGTGTTTGAGAAACAGAACAAGAACGGAATAGAGGTCGCCGTGCAAATGTTATGCTCATTGAAGAGTAACAACAAGATAAGTGGGTGTTACTGGCTACGGGTACTTTTACCACGCTGCCGTGGACGACGTCTTTCTGCACGCGATTATTGTGATCCCAATTAGCTAATTACAGTTTAACAATTAAATAAAACGATTCGAAAACCTAACAAACTGACAGCTCCTTGTGAGAAGTCAACCCTAATAATTATCGGTCGGCACACAACGTTTTATTTTCCTGCCAGGATTTTAAATGATAATATACACAACACTTACAGGATCTCAATTATCGACGTGCAAAAGCATGGTACGCGATTTTTAATTAGGTTTCGATGGATTAGTCACAACGTCGCCGAAACATCAAATGGACATTTGTCTTGATAAAAAGTTTAGGTTTTGTAATGGCCACCAATGTTACACTTTTATCACTTCTCTATAATTTCTATAGGTAATAAATAACTAAAATATAAAGTCTACGGTATTAAATAATTTTCACATTCACACAAATATATTACCAACTAACGATAAAATTTCTTATTACAAAATATTTAACTCAAAGAATAGTCACTGATTAATCGCCATTCGGCGCATGCGCAAACTTGCAACTCAGTGTTGCCACATATGTTTTATTAAAATCACGTACACACAATATATTCATTTTAAAATCTCGTAATGTTAATAGAATGCATAAATCTATTCAAATTAGTTACCACAATCTTAATAGGTATCATATTTTTTTACGAAATGTTTGATGTTTTTATTTAGAATTAAATATTTTTTTGGTAGGGTAACTAAAGATGCGTTTGTAAATTATTTGTTGTACAAAAACAATAACATAATAACATCATGCAGTGTACTGTGTACAGCATAATAAAATTAAAATATTTTTAAATTTGTAGGAAATACCTGTTTACTTTTAAAATCTTTGATCTTGTGATGAAGTTCAAAATAAAATAAAATTTCATCAAATAAAAAAAAGGTAGAAATATGTAATGGCAAGTCCCTATTATGTGTCACCGGGTCACCAGCACTTGCTTTTCATTGGCTGTTACTAAACTAGTGCTTTTGTATTGGCTGAGAATACTTCAGTTTATTGGCTGTCAACACAAATAAATTTTTGGCGCTAATTTTAAAGTTCTTTGAAATGTTTCATCAGTCATTCATTTCATTTTCTTTTCAAGATATGGTATCGATAACTTTACAAACCAAATAAATTGAAATTCGCACTCGCTGTCGCCGTTCAATTCCTATTTTGTATGAGTGAGACAGCGATTGAATTTGAATCGAAATAACAAAAACCGATTCGGTTTTTGTTACGAGAATAAGAGTCTGTGTGTTCGAGAACCGGTACGGTAGTCCAATTTAGCTGCTATCCCTCTTGCTAAAACAATACTTAAACTTAGCTAAGTAAGTATATTAGAGTTGACCCGGGCATAAAATATGATTTAGTTATCAATAGTATACATATTGTAATATGCCATTACAAAATTTCTAGTAAGTAAAAATCCATTTCGCAAAATTTTAAAATCTTTAATTACTTATATATTTACCACCCGACTCAACCCTTTCCTTTATTGACTGTATTAGGTAATCTTTCAAATGGTACTGACTGATTGACTAGATGTCACTTGACACTTTCGATTTACAGATAAATTAGAACAAGTGATAGTTTTATAGTTATTAAGTAATTAATTTTATTACATCTTGAATCATATTGTTATTGCTAAAGATGTAATAAAATTATTAAATGATACTCGGCACTTCCGGTTCGACTTTTTAAATGTTACAAGTCGTACTTCCGTTCTGAAAATAACTTGGTTTACGATTTATTTATGTTTTAAATCCTTGTTAAATTTATGTTAAAATTGTTTTACGTTTATTATAAATTTATTTAATTTACAAGTTTAAAATTAGAAGTAAAATGAATTGCTATTTTGACTTGTTGTAACGATTGGCGGGGAGGTAGCGATTGGCAGGGAGCGAGGTTATATAAGGACATGGTAGAACGTTAGGCGGCAGTTATTGTGAGGCCGCCGGACATTAAAGATAAGTTCCAATTGTTTTTATTATTATTGTAATTTTGTATTTGTATGAAAAAGATGTGTTAAAATACCTGATCGATAAAAAAGGCCATAACCGGTTTTCTTTCACCATTTCTTTTACCGGTGGTCATTTTGGTTTATTTCCGAAATGGTAGTAGTTTATAAAGTAGTTAATTGATTTAATAAACATTTTGATTATCTGCCCGAGTTTTGGTTTTAATTGAAAATATATAATTTACTAATTACCTACTTTGTTTAATTTACTTTCTTGATACTTATTTCCTTTTAATGATCTTAATAACCTGACATATTAACATAATATATCTAACAACTGTATCAATTTTTTTAATGAAACAAAAATATGAACTGCATACTTCGACTGCATAGTGCATATAAAATAAGGCACTGATTTAAAGAGGCAGTTGTATGGGCGGTAAAAATTATTGAACGAGCGGGCAGTAATAAATCGAAATTTGTCGGTAAGAAATCTCATTAAGCAATTCTATAAACAATGAGGTGGTAAAATAAAATTAAAAAAACCGTACCTACTTAAATAGTAATTAAAAATTAAATTACTTTTGCTTTGACTGAAGGAATTAAATAAAACAAATGGTCCGACTATAGGAAAGGGTGCGCAAAAATATATTTGAAAAAATTATCGCCTTTGCGTACAATTTGGTTCTGGCGCTTCGAGGGCCGCCGCTGCCGCGGCACGCTCGCTTCGCTCGCTCGTCTCCCGCGTTGTTGTTCATGTCATAACTTAACCTAACCAAAACTTTCAAAGTTGATTTTCTCGAAAACTTTAAACTAGCAAAAAACGCTTTTTTGCTGCTCAATTATTTTTTGAATTGACATTGTATGTTAAAATAACCGACTAATATATTTTTTATTACTGTCCATGTTTTACTGTCGCAATAATTGATCAACCGCCATTAAATTAAATAACTGCTCAATATGTTTTTGAACTGATCATAATAACATCTCGAATATTTAAATAACAGCCCTTTTTGCGGCTTTGATTAGCGATTCGACACGATTTTACTAAAGAATGACGTATCTGTGTCGAGAGTGTTGCCGTGACATTGTTACAAGATTGAGTTTAAGGTCGGAGGATGCATGCATAATAATAATATGGTGATTACATTTTTATAACCCTTGTTACTGCTGATTACTGGATAAACGTTCAGTGCTTACCATTTTTTTTAAAGGTAACAAACGTGCGTTCGGTCTTGATGGACTTGATGGTAAGTGATATAGTGTATTATAGCACAAAGACACTAGGGAAGTCCTTGAGCCGTTTCCCACATAAAACAGGAAGAGTGGTGGAAATAAGGAAAAAAGAAATAGGAGAGGATTCGAGTTGGCCTTCCGGATTTCTCACTGACCTAACCTAACGGAACGCATTGCTTCACAGTCTTCACATCGTGCAACGCATTTGGTAACGCCAGCGCTTCTTTGCTGATGTTCATCATTTCAGTTAAAGTAACCCGCTCGTTTGTCTGCCGTGTCGTATGACAAAAAAAAAGGACGGGTTGCACTCCGGAAGTGCCGGCAGAAGACAAGTGAAAACTTAAACATCAACGTTGTGCATTTTTGAATATTTTGGAATATAGGGAATCTAGGCTTTTTCGTTCAGGCTACGGATCAGACGCTTCATTTTTTACCCATCTAAAAAAAGTGAAAAAGCGCCGCTAAAGAAGTTTTCACTTCAAAAATACTATTACTTATTATTCGATGACGACCTTCGTGGCGTAATGATTACCATGCCGGACCGCCATGCGCCACCCAGGAAGCCCCGGGTTCGAATCTCCGGTCTGGTCATGATGAAAAACGAACTTTTTCTGATTGCCCTGGGTCTTGAATGTTTATACTTATTTGTTATAAAATATAGTGTCGTTGGTTGAGTTGAGTTAGTAACCCATAACCCTCGGGTACTTATTTTGGGGCTAGCTTAATATCCCGTATTGGTCGTGGTCCACCTGCGCCCTTCATATGTGTGATTTGTCTCTATATATTTATTGATTTTCATTATTTTTATTTATTGTAAATTGTAAAACCTTCACTTATTTATTTTTTTGCATGTGTAATTTGCTCCAGAAACATTATTGTAATAACTTTTTATAATTGTGAACCCTGGCTAAAAAGAGGAGAGGTCAATAATCTTATCTTAACTGAGATATACGATATAATATCTTATAAATTTGGCCATGTGGGATGATTCGATGCGATATTTTCGTGCGTTCGCACTCGTACAGAGCGTATTGTATTTGTCTTGCACTGAGTTTGCACTCTTGCGTCGGCAATCGGAATCCGTGACACCGGTTTACGAATCCAACCAGACACCAGTCATTGTGCGCTCGCGGTTTTCTCTCGACGTGTGTTGTGATACTGCCTCGGAATAAAAGTTACTAAATTAAAACTCATAGGAACAGTGTCTACGGATTTTACGCCATAAATCTATACAACACAGGTATTATTATTTTCTACTTTTTTGTTTTTTTTAAATCTAAAGTTCACAACCTGTCTGCAGTTTTTAATCACATAGTAAGCATCAATGGGTTTTGTTCGTACAGCTTTTGTAGTGTCCCTAACATTAATTTTGTTTAATTTCTCCAATTATATACTAGCTTTTCGTCATCAATCGAATTTCATTACTACCCACGTATAGGGGTATTTGTCACTATTAAACCATTATAAGCTGACCTTGTAATATTTACGAGTTTTACGATCATTTTATTATGATTATTATTAGAATAAGGTACAGGTACTTAATTACATGGTAATGCTAAGCTAACGTTATTATTATGAACGTCTTACAAATTATTAGGTACCCTTAGAATATGTACTTACGTATCTATAATAAATAATAATACGGTAAATAAACCTTCCTTGTATTTTTTAAATAAAAATAATAATATAATAAGTAAAATCCTTGGACGAATCACACATCGCCATCTAGTCCCAAACTAAACAACTAAGCTTGTACTATGGGTACTAGATTGCTGATAAATATACAAAAATCTTTTTTTTGTAGATAGATACTTATTATACATAGAAAACACCCAGGCCAAGGCAAACAGACATGTTCATACAATTAATGTTTGCCTTGCGCAGGATTCGAACCCGCGGCCCTTGAACCATTGCTAGCCAGTCGACTCGACCACCGGGCCTGTCAACAAAAAAAAAACTAATTAGACAGAAAGAAAAATGGAGAAATATCCTTAGGAGTAGCCAGGTACGGGGAAACTACCCAGCAAGTATGGATGCTATACAATATTAATATTAAGTATGTACCTAAAATACCTACTATTTTTGTCTTGATTTTTTATATACATAGTCCCATCTGCACCTTGACGTGATCTCTACCTACCCAAACAGGAAAATTTGCTCATTTTCTAAATATACATATGCGTATTAACTGATTAGCCCTACTGAAGGTCAGGACCTGACCTCCAGGTCCATACATGAGCAAATGTAATCACATAACTTTACTAAACTTAATCATAAAATAATTTATTATGTAATATAGACTACCTCCGTGGCGTAATGGTTACCATGCCGGTCCGCCATGGAGGAGGAGGTTCTGTGTTCGAATCCCGGTCGGGTCATGATAAAAAACGAACTTTTTCAGATAGGCCTGGGTTTTGGTCTTGGATATAAAATATAGTATCGTTTAGTTAGTACCTATCCCTCACAAGTCTCGAACTTACTTTGGGGCTAGCTCAATCTGTGTGATATTTATAATAATTCAATACAATACAATACAATATTCTTTATTGCACCAAAAAAAATAACAACAAATTAAAAGTACAAACAGGTAGGTAAAGTACAACAGGCGGTCTTATCGCTAAAGCAATCTCTTCCAGACGACCTTAGGGTAGAGAAATAAAATTGAAAAATAACAGGTAGGTGGCGCAAAATTTTACAAAAACTTAATTGAAACAATAATAAAAACATAATTTGATTAAAAAAAAATTAAAAAAATAACAATAATAATTAGGGGCTAGGTCCAATAATTAATATCAGCATATGGTTCCTGCTAAGATGATCATGATCGTAGTCTGACCTGAGAGCTGAGTACGATTTTTTCACCTCACGTTCGAATACGAGGTCGTCCGTTAGTTATAATGTATATTTACAAAATTTTAATTTAATCACCTACCTACATAATAAATATGATATTAGTAAGTACAGCGTATTCGTTTAGTTATCCCACCAAAAATCTCGTTTAAAGCCAAGCTCTAAAGACTACACGCTCTAAACGTACAAGCTTTACACTACACCTTAATCAAAATCTATGAAATACGAGATCAGATAACTTTTTCACAGGGTAAGCTATGTAGACTCGTCTTGGCAACATTTTTACATGAAAATGTTTTTGGTGGGATTTCATTTCTTTTTGTAAGTTGCTTATAAATTTTTTTCTCTTTTTTTTTTCTTTTGTCCGAAGTTCCAAGTTTTATGATATTTTTGTTGTTTGTGTAATAATACTAGCATACATACCAAATTTAAGCTTTCTAGAATATTAAGAAGCGGAAATCTCATACAAACTTTCATCCCCTAAATTAAAGGGTTGGGGGATGAAAGTTCCAAGTTTTATGATTTTTTTGTTGTCTTTGTAGTAATACTAGCTTACATACCAAATTTCAGCGTTCTAGGACTCCAGGAAGTACCTTATGAATTATGATGATTAGTGAGTAAGTGAGTGAGTGAATCAGTGACGAAATCGGGGGTTTTTAGACATTAATAAAATCTAAAGTATAATAGCTACGACGTTCAAACTTTGTATGTTTAATGATTGTACTGGTGTCATTATATCTCGAAATTTTTAACTATTTAGCATCATCCAGACCAAAGTTATGAGAGTTCAAAAAAACGACGAAACGTTTCGAGAAAAGGTAGATAGTGCCCTTGTGCTACGCTTGGCTCGTCTTGGCGGGGGCACTACCGTACCCCCAGATGACTGTCATAATTGTAAATTAAGTATAATATTTTTGTTCCGAATGACAAACATTTCAATGCACTGCACACACAGGCAGGAGTGCATTGGCGATTTAATAACTGTTATACAAAACAACTAGCCGTTTTCACACTCTACGATCAGCGGTTTAGGCTGTTTGTCGCTCTATATATTCAGGACGAAGCATTTTATATATATGTCGCAGGCGTTTTAGCAGGCCATACACGCTAGGGTATACCTGCCAGGTTTGCCTGTACATTTAAACTGTACAGGCAAACTCGAGCTTAATACAAAACAGTTAGCCGTTTTAAAAAGCAGGACCGTTTGACCGTTACACGGGTTTCCCTAGAACATAAGTAGTATAAAAAACATTTCTAGTCTAATAAAATAAATACATATTTGCAGTAACACTCAGTAACATTATGTCATATTTCGTAAATCAATGGTTATTAAAATCATAATCTCAGCTTTGTTCGATTATATTATTTTATCAATTACGTTAGTTTTCCGGTCGGTTCTGTTGTCATAGATTTAATCTATAGGTAGTAGGTATACAATATTATTCAGTCCTTATTTATTTTCTATACTGTTTAACATCTTGTTGTTTCAAAACCAGACACACTGTTGTAGCTTATTGTAAGCTCGCGTTTACTTACATCTGCAAGTTCTCATGTAAGAACTCGAGGAAGTCTTGTGTTGTGTGAGTGTGAGTGCAAAAAAAGCACACTATAAAAAGGCAACGTTGTACGGTGAGGATCCGAGGTCGCCATCTTGACGACCTTCGTTGACAAGGCGGCGATCTCGAATCACACTCGCTTTTATAATATTAGTAAAGTTATGTCATATGGAATATGGATTGTACGACATTATGAGAAGTGCTGGGTGCACTTGAACCGTAGCGGAAAACGTGCGGTAACTTGTTTGTCCGTCTTGATATTTAGAGATGAGAGAGACCCTGCTCTGGCCTCTTGAGAGTCGCTATAACCTTCTAAAACGTGACCGAATACAGTACCTGCACAGATACATGTGTTGTTTGTATCTAGATATCTATGTCGTTTTAATGAAAGAACAGAACGCTGTTACCGACAATGGAATTAATAAGTAGATTTGAAATCCTTTGTTACGATTCACACGCACATTTTATGCAAATATCTGTAGGTTATGAACACTATTCAAGGAAAACCGCAAATCAACAAGTGGTTAAAATTACTGGTTCTGCTGTCTCGCGAAGTTGACCAGAGTGATGTGAAGTTACAGGGCTCATACGCGTGCGTAGCTTGAGTATTTCAAGTTTTCGATTTTTTTTACTATTCTGACACGGAGCAGGGTGTCCTACGTGGATTTGAAAACATGGTGTTGATACTTAATAGGTTACCAGATAGTCCCTATATCTTAGTCTGACGCGCTCGAGTAACTGCAAAAATTGGACTCGTAATGAGGCATGAAGTGGGATGAAGGCTTGAAGAGGCCGCGTCCACTTTCTTATCGCACATCTTCGCGAGAGTTTAGAGCTATAAGATTGTTAAAGTACGGTTCAAAAATTTCAAAAACAATGAAATAATGCACTTGCACTGTCCGTAATATCTTGTTATGCTAGCACCAACCACCGTATATCGTATAGTTTTAATAATGGTATGCTAGCTCAAATAAATGGAACAGTGTCACTTTATACCAGAACGACGGGGTCTCATTGAGGTCACGGTTAATAATTTAATTGTAGATTATGTAAAGCAGTCTATCATTATAGTTCCGCCTCTGATATATAAATAGATATTATCTTCTCTTGTTTTTAATTAAGGCATTTACATTTTAGAATACAATACAACGACTTTGTATGTAATGTACCATTTGTACCGCGCCATTTTTTAGTAAATTCCTCTCTTCTTTCTGGAAACTGTGCAAAATTTTACCTCTCTAGACAACGTTCATCAGTGTTCATATAATCAGAACTATGAGAAGGTAAATTATTAGATAATTTATGTAATTTAAATGTAAGTGTTGTATGGAATGTTAACAGATTCGTCAAATTTCGATTGCCACTCGTGTCTACCTTCTGGAAGATGAAATACGTCGTACACTCGAACTCAATGTCAATTTTTTTTTCAAATCTACCTTCAATTTTATGACATATCTTTACATAGATGTAGTACTAGCACATCTATATATATAAAATGCTTTGTCCTGACTGACTGACTGACTGACTGACTGAGAATCAACGCACAGCGTAAACCGCTTATCGTAAAAATCTGAAATTTAGCAGGTAGAACTATTTTAAGACGTAGGCGTCCGATAAGAAAGGATTTTTCGAAATTCGAACTCTAAGGGGGTAAAAAAGGGGGGTAAAGTTACTATGGGACAACTTGATTCCTCGGTCCAATCTACTTCAAATTTTGCATAAAAATTGTTTAAGAGAATTGATGGAAGATGTGATTCTTATTTTATTGAAATTCTTGAAAAAAATGTATTTTGTGGGTAATTTTCTTCGAGTTGATATCAATACTCATACTCCTTAGTGCTTTTGATTTCAATTACATTACATTTTGACACATCCGTGAAGTGAAGTGTCATCTGTCATGTAATTATAAATTGTGAATATTCAATCATAATGTCGTCTATTTATTCTGTTTGTGATATCGGAAAAACAGCTAAAATTCTAAGTATGTATAAAGCGGACTGAATCATATTCATCGATATTAAATAGTAAGTAATCAAATATTAAATTTTATAATATTTGACAGGGTTCAAGTTAAATTGGTCATGGTTAAATGGCATACATTTTGATATTGTCTCTTTCTAACTTTTAGGAAATCTCATTACGTCGACTCGCTCTATTATTTCGTAGTGTTGTTGTAGGCTGAGGTTTGTAGGTATTGAATTACCGATATACTTATACATTTTTTTTACGGAAGTGGTTGGAAAACAAGCTCAGGAATATGGATCATTTGATATTAGGTGATTATCGTCGACTATGGAGCACATAGATTCTAGGGTCCCTAACCCGTTGCCGACCTATAACAGAAAAAAACAGGATATAGCGAGAAATAGTTTAAGGAACGAGTTAGATTTTTTCTATACCACAAAGGTGACAAACAAGAATTTCGGATATTTCACTCCCCGAACGAAACGCATTGCTGCTTCACGTCAACATTCTGTAAAAGGGTGGCTCTTCACTGGTCGGGCTAGCCTATTTCATAAACGCCCACTCCAAATTGTAATGAGAAGTATAAAAATAGAAAAAAAATCTATACATATGAAAATTTTTTGGGTGTGATCAACCGATATGAAAGGATTTTTAAAAATTCCCACTCGAAAGGATAAACGCACACGAAGTTGCGCGGGTTTCTCTAGTCTATTATAAAATGCTTTGTCCTGACTGACTGACTGACTGAGAATCAACGCACAGCCTAAACCGCTCATCGTAAAAATCTGAAATTTGGCAGGTAGAACTATTATAAGACGTAGGCGTCCGATAAGAAAGGATTTTTCGAAATTCGAACTTTATGGGGGTAAAAAAGGGGGGTAAAGTTACTATGGGACAACTTGATTCCTTGGTCCAATCTACTCCAAATTTTGCATAAAAATTGTTTACGAGAATTGATGGAAGATGTGATTCTTATTTTATTGAAATTCTTGAAAAAAATGTATTTTGTGGGTAATTCTCTTCGAGTTGATATCAATACTCATACTCCTGAGTGCTTTTGATTTCAATTACATTACATTTTGACACATCCGTGAAGTGAAGTCTGTCATGTAATTATTGTCGTCTATTTATACTGTTTGTGATATCGGAAAAACAGCTAAAATTCTAACTATTTAAAAAGCGGACTGAATCATATTCATCGTTATTAAATAGTAAGTAATCAAATATTAAATTTTATAATATTTGACAGGGTTCAAGTAAAATTGGTCATGGTTAAATGGCATACATTTTGATATTGTCTCTTTCTAACATATAGGAAATCTCATTACGTCGACCCGCTCTATTGTAGGCTGAGGTTGTAGGTATTGAATTACCGATATACTTATACATTTTTTTTACGGAAGTGGTTGGAAAACAAGCTCAGGAATATGGATCATTTGATATTAGGTGATTACCGTCGACTATGGAGCACATAGATTCTAGGGTTACTAACCCGTTGCCGACCTATAACAGGAAAAAACAGGATATAGCGAGAAATAGTATAAGGAATGAGTTAGATTTTTTCTATACCACAAAGGTGACAAACAAGAATTTCGGATATTTCACTCCCCGAACGAAACGCATTGCTGCTTCACGTCAATATTCTGTAAAAGGGTGGCTCTTCACTGGTCGGGCTAGCCTATTTCATAAACGCCCACTCCAAAGATTGTAATGAGAAGTATAAAAATAGAAAAAAAAATCTATACATATGACAATTTTTTGGGTGTGACCAACCGATATGAAAGGATTTTTTGAAATTCCCACGGGAAAGGATGAACGCACACGAAGTTGCGCGGGTTTCTCTAGTGAGTAAATAAAATTCCGTGGTTTTATTTACTCATGTGGTTCAAGTAGTTATTCTTCATAGTATAAAATGAAGTTATGGCGCTGTCTGTCTGTCCCTATCTATTTTAAAATGTTGATGTAATTTCTTGTGATTCAAGAGGAAGGTTTATATGACGTGTAAAATAAAGGTTTGCTTATGCAAATTCTTACTACGAGTTACGAGTATCTACCTACTAAACTCAAGTTTACAACTATTTTGATTGGTTAAATTATCTATCTTTATACTGAACTTCAAATTACAACACACTAAAAAGATAGTGTCACTGAAAATAGATAATCCATTAAAAAGACTAAGTACATTTCAGTGAATTATACGTCACGTCAGTTAACTTATTTCAGATAGCATTATAGACATTTAAAGATAATGTAGTTATCAAATTGTTACATAATATAAGGATACCTGAATGAATTACATTTTTTTTGTCGATCAACACTACACAGTATTGTCAACATTGGGGTAATTAAGGCTGATTCTAAAGGAGTTCACGAACTACGGCCTATCTTTTAGAGGACTAAACAAAAAGGTTGAAAAGTGTTTTTTATTATTATTATACTAGTATACATAGCGTCAGAGAAAAATACTTATTTGTTTATTTAAATACTATTTCGATATTCTAAGCTACTACCTTTACTTCTCGCATTTATTCAAACATTCATTCAAGTTCAACCGTAGAAATTGGTGGCCAAGGCATCGTCTCGTCTTATGACCATCAGGAACAAACACCCCACCTTCGTGATGTCAGTCGATGAAATACCCCTAGGGGGGTAGGGTACTATATAGGATCATTAAATTAGTACCAATACGTCGCCCGCTACAAGGCAGGTGGGAATAGGGGGGAAAAAGGATATAAAAAATAGAAGAAGTTTCACAAAAAGCACACCGACACAGTGTTTCAAAAAAGGCGGACTATTGTTGAATTTAATTTAATGCAATTCTGCAGTGCGTCCTGAACCTTATGTTAGGATTGCGACTTTGCAAACACCTTTAAAATTAGAGTCAGTGCCCTATCTTCTATAACGATGAAACTATCGACCGATTAAACATTGCAAGTGTGCGGTGGCTTATAATAATAAATATTACATGAGGTATTAATGAACATCAGTCATTCGAGTAAACGCCGCGACGTCAATCGATCGTGCCACCTAATAAATAAGTGTATGTAAGAACTATTTTAAATTATTACCAGTTACTTGTGAAGTTGTGAGTTTTGTGAGTCGCGTCGCGAGTATGCGAACGTTAGGATCGACGTGAATTTGTTGGAAAATGGCAGGGCTGTTTTTACTTTTCAGGGCAAGTTCCTGAAAAATTTATACTTAGATCATTAAAGGATTAATTCGTCACAAATTTGCCTTTAGTGGACAAGGATTTTTTGACAATTCATAAAATTTCTGAAAAGAATCTAGTTCGCCGAATTGTCAAAATATCTGAAAATTAGGCTAACTGAATCTTACAGGAACATAATTATCGCGCCTTAATTTTTTTACTGTGAATCTATTTCTTAAGATTTCTTAAAAATTTAATCGTTTATTCGGACAGTCCTATACATATAAGCGCGTTATATTTTACGTATTGTTTCAATGTTATTTACATACCTAGTATGTTTTTAGATAAAAATAAGCTACTCTATAAACTACCACCATTTCGGAAATGACCACTTGAGATTTATCTGTCGGATAAATTGCGAGCTTACCTATCTAGATTTTCGACAATTAAATTGATACTGAATCATATCAGGCGACCTTTGAGTTGAGGCCCTTAACGTGACGTAAAACCCAGTTAAATCTCTTATGAGAGTGATCGAGCGGTTTATTTTAATGAACCAACGTGGCACGTAATGTTATGTATGTTATGAGCTGTTACGACACAACATTGTATGTTATTTATTGACGAAATTACAGTGATAACGTAAATAAGTACCTATATGATTCGTAAATTGAACTCGCAATAAACACGTAGGTAATCTTTTTTAATGATGTCACGTCGAATTCATCATAGATACGTCCAAGATCACGTGAATCTTTACCTACTGTCAGTTCACAGTTATTTTTACCTTTGACTTATGTAAAAACAGGTTTAAAGTCATTTATAATACTCAAAATAAGTGTCACAGGAATAATTCTATCAGGAAGATCATTTTCCGATACAATGATCCGTTTGCGAATTATTTACATTTATCGTGTTAGTTTTCGTTTTGCACGGTGGTCCGCCCCCATCTATCTCCGTCTAAGTCGTCTTTAAGCCCACCATTCACACGCAGATTGGTCCGGCGGATTGGTCGGCCATCGGACTAATCCGCCTGTGTATGGAAGCGACGAACCGGTTCGCCAGACTGTCAAATGGGTTGGCGTCGGGCACGCAGGTCCGCGGTTGCGAGCCGCGAGCGCCACATGCCATACTTCGAGTGGAGGGTTCGTGAAGGGTTCGTGCAGTGTATGGGCAACGCCTGATTGATCCGCGGTCGGGTCCGGGTTCGTGTAGTGAATGGTGGGCTTTATGTTTAGAAATTTGAAAAAAATTACGGTAGTAGTCCATGTTCTGAACCTTCAATGAAAACTATAACGTTTAAGTAGGCTCTACTAAGTAGTTATCGGGTAATAGCCGACAAACTGATAAAATAAAATTTATTTGATGCATTTGAGTTCATTTGACTGGTATATAGTATTCGCTCCTTTTTCTCTGTACGGCGAAGATAATAGGTACTTACTACACACATTTTTTATACGAAGTGCGAAGTACAAATTCGAAGTGTGCAGTGCAAACAGTAAGCCACACACTTCTGCGCAAGCACAGAGATTTTATTATTATTCACGTTGCGCAAGCGTTAACACATAATAGAGATATGACACGCTCAAATGAAACCATGATATTTTATAGATATCAGATATAATAAAGGGTGGTCCGGTCCAACCAAAACGCACGATGTTAATTGTAAATGAAACAAAAAGTTTTTAGAGAATTATCTTAATCTTTTTTCATTATGATAGAAGGATCTATGACAATTATGTGTGAAACAAAATATCGGCCAAATGCTCGCCACGGCTTCTGTGGCATACCTCTATCCGATGGTCCATATTTTCAATGACTCTGACGTAATTAAGGTTCAAGGATAACGGCCTTCTTGTGGCCAGAAATTGAGGATATGGACCTGGACGATATGTGGTTGCAACAGGATGCTGCCACTTGCCACACAGTATTGTGAATTTGTGACGTATGTAGCACAATAATTGTTGTGGGGCCTCCACACGCTCGCTGTTCGCCACAAACACCAAACTAACACCGAACACCATATGCCAAACACCGATCACAACGAAAACGTGTGGATACAAACGCAGTATCCACACGTTTGGCGAACGTGCCAGTCTATGCCGGTTTAGCAAACATGGCGGAAGACGAACTTGTGGTGGCAGCGATCACTTTTGGCATGACTTATTTTTATAAAAAAAGGAAAGTGAAATTAAACGAAAAAGAAGGAGAGCACTCGGCCGGATATCGAGGGATCGTAGATTCGAATCCCACCTGGGGGGTAAAATTTTTCTTTCAAAAAAACTATTTCAAAATATGAACGGCTAGTTGTCTAAACACTTCTGAGGAAAAAAGCTCCAAAAAAAGATAAAAAGAAAAAAAAATCTGACTCAATAAATAAAATTATTCATAATTTAATAAAAAACTAGGATTAGATACCATAATTTTTAAAATTAAATAAATAAAAAATAGTTACCTAGATAATTATTTATTGAAATTTTAATAATTTTTACAATCACTTATAAATAATAATAAGAAAAAGAAGGAAACAAAACTTTCGTTTGGCAATTACTACTGACTGCTTCACAAGCGTGTGGATACATCCCAAACATGTTCGTCGAACACCCTTTGATTTGTGCACAAAAACCGACACCGACGCCGAACACTGGCAAACACAAACAAAAACAGACAAACAGCTGTCCACACGTTCGTGTTTGCTGTTTGTGTTCGCTGTTCGCCGTTGTTTGCCGAGCGTGTGGATTGGGTTACAAGTGTTACAATGCCTTTGAGATAATGGCACACCTACAACTACGTATCCTTGAGCCAGACAACGAGACAACACACACAGTGGGTTTGGAAATTAATTTAGAACATTGGTGGCCAAAATACGCAAATTAGTTATAGCACTGTTTAACATTGGGAGAAGGGGCTAATGGCTCCCTTCCCTACCATAGTATTTTCCATATACCCAGGATTAACAACCTTGTGCCATTAATTCAACTCACAAAACAAATATCAGAAAGATAATATAATAATCAAGCTATCTTATTGTAAGACATTATGCATTGTAATAATAAAGAATTTACTTAAATGTAAGTATACATATTTTATGTATACTTACTTCAAATGGATGTTATGTAGTTTTTATCTCATTTTATTCACTTTCACTCTCTATCATGTTACCCAAGAAATACATAATCCTAACAGCATTCTAATGGAGAAATATTTTTCCCTGCCTAATAGTTTTTGGGTCCATGGAAATCCCATGGAAATTTTAAAATGCTTTATTCTTCATACACACCATAAAGGAAAACTTTGTGCAATCAGATCTGTCACTAGGTCAGGAATTCAGGACTTATCTTTTACGTTTCAGTATATCCGTGAATAATGGCGGAGTTGCCAAAACCAGAAGAAGTACAGAAGCTAGTGGGTCAAATGAGAGACTGGCTCAACAAACAGCCCCATTTACCAAAAGACTTAGGTAACTATTATTATTTATTTAATGCCTAGAAATAGTAATTTATAGTGTTATAAATATACTAGAGAAACCCGCGCAACTTCGTTTGCGTTTATCCCGCTTTCCCGAGGGAATTTAAAAAAATTCTTTCTTATCGGTTGCCTACATCATACACCACACTTTTCAGAACACACCCAGGTTTTAGGCTTCAGGTCTCTACGATCAAGACAAAACATTTTCATATTTATTGATGACTATTTTTCTATTTATATAGGTAGTTCTCATTACAATCTTTGGAGTTTATGAAATAGGCTAGTCCGACCGGTGAAGTGCCACCCTATTACAGAATATTGACGTGAAGCAGCAATGCGTTTCGTTCGGAGAGTGAAATATCCGAAATTCTTGTTTGCCACCTTTGTGACATAAAAAAAATCTAGCTCCGTCCTTATACTATTTCTCGCTATATCCTGTTTTTTCCTGTTATAGGTCGGCTACGGGTCAGGGACCCTAGAATCTATGTGCTCCATAGTCGACGGTAATCACCTAACATCAAATGATCCATATTCCTGAGCTTGTTTTCCAACCACTTCCGTAAAAAAAAATTTAAGTATATCGGTATTTCAATACATACAACCTCGGCCTACAACCATCCCTACAACAACACTACGAAATATTAGAGCGAGTCGACGTAATGAGATTTCCTATAAGTGAGAAAGAGACAATATCAATATGCCATTTAACCAGTAACCAATTTAACTTGAACCCTGTCAAATATTATAAAATTTAATTACTTACTGTTTATTATCGATGAATATGATTCAGTCCGCTAGGATGTAGTTAGAATTTTAGCTGTTTTTCCGAGATCACGAACAGAATAAATAGTACGACGACATTATGAAATCATTTTGTTTGAATATTCACAATTTACAAAAATATTACATGACAGATGACACACTTCACTTCACGGATATGTCAAAATGAAATGTAAATTGAAATCAATAAAGCACTAAGGAGTATGAGTATTGATATCAACTCGAAGAAAATTACCCACAAAATGCATTTTTTTCAAGAATTTCAATAAAATAAGAATCACGTCTTCCATCAATTCTCTTAAACAATTTTTATGCCAAATTTGAAGTAGATTGGACCAAGGAATCAAGTTGTCCCATAGTAACTTTGCCCCCCTTTTTTACCCCCTTAGAGTTAGAATTTGGAAAAATCCTTTCTTATCGGACGCCTACGTTATACAAACAATCCACCCTCCAAGTTTCAGATTTTTACGATGAGCGGTTTAGGCTGTGCGTTGATTCTCAGTCAGTCAGTCAGTCAGTCAGTCAGTCAGGACAAAGCATTTTATATATATAGATAGGGACACAGATTGAGCTAGCCCTAAAGTAAGTTCGAGACTTGTGTTAGGGGATACTAACTCAACGATACTATATTTTATAACAAATACATAAACATCCAAGACCCAGGCCAATCAGAAAAGTGTTATGTCGGTACTAGTCAAACAATAGCGAATTCTTCCTCTATTTTCAACATAGGAATAAGGTGTTTTTCCAGGATAAAAAGCAACCCACGTCACTCTCCAGAGCTTAACATATCCCCAACAAGGCCAAAAAATCATTTTCAATCCGTCCGTTACATTCGCTCGTAGTACGCGCCAAAATTTGGACTCGCAGTTTATAAAACAATTGAAATCGATTGTCGTTATGCACTGAGTAATATAATATAATCGAACTTCGTTTTACGTCTGTCTGTGCGACTCAGCCAGCCGTGTTGGCGACTAGTATAGTTTTAATTCTTTGCGTTATTTTCCTCAATGTCAATACCTGAAAAGCAATTTAATTTAAATAGGTACATAGTTGACAGGCAATTTCTTGAAATAATTAGGTAGGTACGCATTCGAGCGTACAATTGACTCGAGTACATAGTAAGTAGTAGTTATTCTGTGACTCAAGTCGATATTGTTATCGCGATGTTTCATTGTTTGAATTGAGACTGTAGCATGTAGTGCGGAGAAGATAGTGTGTTGTTATTGTAAATGCAATACAAGAGCTATTGTAATTTACCCGATCGTGTCCCCCTCTAATGTGACCTATATCTGTGGCCTGATAGCAATTCGAAGCAAATAAAGGGGAACTAATGGTTTCGTTATGTCGTTTTATTTATTTAGATATATCACACAATACAGATTACACAACATGAACAACAAATTAGTTTACAGTTAGGTACTGATCTGGATTATATAAACAAACTAGTCCCGATTACTGCGTAGCTATTTCTCCACGTAATTAATAATTGTTATTGGTTGCGTTGCGATTGCTAGCATTGCTATTGGCTATTGCTATTGGATACAATGACCCATCTCGCTCTGCGAGGGACATACTCAGTGAGTACTCATTTGTTTAAAAAAAACAGCGCAATGAATTCATTCATATTCTCATACATAATCAATTATAAATGAAGTAGGTATAATAAATGTTCATGGTAGAGATTTTTTTACATAGATGGTTATTTTATATTTCAGATGATAAATTGATAAAGAGATTTCTTCACAGCTGTTACTATGATCTAGAGCATACGAAGACCACAGCTGACTTATTCTTCAATATTCGAGCGTCTGCGTCAGAAGTCATCAGCAACAGAGACCCAGTGGCACCACACATGCAGAAAACATTTAAAATAGTGTAAGTTAATATTGGAAAATATTAGAATAGAATAGAATAGAATAAAACTTTATTTGGATAAAAACTTAACACACATACACTATTACAAAAGACACTATTAAAATTTAACATGGGTACAGAAAAACAAGAACATGAAGACACGTAACAGCCTATGTGTGCTGCAGCCATCCAAAAAAGTCAATATATATAATATTTGATATTTGACCTGTCGATTGAACAGTTCTATATGTCGGTTTCACATGTTGCTGTAGGTCGAGGTGCGAGTTTGAAATATTAAATGACAAAAAAAAACCGGGCAAGTACGTGTCGTGCCACGCACAATGTAGGGTAGGTCCGTATTGGCTACGCATTTCTTGCTTGCAGACGAGTACAATTCCATATTCTATGACATTTGTACGTTTTCGTCAAAGAAATTTTACTTCATAAGTTCGTCGGCTATTACTCGGTAACTAGTAGTGCCTACTTAACCGTTATAGTTTTCCTTGTAGGTTTACTATATGTATGTACTATGTACTACCATGAATTTTTTTGAACTCAAGACTTTCGGAGATAATGGGGGGGGGGGGGGGGGGGGCACCGTGCAAAACGAAAATTGACACGTTAAATGTAAATAATTCGCAAACGGATCATTGTATCGGAAAATGATATTCCCACACCCTCAATGTTTTTAAGAGACCTATCTAACGAGACCCCACAAGATGGGGTCGGTGCGAAAAAAAATGTTTATTACCTCTATATCTATAGGGGAGGCACCCCAAAAAAATAATATTTTTCAAAATTTTATTCTACCACTTTGTTAGCATTGTTAATATGAGTATACATAACAAATTACACCTTTCTGGCATCAAGCGTCTAGGTGCTAGACGGACAGACGGACATGGCGAAACTATAAGGGATCCTTGTAGTTTACTATGGAATGGAACCCTAAAAAGGCCTCAACTGTTTTTTTTCGCCATTTCTTTAAAGTGGCCATTTTGTTTTTATTTCTGAAATGGTAGTAGCATATAGAGTAGATTAATTACACAAATATTATTTTATTACTGTATGACCAGAAAAGGTGTCTGACTGTTTTGAGGCTCGCTCTGGAGCGGCGCCCCTAGGCAGACGCTGTAAATTAATTCTTAACCAGGAATTTTCCAGTGTACCTACTTAATAGTAGAAGTAAGCAGTAGGACTATCAGAAAAAACTACATGCGTATTTTAGAAAAAAATCTATTCATTACCCACATCATCGACCCACATACTTAATTTGCCAAATGTTCCATTACAATGAAAACCTTCGTTTTCATACAAGCATTAGATGTTTTGCTACAAATATTTTAACTACTATCTACATTGTTCTTTGTAAAACCTTGACTCAGATATTCCACACGCTTTATCGGTCAGATAAGCTGAGATCAGACGAAACCAAATATAATGGTTTTGCTAATCCACGCAACGAGTTCCAACATTTTTACGGCTAGATAACAGTTATCTCCAAATTCGTGGCACTTGAATTATTAAAAACTAGCTTTTGCCCGCGGCTTCGCTCGCGTTAATTTTGACAACAAAACAAAACATAGCGCGACTTGTAGCGCCATCTGTTGGCCGATACAGCGCCCTCTATAGTACAAAAATTATTTTCCCATTGGAACGACATACTTTCACGGGATAAAAAGTAGCCTATGTTGGGCCCTGTACCCCTAACAATATGTATGCAAATTTTCATAATGATCGGCTGATAAGTCAAGCCGTGAAGGAATAACAAACAAACAAACAAACAAACTCACTTTCTCATTTATAATATTAAGTAAGGATTGTTACCTTTGGTTACCTATAACGGTATATTAGTAAGTACATATAATTATGTATTTTTAATCTAACCTCATGACATAAGGTCCCCAAGCATCATGAGTTTCTTGCAACAGCTCTTCTCAATCTCAACAGGCCATTCAGTTCGGAAGTGCTATTAAATACGTTTCTGCAATTGGTCATAAGAAGTTTACAATATTTGACAATACAAATATAATAATAGGTTGTATTATAACATTATAATATATAATCTATAATATATAATATATTCGTATGCAAAATTATTGACACATTTTTGTTATTTCATTGCAGAAATTTAGCTCAAATACAAATATCGGGCAACAGAAATCTCTTCATTTGGCAGCTGAATGATCCCGGTCTGGATAACTATGACTACCTCCAGGACCTCAAAATATTCTTCCTCAGCACAGATGCCTGGCTTCTATCTGATAATAACTTGGAGGAGGCCGATATTGTAATAATGGATGTTAAAGATATATCCCTCAAATTCATCACGAAGTTTAACATCTCTTTAGCTAGGAAAGTAGCTAAATACCAAGAGGTTTGTAACATTCCTTTCCTAGTAATTTTAAAAGTATAAGAAAGCATCCATAATATGTAGCCAATCACTCGTTTATTGTAACTGGCACACGACATATCGAAATGAGCAAAAATTTTGCAAGTTGGTAGTTTGAAGAGAAAATATAGAATATCCAAAAGAACTTGGGAAATATAGATTCATAGAAACGGAAAGCCCACACTAGCAATCTATTTATGATCCCATTCAGAATAGATACATACTCGATGTCTCAGCCCTTCTATGGCTGACCGCTAGACATAGGCCGCCAAACGCTTCCATTCTGACCTGGTAGCGGCCTCTATCCAGCGACTTCCTCCGACAAACTCTTTTATGACATATTTGCTGAAGATTTACATCAAGGTACCTACCTTATATTGATCAAGTCAATTTATTCTGAGATCTCCTGACATTGCAAATTGTAGGTTTTTAACAATTTTAACCAATTCAGGGTGAACATCATTAAAATGATTATACAGGATTACAAAGTTTGCTTTAATGATGATTATAGCTCATGAACATCTATTAATTTCATTATTATACTGTTTTATTGTTTTTACATTGTATAATGCGATGCTAATTCGCTTGAAGCAAATTGACTCTTGAACTTGAAGAACCGCTCTTGATGTTTAGCTCATGGATAGTCACAGAGATTTTATGTTATAGCAGGAGATTAAACTGCGATACCCATAGAGTACTATTTATACTAGTACCAGGAGACATCAAAATACTTTATTCCGTCGTGGGAACTTAGACACTGTCAATTACAATGAATTCAATTTTATATTATCATACTGTATTAAATAAACTACTCTATAAACTACCACCATTTCGAATTAATTTAAACATTATGAAGATGATTAATTCTAGTTTTTGTCTTCCATTATTATACTGTTTTATTGTTGATTACTTTTTAGGATGCGATGCCAATTCGCTTGAAGCAAATTCACGTCGTCAACGCGCCACCATTCATCGACAAGATTTTTGGACTTTTAAAACCCTTCCTTAAGCCTGAAGTCACTAGTATGGTAAGATTAATTAGATTAAGTATTTACAAAAAATTTTACTTTTAAATAAATGACCTGTGTAAAAAATTAAATAGAGTAGGTCGGTAGGCAGGGTACCCAAAATGCTTGCAGAGTTGCCTCGATGAATGACAAGAGAAATACGTTGAAGAAGGTAACTGACAGCCCAGTAGGTCGCTTAGAAAAATCATTTAAAAAAACCAAAACTGCACTGGGAAGTTACGGGCCTAGAGTTGCTACACTAAAAAGCCAGCACAATACATAATCGACATAATCATACGAGATAGTAAAATGCCGTTGGCTTTTACTTTTTCGGTGGCCTCCGTTGCCGCTGCCACGCTTACCGGGAAGAAGTGACGGGGCAAGTTAGTCACATGTCGTGTCCCTCACTAAGGCCAACTACCTACTTATAGACCGTTATTTTACCTACAGATGTAAAAAAAAACAGGGTTAACACACTCAAAATAGGAGCGGTCAGTAGATGGTTATTGGGCATTCTGAGCCACTTCGTGATCTCAGAATACCCAATAACCAGAATTAATAAAAAATAAAAATCAAATCAAAATCAACATTCTTTATTCTTAGTCTTTTACAATTTTATAAATTATATTCTTATTATTCGTGGTAGATTAATTTCGAAATGATAATGTAGGAAACCTCATTCTCCGAATGAAAGTAAAAAATAAAAATCAACAAACAATTTAACCATCGAACATTGATTAGTCTTGCATGCTTGCTAATCCTAACTGATGATCGGCTGGGAGTACCGTGGTAAGCAACTCCCTGCGGCCCGTGGGTAAGATCACGCACCAACCATGCTTCCTAATTCTAACTGATGATCGGCTGGGAGTACCGTGGTAAGCAACTCCCTGCGGCCCGTGGGTAAGATCACGCACCAACCATGCTTCCTAATTCTAACTGATGATCGGCTGGGAGTACCGTGGTAAGCAACTCCCTGCGGCCCGTGGGTAAGATCACGCACCAACCATGCTTCCTAATCCTAACTGATGATCGGCTGGGAGTACCGTGGTAAGCAACTCCCTGCGGCCCGTGGGTAAGATCACGCACCAACCATGCTTCCTAATTCTAACTGATGATCGGCTGGGAGTACCGTGGTAAGCAACTCCCTGCGGCCCGTGGGTAAGATCACGCACCGATCATACATCCTAATTGCTAACTGAAGCTGCTAACATATAAGTTCACATTTTTTAAATTCAGATTGTATTTTTATTAACTTAAAAAAATATACATTATTACAAATTGACGAAATACACTTCAATCTCTTAATCCTAACTGATGATCGGCTGGGAGTACCGTGGTAAGCAACTCCCTGCGGCCCGTGGGTAAGATCACGCACCAACCATGCTTCCTAATCCTAACTGATGGTCGGCTGGGAGTACCGTGGTAAGCAACTCCCTGCGGCCCGTGGGTAAGATCACGCACCAACCATGCTTCCTAATCCTAACTGATGGTCGGCTGGGAGTACCGTGGTAAGCAACTCCCTGCGGCCCGTGGGTAAGATCACGCACCAACCATGCTTCCTAATCCTAACTGATGGTCGGCTGGGAGTACCGTGGTAAGCAACTCCCTGCGGCCCGTGGGTAAGATCACGCACCAACCATGCTTCCTAATCCTAACTGATGGTCGGCTGGGAGTACCGTGGTAAGCAACTCCCTGCGGCCCGTGGGTAAGATCACGCACCAACCATGCTTCCTAATCCTAACTGATGGTCGGCTGGGAGTACCGTGGTAAGCAACTCCCTGCGGCCCGTGGGTAAGATCACGCACCAACCATGCTTCCTAATCCTAACTGATGGTCGGTTGGGAGTACCGTGGTAAGCAACTCCCTGCGGCCCGTGGGTAAGATCACGCACCGATCATACTTCCTAATTGCTAACTAAAGCTGCTAACATATAAGTTCACATTTTTAAATTCAGATTGTATTATTAACTTTTTTTAAATATACATTATCACAAATTAACGAAATACACTTTAATCCAGTCTTCGTACCACGCCAAGAAGACACCATCACCTGAAATTAAAAAAATAAGTTATAATACATATAATATTTTTTCAACCAAACACGCCACACGGGTACCATTTTAGTTCTAGATAGCCTTTTTTAAACTTTTGAATGCAATTGTCGAACATAAAAACCGCATTGAAGAGATTTAATTTCTATTAGATTCTAGTTATGTACAACTTTTTTCATAAAACTTTATAGGGTTGATTTTACATAATAATAAAGAGATGACGACTTATTTAACTATAAATTAAATTGCAATTACTTACGTTTTAACGACATCTTTCTAATTTGATATTTTGGTTTCTCGTGTCTCATGACTCTCCAGTGTAAAAATATCTGAAAAAGAAAAAGAAAATGAAACTTTTGATTTACAATTAATTCTAATCCAATAAATCTAATAATAAATGTCATCAAGACATTATATTATTACAATATACATTCATATTTTCCATTTTAAACTGACTACAATTTGATTAAATATGTTTAAAATACCTATGCAAAGTTTACATTTAGCAATTTTTTAAACAATTTTTTTACATAACATTAAAGGGTTGATTTTTACATAATATAGGGTTCGTAATGATGACGACTTAGGTACTTATTTAACTATGAAACTAAATAAAATTGCAATTAAAATTAAAAACTTACGTTAACGACATCTTTCTAATTTGATATTTTGGTTTCTTGTGCGACTCTCCATTGTGATTAAATATCTGAAAAAGAAAAAGAAAATAAAACTTTGATTTATGTACTATTAATTCGAACTTATGTACTTAGTTGATACATTTTTAAATGACTTAATTGGTTTTCCATAATTAGTTAGTTAAGTGTATATTTATAGATAATTACTTACTTCAAAATAAAAAAACAAATACTTATTACTTGGATTACGTTTTACTATGTTTAATGATTCTTATTTATTACATTAAAATAATTAAAATTCTAAATTGATGTAGGTATCCATTTTATACTAGATATCTACAACATAGCACTAATTATAATCAATAAACTTTGAAAACAATATTTTATCTACCAGTGTAAATAATTATTGTAATGATTAACATAATTTTTACTTACATATTTTTTCCTTTATTTTTTTAATCGAGCTCCTTCTTCACGCACCTCGTAATAGGTTACCGTCTCTCAACAAAATGGCCGAACGGAATGTTGGAACGAGTGAGAACACGAGGTACACGATAAGGGCGTTTGCGCACAAACCCATGTCAGCATAATAATATTTTAATCAACTATTTTATTATATTTAAATAATATTTTAATTAAAGACAAAACTACCCAATGGTAGGGTAAGGACTGGGATTCGAAGTACTTTTTAGCTTTCATGTGGTTAATGCGATTAGAGCGAGCTGGGTTTCAGTTTAGTCTACGCAAATAGATCACCAATTATAACTCTCCACCCAAATGGTTGATTAAATCGATCAAAATCAAGCTGTTCCCAAATATTAATTTATATGTATAATATAAACTACTCAGAATCGTTTTTATTAATACCATCTTGAATATGTTAGTAAGAATGTGTATGCAGCGGCCCTAACTTGCAACGCTGAATTGCATAGTTCGAATGAGTGAATCTCAAACTGTTGTACCCAGTTGCAAACATTAATAAAAACAAATGGCTTTTTGTATGAAATAAGTCACAAAACTATTTATTTCAAAATATTAAATTAATATGTTAGCTAAAGTTACAAGAGTTGGTAAAATATTTTTATTTATCAAAAAATATTTTTTGATTTTGATAAAATATAAACCAATACTTACTCAACTACTACTTGAAACAGCAAAGACTCATTTTTAAGACCAAGACTGTGTTTTTGCTAAAGCATGCTTTTACCTTTTGTGAGTAGTTTGAGAACCTGTGATGAAGCTACGTAAGCATTCGTGGGCTGTTGCTTGAATAGCAAAATGAAATTTTGGGTGATGAAATACCAAAATGTTGCAACAAATTAATGCTAAGTTCGCCCGATAGAAAAGTGTACATCAGGATGGCGGGTCTATTCCTGCGATTGAAATTAATACTATTTCTAACTATAGTAGGTACTTGTTCTTTAACTGTGTTGCTGATGTTCGTTAAGTCATTACCATATTAGAATAAACTCTTCATAGATATTTGGTTTATATCTACCTATATATATATATAAGGGAATTTCTTTGTATCTCTTTTAATTTTATTTGTTAAAAAACTATAGCAGAAATAAAGTACACCACAAAGAGGTACGCAGCAAGTACTATTATTATAAAACATTTCATTCTAATCGCAAGAGTGCACCCGCCACCTTGATGTACACATAGAAAATGATGACCATAGCATAAATGTTATGTACCTTAATTTTGGTAATTAAGGTTTCTTATTATACTATGATATTACTTATATCATTTTAAATTTTGAAACAATTTACTATTGCCCAATTTTCAGGGATCCGTACCTCAAACGGAAAAACGAAACACTTTTAAGATCAATTCTTTGTACGTCCTGTCCGTCCGCATGTTAGGCCCGAAAAACACGTATTATAAGTATAAAGTTGTAATGAATATGCATTTTAATAAAAAAAGAGAATTTATGATTACCAACTAATGTGGTTGATGCAGTACCTAACCATAGAACTCAAATTTAAGTTAAAAGCAATAATGTATTTGTTTTCTTAATTACCTACCTATACATTTGTACGGAACCCTCGGTGAGCAAATCCAATTCGTAAATGACCGGTTTTTGTGATGAGTAAGTGATAATTAATGTTTAAAAAGGCCAAAAAAAATAAAATTCAAATATTATTCGAGAGTGCTCCAGAGTTGCTGCACAAGAATTGCTGTTGCTGAAAACATTTTCTTCATTAATTTGAAAAATGTTAGTAAGTATTATTTGTACATTTATTATGTACAATTATTATAAATTGTTTTACCCTGGGTAAAATAAATAAAAACAAAATATAATTTATGTTTTATTTTACCAGTTGTCGGGTATACCCGGGTAAAATAAAAAAAACATAGATTTTAGACTAAAAAAAATTTTTTTTTTGCAGGTCTGATTCAGAGTACGAGGCCTCATCAGTGGTGTCTGCTGTAGCACCTCCAAAGAAGGTCAAAACGAGCAAGCGCAAGAGCGCCGCCGTCGCTGGGAAAAAGACCCAAGACACGTCATCATCTTATGTCGACTTCATCCGTGGCTCTGCAGCAGTATCAAAGCGCAAAGCGACCTCACCACCGCCTGAGTCTATCTCGATGCCTAGCAGGTAAATAAAAGTTATTATTTTTCAGCCAACTCCAAAAGACGGAGCTTCATAATCATATTTTTTATGACATATGACAGGCAAGCAAGCAAGCGGTCCATCTGATGGTAACCATCACCTATGAATATCAGTAACACCAGGGTGCTACTTCCCTGGACGTTTGTGTGACCTCATAGCTTTATCAATCATAACCCGATATTCTAAGCTAGCATTTTTGCATTTATTATATAATTTTTTTTCTTTACAGGTCTAAAAGACGAGATATTTTCAACATACTGCAAAGTGAAGAAGCCAGTTGCAGTAAGCCGAAGCACCGCGGCGAAGGCGTGACGTCCAGCTTCAGCAGCAGAGTATCGACGGGGACGTCTCGTCGTGCTCTCAACACCAGTGGCGACTATTTTGTCGATCTAAAAATTTACAAAACGCCGGACTACGTGAACAACGCTCCTGAAGTACGCTACAAGAAGGCGTTGGTGTCGGTGAAGCTGCAGTGCGACGAATCATCATTGTCTTGGGAGGCACTGCAAGCGTTCCTAGGACGAACTTGGACCGTATTCGAGGACGCAGAACCCGTGCATTATAGCGATAAAGTTAGTTTTAAGTAAATAGGGTCGGTTTAGTTAGATATAGCACGGTTTAAGCTATTTTTATGTTTTCTACATATTTTAATAATAAAAGATAATTTTTACTATGCCTTTCTGTACTGTGTGTAACACATCTGTTCACAATAAATCATGGGTAGGTCATTTGAGAAGCAATTTTCATAAAAATAATAATCATACTATAAAACATAGTGATGGTATAGAAATGATCACCACCGCATTTCGTAACCGTATCTTAACGTACAAAATAATAGCTAATACTCAATCTCAATCAGCTTCGATAGATATTTTTTTTTCTGAAATTCATGACAAGTTAAAATCTCTCTTAGATGAATATCTTATTAAACACACATGTGTGAAAGTGAATTTTGAATTCTTCGGTACATTTATACAATTTAAAGATAATTCACAATCAGTTAAGTCCTTTATTACGAAAAACAAAATATTATATTTTAATTATGACTTTGAAAACCTGTATTTTGAGACAGTTACACAATTTAAAAAAAGTATCGAGGAATTTGAACATCGTGATAGTGGGTGGTCTTTTTTGAACAATTTATACATTGAGGTCAATCTTAACAAATACCAACCTCTAGCTGGTTCCAGTTTTATAAGTCCCTGGCTTGTTTAAGCTTGAAATGGGGACTAAAATCATAAGCGAATTCGTAGGACTTCGTTCAAAGTTATATTGCATTAAGACTACAGACAGCACAATAAAAAAGGCTAAAGAAATTAAAAGAAATATTGTACGTGATTTTAATGTATCAGATTATGAAAAATCTCTTTACGAAGGTGATATTGTTCGAAAAACAAATATTTTATTCAAATCAATTAAACATGAATTATTTACATGTGCTGTAAATAAAATTGCTTTATCAGCTGATGACGATAAGCGAGTTATATCGAAAAATAAGATTTCGACAAAGGCATGGGGGCATACTACCATCTTTAACTTTTAACAGGTTTTTTGAAAATAGTGTACCTATCAAATCTGTAAAAAAAAAAAAAAAATTGTGTTTATGTTATATTTTGTAAAACTTAAAATTAAGAATGATTTACTTAAGGTTCAAAGTGTATAATCATAATTTTAATAAAATTAATATAGTTAATAGATGAAATTGTTTTATTTATAATCTAAATGTCCAGAAAAGTTTATGATTATGGAAAATAATGATAAAAAAATATCAGAAATATGTTGCATAACAATATAGGTGAATTTTGTAAACATGTTCTAACTTGAATGATAATCGAAACTATTTATTATTGCAACACAAATCGCTAAGCGCTGCATTTTTTTAGTGTAATTTGAGTCGTACATTTCGCACACACTGTAATAAGTGCGAGTGAATACGATGAAATTTTATGAAAAGGCATTATATGTAATACAATAGGTGAAATAAATATTTTTTTTCATTATTATACTGCCATCAGTACCAACCTATACTACCTGTACTCTCTCCGATTTTCAGCATTAAAAAATAATAATTAAAAATGGTAAGTTATTGATCTTACATCTTATTTATTAAAATATATACAATTGACTGATTTTATTTTAAAGTATTTTTGGTTTGTTACAGGCAGCACAAGATGTTGATGTTTTCGCTTCCATTTCGGATAACGAAACGTATATTCCTGATTCCTTTGAACATGCTCAACGACTGTCAGCCGGATTTACCGAGGAATTTTTAAAAATGCAAGCATCTCAAAAACGTAAAACGAAGACTCATGAACGGAAGGTAAGTTGTTATTTTTACTGTATTTTTGGTTAGTTGTTGTTTATTGAATTACATAAATTAAAAGTGTTTTTTTTGTTACAGACAACACAACGTGTAATTGACGTAGACGTAGACCCTATCGTTTCGGAGAGCGAAGAAAGAAATTCTCGTGAACGGAAAATGAAGACGAAAGGGAGTCGCATTAGGAATGACCTTTCCAAAAAAATTATTAAATCACGCGTTCCTCATCATTCATTTGTGATAAATAGCGCTCCACAGAAAGGACTCCGACTGATCAAGATTCAGGTGCTGGACTTAGAGTGTGATCAACTAATAAGTGACTGTATTCATGATGATAACGTTCTATTGAGCTCCCAATACGTGGTAAAAGATATTGGTGATGAGATTATGGACCAGACTGAAAAAATTATCAGTAATATATCAAAAAAAATCTGTAACTATAGTTATACTAATTGGTATTAACATTGTGTTGTTTTGTATTGTGAAATGTATGTTAGGAAATAAATGTTATTATTTTAATTGCGATGTAAGTAACTTTAATAATAAATTGTGATGTAATAAATTTAATTTAATAATAAAAAATGGAAAACATAATAATATCTTTTCATTTCATAAAATATATATAATTGATTTAAGTAATAAAATAAAAACACAGCATGTTTAAAAAATACATTTATTAATTAAATAAAGAATTAAATAAAAAATTTTCCTGACACCACTTTTTTAAACAGAGCACATTTTTCAAAGCACACATATTTTTATGATAAACACAATTAAACACGTGATTGATTTCATCACAGTAATTGTCATATAGTTTAAGTAACTTAGGACAACCTTTCTCACCCAACTCTATTATTTCACAATCATTGCATAAATCTTGAATCCATACAACCTTCTCCATTCCCTTTGTCAAGACATTTTTACCATTTAGATAT